>OY970756.1:25214904-26662571 GCA_963853795.1 Xestia rhomboidea
ATTTTCCCAGACTTTTCAAGCCAGCAGTTTAGCTTTTAGAGGGGAGGGGGGGGACGCCCTACTGGAATAAAAGTTTCTACTTTAAAGTTTAATATTTCGTAAATGGAGCATTAATCGAAAAGTAGCATTAGCAACCCCTAAGTCATTTTAAAAGACCTATTCAACGATACCCCACATGATGGGGTAGGCGACGAAAAAAACGTTCATCCCCACTTCACATGTAGGGGAGCTACCCTAAAAAATATATTGTCAAAAAATTTATTTTACCGCTTTGTCGGCGTTATTGATATATACAACTCTACAAAATTACAGCTTTCTAGTACTAACCGTCTCTTAGAAAAACCTCGGACAGACAGACAGACAGACGGCCAGTACGAAACTTTAAGGGTTCCTTGTCAGGCCTGCGGAACCCTAAAAAATAATTTAAGAACCCACGCTCACAATGACATTAGAAGATATGCTATAAATAGCTTTCCGAAAAAAAAGACAAAACCCAGTGACTTGCTAAAATTGTTTCAGAGTAAAAAGGAGTATATTATTCTTATTTTAAAGACTTGCATAACTTCCGCTATTTTTAACCGACTTCAAAAAGGAGGAAGTTCTCAATTCGTCGGAAACTTTTTTTTTGTTTATGTAGGTATGTTCCCCGATTACTCGAAGATGGCTGGACCAATTTGGTTTTTTTTTGCTTTGTTTGAAAGGGTATTGATATTTTCAGTAAAACTCTTGAATAAGAATTATAGTTTTAATAGCTTCATTACAACACGGAGTACATTATCAGAGAAAAAGATGGCGTCAACAGAACAAAAAAAAAAATGTTACCTACCAGAGTATTTCTTACCAACATTAAGAACATAATATTCCATTGATATTACACAGATAATACCCCTCCTCAATGTAATATTATTTATTTTAACTTAACATTACCTAATATAACTACTCGCTTTTATAACACTTATTTATAAATCTAAGTAACAAAGTTTTGTTTAATGCCTTTGTAAACATATCAGCTGTCTGATCTTCTGTTTTAATATACTTTAATAACAATTTTCCTTTCTTAATTTGTTCCTTAATAAAATGGAAACGAATATCTATATGTTTCAGTTGTTTAGTGCTATCAGTATTAGCAACCATAATGGCACTCTAATCGTCACTATACATTTTAACCGGACATGTATTTTTAATATCAAAATCTTTCAACAAATTAATAAGCCAGCAGGCTTGACTTGCAGCCATACTGATCGCTATATATTCGGATTCTGTGGATGATAAACTGACACTGGCTTGTTTCTTTGAGCACCATAAAACTAAGCACTTAACAAACATAAAACATAATCCTGTTGTGGATTTCCTATCTTGCAAATCTCCCCCCCAATTTGCATCACAGTATCCCACCATCATGTCATCATTGCGCTTATAAACCAATTTATAATCAATGGTTGTTTTACATATCTCAATAATCTTTTAAGTGCTGATAACAGGGCACTGTTTGCTTTATTTTGCAATCTACTTAAAATAGACAAAGCTACACAAATATCGGGTCTTGTTCCTGATACAGCATAAGGCAAACAACCTATTATTTTCCTACATTCTTTTTCAATGTTTTTATCACACAAAGAATCATTATTTCCATCTAATATTTTAGCATTATAATTAATATTGGAGTATTCCTTTACAACTTTGCATCAGAAACTTTTCTAAAAAACTTTTAAGATATTTTGTTTGATTTGTTACAGTTATTCCCTTTTCTAAATCTTGTTTAACTTGTATACCTAGAAAGTTTGACACCAAGCCCAAATCTTTCATTTTAAATTCTTTGTTTAATACTGATTTGAGTTAATGTTCTGGAATTGCTATTACATTTTGTATGTATACAAGAAACATTACGAGATCTTATAAAATCTTGTTCAATAATACAGAGTTAAATTTATCATTCCTATACTTCGGAGATTTCTTAAAACCATTTAGAGATTTATTTAATTTAACAAACTTAATATCACCACTATAAGCCCCTTCTGGTAATTCTAAATACACAATTTCATCAATATGTCCATATAAAAATGCACCTGTGACATCCATTCGAAAAATAGGTAGGTTTAATTTTGTAGCTACTGAGACAAATAACCTAAAAGTTGCCAATTTTGCAACCGGTGCATAAATGTCACACATTTCGATTATATCATTTTGTTCAAAGCCCCTTGCTACTAACCTAGCTTTGGACTGAACTACATCATTTGTACTTTTAATTTATATACCCATTTACTACTTACAGACTTTTAGGTTTCTTACACAAGTCCCAGGTATTGTTTTCATTCAGGGTTTCCAGCTCTTTCTCAATTTATCAGCATCTTTCCTTTGCATTGCTTCTTTGTGAGTTTTAGTTTCATTTCCATCCATATAGACATGATAACAAGTGTAATATGAGGTCTGCTTGTTCCTGTGGGTGCTTCTTTGGCTTGGTAATGTATCATCAGCTTCTCCATCACTTGATCCCTCATCACTTGAGCATGGTGTGTATAAACTATCTTCACTTTCCATGGGTTCATCCTCCATCTCCTTGCTCAGCTCTTCACTCTCACTTACTTGTCCATCACTGTCATTGGTATGTCTCTCCTTTTCATTTGGTTTCTCTTTACTGTCTTTCGGTTGCTCCTTATTTTCACTGACCTCTCTCTCTCTCTTTGACTCTCAATATTGTTAGTATCATATTCCAGCATAACTACTTCTTCTTTCTCATTTTCTACAAATACAATATCCCTCTTTATTTCAACATTGTTCTTCTCCGGAAAAAATATTCTATAACCCTTGACATCTTCTCCGTAACCAACCATGATTCCTTTCTGTCCTTTAGGGTCTCACTTTCTTCTTTTTTTCTTTTGGGATTTGAACAACAACAGGGGTACCAAAGGTTTTCAACTTATTTATGTCAAAATGTCTGTTTGTCCATGTCTTGTATGGGGTCCTTCCAATCTCAGTGCTTTTGCTGGTTCTGTTCAACACATATGCTGCAGTATGAATAGCTTTTGCCCATAACTTTTTAGGTAAACTTTTAGCACATAGCATTCTCCTTGCCGCCTCAACCAGTCATATTTTCACGCTCTGCCTTTTGCTCAGGGTTATAAGTAACCGTAGTCTGGTGAGTGATACCGCGTTTTCGAAAGATTTCTTTTTAACAAATTTTAACCATTGTCGCTCCTGAATGTTTATATGTTGTTGCCCGTAATATTCTGAGATTTATTCAAAAATTTTTCGAGCTCGTCCCAACCCTTAACCCTTTGACCTCGTCCTTCCTATTAACAAAATAGACCACGTGATAGTTCGAGTAATCATCTTTGAGCAAAAGGAAGTATTTAGAGCCGCCGACTGATTACTCCGCCACGGGACCGCACACATCAGCGTGTATAAGTTCGCAAAGTTTAGTTGTCTTCGTTTCACTCGAACTAAAAGGCAGACGATGTATTTTGCCCTATAGACAGCCATCACACCATCACACTTTAAGTTTGAGTCGTCCTTCACGGATATGTTATTGTTTTTGAGCACTGTTTTCACATATTGCATATTTTGGTGTTAGCACGAGAAACTATCTCGTGCCACTCTTTTATACTGGATTTAACTTGGATCACGTTTACTTGTTCGTATTTGTAACGCGCGTTCATTTAATACATGTCTACATTACGATTCGCCACCGCACACACTTTATTTCCTTGTCCTTTGACAGATCATGATATTATTATATGAGTTCTCAGTTACGGTCATAACATAACCTCTATCTGTCACACAGTTCACAGAGAATAGATTTATTTTAAATCTGGTACCAAGGAACTTATATACTAACTGGAATGAGTACGAACAAAATGGTAAAAAAAATAAAAAATAACTCTATCTCAAAAGCCTAGAGTTTAAATTTGTACAATGGATTCAATAGAAAAGGAAAAAAAAAACGTTCCGAGCGAGAAACCGACAAAGGTGTAGGTGTCTCTGTCTTACCTTGTCACCGATGTTGTTTACATCGGTGACATAGCCATTTAGCCGATATATTTTCGCGTTGAAGTCATTTATGTACTTTTTATTGTATTTAAGTGAAAAAATCCCCTTTAAATATGGTAAAATTAAGTTGTGTGAAGGGGTGTAGTAGTAAGGGTATGCTGGATGTGGAATTTCGTATTTCAGGGAAGTTTTATAACTTTGGTTGTATTACGACTAGGGTTACCATGTTTTAGATTGACAAACGGGAAATATCCAAATAAATTAAATAACCACTCACTAGCCCCGCGCGCGAATTTTTTGCACCAAACCGCCACGCGTGCAAAAAATTGCGAAATATTCGCATGTAATTTGACACTTTAGATAAACAATCGCAAACTACAAGAGTTATAGCTAAATAAAATTTACAGTGAATAGCTGAATAGTTATGGAATCTATATTAAAAAAAAAAAAATCTGATATTAATTTGAAACTCAAAAAAAATGTAGAACATGAAAAACAGTGATGAAAACGGATATTTCGCTATTAAAATATTAATTTGAATTTTTCGAAATATTAAATTTCAATTAAAATAATTTTAAAATAAACTAGATTATATTTCCTTTCCAATAAGACCATAATCTTATTAGTTTATTTACGATAGTCTAATTAGAATTAAATTAGAATTTGGATACTCGCTGTTTATTTTGACGCGGCCTGCGCCAACGACTGTTTTTGAACACGGTTATTCACGTACCTATAACTTTACGAAGCCACTTGTTTTTGTATATACAATTTAATAATATGCTCACAATACTAATTATGCACTGTTTTTCCGTTAACACACACGTTTTAATCACAAAAACACTTATTTCTTGTATAAACACAATCACTATAGGTATTTAAACCTACCAATTTTTCGGAGGCGAAATACTCAACTTTGAGATTCGAAAACTAGATTTCCTTTATGATAATATAGTAGCACAGATTTTCACGATTAATTTGATATATAACACTATCCGAAAATACCAATATACATAACAGAACAATTGAAATACGACGCCACACGTCAGAAATGGCGGAGTTTGTTTACACTAAAGTTTTTACTTTTATTTTCGACATTTGTCGATGGAATAGTGTTGCTATTGTTGGTCCGAACGTTGATTAATATAGTATAGAGATTGCTACAAGAGGAATAAGCTCTGAAATAGCAGTTTAGTAGATTTTTTATTGCATTTGTTGGACGAATGCGCTACTGGCTGCACATGCAGCCAGGGACATTTAGCAAAACAGCTACTGGCTGCACATGCAGCCAGGGGCGGTTGAGTGGGTAAGTAAGTTCGAAGTTTCGAACATCGTTGTCGTACATAGTAATCGAAAGTATATTTTATAAATTAGAAACATCTTCTTCTTAGCGTGGCGATGGCAAATTTTTATTAGATATGTTTGACCCAAATTTCAGCTACGTGAACTCCGCTCGCTGATGCAGTCATAAGATCGTCAAGTGTGCAGGTGTCAGGGACATCGCACATGGTGTCGGTAGTACCTAATTTGCTTTTTAAATGCAAATATTGAAAAGAAAAGAGTCCGCCGCACCGTGCCGTGCCATGCCGGTCCTATGGATTTTTCCATGCTTCTCCAGCAAAAGAATCCATTTGGCGAGCTGCGAGTGAAAATGAATGATTTAGGAATATAAAATAAATTTTGGCGAATGTTACTGAAACATTATATATAAACAGTCATAGTATGAATATGCGATTTTCTATGTCTATATCCCCGAATACAAAAGTCGTCTGGATAGACAGATTGCAAAATTGATAATTTGCAACTGAACGGTACAGACATACATTTAACTTAACATAAAAATTAATGACATCCACTCTTGTAGCTATCTCGCCTAGAATGCTATTGAGTTGCAGGTCATCATCTTTAAATAATAAAATAACAGTAGTCTGTAACTGTCTCAAGAGTTAGTATGATTATTGGACACCCTATTAGAAAGAGACAACATCCACTCTTGAAGCTTTCTCGCTCGGAACGATTTTGGGTTGCCCGTCCTCATTCAGTTAGTACATAAGTTCCTTGCACGGCACATATGTTGGCTAGCCCCAGTTTCCACTAACCAATATGATTGTTGAAACTGTCCACTTGAATTGACCACCACGAACGCATTACCGTCTTTGTCCTTATTCTTTTTGAACCGACACTCACTTTTTAGATGTCCCGCCTTTTTGCAGTAATAACACTTTTTGACTTGTTTATTGTTGTTTTCACATTCCGAATTATTGCCGTTTCGTTTGTTTATGTTACCGTTACACTCGCTTTGAAAATGTCCCAGCCTATTACACCTAAACACCAGCCTTATTCGTAAAAATTTAGAGCCTCCTTGAAGTCTCCTTGAAGGTCCGATGCTAAAAACATGATTCATAAACGTCTGTTAACGCTAATCAGTCCATCAAGGCTCTGCTAAAGTTAGAGGACTGTTGACCCTTCTTTATCTCCCTGCTAAGTCACAAAATGCTGCCGCAAATTTGAACAGCTGACTTTGACAAGAGCAAAAAACCATACCGTCTGTCTGTCTGTCCGCATGTCCGTCTGTCCGTCTGTCTGTCTGTCCGTCTGTCCGTCTGTCCGTCTGTCCGTCTGTCCGTCCGTCCATCCGTCCGTCCATCCGTCCGTTTGTCCGCTTGATGATCGATGAATTTGCTGTCATTGCTGTCAATTTAAAAAAAAAATCTCGATGAGGCCATTTTTTGTCTTTGATTTGTCAAGATGGCCAACATAACGCGTCGAATCCGTCTATCAGCAGCTCATTAACTAGCAGATTGCTAGCAAGCGTTTATGAATCATACTTCTTGACAACCGTCTAACAAGCTTAATGCTAACTAACAGACCGATCAAACCTCAATTAAGGATTTTTTATGAATAAAGCAGTTAATATTTTTCTTGTTTACTAACTTCATGACGAAAGCCGACGATGCTTGCTGACCCACCTCTCCGTTTTCTTTCAGCCGCTCCTCTTCTATTATTAATCTAGCCACGAGATTATCATACTTTTGCTTATTGTCCGGTGCCGACTCCCAAGCAGAAACAAAATGCAAGTAACAATCTGGTAGTGACATAAGCACTTTCGATTCGAATTTTCATTTTCGAAACGATTTTTTCTGATATACGAGTAGCTTCTCCCATCTACTTCAACTGGTTTTTCAATTCTTCTATTTTAGATAGGAAAGTAGACATCTCAGTTCCCTCTTGGTGCATTGGAAGAAACGTTGTTGAGTGATGTGGATACTTGTTTCAGACTTTTACTCGTAAACACTGGCCAATTTCTTCCACATTTCAGCAGACGTAGAACAGGTTATTAAATGCATCATTGCATTTTCTGACATTCTTGTAACTAGCCATAGAGAAAAGAAAAGAAAATCATAGTTTCCTAATAATTCATGACAAAAATATTTTTGTTCTTTTATTTTTAACTTCTTCAAAAGTGTATTGAAAAACGTCGTTTGATACACGTGGACATTTGTTATTGCAGTTCTAGGCTCAAAAACACCGTCGCCTATGGGTCGGGAGTCAATTCCGCCTCGGATGCAATAACAAACTTTCTCCACTTGTATCAAAATGTACTATTCTTCCTTCCCGCCGGTTAACCTCAAAAAACGCCAACACGTTGCGCCGACAGTTTTAAGTAGTAACTTTTTGACGATACAGCTTTCCTTATTGTTTTACTTACACCAGGGTTGTGTTTGGGCCCATGACCTGTTATTTTCAGTAAAACTCTTGATAATTAATTATGGTTTTAATAGCTTCATTACAACACAGGGAGTACATTAGCAGAGAAAAAGATGGCGTCAACAGAACAAAAAAATATGTTACCAACCAAAGAGTATTTCTTACCAACATTAAGAACATAATATTCCATTGATATTACACAGATAATAGGTATATTTCCCAGGTGGTCCCATGATCATCAAGTCAGGATCTGATGATGGGATCCTGGAGAAATAGAGAGAACTCTTCAAATTTATAGGTGTACACTTGAAGCGTTTTTGGTAGTTTTTGGAAGAGTACTTTCTGGGAGTAGTATTATCCCATTTCAATTTGGTGAAGATCTGATGAAGAACTTCGGAGATAGGCAACGGAACTCCTCAATAAATTATAGCAAATGGACTGGGATTGCTGAAATCTCATGTCTGTCTATTTTTTACATCAGTTCGCAACATAACATCACGCCAGTACGCTGTGAAGGGGTAAGCACATGTGAACCACCAAAAAAGTGAAAAAAAAAACTTTTTTACAATAAATAAAACCGACTTCAAAAAACACAAAAAAGTGAAAAATAATTAGCTTCAGAAGTAGGTGACCTTTGTTTGATTGATTTAGTTTTTCTTGTCACCGACTTCTGAAGATAAAGTTATTTTTCACTTTTTTGTGTTTTTTGAAGTCGGTTTTATTTTTTGTAAAAAAGTTTTATTATTTTCAATATAACAGCCACGCTTAAATAAAACTCATAACAACCAATAGCCGGTTTCAATATCAATCAATCTATTTTTTAATGTTCCGTAGTCCTGACAAGGAACCGTTATAGTTTCGTCACGTCCGTCTGTCTGTCTGTTTGTCCGAGGTTTTGCTAAGAGACTGTTAGTACTTTAAAACTGTCATTTTGTAGAGGTATGTATATCAATAACGCCGAAAAAGAGGTAAAATAAAATTTTGGAAAATATTTTTTTTTAGGGTAGCTCCTTAGCCACTCACTCGCCCCGCGCGCGACTTTTTTGCACCAAACCGCCTAGGATGCAAAAAATTGCGAAATATTCGCATGTAATTTGACACTTTAGATAAACAATCGCAAACTACAAGAGTTATAGCTAAATAAAATTTACAGTGAATAGCTGAATAGTTATGGAATCTATATATGAAAAAAAAAAAACTAATATCAATTTGAAACTAAAAAAAAATGTAGAACTTGAAAAACAGGGATGAAAACGGATATTTAGCTATTAAAATATTAATTTGAATTTTTCGAAATATTAAATTTCAATTAAAATAATTTTAAAATAAACTAGATTATATTTCCTTTCCAACAAGACCATAATCTTATTAGTTTATTTACGATAGTCTAATTAGAATTAAATTAGAATTTGGATACTCTCTGTTTATTTTGACGCGGCTTGCGCCAACGACTGTTTTTGAACACGGTTATTTACGTACCTATAAGTTTACGAAGCCACTTGATTTTGTATATATAATTTAATAATATGCTCACAATACTAATTATGCACTGTTTTTCCGTTAACACACACGTTTTAATCACAAAAACACTTATTTCTTGTATAAACACAATCACTATAGGTATTTAAACCTACCACTTTCTCGGAGGCGAAATACTCAACTTTGAGATTCGAAAACTAGATTTCCTTTATGATAATATAGTAGCACAGATTTTTACGATTAATTTGATTTACAACATGTAACATAATTAACGCACATCCTGAAAATAGTTTGTTCAGAATCGTTTACTGAATCGATTTCTATAATTTTTAATATAGGTCATTTTTTATCCCAAAAATAATTAAAAATATGTAATTTATAGTCACACTACCCCTGTACAGTCAGAACAAAGTGAAATGGACCGTAACTCAAGGCAATAAGACTTTTAAAAGTTCCGTTTTATTTGTATTAAAACAAATTTCGCCATTCAATACAAAATAAAGAAAAATGAACCTTATTTCAAGCAATTTAAAGTCTTCACAAAAACAGTTGAAGTAAACTTGGCGATTTAACTGCAGGCACACACTAAGAGGCACTGGATACAAAGGAAACAATAGTTACCCATACCAACAAAATGCGAAATATGACATACTTATTTTCGTTCCCTTTCTCGTGCAAATTAAAAACCTGGGATAGAGCGAGATAGCCACCATGACACCGGGCACCGGGCGCGCGGGCGCTGCTGTATGAAAGCTTAAATGTTATTAGTCACGCACGGACATTTTAAGTGGGATGTAGGTACGTACTTCCGTAAAGTGTATGCTAATTGTTTTACGCGCGATGTCCTTCCAATAAACAAAATAATGTGCAATGAGGACTTGGGCACGGTGCGGTGTGGTGATAGTGTGGTTCTAGGTTATTAGTTGACAGAAAATTCAACCAAAGGCATGGTACAAGAGTAGACCGCAGGGCTATGTTAGCTGCTACTCAGCGGCCTTGGCCACGGAACGTTCCGTCCGAACACGGCCATCGACAGGGGAGCCGATTGGAGTACACGTAAGTACTCGTTTTCAAAACGAAATACTGGACTATTTCGATGAGAATCCCCATGCCAGTACCCGAGAATCAGCTGATTTGACGCCTCTTGACTTTTTATTGTGGGGACGTATTAAATCGTTAGTTTATTTTAGTGCAAAAAATAGGATGGTGAACGCTTTTGATAAAAATGATGAAGTGCTTTTTAAATTAAAACATCAATTTAGAAAACGGGCATAAAAATGTATTGAACAGCTGTTTCGAACGCGAGCGAATACCTACTAGGCTAGCAAGACTCACACAGTCGCATACGTAGGTATAAGACCTACGTATGCGACTGTGTGCGTTCGTTGATTTGTACTGTGACTACAACATTCTTCCGGAATTAGGAAAACTAATTTATTAAATAATCATTGCCTAGACATGTTTAATAAAAAATTCAGTGCATGTATTATGATTATAACATAATAAACTAATTGGGGTGTCTGAGGGTGTGCGTTAATTACGTTACATGTTGTATAACACTATCCGAAAATAACAATATACATAACAGAACAATTGAAATACGACGCCACACGTCAGAAATGGCGGAGTTTGTTTACACTAAAGTTTTTACTTTTATTTTGACATTTGTCGATGGAATAGTGTTGCCATTGTTGGTCCGAACGTTGAGGAATATAGTATAGAGTTTGCTACAAGAGGAATAAGCTCTAGAAATAGCAGTTTAGTAGATTTTTTATTGCATTCATGGACGAAAAAATATACAATACTAACGGAGTCCTCGAATCCCCGAATACAAAAGTCGTCTGGATAGATAGGTTGCAAAATTGATAATTTACAACTGGACGGTACAGACATACATTTAAGTTAACATAAAAAGTTAATGACATCCACTCTTGAAGCTATTTCGCCTAGAATGCTATTGAGTTGCAGGTCATCATCATTAAATAATAAAATAACAGCTACTCTGTAACTGTCTCAAGAGTTAGTATGATTATTGGACACCCTATTAGAAAGAGACAACATCCACTCTTGAAGCTTTCTCGTTCGGAACGTATTTGGGTTGCCCGTCCTCATTCTAGTTAGTATATAAATTTCTTGTCTGATACTAAGGATAAGTTCAATATGGCGTCCGAGTGACAACATTTTGACAGCAGATTCGCTAATTGGCGCGCTGGCATAAAAATATTAGTACCTACCTATTAATAGTTATTGTTTTTGTGAAAAGTGAAAATAGTTTAGATGAGCCTGTGTATTGTCTAAAAATGGCAGATCGTTTGATTATATTCGTGACTCATTGGCATTCGGCATTCGGCCATTCGGCAGTTCTCTGCTTCATAGTCACGGCATCTGTTTTTTTATTTTTTATTACACTGAAGTGCTTTTCTACTATGTCAAAATATGTTTTTCTGAAGAAGATTTTTTTTTCCTTTTATTTGTGAATATGTGAACATTGTAGGCTTTGTAGATTCCCTAACTTTTGTTAAATATTTATCTTGTTTTTAAATTTGTGTGAAATTTTGTGGTTCCTTTTATAATCTAGACAAGGATTATGGAAGGATTTTTCGAAATTCAACCCCTATCGGAGTTTAAATAGGGATGAAAGTTTGTATGAAAGTCCGTCAGTTTAAAAGTTAAAAAAGGATCTTAAAATTTTGTGTTTACGCTGATGATTGAAAATTAAGTATTTGATAATTCCACCCCCAAAGGATTAAAAAGGGGATGACGTTGTGCATGGAAATTCCTTAATTTTCGAAGTAAAAATCGCAAAATTTACTATCTAGGCGTATGGTTTTATGCTAACGCAACGGTGTTGTTAGAATTTCAATGCTTAAGGGGCTGAAAAGGGGGATGAAATTTTGTTTTTTAGTTAAAATCACTAATATCATGGAACCTTTTGGTTGGTAATTTATAATTACGTGTATCAGCGTTTTATTAAAAATCACCCTAGAAGATAAATTAAATAATGATAATTCAGTGCTAATAATTCAATTAAATTCATAAAAGTATGCAATTTTTCATCAATGCTTTCTTATGACGCTAACACGTAAAATTATCATCGTCCGTAAATCGACTTTACAGACTACTTACCATTTTTTTTCTGCGCTGTCCTTTCGCCAGTTTGAAGGAGAAGCAAAAGTAGGAAGCCGCTAAACCTTTTTTTTTTAATTTTGAATTTAGAACATACAGAAGTTAATTTGTTGATAAAAGTAAATATTGGTTTTAAACAATCATATTATTTATCTAAGATAATCGATTTATATACTTACACAATTAAAATATTTACGCCGTAAAGACGCATAATTATTTCATTGCCGAAATTTAAAAAAAAATTACTTCGTGTAGTTGACAGTGTAGTTATTTGTGGATTTTTTTATGGCCGCACCCGCGGCGATAAATTAATAAAATCGCACGTGTTTGAATTGCACGCGTGCGTTTGTTGTATGTTTAACCTAATCGTAGTACGATAAGAACCAGTTTTCGAGGAAGTGTATTGAAAATATTTTTTTCAATCCACTCTTCCTCGAAAACGGGTTCTTATCGCACTACGATTAGGTTCAACATGCAATGTGATTCACACGCGTTCGATTTTGTTCATTTTCCAACACGTGTGCAGGAATGAAAATTGCCACAGATAACTTACCTATACTTAGTCCAAATTGGTTCAATGCCTATAGACGCAGGTGAATGTTTTTTTTTTTAATTTCGGCTAAGCAATAATTACGGCGTTAATATTTTTTGAATATTCAATTTGTGTTTATAAATAGAATATCATAGAAAAACATGATTATTTAAAACTTATATTTACTTTTATAAACAAATTAACATTTATTTGTGTTCTAAATTCAAAAATATAAAAAAAGTAAATTTTTTATATTAGGCTGTTTAGCGGCTTCATACCTTTGCTTCTCCTTCAACCTGGCGAAAGCAAAGCGCGGAAAAAAAGAAAATTAAAATCATAGTTAGTCAATTTATGACAAAAATATTTTTCGTTATTTTATTATATTTCTTCAGAAGTGTATTGAAAAACGTCGTTTGATACACGTGGACATTTGTTATTGCAGTTCTCAGCTCAAAAACACCCTCGCCTGCGGCTCGGGAGTTAATTCCGCCTCGAATGCAATAACAAACTTTCTCCACTTGTATCAAAATGTACTATTCTCATTTAACGTCTCTTGCGGGGCGGCTAAATCCAGCAGCATATGCCATTAGAAAAATCCGTCAATATACTGATGTGATACCGCTAGACTGGTTTATTTTAGTTACTTTCATAGTATAATGTCTTATGGCATTTTACCATGGGGACGGGCTGAGGATATTGAGTCTATTAGTATGGGATCCCTTAGAGAACCAGCTTCACCGAGCTGGTTAATGGATGAAAAGCATTTTATATGAAACCAAATGTCAACAACCTATTTGCATTAAGTTGACTAAAAAAATTCAGTCCAGAATATGACTAATTAACATTTTATTTTTTAACATTTCCTTGTTTTGGTTAATAGACAAATTCCATACCGATCGAAAGTATGAAGCTTAGAGAATATGCAAACGTTAGGTTGACTATTTTTTTCCAGTCACAACTCATGGGTATAAGCCAGGTTTAAACAGATAATCGATACTAGTAATTTGCACCAGCCTGGTTAAAGAATTAAAGTTAAGCTAAAATAAAGATTATTTCATAACGAACACGGTGGTATAGTAGTTGCGAACAATCAGTCCTGAATTCTGGTTGTGGAGTTTTAAAAAGTGAAATATTGCTGCGAGTCAGCGAGTGAATACGTGCGACAGAAAGGTCCCAGCAAACCATCCCATGCAATAAAAGAGGACACAGCATTGCAGCTGTGTGTAGTTAGTCTATTGAATAAAAGAGAGAAATTTTGCTTCTCAATGCATGACAAAAATTCTCATGACCAAAGACTAAAACAAGAAAATATTATTGAAAATGGAACGAGACGTATTTGGGCGACTTCTGGCAGTTCAGTGAGATGCACGATAATTCATAGTTAAAGACGCGCGTAATAAAATTACGAAAAGGAAAATCGAGTTTTATGTAAAAACCACCAATGGAAGGTCCATTGGTGGTTTTTAAGGCTGGATCCACACTATACGGTCGATTGCGGTTCGTTCATGCATTTATTTTGATAATTATAACTTATTTTCCGCGGGCCGCATGGGGCCGCGGGCGGCGTGTTGCCGACCGCTGCTCTAAGGGAACTGTTTAAGGATATTGCCATCATAACGGTACATTGTCAATACATCTATGAACACATAATGTACGTCAGAAAAAATCTGCACCTTTTTGGTAAAAGGGGTGACAGACATAATTACAGTACTAGAAATAGGGACCAACTAGTTCAGCCAGGCTTCAGACTCGCTAAAGTAGACTCAGCTTTCATGGGGTACTGTTTGAGATGCTATAATAAAATTCCACAAAGTATTCTTGAACTGAATGAGACGAAATTTAAAACATGCATTAAACGCACACTATGTAAGCAAGCATATTACAAGTTGAGCGATTTTATCGCTGATAAAAATGCTTGGCTTAATGCAGGTCCTGCTCCACAAGGACAGGGGCGCTTAAATTGATAGCATTTAATGGTATTGTTGGAGCTGCTGAAGATTATACAACTATCTTTGCATTGTATAGATTCAATCTCTTTAGTATTATATAATCGCATAGCCCATATTGTGTGAGTACTATGTACTAGAAAGCTATTATTCACTGGAAACCGACGTCTTTTCTCTTGACTTGAATGTGCCCTGGCGGTTGAGAGTATGTCATGCTCACTCAAATGTCTCGCTGATGGTGGCGCATGTGTCGGATCATTTAGTTCCCTTCAAAATGGTTGAGTTGAATGGTGCTGATCCACGCGTCATGTCCGTAAACGGGCGCTGTCAGTTGTGACTGGTCATCTCTTAGTTGCCATGGCTTATTTGAATTAATTATTTTGGTTTTTGAATTGTATTTTTTTTTTGTGTTTTTACTGTGGACACTTTTAACACATGAATGAATGATGTAACCAAGATTTTGTAACAATATTCTGATTTAAAAGAGTGTCCATGGAGTTTCTTGCCCGTTCTTCTCCATAGAGATCTACGCTAGGGAATGGGCAACTACAGTACTTTCACAGTTTTTGTGTCTTGTGACTGGGACTGTAGCTACATTTAATTTTCATCTTTGTTTCGACAATTCAAAAGTGCCTGTAACTGGCTTACTTGAAATAAATGCTTTGATTTTGATTTTTAAATCCTACTCGACAGGTTTAGTATTTTTTTTTATTAACGTGTTACTATTCCGCGTCAAAAATCAGCCATTTTTTTTTAACACCTATCTATGGACACTTGAGTTTTTGAGACGGATCTAATGAGACCTTAACCATCGAAATTCATCCTGCCGTTAGAAGATAAAAGGTTTTATAGAAATTTACATAGAAACATACCTACCAAGATACGCGCAAAAAACACAACCAGTCGGTCGGTATTCGGGTGGCAGTCGGGTAAAAACAGCGTTGAAGTATATTACGTAACGACAGTATTGGAAAATTAATATTGTTTTTCAATTCATCTATACCAAATAACGAAGGGTATTATAGTACTCCTAAATAACGGCTTTAACAGGAAACAGGAATCAAGGCTATTTATGCCAAAAAAGCCACAACCAGAACTATTCCATGTTTAAATACCACTATATTTGCCGGAAACTCGAGCTAATAAAGGAGACATATTTTTTTTGTTTGGAGTAATCTCCAAACAAAAAAAAATCCAGAAATGGCCACTCACATAAATTGTAGCGTTTAATAATGAAACGTGCATTGATTTCTTAAAATATCTAGATTACAGTGGTTATATTAGCTAAGCCTTGTCTAACCAGAATAACAGCGAAACTGCAAAAACACTTTTACGAAAATCAAAATAAACAGAAAGAGTAAATGTCAAAATAATGAAGTTGTCTGTCAACCATTAAAAAGGCGGATTCACAACGCTCCGTGACACGTTGATTGTTTAAACCATCTACGCGATTTTAGCGTAAACCTTTAAAAATAGCTTTAAAATGCTCACAGTTTACTAATATTACTTTTTATATTCTATTCTGTTTTAATTAAAGCAGATATGATTACCACTGGGTACCGTACTTTTTTTTGTAAACGGAAAAAACGTCCCTATTCACTAAAGTAAGTACTTTCTGTCAAATGACATTGACCACGACAGGAATGATTTGACTCGCAGAAAAATATCATAATATAACTTTTTAAGATTCCGGTTTCGTTTCTATGTAATCTTTCGTTTGTTACTATGATAAAACTGTTACTTATTTTTGGTGTAATATGAATAATAAACGCAACGTCCAAGTGGGCCAAATAAAATTGTCTCCTTTATTTTATAAATGAATAACAACTGGTTGATTTTCGATATGGTTCGAACACCACACGATTTTAGCATGTTGATCTCCAAAGATTACCTAAGTCCACGACTGACAAATCGGAATAAAAAAAATTTTTTTTTCATTTCAAATAAAATGTGTCAGTTAAAGAAACACATGAGGTGGTAAGCTACTAATGAATGGAAAGGTTTCATTCAGGGAAACACTGCACGTGGCACGGGCATGGCGTGGCGTGTGCCACTTTACGTGGTGGCGCGGCTAGGCAGCATACCATCTGGCCGCGCCACTAATCTTGTTCAATTTCTCGCAAACCGTTATACATAGTATCTTTTTTTTTAATCGCGTGCAATTATGAACATAAATTATTATGTTTTTATTTTATTAACTCCTATCCAAATTCTTTGGCTTTTAGGTAGATTTTGTCAGAAAAAATCTACCTATTGGTCTTGCACCTGAAGTCGAGTTTTCCGAAAATTTCACCATAGTTATGAGCCCAAATCAATCGCCGGTTAAAAAGTTTATATGTATACGTGTGTTGGGTATGTGGGGCGACAAGCAAAATTTAGCCACACTCTACAGGGTGTCGAGTCTGTTATTACAATAGTGTCTCAATGATCTATCATTGATTTCATAATTGTTGATCAATGACAATGGAAATTTAGCTAAAAAATCGTAATCTGCTAAATTCATAATGGTCGATCATTGTTCGGTCAATGGTCTCGTAATAGAATTGTGATTAAATGACTTTGTTGTATTGCCATTATTAAAAAACCTTAATAGAAATGATTTTCGAAATACTAGAATTATATTTGAACATCTAATCGTGCCAGATTTCATTTATATATGTTTTTACATATTATTTATTAGTGTTCTATGCAAACTGAAGTAGTAAGAAGTTCGTAAATAGTCAGTCATTCATTTGTCATTGTGTACGAGATTACCATTCTATGCCATTTTTTTCAATGGAGTGTCAGTGATTGATTATTGGAAAGTCATAATGACGCCACTATAATAGTAGATTACGAAACTTGTCAAAATCAACTATTATGAAATCAATGATCGATCATTGTGACACCATTGTAATAGCAGACTCGCCCCCCAGGTCGCAATTATGCACCGATTGCTTTCAAACTTAGCCCAAAAGTAGAAAGGGTCAAAAAATTCATAACTCCGAAACGCTAAACATTTTTAAGTACTGCAATTTTTTTTTTGAAAGCAAATTGTTTACTCTGTAATTTTTAATTTAAAGTTTAGCGATAAAACTTATGGGTGGAACCTTCATCGAAATTTACCTCCTCCTGCGGCTTGCCGAAGGGATTTTTTTTCTTCGGCCAGAGAGTGCCATGGACCTAGCGCCGCGCCGCGCCCATGTGCGAAGTTTTGCGGTGCGGCAAAACCGCTGAAACTCGTGACAATACGCACGCCTCTCTTTAGGCCTAGTTGAAACTCAAGTCGTTGAAGTTCGACAACGGTCGTGCTTGACCTTTAATTTATCCCTTGCTTTTCTCAGTTCAATTCAATGTGGTTGTATTTTGTCTATGTACCCTACCATCTATATTTATAAAAGGCAAAAGTGATTGACTGGTGTATCAACGCACAGGCCAAACCCTTAGGGCTAGAATCTTAAAATTTCGCACAGGTATTCGCTTTATGACGTAGGCATCCACTAAGGAAGGATTTTTCGAAAATCAACCCCCAAGGGGGTGAAATAGGGGATAAAAGTTTGTATGAAACTTTTTATTCCTTGGACATTTGCATGAAATTTCGTATGAAATGAGTGCAGCAAAAATAACGAGTTACTTATTTCAGCGTTTTCCAAAATTCAACCTCTAAGAGGGTAAATGAAATTTTGCACACAGGTAGTTTATAACCTCGCGGTTAACACATACTCGCGAGTAGAATAATTTCATCCCAGTAGTATGAGCCCGTGAGACAATTATCCAACACCACGCGGGCGAAGCCACAGGCAACAGCTAGTTGTTTCAATAAATTTGTGGCAAACCTTTCCAACTTAGCTTTAAGTTGTTAAAAAATTTAGAAAAAACGCGACAAGCAGAATTAAGAAGCTTAAACCACCAGCCACATGCCAAGCTCTATTCTGTACTTTTGAAATCTTTGTAAAAACATCAGCATTCGGACTGCTTGATGCGCGCACGGCGGTGATTGCGAAACCACGCCATCTATTAGCGTTTTCGCAAATAGGTAGCATTTAATGTGACCAACACGAAACCCTTTTCTCGAAGCAATAACGCGAAAAAAATTCAGCATAGAATATTATTGACCATCTTTTGCTTCACAAAATGTGGCGAAAATAAATGTCGTCAAAACATAGAGGTAGGTATCTGTGACATAACTAAATTAAAAAGGTATAATAAAACTATTACATTGTCCACACGTAAGTAAGTTTGCCGTCTCCTCGTGTCGCACAAACGCGGGAACCGCGCACCTTTGCGTCGTTTAGCGAAAAATTATAACACCTATTGTCTGTGTCAGCTAATAGATTTCGAAGTGATATCCTTAAGGACGCGTTTGCAAAATTGATAGGTACAGAATCGAAATCGAAACTCGGCTCACCTAGTACAACATGTGAAGGAGTTCCAGTAGCAATCACCGAAGTACACCTTCAGGTCACTCCATCAAGTCCTGAGGTAAAGTCTCATCATTACTAACAAAACAAGCCCAAACTCGGCTCACCTAGTACAACATGTGAAGGAGTTCCAGTGGCAATCACCGAAGTACACCTTCAGGTCACTCCATCAAGTCCGGAGGTATGGTCTCATCATAACTAACAAAACGAGCCCAAACTCGGCTCACCTAGTACAACACGTCAAGGAGTTTCAGTAGCAGTCACCAATCACTTCATCAATTCCGGAGGTAAGGTCTCATCATAACTAATAAAACGAGCCCAAACTAGGCTCACCCAGTACAACACGTCAAGGAGTTCCAGTAGCAATCATCGAAGTACATCTTCAGTTCACTACATCAGGTCCGGAGGTAAGGTTTCATCATAACTAACAAAACGAGCCCAAACTCAGCTCACCTAGTACAACACGTCAAGGAGTTTCAGTAGCAGTCACCAATCACTTCATCAATTCCGGAGGTAAGGTCTCATCATAACTAATAAAAATATTACCTAGTATCAAATTTGGTTTATCGAATATTTTGTGTTTGTACAGCGATCTTTTTCAACTCGAGCCGCTCCAAACAGGCGTTACGTGTCCACTCTCGACGGCGGCCGTGCGCGGACTAAAGTTTCATTCAAAGTGTTTGTGCAATAAATCAAGACGGGTATCCAAAATAAAATAACCCCTAATGCAATCGATTAAGATTCATCCAGAACAGCAAAAAATGTGAAAAAATAAGATTTAGTTTTCATTTTTTCTGCAACTATACAAATCGTTTAGATAAAAAAAAAATCCTTGCATTAAGAATTGATTATGTTTGCCAACATACAGTATTTTTAGAAATAGTAAAATATGTTAATAATAGCACAAAAAATGTACCTAAACTCAACCCTGTATCGTTAATTTTAGGGAAAATGGCAACGACAGATCGATTTTACATTATAAAAAACTAAAATTTTCAATGATCAAGTACCTATTATTTGAAGATGAAGAACCAATCTATACGAGGTAGTTATTAGTTATATTGGATTTTGTTTGGTTATGCCATAAAATTGTACCGAAAAACAGCATAATTTTACCTGATATGCAAACGCACCCTTAAAGCTATCAAAGACTTTGAGGATTAGTGTATCTGTAGATCTTATTGTTTTTTTCCCCCCTTTTAATTTATATAGAATTAGTAATAAAGCTAAGGCTTAATGGCATTTTGATTATATAAGATGTGGATAACGTAGGTACTTAGTTGCACACTGATGCAGTCTCGTACCAATTATTTGTTAATTGTTTTCCCTAATATATAAAATAAAAAGTAAGCCTAAGTAGTAAGCGTACGCATGTACCATGTCATCGCGTTAGGTTATAATCAGATAAGGGCTAGTGCTACAACAAGATTGTTAGAGATAAAAATGGTCGATTGCATTACGTCATTGTTCAAGTGAACGCAACATAACAGGCAAACAAAATATGGGTGGAGGTATAAGTACTAAATAGTTATTTATCCAACATGTGAGGAATGTTCGTTTTTCTTATGAGTTTTGATTTTGAGTCTTGAGCGAGCGAAGGATTGAAAAATAGAAGCACGAGCGCAGCGAGTGATTATAAATTTCAATCCTGAGTAAGCGAAAGACTCAACAAAACGAATAGCAAATGAACTTGCTCACATGTTGCATACAAAACTTTTCACCACTCCCAGCAAGAAAGTATTCAGTCATCATAGGTAAAAAACATTAATCTTAACTTATAAATATTTCTATTCTAAGCATAAAATTATTTATTTTTTAAAATATCTTTAAAACTTAACATAAAAAAATCAGGCAACTTTAGTTTCTGAACGGAATCATTACTTTCCTCACTGTTCAAACAGTGAGGAAAAACCAACTTTCCTCACTGTTTTCTAAGAGGAAAGACACTTCTTTCGTGCGGGCGTGGTGAAAAATACTTTTCATCCCCCCATCTCGGAAAGAGTATTTTTGCTCTTCGATATCTGAGTGCAAAAGTCGTTTTTATCCTCTAGAGGATAAAGTAAATTGAATTTAGAACATCGTGTGCACTAAGTTTGTGAATTCAAAACATCATTAAACCTATTTACTTCTACGTCCATGGTGCCGAATTTATCATAGGTACAACCTTTTTTAATTTGTTAAAAACTCAGACTCGGAACCTTCTTGGTGTACTTTTATGATTTGCTTTGCGCGCGCCATTTTCTTGTCAGGTCAATTGTTAAAACCTTAGGTTAAAAACAAGTGAAAAACGTAAAATAAGTGGTTTTGGCGACCAAGAAGTTTATTTGACGCCAACAGAATTGACTGAAACTGTTAATAATGCGCAAATGAGCTTTCTCCCTCAACAATCACGCGAGAAGGATTTGAAACAGTACGATATTAAAAAAATTGAAAAAAAAATAGGTAGAAAATGCCCAAGGCATTAAGTCCGCCTTTGTACAGTTTTTACTTGTGCATAAAGTTTTAATAAATAAATAAATAAATATTACACTCAACTTAACTAACTGTAGCAACGTTACTTTAAATTTTTCTTAATTGTACCTAAGTATTATTTGTTATAATTTAAAGATTATTCTGTAATACTTACCTACCATAATGTAGTAGTTAACACCTAAACTGAAATAAAAATAAAAGTATCTTGTGATTGTAAATGTTATTTTTTTTGCATTTAGTCATTTCCTCGCTGAGGTGGGATGAAAAGTTACGTGTTGCACTCGAGTGCAAAGATTTTTCACCTCGTGCTCTTTTGATTCCCTCGCTAACGCTCAGGATTCTAATTTTTGAATCACTCGCTGCGCTCGTGACTCAATTTTAGAATCCTTCGCTTGCTCGGTTATCGAAATTGAGCACGCGGTTAAAAAGCAACTTTGCACTCTTGTATAACAAATAACTATTTCACCTCAGCACGTCAAACAAGCAGGTTTTGCTGTTTACAGACAGTGAGCAAAATTCGATTTTGCTGCGAGCGTGAGACAAAGTAACTTTTCAATATTTTTTTTAAATACCGAGAACTGTGCAGGTCTACTCACAAAATTCGAAAGATTTCAATTTCACTTTGTTCTGTCACTTTCATTTCGATACGAAAAAAGCGAGAGATAGAAACAAAGTCGATTCGAAATTCGATTTTTAAATTCCATATCTAGTAGGCCCACAATATCGCGAGTGTAGTTTCAGAACGCATTTTAAAAAAATAGCGGGATTTAATTTTTTATTGTTTTGTACGCTAGCAATGATTAGGTCAATGTTCGCTAGCTACAAAGTACAATAAAATTTGGATAATAAAGTAATAAAAATGCAGAATTACGTTTCCTGCCTGAAAATTCTCGCGAAAAATATCTAAAAACTTATGATATTTTTAAGCAATGGAAGTCTCCACTGTTACTTTTTTATTTGCAAAACTGCAACCATTTGACTTTTAACTTTTTGATTTTGTTTAAATGTGGTCATCATCATTAGCCTATTAACGTTCCCATTGCTGGGACACGGCGTCCTCTCAATGAGAGGGAATGGGCTATAATCCACCACGCGGACCCAGTGCGGATTAGTAGATGTCACATGTCTTCGAATTTTGGGTTCTAGGACATGCCGGTTTCCTCACGATGTTTTCCTTCACCGTTTGGAGAGCAGTGGTGATGAAATGAATTACACAAAGTCATGCGCCTGCCTAGGTTCGAACCCACGACTTACTATTCGTAAGTCGGGGCCACCACCACTGGGCCACCGCTGCTCTCATGTGTCTAGTCTCTTAATGTGGTTTGGTGATTTAATGTTTACTGTTGTTTTTTTTCCCCTTTAGGTATATGTTCTCGCTGCTGAGGTGAAAAGTTGTATGTGTTACACGAGACCAAAGTTATTTGCATCTCGTGTCTTTGAATCCCTCGCTACGCTCAGGATTCTAACCTAGAATCACTCGCTACGCTCGTGATTCAAATATAGAATCCTTCGCTTACTCGGGATTCAAAATCAACACTCGCAGCAAAAGCCCACTTTGCTCTCTTGTTGCACAAATAACTATTTCACTTCTCATGCTCTGAGAGTGCTTATTTGTGCAGGATATAGGCTGCACAAAATCGAATTTTGTGCGCAAGTGCATTAACGTATCTACTCATAAATGCATCTGTATTTAGGGGACTACAGGAGCTCAACGCAAGTTTTATAATGCAAAAAAGCATATGATTCACTGCAATAAATAAAACCAGAAAAATATATGATATTCTTCAGGATATATGCTAGTATGATAGTGTTATGATAACAAAATACAACTAATTTGACTAGATTGAAAAAAATCATGAACTTATCTCTAAACATTTCGTTTAACGAGTTAAAACCATTCCAAAATACATGCAATCATTCTGATTTTTTTGCAAATAATTCTACAAGCAACATATTAGCATCATAGTGTTTTATTTTTTTAGTCCAATCAATAGATTTTTTGTAAATCGCAAAAAAATCACTCATTTCGCACTATTCGGCCCGGACTGATGTAATCACCACTTTATAGTGCAAGCTGATTAGAACTTTATTCTAACAGTGTTTTAAACGAAGTTTGAACCATTTAGCTCCTGTAGTCGTCTTAAGGCAAAGAAAATGAGCCTTATAGCCAAACACAATAAGAAGTTCATAGATAGAATTTGTTATTTCATAATATTTACTTTAATTTATTTGCCTTATTTGTTTTTAAAGACATAAAAGATATTAAAATTTAAATTCAAGTATATTAAGAAAATTATTATTTCAAAATTAATTTAATAGTAGGCTGTATAGGTCTGCAGCCCAAGCCTAATATCAATGTCATAAGATTTAAAAAAAAAAAACGGCGATATGCCGGGAAAAACAAATTCATTCAGTAGTCAAAACTGTACTAATTTTACTTTGAATTTTAGTTAAAGGAATGTTATGTTAAACTACTGTTATTTCCTCGCAATCGAAGTGAAAAGCAGAGTTTATAACTCGTCCACAAAACTATTCTATCCTCGACATTACTATCGCCCGAGCCGACTTGGATAAAAATGGTTCGTTTTATGCACTTGTTGTAAAATCTACTATTATTTCAGACATTTATCCATATGATGTTAATAATACACACTGCTTATAAGCTATGTTAGTAACAAAAGAAAAAGATTTAATTCATACACACGTACCCAAAGCGCCATGCTAATGGGTACACCTCAGCCTAGCACTTCGGGGATTACAAGCGTGATAAAAAAAAAATAACAAATTCAATAACATGACAATACTGTCATGTTATTGAATTTGCAAACACAATATCTTAAATTTACTGAAAGTAAACCTCGTTTGTGGGACACAGCGATGCAAGTACCACCTACTTACTTAAAGAAGCCTTGCAAGTGATGGAGTAATGTACAATATGGCGCTGAGGATTAGTAACAAACTGAAATGGCTGGCATGTATGTATACTTGCTGTAATTGTTGTGCTAGGGCCATATTAGCGGGATTCGGCGAACGTTTTCAGTGTGGGAAAGGGATTGAGCTAGAGGTCTTGTGTAGCTTCGTCCCTTTCCTACACCCAAGTGAGTCACCAAATACCGCCAATGTGGCCCTAGCATAGATTTCCCAGTACAAATTTACGAGGCCGAACGGCTTTGTGATAATAAAATCGTTGATTACAGCGATGATGCGTGTGTTTTCGAGGTCACTCGACCTTGAGAATTGGAGAACTCCAAAAAAGAAGCTCTGCCCTCAATCAATTTGAGGGCAGAGCTACTTTACTAGTAGATAGTACTAGACATCACTGAAAAGGTACCATTATAATTATGAAAGTGCCCGGGCCAGAAAATAAAATACTTACTTTTCAAGGGAATAACACCCTCAACATTTGTTATTATTGCAGCGAGAGTCTACTATTAATTCGCCAGCATCTACATAATACGAGCTATCTATCTATCTATCTAATGTACGACACAAGATACCTACTAGCGCCATCTTTTAACATTTCATGGCCTTGAAAAAGTATAAGGTACCTACTTGGCGCTTATGGTCTCCTAGTAGCAAGAGGCAACTGTTGGCACCATATTGGGGACACCTGTTGCTGTTGACCAATGGGTGACGGGATTCTGATTAGCCAGGGTCCTCCCACTTTTCACCAAAACTTACTAGCGTTATTGATTTTCCATTAAGTACACCAGTGTTAATAGGCACAGCTCATTTTGATAAGGGTTTTTGTATACATAGTACAGTACCTAATATTAAAGGTCAAAGAAGAAGAAACAAAACTCTAATAATATAGAAAGTTAGTGCTTAGTAATCCATAGGTAATCTACATAAATAAAAAGAAAAGGCCTGACTGACTGACTCATCAACGCCCAGCCCAAACCCGTAGACCTAGAAAGCTGAAATTTTTCACAGATGTTCCCTTTATCATGTAGATGTGTGTAAGTTAAATAGGGGATGAAACTTTGTATGGAAAATCGTCAGTTTTAAAGTTAGGATCTTCAAATTTGGTCTTTAGGCTGAAGATTAAAAATTAATTGATACATGACTCAGTGTTTTTCATAATTCCACCCCCGAAGTGTTAAAAAGGGGGATGAAGTTGTGTATGGAAAGTCTTTAATTTTCGAAGTAAAGATCACTAAATGTATTATCTAGCCTTATGGTTGGAGCTAACGCCCGTTGCGTTAGCTCCAACCATAAGGCTAGATAATAAATGTTGGTATATGTGTGGTATGTTGTTAGAATTTCAACCCTTAAGGGTGTGAAAAGAGGAATGAAAATTAAAGTTCTTTATTTTTAAGTTAAAATCATTAATAGGTAACTAACACAATATAAATAGTTGTCTTTTTTATTTCACCCCACAAGGGGGTGAAAAGGGGGATGGAGTTTGTATTGAAGTGGTTCATTCGTTATAGGAGAAACCCAAACTCCATAGAAACTTGGGCCTGGGTTACAGAGCTGGAATTTTGCCATAAATTAGAGCATTTGGGAAAGTTTCACGAGCCCAATTTTCACATCTCCCCAGCAATTACCAAATTGGTAAGTCACCTTTAAGCACGTATAGTCTACTTTACTAAAAATACCACTTTACCAAAACGACTGATTCCCTAAAGGTCTACTTCCTGAAATATCTACTTTCCCGAAACGTCTACTTCCCGAAACGTCTACGGACTCGACTCACACATATTTGTCGTTTCGGCCTACAGGTGTTGGGACCAGTCGTGGGCCGAAACGACGAATCTAAAATGTTGTATTATTTTCATTCGCCGTATCGGCCCACTCCATTTTGATGACATTTTTTTTAAAAGTAACATCAGCAAAAAAAGTTCAAGATGTTTATTTTAAATTTTATACTTAGCTTAATTTATTGTTACTATTAATTAAGTGGTGCCACCTGGCGAAAGAAATTGGCAGCAAAGCGTGGTATTTTCACATGCATTTGAAATGGTAAGCTGTTTTATTTATTAGTAACTAAATAAACTGGAACACGCAAAGTACCTACCAACTACGCTGAGTCGGCTACGTAATTTCGCCTTAAACACGCCAGCTCGTTGCACGTTAGTGCGACAGGTCTCGACTCAAATAAACCCGATACACGGAATCTCCGACAAACCTTATCGCGACTCCCGATGTATGAAATCGCGATATTGACAACTGTCCGAAAAGTAGAATTCATCGAGACCTATCACTTGTCCCTACACACGACTAGTCTAAGATCGATAGTTTCCGAGATATAGCCGTTTTCATTTTGACAGTAGTCATCCGAAATCCCTCCCCTAGTCACCCCTCACATCCCCATCCACCTTACAGTTTTTGAGTTTGACTAAGAAGTCATTAAAAAAGTGATCATTTTCGTAAAGTGGTATTTCTGTTAAAGAAGAATATATGTGCCTAAAGGGTAAATCAGACTATGTTAACATTTTAGGTTATTTTATTGTGATATAGTTTCGAATTATCTTTTAAAAGAGTTACTTAAAGTTGTTTTTATTTTTATTAGAGTCATTACAAGACTAATTTATGTTTATTTAAAAGGAAAAACAAAACAGAAAATTGATTTCGTAGTTTGAAAATAACATTTTTAATTAATAGAGATATTTTATTAATAAATAGTGCCAAAAGGTAGGTCTATATTTAAAACCAATGGCAAAAAGGATACACATGGATAACTTCATTAGTTTACGAAATATGGCAAAAATTGTAAAGTGTTTCATCCAGATTAGATTTTTAATTATCTAGGAATTTTTATTTCATTGTAATTTTTATTGCCTCCGAGGGTTGACAGAATTTTTAGCTTACATAGCATACACAGTATAGTACCTAAAGCAGTTTTAGGAATTTGCAGAAGTGTTGCTGTTGACAATCGATCATCTGAGTCCCCGGTCTTGTTAAGTTTAAAACTGCTTATTTCTAACACTTGGCAATCGTAATTGAGACTAATATTTAAATGGGTTAATTAAGCAAAATAGTAGATTTTTTTGGTAGGTACATATCTGATTCGTGTAACGACTAGGCCCAGAAACGTGTTTCACCAAATATATTCATGTACCTAAAATTAATATAAGTTCACGTGTACCGTTTCTAACTTTTCCTAGAATGAAGCGATTGCGACGAAACAAAAATTGGGCGACTTTTACCAAACGGATAAACATGTTTAAAATTTTATTTAAGGACATAATTCTGTTTAACTACTTACACAAGTTGTCTTGCACCACAAGTTAAACTCGATTATCGATCTGTCAAATTTAAACAGCCAAAAATCTAAAGCATAACCTCAAATTCAACTGCTTAATTGCTAAACGTATTTAGCAGTTGAATTTGAGGTTATATTTTGCTATTACTTGTGGGGATATGATCGGTGTTCAAGAAGCAACAGCATGCCGAATAATTCATAGAGTGACTCATGCCATAGCTACATTATATGACAAGTTTATATGGCTTCCTGAAACTGAAGAGGAATTGCAACAACATCTGGTCTTGCCGTGAGAATCTAAAGCTAGCGGTACTATAAACAGTAAACTTTTATAAGACTATTTACATACTAGTTCTAGTCTAGTTCACAAAAAAGTAAATATTAAATTAATACGCGTCTGAGTCTGACACATGTTGACAGATAACTCGTTTTACGCAAAAAAGTAAAACCAAATATCGACAAACAACCGTGAAATAACGCTAATTGTAACGATACTGCTCAAATCGTGAAATGGAACGCATAAGACATAATGCAGCAACACTCTAAAATGTGTTTAGTTAATTTCAACCTTCAAACATCGTGGTGCAAGACAAACTTAAATAAGTTTAAATTAATCATGTTTACAAATGAAAACATTTAACTAAATACGTTTAAACTTATTTTATATAAGATTTGGTAAAAGTCGCCCATAGTGTTACTCCAACATAAACACAATATTTATTTAATTAAATATAAGGTCGCGGACATGAAGTCAGAAGGCGCGGAGCGGTAGCGCGGTAACACACCGGGCTAGACTGGTGCGTTACCGCGTTACAGCACAAAATAATATTACTTATTATCCCAGAAGAAAGATCCCGTGGGCAATTTCCAAAATCCACGCAGGCGAAGCCTACGGGCATAAGCTAGTCAGTAATAACCCAAACAATAGGTAATTTAAAAGTCATGCTGCTAATTACCTATGTCTGCCAGGCGCCATCGCCATTGTCAATTGGACACAGTTATGCAAACTTGAACCAACCCAAAAAACTGGTGAAATTGAGTTATTGGACCAACAGAATCTACGAATCAACTTTCTTATAGGTACTCAAAAAGAACCAACCCTAGAAATGGTCACTTTTTAAAAGCTAAACAGACCCATGTCGCATAGTACCTGCAGATCTGCAGCATTCATTACAACACTTCATTATGCAAAATAGAACAAAACCGCGTGGTTTTCGTTAAAACAAGCGGACAATTAAATAAGCAGTAATAATTTGCAATAAGGAATCTAGGTACTAGTTTGCATAACTATGTCCAATTATCAGCGACATGTTTACAACAGCGCCTGACATTCTTTGTTACAGTATAAAAGTTAGTATACGTACAGGCAAATATGATATATCATATGTCTTGTTCTAATTTGTATTCTTCTGCTGATTGCGTATTTATTATGCGCCACGTTTCGTGTACACTGTCCCATTTAAAAGTCAAGTGATCCGCCACGCTCGAAATTAGTTTACAAAATAAATTCCAGTCAATCAATACAAGCCCGAGCGGAAGGGATGCGTAGTACCTACCTCATCGCCATCTATTTTACTCTCTGTGAACAAAAACAAAACGAAGCGCGGTCCTAACCTGTAAGGTTGTAAATCACGCCAATTCGTATAGATGGCACGGTTACGAAGGTAATGAGCGATTTTTACAAATAAAACATTTAACATTTTTATGTTAAATGTTTTATTTGTGTTCATTGTTGGCGTTTTACGTGCCTCATTTAATATCCTTGTAAAATAGCAATAACTTTGATTGGCGACTCTCTTCTGTATCAAAATGCTTCAAGTATTTGTTGCCAAGCAAGTTATATGACTCAAAAAGAGCTTGCTCACAGTAAAGAGTAAAAATCACGGTTCAGGTCACGTTTGTCCACAACCAATTCGCTTGCGAGTTTTCTACACTATCGAGGTCTGTACCGAGGTCGCACGGCGACCAATCAAGCTTTACAAAACCAGTTTATGTGGATCTCTCGTTCTAATCTATATGTCACAGTAAATGTGATTAATTTGAAATTTATTAATAATTACCGAACATTATCAATAATTATTATAAAATTACCTTATGATTTGGTAAATGTGAATATAAAATAGAAATTTATCACTTTTAGCAGTTATTCAATTCACTACGCTCGTTGGTAAAAGTAATAAAATAATATTATAAATTATTTGTCCAGTAGGTATTTATTTATAATACCACAGTTTATGCATGCAAAATCGTTTGTTCTTTTTCTTCCAACTATGCTTTAATTTCATCACAATCACACTAAAACTCAGTACAAAGCGAGTCTTTAATGCTCTAGAGCAATAAAAATGTATGAAATTTCATTATTGCACAGTTTTTTTTTATCGCACTAAAAGGTGCCAATCTCAATGGATTAGCTCTATTCGGCCAGCCGATATCAATACTTTTTTTTTGCGTACGTATTATTCGTTTCTATCCTACTTGTTCCAAATTTAAAAAATTATTGCTGCTAACTCTGATTTAATATAAATTTGCCCAACAAAACTCTTAATCTTACGTTTAATAATTGCTCAAGTATAACTTTTAATTTCAATAATTAAACTTCTATTTTAACTGTTTGATAATTATGAGTTTCTTTTATCTACTATTCCTATAGGTAATAGTTGAAAGTAAAGCAGATTATGCACCTCGCCTTAAGTAATTTATATTGCCCTCGTGCCTGTTAAATCAGGCACTCGGTGCAATAATAAATTACTTTGTGCTCGATGCAATAATCTACTATGAAAGGAGAACATAGGGAGCATGAGAGACCAAAGCGAGGTCGGCACTTGTGGTTGTGGCACCCCGACTCGGACAGGTTAGGTTCGAAGGGGATGACGGGTCCAGAAAGCGAGCGAATTACCTTGAACGTTCCTCCGTTCCTTCCTACCAAATAGGTTACGTTAGGTTAGTAGTAGTGTAGTCGTTCACTCTGTCTCAAATAATGCATAGTGTGGTACTTCATGTAATGGCGTTTTATTATGTTTTGATTGAGATAGACAAATTGTACTTGGCTTTTGAAATAAAGTTTATTTTCACTTCTCATGCTCTAAAAGTACGCCAATATAGCCCTACGAAGCGGGACTAAAGTGACCACTTTACTCCCTAGGGAGTGAAAAGTAATTGGTTTTTTAATTTCCTTCATGTAACAAAGAAAGAAAGAAAGAAAAAGCATTTATTAGCCCGCACAGGACAAAACACATAAACAAAATGGTGAAATTATCAACAAATAAAAATTAAACATAAAAAATAAAACAAAAAGAAAACGAAATTGATCCTGTACAAGGCCAAAAGGCCCCTATCTCAGCATAGTGCTGGAACATTAAAAAAACGTCACAGCGCTGGTACAAAGACAAACTCAAACAGCAGTAAATATTAGTATATTTTATATCGAGGGACTAAACGAAGCCATACATACCAGAGGTGGTTTGACTCCCGAGCGTGCGAGGGATTCGAGTCTATGAAACCGAGAGTATATTAAGTTGGCGTTTAGTCTCGAGGTGCAAACTGTACTTTTCACTTTGAGTGCGAGAAAAATAGTCAATTTAGTACAAAAACATTTTTTATTCCTCTAGTCCATAGAACTTTCGTAAGTTTTTAGGTAAATCTTCCGCGTTTTTGGCGGCAAAAGATTATCTATTATGTCTTTTGCTCTTTGCTCGACGTCAAACTCTTCACTGTCACTGGACATTCTTAATGAATTTATATAAAACCGAAAAAAATTACACACGACAAAAATTCTGAAATTTTCGCGGTATTTTTTTTTCTAAATCGGTCACAGATTACCAATTTAAAACGCATAGCGCCACCTTCCTTGCAGAAAAACCATGGAACTAAAACTCTCAACATTTTCGCAATGAAGATGGTCCACACTCCACAGATAATAGTAGTATATTAACTGGCTGTTTGAGTTTGTCTATGTCACATGAAGGAAATTAAAAAAACTAATTACTTTTTACTCCCTAGGGACTAAAGTGGTCACTTTAGTCCCGCTTCGTAGGGCAATGTTATACTAAATTTACTATTTTTCTCGCACTCAAAGTGAAAAGTACAGTTTGCACCTCGAGACTAAACGCCAACTTAATATACCCTCGGTTTCATAGACTCGAATCCCTCGCACGCTCGGGAGTCAAACCACCTCTGGTATGTATGGCTTCGTTTAGTCCCTCGATATAAATTATACTATATTATATTATATGTAAAGCGAGGCCATGTTATACTGGACATGTAGAGCTGGATGTGGTGCCGTGTGTAGGTAGGTACTGCAGTTAATTAACAAAATTAGTGCAGCTTATTACAATGGGGAAGACCGATAAAAGCTCATTGTAGATGACGCGACCATAGCTAGGTCCCAATCTGACCAATGACGTCGAGCTATTTTAAAAGGAAAATTACGTTACCAGATTTTCAACCAATTACGGTGCTTGTGGAACCAGCGTTGGTACGCCATTAGTTTCTCAGTTGTCATCCCCATTATTTGCGCGTTGCATGTAGCACGTAAGCCCATAGTGGACAGCTGTTTAACAACATGATGACGATAACGCAAGTTTCCCGGTTACATAAAATTACACTTTATATAAAACATGCAAACAAACCTGATCGATCTGAAATAGATCTGCAAAATACAATAGCATTGTTATTTTATTCATATTTCACGTGTTTATTCTACAGAATATTTAATAGAATTAATATATTTTTACGTGAATTAATTATTTGCCTAGCTTGCTGTTGTAAAACGGTAAAATGGCCAATAGAGCATTTACCAATCTTTACTTGTTAAATGAAAATTTCTAAATTAATTTTCATGCTAACAGAAATGACAGGAGAGCAGTGGACACAATAAATAATTATGTACTTCCTCAGCTTTTTTACACGCGCATGGTTGGCAACAAAGGTAGCCGTTAGCGGCTGGAGTCACCCAACCGATTCTAGCCAGTTTACAGAAAATAGGTCAGCAACCGCAGTGAACCTCGCAATCACTTGGAATACCTGTCCACGTGGACTCCTTCGTAATGCGCTTGCGTGAGAGAATTCAGGACACCCTAAGGCATCCACAAGTTTTAAACGTTCTGTTTTTATAGTCATGAAGCCAGCAAGTAGGTAAGTACGCTGTTCACTTGTTCTAGAAAGCTATAATCTTACTAGACTTTTGCGTGAACGGAAATATGCGCGCATGGACACTTGCGTGAACGGACTTTTGCGCGCCAGGACACTTGCGCGACTTTTTCATCATGAGTGTAATTTTCATGGTTTTCGAGGTCGCTGATAACGAAAATGAGGTCAAAATGAAAATCCAAGATGACGCCGTGGAAAATTTTTGGTCATCAAATCAATCAAAGTCAGGAAAACAACACCAATGGAGGAACAACATAATACTTTCGTCGGCACCATCTTGGATTTTCATTTTGACCTCATTTTCGTTATCAGCGACCCGAAAACCATAAAAACGACACCCATGATGAGAAAATCGCGCAAATGTCCATTCGCGCAAAAGTCCAATTGCGCAAGTGTCCATGCGGGCATGCCTTTCGCGCAAGTGGGTTCGCGCAAGTGTTTTTCGCGCAAAAGTCCTAGATCCCTCCCAGTGAGCGAGCGCCTTTACGGGAGCTACCATTGAACAATATTAATGATGGGTGGATGGAGAAAGAATGTGAATGAATACATCTAAATACGTAGATCATAAAAGTGCCATCATCATCATCACCATGTCAGCCGAATGACGTCCACTGCTGGACATAGGCCTCCCCTAAGTGTCGCCACATTGAACGGTCCCATGTGACTCGCATCCAGTGGATTCCCGCAGCCTTCACCAGGTCATCGGTCCACCTAGTGGGAGGCCTCCCAACGCAACGTCTTCCGGTTCGCGGTCACCACTGCTGAACTTTTCAGTCCCATCGGCCATCCGTTCTGCGAGCAATGTCCCTGCCCACTGCCACTTAAGTTTGGCAATTCTTCGGGCTACGTATGTAACCTTGGTTCTCTTGCTTGTCGATGGATGTCTTCATTTCTGATTCGATCACGCAAGGAAACTTATGCCTTCTGATGAGGCCCATTGTGAGCGACCACGTTTCGGTTCCGTATGTAATCACTGGCAACACACACTGGTAGACTTTCGTCTTTAGACACTGCGCTAAGTTGGACGAGAAGATACTACGCAACTTCCCGAACGCTGCCCAGCCGAGTCGGATTCGACGATTGACCTCTTTCTCGCAGTTAGACCTACATAACTGGACCGTTTGTCACAGGTACACATAATCGTCTACAACTTCGAGTGTGAGTCTCCGATCTTGATAGGAGTGAGTGTGATATGGGCATTCAACATGACCTTGGTTTTGTCCATGTTCATTTTAAGACCCACTTTTCCGGAAGCTCTACAGAGGTCATCGAGCATTGTATTGAGGTCCTCCATGGTCTCAGCCATGACCACTATATTGTCGGCAAACCAAAGGTGAGTGATGTACTCGCCATAAAAGTGTAAGTACCAGTGAAGGAGGCACCTAAGAACTTGATTCCCACCGGATTCCCTTCAGAAGTTTGGAAAACAACCACTCTCTACCGTAATTGAAAAATGGCACAATCAGTACTTTATTACAAGCATCACGAAACACCTACTCGTACTCAATCAACAAAAATTTACTCTTCAACAACATGTTCAACAACCCGCAAGCGCTATCGGCGTTTTGGCAGTAAAATTTATATGCAAAATAAACGTCATGACGTCACTAGCCAACCCGCCATATTAGGACTCTGGTAAGCCGACGCAAACCGAGTTATCATAGAGAAAGTAATTGAAAATGCGTGCGCGTGAGCAAGATGGACAAATATCGTTATCGCTCGTTGAATTTCGTATAGAATCGAAAAACAAACAATGTTTGATGACATTATTTTGTTTTGTAGGGAGCTAGTTTATAATAAGCCGAAGTTTATCGAGTTACGACAGGGGCAGAAAAAGAAAGTACATATGGGAGAACGAGATAGAAGTAGTAATATTTGGTAAACTAACTAGAGTAATTATTTTGTTGACTTATTATCTATTATCTTATTACCTATTTTGTTTACATAGGATAAAATCAAGATATATATATATATATATATATATATATAATATCTTGATTTTATCCTATACCACCACGACCACGTGTAGTATAATAAAATATATATATATATATATATTTTATTATACTTCCTCTGCATTTTATTCTTTACATTTTATTTATTTTTATCGTCATGGGTGTCGTTTTCATGGTTTTTGGGGTCGCTGATGATGCAATGAGGTAAAAATTAAAATCCAAGATGGTGCCGACGAAAATTTTCGGCTTTTTCTTCATGGGTGTCGTTTTCGTGGTTTTTGGGGTCGCTGATAATCAAAATGAAAATCCAACATGGCGCCGAAGAAAGTTCTCGATTTATTGGGATATTATGGATTTCTGGGTCACTGATAACGAAAATGAGGTCAAAATAAACATAGAAAAAAAAACCAGGTAAATAGGTACCTAATCTCATTTTTTTCTTCGGATTCCCCTGACTTAATTTTCACCCTTCGCCACTGGTAGATACTCATAACTAAGTACTGATGTACCTAGTATTGGGCTGTCACAGCATTTTTAATTAACCTTGATGTTAATAAATTACCCATTTTGTTAAATCAAGCCGGCAACCTACCGGTTTCGCCAGCTTTCAGCATATTGGCGCCCAGCATGGGACTTTAATCTGAAGGGTAAGGTGAGGGTTGTATTTATGATCTTTAGTTAAATTTTAATCTTAATTTACGTTGGTTTAACCATTCGTTCTTAGATGTTTAACGGCTCATAATTCAAAGAAGAACCATCCAAAAATCACTGGAATGAAAACCATTCACAGCACAAAAAACATCAAAATCGATAATATGCCGTTAATGTGGAGAAAAATTACGCACACTGGAATTATATATATACAGTGCCTTAAATACAGGATGTTTTGTAAACATAACAGGTTCGATTCCTGTCTCCATTAAAAGCTTCTTATATAACGAATACTGCTGTTGATCATTGTTTTCTTTGACAACTTTGCTCTACTATAGTTTGAGATTGAGTTCAGCCTGTTTGAACTGATTTATTTAACTCAGTTTGGAACCTCTTCCTCGGTACGAAATTCTGTTTGCTGTGTTATTTTCTCCTTTAAGTAAATTTCATAATGGCCGCGAAAAATAAAAAAAAGCTCCATACATTTTGGTCACTGTCTTTTGGTCAGAGTTTAACTGATTGTGCGATGTTATGTGTCAAACGAAGAGTAGTGTAATCATTCTGTTCATAGCTTTCCTCATTGTTTGCAGCAGAAATAAGTCTCTGAACTAAAATACGTACGGGTGTAAATGAGAACAGGTCGCTGCCGTTTGGAAACGATAATTAAAAGACGCAATTTACTAAATCTGTCTTTTTCCTTGGTATTAGTTGAATAATAAAACAGAATTGAGCATTTGAGTTATAGGGGTATGAAGAACAGGGTTTAAAGTGCTTGATCCTGGTGTCTGGTGGGCTTCTCCCGACAGTTTGTTGTTGTAGGGTTCTCCTTTATGTTCTTAAGTCGCGGAGAACTTCAATATATTGCCATATTTCGCCATTTAGGAGTTTGATGTTAGCTCCACATTTGTGCCATAGAATGATGGTGCTGCAGTACATTTTGAACTATGTTGCTGCAGTGCTTTTTGTACCGCTAGAGAATCATGCTTGAATAAGTCAAATATAAACTAACGATAAAGAAGTTAAAGGCTTTTCTTTCAATACAACGAAACAATGTTAATGAAAACTACGAAACATTAAAACGCTGTAGAAACATATTACTTATCCGATTTATCAAAAGATGGCGCTGACTTAAATTGTATGTGAGAGTCGTATTATCCCTTGATCTGGCCACGAAGTAGACACAATAGTTACACAATGGTGTCTCGAACAAATCGGTCCTTTGACAGATAATGATTGATGATTTATACGGTGCAATCACTTGCAATAAAAGTGTGTGTGTACTATGAAGTAAGGGGGACTATGTCCGTCCTGCTCTAGCAGTAGTACCCCAGCGTGTCTTTACACAGCGGTCACACACTTGCGATACGAATGTGTGTAGTCGATTTTTCGACTAAGGGTAGAACGTTATGTCCTCCTCACACAATCTTCTTTATTACCGTGTTGTAAGCGGTGAGAGTGAGATGGAACTAATGGAACCGGAACTACCCCACGGTCTGTGGGGTTGTTGCGCCACAGACACAGGGTTGTGGCATGAAAATAAGCAAGCGGGAAACTGATGACCTCAGTATGGTAAAGACGTATAGTACATCTCCTCTACAACTCTGGCATCCTAGTACACTGGTTGTCTATTGAGAAAGCGTTCATTCTCTGGGATTCTCAAGAATGATAGAAAGCGCAATTTTATAAAATTAGGAATGATTTTATTATAACTACCTAATATTCTATTCGCTAATTATTACATAATACTATTATTTTTAATTTCATGAATATTATTGTTGCTTATTGTTAATGTTAATTTGATGAAATTATTAATTATAAATAAATAAATAAATATCGCTGGACATTACACACAGCGCCATCTAGTGCCACACTAAGCAACGAGGCTTGTGTCGTGGACACCAGATAGTTGATATACTACATAGATACTTTTTGTTTGTAAATACATACTTATTATACATATAAACATCCATGACTCGGAAACAAATGTCCATGATCATCACACAAACATTTGTTCCTACCGGGATTCGAACCCGGGACCCTAAGAACGTTAGGCAGCCTCAGTACCGCTGCGCCATTTGGGTCGTCGAATTGTTTGTTATTGTTAATGATTTCTAATGTTATCTATCTGATGAAATTAGTTAGCGATTATTGATGATGATGGAATTAATTATTGATTTTGATAGTTATTATTGATTTGATTGAATTATTTTTTTGTTCTGATGATAATTGTTAACTAGTGTTTATGTTTATTTTGACTAATTGTTAATGTTACTTGTATGGAATTAATTAAAGCTTATTGATTCATTCACTTATTATTCTGTGGAGGTGGTAGTTAATTAAAGACTAATAACAGCCTTATTCATAAAAAAAATCCTTAATTGAGGTTTGATCGGTCTGTTAGTTAGCAGACTCATTAAGACGGTTGTCAAGAAGTATGATTCATAAACGCTTGCTAGCAGTCTGCTAGTTAATGTGCTGCTGATAGACGGATTAGATGCGTTATGTTGGCCATCATGAAAAATCAAAGACAAAAAATGGCCTCATCGAGAATAATAAAAAAAATTGACAGCAGTGACAGACGACAGACGACAGGCGACAGACGACAGGCGACAGACGACAGGCGACAGATGACAGGCGACAGACGACAGGCGACAGACGACAGGCGACAGACGACAGGCGACAGGCGACAGACAACAGACGACAGACGACAAGCGACAGACGACAGACGGCAACGACCGACGACAGACGACCAACAACAGACCACACACGACAGACGACTACGACTGACGACAACAACAGACGACAACGACAGACGACAGATGACCAACGACCTACGACCGACGACAGACGACAACGACAGACGACAGACGACAACGACAGACGACAGACGATAGATGACAGACGACCAACGACAGACGACCAACGACCGACGACAGACGGCAACGACAGACGACTAACGACAGACGACCAACGACAGACGACAGATGACAGACGACTAACGACAGACGACCAACGACCGACGACAGACGACAACGACAGACGACAGACGACAGATGACAACGACAGACGACAGATGACAACGACAGACGACCAACGACCAACGACCGACGACAACGACTGACGACAACGACAGACGACAACGACAGACTACAACGACAGACGACAACGACATACGACAACGACATACGACAGACGACAAAGTAAGCTGTTCGAATTTGCGGCAGCCGTTTGGTGACTTAGCAGGGAGATAAAGGAGGGTCAACAGGCCTCTAACTTTAGCAGAGCCTTGATGGACTGATTAGCGTTAACAGACGTTTATGAATCATGTTTTTTAGCATCGGGCCTTCAAGGAGACTTCAAGGAAGCTCTAACTTTTTATGAATCAGGCTGTAAAATTTACCTTACTGGTGATTACCTACACCACAGATAATATAATACTCTACACGTACATCTTTACAACGACGACAATGGGACACATTTATTATTATTCTTCTATATTGGAACTTGATAAGTTAGTCTCTAGTGTGGCCCACACTGTGTGGGATCTGAGAAAAGTATATTCTCAGTTTTCCACTTTCCTGTTTCGTCTGTAAGGAACTTATTTCTTATTCTTTCCCATCAAGCATTCGAACAAGCATATTCTTTTTAAATCTGAATATACCAGCTTCGGTGAAGGAGTTCTATTTAGCGAACCATCCGTTTTAAATTTATTTGCTAAATAATGTCTTAATGACTCATGCTCATGAATGACGATAGCTACAGGAGATAGCATAAACAACATCACGCCTGTTAATTTACGAGGTTTACGTCACTACACAAAAAACCCTATGAGCTACAGATATTGTTTTGCACCAATCTTTTTAAAGTCAATAAAAAGATAATGTACCTTTCATTAAATTTCTTATTAATGACAGTAAAATTCAATAAAAACCATGTTATAGTAAACAGTTCAAACAACTGAAACTAGGATTTTAGATGATAACGCGGCGTATGTAAAATGAAAAATGTCAACTAACTTTTATTTTCTCAGATCAAGTCACAACCACCATACACCCGTACTAAACTAAATAATAATTTAAATACCTACGGAACTTAGATTAATTGTGAGACTCGTCACACAAAAATCGGTTAAGTATAAACACTCATTCAAATACAAAACCGTTTTTGGACTACAAAATCTCTAAAAAACAGCCGCATACCAACCTGGAAATCGGAAAGCACTCAAGGCTATTATTGTAAACTAGTCCTTCACAAAAAAACACTACGCAAAAAAAAAAAAAAGTTTTGGTGTTTGACCTTTCCGAATAGATATATTATCACCCATACCAATACCGTGTAAACTGCATTGATAAACCACTGAAGATTTTTTTTTTCGGGTAGGTAGACAATAAATAGATTTGGTCCATAAAATACGCATAAGTACCTATGTACTTACTCTTAAAAATATATTCACAGCAAATTTGTGTTTATAATCAAATTTGAATTATACTTAAGAGGGCTATTCCAGTTTTTCTTGTTTTTGAGTGTTTTAAGAGTCTAGCACTCAAATATAAGAAAAATTATGATTTTTACTTAAACCGCTCCTTAAAAAAATAATCAAACTTTTATTTATTAGATGTGTGATTATGGTTTAGATACGGCCACAAAATTAAAAAAAATATACCCAAGAAAGTTTGATTATTTCTCTAGGGAGATAAAAATCAAAATTTTTCTCGTATTTGAGTTTTAGACTCATAAAACGCTCAAATATACAAGAAAAAATGTGAGCGAACTTAATTAGAAAATCATAAACACAAATTTGCTTTTTGAATCCGTCTGATCGCTAAGATCGGCCTACTGTAAGACCGACCAATCAGGGACAGGTTCACAACTTATAGGCAATCAGCGCGCGAGGTGCGTACCGAGTTCACAATCTTTCTAGAGTTTACAATCTCGCGAGATACGGTAATCAAACGGTATTACAATTTTACGGTGACAGATACACTGCCATAAACTTATCCACAAAACATTACAGCCGACCACACGTTTATAGTGAGACTGTGACCTTCAGCTGGCTAGTGGCCCATCAAAGGATAGGTACAATTATAGAACATCAGGCCACTGACGATGACGTGCGCCCGTTTGTACGTAGGTACTATCACGCTCATTGACGGTCGACCAGTTTTCAACCTTATAACTCAGATCATATGATTGAAAATTAGTCGACCGTCATTGAGCTCGGTGGTATCTATATAAAATGTTTTAGGTGTTCTAAAATTATGAGGATAAACGCAAAATAGTTATTTATCCAACAAGTGAGGAAAGTTCGTTTTTCCTATGAGTTTTGATTTTGAGTCTTGAGCGAGCGAAGGATTGAAAAATAGAATCATGAGCGCTGCGAGTGATTATAAATTTCAATACTGAGTAAGCGAAAAACTCAACAAAACGAATAGCAAATGAACTTGCTCACATGTTGCATACAAAACTTTTCACCACTCCCAGCAAGAAAGTGTTCAGTCATAATAGGTAAATAAATTTTGTAATAAGTATAGCAAAATAATTAAATCAGCGCCATCTGTGAATTTTTGCTAGAACTAGCAAAAGCCAAGCAAGTTATTTTAACCAGGGTGAAAAATTGTAGGAAATACAAAATATTAAACTTAAACTTACTTTTAATCAATCCGAGAAAAGTATCATCTGGGGCATCGTTTAAAAATGTCTTAACTTGATTTGCCGTAAAAACTTTTGATTTCTTGCTTTTGAACCCAGAAGACTGTATTTTAAGCAATGAAATCAGCCTATGATATTCTTTTATATTTATGTTATGTTTCGGTACCAATACTAATTTTATCATAGAATAAATACTCCACAATGTACTGGGTTGCTTCATGTTTGAAATTTCCATGAAATAAGACAGCAAAACCGTTTCGGAGAAAGTTTTCGCATTTTTTTGAAGGTATCGAACGTTTTAAGATATATTTTCTTCGATTTTTTGGGCAAAAAACTTAGTTCGGTATTTGAAACAAGGTTTTTTAACTCTTTTGGAGTTAAACTTAAATCTTCCTCACTAGAATCACTCATTTTTTTTAGTAATCAAAATCGCACGTAAACAAAACTTAGAATTTTCGCGCTTCTAATGTACTTCTTTCACAGGCTTCTTTCTTTGAGTGCGTTCAAAAATTATAATCCTAAATTTGACGATGTAATTTTTTCAATATTTTATTAAACTTTTTTAATGTTTCTGAACTTATACACTTACAATAATTTGATAAATTTTATAAAAAACATTTATCTTAACTTATAAAGATTTCTATTCTAAGCATAAAATTATTTATTTTTTAAAATATCTTTAAATCTTAACATAAAAAAATCAGGCAAGGTTAGTTTCTGAACGGGATCATTACTTTCCTCACTGTTCAAACAGTGAGGAAAAACCAACTTTCCTCACTGTTTTCGTAGAGGAAAGACACTTCTTTCGTGCGGGAGTGGTGAAAAGGTAATTTGTGTTTCCCACACAAACTTCAATACCAAAATATAGTACTAACTAGTACAATTTTAAGGTTTTTTTCTTTGCACGTTCTTGTTTGCAGTGTATTCATCTCCTTAAGAGCGATTTTCCATCAAGTTTGTTACCCCGTGTCATGATTTTTCGAAAATATACTAAAAACCAATGCTGCCCTCGTAAATGAAAACACAGCAACTTCAGTTACTGCGTTGATGATTGTATTGTTATTGTAAGAAGGAGACCGAGCGCTATCTGGAAAAAAATTCGCTTTGTCTGTATCTACCACCGTTACGGAGATACGACAGATAAAAACACAGTATTTCGCTAAAAATCAAGACATTTTTAATAAAAAACACAGTGCGTTAGAATTTTTAGATTTGAACACAGTAAATTACTATTTACTGTGCCTGTGCTGTAATATGTGTTCTTGTATTTTTATAAATATGTTTTGCTTGGCTATAACACAGCTTCTTCAAATACTGTGGTTTTATGTAAAATTTCCGTAAAATGTATCTTAAGTTAAACTTAAATTAATCACAGTATCTTAGTTACTGGGTTTAAGATGCCTGCGAAGCCTGCTATTATTAGGTTTTAACCCAGTATGTCTACAGTTACTGTGTCGTAATTACACTAGAGTTCCTGTCTGTAAATGGGTAAAACACAGTAACGTGTAGAACTAAACTAGACCACAGTAACCAATCAGTTACTGGGTTTTAACTAAAAAAAAATATTTATGAATTTTGTTCCTATTTTATAACACACTAGCTGACCCGCGCAGCTTCGTCTGCGTTACGTAATAGAGAGAGAGGCTTAGAGAGAGTGTGAGTCAACCTAAAAAAAATGCAGATAATATGCTTTAGCGGACTTTTTAAGAGGAACAATCCCGTCATACATGTATGATTGTTGAGTAACTTTAACCGTTTACGCAGCGCACGGAAAGGAAGCTCTCAGAAGCAATAATTTTTCGCTGTATTTGCAACAATTTTCATTGATGCTCCGCTCCTATTGATTGTAGCGTGATGTTATATAACGTATAGCCTTCCTCGATAAATGGGCTATCCAACACTAAAAGATGTTTTTAACTGGAATCAGTAGTTCCTAAAATTAGCGCGTTCAACCAACCAAACAAACAAACTTTTCTCCTTTATAATAAGTATAGATTCAAGTTGGTAACAATTTAATTTCTCGGAAATATATGCAATCATCGTTAAAATATTGTACTATGTTTTTCCAATTTGGGGCTTCCCTCGACAGCCTTAGGTTTTCATCCTTAGACACTCGATGACAGTCATACTCCAGCTAGGTCGAAAGTTCCTATTTTTGTATTTTCGGTGGGAAATCATCAAATGACTCCTCCCGGAGCAGGAGGAAGTGTCAGACTTTTACTGACTAAAACCCATCCATGTTCCTTCATCGCCCTTTGTAATCCGGGGCCACGGTATCTCTTTCGAATAGTCCCGCAGCCCCGGCAGGCATCGGCCTTTGCGGACCCCTTCTTTTTTGCTGACTCTCTTTGAGGCGCGCGTAGAACACGAACGCACCGTCGACATGGCCTGTCGTCATGAGACGGTCGGACGGCGAGCTAGCCCATAGCTCCTCGTCCACAGGCCCGCGCCTACGGTGGTCGGGGGCCAAGACGTGGCTTCCGACGCCCGGGGTGTCTCCCGCTGTGGCCGGGACGTAAAGATCTCTCCCTCTCACGTTCCGCCACCTCCTTCGCTAGCATGACTGCTTCGCAGAAGGAGGTGACGGCATCCCATTCCGTCTCGCTCCGGACCATGTATTGAACCAGGGCTGGGAGGGAGAGAGAGGTCGCCGCCGCCGATCGCCGCTTCGAGGACACGGCGGTGCTCCGCCCAAGTGGGGCACACCTCCACAGTGTGCTCCACCGTGGCCTCCGGTCGATCCTCACAATGGAAGAACCCGGGCGTCTCCTCCCGCCCGAAAACACGATATGAGGCCAATAACAATTTAGCTGTAAATATAATCTACGTAAACTGCGTATGGATTATTGATTATTGGGAATAGCATAGCACATGAGTTCTTGCACGGCAAGAATACGTGGATTTATCAGGCTTCTGGTGTTCGCTATACTTCTTTTTGGAGAAATCATCCTCAGGAGTATGATGATTCATACTCCTACCCGTATCCCAATTTATTTAGGGGTAGCATGATTGTATTATTCTTCCATAAGTACTACTCTATTACTTTTTGGAAAAATATCTCACGAAAAAAATAAGAAATGCGCACAACTTAAATACAAAATGAAATATAGGAAATCTCACAGCATCAAAAAAAAATTAAACAAATCACATAAAGTGAAAATAATGTTGAGGGGTTAGAACCTGCAACCCCGTAGTTTACAGAGCGGTCATGAAACCGCAAGGCTATTTACTTCATTGACGTAAGCCACAAATAGCCGTTGTCATGTACTTACGTCATGACTGAAACGTCAAACAATTGAAGTATACGGAAATAATGCAAAATTGCCTACCCCCTTAAGGAAGTAGCGTGATAATATATAGTTTAAATATTGAAGAAGCCTATGCAGTAATTTTGACGTGATGCGCGCACAAACATTTCGTACCAACTACTTAAACCGAGGAAAGCTGATTTTCTTGAGTTCCGATATTTTGTGCGTATTCACCTCAAAAATCAAATTTCAAGAAAACTGAGAAATTATATCTACCTGTATTAGATATGAAGTATATGTAGCAACTTTAAAAGGTTACACTTCATTGGTTTTGATTGTATAGGTGTTTGAAGTTTATTAATTTTAAACACAAAACCCTCTTTTTTGCGCCTCTGGATGAAATTTAAAAAAAATGCTAAGACAGGTGTTTCTTTATTTTTATTAATAAGTATTTATTCTGAGTTTCATGATTCTGGAACAATCTAATTTTTTTTTTCATACAAACTTTACCCCCCGTTTTCACCCCCTTTTTCCAAAAAAATCCAAAATTTCTATAGCCCATATGTTATTCTGAATGTATTTAAACAGATTTCTGAACATTTCAACAAAATCGGTTCAGCAGTTTTTACGTGATGCGCGGTCAAACAAACAAACAGACAACAATTTTTTAAATGGTTTTAATTTGTTCAGTTACTTATTTCAAGTCACCCTGGCTGGTTTTTTTTTTTTAATCTTCAATGTACAGATTTTTTGGTCTCAACGATTTTATTATATGTACTAGCTGACCCGCGCAACTTCGTCTGCGATATATAAGAGAGATCGAGAGATGGTTAGAGAGAGTGTGAGACACCCTTAAAATCTTTTAACGGTGTCTCTCACTCTCTCTAACCATCTCATCATCATCATCTCACCATCATCGCGATAGCATTATTATGTCTATCTAGACATAATAATGCTATCGCGGACTTTTATAGCACTTTTTAAGAGGAAAAAATCCATTATACACGATTGTTGCGTAACTTTAACCGTTTACGCAGCGCACGCAACGAAAGATCTCAAAAGGAATATCTTTTTCATTTTTTTGCAACATTTTTCAATGATGCTCTGCTCCTATTGATTGTAGCGTGATGTTATATAAACGTTGTAACGTTGTTGTTCGTTGTTGCCTTCTCCGATAAATGGGCTATCCAATACTAATAGATACTTTCAACTCGAACCAGTAGTTCCTGAAATTAGTGTGTTCAACCAACCAAACAAACACTTCAGCTTTATAATATTAGGTATAGTATAGAATCAAGTAGGTAAAAAATTAATTTCTCTGAAATATTTGCATTAATCGCTAAAATATTCTGTTTTTCTAAATAAGGGCTTCCCTTGCCAGCCTCCTCAGCCTTACGTTATCATTTTTAGACACTTGATGAAGTCATACTCCAGCTAGGTCGAAAGTTCTCATCAAGGTGCATAAAATGAGCCCAAACACGATATAGATGCTGTAAACTCTTGATGACCTTTTGCAACTGCCTTCCGTCTCCATCGTTAGACCTTCGATGACAGTCCAGGCAGGTCTTAAATTCTCACCAAGGTGCTTGAAATGAGGCCAATAACAATATAGCTGTAAATATAATCTACGTAAACTGCGTATGGATTATTGATTTTTGCAAATAGCACAGCACAGTTCTTGCACGGCAAGACCACGTGCATTTATCAGGCTTCTTATGTTCGCTAAACTACTTTTTGGAGAAATCATCTTAACCTGCCCTAATCCCAATTTATTTGGGGTCGGCGCAGCATGATTCTATTCTTCTTCTATACTTCTCTATTACTTTATGGAAAAACATATTTCACCACGAAAAAAATAAGAAATATAGAAATGCAAACAAGTTAAATTCAAAAAGAAATCTATGAAATCTCACAACATAAAAAAAAACAAATCACAAAAAGTGAAAATAATGTTAGGGGGGGGGGGTTTCAACCTGCAACCCCGTAGTTTACAGGGCGGTGATGAAACCGCTAGGCTATTAACTTCATTGACATTTGCTACAAATAGCCGTTCTCATGTACTGACGTCATGACTGAAACGTCAAACAATTGAAGTATACGGACATAATGCAAAATTGCCTACCCCCTTATGGAAGTAGCGTGAATACATAGCCTAAATATTGAAGAAGCCTTTAAAGAAATTTATGCAGTAGTTTTGACGTGATGCGCGCACAAACATTTCGTAGCAACTACTTTTACCGAAGAAAGTTGATTTTCTTGAGTTCCACTATTTTGTGCGTATTCACCTCAAAAATCAAATTCCAGAAAACTGAGAAATTGTATTTACCTGTATTAGATATGAAGTATATGTAGCAACTTTAAAAGGTTACAGTTCATTGGTTTTGATTGTATAGGTGTTTGAAGTTTATTAATTTTAAACACAAAACCCTCTTTTTTGCGCCTCTGGATGAAATTTAAAAAAAATGCTAAGACAGGTGTTTCTTTATTTTTATTAATAAGTATTTATTCTGAGTTTCATGATTCTGGAACAATCTAATTTTTTTTTTCATACAAACTTTACCCCCCGTTTTCACCCCCTTTTTCCAAAAAAATCCAAAATTTCTATAGCCCATATGTTATTCTGAATGTATTTAAACAGATTTCTGAACATTTCAACAAAATCGGTTCAGCAGTTTTTACGTGATGCGCGGTCAAACAAACAAACAGACAACAATTTTTTAAATGGTTTTAATTTGTTCAGTTACTTATTTCAAGTCACCCTGGCTGGTTTTTTTTTTTTAATCTTCAATGTACAGATTTTTTGGTCTCAACGATTTTATTATATGTACTAGCTGACCCGCGCAACTTCGTCTGCGATATATAAGAGAGATCGAGAGATGGTTAGAGAGAGTGTGAGACACCCTTAAAATCTTTTAACGGTGTCTCTCACTCTCTCTAACCATCTCATCATCATCATCTCACCATCATCGCGATAGCATTATTATGTCTATCTAGACATAATAATGCTATCGCGGACTTTTATAGCACTTTTTAAGAGGAAAAAATCCATTATACACGATTGTTGCGTAACTTTAACCGTTTACGCAGCGCACGCAACGAAAGATCTCAAAAGGAATATCTTTTTCATTTTTTTGCAACATTTTTCAATGATGCTCTGCTCCTATTGATTGTAGCGTGATGTTATATAAACGTTGTAACGTTGTTGTTCGTTGTTGCCTTCTCCGATAAATGGGCTATCCAATACTAATAGATACTTTCAACTCGAACCAGTAGTTCCTGAAATTAGTGTGTTCAACCAACCAAACAAACACTTCAGCTTTATAATATTAGGTATAGTATAGAATCAAGTAGGTAAAAAATTAATTTCTCTGAAATATTTGCATTAATCGCTAAAATATTCTGTTTTTCTAAATAAGGGCTTCCCTTGCCAGCCTCCTCAGCCTTACGTTATCATTTTTAGACACTTGATGACAGTCATACTCCAGCTAGGTCGAAAGTTCTCATCAAGGTGCATAAAATGAGCCCAAACACGATATAGATGCTGTAAACTCTTGATGACCTTTTGCAACTGCCTTCCGTCTCCATCGTTAGACCTTCGATGACAGTCCAGGCAGGTCTTAAATTCTCACCAAGGTGCTTGAAATGAGGCCAATAACAATATAGCTGTAAATATAATCTACGTAAACTGCGTATGGATTATTGATTTTTGCAAATAGCACAGCACAGTTCTTGCACGGCAAGACCACGTGCATTTATCAGGCTTCTTATGTTCGCTAAACTACTTTTTGGAGAAATCATCTTAACCTGCCCTAATCCCAATTTATTTGGGGTCGGCGCAGCATGATTCTATTCTTCTTCTATACTTCTCTATTACTTTATGGAAAAACATATTTCACCACGAAAAAAATAAGAAATATAGAAATGCAAACAAGTTAAATTCAAAAAGAAATCTATGAAATCTCACAACATAAAAAAAAACAAATCACAAAAAGTGAAAATAATGTTAGGGGGGGGGGGTTTCAACCTGCAACCCCGTAGTTTACAGGGCGGTGATGAAACCGCTAGGCTATTAACTTCATTGACATTTGCTATAAATAGCCGTTCTCATGTACTGACGTCATGACTGAAACGTCAAACAATTGAAGTATACGGACATAATGCAAAATTGCCTACCCCCTTATGGAAGTAGCGTGAATACATAGCCTAAATATTGAAGAAGCCTTTAAAGAAATTTATGCAGTAGTTTTGACGTGATGCGCGCACAAACATTTCGTAGCAACTACTTTTACCGAAGAAAGTTGATTTTCTTGAGTTCCACTATTTTGTGCGTATTCACCTCAAAAATCAAATTCCAGAAAACTGAGAAATTGTATTTACCTGTATTAGATATGAAGTATATGTAGCAACTTTAAAAGGTTACAGTTCATTGGTTTTGATTGTATAGGTGTTTGAAGTTTATTAATTTTAAACACAAAACCCTCTTTTTTGCGTCTCTGGATGAGATTTCAAAAAAAATGCTAAAACAGGTATTTCTTTATTTTTATTAATAAGTATTTACTCTGAGTTTCATGATTCTAGAACAATCTAAAACTTTTTTTTCATACAAACTTTACCCCCCCTTTTCACCCCCTTTTTCAAAAAAAAAACAAAATTACTATAGCCTATATGTTATTCTGAATTTATTTAATTAGATTTGTGACGATTTCAACAATATCGGTTCAGTAGTTTTTACGTGATGCGCGGTCAAACAAACAAACAATTTTTAAAAAGGGATTTAATATGTTCTGTTACTTATTTTAAGTCACCCTGGCTGGTTTTTTTTTTTTAAATCTTCAATGGACAGATTTTTTGGTCTCAATGATTTTATTATATGTATAGATAGATTAGCTGATTTAATTAAATAAAAAACAATGAAATATAAGTTCTTTATACGCTGAATTGAAGCTTTGTTCATTTTACAACATATAGAAATGTAACTATCAACCTAACTTAAATGTTTTGTCTATAACAAAACGATTTAACAATTTAACTCTAACCGCGTTTTTTACAAAATGGCATTTTCGGAGTTACTGTGTTTTCCTTTACGAGGGCAGAATGTAATAAAAACGTATTCTATTTCGGTATGTTACTTAACGTACTAACATTGTATTTACATTTGAGTTAAAAATAGGTGCTTAGCTTGTTTTCAAATGACGCTATAGAAAATAAGTCAATGTCAACACGGGGTAAACGACCTGACCCTCATTTTATGTTTCCCGAGGGTTAGTCAAGGCCTGGGGTGGTTCGCGTGAACGCGACAGTATGCCGCGCCCCGCCCTTGTGAATTCGTTATATAATAGAGCTTCTCATCGCGATGACCTTTCTGATGCGATAATCGGATCAATATGATTTTACAATTTAGCAAATTTCAAAGATCTAACGCAAAACAAGTATAGGAAAGCAACCACGAGTCTACTTTCTAGCAGCTAGCTGCTGCTGGGTATGCTATCTCCGCTAGTACTCTAGAGTGAACAAGCAATATCTAGCTAACCATTGCGGGAGCGAGGAAGAAAATACAAGTCGTCAGTGTCGTCACGAAGCGGTTCGTAGCCGTAGCGGCGCGCGTAGCATTCTGCAGCATTCAGTAATCGCGCAGTTGTTGTAGTATCTGCACGTCAATCTGTTTTGAGTTTGAAATAAGTTCAAAAAATTGTTTTAACTTTTATTTGAGTTATTTGTTACAACGGAAGTTTAAGAAAGTTATCATTAGGTTTTAGTGCGTAAGAAAGTGAAGCTATAATTTTGTGAAATCGATCGGAATGAGACATGAAAATTGTTTGTGATAAAACGTGTGGCGCATAGTCATTCTCTGTTTAAATTGTTAAGCATAGTTTGTCGTTTGCTCATTCCCGAAAATCGATGTGAAGGTAACCTGCATAATAAGCGAATTTTGTAAATGATAAACTAACTTTAAATAGCACACATCTGTAACTTTAATCCTGTATCGGGTGCAAGGAGACGCAACAAAGCCGAGAGTCACTTTTCACGATTAAGAGATACTCGTACCAGGTAATAGTAGCCTGGGATCCTTACCTAGGGTACGGAGATGTCGTTGTTTTATTTTATGAATTGTTGGAATAACTTAAGGGCTACCCCACACTTGCGACAAGACTGTCTTTAGACAGACAATTACCCTACTAGTGCGAGCGAGACAGACTATTGTATTCTCGCTCGCACTAGTATGATAATTGTCTGTCTAAAGACAGTCTTATTCACATACCTTGTTTTTTCTTTTTTCTGTCTTAAATTTTATCACATAAAAAGACGTTCATAAATTAAATTAGATACTTATAAAAAAAAAACATCAATATTTTATAAATTATTTTAGTTTGTAGGTCTAAACTTGCATGGTCTGTAAAGCTTGTATTTTTTTTAAAATGTATTCCGTGGAAAATGTTGTTGGTAACACATTTACACATACTTGTTTTTATTGTTTTTTATATTAATGTAATGTGTCACTGTTTGTTTTCCCCAATAAAAAAAAAAAAGACAGTCTTGTCGCAAGAGTGCGGTTGCCCTAATACCCCAACGAGTAAAAGAAGACTTGTAACTTGAAAAATAAAATTCGTTTCCCAGCACTTATTTTTTTTGCAATGTATGGCTTTGTGATGTATCTTTTTACACTTGTTGTATATTTGTAGAAACCTTCACTTTTTTATTAACTTATGTAAATATTTTATAGGACTTCGCACACATAATAAGCACTGCACCGGATCAGCATCACATAACCTTATCGGCTTATCGTCAAAATAACGTAAGCACATAACAAGCTCGGCATAGCATAGCCGCGCTTGAGGCTGACTAACCCCTTGCTTGGGGTGGGTGAATGTAGCAACGGTGCTACGTTAGCGTGGTGTCCGCGTAGCCGCGTCGCTCGGTCCGTCCTGAGTTCTGGGCTGGCAGTCTCGACAGAGTTAACGACATTATCGTTAACTTTCGATCGCTAAAATAACAATGAAAAAAACAGTTGCAATAACGATGCTTGCGAGAAAAGCAAGTCTTTACATCCAAGATGCTTTTCTCGCAAGCATCATTAGTTCAACTAAATTTATTCGTTAGTAATCGGCGATCGAAAGTTAGCGATTTTGTCGTTATCTCTGTCGAGACTGCCGGCCCTGGGGTGACTCAGGGAATGCAGAAACATACTAAATGACAGGACAAAATAAAAACATTTGCATCAAATCAAATAATTCCTGTTTTATCTACAAATATAATAAAATCGTAAAAATCAAAATCGATGCTACAAAATGACGCAAAAACGAGTGCATAGATTCGGTTAAAATTTTGCTCAAATATTCTTAGGCATCTTCGAATGTTATACCATATTATTATTACGCTATTTACTTATTATTGCTTGCACCCTCGTATGGTGAGCAATATTGCATTCTAGAGTCACTCCAAACTGTGTTAATTTAAACTTTATTTATTCGACGCATCTTTTCGCAGATTAAGGCTAATAAGTATATCTCATAATACGAATGGATGTCCACTCGTCCAAAGATATACAAAATCTATGGCCTTCTGCTAATAGTTTGCTGGATTTCGCCATGAAGTTGTTGTTTCCTTATAAGTGCTCGTTTTATTACAATATTTTGTATGGACTTTGCAGCCATCGGCAATAGGGATGATGACTGACTAAAAAATTATGATTCTGTTTAGTCTGTCAGCTAGATTATCGAAAAATATTGGATACGTGTTTTTGTTTTATCAAATTAATAAAAAATGACGTAGATAAAACGTGTCAAAGATCATGAGTGGGGGCTTGTGACGTCACTTTTGCGTAAAAAATGTACACAAATGTGACGTCACACGAGTTTTTGACGCATTGTATCGTCTTCATTTTTTGTTTAAGTGAAAAAAGAAAAATATTTGTCCAATCTTTTTTGGAAATTTATCTGACGGACTAATTAGTATTGTTTTTTGTCTATTTCTGTCCAGATTTCCGAAACGGTATCCTCTGATCTTCTGACTCCACAAATGTCCGCAAAGGATATCCGTCCTGATCTGAATTTCGGGAAAAAAATTGAAATATTCTAAACGCGAAGTATCTTGTCCCGAAAGAACCGGGTATTGGTTTTGAAAATTCCTATAACGAAGAAAATTTGGGAAAGAGAAGTACCGGGTAATCCCATTTGGATTAACCGGTACTTCCCGGCACCGTTTACTAGGTGGCTCGCCTTGCGACGCGACGCGACGACGTCCCAAAGTAAGCTCGTTTACCCGCTGATCCCAATCCGAGGCGATGCCATGACGATGCTTAAAAGAGTGCATTGATATATGGAAATAATACTGAACGGGTCGAGATGAGCTGATCCCGTACAAAGCTTGATTATGGGTGCGATGGCCTCACGTCGATAATTTTAATTTTTGTCGTATTGCCTTTAGTCTCTTGCTCAGTTTGCCTAGAATCGGCCGGCCTTGTAGTACGCTGGGAGTATATATTTAGACGGTGATGGTCAAATGGTGATGGTGGTATGATTAAAGGCGTTCTTAGGCGTATTTCACTTAAACGGCTTTCACTGTTCAATGTGTGCCGGAAGACACGTCCGGACACGCCCGACCGGCAGAAAGTTCAGCAGGCGGGTACCCTCGCGCGTCGTGTGCGCAGGTTGACGCTACGGTCATTAAAGGCTTTGAAAGCGTTCAGAGCGAGACGTATGCTGACCGCGTACACTTCGATCGAGATCTATAAACCATACTTAGCTCTCGCTTTATCTTAGACATGTTCCTCACTCTAAAGAAAGAAAATTGTGTTTATTGGCATTATAACAAATAGAAACACCTTAAAATTAAACAAAAACAATAGGTCTTTAGTTAGCGTATTATCCGTTTATGTACTAATTTGGAGCTTGCACTTTGACAGCTGTGCGACAATGACAGGAATATCGCTTAGCAACAGTAAGTGTTAAGTTACATTTATAAAACTCGACCTCATTTCCGTTATTGCAAACAACAAGAGCATGCGCGTGCACACGGAAAGCTATGAACGCATGGTACCGGTCTTGAGCGCACGTGGTCTCGCCGGCTGCGCTCTGAATTGAGCCTTATACCGGCAAAACTTGGCGTACTCGTCAAGTAGTTTTACTTTGTGGCTGGTCAACTGTACTGTAATATAATATGTTTAGTGTAGCTCAGCCACTCCGGCAAGTCTAGCTTCAACAGTTTTTAAAATATTCTTAGTATTTGGTAATACGCTTGTTAACGTAAATAGTATCGTCCATACTGTTGTGAAAATATTACCGGGCGTACAGTTGCAATAAAGTGATTCATACCCTAATAGCCGAAACAATTCTCGTGATGTTTCAATAAAAGCCTAAACGGGCCTCAATACTTTTATTGAAATACCTTAAAACTTTGACATGAACCGGCAGATCTCACCGGGCTTACCCGCCCCCCTTACGTTAACTGCTGGGCAACCTGAACGTTTGAAAAGATGCATACTACAACTAACACATAATTTTTTTAACATAAATTATCAGCTTTAAGCTAAATTCTGTTACCAATAACCTTTTTGTATTTTTGGAAATGTATGAAATGTACTGGGTTGAGTAATAAATATTTGAATTTGAATTCCTAAAGCTTGGTTTTGCCAAAAAAAACGAGTGACGCTAAACAATTAGGTACAATATTGAGAGACGCGTTTTCTCAGTTTTGTAATTCACACTGCTTTTCATTTTATATAGGATGAAATTTTTCAATACCACCTGGAGGGAAAGTACTCTAAATACTGGAGATAGCAAATTTTACTCAAAGGAAACATTCCTTATAGGTATTTTCCCCTAACTCAAACGGTCGGCATATTGCTGCAGACATAATGAAATAAAATCAATGGCATCGGTTTCTCGACTGTCGTCATACGGCAGTGATGTCACCGCGACCGTCTGGTGTCGGCATCGCTTTCTTAGTATGCTAAACTAGATTATGTTATATTTAGGTATGAAGTATATTTTTTGTTAGTATTTAGAAATGCCCTTGGTAACGTTAATAGTGTACTACCGGCCATAATGTTGTCGAAACATTACCGGGCCTACAGTTGCATTAGAATTATTTATATCCTGCTGGCCGAAACAATTTTCAGTCTCGCAATGTTTCAGTAAAAGTTATAAGGCCCGTTAGCTTAGATTTAGTTGGGTTATAAAATATTATGTAAAAAAAACATGTATTATAGTACTTACGGGTCGTTTGAAAAGGGACATACTAAAACGTTTACTTTATAATTTTATGCTTTAAGCGAATTCTGTTACCAATTAATTTATTGTCAAGCTTGGTTTTGCCAACAAAGCGGTTTCGCCACTTAAGAGTGAGACTAAACGATTATAATATTGAGAGTCGCGTTTTTTCAGTTTTTTAATTTACACTGCATTTCGTTAGTCCGGTTTGTGCAAACACAATTAACATCACGCAAAGGGTTGTCTGTCGGTTGAATTTATACCGAATGTGAATGACACGACTCATCTTGCACCACGGGAATTATACTCGTTTGCCCTCACTCAAACGGTCGGCAACGGCATATTATGACGAATTAAAGGTACAGTCGTGGTGGACTTTTCCGCCTGATCAGTTTTTTTTTTCGCTTAAATCATGTGAAGGCGCCGAGCCACGCCCCCTTTAAGTTTAGGCCTATTAGGAAGGCGTCAATTTTGCGCGCAAAATAACAATAACCCTCGTTTGGCGTGCGTCGTCAGTGCGCTCGGCCGATCGTTATTGTCTTTCATTCATTGTTTCTATACAAAGTCAACGGGGTGGGTCTAGAGAGCGTTACTAAGTTGCTTGCGAGTGCAAGCAAAAATTAGCTTAAGAGGTGATGCGGGAGCGTCCACGAGAAGTACCTAGCCATAAAAATCAATGCCATCAGTTTCTCGGCAGTCATCATACAGCAGTGCTGTCACAGTGACCGTCTAGTGTCGGTATCGCTTTGTTATGCTAAGCTAGATTATGTTTTAATTAAGTAACTATAGTACTACTAGTGTTTGTTAGTATTTAGTTATGCCTTTGTTAACGTTAATACTACCGGCCATACTGTTGTCGAAACATTACCGGGCCTACAGTTGCAATATAATTATTCCTGCCCTAATGGCCGACACAATTTTCAGCCACGTAATGTTTCAGCAAAAGTACTGAGGTCTATTAGTTTAGATTAGGTTAGTTTATTTAGTATGCAATGACATTATATATTATAGATTTATGAGCTGTTTGCACACCAACTGACGCATTTCACGAGAAGGCTTCAATGTATCAATGTAATATTAGCTCATGCTCATGTTTAGCTGTACAAGGACCTCTTGGCGCGTGGCCAAAATCGAAAATTAGTACGTCGCCATTCTGTTTTTCTAGACCTGCTATTTGTCGGTGGTGGTATACAAACGACGATAGAAATAGTGCTACTAGTTTGTTATAACATTATTAACACAGTTGATTCTGCTAACTACCGTAATAATTGTGAATAATAAATGCGTAAACTGTAATGCTTATGGTTCTTATTTTATAATAGTTTCCCAAATTCCCAATGCTGCGCTCACGACAAACGCGCTGGCGGTATTAAACCTGATCGTGCCTATTAATAGAATCCAATAATAAACTTTGGATCAAAGTTTAAAACACAATAACTTGGATTACTTTAGGGTTGTCACATCACGATGTTAAGACGGAGATGAATTTTACTACCGAAGATAGATAAACCTTTCAAGTTAGTAAGATTAGCATCAAGGACGCCGTCATCTTGTCACACCCTACAGTTCACGCTCCATTATCACTGATGTGTGACGCCTCGAACACATGTGGAACAGCAGCGCTACAGCATCGTGTTAACAGGCTTTTCCAAGAAACTAACAAAAGTACAGCACATTTAACTGGGAACTACTGGCAATCTATCTGGCAATTAAGACAAAAACACCACTTCGCACAAGATACTTGCATGACATACGTCAGTTACCAAGTAGTAAGACCAAGTAGATACCACCTCAATTTGGTACCTAGTGAGCCTAGTATATTATTTTGGAGTATAACATGTCGTAATATTATGTGTATTATGTATGGAGCTAGCGCATTATCAGGTTTCTCACCAGAGCTTATACCTATGTCATTCACTGCGAATATTTTTAATGTCAATAATTTATAAATGCAAATTTTGAGTAAAGGGCGAAGAGCTTGTTCCTCTCTAAATGATATTCTTTTTTACAGATTCAGTGTAGTGTTTATGTAAGTATGGATTTTCATTTTAGAAATCTCTACATTTTGCATTTCCTAGGGGTGAGCAACAATACGTATATCTAATATTTTTCTTTTTTTTTTCGTGTGGTTTGTGCCTAACCAGCAGGCCTAGCCAAGTTACAAACGATTCGTATCGATTCTCTTTCTACAATCGTAAACGTTACGTGGTCAAAACAAGCGAATAGAAACTACGTATACAAGTTTACATCGGTAAAGATGATAGAATGAAATGTATTCGTTTCTACAATCGTGATCACTACATCCCATATAAATCGTAGCCAACTTACAGTTTTGACTGAACTTAAAAGTTTCTATTCGTTTGTTTCGACCACGTGATTTAACGTTGAAATGATGTCATTCCCATACATTTGGTTAGTTTTCTATTAGCGTTAGCGATTGTAGATTGTCAACTTGGCTAAGCCTACTGGTGTCAAAGTTTTTTATGCCGCCCATGGGCATGGAATTATCTCTCAGTCATACTGGTTTCTTCACGATGTTTTCCTTGACAGAAGCAAGTGATAATTATACAATACGCACGTGGGTGAATCTGCAAAATTAGAGGTGCGTGCTTTGGTTTCGAACTCGAGACCAGACTTGGCAGTCCGCGACGGTCACACCGCTAAGCCATCACTGCTAATATCCAATATTATAATATAATTCGTCAATAAGACATTCAAGAGACAATAGACCGCAATACAATGTTCTGCCCTAAAAAATAAGCTATGTTATTGCGCCCCTGTAAAGGTGATTAATCGCTTCGCAATGAATGCATAAGCTTGTATATTACGTGACTCGTAGCCACGCAGACCAAGTTAAAATAAGAAACTCTTTCATATCGTGCACTTGCCCGAAACATCCAACTGACTACACAATGGGCCGCACGACTGGATTCACTACTGGTTGCATGACTGGTTGCGGCGCTGTACATGGCTACAGGCACTTGTGGGCTGGTATATTCTATAATCATAATCATTTATTACAATACTACAATTACTTTTCCGCCTCGAAAACAAGAACCTACCACCTTGAACGCTCAGGAAGCTCTTGCTCAGGAAACGCTTCTTAAGACGTGCTTGCCTAGGTTGGTCTGTGGATGGGTGACCACCCTTATATACCGAGTTTCCTCCGTGCCTCGGAAAGCACGTTAAGCGGTTGGTCCCGGCTGTCATTTGTAGATCTTTGACAGTCGTTATAGGTAGTCATTGGCCCAAAAAGTCTGACTACCAGTCTTACCAAGGGTATCGTATTACTACCGTATTGCGACTGCCTATCTGACCTCCACAACCCAGTTAGTACTGTTACTGGACTAACTGGTTGCGGAGGTCAGATAGGCAGTCGCTCCATGTAAAATACTGGTATTCAGCTGCATCCGGTTAGACTGGAAGCCGACCCCAACATAGTTGGGAAAAGGTTAGGTAGATGATGACCTTGAACGCTCAACACTACATTGACGGACGATAATAGCTTGGTTTGTCATTTTTGTGCAACCAAAGTGGTGACCATGACATCTACTGCTCGTCGTCGTGGCTAAGTAATGTAATACCGTAAAAGGTGAATAGAAACACAGAGGTGAGGTGATAGAGGTTGTTTGGACTTGGGAATTACAACAAAGCATGCAATATAATTTTGTTTAGTCTGTGTTGAATTATGAACCGTACGACGAGCTGGGGAGCTCGTCGTACGTTCATAAATTGTTTAAATTTTATTTAATAAAAATAAAATGGCCGCTTTAGCAGAATCTTAAATGAATCAAAATAAGAGTCACGTTAAAAATTTAAAATTCTTAAAATGGACGTTATGGTTATAAACATAAAGTCAATTTTAAGATTTTTTTTTTAACTTTATTCTTATTTTGATTCTGCTAAGGCGGCCATTTTAGGCCCCCTGACCGCCTACATATTAGTGGCTCCATATGTAGATTTTAGCAAATAGTAGCCAGAGTTCTAGCTAGCTGGCTAACTACGTAGTGCGGCAGGTTGCTGTATAGATGTCGCTACAAGCCTGTACCAACAGCGCCATTTGCAGATCACGTGACTGGCGCGCCGTGGTTAACAATGCACCTCCTAATAATATCGACTATGATATCGTGGTGGCTTGGCTGAACAAACTTTGATTAGTTGGTTGATCAGTTGGGCAATAAATCTGATGTCGTTGGTAAGCCTTAGCAATTGTAAAATTATGCGATGCAATGCGATAGTATCTAATAATTATGGCTGTTGTTTGCGAAATAGAAAGCTCTAACACCCACTGATGAATAAAAAATAAATTACATTAATGATTCTCTTTGAATTGGATTTGAATGAGGCCTTTCCCCTGCTGTGGGACTCATCAGGCTTATTATAATAACACTAGTTAACACGTGATATCCAAGCTTAAAGTTGTTAATTATTGTTTACTAGCGGACGTCACGCGGTTTCACCCGCGTAGTTCCTGTTCCCGTGGGAGTATGGGGATAAAATATAGCCTATGTTACTGGCTGTTATAGTAGCTAGCTATTGCTGATTTTTTTTTTAAATTAGTCCAGAAGTTTTTAAGTTTATTCGTTACATACAAAAATACAAATCTTTCCTCTTTGTAATATAATATTATTAGTATGGATAATAATTATATCATATACCTATTATAAGTATAGAATGAGGAAAGACTTATCCAGAAAAAAAAAAACCGTCACGGTGTTTTGGAAATATTTGTTTACATGAAATGACGACTAGGTCTTAGTAAATAAATAAAAACAAAATGAAAATGTCAAGTTTTCTTCTACTTTTTTTAGTATTGAGGATTACTTTCTCTTATAATGGACCAACAGTTCGCCTCTAACGTTATTTTATGGCAAAATCCTTGATTGGTGATCTTAAATGTTGTTAAAAACGGTCCCCCAGTAGCAACTCATACTTCCTAAGTTTAGTTTGTAGTTTTTTTTTTCCGGGAAAACAACTTTTGATGACCAATGCAGTGAAACGTTTCTAAAACTTTCACAAAACACTTGATCTTAGTTTAAAACAGGAAATCTGGAAATTATGAATAAATGTAGATATCGACTTTTTAACGAACCTCTAATGGGTATTCTTATATTTTGAAATGATTAAACTGCCACCAATGTAGGGAAAGAGATCAGAATTTAGAAAGCACTTTGTGCTAAACATTTGAATAAAATTTGAAACAAGGTATTTATTGTTTGTAACGAATAAATGAACAAGAAACTATAATCCCCAACTGTGGTTGCAGAAAAATATCACTGGACTGAGTTTATAAAAAATCTTGCTAATTGCTTAACTGTAATTTATGATTCCATTAAAACAAATATAATAATATGGTCTGTGGGATGACATGAAAGAGAAAGGAGAAGATAACGGTTGACACGGGAGAATTGAAGAAAAAAAACGCGGTTCGCTGACCTTATGTAATATGGAAACAAGTGCAGGAAGATAACCATGATGAATTCGAACTAACATCTTTTCAATCTACGCACTATGACTAATTCATCGCCATTCTTACCAAATATTTTTTATGTGAATATCATGCAGCTGTGCTAAAAGCGAAAGTATTTACAATTTCTTGCGTATGCGAATGTAGGTTTTTCATCTCTATGGTATTAACCCAACATATTTTTTTTTTGTTAATTTCAGGTAAGTGGCGGTTACAACACCAATCATCGAAAACTTGTCGTGTAAAGTGTTCTTCGAATCTTCACGAGGATGAACTGCCGCTGCTGCTTAGCCAGGCTGGTGGATTGTCAAAAAGCGTGCAGGTAAGTTTCTTATGAACAATGATTTATGAGCAAGTAACATGTACTAGGATCAATCCATCATCAAGAAAAAAACATTTATTTGACGTCAGTTAATAAAGCACGACACACACAATAATATAAAAAACACCACTATCACTGACTATTCTCGCCAATAAGCCTGATATAGTGGTGGTGGATCGATCAGAGCGGCGCGCAATAATTCTTGACATAACGGTCCCGCATGACGTGAAAGCCGAGAAAGATGAGCAAATCAAGTATCTTGACTTAGCTTGCCTGAACTTTGCCATGTCACCTTCAACTGATAAAATGAACCATAAATTGGAGCTGGCTAAATATTTACTACAATTCGTTATAATGCTTTCGAATGACTCAAATAATGTAAAAAAATTCATGCCTCTCTACTCTGTCATTTTATTGGAAGTTTGCCAACTAAGTTTCATGATTCGTTCCTGATTGATTGGCCAGAGAAGGGAAAACATCGAGAGAGATGGAAAAAAATGGGAGTGGCCTTTGCCCATCAGTGGGACAGCATAGGATAATTAAAAAAAAAAGTAATACCTACTCAACGGGCACATTTAATTTTTAAGGCTTAGTGAAAGAGCCGCCTAGAGTCGTCATACAAGCCCTGGGAAGAAAACTCTTCCCAGGGCTTGTATGACGACTCTACTAGGCGTTTCCCCAAGTCCGTCTTGAGATTCACCTTAATTGTAGTGAAACTGGTGACGATTTCAGATTGACAGGCAATATGAATCTCAATAATATGAGTAATAGTACCAGTCTTAGCCTATAGCTGCTCGTAAGAGTTGTTAGCGGACGCTGAACCACCGCGCCGCCTTGTGAGCCTACTGTTGTTGATAGTACCTTCGTCGCTATTTGCTTACCACAACTGTGCTGTTACTTCGAACCTTGATTCCAGGTCAGGTTTGCGAAAACGTTCATCTGACCAACATGCGCGTTAGGTCAAAGTACCGCGACGAGATCCCGCTGGAGATAGGGGAGCCCTTCACTCAGGTGATTCTAAGGGGTGAAGAAATAAAACCAGCCGCCGTGAATCCTTACAATATATTTAAAGATAGTTCAGGTACATGTTTTATAAAAACACATTTATGAAAAAAAATACGGAATACTTTATACCGTATTCTGGAACTTACGTCAACCCAAAAGTCTTACTCATATCAAATTCAGACAATTTTTCAGCAATTAGTTGTCTGAGTGATCAATACGCAGAATGTGGGTTTACTTACTTTCCGAAACCGGATTTAAGCCAAACAATTCAAATACACCGATGATTTCCGAGGTCCACCACATGCTTGTCCACCACTGGTGAAAGCGACACAATTTAAAAAAATAATTTTTACTGACCACCAGAGAGAGGACAGCGACACAACCTATTAAAATTATTGCCCTGACATACCACTGGACTGGTGGACAGTGACACAATTTTAAACATGGGTATTCTCTTATTGGTCCACCACATGCAGTCAAAAAGAGAATACTATAGGTACATTAAGTCAGTGAAATATTTAATGAAAAATAATGCACAGACAGGAAAATTACATTACCTAAAAATGAAAAAACCTTTTTAAAAATAAGATTTTATAAAAACTGCAATGAAAAGAAGAAAATATTTTTTTTCGTAAATGAAAACGAAAAGCTTGTCGCGCGAATGGTAAAGGCAAAAGCAAAACTATACGCGACATGCTTTTCTTAGAATCAAGAAAACTTTTACCTTATCCGCAACTAAGCATCCTGATGATTAAGTTTCTTATCCAGTTACGCTAATGGAATTTATTTTCCTTATTGTTGTGAATACTTCGTTGTCTGTTTGTTGATACACAATTTTGTTGAAAAAATGCAGAGCTACGAAATATTGTTTAATTTGATTAAAACCACGCTGCCTACGTGTACGGTAACCGCCCAACTTAAAAAAAAAACTATATAAAACTTAACTCCTAATGACGATTGACTTAGTGATAAGAACCACGTACCTATACAAAACTAAACACCTAACGGCTATTGATTAGATACTGATAAAATTTATAATTAAGGCTCTGTATCTTGCTGATCTGGGTTATCGTCATCTCCAGTTAGATCGATCAGTTCACCAACTTGTTTTTTTCTCGATTTTATGCAAACATTTATGGGTGTTAAGTTTCCAGTATCCATATCGAATTTATATAATTTTCCTTTATTCACGCACGCGTATTTCAGTTCGTACAAGAAAGTGATTTGTGTTAGCTCGCTTGGGTTTATAGTTGTCCCCTGGCAAACCGGTGCTAATGTAGGGCTTAGCGCTGACCCCTGAGCAGGTGATTCCACCTCAGATGCAGGTAAAAGATAGGTAGGTTCTTGGTGCGGGTCCAAGAAGGCGTGTGTCATTACAACCTGGTCAGCCAGTTGTGCAGGCACTGCAGTTTTTTCACGTGACGTATCTTCATAAAATTGGTCTGACATTTCCATCAAATTCAAAGCTATATTATTGATTTTAGTTCTTTTCGTGATTTCTTCAGGTACCTCGGTAGTTACTTTCTGCGTAGCTGATTCAGGAAGTGTCTCAGATTGCGCTTCAGCTTGTTCAGTTAATACTTTGTGTACATTAGAATTTTCAATTTGACATGACGTTTTCGCTATATCTATTTGAGTAACTTCGCCTCCTATACCAACATTTTGTATCTCCAACGCTTCCTCCAGTGCAGCATGTGCGTCCATATAAGCGCGTACGGCTGCAATTTCTGGTATCTCGTTATCTGTCAGTTTCTCCTGATGGTAATGTTTCGATGTTGATGGTAATAGAGGGTCTATTTCCCATGAAACTTTTCCATCGCTTAGTAATTTTAAATAAACCCCGTAAGGTAAATTAAATGATGGTTTTAAAACCTTTATCGCCTCATGGAATAATTTCAAATTGGACGGAAACTTGAACGTGGTCAGCAATATTTTGTTCTTCCCCAAATGTACAAAACTACCTTCAGGCCTGTCAATTATTTTTTTGCTGTGTTCGAACGGTTTAATGAAAGTTGGCTCCAGAGAAAAATTTTGTGTACATTTATTTTTAAGTGTATGAGGCGTCGGTAATAATTTTGTTGAACAAGGTGGAGAAATTATATTCTCTGGTTTTTGTGCTGCAAGATGTGGCACCACTGCAGTGGCTGTAAGAGACACCTCGCCACCCAATGAAGGAACATTCACATTCACAGTTTCAATTTCGCAAGGATCCACAGATATCATTGTTGTGTCTTCAGGCGTACCGACGACCGTATCCGCCCGAGTCTTCTTATTCGGCGGAACTCTTCGACTCTTCTTTTTTGGTGGAACTCCTTGACTTTTGTTATTTTCGTCTTTTAATAAAACTAACAGAGCATCTACGGCTTCTGGATTCAAGCAAGGCTCTTCAGACTGAATGCTAATATTAGATTTAAATTCAAACTCTTCTATATCTGTCAGTTCTGTCAGTGGACAATCTGGGACATTTTCGGTCGTCATTGTTTTTTGAGGAGAGTAAGTCGGAGTGTTTGAATTTATTCTTGGTTCTTTCTTCCCTGAATCACCAGAATCAGCCAAATAACAAATTTCTTTACCAAGATCTGTGGATTAAAAATATTGAGAATCTTTAGGGGTGCGAAAAAAAAATAGGTAAAATAACGCATTTTGATATGCTACTCTATCCGTCCAGACTTCTTCCGGCCATGTCATTTGTCAAAACTTTTCAACTTAAGAAGGCGAAAAGTGAAAGTTGACCATGTCGGAAATAGCTCAAACTCAAACTCAAATCATTTATTTCAATTAGACCATTACGGCACTTTTGAATGTCGAAAATACAAAAAAAGCAAAGCTACAGTCATAGTCACAAGGCATAATAACTTGAGAAAGTACTGTAGTTGCCCATTCCCTAACGTAGATCTCTATGGAGAAGAACGGGCAAGAAACTCCATGGGCACTCTTTAAATCAAAATATTGTTACAAAATCTTGGTTACATCATTCATGTTGAGATTATACATATATGTGAGAACGATGTAGAAAGACGTGCACATTAAGAGCGTCCAGAGTAAAATAATAATATATCCCCGTTTTAATTAATTTCTGTATGGACATGAGGTACACTCACTGGATCTATAACGGTCTTGTGGCCACACTAAATAAAAATGAATTATCGCTGTGTTGTACAAAAATATTCTAGGTACTAATATTATATGATGGCTGGATGGATGTTTGTTACTCTTTTACGCAAAAACGACTGAAGGATTTGGATGAAATTTAGCGCACAGATAGTTTATAACCTGGATTAACACATAGGATACTTTGTATCCCAGTAGTATGATCCTGTGGGACAATTAAGGCACATACCCACCGCGGCGCACGGATAGACCACACAGGTGTGTTAAGCTTCGCTTTGCAATAAAATTAATGTCATATGATTGTGTCCACTGCAAACCACGGAACACGCTGTGCATCAATTGACGTCATTAGTACATGCGTGGCTTGCTCACATAGATCAACGCTGTCACGCGATGCACTCTGTGCATGCGGTACACACTATACACGAATATTAACCCACGACTATGCTGCAGAGGGCCATGCACGCTACAGTTGTACATATTTGTGGATGTGTAGTGTGTACTGCAGTGGAAACGTAGACCCACGATGTCAAACAAATGAATGCACGCAGCTAAATTGTGCCGCGGTGGGTTTGCACCTTTATGGAAATCCACGCGGGGAAAGCCGCGGGCATAAGCTACTTGATTATAAATTATTCATACCTACCAATATTTTAGTGCAACACAGAGTAAATGGATAATAATATCATTCAATAATAATTAATAAATACGGGACTGAAACGAGGTCGCTCACAATGGGCCTCATCACAAGACTTAAAGTCACCCAAACTGAAGAGGGCTATGCTCGGAGTTTCCTTGCCTTATCGAATCAGGAATTAAGACATCCACAAGAGAACCAAGGTTACCGACGTAGCCCAAAGAATTACCAAACTAAGTGGCAATGGGCAGGGCACATTGCTTGCAGAACGGATGGCCGATGGGGCTGAAAAGTGCTGGAGTGGCTACCGTGAACCGAAAGACGTTGCGTTGGAAGGCCTTCCACTAGGTGGACCGATGACCTGGTGAAGGCTGCGGGAATCCGCTGGATGCGAATCGCACGGGACTGGTCAATGTGGCGACACTTGGGTCAGGCCTATGTCCAGCAGTGGACATCTTGCGGCTGAAATGATGATGATGATTTTGAATCAAATTGATCTTTGTCAATCGTAACAGGTGGCCCAAAAAGTCCGACAACCAGTCTTACCAAGGGGTATCGTATTACCCAGTACTAACTGGATTGTGGAGGTCAGACAGGCAGTCGCTCCATGTAAAATACTGGTATTCAGCTGCATCCGGTTAGACTGGATGCCGACCCCGACATAGTTCGTAAAGGCTAGGCAGATGATGATGAATATTTAATAAAAATAATAATAAATACAGCGAAATATTTGCTCTATTAATTTGCGACATTGGCAACTTTCATAAATGAACTTACAAACAAAAATGTAAGGAAATAAAAACAGTTAAGCGACTTCTGGAAAAAGAGAGATTAAAAACTTAAATATCCGGCGTATTGTGGCAAATGTCAGGCCTTTTGTCACAACTTTTCAGATTTTGAAATGGTAATCCAACTTGTACATATTTTGTAAAAAGGTATATCCACTCTACACACACACACTCAACACTCTTTTTTTTGGTTGGATGAATATTTATTTATTGTGAAACGAACAAGTTACTGAAACTTGTTCGTTTCACAATAAATAAATATTCATGTATTTATGTATGTATTTAATTATTGCTGAAGGTTTGATTCCACTCACTTATAGATGGATCTCGTATAGCTGGTTCTCCCCGTGCAACTATTTGAGTCTTTACCCATTCCTGAAATTTATTACCATTGGTTAACATTGCAGGATAATCTTCATATTATACATGAAAAATAAAAATAGAAAACGACGATTTTCACACACTTTCGAAGAAATAAAATAATAGAACGAAAAGTATTTTTATCATGAATTATTGGGATCAATGCTCGTGCCTTCTCTACACGAACCTATTTTTACTGGTAATTTTAATTTACTATTGATTATTTATATTATTATACATAGTAGATTGTATCATAAGGGAGCAAAATTATATTTTTACGGCGAGGGCGCGTTTTCGCTTCGTTCCGGATTCTACTAAAGACTACTACTCTAGAATCCCTCACTTCGCTCTGGATTCAATGTTCGTCGCCCGAGCCAAGAATATATTTGCGCCCGAGTGAAACACTCTACTTTTCATCACCTACTATGAGAAAATAAATGGCGCCTCATATTTTATTCACTGTCACTTGAAGAACTAATTTTTCAAAACAAAATCATGAATTTCTAACAATCAAAAATAAAATAAATAAATAAATAACGCTGGACATTACACACAGAGCCATCTAGTGCCACACTAAGCAACGAGGCTTGTGTCGTGGACACCAGATAGTTGATATACAACATAGATACTTTTTGTTTGTAAATACATACTTATTATACATATAAACATCCATGACTCGGAAACAAATGTCCATGCTTATCACACAAACATTTGCTCCAACCGGGATTCGAACCCGGGACCCTAAGAACATAAGGCAGCCTCATTACCGCTGCGCCATTCGGGTCGTCCGTGAAAATTGACGAAAACGCGGGCTGTAGTTCGCGCGTTTTTAATTTGATTTCTTCGTCGTACCAGCCAGTCTTTATTCAAACATTATTTGCGTTCGATTTCTTTGGCGCTGAACAATAAGATGTTCCAAATTCAATAAGTGCGCGTAAAAGATTATTGCGGCACACTTATAAAGAGGATTAAAAACTCATTACTGCTCGCTAAAAGTTTCTTATAGAAAACACCATCTTTGGGTGCACTTAAAGGCGAACCAAGTCGTCCTTTTCGAATAGATGGGATGAAAAATATTTACTATCTACACAGGTAAATCTCTCTCTGTTTGTTATGTTTTTTTGAAGCTTTTATATCATATAAATTGTGTAATGACGTTATAAGTTCTGTTGATAGCAAAAGTTTTAAAGGAAAAGTTTAACTAAGATAAATAATATGTATAAATCATGATCTGTCAAATGACCGATTTGGTCGAGACGCCATTGTTTAACTATTGTGTCTACATCGTGGACAGATCATGGGATAACATGTCCGTAATATAATCCCATCGAGTTTGGGCTCGTTTCATTCGTCTTGATGAGTACTTTGGTCCTAGATGAGTCTAATAAATATTTTTTCTTACTTTCTCTTTTCTTTAGATAAAGCGTGCGCAACACATTACATTGTCCGTACTACGAATAGGGAATATGCAAGAAACACAAAACTCTTTTTGATTTTAAAAAATGCCTTGTATTGGCGCATAAAAACATTGTTACTACAATGGTTTTATACGCCAATACAAGGCATTTTTGTTCTTGTTTAAGTTTCTAAAACATCACTTATTTTACAATTTATTGTTTTATGTCGCATGTTTTTGGTAAAACGGACCGTACTCTCAAAACGCGTCGTCCTCGATAACGCCGGTAGTGACGTCAAAGTCTATGTGTCAAAAAAATCACTTTTACTTGAAAAGTAGTTAAAGTTTCGCTAAAATTTTATTATAATACGTTATCGCAATTTTTGCTTGAATAAAGCACATACAATTAGTAAAATTACTATAATAAGGCCAAAAAATTAGATGTAAACAAGACAGATTGAGGTAAATGACGTCACATCATGGCCGCGACAGTCACGGACGTTTGAACTGTCATAGAAAATTGCAGGAGTTTAATACTATTTTTGAGCGACAAGCAGTGGTTGAACTTTCGCTTTTAACACTTTTCTTGGGTTGTTAATACTGTATTTTATTTATTTAAGTGAGGAAAAACTTTCATGCATATTCCCTATTACTACGGGCTTCGGAAAAACGCCACTACGCGTTACAAACTATGCCGTAGGAAATCCCGAATCATAAATACTAAAAAGTTAAAAATATAATTAAAAGTAAAAAACTTTTTTTTAAAACAAGCTTTTAGTTAAATGCGATATGAATAAAATAAACTTTTCATTTATCATACTCGGAAAGTAGTGTTTGTTTGATCAGAGTAGCGGGTGGAAGATTCTACTTCCCAGCTTTGGGCGGGAAAGACTCATAGTAATTGCTTTCCTCTCTAAATATCATACATTTTATAAATAGAACTAATTTAGTTAGGCCGTCGGCTGCAATAAAATCTAACATAATTAAGAAAAAAAATGCTGCGGTCTTGAGTGTATTAAAAAAAAAATAAGTGGGTCCGCCCGCGGCAGTAACGTGGTGTGTTCCTTATTTAAAATTTTAAATAGACTATTTAATTTGGCGGGATACTAACTCTGTAAGCTGTATCGAAATCTCGGTTTAAATTTAGACTAATATCTTATTAAAAATGAGTTCAAGTGATTCTGAAACGTTGACCCCAGATTCTGTTAAAGACGAGGCAAATATACGTAGATACTTAAATATATACAATGACTTTATGAAGTGAGCTGATAAGAAAATAAAACGATGTAGTACGAGAAGAGTTTATACAAATAGTAAAAAATTACAAAGAATCAGACCTAATGATATAAAAACGGATCGCTTTTTTCTCAACTACCAAAAGGGAAAATGCTATAAACAAGTGATCGGTAAAAATAAAATCTCAGGTATGCCGAAGCAAATAGCAACATATTTGAATTTAACAAACTGTGAACAGTATACCGCGCATCGTTAGAAGAATGTCAGCGACACGCCCTAGAATTGGCTAACAAGCCGATTCCGGGGCGAACTTGAACATGTTAAAAATACATGGTGGATGGAAATCCAGCACAGTCGCGGAAGGCTACATTGAGGATTCTGTCCAAAATAAAACTAAAATTTCAAACAAATTAACTGAGACTGTAAATTTACGCCCCACTTCGCCTCAACCAACTACCTCAAGGGAGTCTGCGCCATAGATTCCACCGTCTAATCAAATACCTCCAGTATTCTCCTACTTTTACAGAAATTCAGCACAGCCAAATTTGTTAAACATAACAAAAAGCGTAAATATTCCAGCAACTTTAAATTTCACAAATTGTTCTAACTTCTTGTGATGATTAAAGAGCATAGACACGGAGGCAGGTCCGCGCAGGTAGAAGTGTCACTGGACTAGACCCGTATCTATATGATGCTCTATGACTACACAGCTGTCACAAGGACTGGGCGGACGTGCACCCGTTTGCAATTGCCACCAAACGATTGTTTTATTTAACCATCTATTCTGTGCTTACTCTTGTGACGACTAGACGTTACATTTGGCGACGAGTTTGTGAGTAAGTACACAAATACCAATATACGAAAGAAAAAAAAAATACAAGAAAAAGGAGTGAACTAACGGGAAATGTTATCCCATAACATGCTAAGCGGTGTTTACGTGCAACTTATACCTACTTGGTTTATATTTACAATAGGCACAAAATGGCTCGCTAAGTGTTTTGCTAATATCATTTTCATTATCTACTTATTCGTAGAAAAGCTTTTGACTTTTACGAAAAAGTGACAGAAAATGATATTTTTTAAATCATAAACGAGTCGTTTCTGTTGTTGTCATTATATCGAAATGATAAATGCATGGACTTGGAATGTACTACTTCATACTGAAGCAATAACGACTAAATTGGAATCACTGTAACAAAGTATAATTTTATATAATATTATATTACAAAGTAATATGTTTTGACGGATCCAATTCCTGTCACGCATGTCGGGAAATATAAATAAAGAATAGCTCATTGTTGTTGTCAGACTTTATGTAATTACTGCAACGAAAAATTGTTTGATTATGATCTGGCTTATTATTTTTCATACCTGCCTAATATTCTAGGCAAGTAGTAATTATAATTTATCATTGTATTCATGTTCGGTATTGAATTTTACTAATGGAGCACGTAAACACTGCATTGAGCGATGTGAAATCACCCATAAAGACTCGAGTAGTAAGTCTATTATAGACTGGTACTAAAAACGCCAAAGTAGTAAACTGCTTGCAGTTGGTACTAACAAAACAAAATTGAATTTAATTGGCGAAAGTGGAAAAGGTGTCACAAGTAGTAAGTCGAGCGATCGACTGGTACTAACAAAAGAAAATTGAAATCAAATTTCTATGAGTAGTAAACTGACGCTTCTGGTTGTCGGTTGGTACTAACAAAAACAAATTGTTGTAGCTCGCTCCAAAATGTCCCATATACCACCCCTGGACGCTTTTGACTGCGAAGGCGATCCTGCGTCTGTGGGTTTACGATGGAAAAATGGAAGAGGGGGTTTGAATTGTTTTTAGTTGCATTAAATATATCGGACCCAGAGAAAAAAAAGGCCACACTACTACATGTGGGAGGTTTAACACTTCAGGAGATATACTATAATATCCCTGACGAAGTGATAGACGTAACAGTGGGAATCAATGTAGATGTCTACAAGTCGGCTCTGAAGAAACTTGACGACTACTTTTTACCTCGTCAGAGTAAAATATATGAAAGACATTTGTTCAGACTTTTAAAACAAGAACAAGGTGAAAAATTCGAAAAGTTTCTAGTACGGCTTCGTCACCAAAGTAGAAAATGCAAGTTCTCTTGCGAAGAAGAGAACTTAATTGATCAAATTGGCGAAAAATGTTGTTCTAAGGATCTCAGAAAGAAAGTTCTTACTTTAGGTGATTCAGTTAGTCTCGTTAAAATTATTTCAGAAGCAAATGCTTTAGAAGCAGTAGAGAGACAACTAAGCGATTATGGTCAGGATTCACAGGCTTCAAGTATCAATAAAATAGACACGAAACAGCAAGCCTCTGGAAACATAGGATGCGTAAGGTGTGGTAGCGTGAGTCATAACGGAGACAGTAACCATTGCCCCGCAAAACTAAAACAATGTCTAAAATGTGGTTTCATCGGACACTTTAGAAATCAATGCAAAACTCGGGCATCTAAAAGGAAAAATCCAAACACACACAAGTTCCCTAATAAAAAGCCTTACTTGTCAAAGAAAGACAGCGATAAACCAAACGTCAAGGTGAATCCTCTCAAAACAAATATTGACTATATTTTTCATCTTGATGATGACACGACGCTAAGCTGTCATATTGGAGGTATCAAAATTGATTTGATTATTGATTCCGGTAGCAAGTGCAACATTTTGAGCGAAACAACCTGGGGTTATCTTAAAAAATCCGGAATTACTATCAGTAATCAAATTGCCAAACCAGATAAAACATTTGTTGCTTACGGGAGCAGCACACCGTTGACAGTAATTGGAGCATTTGATACAGACATTCAAGTAGCCGACAAACAGCAGACTGGAACATTCTATGTCGTTAAGAACGGCACTCGAGACCTTTTAGGAAAGGACACCGCTATCTCCCTAAAAGTACTTAAACTTGGTATAGGAGTTAATTCGGTAAGCGAGCTAAGTTTCCCTAAAATTAAAGATTTGCAACTTGAGATTTCAATAGACAAAACAATCAGACCGGTAGCCCAGCCCTGTAGGCGAGTACCCATTCCCCTGGAAGAAAAGATTAACAAAAAGATTGACCAATTGGTCAAATTAGGTATAATAGAACCTATTACTAAGCCTTCGGGATGGGTCTCACCAATAGTGCCCGTCCTCAAACCGGATGGAGATGTAAGAGTGTGCGTAGACATGCGATGCGCCAACAAGGCTATCGTGAGAGAAAACTATCCATTGCCGACAATGGATCAGCTACTAACAAAATTTAATAAAGCAAGGGTTTTTTCCAAGCTCGACATTAAAGACGCATTTCACCAAGTCGAAATCAGCGAGGACTCAAGAGATATAACAACCTTTATAACAAGTCGAGGTTTGTACCGATATAAGCGGCTCATGTTTGGCATATCGTGTGCGCCAGAGCATTTTCAAAAAATTGTAGAAAGAATACTTCTTCCCTGTGATGGCGTCGTCAACTTTATTGATGACATTGTCGTATATGGCAAGGATGACGCAGAACACAGTGCTAGGCTCAAACATGTCCTGGATATATTTAAAGAAAAAAATATTCTATTAAATCAGAAAAAATGTGTATTTAATGTCAAGAGCATAAAATTCTTGGGACATGAATTACCGTCCGACGGGGTTAAACCTCTTGACAAATACGTTAAGGTTGTAGATAGTTTTAGGGAGCCAAAAACTGTAGAAGAAATACAAAGTTTCTTAGGACTAATAAACTATGTCAACAAATGGATTCCAGATATGGCGACTAAATCAGAACCCCTCAGGAGGCTTTTAACGCTAAAATTAGGAAAAAATGCCGAAATTAGTCAACATTGGGGTCCTGAACAAACAGAGTCGTTCCTTGTGCTTAAAAACTCCTTGAGTAATATCCATACACTTGGATATTATGATCCAAAAGATAAAACCACAGTAATGGCAGATGCTAGTCCGGTTGGTTTAGGAGCGGTGCTCATTCAGTCTGATAGTAACGGACCACGGGTGATTGCTTATGGCAACAAGAGCCTTACAGATGTTGAAAAACGTTATTGTCAGACTGAAAAAGAAGCTCTCGCTTTGGTTTGGGCTGTAGAGCACTTTAGAATGTACTTATACGGCAAATAAACTTTTGATTTGGTGACTGATCACAAGCCGCTGGAAGTTATATTTGGTAATAGATCAAAATCGTGTGCTAGGATCGAGCGCTGGGTGTTGCGACTCCAGGCATACAATTTCAAGGTAGTTTACAAACCTGGAAAAACAAACATCGCTGATTGTCTTTCGCGGTTATGTAAAATAAATAAAGTCCAGCCGTTTGAGGATGAGCATCACATTCACCAAATCATTCAGTATGCAAGGCCTTGTGCAATAAGAATGGATGTTATTACAGAGGAGTCATTACAAGATAAAGAAATACAACTTGTTAAGGAAGCCTTGCAATCTGATGTTTGGGATTCTAGGATTAATATATATAGGATTTTTCAAACAGAGCTATGGACTCATGATAACATTTTGTTGAGGGGAAATAAGATCGTAATTCCATTTAAATTACGCCAACAAGTTTTGGATGCAGCTCACGAAGGGCATCCTGGCATTGGAGCGATGAAAGGACGGCTGCGTACCAAAGTATGGTGGCCCAAAATTGATTCTGATGCTGAAAAAAGGGTATAAAGCTGCAAGGGGTGTACTTTGGTATCTGCTCCGAATCGCCCAATGCCACTGACTCGTCGAGAGTTACCAACCGAAGCTTGGATAGATGTTGCGGTTGATTTTTTGGGTCTACTGGCCATTATTTGTTCGTTATAGTAGATTATTTTAGCAGATATTAAGAAGTGAAGCCAATGAAGAACATAACATCTACAGAAACAATAAAAGTACTTAAAGAAATATTTTCACGGTTAGGTTTTCCCCACAACATAACTGCCGACAATGAAAACAATTCACTAGCGACGAATTTAAAACATATTGTCGCGAATCAAATATCAGGATTAATTTCACTACACCCTACTCGCCTCAACAAAATGGCGAAGTCGAGCGCCAAAATCGCGATATTCTCAAGAGGTTACGGATCAGTCAAAGCCAAAAATCAGACTGGTATGATGATTTGCTACAATATCTAATTATGTACAATAGTACGCCGCACTCCACTACCGGAAAAACACCGTCCGAATTATTTTATAATAGGCAGTTTAGGGATAAGATACCATCAATTACTGATATTGACCAACCATGTGTTTCAGAGTTTAGAGATAGGGACAGAATAATGAAAGAAAATGGAAAGGATTATGCGGACAGGAAACGAAAAGCGGAGAGCACAGAAATAGATATCGGTGAAAAAGTCTACACAAAAAACTTAGTAAAAGAAAATAAATTGACGCCGAATTTTAACCCCACACCACATACGGTTGTTAATTCTAGAGGTTGTTCTGAATATGACATCAAGAACGACAACACTGGACAAGAGTTGAGGAGGAATATTGTCCATCTAAAAAGAGTAGAAGGTAAATGGCAAGTGTGTGGAGAAAACACACCTGATTCTGATGATATCAGCGTTTGCGATTCAGACAACGAATAGTATAATTATTTGTCAATCCTGTTGGTATAATTTATGTTTAATCTTCTTCTGTTTGAAACCTTTATAATAACTATTTGATTAGTGTTACGTTGAAAGTTGACTAATTAATTTAAATTAAAATATAGGAGTCTATGACCTCTGAGTTTGTTTCGGCTGTTTCTTCTCAGAGTAGTCAGGTAGGAAACACCGGCCCCATCTAGTTTAAAAAAAATGACTTATAAAAGTGTTTGTAAAAACCTATGTGCAAAATAAACATCATTTATCATACTTACGTTATGTATGCACATACATTAATGAGTCTAATTCCAATTGAGTTTCATATGAGTTAAAGTTCTGAGTTTTCGTTTTTAAGTATGTATTAAAATCTAAAATATTTTATATTTGTAAAAAAGGAAGAGGTGTGATGATTAAAGAGCATAGACACGGAGGCAGGTCCGCGCAGGTAGAAGTGTCACTGGACTAGACCCGTATCTATATGATGCTCTATGACTACACAGCTGTCACAAGGACTGGGCGGACGTGCACCCGTTTGCAATTGCCACCAAACGATTGTTTTATTTAACCATCTATTCTGTGCTTACTCTTGTGACGACTAGACGTTACACTTCTCAATGAATTTTAAATAGGTACTACTCATGTTATTATTATCGATAAATATTTTAGAAAAGCTACTATTTTTTACTTTCCTTATATTCGAAATTAGAGTGTTTACCATGGGTGAAAGACATCAATTCCTACTCGGACTATAGCCGCCTTCGCTGCGCTCGGGCGTCTAAATACCTCGTATGAGAATTGATTCCTTTCGACCATTTTTTTTTTTTTTTTTTTCGGTTGGGAATCATCAAATGACTTCTCCCGCTCTGGGCGGAGCAGGAGGGAGTGTCAGACTTTTACTGACTAAAACCCATCCATGTTCCTTCCTCGCCCTTTGTGTTCCGGGGCCACGGTATCTCTTTCGAATAGTCCCGCAGCCCCGGCAGGCTTCGGTCCTTGCGGACCCCTTCCTTATTGCTGACTCTCTTTGAGGCGCGCGTGGAACACGAACGCGCTGTCGACACGGCCTGTCGTCATGAGACGGACGGACGGCGAGCTAGCCCATAGCTCCCCGTCCACAGGCCCGCGCCTACGGTGGCCGGAAGCCACCACGTGGCCCCCGACGCCCGGGGCGTCTCCCGCGGCGGCCGGGACGTGAGGATCTCTCCCTGTCCTGTTCCGCCACCTCCTTCGCTAGCATGACTGCTTCGCATAAGGAGGTGACGGCGTCCCATTCCGTCTCGCTCCGGACCATGGCACGAACCAGGGCCGGGAGCTAGAGGTCGCCGCCGCCGATCGGCACCTCGAGGACACGGCGGTGCTCCACCCAAGCGGGGCACACCTCCACAGTGTGCTCCACCGTGTCCTCCGGCCTATCCTCACAGTGATAGCACCCGGGCGTTTCCTCCCGCCCGATTCGGTGCAGGAACTTACCGAAACATCCGTGTCCGGTAAGAACCTGCGTCAGGCGGAAGGTGAGGACGTCGTGGCGTCTCTCCAGCCACTCCTCAAAGAGGGGACTTATCGCCACTATTGTGGCGTGCCCTTTCCTTTCGACCCTCGTGTAACAATCTACTATTCCTTTAAATCTTTTACTATCAACTTATAACGTCATTACAATTATATGATACTAGCTTATGGGGCGCGTGGAATTTGGAAATTGCCCACGGGATCTTACTTCTGGGATAATAAGTAATTTTTGTGCTGTAACGCGGTAACGCACCAGTCTAGCCCGGTGTGTTACCGCACCGCCGTTATATTTAAATAAATATTATGTTTATGTTTGAGTAACATTTAGTTTTTGTTTTATCGCAATCGCTTCATTCTATAAAAGATAGAAATATATATTGATTTTACTTGAATACTTTTGGAGAAACCCGTTTCTGGGCCTAGCCGTTACACGAATCAGTTAAGTACCAAAAATATACATTTTGCTTAATTAACCCATTTAAATCTTAGCCTCAATAACAATGGCCATGTGTAGAAAATAAGCAGTTTTAACTCAGGGCCGGGGGGACTCAGATGATCGATTGTCAACAGCAACACTTCTGCAAATTCCTAAAACTACTTTAGGTACTCTACTGGGTAAAGCTAGACGTCTTGTCAACCATCGGAGCCAATAAAAATTACAATGAAATAAAAATTCCTAGAACATTAACAATAAGTTTAATAATATAATCTGGATGAAACACTTTTTACTATATTTCATAAACTAATGAAGTTCTATGTAAACCCTTTTGTGCTATTGATTTCAAATACAGACCTATCTTTGAGCACAAATTTCGTTAAAATATCTCTATTCATTAAAAATGACATTTTCAAACTACGAAATATGAGATCAATTTTCTAAGTCATTTTTTTTCTTTTACATGAACATAACGCAGTCTTGTAATGTCTGTAATAAGAAAACCAACTACAAGTAGCTCCTTTAAAAGCTAATTAGAAAGTATATCACAATAACTGAAATAGTAAAATAACCTAAAATGTAAATATTGTTTGATTTTACTAATTTAGCCATTGCTGTGAGACGTGAAAATTGGGCTCGTGAAACCTTCCCAAGTGCTTTAATTTATGGCAAAATTCTAGCCCTGTAACGCCAGGCCCAAGTTTTTATGGAGTTTGGGTTTCTCCTTTAGCGAATGAACCACTTTAATACAAAATTCCATCCCCCTTTTCACCCCCTTGTGGGTTGAAATTCTAACAACAGCGTTATACTAGCTTCCAACCATACGCCTAGATAATAAATTTTATTGATTTTTACTTCGAAAATTAAGAACTTTCCATACATCATTTCATCCCCCTTTTTAACCCTTCGGGGATGCAATTATGAAAAACGCTGAGACACGTATAAATTAATTTTCAATCGTCAGCCTAAATACAAAATGTGAAGATCCTTATTTTAAAACTGACGATTTTCGATACAAACTTTCATCCCCTATTTATCTCCCTTAGGGGTTGAATTTCCTAAATCCTTTCTTGTTCCTTGTCTACATTATAAAGGAAACGTCTGTGCAAAATTTCAGCTTTCTAGGTTCACGGTTTTGGGCTAGGCGTTGATGAGTCAGCCAGTCAGTCAGTCAGGACTTTTCTTTTTTAATATAGATAAATGTTTTCGCGAGATGAACATGTTAATTAATAAATAGGGCAGATAATTTTTGAAAACGAAAATATTCATAGTAGGATGAAACCCATTGGAAAAGAGTATACCACAAAAATGAAAGGAAAAAAATTTACGGGCGATCTGAGGTCGGGAAGTGGGACACAAAACAATTTTTTTTTTTCACGAAATTTAGTGGAAACTTACCTTTTTATATTTGGGATATAAAAAGGTAAGTTTCTACTAAATTTCCTGCTGCATCCGTGCTGCTTTTTTAAAAAAGTCGGTGGGCTTTTTGTTCGTTGAAATTTCGTGAAAAAAATTGGTTTGTAAAAGATAAAAATAAAAACGAAAACTTATTTATTTGAATTTTTCACATACATATTGAAGCTATGTGAAAAAAGTGTAAATACAAAAGTTGTATATCTTTTTATTACCTACTGCTATTCAACATTTTTCCATAGGACTTGTAGTTTTGCCTGAAATCGAGATAAACCGTTTTTACCCTTAAACTCCCCCCTCCCACTTCCTGACCTCAGATCGCCCGTAAATTATTTTTCCTTTCATTGTTGTTATATTCTCTTTCTTTTCCAATGGGTTTCATCCTACTATGATTTTCGTCGTTTTTTGGTCTATAACTAAACTTGATCTAATTGATTTTAATTTTTAACTTTTTCAAACTAAGTAAATACTTATGAGTACTTAAATCTCGCGACAAGCTTTTATATCATATAAATTGTGTAATGATGTTCTAAGTTGATAGTAAAAGTTTTAAAGGAAAACTTTATTTAATTCTTTTTAACGCATTTAAATAAGAGCTTCTTCTTAAAAATGTTTTTGTTTTTTATTTCAAATTTTTTACTTACAAATTCGTCAAACAGTGTGACCAGTTTTAGTTGTTTCATTTGTTCCCAACTCAGGAGCGGTTGCGTGATGAGTGGTTTAAAACTGAAAAGTAATGAAGTACAATATTAACTTAGTGTTCAATCAGACTCATGTTGGAGCAACATTGTAGATACAGGGAAACTTTACCTACATTCTGAAAGGTATTTTTGAATTGTTAACATAATTATACAATATGTTACAAAAAAACCCTGTCCGATTCGTGAGGGTATTATTAGATATCGAGATTAGATTCTATCTGCAATACAAAAATATGACAATCTATTTATTATTCTATTTTTAGATTGTTGATTAACTTCGCCTGAGCCTATAAAGGATTAGTTCAATTGAGAAAATAAATGAATATCGCAATTTCATTAGGTACGCCTTTTTCTATGAAGAATGAACGCTAGCTGGGAGAGAAGTGGTATTGAAAATATTGTAGTGGTATTGAAGAGTCTTATTTTGGGCAGACAGGGACTCCGCCCACACCGGGGCCCCGTAGAGCGCCATCAAGCGGACCACCCCCCTGAACATTCAAAAGTCCTAACTCAAGGTCTGCCAACGTGTAATGGAGCGCAGCATTCTAGGCGTCAAACTAAACTAACGGACCATGTACGTCACACCAAATTACTGACGTTGCTCAAAAAGCCGCTAAGCTGTAGTGGGACTGGACTGGCCACGTCTGCCGCATGACCAGTGAGCTGTCAAAATAACCACTTTCTGGAGCCCTGACATAGCCAGAAGGCGACGCAACGGTCCTCGTTAGACCTGGATCGAAACAACTGGAAGCCATAGGGAGAGGCCTTTGCCCAGCATTGGCATGACGCAGGCTAACAGTATCAGCATCGCAATTTCTTTAGTAATCACCAAATAATCAACCTTTGACATTGGCACAGACTTCTCTGTAAAAAAGGAGCGGGCCGTTATCCACCACGCGGGCACAGTCGGTGTGGCCTTTGAATTTTTAATTTCTTAGCCAAGGTCGGTTCTTCATGGTGTATTCCTTCACCGTTTTGTACTCTACTAACTAATTATACAAATAGTACTAATTAAACAGTGCAGAATGCAGTAATCACCGTTCCAGTATACTTCAATGACTCACAGAGGCTAGCCACAAAAGATGCGGGTACCATCTCTGGCTTGAACGTTCTCCGTATTATCAACGAACTGACTGCTGCTGCGATTGCGTACGGCCTTGACAAAAAGGGGAGTGGAGAACGTCCCGTTTTGATTTTCGATCTCGGCGGCGGTACCTTCGACGTTTCTATCCTGACCATCGAGGATGGTATCTTCGAAGTAAAGTCCACCGCCGGTGACACGCATTTGGGAGGAGAGGACTTTGACAACCGTATGGTAAACCACTTTGTGCAGGAGTTCAAGAGGAAATACAAGAAGGACCTTGCTTCCAACAAGAGGGCCCTTTGGCGATTGCGCACTGCCTGCGAAAGGGCGAAGAGAACTTTCTCCTCGTCCACCCAGGCTAGCATTGAAATCGACTCTCTGTTTGAGGGTATTGACTTCTTCACCTCCATCACCAGGGCTCGTTTCGAAGAGCTGAACGCTGACCTGTTCAGATCCACCATGGAGCCTGTGGAGAAGTCCCTTCGTGACGCGAAGATGGACAAGTCTCAAATCCACGACATCGTACTTGTCGGTGGTTCTACCCGTATTCCCAAAGTGCAGAAGCGCCTTTAAGACTTCTTTAATGGCAAGGAGCTTAACAAATCCATCAACCCTGATTAAGCCGTAGCTTACGGTGCTGCCGTCCAGGCCGCCATCTTGCACGGTGACAAGTTTGAGGAGGTTCAGGATCTGCTGCTGCTCGATGTGACTCCGTTGTCGCTCGGTATCGAAACCGCCGGCGGTGTCATGACCACACTCATCAAGCGCAACACCACCATCCCTACCAAGCAAACCCAGACATTCACCACCGACAAAATCTCCGACTCCGACAAACAGACCATCCTGGACAAGTGCAACGACACCATCAAATGGCTGGACTCCAACCAGCTGGCTGACAAGGAAGAATACGAGCACAAGCAGAAGGAACTACAAGGCATCTGCAACCCTATCATCACCAAAATGTACCAGGGAGCAGGTGGCATGCCCGGCGGTATGCCCGGAGGTATGCCAGGCTTCCCCGGCGGCGCTCCCGGCGCGGGAGGCGTGGCTCCCGGTGGCGGTGCCGGACCTACCATCGAGGAGGTCGACTAAACATTCCAACAAATTATACAGCAAGCTTTTACTGATATTGCAGTATTCAACTACAGTGCAGTGTCTCCAATAAATGATTGTAATAAAATTCCTTATTCGAATACGCGACTCAATCGGGGCCGTTACCACAAACTATTTAGTTTGTGGTAACGGCCCCGATTTAGTCGCGTCGGTCTCGCAAGAACATGGTGATGTTCTTGCCTTTGTCTCAAGTTACTTGGTTACTTGGGGTCGACGCAACACGTTTTTTTCCATTCTCTACTGTAAACCGTCACGCTATCATTTACTGCTCTTTCTTTCATATCATTCCTTACACGAACCATCCATCTTTTCTTAGGTTTTCAGCACTGAGAGAGTGCTGAAAACCTAAGAATACGAGCACAAGCAGAAGGAACTACAAGGCATCTGCAACCCTATCATCACCAAAATGTACCAGGGAGCAGGTGGCATGCCCGGCGGTATGCCCGGAGGTATGCCAGGCTTCCCCGGCGGCGCTCCCGGCGCGGGAGGCGTGGCTTCCGGTGGCGGTGCCGGACCTACCATCGAGGAGGTCGACTAAACATTCCAACAAATTATACAGCAAGCTTTTACTGATATTGCAGTATTCAACTACAGCGCAGTGTCTCCAATAAATGATTGTAATAAAATTCCTTATTCGAATACGCGACTCAATCGGGGCCGTTACCACAAACTATTTAGTTTGTGGTAACGGCCCCGATTTAGTCGCGTCGGTCTCGCAAGAACATGGTGATGTTCTTGCCTTTGTCTCAAGTTACTTGGTTACTTGGGGTCGACGCAACACGTTTTTTTCCATTCTCTACTGTAAACCGTCACGCTATCATTTACTGCTCTTTCTTTCATATCATTCCTTACACGAACCATCCATCTTTTCTTAGGTTTTCAGCACTCTCTCTACTTATACACATTAAGGGCGAAATCACGTTTACTCACACAGATCAGCATTTTCTTGCTTGTTTTTTTCCTTACTGTCACTAAGAATTGCAACTCTCTTTAGTAAGAGGTCCAATCGCACGTAAAGGTGCTTCCGACGCAAATGAATGCAGATGCTTACAACCGAACTTCTCGCTCTACCAAATAACGCTTTTAGGTTATATAGGATAAGTACTCGAAAACGTTGATCCGTGCATGCAAATGTGATATCACCCTAATTTTTCAGTAACGCCGTGGGACCCTGAATTTATGTAGGTACTCTATGAAAACCTCTACCTAGCCCTTTGCGGATACTCAGGCGCAATGCTGATAAATTATATAAGTTAGTAAAAAGAGAAAAATACTTACGCAGTAACAATATCAATTTGCAACTCTGTCGGCTTAAACTGCTTGATTTTGTCTAAGTTCCATTCATCATCCGTTTTGGATATGGCCTCCACAACATTCGAGAACTTATAAAATTTATCTCTCGTATGCTCTTTCAATTGATGCCACCGACGCTGGAGGAGCATTGGGGCACATTGATGACCACTGCGAAAGGACAGAAAGTGTTATAAGAAAACATATTTTCGGTTTTTGTTAATAAGTTGTTGGACAACCTCAACATAAAAGAAACCTTCTTAAAAATAAGCTTTTATACAATGCAGTTAAAATAAGAAAATAAACTTTGGACAACATAAAAACGAAAAATAATAGTTTTAATAAAAGCTTGTCGCGTGGGTATAGTTTTTTTTGCCTTTTCTATTCATGCGACAAGCTTTTATTAAAACTATTCTTTTGTGTTTTTATTTACTCCAAAGTTTATTTTTTTCTTTCAAGTGCATTTTAAAAAAGATTATTTTCAAAAACGTTTTTTTATTAATTGTTTTATTTTAAAAATTTTAGTTGTGTCGTAATCATTAAACTCGTACAAAAAAATTCGTGTCCGCTCCATTAACTGTTGAGGAGTTCCCTCGTGTAAGAAGACGATTCTGGCTGCAGGATGGGGTCTTGATAGAAATCATGTTTATGCATCATATATGAATGCGTCTACAAATTTTCGTATTCGTGCTATTTACCGTTGAGGAATTCCCTCGTTTGAAGACAATCCTGGCTGTAGGATCACTTCATGATCAAAATCATGGATTATCTACCAAATATGAACGCGTCTACAAATGTTCGTATCCGTGCTATTTATCGTTAAGTAGTTCCCTCGTGTAAGAAGACGATTCTGGCTGCAGGATGGGGTCTTGATTGAAATCATGTTTATGCATCATATATGAACGCGTCTACAAATTTTCGTATTCGTACTATTTACCGTTGAGGAATTCCCTCGTTTGAAGACAATCCTGGCTGTAGGATCAGGTCATGATCAAAATCATGGTTATCTACCAAATATGAACGCGTCTACAAATGTTCGTATCCGTGCTATTTATCGTTAAGGAGTTCCCTCGTGAGAAGACAATCCTGACTGCAGTATGAGGACATGATAGAAATCGCGATCATCCATCAAATATGAACGCATCTACAAATGTTCGTATCCGTGCCGTTAACTGTTAAGGAGTTCTCTTTTGTGGGAACGATCCTGGCTGCAGGATAAGATCATCTTAAAAATCAGCTTTATCTATCAAAATTGAACGCGTATACAAAGTTTCATGACCGCACTAATAAAATTGAAGAGTTCTTTCGTGAGGAGACGATCCTGGCAGCAGGATTAAGTATTGTCTGTCATAAAAAAATATTTTCACCAGAACCAAAAGTGTGTGTAAAATTTCAGTTGAATCGGTTGGGGGGAACTGGTTTGAAATTCAGTTCCCAAGAAAATCTTAATTGGTTGCCAATAAAGTCTTAACTTCGGTGTCCAAATAGTCAGCTATTTGGGTCAGTAACTCTGAACGAACTGCGAACTGGCGTAAGTTATGTTTGAGCATTGTCGTGTTACTGGAAAAGGTTCTCCTTAAAATTCTCTATGCAATGGATTATATGTTATTACTATAATATTGGTAACCCAGAAAACTTTTAATTGGTTGCCAAGACAATTTTAACTTCGTTGTCAAACTAGTACCCTTATAGCTCAATAACTCTGAATGGCATGTGAATTGCCAGAAGTCGTGTTAGTAGCAAATATTCTCATTAAAAAGCTCTTTTCAACTATGTATGTCTTATGGCTATTGGACCTTAGAGCAGATCATACCATCAGACCATACTTCGAAGCCCATTCTCCTTTGTCAAATTACTTTAAACTTTTCTTCCTATCTGTTCAAGTGTTCATAAGAAAGTAGTTTACAGATTCTTAAGGTAGAACTTCTTCTTCTTCTTTATCGTGTGGTTAGTTGCCTAACCTGGTGTCAGAGTATTTTTTTTTAGGGGGAACTTGTAATAGTATCATAAGCTATGTTAATTAAATGTCCGCACTAAAAAACATTAGTTATCCACTTCTTGTTTCATTCTCACAGATAAAACGGTATTGTTGAACAATAAAAAAACTAAATATATACGATATTTAAATTTGATCTACACAAATAAATAAAATGCGGCTAATCTTCGGCACGACCGATTTTGACGGGACTTTTACTGGATGGAGTGTTATTTAATATGCGAGCGAAGCGAGCGCGCGTCATAGAGTCGTAGCACGTTCTAAAATAACTAAAAAAACAGTTCTGCAAATACCATTAAAGAATTTATTTAATTTAATTTATTTAGTTGCATAATTTGTGTGCAAGTCAGTATTTTTGGTTTAACTTTGAAATATTTTGTTCGAAAAAAGGGAATATCGATTTAATTACATGCTTTTTTATAATAATTTCATGCGGACGAAGGTCGCGGGCAACAGTTAGTAATAAATAATTATTAAAAAAAAAAAAAGTTTGGGTAGCCCCCGAGCTCTAGATAGATCGACGATCTTCAGTGGCTGAGATACGAGTGCATGCGAAAGGTGGAGCACGTCTTGTGTTGCACTTTGGAAGAGGCATGTGTCTACTAATGGGATTGTGATAGGCTAAGTTAATAGATAACTTAACATGTTGAAATATTGTCACACTAAAATTTTAATGTGTGTCCGTAATTATGTTTCAATAAAATAAACTTACTGTTTATTGTAATACGATGTGGCCTGCAACCAGGCCTCAGATAAACATCCGCCTGTTAAATCTTCTAAATGAAAAGTTTTCACCAGTTTGAACAGGTTGTCTAACACTGGAAATTCTTCTATTTCAAGTCTCTGAAATTCAACAAATTATTCATTAGTTTTTGCGGCATGTCTTAGAGCCTAAAAGTCGAAGATATGTGACCTCTACCAACACGCACTAGCGTGGTGGATTACAGCCCAGTGGTAGAGGCCAGTGTCCCAGCAGTGGGAAAATATAAGGCTGATCACGCGATATCTCACTTGTATCCTTCGTCCATCCTCTAAGCAATTTTTTTCATTTGATTTATCCCGCGACGCTGCCGCAATATCCGTGTCTCTTGAGCGTGTACTTCATGATCAAGCGGTTAAGGACATAAAACCTTTCGTTTTCCATTGGTTAGGAAACCTAAACATATTTGGGATCAGATGATCATACAACAACAAGAATAAGAAAACGGTCTAATTTTGACTTAGGAACGACACGGCTGATGAACTTGCCAGAAGAGGATCCAGCAGAAAACCCTTTCGGACCCGAGCCCATTGTGCCCATTCCTATCAAACAACTAAGAAGCTGGTTAAAGCATCACACTCGAATACAAGCGGATAAATGGTGGACCTCGACACCAGGGTAGGCGATCCAAGGAAGCGATGCCATCCCTGGATACGAAGCAAGGCGCCTGTACAGAGATAGCGTGCGACTGGTGGCGGGGACCGTCACTAGACACTGCTCACTGAATAAACACTTCCACACCCTAGGAATCACTCCTGGCAGTCCCCTGTGCAGAGCGTGCATGGAGGAGGAGGAAACGATAGCGCATGTGCAACTTGAGTGCACCGGCGTTACCAAGATTCGCGAGTAGACCCTGGGAACACTAAGATCCCTTGCGGATTCCCTGAGAAGACCGGGAAGTTTGATTTGCTTCTGGAGGGAGTTGGGCTGGATGGAGTAACGGCCACCATGGCTCACGCATAATGATACACTCTAGAGAGTAAGTGCGGAAACCGAAACCCCATAATAGAAGAATAGAACGGTCTAATTTTTTATTTATATCAATACTTATAGGTGCATTTGCCCCTGTAAAACAACAATCGATCTTGCGCTGGTTGAAATACAGTACCTTGGCATAACTAGCTAACTCGCACCAGCTTCTCCTTGTTACGGATTTTCATACAAACTTTCAACCCCTATTGCACCCGCATAACGGTTGAATTTTCGAAAAGACTTTCTTAGCGGATGCCTACATCGTAGCTCTAATTCTAATTAAATCTTAGCCCGATCCATCAAGTGGTTAGAGCTGTGTGTTGATAGTCTGTCAGGACAAACGATTTTGTAAGATAAACATGATTACCTTTCCAATAAAGTCAAAGTCCTGGTGGACGAGTATCTGGTTGAACAGGAACCAGTTTATGGGCAACATCCGGTCCGGTTCCGGCACGGCATCCTCGCAGTCCTTGGCTAATCTGAGTTGGTTCAGTTTCGTCAATGTTTCGATTCGCATTTGGGCCCTGGGTACAAAATATGTGCATGTACTTAGTACAGGTATACCTAATAATGGTTAAACAAAAGTAAAGAGTTTTTATTTTGTCTATGTTTAACTTTTTAGGTATACCTAATAATGGTTAAACAAAAGTAAAGAGTTTTTATTTTGTCTATGTTTAACTTTTTAGGTATACCTAATAATGGTTAAACAAAAGTAAAGAGTTTTTATTTTGTCTATGTTTAACTTTTTCTTTTTTTAAATTTATAGTTTGGTCATAATAATCATTAACACCCAGCCTTAGGGCTACTGCAGAGAACTTCTGATGGGTCAACCCCACCACACTTTTCAATATCCTAACACCCCATGATCTGCAGTAGCGCAACTGTCACTAGACTAACGAGGCAATACTATTGGTACAGTTATGCCTAAGACAAGAACCATCTTGTTTTAGGCAAAAGTGTATTTAGTAGTGTGTAGAGAAGTGTAATTTGTTTCTGTATACAGGAACAAATATAATTAGCTAGCAAGTACTTGAAATGTTAGTTAGTTTTTGTTTAGATATTGATACCAATCACATTTGTGCAGTTTTTATTTATACATCAAATTAACTGTTTCAAGCTTTCACGGTTTATAACGAAAGAGGGTAGACAGATTTTTCTGCCCCTAACATTTTTTTCCATCCACCCGCATTTTCCAGTCAACCCGCGATCATGGCGCTTGCAACAGCGTCAACATATCGGGAGCTCATAATTAATGATAATCACGGACGGATGACTCGTAAGTGACATTTAAGGTTGGATGATGATGATTGTTTACATATCAATACCCGTCACATTTTCCTTGTATTAGCATAACATTCACAATTACACACCATATAATTTCGTAATCGTAATCGGCTTGTATCCTCCATTCCCTCAATATGTCGTCCTCCGGTCCAATCCGGCCCTCTTGCAGCAGCCTATCGGCGACGCTTCGGATCAGCTCGACCTTGTCCATAACTGACATTTCAGTCTTCCTACCCTGCGCAGCCATCTCTGGAAAGAAATACAAAATACAAATATAAAAAACCTGCCAAGAGCGAGTCGGACTCGCGCACCGAGGGTTCCGTACAAACTTTTTAAAGGAAAAAGTTAACTTTGCTGTTCGATCCCATAAAACGGCTGTTGCACCAACCCCAAATAATAAGTTTGTAATAGTAAAATTGCTTTTGTTTTGTTTTTAAACTACATATATTAACGATTTTAGATGTTTCCCTTTAACTAAAACCCTTTAATTTAAATTTCTAAGTTAATTATTCGTTTACTTTTAGGGATTTTGTGAATAGTAGTATTTATTTTTAGTGACTCAATAAGACCTTGTGTTAAACATTCAGTTATGGTTATCTATATAATATAATATAATTAGGGCTAATATAATTAGGGTTATCACAAAAAAAAATATCGATAGATTTTTTTCTTTTAAATATTGCAAGGCACTTTCAAAATATTTTTTTTGGTAATAATTGCTGGTGTAGTTTGGTAATGTTTTGTTTTAATTAACGATAGAAAGGTGGTACGGTGGTCTGTAACTGTAGTGCGTAGGATGGCAATAAAAGCAGAATGCCGTTTCTTGTTTATTTTTAACATAAAGTGATCAAGACAATTGGTTTCCCTTATAATTAAGGTGTGACCAGAGAGAATACCATGACCCGATAACATATCCAGGTATAATGTTCTATTTTTAAATTCATATGTTTGTTCAGTCTGTTTAGGTCTTATATTGATATTGATGTCATCGACAACTATAGTATTTCGTTTTTGAGAATTTAGGTTTACTAAATGGAGTTCCAAAGAATGCATAAGAGGTTCCGCGTTAGTATTTTATGGTGAACGATAAATACCTAAAATTTTATTTTCACTATTCAATATATTAATTTATTAATATAGGTATACCAACAGCTTCTATGTACAACATTTAGGTATACATAGGTTTGACAGTCTTGGACTTACACATTCGCCAATTACAGGTTATCCAGCATTCACAAAAATAAGTGTTAACATAAGAGGAAACAAAAAATTAAAATTAAAATAATAGCTATATACATGAAATATATAGAACCTACATTTAAGAGATAACTTTGCTTACGAGACATTTTACAAAGAAAAAGAAAGCCATACGCTGTAATTTTACTAAAAGCAAGCCATGATGCGTGGCTTATGCTTAATTTTGTGACACTGGCCTTTAAGGTGTCTTTGACATAAACTACAACGAAAACAACAACGCAGTCATTTTGATTTAGTTGTTGAGTTGTAGCGTAGGAGCGATACTTCAGTAATGTCGGTATAGGTTTGTTTTTTAGTATAAAGTCATCGATATTGCAATATATGCTCCTAATATTTTGGGAAATTATGATTACGTCACTTATTTGTGTTATAGTTGTGAGCGAGTTCACTACAATCAAATTCTATCGATCGCTTTTAATTATAAAGGATGGAGAATCGTCTTCTAAAGAAAGGACCACGTATTCTTATGGGTTGTTCAGTTTAAAATAAATTACTAAGTAATACATTTTATTCCGGACAACAAGGCATGGCATGACACAGTATTAAAATAGCTCATATTATTCTAATTACAAATTTATTAGGCAGAGAATTGAATATGGATGTCATCAAGTCGATTCTAATATTGCAGGTACAGTTCATCTGACGAGGTCTTTAATTTAAAAAATGATATAAATGCAGACTGACCTGAGAGGTCACTCTATCCTTGTATATTTTAAGTATATTTTAAAATTTGCAAATAAATTTTATATATATAACGCACTTCGCCCGCGACTTCGTCCGCGAAAACTGTGATAGCTCGGCTAATTTGCATGATATCATATAATTTATAGCCTATGTTACTTGGTAACGATGTAGTTTTCTGAAATCGTTTGAGGGATCTTGAGTTAAATCGTAACAAACAAACAAACATATAATCAAATCTTTCCTCTTTAAAATATTAGTTTAGAAATGTAAATATAATTTGTAAAATGCCTACAAACTAATCAATGTCTTAATGAAAAGAAACAAGCTTATGCAACTAATTCTAAAATACCCCCCTGGTAAGAAAAGCGAAAGCTAAGGAAACTAGAATTTAATGATTATGACATTGGTGCTATAAGAAGAAAAATAATTAAAGATACAGTAGAAATTAGTCATTTAGACATTGGTGTTATAAAAAGAAAGATACATGCGTTTATTCCAATTCTAATTTCTAACTAAATTCTTTATTTATAACCTTATCGAAGTTACTGAATTGAAGATTAATCACACGATGGAGTGGCAAATCCATAACAATCAAGTGAAAAAAAAAGAGAATGAAAACAGACAAAAAGATGCATTTAGATCAAACTTTTATCATTCAATTACAGTGTGACAGTGAAAGCGATTCACAAAACTCAAAAGATGAATTATGGCTTTGGAACATCGATTACGACTGAAATTCCTTTAGTGCGGCCGCTCGAACTTATTTTTACAAAATATGTAATATAAATTAAAATCGAAGGATACCGCACTTTTTGTTTTATTTATTCACTTACTAAAATTCATAGCTTTATTTTAATATTGTATGTTTTAACGTTCTATTAAGTATTGTACTTAATTATAATTAAGTCATAATAATGACTCTTCACAATGCTAGATAGATTTATAATATGATTGATATTTATTTAGTTTCGTACTCCCTTTATTTGAGTTGTTAGAAATACGAATCTGCGCGCGCATCATGTTTTAATGGATAAGAGACACATCTCTGAAATAAAATGTTATGCTATTGGTATAAAACAGTTTTCTTTAATAGTGATTAATTATTATCTTTGTGAATCATCATCACCTTCTAGCCCTTACCCACGTTATTTGGGGTCGACGCTACACGTTTTTCTCTATTCTCCTCGGAGAATAGAAGAAAACAAAAGAAATATAATGAATATCTTTGTGAATACGTTGTAAAATAACTCAAATAAGTATTGAAAAGAAAAACCGACCATTACGCGTCGTGATATTTTCAAACCGACTACGCGAATTTCGCGTGTAACAGTTATTAATTATTTAGTAATTTTTTCTATTAGGTAAACTAACAGAACTGAAACAAACGACATTATATTTACACCGAGATCATATACGAGCATTTGCTTACCTACTGTTTACATACAAATGTCTATTAGCATAGTCACGATGAATCTATAAACCCAATAAACACCCACAAAGTATTCGGGAGCATAATTAAATTTTTAACCCTACCTGTATTTCGGCATGCCTGGGAAATGCCACAAAAAGATGTTCCAATCTCACTTTTCCTTATTACTTACCTACTTAATCACATTATTCCTTGACTAACACGTGTTCACTAATACTGACCACTGAATTGTACATCAAAGTGTTCAATACCACTTACCAAATGTTTTGATAAAATCAGACGTAAACACGAACGTTATTTCACAGGGAAGTTTTCCCAAGCGGTTATTGATTGCGTAAACTGCGCATGTGTGGAGCTACATTAATGTTATTATAACCAGATATTTCTTTCTTGTTTAACACAATTTGAGTCTCATCGACACGTAAATAAGAAGAATCAGAATGTTGGCTCTTTTACATTTTCCGAGAACTAGCAACTAGAACTGTAATTCGTTTTAATCTACACTATCTACACTAATAATTAATAATAATATAATATTATAAAGAGGAAAGATTTGAGTGTTTTATTGTTTGTTTGCTTTGAAAAATTCTTTCACTGTTGGGAAGCTACACTATCTCCGGTGAATATAAGCTATATTAAATTTTTTTTAAAAGTTAGGGATGCATACTAATACTCCAATAATAAAACCCTAGGTGTGAAAATATTACCAAAAAAAATCTTACATCGCGTGCACTGCGAAAACTATTGACTATAGAACAAAATATTGTAGTAAGTCTTTGCATAACATATAATTATCTACAAAAAATATCACAACAGCATATGTCTAACTATTATAGTTATGTCTAAATAACTGTTTTTTCATTAAAAAAAAAATATAAATGCCACCGCTATAAAAGCTCTTTTATTTATACTTAGGAATGAATCGTTATCAAAATAAATGACTTCATATTTAATTCTGATTCAATACCATTATATGACCTTTTGAATTATTCAATTTGGACATTCCATTCGAAAGATATCACAAGTTTAAAAATGTAAGTTATTTGAAAAATGTCGCATGGTCGCCGCTCACGCCGCTCGGTTAGACGGCACCATAATAATAATAAGGGATGTATCACAGGGGCCGTACCCGTGTGATTATTATTATGGTTATTATTTTCACAGGGGTACGGGTCGATGTCATGCAAAAACGAGAAAGTATGTATGGGAGAGTGTGTGTGTGTGTAAAAAATTATAACTTTTGAAATGTTTGTTAAATACCCGTGCGAAGCCGGGGCGGGCTGCTAGTCATTAATAATAAAATATGTAATACCTGGTATTTCCTTTAGATTGTTTGATGAGGATGCAGCCAGGGACTTCTATGAATCCTTTTAACGGTTAACGTGTCCGACCCAATCTATAACTGTAAGGAGAGTGGAGTAACCAGTACCAGTAACTGTTGTGAAGTTAGCGCGCGCTCCGCTCGGAGCTTCGCTAATAGACGAACGCACAACACTGCGCAGACTGGAATTGAAAGCGATAGGTGGTTTTTTTTTTTTTTTTCGAAGTGGCATCTCGCAGTTCAACCGTCTGCTTAGCCGGACTTTCCTGTGGGTGCCTTAAGTGTAAGGCCTCCAGCCAGGGCAAAAAACTTACAAACTAAGCGACTACACGCTAAGGGCACCCCCTGCGGGGTACGGGCCTCGGCTTAGGGCGTCGCTGGGAGAGGACAGCAAGGGGACAGGCTGGATCGGAGTAGTGTCATTATTTAGGGACTGACTTTGGACTACAGGCTCAGCAACGCGAGCTGGCACGAGCAAGGGACGGGGAGGGTTCGTAACGGGGCGTCGCGACGGGCCTCGACGGCGAGGACGAAATGACGGCTGTTTGCATCTGTGCTTCTTAAGCGTGCTAGTTTCCTTCCTGCTCTCCTGGAGGAGGGTTGTAGCGTCATCGGGATCGACTAAAGCATGCCTTGGGCGGCGGACCTGACTGATTCGCGAGGGTTCGTAACGGGCGGCCGCTGCGATCAGGGGATTACGATGTCTGACGGCAGAGTCGAAGAAGCGCTTGGAAAGGCGCTTCATGAACTGGGCTATTGTGGGGATTTTAAGATCTAAATGTAAACGGTCATTGCGGACATAATAGGGAGCTGCCGTGACTTTACGTAAGAACCGGTTCTGGAGGACCTGCATCCTATGGAGATATTTAGGCTTGGCGTGAGCGTACACGACACAAGCGTAGGTCATGATGGGGCGGATCACCGCGGTAAAGAGACGCAATTTGCACCTGAGAGACAATTTGCTCTTTTCCGTTATTAAGTAATGAAGCCTACTCATCGCGAAGGCAGCTCGATCGCGAGCTGCTTTGATATGTGGCCCGAAGGTCAGGTGGTTGTCAAGTATGACTCCTAAGTATTTGGCTTGCTTCTCCCAGGGGATAGGCTTGCCGTACATGGTGATCGGAATGGGGGAAGAGATTTTAGTACGCGGTCTCGAAAAAAGAACGGCCTGACTCTTATCGGGGTTAACCTCGATTCTCCATTTCCTAAACCAAGCGCCTAAGACGTCGGCTGAGGTTTGGAGGGTTTTGGCGATTGCGTTTTTACAGCGACCGGTGTAATAGATGGCCGTGTCGTCCGCGAACAGGGCTAGCTGAGCTTTTTTGCTCCTGGGAATGTCACTAGTAAACAACGTGAACGCGAGCGGGGAGATGACGGAGCCCTGAGGGACTCCGGCGCGAATAGGATGAGGGGAAGAGAGCGATTTTCCTATGCAGTATCGGAACGTGCGATTCGACATAAAGTCTCGCAAGATGAGTACGAGACGATCCGGCACTCACAGTTGGTACAGAGCTTATATAATAAGCCGTTGTGCCAGACTTTGTCGAAAGCTTTCGCTATGTCGAAGAACAACACGCCCGTTATCGACGAACGCTGGAAACCAGCGCTCAGGTGTTCGACGATGCGATGGGTTTGTTGAATGCAAGAGTGTTCGGTCCTGAAGCCGAACTGCTCGTTGGGAATGAGGCTCTTAGCTTCGGCAAAGTCTTTGAGACGCTTATAAATAAGTCTCTCATAGATTTTTCCGATTGCGTTCAGGAGACTGATAGGACGGTAGCTCGAGGGGACCGCCTTGGGTTTACCGGGTTTGGGAATTCCGATAACAGTGGCCTCTTTCCACACTTGGGGGAAGAAGTTGTTGCTTAGGGCGCCATTGAAGATGGCTGCCAATAAGACTATTAACTGACCGGGGAGAAGTTTGAGCACCTTGCTGGTGATACCGTCGGAACCGGGTGCTTTACGCGGTTTAAGCCCTTTAATGATGTCATACACTTCGTCAGGGGTGACTACAGGTAGAGGATCATCGGGGTCTTCAAGGGGGGCAAGGGAGGCCCTACGTTCGACTTCCGCGTTTACCTTGTCGAGGTGTTGCTTATCTACCGGTTGCGTGCTGGGCGTGCACTGAGATTCTAGACTGTCGGCTAGGCATTCGGCCTTTTCAGAGTCTTCGAACGCGAGGCTCTTGTCCGGGCGAGTGAGAGGAGGCATCGAAGCCTCTTCGGTGGCACGTAACTTTCTTTGCAGTAGCCAGAAAGCTAGGTGCGTGGGCTCTAGCTCGCTGAGCATCTTGTCCCATTGACTCGAACGAAACTCACTGGTGCGTTTCTTTACAGCACGCTGTAAATAGCGCATGTGAGTTTTGTTCGCGTCACAGGGAAAAGAGCTGTAGGCACGAACAGCTGCGTTTTTCTCGTTTATCAGATCACGTACGTCATCGGGTAATTTCCAGCGCTGATCGCTCAGGTCTGGGACTTCCCGTGAACAATCCGTCAGTACGGATTGAATGTGCTCTGTAAAGGAGTCAATGGCGGCTGTCGTGTCTGCGACTGTGACTATATGGTCAGGGATGGTATCCAGGTGAGGCGACGTGAGGGAATTCAGCTTGTCGCTGACTTTCCTCCAGTCGGTGATCACTTGTGAAGGCGGGGGATGATCGGGGTCAGAAGGACCAGAGCGGGGGAGCAAGTGCATGAACACAGGACGATGATCAGAATTGAGCTCGTGAAGAGTCTCGATCAAATGCAACTTAAGGTTGACATTTTTGAGAAGCGCGATGTCTAGAACGTCGGATCTTTTACTCGGGTCATGGGGATAGTGAGTATGCTCCATAGGAGCGATGGGATCAAAGTTAAGGGAGACTCCTAGGTCATACACGAATTTTCCTCTGGGAGAGGTCAGCGTGCTGTTCCAGGCGGGATGTTTGGCATTGAGGTCGCCCGCTATAATCACGGAGTCGCTCAGGCCGAAGAGGACTGTAAGGTCCTTGGTGAGCAGCGACTGCTCCTCGGCCGTGCCCCCGGGAGGGATATAAGCCGATATGATGGTGATCGGCGGGTGACCGGTCATGCCGAGCCGACAGATGGAAATCTCGAGTAGAGACTCTAACGGAGGGGGGACTATGGGGATGCAATGCAGGTCCTTTTTGTAATAAATTAGAGTGCCACCACCGTGACAACGCGACCGATCGTTGCGAACTATGCGATAGTTGGCAATTTTCGGGTCACGGTGACTGGGCGAGAGGAAGGTTTCCTGTAAGAGGAAAACGTCAATTTGATGGTCGCGGAGGAAACCGGCGATCTCATCACGTTGACTTCTGAGGCCATTGGCGTTGAAAAAACCTAATTTAAGGGATCGCGGTTTGAAATTACTTAAGTTCGTATTATCCATACTCAAGGGGACTTAAGGGTTTTGAGGGCTTGCTCTATCTCGGGATAGCGGCTGAAGATATCGCTGTCGATTAGCGGGTCTAAGGGGGCACTCCTGAGTTCAGCAGCTAGGCTGTCTGCTTCAGGACCGACAAATACCGCGAATCTCGCGATCGTTCGGAAAGAACTTTCTTCCGTGTTGGCCACGGGGCCTGGAGGTCTAGGGCGAGGGGGCGCAGGAGAGGCAACAGGAGCAACCTTTGGAGAGGGTGCGGGAGCGGCCGCTCGGGGCGCTAGGGGCGCAGGGGGTGAGACAGGGGTGTCAAGTAACCCTGGGATGGTGGTGGTCTCTGCCTTACCAAGTGCTGGAAAGGCTCTCTGGTGATTCAGAGAGTTCCAGGGTGAGGGTCTCTGAGGACTAAGACGTTCGGGCATCTGGGAGGAGGGGATTTTGACGGAGGGGCTTTCCCTCTGCTGTCGTGCGCTGGCGCGCTTCGCCAGCTTTGAGGAGGAGGATTTAGGGGCCTTGGGACAACCCCGGTAGTTGGCCGGGTGGCCCGACTGGCCACAGAGCACACAGCTTGGTGGCTCTGTAGCTTGCGAGATGTCCTTAGGTCGAGAACAATCGGTCGTGCCATGGTCGCCTAGGCACTTTACGCACCTGTGAGGCGCGTAACAATGTTTTTGGCTATGACCATACATCTGGCAACGATGACATTGCCCTATCTGATGCGACTTGAACGGCCTTTCAATTACAATTTCTGAAAGGGAGCAGACCGACTTAATTTTAAATATTGGGTGGTGCCCTTCCACCGGGTCGCAAATGACTAGTACCATGTCGTACTGGTCGCCACCACGCGCCTTGTGAAGGCGGTGCACAGCTGTGGCAGGGATTTGATGCTTGATGAGGTCGTTGAGGACGTCCTCGGAGGGTATTTCCTTAGGAATATTCCTAATGACGACGCGGGTGGGTGTCTCCTCGGGAAGACCGAAGGTGTGGAAGGCGTAATTCCTTCCGGCCAGTAAGCGAGTAAGGGCCCTATAATCGTCGGACGTAGGGACCTTTATCTTAATACCCTGTTGGGTACTGTGGGCGCTAGTATATTGGATCTTTTGATCCATACACGCTTTGGACACTTCGGTCCATTTCGCCTTGTCCTGTAGAAAGAGCGGGGCGGCTTTTTGTTTTTCGCGGCGGATTTCGCGGCGGTTTTGTTGGCGGTTGGTCTGCTGGTATGAGCAGCGGCCGACGGGGCGGGGGACGGAGGGCGGGAAGTCACGGGAGTGGGAACCGAGACGTTCGCGGCGGGTTTCTTGGCCTGGGTGGCCTGGGACTTTTTTCCCTTCCTCTTCTTCCCCTTTCCGACGACTTGGTAGTCGTCTTCGGAGGACGAGGCGGAGGAGAAATACGGTTCAGGATCAGAAGCGGAAGCAGGAACCGACATGTCCATCTTCTTGGAAGAAGAAACGGACACAGGTGCGCGACGGACTATTGTTTCCGAAACAATGGATGACGGAACAATGGGAGCGTCGGGCTCCGACCTAATTGAGACGCCTTTGTCGGCGAGACGCGGTGAGGACGGGTAATTAGGCTCAATGGGCGCCGCCTCGGCTATTCCCGGAATGTCGGTGTCGGCGTCCATTGAAACTAATGGGCTATCGGGTGCGTCGCTGAATTCTGCGAACGCTGCGCGTTCAAGTTGGTCGAACGTCGCGCCATATTTCTGTTTGAAGTAAGAATCTTCAAACAGAACCTGTCTGACAAACTTATACAGAAGTTTGTCAGCCATGATAAAACGGGCCTAAAAACAGCTAAAAGTTAGCTGGCATGAGTGAAGCTCGCCTAACAACTTATCACCTAACAACCTAACTCCCCGGGTGGGTGGGCCCGGGGGTGTGTGGCCTCCCTGAACTTGTGCGAACAGGGAGGTGAGTACCTAAGGTGTGCCCTAAGCTTGTAAACCTGCCGCAAGTCTTATTGTGCGACAGGGCCCTAGGCCCGCAAGGGGCTCTAGTGCGAAGGGGTAGACACTCCCAACCGACACTAGGTTAGTTGCTGTGAACGAAACCAGATACTAGGTTTGACGAGGGAAGCCCCCAAGGCCAAGGTCCTAGCTCTCGACTCCAATGGAATGCCTCGCCCTGAAGGGGTTTGGCGGGTAGGATTGGGTCACCACCCTCTTGGCTTCGTTGGCACCGTAAAGTTTCCACCAAGAACCACGAAACTGAGGTTTTTCCCTGAAGGGCAAAATAAAAAAAAAAAACACGCGAGACGATGGAACCGTTAATGAAATAGTTGTCTTGAAAAAGACAGTTTTTTTTGTTGTCGTACCGAACCAACTACGAATGTAGCTGATCCGTTACGGCGCAGCACCACTAAGTTCGTGCGCGAAGCGCAAACTGTAGTAGTGCCACGACTGGGTGTAGTCTGGGACTAGTGATGACGTCACGAAGTCGTGACGAACCGGTGACAGTAGGTAGCAGCGGGCGGGACACACACACAACACAGGTAGCGGCACGTCCGTACGCGGCGGCGGTCAGGCGGCGAGTGGAAAGCGATAGGTGGCCTCGGTTGTATAGTTAAGTAAACTTATTGTGAAGTAGGTATAGGTAGCAGTAGCGTGGCCGCAATGAAAACGATGTAAAGCCCAAGTAGGTAAACAACTGACGATATTTGGTGGAAAAAAGAGTTCTCGACACAAAATTATAACTAATTCAATAGGTATCAAGTTGACAGTACCTATCAAGTAAATGATATAAGAGCCATCTATTGTCTTAAATGTAACAACTGAACCCTTCGATTCAATTCGTAATTATTTCCCTAGCTTTGCTACACAAATAATATATTGGTTTCTAACAACACATTGTTGAAAATGTTACTCACAATGTAAACAGCCATAACTCTCCATTCTTCGCTTCTTTACCACGGACAGATGACAAACAACGAAGCACACAGAAGGCATAGGTTTAGGTGTAGTAACGAGATTACTCGTATATTTTCTTTATTTTAACTAAAAGTATTTACCTTGCCCAGTACCGATTTCACACACTAAAATCCTTCACAAGGAACAACATTCACACACTTCTAAACAGCGTTAATAACAGCAAAAACTACTCACAAAACTTCAAATTACAAGAAATCGAAAAATACAATAACAAAAAATAAATGCGCCAGTAATCGCTCTAAACAAATAATCTAGACTAATTTGAAATTATTCGTTTCTATCAAAATTCGCGCAATGCGCAGCTGGTTGGCGCATTTTCGGCGCGAACACACATTCTCTTTCAAACTTACAGTGACTTACGACTTACGCACACATTCAAAAAAAAGCCCAGCTTTTAAATTCAATACAAATTTCCAAATAAGTACCTTATAATAATGTTATCAAAAACTGAGACCATTTTGCACGCAAAACTGGGAGGTCAGAGAAGCCGAATGTGCAAGCCAGCGAGTGTGAGTGAGAAAGTGTGAGTGCATTATACTTGAACTCTTCATTTGTACAGTGTTAGAGCGAGCCAGAGGCAGAGAGACGTGATAAATGCGCGCGGAATTTAAAATATTTTTGATTACTCGATGAATGATACAGTTTTCAGTGTGTGTGTACACCTGGCAACCTCGCATCGTAGTATTACGTTGCGTATGGCGCGTGGCACGGTGTCACGCGAAATTGGATATTAGTATATTATGTATTGAGTTAATTATTGTTTGACTTAAACTTTTGTTTTTGTAAGTATTTTTTCTTATTAGTTGAGTTTGATTATAATGCAAGCCGGGCTTTTCACGTTGTATGAGAAAACCGCGATAGGTAGTTAGTGCCTTGTGTTTTTTATATCTGTTTTATTTTATTTTTCCGGAAGAGTATTATTTCCTAAAAAATAAATAAAACTGTTTAGAATAATATAAACCATAGAGAAAGGGCAAAACAGGATTTGCGTTGTGCCAAGTTTTTGGGAATAGGTATCAAGTTGACAGTACCTATCAAGTAAATGATATAAGAGCCATCTATTGTCTTAAATGTAACAACTGAACCCTTCGATTCAATTCGTAATTATTTCCCTAGCTTTGCTACACAAATAATATATTGGTTTCTAACAACACATTGTTGAAAATGTTACTCACAATGTAAACAGCCATAACTCTCCATTCTTCGCTTCTTTACCACGGACAGATGACAAACAACGAAGCACACAGAAGGCATAGGTTTAGGTGTAGTAACGAGATTACTCGTATATTTTCTTTATTTTAACTAAAAGTATTTACCTTGCCCAGTACCGATTTCACACACTAAAATCCTTCACAAGGAACAACATTCACACACTTCTAAACAGCGTTAATAACAGCAAAAACTACTCACAAAACTTCAAATTACAAGAAATCGAAAAATACAATAACAAAAAATAAATGCGCCAGTAATCGCTCTAAACAAATAATCTAGACTAATTTGAAATTATTCGTTTCTATCAAAATTCGCGCAATGCGCAGCTGGTTGGCGCATTTTCGGCGCGAACACACATTCTCTTTCAAACTTACAGTGACTTACGACTTACGCACACATTCAAAAAAAAGCCCAGCTTTTAAATTCAATACAAATTTCCAAATAAGTACCTTATAATAATGTTATCAAAAACTGAGACCATTTTGCACGCAAAACTGGGAGGTCAGAGAAGCCGAATGTGCAAGCCAGCGAGTGTGAGTGAGAAAGTGTGAGTGCATTATACTTGAACTCTTCATTTGTACAGTGTTAGAGCGAGCCAGAGGCAGAGAGACGTGATAAATGCGCGCGGAATTTAAAATATTTTTGATTACTCGATGAAGGATACAGTTTTCAGTGTGTGTGTACACCTGGCTTATAATGCAAGCCGGGCTTTTCACGTTGTATGAGAAAACCGCGATAGGTAGTTAGTGCCTTGTGTTTTTTATATCTGTTTTATTTTATTTTTCCGGAAGAGTATTATTTCCTAAAAAATAAATAAAACTGTTTAGAATAATATAAACCATAGAGAAAGGGCAAAACAGGATTTGCGTTGTGCCAAGTTTTTGGGAATTGAAAGGCGAGTTACGAGGAAATGCGGGCGGAGACACTTTTGAAAATCAATCTCACTTAGATAATAGTAAGATATTAAGATATATAAGTTTACAGATAAATAGGCATGACGACATTATCAAAAAAATTGCAAATCTATTTAGTCCGTCAGTTAGAGTATTGGAAATTAATGAACACGTATTTTTTGTTTTTGTAAATCAATTAATATTGACAAAGATAAAACGCATCAAAACGCGAGAGTGGGGGCTCGTGACGTCAGAATTAGCTAAAAATTATACCATGTGGTGACGTATTGAGAATTTTAAAAGCGTTGTATCTTCGTCAATTTTGGTTTACGTAACAAAATAAAAAACACGGGTCAAATATTTTTTGATAATTTAAGTGACGGACTAATTAGATTTTTTTTGTCGTCGCTCGCCTATTATTATAATCAGAGGTTTACGTCAACATAAGCATAATCAAACTTTAATGTTCCCACTGCTGAGACACAGGTTTAATGTCTGTGAGTGGATCGTAGGCAATCACCGCCACTCCTGCTCTCAGTTGCGAGGTTGTTCAACAATTGTATATTTTTCAATGATGCTGTGTGTCTCGTTATCATCATCACTCTATTGCTCTTATCCCTATTTATTTGGCGGCGCAGCTTGTCATCTTCTTCCATACTTCTCTATTACTCTTCATCTCGACAGTCACCTCCTCTTTAGCTATGTCATCATTGACACAGTCCTCGCATCGTTTCTTTGGTCTTCTTAAAGATACCTTAATTATTTCCGAAACCCAATTGAAAATAAAAAAAACGACTTGAATTTTAGGTAAACAAATAAAACTCAAGTTATTAAATTATAAACATATATTTTAAGCACATCAAAGCGTACAGAATAATGATTTACAAAATGATCACTTATAACATAAAATGACTAGCTGATGCCCGCGGCTTGGCCCGTTTGACAAATTATATATTAAAATATTCCTATTGAATCACTCTATCTATTAAAAAAAACCCGTTGCGTTGTTTTAAAGATCTATGCAAACGTAGAGACATACAGACGCGGCGGGGGGGACTTTGTTTTTTTCATATGATAATAATTTATATAAAGTTAAAAAATATACACCAGCCCATTATACAATACATTATTTCAAAACATATACCTACCTTGTTAAAAAACTAGTACCTTATACATATAATATACAACTTAATTTCTTGTTTACCATGCAACTTATTTCAGTTAATGATTTGGGAAACTGAATAGATGTAATAAGATCTGAAAATACTTATGTATTCAAAAAATGTGAATTAGTAACGAATAGTACGTAAAGTATGTCACAGTCAAAACTACTTTTGACCGGTGAAAACTACTTCAACAATAACTAACATTTACTTAGAAACTTAAAACATCATGTAATTCTAGTACTAGTTAATTAATTACAACTAAGGCGTTCTAAAATAACATATTTTTAATGCAGAAAACGCATTTTAACTTCATAAGGATTTTGACTGACACCAATCAAAAGTGGTTTTGACCGATTAACAGTTTTGACTGTAACATGTACAATAATAACAAAACGAACTTCACAAATTAATCCCTAGTATTAAATTAATGTAAAAATATCCGGATACTTTTAAAAAAAGAAGTAGGTAGGTGTTAAAACAAGTAGGCTAAACACGTGTGGACATTTTTTGGTGACAATGCTATTTTGAAATAAAATTGATTTATCTACCAAATATTTATTTATTCGACGACCCGAATGGCGCAGCGGTAGTGAGGCTGCCTTACGTTCGTTGGGTCCCGGGTTCGAATCCCGGTAGGAGCAAATGTTTGTGTGTGCATGGACATTTGTTTCCGAGTCATGGATGTTCATATGTATAATAAGTATGTATTTACAAACAAAAAGTATCTATGTAGTATATCAACTATCTGGTGTCCACGACACAAGCCTCGTTGCTTAGTGTGGCGCTAGATGGCGCTGTGTGTAATGTCCAGCGATATTTATTATTTATTTCGCTAAAAACAGTCCTAAAAGGATTACACACTATAAAAAGGGTAGGTAGGTAGTAGTAGATAGGTGGGTAGTACTAGGTAGGTAGTTACTAGTAGGTAGGTAGTAGTAGGTAGGTGGGTAGTACTAGGTAGGTAGGTAGTGGTAGGTAGGTAGGTAGTAGTAGTAGGTAGGTGGGTAGTACTAGGTAGGTAGGTAGTAGTAGGTAGGTAGTAGTAGGTAGGTGGGTAGTACTAGGTAGGTAGGTAGTGGTAGGTAGGTAGGTAGTAGTAGTAGGTAGGTGGGTAGTACTAGGTAGGTAGGTAGTAGTAGGTAGGTAGTAGTAGGTAGGTAGGTAGTAGTAGGTAGGTAGGTAGTGGTAGGTAGGTAGTAGTAGTAGGTAGGTGGGTAGTAGTAGGTAGGTATTAGTAGGTAGGTAGTGGTAGGTAGGTAGGTAGTAGTAGGTAGGTAGTGGTAGGTAGTAGTAGGTAGGTAGGTAGTAGTAGGTAGGTGGGTAGTAGTAGGTAGGTAGTGGTAGGTAGGTAGGTAGTAGTAGGTAGGTAGTGGTAGGTAGTAGTAGGTAGGTAGGTAGTGGTAGGTAGGTAGGTGGGTAGTAGTAAGTAGGTAGGTAGTAGTAGGTAGGTAGTGGTAGGTAGTGGTAGGTAGTAGTAGGTAGTAGTAGGTAGGTAGGTAGTGGTAGGTAGGTAGGTAGGTAGTAGTAGGTAGGTAGGTAGTGGTAGGTAGGTAGTAGTAGTAGGTAGGTGGGTAGTAGTAGGTAGGTAGTAGTAGGTAGGTAGTGGTAGGTAGGTAGGTAGTAGTAGGTAGGTAGTGGTAGGTAGTAGTAGGTAGGTAGGTAGTAGTAGGTAGGTAGGTAGTAGTAGGTAGGTAGGTAGTAGTAGGTAGGTAGGTAGTAGTAGGTAGGTAGGTAGTAGTAGGTAGGTAGGTAGTAGTAGGTAGGTAGGTAGTAGTAGGTAGGTAGGTAGGTAGTGGTAGGTAGGTAGTGGTAGGTAAGAAGGTACAAAGAAACTTATGCCGGACACGGCTAGTCACAAGTACACGCGGCAACAATCTAAAAGCTGCAATCAGTGGTGTCATTTTCGGTAGTTTGTTTTACGCAGCCTGTGCGGCATGGCCAGCATTACCACTCAGTAAGTCGAGCTTGTCGTCATTGTTGTGCAGATGTGCGCACCTCACTGGACCCGGCCCATGACGGCCATCGACAGCGAGAATGGACAAATAAGGCATTTTCAAGCGAACTCCTTAACTTCACGCACCTGTAATAAATAACAGGGAAAATGTTAACAGTTTACTGATTCACTTTCACTAAGACTAGACAAAACCTATGTTTTTAAACGCTTTCAACACTCTGCTGAGCACTGAGAATTGAAATTCGAACAATGCAATTATAATTTGGGTGCATTCGTTTAGGGCTTAGTAGGTGTTAGTGAATTTAAGAGGCGGGGTCACTTGTCTCACTTTTGTATGTGCAACACTGTAAGACAAGGATACAATTTTATTTGAACAATAATCTATTTCAAAAATTTGACAAAAAATATTTTTTTTATATAATTCTGTGGCCCACCTACTGGTAAGACAAACTATAGTCACCTGCAATGCATCTTGTTTTTGCAGTGCGATGCTAGAGACAAAGCCGAAATATAGTATTGTCTCTACCTGATACTACATGTATTTAATAAAATTCCACAATTACAACAACGCAGTCCACAGCTGAACCTAAGGCTCTCCCAAGCTTCCTAACTACTACGATGTAATATTTCAGTACAGCACGCCTATATTTTCCGAAGGACTAGGCAATTGTATCTACATTTTGATGGTAAATGCTCATTGCTTGCTTTGGCGAGGGCTGGGTTCGTAAATGATTCCTTAAAGATAACTACTTAGCTGAACAATAATTTTATTTTCACAAGTTATTCTATGGTGAGTTAAAATGATGATTAACGAAGTTTCTCTTACCGAAAGTTAGTCTCGTATTGAGAAAATTACAGAGCGATTTGCTGACGGGATAGCGTCCAACGCGACATTATCGATCGCTGCACGAGGCAGTATAATATATTCACTTTAAACCACGTCTGAAGCTTACTATATACTTGAAGTCTCGTTAAAAAAATCGACCAAGTAAAATATTTGTTTATTTAAATAACAAAACACGTAAAGATACAAGGCAAAAAGGTACTGATAATTTTAATAGAAATGTATTTCAGGAGACCTGCGACAGAGATACGAGAGTATGTTATGAGACGTGGACACAATTAATTGTCTTTGAATTTTACGAGCACTTAACAGTTGTGCTTAGTCGAGTTTAGGGCGCGTTTGGGTGGCGGAAAAATTACCCTCGCCGTCAAGTCGTGGGTACGATCTTGTACATCTTCATGGCGATTGTGTACTACATTTAGTAAGCAACAACTGCCAAATTTGTTTGTTAAAACTGCGCAGTCACCTTGCGATTTTCTGAGTGTCCAAATAATATGTTTAACGAGGCATTTTGGATGACTCAATTGGAGTACACGAAATAGCTTGGTTCTATAAATAAGAAAATAAAAATTTTACAATTGCGGAAATTCAAAGCTTACGAGATAACATTTTTAAAGTTTGCAAATTTTAAGGATAGATAGACATGGTAGACGTCAAAGTTGTCAATTCACGTTCCGTTGACGGTAGAAGTGTATTTTATTCAATTTTATGTCATGACTTTTAGATAAATGTAATTTTATTTTACATATTAACATACTTTTGGTGTGTAATAAATGTGCACAAGCCCCACTGACTGTAAGTGTGTAAAATAGCCAATGTTACTACTGCTACTAGGGGAATTTGGATGCAAAAGCGAGCGAAGCGAGCTCTGGACTTTGGGCACCCCGACTCGGACAGGTTAGGTTAGTAGGGGATGGCGGGGCCGAGTGAGCGAGCAAAGCTAGCGAATAGACTCCGCCGATCCCCTACGTGGTTATTTTTTTATAAACTATTCAAAAGTAGGAACCGGCCAAAAAACGTTTTGAGGTTGGGTTACTATAATTGGTTTTTGTCAAGAACGGTGCGTCGCCATTACATTGGTGTAATGCCAGGGCACAGGGGGCATCTCCCCCATTCTTCCTCCAGCCAAACGATACTAAATGTTTATCCCTTTTCCTTCTATTAACCTTTTGAACGCCAGAGCATAAACGCATGCGCGTGCCCTCCACGCCAAGCCACAATTTAACCTACCATTTTGTCACATATTCGTGTCGTTTGGCGTACGAGTCACGCACTTGCTTGTCACGTATATGTGACAATGGCGTTCAAAAGGTTAACTAAATAGCGCTATTGTAACTTCAAAACTTTAACCTAATGTATAATAATAATGAACTTCCAAATCAACGTTCCATAAAGGAAATTTTATCCTGGATGCTGCCAGCGCCGACTACCTGCGCGGACCGGTGCCGATAAGCGCTGGCAGGTCGGCGCCAACAGCCAGCTTTCTGCGTGTATACGCCCCCATTGCAACGTCTGAACTGTCTGCAATGACAACCCACTCGAAACAAACATTAGCTCATCCCATGCATTAAACTAGGCTCAGTACATTTTTATTATTTACAAACTGTATAAATGAATAAATTCAAATAAATGATGGTAGATGTTTAAAATAATAAAAATTGTGGCGGAGTATTTTTCTGTTTTTTCTCATGCATAGCTCAATCTATAGACACTCGTGTGTTCATTACTTAAAAATCGACTATTATAGTTTTACTTGGATGTTTAAAATAATAAAATTGTGGCGGAGTATTTTTCTGTTTTTTCTCATGCATAGCTCAATCTATAGACACTCGTGTGTTCATTACTTAAAAATCGACTATTATAGTTTTACTTGGATCATAGAATGTGTTAAAGGACAACTATACATCTTATTTTATGTACTAGAAATCTATGCAAATAAATGTTACTTTACTTTACCTTACTATAAGAAGCTCAGCCGTAGCATAAGCCATAATTTATATAAGTAGATTAATTTAAATTGATATATTATATTATAAGATGTAAATTGTGTTGTGTTGCCGTATTAACCATCAAATGAATTGTCATTTGATGATTAATACGGCAACACCCACTATATTACATTATTCTATCTAATATCTGGATATATATATATATATATCACATACATTTATTATACATCGAATCTTTGTAATCTGTTATTAAACTAAATATACAACCCGATAACCATTATCTCTGGACCTGGCGTCGATGACTTTTCATTTTACTTTTTCGTCAGTACGGTTAGCACTTTCGATGCCAATACATTCCGTGATATTTTCGTGCTATCGACTCTCATGGCGACATGGAGAAAGCGACTGTCGCAACCACGTGCATTGCACGCCACAATAGTGGCGGTAAGTCCCCTCTTTGAGGAGTGGCTGGAGAGACGCCACGGCGTCCTCATCTTCCGCCTGACGCATGTTCTTACCGGACACGGTTGTTTCGGTAAGTTCCTGCGCCGAATCGGGCGGGAGGAGACGCCCGGGTGCTTCCATTGTGAGGATCGACCGGAGGACACGGTGGAGCACACTGTGGCGTCCTCTCGCTCCCGGCCCTGGTTCAATCCATGGTCCGGAGCGAGATGGAATGGGACGCCGTCACCTCCTTCTGTGAAGAAGTCATGCTAGCGAAGGAGGTGGCGGAACGTGACGGAGGGAGAGATCCTCACGTCCCGGTGGCCGCGGGCCTGTGGACGGTGAGCTATGGGCTGACGGCGCGTTCGTGTTCCACGAGCGCCTCAAAGAGAGTCAGCACTAAGGAAGGGGTCCGCAAGGGCCGAAGCCTGCCGGGGCTGCGGGGCTATTCGAAAGAGATACCGTGGCCCCGGAACACAAAGGGCGATGAAGGAACATGGATGGGTTATAGTTAGTAAAAGTCTGACACTCCCTCCTGCTCCGCCCAGAGCGGGAAACAAAAAAAAGGTGCTATCGACTGCTTTATTTTTTAAACATTTCATTGTTACGTTTGGACTTTTGTCATTACAAAAGTCATGACGCCAGGTCCAGAGATAATGTAACCGGGTTGTAAATAATTTTATTGAAAACGTCCTGCGTAGCCGGGTGCGACGCCGTAGCACTATACTTTATTTCATAGTTAACTCTTACCAAAACTAGGACAAGCGAGGCTTCTCTCGTGAGCTGCACTTACATACCTCAAACTTGAAACACTCAAGATGACAAAACATAAATGAAACAAAGACAACCAATTATGTCACTGTAAGGCCTACGACGTGGCACCAGCTACGGCGTAGCGGCTACGTTACTAGATTATTTGAAAATCGTCTATGCGTCACAGTACATTACATAATTCATGTTATCCATTGACTTATTAGGAATATTAGTGAGAGAAGGTTAACCTTATTCTACCTTGAAGCAAAGCATAAGCGTAATCATCCTATAGTGTTCCCACTGCTGGAACACTTCTTCCTTCACACCTCGACCTTTTCACCATGAGAGGGAATGGGCTAATTCACCACCCGGCCAACATTGCTCTACCTTGAAGAAATGGCCCAAGTATGAGAGATTGAGCAACATTCTTGACTTATTTTGTCACCTAATAGGTATAATATGATTATGTGTATTGTATTTCAGGCTTCTAAGACAAAACACTAGAGGATGTCTGTCTGTGTTTGTGTGTGTAAATCTGTATGACATTCCATTATAAATCTCAGGGAAAGATTAAACAAGAAAAAAGTCTACATTTTTTAATACATTAATTTACTTTTGGGTTCACAAAAGCCGTAGATTTGGTGGAAGAGAACTAAAAGTACATTTATTTTAAAATACACGACAGAATATAAATATAAAATAAATATAATATATAAATATATATAAAACAAAGTTATTAAAACATTTCTCCATAATTTTACAAATCACCGTTAAAATTAATAAAAATTACGAATAGCTATGCACGGAATATATTTATTCTTATATTTAACTCTCGGATAACTTCGTCCACGTTCCACCACTCTACACCGGAGTAAATTTACTCTCGGGTAGTTATTCTGTGACAGGGAGTGAACCCGAATGATTGAAATCAATGACTGTATAAGCCAACCAAATTCAATTGCTCGTTTCTCCTCTAATAAGTAAAGTGTATTGCGTATTATTCTATTCGGTAGGGTTATACCTATGTCAAAAGTGTCAAAACTAGACATTCTAACCTCTTCAATATTTCGTGGTGTTTGTTTAGCCGGCGTTTTTGTTAGACATAGTAGAAAAGCACTTCAGTGTAATAGAAATAAAAAAAACAGACGCCGTGACTATGAAGCAGAAAACTGCCGAATGGACAATACACAGGCTCATCTAAACTATTTTCACTTTTCACAAAAACAATTCGAATTCAATTATTTTATTTCAGATAAACACCCATATAATGTTAGTAGTAGTAGAACTTAGCCTAATGTTAGTATTAAATTAAATTAATAACAATACACACAGTTCAATGGCTCATTAGTGGTTACTAATTAACCATTGCACTGTAGGTTCAATGGTACAGAGTTTATCTAGATAAGTGCGTCTGTACACTTACCCACCTTCGTAAGAGTGGAGAGTCCCACCGGTCTGAAAACACATTCAGAATGCCATTGGAGGAGGAGTGCAAGCGCGCCATCACGGAAGCGCATCTCTTCCGCATGATTGCGGCGAACCCGTCGACGCACGCTTCCGCGAACATCCCTGACGCGCTACATCGCCATGGCAACCCCAAAAGCACCCTGAATGCGTTATTGTACTGAACGCGCATGTCACTGTATGCCCGCTGGGTATACTTGGTCCACAGGCTGCACGTGTAAAACGACTGGCAGAAGGCCTTAAAAAGCCGTTATCTTGACTGAATCAGTACAACGTGCAAACCTGCGAGCCTGCATGTTGCAACGGACAGCCAGCGACCTGCGCTCCCTGTCTATGTCTACATTGTCTTTTAAGTCATCAGTGACCCAGTAGCCCAAATACTTAAACTTCGAAACCCGACCTAAAGGAGACCCAGAGAGTAAGAGTTCAGGCAGCTGTTCGAAGGTTAAGGTACCTGATTTAAAGACCAACCATTCACTCTTATCGGTATTGTATTTGAGCCCGTGAGCCACTGCATAAATTTCACAAATTTGAAGTAGCCTTCACATTGCACCGATAGATGGGCTCAGCAGCACCATAATTATCATCAGCGTAACAGATTTTGTTCACGCAAACACCGTCCACGTGACAGCCGATTATAGTGCTACTAAGCCTACCTAACAGTTTGTTTATATATAGGTTAAAAAAAAAGAGGGGAGCTCAGCCCCCCCTGCTTTACCCCACAATCCCACCCATACATATCAGAATATGAGCCTGCCCACTTAACTGTGTTCTTTTGACTACTGTACCAATATCTAAACAGTGATATCACATCATCCCGGACTGTAGTGTCGTGAGTGAGCTTATGCCAGAGCAGGTTATAATTTACCAGGTCGAACGCCTTCGATAAATCCAAGAAACATGCCATTACAGGTGTATTTCTGTCTGTATAATATTGGACAGTCTGCTTAAGGCATAAAATTGCACTATCCGTTGATAAGTTTGGTCTAAAACCAAACTGTTCATCCTCCAGAACGATATGTTTAGTTAGAATTTTATCAAGCAGACTATCCAACACCTTAGCAGAGACAGTGGCAAGCGATATCGGCCTATAGTTGGACATATCGGAGGCGTCACCAGTCTTATTCTTTATTACTGGCACAACTATCGTATTGCTAAGTTCTACAGGTAAGTAACTATGACTTACACATAGGTTAAACATCATAGCGAGAATTCGCGGTAAGTGTACCCCAGCGTATTCAAGATGTTCGACGCTGAGGCCGTCATGACCGGGGGACTTTCCCCTCACCATGTTCGGTATACATCTCGCTACTTCTTTAGAGGAGAACCTGACAGGGGGAGCCCCGGTCACGGCCGCCCCCGCGCCACTACTTGACGGTTTGCTATAGCCACACAAACGCGAGTCTACATTAAAATGTTTTTGAAAAGCATTAGCTATATCAGTAGGGTCGCTCACAATACCTATTAATAGGTATTTTTAAATTTTTATGCCAGCGAGCCAGCTAGTGAATCAGCTGTCAAAACAATGACACTCGGACGCCATATTGAACTTATCCTTACTATTAGCTCGCTGTTCCTTGAAAATCGGCGGAGTAGAGATTTACTCCAGCATAAACGTTTACTCTTGGATTAAGTCCATGGTGAAACGTAAAAACATGTTATACTAGGAGTAACTGCTCGTATACTCTGGAGTAAGATTTACTCTTGTTTGGTGAAATCGACCCTTTTTTTTTTTTTTTTTTTTTTTTCGGATGGGAAATCATCAAATGACTTCTCCCGCTCTGGGCTGAGCAGGAGGGAGTGTCAGACTTTTACTGACTAAAACCCATCCATGTTCCTTCATCGCCCTTTGTGTTCCGGGGCCACGGTATCTCTTTCGAATAGTCCCGCAGCCCCGGCAGGCTTCGGTCCTTGCGGACCCCTTCACTATTGCTGACTCTCTTTGAGGCGCGCGTGGAACACGAACGCGCCGTCGACACGGCCTGTCGTCATGAGACGAACGGACGGCGAGCTAGCCCATAGCTCCCCGTCCACAGGCCCGCGCCTACGGTGGCCGGAAGCCACCACGTGGCCCCCGACGCCCGGGGCGTCTCCCGCGGTGGCCGGGACGTGAGGATCTCTCCCTGTCCTGTTCCGCCACCGCCTTCGCTAGCATGACTGCTTCGCAGAAGGAGGTGACGGCGTCCCATTCCGTCTCGCTCCGGACCATGGATTGAACCAAGGCCGGGAGCGAGAGGTCGCCGCCGCCAATCGCCGTTACGAGGACACGGCGGTGCTCCGCCCAAGCGGGGCACACCTCCACCGTGTGCTCCACCGTGTCCTCCGGTCGATCCTCACAATGGTGACACCCGGGCGTCTCCTCCCGCCCGATTCGGTGCAGGAACTTACCGAAGCATCCGTGTCCGGTAAGAACCTGCGTCAGGCGGAAGGTGAGGACGCCGTGGCGTCTCTCCAGCCACTCCTCAAAGAGGGGACTTATCGCCACTATTGTGGCGTGCCCTGCACGGGGTTGCGATAGTCGCTCTCTCCATGTCGCCATGAGATCCCGTGAAATCGACCCTTAGGGCGGATTCTACCAAATGCCATGTTATATCAGAGTGAATAACACTAGAATAACACAAACGTAGAGTAGCCAATACTGGGTATTGTTACTCTTTGAGTTGATGAATGAATGATGAGTGATTTTGTAAGCCAACTAAAATGGAAATACAATTGTATAGAAAGTGGAACGCAAGATTTGATGTCCATATAATTTGGCCAGTATATATTGGAGTTAACTGTCAAATATAATATATTTACTCGAGTTGCCATAATTGTCATAGTCAGTTGAGTGCAGTTGAGTGAGGTCATTTTTTCGAGTTTTATATTATTTGTGTTGTTGTAATCTATATATATACAAAAGGCAAAAGTGATTGACTGATGTATCAACGCACAGACCAAACCCTTAGGGCTAGAATCTTAAAATTTCGCACACGTGTTTCTCTTATAACGTAGGTATCCACTAAGAAAGAATGTTTCGAAATTCAACCCCCAAGGGGGCGAAATAGGGGATAAAAGTTTGTATGAAACTTTTTATTCCTTGGACATATTTGCATGAAATTTCGTAAGAATTGAGTGCGGCAAAAATAATGAGTTACGTAATTCAGCGTTTTCCAAAATTCAACCCCTAAGAGGGTAAATTAAATTTTACACACAGGTAGTTTATAACCTCGATTAACACATAGCATACGAGTAGAATACTTTTCAACCAATTATCCAACTCCACGCGGGCGAAGCCGCAGGCAACAGCTAGTTAAAAATAAATAAATAATATGTCTGCAGGAAAAAGAAAACGTAGCGGTAACTGTCATCATAATTATCGAGTAATTGTTCCTTTCTCTAATTTGGAATGTATTCTTCATCACTGTCAGAATCTTCGGTCATATATCGTAAACGTGGCATTATTAAAATATCCTTACAAATAACAAAACTACAAGAAATTATCAATATGCCCTCAACTGTGAACAATAGACAATGAACTTTTTCAACAAAGCATGCGAAAACAGATTGTGGAATGCAGCGTCCGCCATTCATTATATTACTCTGTGCTATCTTGTTTACTCGGTGTATTTTGGCGGTATAGCGATTTACTCTCGGACCTATAGTTATTCCGGGATTAAGATTTGGTAAAACGAAAAGTTCTCTAACTGAGTAATTAGTGATTTTATTCCCAAGATAAGACTTATCCTGGGATCCTACAACCATGGACCAGCAAAATAATTACAACAGTAACAAATTATGTGGGTAATTAAACTATACTTAATATTTATCTACTTATTTCTATTATTATTATTTACTTTTAAATTAAAAAAGAGTAAAAATCAAAGCATATTAACAGCAAAAACAAGAAAAATAGTGTAAGAGTGTGAGTGTGTGATGAGTGTGAGTGTGCGTGTTTGGGTGTAAGATTGTAAAGTGCGTGTGTGTGTGTGTGTACTATGTTTCTATTTGATTTTTAAGTGTCAGTTTTTGTGAGATATTATGTATCTGTGTGTGTGACAATTGAGTAACGTATTGTTTCCTGTCTTGCTATTTAACGTACTGAAGAAGTGCCTCAGTCTCTTCATCCGTGAGTTTTTTGATCCAATTTGTAATGATTTTCTTACAATCATATGTGCTTTTGGTGTATATCAATATTTTTTTGTTTACCTTATTGTATAGTTCGGCTGAGCGTTTATTGAATTGTCTGGATGCAAACACGGTTTTAGTCTGGGAAACTGGTGCTACAAAGTCTTTCCTTCTTTTGGTTATTTTTTCTGGATCAAATGGTAGGGTTTTATGTTTTTTCAAGACGGTTTGGATTATGTACATTCATTTCATTTATTCATTTGTTCAATAACAATAATAACAATTGTGTCTGAATGTGTTACATAAAAAAGTTTAAATTAGTTAAATAAAATTGATAAAATAAACAGAAAAAAAAAGACAACTCGACTAATACAACTTTCTCGAGATTATATTGCTGATAATAGTATATAGATAGTATAAAGGCTATTTTTGGGTATAATATGTTTTTGAAGTAGGTACATAATATTAATAAGAGCACGCGAATCCACCCTTAGAGTGCAGCAGCTCGGTGGTAACCATCGAGAATCCATGCTAGGACGTTGAGCATATTGATTAAATCGTGCACGAGCAGGTCCATAGCGTCCTCAGAGTTGACTAAGGGCGTACCCTCCAGCATAGCCAGGGAGCGTACAGCGGAACTGACGTCAGACGACATTACGACAGCCCTCTGCGATTTCTGTGCACACCTGAAAAAAGCCAAAAGTAAATTAAATAAAAATAGCTGGGCCACTTGTCTTGTATGAGTACCCACTCCAAAGGGACGCCCATCTCTATTACAGGCCTTATAAAATACTCCTGAGAAAATAACATAACATCATGTCTGTAATCCCGAAGGGTTAGGCAGAGGTGTACCCATTATCATTAAGTATCACTTGGTCTGAATAAAATCGAAATCAATATTATCCCCATGCCTTACAAACAATTGGTGGTCCACTAGTCTTGCATGAGTACCGCAGAGTCATACCAAGATGCTAGGTGTAGTCAAGGGGGGTGGGGAGAGGTGACGGGGTTCACGGGATCGATCACATCCCCAAAATTACAAAATGTTGTATGTTGTCCATTAACAATCACTCCGGAGGGACACCTATCTCTATTAAAACCTATATTAAACCAAAATTACTATTGAGCACTCACAATTTCATCTGAGGTAATATAGGTAGTTGATCACTAGTTATCTCATGAAGACAATGAAAGAAGACAATGTATCACTAAGTTGGAATAAAATCCCAACAAATATAATCCCCATACCCCACGAACATTCGAAAACATAAATAAGGAACGGAAACTGGTCTTATATAAAAGAGTTTAACTCACCAAAAAGTCTTGCTTTACAGACTCGGCAATAAATCACCTTCTCGTACGGAGAGTGCTGACGCAATAGCGCTCTCAAGGTATCGATCGGTATTCCACCCTTCCTGTTTTGTAGTTGTAGGTCAGATACATGTCATAAACATCTGTTCTAAAAATCGACTACTATTGGCAAATCCCTAAATAAATAAATCTCTGCTAAAATCCTTCAAAGTCGTTTATGTAATGAAGGCGTTGAATGCATCTTGCAAAATTAAATAATTTATAAATACAACCTGAGCCGTTTACACTACTTAATAAAAAAAAAATGGTCTGGTTTAAATAGTTTTAGAACAACTAACAATGTTTTGATAAATTCTAGGGAACGTTACGTTATATCTACTCGTAGAAAATAAATAACTGCTACAAAAAATACATTTTTAGCTGAGATTTGATTGCGTTAGTCGAGTTTTTGATATCTGTGCCCCCATAGAGTATGCGAACGGATGTGATTACAAAGCAATAAGGGCTAGGGTTCAGTTTTAAAGTACTAATTGCATTTTAAAATCGAGTATTGTTTTCAAGGTACGAGTAAATCGTACAAGATAACTGCTTGGAAGCATCTTACAAACAATGTACGACTCATTACATTGTTTGTAAGAGGCTTCATTCAAGCTTTGGTGATGTCGATTTCTCAGTACTTGCAATAAAGCAATAGGTACCTAGTCCTAAGTAGATTAAATTAGTTTATCTTTTTATTAATGTTAGGAGCCTTGATTTAAGAACTTCTAAGCTTCAAAATTTGTAGATTGTCACTTACCTATAGTATGACCACTGTGTTCAGTATAAGGTGGCGCTGCTCGACAAGAAAATTTTCGTGTGTCAAACTTCGGATATTTATTTTAATTCTGTATTTTCTTGCCTACATAGATTCTATAAATTGGTTGAAGTAGACCCTCTGATGATTGTTCATACTAGTCTCTGTTGTCAACCAGCTGTACTGTTTTATAAATTATAAAAAAAAGATTTGACGGACATTTGTTGGAGTCGGATAAGTTTTTGTTTAATTTGCACTGATCATAAATGTATGACATATGATTAGGTGTCTCTTTAGAACATTTTGTCTAGTACAAAACTTGTTTGTATTGATACCAGCTATAGGTTGTGTTGTGTTAAAATGGCGGAAGTTAGGCCGGCCAAAAATTCGGCCATTCATTCATTCGATGTGAACTGACCCTTACTTACACTTTTCTTCTATTCATTTTAATAGGTAGTAGATTTATTTTTAGTTTGAAGTTATGGTTTTTCGTGCTAGTTAGTAGCATCTTCTGTAATTGCGATGGTAAAATGAATGCATGCATGAATATGTCAAACTTGATACATTTTTTTCAGTACTGTGTTTTTCCGTCTGCATAGAGATAAGTTGGTTGAAGTATATTATGGATGTAAAAATTAAACTTAGCATGACTAAAATAGACAGCCTACGATTCCATGACTAAGCTTAGGTGCTACGCCGTAGCTGGCCTATGGTGCGGCGTGGCAACCGTGGGTTGACTGCTACTTTATGTTGAAGTCACACCGCTGAGATGCCTCGCTTAGGTAGCTTTGCTATGCTGTGTGGCATGATCCTTTTAAATAAAGGCCACTATTGCAATAGGCACTGACACTTGGTACTTCATGACGGATTTGTCACATGCGCGAGCTGCGACGCTTAGCAAGCGACGCTCTTACTTGTATTTCGGCGACTATATCTTTAGCATAATGATATTTTATTTATTTATTACTTTTACCCTATTCAACCCAGAGGTTATCTGGAAGAAAATGAGCTGTGGCATTAATTCCGTCTATGTACATATTCTTATAAATAAATAAATAAACCTCTCCCAAGCGTCCCCACAAAATATTTTGTCGCATTTAATAAGTATTTGTTATCTCTGCTAATATCAGGTCGCGGTTCCACCGAAATCTCATTTCCGTTGTGTTGCTGTACGAGAAAAATATTTACTGTCGATGATACCCTTTATTTTTTTTAAGTCAAGTTAGCTTCAACGAGAACTCTACCCAGTTAAGGCGTTGGTAGTGGCTTCGGACATTTCTCTCAAAATAAAGGTGTAGTTAGACAAAGAGCAGGACAGGAGTTGAACTATGGATTGTGAGAGCATCCGCTGCTTTGTCGGAATACCCTCACCAAACCTAGTTGTACCTGCAGCGGGCCACTTAGCTTTGCAGTCAGTTTAGAGTCTTCCAAGTCTACCAAGGTAGTTGGTGGCACAGCTGGGACCTTTTTTCAATTTATTAATGTAAAGTTCATAAAAAATATAATATGGACTTGTACCATCACTGGCCGCAGAAGATCTGACCAAGAAGAAACTTTCGGCCTTCTGACCACTTGCAGCCCTAATCTCTTGTAGATTGTGTCGTTATCGTGGCCACGTAATATGCATGATCCTATTAGATTTATTGTAAAAGCCTTGGCGAGCCTACGAGCAGCTACGACGTAACTGCTTCGCCGTAGCAGCTACGCCGTAGCAGCTACGCCGTAGCGACTACGCTATAGCTCTTAATCATTTTCTGTTCGCATTCTAATATTTTTGGGTTGGCGCAGCTACGTTATATTATTTTTTACTAGCTGTTGCCCGCGACTTCGTTTGCGTGGAAATTTAGATATGTACCTATGTGTGAGAAGCCATTCATCCAAACTTTCGCATTTACAATAGTTATTCGCGACAGAGCAGGGTGTCTACTCTTATTCATTGAAAAACGAAGTTTCGATCGAAATTTCGCACACCTGTTCCTTTTTTTTCCTACAACGGTTCCATTTCGTTCCAAAATTTCGTACGAACGAAAATTTGTTGACGTCTAGAACTCTAATTCGAAATATTAAGAACGAATATTTGAATTTGACAGACGATGGTTCGGAATTTTAACCTTAAATTTGACGAAACCAAAAGTGTTAACTTTTGATCTTCGTTTTACGTTTACTTTGTGAATATTGTGAAAAAAATTGGCAATGGCTACAAGAATGCTTTTTAATCAAAGCTGCTTTACGTGAAGAACGTGTAGAGCGTAGAAGGAACCGGCGCCGTCTGCGCGATCAACTAAATATTTGACTTTCCCGACTCAAATTCCCGACTTGTACGAAATTACAGACAGACTTGACATTATTTCTTTCCTTTTCGACTTTAACAAAAAAATAAAAATTTATCCTTATTATAAAGTTTTATTTACTTTAACCCTATCTAATCACAAATATAACAAAGAAACACAACAAACAAAACAGTAACATTAAGTCCATACAGCTGCAACAGGGCAGCACTGATGCCTGCCCGCTCAGTCTTGAGGCCTGCGAGCTCGGTGCTGAGACAGAAAGTTTTTAAATCCAAAACAAAACTTGTGGAGTGCCAAAATACAGCAAACTACGACAGTACGACTTGTAACTTTCTTATGAAATGTGTATCGCGATTGCGAAGTATGTAAAAACGCACATGGAAACATGATTTATTTAACACAACACTTGAAAAACACACTTTAGAAAACTTTTCAATTTATTCAAACCAAAAATTGTAAGTTGACATGTTATGTTGTCATACGTGACTACCCATTGTTGGCGTGAAATAGTACTCTTCAAATTAGTCGGTTAACAATGACAGTGAAAGGGTAACTTGTTTTATAGTGTCGCGGTGAATGTCGTCGAAAATATTTTTTTAATTTATATATCATAAGCTTGTATTAAATAAATCACATTTTTTTAAATAAAGCAAAAGAGTATCCCATTGTTGGCATGAAATAGTACTCTTCAAATTAGTCGGTTAACAATGACAGTGAAAGGGTAACTTGTTTTATAGTGTCGCGGTGAATGTCGTCGAAAATATTTTTTTAATTTATATATCGTAAGCTTGTATTAAATAAATCACATTTTTTTTAAATAAAGCAAAAGAGTATATTAATTTTAAGTTAAAGTAAAAACCGTAATTTACTTTAAATGACATCAAAAAAGACCCACACTATATCATAGATTCCATTCGTTCACGAAAGTTGTCTATGGTTCGAAATTCTTGTGGCCCAAGGGTTTCTGTTCTAGCAGCTACGTTTATTTGTATAACTGTTAATAGTTTCTGCTAGCGGTTGCGCCCGCGTAAATAAATTTCTTTTCGTACCTGACTACTCTAAGAAGAAATAGCCGAAACTAACTAAGAGGTCATAGTCTCTTTTAAGGGCCATGCAGATTCGTGTCTAAGATGGTATTTCGGAGAAAGAACCACAAAGATTTGAGTGGACCTGTCCACTCAGTTCAAATATTCGTCAGTTATCGTGAAGATCTACTCATAAACTCAATGAAACAATACCAAAAAAAATACATTTGCGTAGGTCGCCTAAGTACTCAAACTGCCAAAATAAACAAACAAAATAAATTACCAACATGGTCTTCACATTCACAATAGTACCTACATTGTGTATTAAGGACGGTAAATAAGGAATAACGATCAAGGCTCTAGTAGAAGCCCGAAGTCGAAGACTGAGGGCTTTCTGAGCCGAGGTTCGTAATTCCCGCACCGTCCCTGATACATTCAATGTTTTTCATCACATTTGCGAGTAAATAAATAAAATTATAGGGCAGAAAAACTTATTACTTCAAAAAAAAAAAATGAAATACAGCTTTACTACACAAGTCAGCAATAACTATTACGAAATTCGCGATTTTTCTAAGCGGATAGCGGGCTTTTAACCCACACCACAGATAATACAAATGTTTCGTTCAGAAACATTAAGGGCAAATACGTATACAGCCAAGACGATGTAAAAGTAATATGTAGCGAGATTGCAATAAAATTCCTGTATAGATAACATTTTAAGACAATTTTTAATTTCGATTCGATGTAAACTCCTTGCTTGAACAACCACCTTTTAAATACCTCCATGAACCCTGTACTATTCAATACATCCCTCCATCAGCACAATGTTATGAGTGCGTTACATGATTTTTCACCCCAAAAAGAAAATGTCGTTTCCCAGCAATAATTTTTGTGCAGTGTTACTTAGTATGATGTACAGATTGGCTTGATTGATGGCTTCTTGAAAGGTCCATTTGCACTATGTGTGTAGTTCTGAAATATAAGCTATGTTACTGTAAAGTTTTATAAAAAAAAAAACAAACATCCATGCATCCAACCTCACAAGCGTTCCCGTAGTAAGATTTCTATTAATTATAGCAGATAAAAGTATAATATAGGTTGTAAAATATTGTAAAATTAGTTAAACAATGTACTGGTTACGACCTTCTACGGCCTTTTTTTTTTAGGATGGGAAATCATCGAATAACTCCTCCCGCTCTGGGCGGAGCAGGAGGGAGTGTCAGACTTTTACTGACTAAAACCCATCCATGTTCCTTCCTCGCCCTTTGTGTTCCGGGGCCACGGTATCTCTTTCGAATAGTCCCGCAGCCCCGGCAGGACCATCTACGGCCTGGTATCTACACCGTATTCGACCTGGCATTGTCTTTGTTCGAAAAATGTATATAATAATCGGCTTTTACAGTGTGTTTGTGTGTGTTTGAACGGGTTTTCTTAATCTGAGACAAGTAATGTTCATCCTAACGTATGAGTGTTTGGACCACACCCAAGACATTTAAACCCCCACTACTCAAAAAGTAGGAATGAAACACAGATTTATTTCACAGCCATTTAATTTTATTTATAATAACTACTAACAGAAGTGCCCCTATGACCCCTACATAATTGGTACATAAGACCAATATATGTAGGTATTTTAATCCAAGCGAGTCGCATTTTGAAAGTCAACATTATTTTAATTAAAATAATCAATAATTATCAAAAGAGTTCTTGCTAAATACAGAAATCACTAGAGGAAATTAAACATTAACTGTTCTAAATAGTTCGTTCCGCGTTCCAATATGAAGTAAGTAATAGACTTAAAATCATACATTTACAAAATGCTTCAAAATTTTTCTGTTCCTGTTCCTTTTGCCAGTCAGGACATCCAAAATTACAACAATTTTTATTTATTTATTTAAACAACACATACAGCTATTATGTACGCAGCGCGCGCGTCAGCGGCGCGTGCTGCAGCAGGTTGGTGCGAGCGGGCGGCACCCACAGCAGCGGCGGCCGCCTTCGTCGCCCCATGTACCCATCGGGTACACACAACCCAACCGTCCTTAGAACGCCTAGGTTTATATTTTTCGTGTATTTTACCACGCATAATCTTAAATAAGTAAGTGGCGAGAGCTACTTCCCTCATTAAAAATATTAAACTAAGATGTGAAGCGACGCAGGTAATAATGAACTAATGTTGCGATAATAAGATTTAAAAAAGAATCCATTACAAAAGTAAACGTATCCAAAAAGAAATCTCGCGCCAGCTGGCGCACGTCGACGTCGACCCGCTGAACAGGCATCGGCCTCAGTTCCGGCTCATCTTCCGAACTACTATCATCGTAATCATAACGATGAGGCTGCCCGTTTCTGTTGTCGAGATGGTAAAAAATATTCCTAGCCATCTTGTACCGATCTGGAATAAGTAAGAAGATTAAAGTTAGCGTATTTGTCGCTGGTGTATGTGGAAGGAAGGGTAACATCATATGCGTAATCAGCATAATAATATATAACCTATCCTCTGCTGGGACTCAGGCCTCCTCTCTTTAAGTAGGGGCGGGACGTAACGAAATACAGCGGTCGTACATGGTTGTAGTACATTTTTAATGATTAACCAACCTGCGATCAAATCCACTGGCGCTGAACCTACATTGGATAAATATTTCCAACCCAGCCCAGCATAAGATGCGCAGCTAATTTTGATCCAGTGCAAACACAGCGGAATAACAACTAGATTAAACTGTATTACACTGCCTTTTAATGTGTGACAATACCATATTAATTACTACTGCATACCTAGTCATTTATTGAGACATCCAAAACGAGAACGTGAGAGAAAAAACCAACAACGAGATCAAAAGAAACCAAATATCCTAAGTTGCTTTCTAAGCTAATAAGATGTTTAAACAGTATGCTACTTACCAATTAATATTACTCGGTAATCACAAGACTCAATATAGTTACTTCAAAATCAAATGGGATGAACACCGTGTACCTATAATATTTTATGAACTGCCCAAGTTTTATTGATCGAGTCGTCTCCCACCTCCGGCTATTTTGAAGTTTTTACCCGTGTTAACACTGACTGCATAAAATCGGTTTAAATAAACAAAGTTACGTTATAATATTATTTCCTTTACTAAATTATTTTTGAACATAATGAATAATGGTATAATAATATAATTATTATTTATATTAGGTAAGTATTAAAATCGACAATCCAATATTTTAAAAATCGACTAAACCAATCAAAGGTAATCTAGAATGGTTTATTAAAGTTCCGCACTAATAAATATACAAATTAGGTATCTATCTATATCTAATTTTTTCTTATTATGTAAATATTGGCATATTTTTAAAATAAACCAATACGTGGCATCGGCATGGCATCAATACATACAAGTATTAAATAAGACAAAATCTTCTAAACCGTCACGTTTCCGAACTATTAAAAGTTACAATATTCGCCATCAGCACAGCTTTTACGTAGGTGCCTACTCGTATTAATGTTTTACCTAAATTATGATGCAGTGAAATCACACACTTGGCTTTGAACTTGAACCCCTTTGCTCGTAGGGTTGAAAAAATCGATGCGCACCCCTATTAAACATGCCGCCGGATCGATGCGCTGCGATATCACGGTCAAGCCGCGAAGGGTCAGTGACTTGACGCCCTGGGGTATATTTCACAAAACCGATTATCGTTGTCAGGCTACAATAAATCAGTAAATTCAATTTTATTTCGTACATTTGCTGCTTTACTAAAACCGCACCTGTTGAGAAAATTTGTAGGTAAAGGGCTTGAAGATTTTTGAATGAAGTCTGGCCGGCCTAACATCCGCCATTTTAATTTTTTGTCAAAGTTAGGGCCACGTCGTATAAAACCCATATTAGGTAATCGATATTTGGTATCAATATAAACAAGTTTTGTAAGAGACAAAATAATCTAAAGTTGCACGTTTCTGAGATATGAGCTATCAAAATTAATATAAATTTATGGTTTTTCCATCATGGAAGTCAGGAAAACAACACCCATGTAGGAACAACTGAAAATTTTCGTCAGCGCCATCTTGGGATTTCATTTTGACCTCATTTTCGTTAACAGTGACCTTGAAAACCATGAAAACGACACCCATGATGAAAAACTCACGCAAGAGTCCTGGCACCCAAAAGTCCATTCGCGCATATGTCTTTTCGCGCAAGTGGGTTCACGCAAATGTCTTTCGCGCAAGATGCTTTACCGCGTTTTAGGGTATCAGGACATGATACCCTAAAACGCGGTAAAGCATCAGTTTAAGTCACCGCGGCACCACGGGTGCCGCCGCGTGCCTTCTGACTTCGTGTCCGCGACCTTATATTTAAATAAATATTGTGTACTTAAAAGTTGGAGTAACATTTTTAGTTTTTGTTTCAACGCAATAGCTTTATTATATGAAAAGTTAGAAACGGTACACATGAACACTTATATTAATTTTACTTGAATTCATTTGGAGCTTGGGCCTAGCCGTCACACGAATCAGATATGTACCAAAAAGTCTACTATTTTGCTTAGTTAACCCATTTAAATCTTGGACCTTAAGACCGGGACTTGAACTTAGGACCGGGGGGACTCAGATGGTCGATTGTCAACAGCAACACTTCTGCAAATGCCAAAAACTACTTTAGGTACCTTCTTTAGCTGGGTAAAGCTAGCAATTCTGTCAATAAAAATTACAATGAAATAAAAAATCCTACAAGGTACATTGTGTTTAAAAATCTAATCTGGATGAAACACTACAATTTTTACTATATTTCCTAAACTAATAAAGTTAGGTATGTGAATCCTTTCGTGATATTGGTTTTAAATATAGACTTACCGTTTTGGTACCAATTTCATTAAAACATCTCTATTAATTAAAATTGTCATTTTCAAACTACGTAATAGGAATGATGACTGACTTAAAAATATGATTCTGTTTAGTCCGTCAGTTAGATTATCGAAAAATATTGAATACTTACGTGTTTTTTGTTTTATCAAATCAATAAAAATTGATGAAGATATAACGTGTCAAAGATCATGCATGAGTGCTAGGGGCTTGTGACATCACATTTGAGTAAAGAATGTACTCAAATGTGACGTCACACGAGTTTTCGACTGACTGTATCGTCTTGATTTTTTGTTTACGTGAAAAAAGTAAAAATATTTATTTATTGAAACTTTATGCACTAGTAAAAACTGTACAAAGGCGGACTTAATGCCTTGGGCATTCTCTACCAGCCTACCTTAGGGTAATCCAGAGATAATACACAGTAGGTGCAATAACAGAAAAAAAAGACTAGATTTTTTTATCTAAACCATAAGAATAAATACACATATATATACATACATATAACAAAATATATAAAGTTAAGAGAGATAAACAAGAAAAACTATAACAACTTAGTTTTGAGACGAATCTGCCAACTTCTTTTGAATATGCTCTCGAGCCTTCACTTTAAGGTGAAACGACTAGACAACGTCCTGATACTCTGGGGGAGCGCATTCCAAAGGAAAACCGCCTGGACAAAGAAGGAGGATTTGATACAGCCAGATCTGTGAGAAGGACAGCGTAAAAGACAGTTAGTGGGAACAGTAAAGAAATGACGATTTATATCATCTACTTAAGCCAAATGTGTTAGGACGGTCTGAATGCCGCGATCTGCCGATACCTAGAGTTCCAAGGAATTTCCAGATATCAGCAGGAGAAGCAGAAGTGATATTATCAAGAATGTGGCGGCGTTTAGCGTTGCGTATCATCTGATTACACCGATTGCGAGCAGCCTTGAAGAGGGTTCAATAATCTTCCGACCGATCCTTCTTAAACCTCCGAAACACGCGATCCCTTTGGTCGCATCGCCATCCGAACTCCCCTATTCATCCATGGCGCAGGTGGACGCTTTAGCTTGACTCTCCTGATAGGAGCGTGGGTGTGGTACAGCTTAACTACAACATTATATCGACAATACAACATTATACAAGTTTTCATAAAACCACGATAACTTGGAAATTATAAATATTTTCTTAAATCTAATTGGGGCACTGAGGGGCACACGCTAAGAGCTAAGCGTGTGTGATGATGATGGAGAGAGAGAGAGATGGAGAATAAAAAATATGCAATGGTTTTAGAGATATATGATTCTGCAAAACGTTACCCCAGCAGGAATCGTTTTTTTCCGTTTTTTTCGAAAACGACACCCCGCACACATTTTTATATGTGGGGGCACATTTACAGCAGTTAGGGCACACATTAAACGTACCACTCATATAACTCTAGGAGACACTTTCTGCTGGGGTAACGTACACCGCCAGAATATGAGTGGCATCGGTGCGGTGCGGTGTTGCCGTTTTAGCCACTTCTAGCGGATTTTCCAAATAGGTTTTAGCCAAATAGAAAACCATTTTAACCACCAAAATAAATCTAGCCACTTCTGGCTGATTTTTAGATTGTTAAACCTACTTTTTATTATTAGAAGTCTACCGACTAATATCACCATACATTACCAATCTACCACCCAAACTAAAATTAGTTAATAGTTAAGTCACTACGGTCAAATCGGTAAAACAAACTGAAATACCATCCAAGTCATCATCCATTGTCGAAGATATTATTGAATCTCCAGATGACACTGTAGACTTAGAAATTGACTTTTTATTTTAAACTAAATAATTGACAATATGTTTCAATATCTGTACATTTTATTGTAATCAGCTTTTAATAAATGTTAAATACTAAGTATTAAAATTGATTCATTTAACCCATTTATCCCCCATGCCTAAATTGTAATACTTATCAATAGTAATTGGCCAGCAGTAACAGGCCAAAAGCACTTTAGCCACTTGTAGCGGAATTTTGAAAGAGATTTTTTGCTAAACTGGCAACTTTTTTCTTACATGTTTTGTACATGCGGCAACACTGGACTCCGCGCGCGCTCATTAGTCGGGTGGCCGCCGGCGAGTGAAGACGTCTTGTGGAACGAGTTGGCGGGAAAATGAAGACACGTGAATGAAGATTGAAGATACGTGAAGTGAAGATTGAAGAGTGGCCTCACGGCTCCCAACACTCATATTTCTTTGATCAGAAATCGTCAAACGTACGTCCTTATCAGGGCGGTCTGCGTCACTGTTTCTTTATCAGAACGCGTCAAAACGTAATAACTTGCTGTGATCGGCGGTGGCTACAGTACTCCCCCTCAAGCGAAGCGTACCGGCAGCTTGACGACAAGGCCTGAGCGCGTTGACTTCTTGATGGCGGGCAGGTCTGTAATCTGCTCGATATCTTGTCGCTCGAGCTGTGCGATGACCATCTGGGCGAGTTGGGCTTGGCCTTTCTTGAGGTCGTTGGTTGCTGCTTCGAAACTGATGAACGAGAGCTTTGGTCGATCGCGCCAGAATGGTGGAATGCGCATGGTGAGCGCATATACCAGCTGCTTCAGCCTTTGGAACTGGTGATGTTGAGCTTGATTGTTCTTCTGTTTCGCAGGGCTTCGGCATCTTGATTTGTGTGGAGACTGGAGAGTGATTCAGACGGGTCACGACACTCTTCTTTGATCAGAAATCGTCAAACGTACGTCCTTATCAGGGCGGTCTGCGTCACTGTTTCTTTATCAGAATGCGTCTAAACGTAATAACTTGCTGTGATCGGCGGTGGCTACAATGGTTTAACCATGAGCTTAGTAGAGGTATTCTTTTTGCTAACCACTGATACGATTTCAAAGAAAATGTAGACAGTATTAATAAAGCCCTAATGTTTGGATTTCACGACTTAATTAAAACACTTCTAACATATAATGCAAGTTAGAAGTAGGGTGACCAAGATCTTAAGGAGCGTCGATAAGACATTTTCAATTTTATTAAGATAAATATGTAAGACCTACCTTTTATTGTAAAAAATATTAATGATTGTCTATTCTATTAGTACCCACTTACCTATACGAAAAAATATACCTTACTACCTCCTTATGAGGTAATCACTGCTATTTTAATAAATCAAGCGTTCGTTTTAAAAATTAAGGTACTTTTTGTTTTCAATGATGACGCGTAAATAGCCTACCGCAGTATGTCATCAGCTGTTTTTAGTATCTTAGGTATCGGTGCCAAAGCTGAGGTCAGTGATAACGATATTGCACACAGTATCGCAACAAGTATCGATGCGAAAACATTCAGCATAGCTATATTCAAAAAAAGGTTTGACTCGATTTCGGTTCAGAAAGTCGTACCTATGTTTATCTCGCTCTCATCATTATGCCAAAAAAGACAGACAGACACCTATACCTACCCATTAATATATATGTCAGAAATACAAAAGAGTGTCAATACCGTGATGATCAAGAAGGTAGGCACCTAAATAATTGTATACAAATCTTATGACGTTGCATAATCGTTAATTTACAGTAATTTAAATTAGTGTTTTCTTTAGAAAAATGTTAAAATAAATAGACGAATACGGTGATAATATTTTTGCATGAGTAGGTACTTCTCCATCCAATTAACCAAAGAAAATCCCTCATTACGATATTAGATTCTACTTACCTACCTAAGTGATATAAAAACGACGCTTTTGGAAATGTCTGATTGACGCACCATAAATATTGGTCACCCTACTTCTAACTTGCATTATAGGTTTAAGTGCTCTAATCCAAACATTAGGGCTTTATACATTTTCTTCGAAATCGTATCAGTGGTTAGCAAAACGAATGGGACCTCTACTATGCTCCGTTTAAGAGAACTGCGTGGCCGCGCGTTTCTCCATGTGCGGACCGCGCGGCCATGGTTAAACCTTTATAACTTTCTGAATAGGTATTGGATCTACGAATTTGCGACTTTCATTGTTAGTGTTTTACAAATTCCTTCGTAATGTTGACGTAGTCGTTTTTCTTCTACGACACTGTGGCCGAGCAGTCGAAACGGACACTCCCAAATGCTCTAATTTATGCTCTAATTTATTCTAGCCCTGTAACGCCAGGCCCAAGTTTCTATGGAGTTAGGGTTTCTCCTTTAGCGAATGGACCACTTCAATACAGAACTTTATGGTCCCCCTTGTGGGTTGAAATTTTAAAAAAACAACGATTTACTTTGTGTTAGTTACTTTTAGTGGTTTTAACTTAAAAAAAAACCAGCCAAGTGCGAGTTGAACTCGCGTGGAGAGGGTTCCGTACAATGCCAGTCTTATATTGAGTTTACCACTTTACTTTAAATTCATAGAATTCTAGGATTTAATTAAATTAATAGAATTCTACAAGGAATTAACTATATTTTGTATTTTTTTTTTCAAAACTTTAGGCTCAGTAGTTTCGGAGATATCAGGGGGGAATGGTCGATTTTCGACTCTTTCATGAATAAAATCAAAACTATTTTACAATAATAACAAAAATATATTCTAAATCCTCTTAACAAGCCCTTTCATTTGATATGTGACACAGTAAGGTTTGCAAACTTTTTTTTTTTAATTTCCGAATTTGTTCCCCGAAGATGAATTTAAAAAAAATTGCTTTGCACATTGTGTTTGGGTCATAGGATTACACCATCGTGCCAAATTTCACCTGATTTGGTTCAGTAGATTCGGAGCAAATTGGCTGTGACAGACGGACGGACTGACAGGCAGACGCACGAGTGATCCTAAACCTAAGGGTTCCGTTTTTTTCATTTTTTGTACGAAACCCTAAAAAGAAAGAACTTTAATTATTAACAAAGTTTCATCCACATTTTCACTCCCATAGAATAGAATAGAATAATTTATTTATGTAAAAACAGGGTTATGAACTTACATGTTTCGCCATAGAAATGGCATACAAATATTAGAATATCATAAACGTAAAATTTTAATACAACATCAACATTGGTGTAAATATTAATATTACGATGTCTAGGTAATAAATCTCTAGGTCTAGGAATAGCACTTACAATTCAGGATTCATATCTATTCGAAATCTTAACAGTAATTAACAGACTCATAAAATTAAAGAAAATACTAAAAATATATCAACTTACAATACTTTGTAAACTCAGTAGCTACATATATCTATCGGATACTTTTTTTTCAAGGAATTCTTGTATACTATAAAAATAATTGCAATTTTTTATTGCAGTTATTAGACTAGTTTTTTGGCTTCTGCTTTGATGTGCAGGGATTCGCAATCTTGTGGGATCTCGACGAGTGTATTTCGAATGCAGGTCACGTGCTGCATATAATTTAGAGTGTTCCTTCACAAACATACCGGCCTGCATTATAAAAAGTCTTGTTAAGTTTTAATTTTTTAAATAGTGGTGACAGGATGATAATGGGCTGATACCGCAAATTGCTCTTAGTGCGTATACACGTAGAACGCTAGCTGTCAGAAATTATCAGCGCTTATAGTTACAGAGCCCACGACACTAAACCTAGTTCGATAAGACTCCCAGACGATGTTACCTGGCTGCGCTATTAAAAAAAAAACATTTTTAGATCATACCAAATACACAGTTTTTTTTTTTAATAGCGTTTGCAGGTTTTTTGCGTTGCAGCATCGGTATTTATTGTTCCCCATTAATAACGTGACTAATTATATATTTATATATCATCTGAGAGTCTTATCGAACTAGGTTTAGTGTCGTGAGCTCTCAACTATTATCGGCGCCGACCTGCCAGGGCTGACAACCAGCGTTCTACGTGTAGGTATACGCCTTTAGGCATTTTTTTTAACAAGAAATGCTTCATTTTCATTTGTGGAGTTCCCCCAGAGTAGGAGTCCATATCTGAGTAAAGAGGATACTTATCCGTGGTAAGTAGTAAGGGCTACTGCTTCATTAGCGGTCTTGAACGTTTAAGAGCAAACACAAATTGGTTGAGTTTCTTGCAAACGTGTTCTACCTATGTGTAATTTCCAGTTACAGTGCTGATTAAGAATGAGCCCAAGAAATTTGTATTCGCTAACTTAATTAATTTGTTGTCCTTGACAATTAAAGACAATAAAAGTTTTTGGTTTTGAGTTGTAATTTTGTATTTGGTTTTACTAGGGTTTGCACAGAGATAATTATTTTCTAGCCATTTTATAACTTAATTTGCTACTGTGTTAAGGTTTGTTTCGTGATTTAAGTCTGATTTATTATCATTAGCAACAATTACAGAAATATCGTCAGCAAAAAGTTTGCACTGTTGTTGTAAAGCATAGGGCAAATCATTAATATAAATCAGGAAAAGTAATGGGCCCAGTATACTTCTCTGTGGTACACTTGATTTTGTTTGACTGTATTCGAAACTGAATAAGGTAGAATCGTTATTTTGGTTCGTTGAGCTAATTTCTACTCTTTGTTGACGGTTCGACAAGTAGCTAGTAATCCAGTCAATAACTATCCCTCTGATTCCGTAGTTGTTGCATTTTTTTAGAAGCAAATCGTGGTTGACAAAGTCGAAAGCTTTGCTCATGTCAAAGAAGACAACGGATACCGATATCGATTACATTTTTTATTAGAGTAAAGGCTGCTAACGTCGTCGATTTACCTCTTTGGAAGCCGTTTTGTTCTTCTTTTACAATTTGGACTTTTTCTGTATAATTTGTTAATCTACGATGCGTAACGACATAAGGGTTGAAATTCTAACAACAACGTTGCGTTAGCGTCCAACCATAAACCTAGATAATTTTGTGATTTGTGTCATTGACACTGGCTCGACCACCATCAGGGATTTTAATTTTGATAACACAAAAAAATTGTCGCTAATTACTTAGTCGAAATTTGTCACCAAATATCTGAATTTGTCGGTCACTAGTTCAAAATATATAAGGGTTATAGGTGGCCGATCTGGAGAGTCTCCCCAGCTTGGTAACATTTATATCTCAAAAACGAGTGCATCTAGCGAACATCTGGTTTCTCCCATAATTTGTCGCCAAGTCACAGATTTAATCGGGTCTTAGTTTAGAAGATAAAATGAGTTCAATTAATAAGGTATAGTCCAAGAGCTAGATCTAAAGAATTTAGAGAGTTCAGTCGATCTAGCTATTGGACTATACCTTACTAATAGAACACATGGCAAGGGATTATTTTTTTTGCCAATGGACATTGAAACGTATTGATATAGAAATACGACCGCGGCGCGTCTTTCAATACAAATCCCTTTCGATGCCACGGCATGCCACGGGATTATTTTAAAGCATAACAATTTAAGTCGTATTTCTATATCAATACGTTTGAATGTCCCGTTCCTGTGTGCTGACATCTCTTTGAGGCGCGCGTGGAACACGAACGCGCCGTCGACACGGCAAAATGTTTGTCCCTTGAACTACTTCTATGCGTAAACTAACTTTGATAGGATATAACTTATAAGTTTCTAAACTTAAAATTATCGGACTCATAGCTTGGTTTTACTCTGGGGCAAGTAGGTAAGGACATATTATGTTTTTACATTTTTTTGTTGGCTCCGGAGATCTTTTAGCAGCAAATTATCAATCAAAAAGATATTTTTAAACACTTGCAAGACATAACAAAATAAGAGGGACTAAAACAGGGGGAAGGAAAGCAAACTGGTATGATCAAATTTTTTTGTAAAAAAGTAAATTTAGGTACTTAATTATAAAACTAAATTAGTAATTTCATATTATATTTAATAAAATAAAGGACACAATAAAGCTGGAACATTTGGAAGGACATAGATATTTTAGGCACAAAATGAGTTGGACTTGATTCAACTCATTTTGTGCCTGTGTGTAGGTAAAAGAAACTATACATACTATAAAAATTATTTATGATTTACTTAAATGTTTGGCCCAGTACCTAATAAAAAAACTTAATCTTAAGCGGGCTCCACATTCGCGCCGCGAACAAAAGTCAAATTCGCGCCCGTAATTTTGCCGCGAAGTCGTCGCGAAAAACATGTACCTCCACATTCGCAATCGTTCACAGTTAACAGTTCATAGTTCACGCGCCCGTCGAGAATGGACGTCGAATGCTATACAGAATTGCTTTAAATAAATAGAAATATGCTTGCTCCAGACTTCTTTTTAGAATCCTTCGCCTTTTTCCTATAACTTAACCACTTCAATATTTCCTACATAAGCATCCATACGTCATGTACTTTCACGCGCGAGTGTGGATGCGCTTGCGTTCACGGGAGGTTCGCGCTTCGCAAACCCGCGCGCAAGCCATCTACATTAACGGTTCGCGGCTTTCACGGGTGTTCGCGAGGCGAATCATGCTTAAAAATATTATAAAGTTGTGACACAAAAAGCTTAACAGACCAAGGAAGACCAGGCAGGCATATCCTTCTAGCCCTTGTCCCATTCTACTTGGGCTCGGCGCAACACGTTTGCTGCTTCCATTCTCCCCTGTCAGAAGTTATGGCATTAATTACTACTTTCTCTCTCTTATCATTTCTCACACAATCCATCCAGATGGATGAATCTAGCGTCCATCTTCAAGCAATGCCAAAAAACAATACGTAAAAAAATACTCTCTAATGGAACAGGAACTTATTATATCTATTACATACAAAAATAAATATAAAAATATAAAATAAATATTTGAATACATAATTTTATATACAGAGAATGATTAAAGATAGAAAATGTAAACGATAGGACTTTAATTAAATACATATAATTTTATGGAATAATGTGAAACTCTTTGAAGCAAAAAATCAAGCGGCGAGGAAGCACATTCGCACATTCATAGGCCGTCTTAGCATTATGGTTACTCCGTCGATCTGCACACCACACACACCTTCGATACGACGTCCTAGCTGTGTCACCTACTTTGTGTGCCTTGCGCTGAATGAAATACCGCTCCGTAAAGAAAAGAAAATGTAATGTCTACTGAAGGCGGTTGCTACTGAAGGAGGTACTGGAACATGAAAAAAAAATGATCGAAATTGGAAATGTTGTCTTACCAATCTTCCACTAATTTCAGACGAAACACCAAAGCCTGGTAAGTCTGTCCCATTTACTTCTCCAGTAGTACCCGACTGTTCTGAATAGTAATATTCAGAAACCTTTTATAAATAACTTCTTGTCCCATTTTATGCACTGCTTGCGCTCTATAAAGTAGGGCTCCAGCATTTGGTCCTATCCATCAACTCCACCCATCCTAAGGTTGTAACCTGCTACAAGTGTGGGCTTATAGACTGATATTCTACCAGGCTTTGGAACCGTTTCAGTTTGATCCATGTCATAGTACCTACGTGGATATAAGGTTCAACCGATTACGGTCTTGGTAAGCCATCACCATGACATTGCCAAATTGATGACCCATGTATTTTTCCTCTACTACCTTGAGTTTCCAGATCGACGCTGGAATGTTTTTGACATACACGGCGATTTGCGACATGCACAACCCTATCTGTTTTTCGCCTTTTTGAAAAATCTGTCTAGTGAAGGGGAATTGAACCAATTATTAGTTAGAGAAATCAAAATCAAAGCATTTTTATTTCAAGTAGGCCAGTTACAGGCACTTTTGAACTGTCGAAACAAAGATGAAAATTGAAGTACAGTGCTGGTTCTTGAAGGCAAGGCAGAATTGGTTGTTCTTTTACCAAGTAAATAAAGAAAAGGAAACCTGTGCTGGATTCACACAAATTAAAACTCTTAATACCACAACGTGCGGATTTTGTTTTGATATACGGTTTTATTGACAGAGGTTCTTTCCAAAGAATAAGCTATTCATCAATACAGATCTCCTGGCTTGGAGTATATAAAGTTCCACAATTTTTAATTTAAGTGTTCTAAAATAGGCCCCATTGAGGGTATAATACCCCCGAGGGTTTCTCAAGAGAGCTAAAAGCTGCCTCATCTATTTTCAATAATGGTAACTTGCTAAAGCAAGATTTCACTGATGGCATTTTGATGATACCAATCATGATGTGGACAGCATCAATATCTCATACACATTCGTATCATAACATAACCTAGCAAATCTGGCACTCGATCTCTTAATTTCATCAACATACCTATTGGTTTTTTCGCCAATGTATGTCAATAAAATTCTACGCCAATAAAATGCTGTCATCCCAAAAGGTTCTACAAGCATCATAAGGGTCAACAAAGTGTCGAGAAGTGCCAAATATATCGCGAAGAAAGCGCTCTTTCTCACCATGCCCGCCGTCTATCTTCTCGCACTTAAACTCTTCCTGATCTATCTCACAAAAAGCGCTTCCTCTTCAATCACACTTTCACTTGCTGTCCTCACATTTACAGAACTCCTCGCATTCCTGTCATGCCTGGCCTGAACACGGCCAATATTTTCAGCCATATTTGGTGGGAAGACTTCGTTGGAAGGATACGTCTCGACCAATTCTTCCCCTATTCCATCCACCACTGTAGTTTCCTCGGCCTCTTAACGCCCACCGCAGCTGCTGGAGGTTGGCACTTCTCTGCTAGTACTCGCGACAAAGAGCGGGGCAAACGGGGCTGGATTGGCTGCCTCGACCACTTCGCCCATACTAAAAACAAAAACAAAAAAGTATTTAATTCCACAAATAACCTCACACATACATCATAGCCAGAATAAATAATAAAAACTGAACCGGGGAACGCTTTTTAAGTTTTTACACACAATGAAAACAATTACCATTATAAAATATACGGTTCACACTATGTCACAATGTACGGTTTACATTATAGTGTTTGGTAATAACTCAGAATACCTATTAAAATCCCTGTGTTTCAGTCTTGTTTGGGGATAATTTCATACCCAAATTTTATACAAATCATAAAGCAGGATATTAAGCTGTCTGCAAGATAGATAGGATGTTCAAAAGTGTACTAAATAAATCATATAATATTATTTAGTCCTTTATTTATTTATCATACACATTCTTTATATTTCTTAAAAAAAAACCGGCCAAGAGAAAGTCGGACTCGCGCACCGAGGCCCGAGGGTTCCATACAAACTTTTTAAAGGACAAACTTAACTTTGCTGTTCGATCCCTAGAAACGCCTATTGCTCCAACCGCAAGTAATAAGTTTGTTTTAGTAAAATCGCTTTTTTGTTGTTATTAAACTACGAATTATTTCAGATTTTCCTCTTTACATGTGCTGTAAGACCTTGCTTTTTGCCAAATTTCGTGATTCTAGGTCAACGGGAACTACCTTAATGGTTTTTTACCCAAAACTACTTACTTCCGGTTGACCGAAAAATAAGTTGTAAATTTTGGTAGATTTTGGTACTTACAAGTTTTCGCGAAAATCTGAATTTGCCCATTTCTTTTTATCGTGTAATCTATCTATATATATAAAACTAGTGTGCTTGGGTGCGCGAGCTGCGCGCAGCTCGCGTGTTGGTGTTTTTGAGAAGTATTACTTACCCTTACAAAATTTTGAGAATCTATAGGCACCCCTAAATGAATTGGAAAATCCGTTAGAATTACCCCTAAAACAGTATGAAAACCCCTACGGACCCCTAATAAAACCTTATTTAAAAACTGAGACCTTTTTCCATAAAACATTACCCTAAAGTTTGCTGAGTAACGCTTCACCCACTCAACCATCGTTACGCTCAGGACCTACCTACCACCGGACAGGTTTCGTCGCCTACTATAACATTTGTTCAAACACCTGATGGCTATGTCTAGCCGTTATGAAGTTACAGCCCTTTCAATTTTAGGGGAGCTTGGGGAGGGTAGCTTCACCCGCCCTCCACCTCGCTACACCTAGGACCTACCTACCCCCGGAAAGCTACTACCTTTCAATTTTAGGGGAGGTTGGGGAGGGGGGGTATACAAATTTTAACGACCTTCAATAATAAAATATAGTAAAAACCAAATTCCGCTCGTGTCCTAGTTTCCGAGATACGATGGGGGGAGGGGGGGAGGGGGGGAGAGGGGGGCAAGGGGGCCAACTTTGAAAAATGGGTTTTATTTTTTCAAGCCTCTATACGAATTCGTAAAAAAAACAAAATACGGGTCTCTTAGTTTCCGAGATACCGATAGGAAGGGGGAGGAAGGGGAGCGAAAAGGGGAGGTTTGGGATTTTTCCCCTACTCGTGAGAGTTACTTGTTTACGAATCGGTCAAAATATACCCCCATACCCATCCACCATCTGGGAGAACAATGATGTCAATGAGTGAGTGAGTCAGTCAGTCAGTCAGTGGTAATTTAGCTTTATATAGTATAAGGCAAAAGTGATTGACTGATGTATCAACGCACAGGCCAAACACTTAGGCTAGAAAATTGAAATTTCTCACATGTATTCCTCGTATGACGAAGGCATCCACTAAGGAAGGATTTTTCAAAATTCAACCCCCAAGGGGGTGAAATAGGGGGTGAAATAGGGCCTAAAAGTAAGTATGAAACTTTTTATTTCTTGGACGTATTTGCATGAATTCCTTGGACGCGTTTTTGAGTACGACAAAAAAAATGAGTTACGTATTTCAGCGTTTTCCAAAATTCAACCCTTAAGAGGGTAAATTAAATTTTGCACACAGAAAGTTTATAACCTCGGTTAACACATACGAGTAGAATACTGTTCATCCCAGTAGTATGATCTCGTGGGACAATTATCCAAATCCACGCGGGCGAAGCCGCGGACAACAGCTAGTAAATAATATTTTATTTATTTGTTCAACATGTTTCCTTTGCCTTACAGATAATAAATCTAATGCGACAAAGTAACTCAAAAATATGCTTAACTATACCTTACATGCTACACAGTACGTGGCCCTTGTAAACTCACTCAGTGTACAGGTGAATATGTCTATGGTATCCGCCACAGTGTTGAGAGTGCGCAGCGCGCGAGTCAGCGGTGCGCGCTCCAGCAGGTAAGTGCGCGCATACCAGCGCACCAGCAGCTGCGGCTTGCGCCGCCGCGCCACGTACCTATCCGGTAAATTAAACCCTATTTCTGATAGTATACCTGCGTTTTGTATACTACCTCATAAAACTTTAAAAAGGTACGTTGCCAATGCCACTTCACTCCTAATTTCTAATTTGTAGTAGCCCACCATACCAAGACAGAATAGGGTAGGATACAGTAGTATCCCGGGTATCTCCCATACAGCTTTAAATAAATAAATCTGACATTTTTTTCTGTATCCGTTCGAGCATATTTTTCAATTTTATTTCACTCGGGCCCCAGACGGCCGCATTATACTCCAGATGACTCCTCACAAGCCCTCAATGCACTGATGTTTGTGAAGTCATTTGCTTGACGCAGCATAAATCCCAAATTCTTGTACGCCTTTTTACAAACGAGTATCACGTGTTTGCGAAACTGCAGATCGCTGGTGAAATTAATGCCTAAATCCTCCACCTCCATGACACGCTGCAGTAGCTCCCCGTCCATGCTGCACTGGTGGTGGTGTGGGATTCGTGTGCGTGTGAATGAAAGCACCGAGCACGTTGACACATTAAAGTATAGCTTATTAGAGTGACTCCATTCAGTGACCCTATCCAAGTCGTGCTGCAGCATGTCATGATCGGCAGTGTCTTTTATAACTGCAGACGACTTAAGGTCGTCAGCAAATAGCATGCATGATGACATGACTACCTCAGGTAAATCATTTACCACAATAATGAATAATAAGGGTCCCAAATTACTACCCTGACTGACGCCCGATCTGGTGTAGTAGGGCTCCGAGAAGTGTGCGCCACAGTCCACATACTGACGTATATATAGAAGATAACTAGCGAAGAATTTTACAGTATGAAATGTGCAGCCCATACTCGCCAGCCTTGACAAGAGTATGTCATGGTCGACTGTGTCGTACGCCTTCCTGAAGTCCAGATAAGCTACGTCAACCTGAAGCCCAGCGTCAACAGCTGGTACCAACTGTGTCATCAGGTGAAGCAAGTTCCCCGTTGTACCTCACCCAGGACGGTAGCCGTGCTGCGTATCAGACAAATGAGGGCCTATTTGTGCGTAAAGGCAATTGTGAACAGCCATCTCGAATTCCTTGGCTGGTGCGCTAAGTACCGCAATTGGCCCGAAGTCACTGACATCCGCACCACCTAGCTCTTTCGGTATAGGTACCACCCGCGTAAGTTTCCAACGACTAGGAAAGTGTGCCACAGAGAAACAAACATTGAATATGTGCAGCAAAGGTTCTACTAATATCGTGCGGCAATCTCTCAAAATAAAGGGCGGAATACCGTCCGGACCTACTGAGCGCTTAGGCCGCAGACCAGACAGCGCGCGCCTGACGCCCGCCCGGTCGAGGTAGGCGAGGTGCGCATATGCGCTGCTCGGCGCTGCCTCCCCGCACGCCGCCCCCGCGCTCAGCGTACCCGCTGTCGTACTGTACACAGAGTGAAAGATCCTCGCATATTCGTTAGCGGATTCATCACCAGATAGAACTCGTCCCTCTTTGATCAATTTGTAGAAGTATATTTTTTCGACCTTACGTAATTCCAGAATGTTTAGGGTCTGTAGCGAGATGGTTCTGTATTCGATCTCTGTACCGGAGGTGACAACTCGTTGTTTAGACCTCAGTATCTGGTATAAATGTCAACTTGCTAGATCCAACCGTTCCTGAGAAAATCGGTGGTGACAGACGGTGTTGGGGTTAACCCCTTGTATATTTGTAGTGGAGGCTGTTTCCAGGTCGAGGATTCGTGGTAGCCTCAATTCTACCACGAATCCTCGACCTGGAAACAGCCTCAATACCTTTCATAATAATTAAATTTTATTGCAAAGTGTAGCACACAGAACACATCGACACAGTTATATTTTTATGGAGGCAAGTGATGAGTGTTGCCATGAACAAATTAAAATAGACATCAGTGTTGTCAATAAACTAAATTAATATTCTGAATGTTATTACTCTTAACATATTGCGGGCCGCGAAATGCAAACCTCGGTTCTAGAAATAGCAAGTTGTATTTAAACATTTTAAACAAGAAAATGGCAGTAAGTCAAATGGCTGGTGGTGGCTAAGCAAAGAAAGGTCATCAGGGAAGCAAAGAAAGCTTACTATAATAGTATGATAAATTACACAATTTTATGAAACATACATTTTACAACTTAAAGATATTACACCGTAAGGTATTCTTGGCGTCGCAATTTAAGATAATAACTAAATTACACAATTATGATGACCCACCAACTTATCATACAACTTATCATTATTAAAGAGAAACAAACAAACCTTGGTACCACCTAGTATGTTTTCGTTTATTGGATGTCATTACCTCAAATGCTCTTATTTTATTATCATTTCAGGGAACACTTGAGTTATACGACCCATAGGCCACGTGCAGGTGTATTGTCATCACGAAGCAATATAATGAACATTCATCTCTCCACTTTGGTCTGGACTGCAAGTTGTTAAGATAGTATTTATGCCAAGTTTTCCAAAAGGATTGTACAACTTTGTTTGTAACATTCCACAGTCTAAGCTTTGATTGAGATTGGTACCTCAGGGGAGAGATGCGAGATCGGCGGCGGCGACCTCTCGCTTCCGGCCCTGGTCCAAGCCATGGTCCGGAGCGAGACGGAATGGGACGCCGTCACCTCCTTCTGCGAAGCAGTCATACTAGCGAAGGAGGTGGCGGCACGTGAGAGGGAGAGATCCTCACGTCCCGGCCGCCGCGGGAGACGCCCCGGGCGTCGGGGGCCACGTGGTGGCTTCCGGCCACCGTAGGCGCGGGCCTGTGGACGGGGAGCGATGGGCTAGCTCGCCGTCGGTCCGTCTCATGACGGCAGGCCGTGTCTACGGCGCGTTCGTGTTCCACGCGCGCCTCAAGAGTCAGCAATAGGGAAGGGGTCCGCAAGGGTCGAAGCCTGCCGGGGCTGCGGGACTATTCGAAAGAGATACTGTGGCCCCGGAACACAAAGGGCGATGAAGGAACATGGATGGGTTTTAGTCAGCAAAAGTCTGACACTTCTTCCTGCTCCGCCCAGAGCGGGAGGAGTCATTTGATGATTTCCCATCCGAAAAAAAAAAGAAGGCGTGAGGAGATCCTGCTCAGGGTATGAAACTAGGTGATACTTAGTGCTTTTAACAGTCGCTTACAAAAGCCCGCCAAACACAGGTGAATAGCTTAGTATAAGTGAAAATATATGTTATTTTAATAATAATAATAAAAACTTTATTTTCAGGCAACTTTGGCCCATGGATAAATACCTTACAAGCCATGACCATTGACCCGTGCTTGATGGTCTTGAGAACTTATCAGCCTATACAAATTAGTCAAGTGGTTCCTTGCACCCTTGAAATTACTTGCATTATCACAAAATACGTCATGAGGGAGACCCCTCCGCGATGCGAAACATTCGAAACAGGCAAGAAATGTTGCAGTCGTCATGTCTGATGCCAGTTCTAAATGAGCTGCTTTTGTTGTAAAACAAACAAACAGGCATATGTAACCCTTTGTAATAAGAAACAGTGTTACCCTTGATTGTTTTATGTCCAAAGGCCCTGTATAATCAATATCCACTTTTTCAAAGGGACGCGCTTGACTTATGCCCGTTTTCACCATTAGCCCCTAAAATTTAAGTGTCTCCTAAACAAATATAAGGGGCACCTAACGCAAGTTTTAATTTCACCAACGGTTAAGTGACACCTAAAGCATTAAGGGGCTCTTATAATTTAGGGGATGAAATGACGACCCCGTAACACTTAGGTGACACATATTTTTAGGTTATTTCGTGACCGACCAAGATTACATAAAATTAACGAGATAAAAATGGATAGTGACCACGATGATTATGAAGCTTTAGAAGCAATTGAAGATATAGAGTTAATAAGTAACCAAAGTTTGTTAAGGCGACCTCGTATTTACCGTGAAAGATCGAAGGATTTTAACAAATACGATGACAAAGATTTTTTCATAAGATTGTTGATGTAGAATTAAAAGAATTTGTGATGGCTATCCACGCACTGTTCTTCGCCTCATTTGTGGTCCCATCTGTCTTTTTATTTAAAATAGTTTCTTTGTGATGGAGCAGTAACTTTATTAACTTATCTTTATCTTCGAGTGAAAAATTTGGTCCACGTTTCCTCTTTTCTGCCATTGTTTATTTGTAAGTAATAAAATATTTCAACACCAAAGAAAAACACACGCAATCACGCAAGAATACCAGCTAACAAAAACAAACAAACGAAATATAACTCAAGTCAAGTCACGTGACTTCAAAATTCTATTCTATTTTTTGTTGATGGCAAGCAAAGCCGATGTCGACCATTCTGCCAATGTCAAAAGTGAATTGGAACGGCAAGTGTGTATTTAAAAAATTAAATTAAAAAAGGAATTCATAAAAATCTTCGACGATACATTGATTAATGTAGATCTTGTGGGGTTAGTACTGGACTGAAACAAACAGAAAAAAATAAAATTACATAAATAATATAAATGTTAGAACATTTAAAATAAACATAAACCACACCACACACAGAACACACGGGGGGAACAAATATTATAGTTTTATATTATTGTGACGGATGAAAATCATCAACGCCACAAGCAGTTCGGGAGAGGAATATGTTAAAAGGGAGGGGAAATTAATGGGAAGAGGGATTTTAAATTTAGTGAGACGGCTATACAAATCTAGAGGTGGTATGTTGTTAGAGCAATTGAAAAATATGTGGTCCAGGGTGCCATCCTCCAACCCGCACTCGCAGATAGAGGAGTCACGGATATGAATTTTGTGTAAAAAGACAGGAGTGCAACAAAAACCCAAGCGGATTCTACACAAAAAGAAATAACAGTTTTCGAAACTTTTTTGTGACAGAAAAACCACGGTTTTGGTTTTATGGTCGGTTGCACTGCGTAAAAAAAACGACCTTTCTTTTTGCTAGACATATTCCATTGCTCCTGCCAGGAACGCTGCAGATTCAGTCTTGGAAGGGACAATAGGTCGTAACCCTGATAGGTATTGTGCGTGAGATCTGACGTTAGAGATGAACAAGCATTTTTAGCCAAAGCATCAACACATTCATTACCCTTAATACCACAATGGCTAGGTATCCAAACTAACTGAACATCTTTTTGATTACTGGCGCAGAAAAATAAAGATTTTTTAATTTTTAAAATAAGGGCACTGTGCAATTTACTTTTGAAGGGATTCTGAACTAAGGCTTGTAAACAGCTAAGGGAATCTGTAAAAATAACGGCTTTCTGAATATTGTGGTGTGACTCAATAAAAAGACAAGCTTCCAGTATAGCCACACACTCACCAGTGAATACGGAAGACTCCTTGGGGCATTTAAACTGTAAGATAATTTTGGAGCTTTGGTAGTAGACCGCAGCGCCAGTGTGACTATGATCGGTTAGTTTTGAAGCATCCGTAAAAAATAATTGAAAACCATTCCATCTCTCGCCCACCACCGCATTGAAAGTCAAATTCGCTAATGGGGATTTTTTGAATATACCAATATCAAAGAAAATTTTTGGGATATAACTTAAAACTTCATAAGGAAAATTAAAAAGGGGTAATCTGGGATACTGTATGATCGGGTTTACTAAATTTAGAATTAGCCGGAAGGATTTTAGGATTAGAGGAGTTTCTTTATTTTTCCAGTAATTTGAGCTTCTGCATAAGGCATCTAACTCGTTCAATCTGTCTGTAAGAGGATGGGAGGATCTACATATTAGTCTAGACATAAAACGGGAGGCCAGATATTGACGTCTAAGGGTCAGAGGAGGTTCAGCACATTCGACCTGCAATGCGTTAACGGGAGAGGACTTCATACAACCTGAGATGATTCGAAGGCACTTGGACTGAACTCTATCCAGCCCAGCCAAAGCACCTTTGTTGCAGGGAATCAGAAGGTATGTTCCATAGTCTAAAACACTACGAACTAAGGCATTATAAACTAATTTCATGGTGTAGGGGTGTGCACCCCACCAAACACCCGCAAGAACTTTTAAAATTGAAATAATTCTTTCACATTTTTGAATAAGAGAATTTATGTTGAGTTTGCCAGTTAATTTTGTATCTAAAATAACGCCTAAAAACTTAACTTTATTAACTATAGGAATATTGTGGCCTAAAATGTTGACTGAAATATGGGGAATGAGTCTTTTACGGGAAAAAATAACTGCCGAACTTTTTGGTGCAGATAATGAGAGCCCATGGTTTAAAAGCCAATGGTTCAAAGAATCCAGAGAGAGGCATAAAGATGACGCCGCGTCAACTATGGAGGGATCTGTCACATACAAAACAATGTCATCGGCGTATTGTAACATCTGACAATTATTATTTATGCAGGACCTAATATCAGCCGTGTATAAATTGTAGAGTATGGGGCTAAGGACATAGCCTTGTGGGAGTCCCTTCCATGTCTGCCTTTCATCGAACTCCTCACCCTGGACTCGCAGAACCAATGAGCGGGACAGCAGTAGTTCACATATGCATTGTATCATCTTAGCCGGAAGACTCAGCTCTTGCAATTTTTGCCTGAGTACGGGAAGAAGTACATTGTCATACGCAGAGGAGATATCAAGGAAAGTAGCAACAATGGATTCATTTCTAGAAAAAGCCAAGTGTATATCCGTAACTAAAATACCAACACTGTCCATTGTACTAAGCCCTTTCCTAAAACCAAATTGATGGTTTGGTAGTAAGTCTCTTGATTCTACTATCCACTCAAGACGGTTTTTAATAAGGTACTCCAGTAATTTGGCTAGGACTGAAGATAAAGCAATTGGTCTAAGGCCATTCGGATCATCTGCATGTTTGCCTGGTTTCAATAGAGGAATAATAACCTGTAATTTCCATTGATCTGGGACCCAACCATTAATATAACAAAAGTTTAAAATATTAAAAAAATAGATTTTAGCCTTTTCGCCAGAATGGGTTATAAAAGAATATGGCACGCCATCAATACCAGGAGCTGAGTCCCGTACATGTTTGAGTACCACATTAAATTCCTCCAAAGTAAATGGTGCATCGAAAGGATCCTCTGTTATGTTAGGCAGGGGTGCGTTTTGACATTCTGTTGAGAGTGGAACATAAGATGGTGCTATTTTGTCAAAAAAAAGTTCAGCTGTTTCTCTATTGATTGGTGAAGAGATTGATGGGGAACATCCACGCCTAAACCTATTTATATTTTTCCAGACGACTGAAACTGGAGTGGAGGGAGATAAAGAAGTGCAAAATTTAACCCAACCCGTACGTTTCTTTTTACGGAGAAAGCGCTTGGTTCTGGCATTATGTTGACAGTATGCCAACAGATTTTGTGTGCTCATATCTGTATTGTAACACACCTCGGCTTCATTCCTAACCCTGACCGCCGCAGTACATTCGGTATCCCACCATGGAGGTGAGGGTATTTTATTGCGGGCACTGTTCTTCAATGGGAAGCAGGAATCTGCACTGGAGGTAATAGCTGTTACGAAACCCTCATAACAGCTCTTGGCATGGCAGTGATCAGAAGGATCTGATAAATTTGAATTTAAATTTGGAAGAGCATCAATTTTATCCTCTAATAATGACACAAATTTTGTCCAATCTGGTTTGGACAGATTATATTTCAAAAGTGGAGGGGAAGGTCTAAATAAGATTTATTGACCAAAGATATGACTATAGGGTAGTGATCGCTGCCATGCGACAAGGTTGTGCATTCCCAGTGAGTTGATGCTGCTAACTCAACCGAACAGAATGTGAGGTCTACGCAACTCTTTTGCTGTCCTGGAAGAGATTGTCGTGTTGAGCAGCCGTCATTTAAGACGCAGAGATCCAAATCATCCAAAATATCAACTAGAGCTACAGCAAAGGCATCACAGCGTTCAGACCCCCATCTATAATGGTGGCAGTTAAAGTCGCCCATGACCAGTATTGGACCTTGAACATTAGAAAAAATATCTTTTAAAATTATTAAAAAATCTGGGCGAGGATGTGCAATATAAATGGAAAACACTGTGATGCCTTCTACCCTTCCTGCAGCAATGCTCATATCCCCCGTAAGTGGAGGCAATGTAAAGGGCAAAAGTGGGACCCGGTTGTTGACTAGGAGAGCCGACCCTCCATAGCCATCCGATCTGTCACATCTGATAGTGTTAAAATGTGGCATACGGAAGCTAAGACTTGGAGTAAGCCAAGTCTCAGCTATGGAACAAGCTAAAGGCTTGTATTTATTTAGAAGGAATATGAGGTCGTGCTTTTTATGCCACACGCTCCTCACATTCCACTGAAGGAATACTTGGGGAGACGCCATTTCTAATATCTAAAAGAAGAGTTATAAGTTGGTCGGCAACGTTGGACGGTGATTGAGTATTAGCAGTAGAAGAAGAAGTAATGATAGGTATGAGTTTTATAAGTAAATCGATAATAGAAGAAGTATTATTGTTGGAAGAGATATTATTATGATTTAGAGCGCAGCCATTAGGCTGTGAAGGTTGAGGGGAATTAATGATCTGTTGATGAGCAGCTTTGTCATAAGACGGGGAAAGAGGGGCATGGGATCTAGGCTTTAGGGCTACTGTCTTGCGATAAGACTGAGAAATCGGAGTTTTAGCGATGTTGGCGTAGTTGCGGGAAGCTACTGGAATTGATTTACTAGCTTCAGCATAAGAAACGGATTTCTCAGCCATAACGGTTTTAATGGCTTTCTGTCTACCATGCTCGGGGCATGACCTGCTATTGGCGAAGTGATTTCCCGAACACAGAATACAGAAGGCCTCGCCCTCAGAAATGTTGCAACCATCACCTGGGTGATCATGACCACATTTGCTGCAGCGTGGTTTTGACCTACGTTCGTTAGCCACATGACCAAATCTACAACATTTGCGACATTGAATGGTGGGAAATATGTACTGTTCAACAGGAAGGGATGTGTAGCAGCAGAAGATTCTTTTGGGTAAGACTTGTCCATCAAACGTGATCACACAAGTTTCAGTGGGTTTCCATTCATTATCCCCGTCTCTCTGAACTTTTCTGTTGATTCTACGAACTTTAAGAATGTGCCCACATCCTGCAGGCACAGACAAATATGTGATCGCCTCGTCTTCTGATATATCAGAGGGTATACCTGTAACTACTCCCATCCTTGTGATGTTGAATGTAGGGATAGAGGCAGTATAACTGTACTTGGTTAATAGACTATTAACCAAGAATGAGTTGGCATCCTGAGGCGAAACGAACTCTACAGAGACGCGATTTCTACCGATCCTATTAACCCCACCACGAACTATGTTCGCGATGTTGTTACTCATCAAGAATTTTAACCTAACCTAACCTAACCGGGTGTAAGGTAGTGCCTGAGTTGGGTTGGGTCTCTACACGGGATACGTGGACGACAAAAGGAGCCTTATCTATTGCCGAATATTTGGCACGTTCAATTTGGCTTTTCTGTTGTTTGTTTGGGGGGGAAGGAATTGACAGAGTATCTTCGTTGTTACCGGGACGTTTACGGGAAGATTGCACCTGGGATTGAGATACATCCATCTCTGTGATGCTGCAGACAACATCTGCGAATTGTGACAGTGAGTTTGGGAAAAGAGGTGGAGAATGAGCTGGGATGTCGGGGGGATCAGGGTCAGGCGGTTTGTTTGCATCCATTTTGATGAAAAGAGATTTAAAAAAGACAATTAAGACAAACCTGTTTCCGTACACAAGGACAAAACACTTAAATACTGACAAGACACAAAAATATCAACTATCACACAATAAAAACACCTTAGAATTCTAGACACACGTGCTACCCAAAAACACTGTGGCGAGAATCCGACTTCAAAATTTTACTGCGATTTGCCAATGGCATACGCCACACAGCCACAAAAAGTAAAATTTTAACTTTTTATTATCTAGCTAATATTTAAAAGGTGCAGACCCTACTTTTTCCAAATAAACTGAGTGAAATTACGTACTTTAAAGTTAAATATCAATAAAATCGTTTACTCGAAAAATTTATCGATAAACGTTTCCGCAGTACCTCCGCACTATACGTCACCTAACTAGGGGACCCTTACATAAGTAGCCCTTAGGATGGTGAAACAGAATTTAGGTAAGGGGATGATTTGAAGGGTCCCCTAAGATAAGGGAACCTTACTTAGGTTACTGTTTAGGGGCTACTGGTGAAAACGGTCATTACTCTTTGCTTCGCAAGGAATCCATCATCTATTTGGAGGCTTGTGCCTTCAATTTTAAACATGTTACACATTTGTGAACATATTTTTTTATATGTCTAAGACCATTTATCAACCAATACTTTTTATTGAAAACTGATAGTAATAGCTTAGGGCCAGCATGCATAAGCCTAATGTGCTCACTTTGAATGATCATATCAGTAACACGTGATTCTTTGTGAAGAATAATAGGGTGTTTTTGAGAAGAGTTGTGGAGATGCCCATCAACTCTAATTATGTTCTCTTTATCAAGAAATGGATGTAATGGTTTTAATGAATTATTTATATTTCTATTGTTTATTAAATAATTTCTTTCTATATTAAAATATTAATTTTATTCACATTATATTATAAACAATAAAGAGCTTTGTATTTCTTTATTTGTTAAGAAAGTTGTTTGAATTCTTTCAGTTTTATTCTTAGCTTTACAGTTTTTATAAAAAAACGCCAGATGTATGCTAGTATCCTAGTCGTTTTGTGTATACTTGAATACCTCTCAAACAGATCAAATATATTTTTTGCAACTGGATAAGCGATGGCACCGGAAATCGCTGCGTCAACGTTCGTTTTCATTTAAGGAATGCTGTCAGGTAAGTCAAATTTATTTTCAAACTTATACTCATGGTTTTGTAGCTGAACGTTGGACCGCTCCACCACAACGTGTTGTCCGCCAGCGCCTGGGGGGCCACGCCCCGCGTGGTGAGGGCTGCAGGATTTTCGTTTGTGGGCACATAGTGACAAGTCACAACCTGAACTCTGTTTGCCGCATAAGCATTTATTCACAGACTCGCAAAGCTAAGACGATTTGCGAGTCTGTGAATAAATACACGTTTTCTACACTTAGCTTTAAGCTTATAGCCTTGTGAACTTTCACTGTTAATTTTGTAAGCAGCAGTGCGGCATTCAGTTCCAGTCGTGGTACAGTTAGTGGCTTGTTATGCGAGTTCACTCGGGACTTGGAACACAGTAAGTATAAGCTTGCCTTACCTTTATTCACCACCCTTAAATATATGCAGCAGCCGTAAGCCATTGAGCCAAACCCAATCAACTGCACCAATGCATGCGTGGTAGGGATATTTCTAAGCACTGTTATAAGACTCATGTTTTCTAAGCATTTAGATAATAAACAACCATTGCTCGCTAAGATCACCTGTCAAGGGGGAATCCCAACCCACATTTGCAGCCCACAGTTTCTGGATGAAGCTTTTTGCAGTCACAATAATTGGTGCAATGTATCTAAGTATCTGTCGTTTGGTTACTGGCCCGTCATTGAAAAATTCTGGACAGGTTACTGTAAAACAGTCATTTTGGACATTGTAGTCAATGCCTAGTCTTCAAATTGAATCTTTCCTTTTAAAAATCGTAATTATCAAAATGTTGCTCATTTTCTGGGATATCATGCAGAATTTGAGAGCTATTTTGAAAGCTACCTCTTTTTAGAATTTCAATTAATCGATTTTTGGCTTCTAGGATTGTAGTCAAGTCGTGACATGCATCATCAACGAATGTACAGTTTCTTAAGATGGATGAAGCAAGAGGCAACCCTGTTCCGTACATGCAAGCAAGCTCATTCAGACACCGCGTGGCGAGGAAACTGGAACTTTCTAGCCCGTAGGTAACCGTTCATTTGATCTCTACGTTGGGACTCTCCCTCCACAGGATGTTCTGTAAAGAGGCATGTGTTTGAAGCGATACATCTAAACATTTTTTTATATCTGTGGTAAATGCATGTTCAAAGTGAAATAATAAGAGTATGCCAAATAAATCATTCTGGACAACAAGACCACTTAAAAATATATCATTTCATGCTATCCTTTTACTAGTTTTCATTGAGCCATCATAAACTACTCTTAATTTTGTTGATTTACTTTTCTCATTGAAGAACGCATGTTGTGGTAGAAAGTAAGTAGGATCGTTTTTAAAATCATATTGCCCTATATCAATATAATGGCCATGCCCTAGTTCGATGATCTCATCCATAAATTTTTATATTGTTGAAACAAATTTACTTTTTTATATAACTTTTTCTCTAAGTTGACAAATCTATTGAGAATCTTGCTCTACAGGAACCTTAACTGGTAAATCTACCCGAAAACCCTTGCTATCAAATTGCACACATTTTTTAAAAATTTCTTCACATTGTTCAGATTCTGTGGAGTTTTCATTAAATAGTTTTGACAAAACATTTAAGAGTTTTAACAGACAGAAGAGGTTTCTTCTGTCTGCCAAAATTGCTTATTGTCTTGTTGATGCTGTTGTCACAACTTGTACATTAAGAAGCTACAAGAGGTACCTGCTGTGAGGGAGAGTGATGGTTTATGCTACATCCAAGTACACTGGCAAACTGCGTGTTTATGATGCACGGTGCTGGGGGGTGGCGCCACAGCCATCCACATTAAGCAGCTGTTGGCTCGGCAACAGGGCCTGGAAGAAGACATCACATCCCATTAGCATATCTATATTGCTAGGATTATAATAGTCACTGTCTGCCAACTTTATTCCAGGAGGCAGAATAAATTGTTTTATCTTTTGTTGTGGTAGTTTGCAAGTGATTTGTTCTATCACACTACAATTTACTGTTAACTTAAAATTTGAAATTAGAGAGATGGACTTCAAGGGGAATGCTGTATTTAATTTAATTTTTGATATTTGTAATCCCCACTATGTCTATCTCCTTAGGTTTGAACCCTAACTCCTGCACTACCTGAGATGTGACAAATGTCACTTGTGAGCCTGTGTCCAAAAGGGCTTTGACATGTAACTGCGTCCCATCACTTCGTAGCAATTTCACTTTAGCTGCAGGGAGCAAAGTTTGATTATTAATATTCTTTGCTATAAGGACCACCGGATTCTCCTTGCCATTGTTTGTTGTGTCATCTGCATGTAGTAGGGTACGGTGAGCGTTTTTGCAGGCATTACACCTGAAGAAATACCTGCCTTGTTGTGGATTTAAACATATTTTGCATGATTTACTTTGTGTTACAAACTCTAACCTTTCTTTTACAGGTAATAATTTAAACTGTAAAACTAAATAATTTTTGAGACGACTTACATTTTGGGCATGGATGAGATGCTGAGGCTGTTGACACTTCACCGAAGACTTTGTGCCCACTGACTTTGAAGCGCAGTTTGATGAAGCATTGAGGGGATGACCACTTCCATCCGCGCTTTCCAGAGCCAACACTCTCCTTTGCAAAAACTCTAAGAATTCTGTCAATGATGTTTCCTTCTTCATGTCTCGATCCATCTGGAATGCCTTTGCTGTGTTAGGGTCTATTTTTCGATAAAGGATACACAAAAGAATAGGATCCCAGCCGCTAACATTTTTCAAATTTTTTAATGCTGCAATGTGTTGTTTGATTTTAGACACAAAATCTCTAATGGCAGCTGCAGAAAATTTAATGCTAGGTAAATCTTTAGTGCGATTGATATAATCATTTTTGATGAGCGTATTTGTAAGCATACCTATCTGCTAATATTTCTACAAAAAGTAGTACAGCACATAGAACAAAAATTACTACAACGCCATCTATGACAAAAATAAGGAACTAAACAGCAAGATACGTCCGATTCATACATTGCGCAAGCAACATTATCCGCGACTTAAGAGTAACGAGAACCCGACAGCAACTGTTGGGCAGTAGCTCACCAGACATAACACCCGTCTGGTCGGACGATCCTCCCTTTTCTATGGTGGATATTTTACACACTGTTCTTCGTACCCCCATACCGTCTTCAGGCGACCGAAGAAGCGCTCCCTCAACGATTGCTTCTTGACAGTTACGTTAATGCCTAAAGCTTCCGTCATACCTAAATACTTATAGCTTTCGGATGAGGAAAGTCCCTCGGATTCCATAATCTCCCCTCGCTTTACATACATGACTGCACATTAATTGTCGACACCAAATCCCATCCTGTAGGCTAATTCACGTAACTAAAGAAGTGCTTTTGCAGCGCAGTTGCAGTTAAGTTTCGATCAAAACAACGCTTTTCGTATTCTCTACCGCTGTCAAACACGCTCGCGTCACGCGAGCGCAATAACGGCATTCTACTGTTGCGCGTCTTTGGTGCGTGCTTCGGAACGCAACATGATCGGTATTCTACTAAGTAAGAAAAAGCACTAAAATCTGTACTGGGATATTATTTTAATAACGTCATATTCATTGAAATTTAATCGATTCTATTCGATTACTCAGTGAATAATATTTTTTCTCTCATTTGGCCACAACATAAGTAAGTTTATTAGAGTTTGGTTGTCGTACAGTTGACGCGCAGTTCACGCGCAGCTTACGCGCAGTTCAAAGATTACAAGAATACCGTTTATCACTCGAACTTGAACTTAACTGCAACTGCACTACAACTTCATCGGCGCGTCATAAAATTACGTGAATTAGCCCTCTGATGGCGCTACTAAAAGTTTCAGTTACTATCAGTAGCTCCTTCAGTCGCAATTTGTTGGGGCAAAGAGTTTCATATCTTCCATGTAAAGAAGGTGAGATATGACCTGACCATCTTTCCTCAACCGATAGCCTATACCTGAATCCTCCAATAGTAGAGACGATTCAGTATTTTGAGCAGACATAATGGAGTTTTTGTCAATTTGTGTATTAATTTTCACTCTCAAAATGGATACATCCATTTGAAATAAATATCAAAATGGATACATCCATTTGAGAAGCTTATGGAACGTCGAAAAACACGTGATCGATCTATAATTCTTGGGTTCCGCGGGACTAACTGACTTATGTAGCAGGTGGGTAACGCCTGTTGTTAAAAACAGCAGGCCTAGCCAAGTTACAAATGATTCGTATCGATTCTCTTTCTACAATCGTAAACGTTAAGTCACGTGGTAAAATCAAACGAATAGAAACTTCGTAGACAAGTTTACATCGATCAAGATGATGGAATGAAATGTATTCGTTTCTACAATCGTGATCGCTATATCCCATATAAATCGTAGCCAACTTACTGTTTTGACTGAACTTTAAAGTTTCTATTCGTTTGTTTTGACCACGTGACTTAACGTTGAAATGATATCATTCCCATACATTTGGTTAGTTTTCTATGCGTTAACGATTGTAGATTGTCAACTTGGCTAAGCCTACAGAGGTAGGGACGGTCCAGACTCTAAGGATGACTGGAATTGGAATGCCAGGCAAGTGTGTGAACTACTAAACCATTTGAGCCAGAAGTTGTGCAGTCCGTCCGGTCCCGGTGATTTCCAATTCCGTAACGGACGAACTGCTGGCTACATCTGCTAATTAAAATTGGTTCCATTTCTGGAATAGGTTCACACACTCGCTCAACTGAGTCAACATCACGCATCCAGTCAGCCTCAGTATATAGGAAAGGCACGGACCAGATTTACAGAACACAATATACAAACTAAAGCAAATAAAAAACTACTCACCACTCTTCTCCCTGGCCAGATTCCATGAGAGGAGGCAGGCATGTTGTACCTACTTCTACACACTCTGGCAAGCATAGTCTGGGAACAACCTGCAGGATTAAAACAAAAATGATCAAAAATGAATTTCATTCAAACACAAACTTCCAGGGATTTATTGGCTGAACTTATTGCTTGCTTATTACTGGTATTTATGCATAATTTGATGAAATTTTTGCTTGCTTATTACTGGTATTTATGCATAATTTGATGAAATTTCTATGTAAATAAATTACAAATGCACCAACAAATGTCCATTCTTTATAAACAGTGACAATGCTGTTACTAAATCAACAATAGACTAATCATTTCTTTAAGGTGGATGCTCCAAGCAGCCCGCGAAAATCAAATTTGCAAGCATGGCTTTATTTAAAGATCAACCTGAGTGGTTGTTAATATTTAGCCACAAGCATTAACAATTTTGTTTTTAGAGTTCCGTACCTCAAAAGGAAAAAACTGAACCCTTATAATTTCCCCCGTTCCATATATCCCTACCGACATATCCCCGCTGGTAGGGATACTTGGATTTGTTTTCCAACTATCGCTACCGGTTGGGATATATGGAACTTTCTACTCCATATATCCCTACTGACCCGCACTGGTGGGGGATAGTTGGATTTTTTTTCTATTTATCGCTACCTGTAGAGATAACTTTTCAACTATATGATTAATTAGGGGTTCCTGAATTACTTGTGATAATGAATCTTTTTATAAATGTGAAGTATTTTTGATGTTTAATTGACACTAAAAAAAATTGTCTACAAGACTTTGTCAATTTTCTTTGCGTAATAGGTACAAGGAAATATTATTTAATTTCCGCTTGTATGTCGCAACTCTGCAATAATGACTGAACTAATATTTATAAAACGGGGTTGAGGTTATTGTTTATTATTGTATCAATATCATTGGAAAAAAAGATATGCAAACTGCAACGAATATTGGAAGTGCGCTACTACAAAAAAAGACCCGAGACCATATGTGCTACGTGATATTGATATCCAAAATGCACAACTACAACTTGTTACGGCGTTGATTACAGTAGGTGCTTTATTAGATTTGGTTAGGTAATCCGGTCTAGTGCCAGTGTCACTGCAGCAGCGATTGTTGCTGGTATTTTTAAATTATACGGTGGGATACATTGTAATGTACAATGGAAGGGGTTTTTTTTTTCTTGTTAGCCTGTTTGAATGTCCCACTTTCTCCTTCCAAACCTCCATGGGAGTATAATTTTATAATTTAAGTTAACTCAAATGAAGTTATGTTTTTAATAATAGGTAATTTAGTATGGGTTTGTTTGATTTAAAATATTGTTTTTGCTATTTTCTTTTGTTTTTTTTTTTAATATTTTGTATCACAAGTAGTTCAGGAACCACTAATTAATCATATAAAGAAACCCTTGAAAACTTATCCCTACTGGTAGCCATAAATGGAAAAAAAAAATCCAACTATCACTACCAGTGCGGGTCAGTAGGGATATATGGAGTAGAAAGTTCCATATATCCCAACCGGTAGCGATAGTTGGAAAAAAAATCAAAGTATCCCTACCAGTTTGGATATGTCGGCAGGGATATAGGGAACGGGGGATAATTTATATGAAAAATTAAGTTCTAGGACTGCTCATCATGGAATAACATGTAATAATCCCAGTATTGGTTACACAATTTTGTATTGTTTAGTTTTTATCTGTTTGTGAATTAATTCCAAATGCTGACTCTGATAATTATGAGTGTTTCGTTATCACATAGACGCAGTTAGTCTTTTACGACATCGTATGTGTCAAACTTGGGGGAGAAATTCATACCAGTCCACGCATATTGAAATTAAAGGCACTTGGTATGCCACACTCTAGATTAACAAATAAAGCCTTGGTTTTGCAGGAATAGCAATTCTATAAAATAAGTTTTATTCATATATTTGTCGTATAGGTCTTGGTCATTGTTTAAATTATTATCTTCATCGTATCTATTAAAATAGTTAACTCACCATAATGTGAGTACTATCAATTGTAAAAAGTTCCATCTTTACATCATACTATCTTCTTTGAGTGTTCGTCTTTCAACAATCGGCGCCTTGTGTTGTCGGATGAGCTTTTAAGATGGGTTGAGTTGTACAAATTTATAGCAGACACTGCATTTAGGTTACATTTCGTGTTTCATTGTATTATAATTGTTTAATGTTATTTGTTTTCTTTTAATTGATGCAATAAACAGTATTTTGTAAGGTATTTTTTTTTCTAAAAGGAGAGCCGCGCGCTACCGCTATAATTTGACCTAATGTCATGTCAAGTCAACCGACTTGACATGACATTAGATATTTAGAATGACGTTAAATTGCGTTTAATTATCACCCTGGATGATGACGTGTGCGTGCCCAGAGGTTAAGGCCTCGCCTCCCATGTATGAGGTTGTGGGTTCAAATCCGGGCAAGTACCAATGTGACTTTTTCAATTCATATGTACTTTTCTAAGTTTATCTTGGACATCACAGACATCGGTGAAGGAAAACATCGTGAAGAAACCTGGTATTTTAGTTAATTTATGTCTGAAATCGCCAACCCGTCTTGAGCAAGCGTGGTGATCAATGCTCGTGCCTTCTCTGTATGAGAAGAGGCCTTTGCCCAGCAGTGGGACAGTAATAGGCTGGTATTATTATATTATCTATCACCCTGGATTTGACAATTTAAAAATGGAAATGACTAACTTTTCATGGACAGACAACGGAAGACAGTTTAAAAAACTAAATTTCAAATTTGAAGGCATGTATTTAACGCGGCGACAACCTAATCTGATTAAGGGTTAGGTTAGCGAAGGCGAAGTAACATTTTATGTACCTATTATCTAGCAGTATCTATTTTGAGTTGTAAGGTATATAACCATAAAATCGCAAACAAACACACGAAGCAAGACGTCAAAAATTTTGGTTTTAGACAAGTTCAGTATAATAGATGTCAGACAGTTTTTTAATTTTTAATTGAGTAGGCTAAGGAAATTGAATAAAAATCCGTAGCTTGCCGACGATGGCCGCCTCTAACAGAATTTAATTTATTTCTCTGAAAATGTATCAGATAAATCTGATATTTTTTTTGTAGATCGTATTAGCTTATTCCTATGTGCAGAAAAAAAAATCGAGACAATTTAAAATTTTCATACATGGCCCATTCTGTAACTACATACGTCTTACAGTCGCGAGGAATATTTTAATCAACATACAACCTACCACTGGCCTGCAAATTGCAAAAAATGTAAGAAATTTTGAATTTCGCGGGCTACCCTGACGCTTTTAACTTGGATGCTCCAGGGTAGCCCGCGAAATTCAAATTTTCATGCAGAGAGATCAGAGCATCCACCTTAAATTTAAATGGGAAAGGCTGGTCAAAGCTGATTATAGATGGCGCATCCATAGCTTAGACCCAATCCGACCAATGTGGTCAAACTATTTTGTAATATAAAATATAAAATGACACTGACAGATTTTCAACCAATGAAGATGTTTTGTTCATGCGATGCTAGCGCCATTAGTTCCACCAGTTGCCCACCCCATTGGCAGTGATTTTTTGGTGTGGCAACTGAATTTATTGTTAGGCGACGACTTGACGGCGGTTAAAAAGTAGAAAATAGGCTTTCCTAAATTAGACAATGAGGTTGTTTATAAAATTAACTGAGATTTCGAACCTGCTACGACTCCATGATGCACGCTCGCTTCGCTTGCATATTAAATAACACTCTTTGACTGTCCCCGAAGTGCCAGGCCTTCGCCGGCCTGAATGATTACATAAATGAACATTGGAAATATTAGCTGCCAGTCATTATTTTTAATACTTACACCTATTAATTTAAAATATTTTGCTATCTTATTAGTAGTTTTTATGGATCCGTGCCTTTTGTAGCTCATCTAGTATATTGGTGCTAAAAAGTTAGTCTCCTAATAAGTTGTTATTTACCTCAAAAATAATTAGCCAAAATTGATTAAGAAAGACATTAATGTATATAAAACATATCACGAAGAAAAATACTTGGACGTAAGACTAGACTACAATAAGATCGAAAGCCTTTGCTTCGTGGTAAAATAAAAAAAAAAACAGCAAGCCGCGTTTGCACGATCGAGTATGCTCGTACCACAGACTTACCTTACCGTCCTTGGGGACTGCCGATATAAGTGAAAACTAAGTAACTTGTGAATTGTTTCGTCGAGTTAGTTTATTATTTTTGAATTATATTGTACAACGGGCTGGTGTCCGCAACTCCACATGAAAGCGCGTATTTTGCGTATATAATCCACCACGCGGGCCCAGTGCGGATTGGTAGATGTCACAACAGGTTTTCGAATTTTTGGTTTTAGGACATGCCGGTTTCCTCACGATGTTTTCCTTCATCGTTTTGAGAGCAGTGGTGATGAAATAAATTACACAAAGTAATGCGCCTATCTGGGTTCGAACCAATGACTTAATGTTCGTAAGTCGGTGCCGCCATAACTGGGCCACCGCTGCCTGCTCTATTTTTGAATTATTTTTGGTTTGTAAAGAAGTTTTTTTTTGTTTTTTCACCGTTTAAAACCTTCCCTGGACAAAACCAAAAACAACAAAAAACATTTAAAACCAAAATCAGCTAAATCGGCCCAGCAGTTCTCGAGTTTTAGCGAGCACAAAGGAACGATGACGTGAGTTCCATGGTTTTTGTTCACCCAAAAGTACTCAACGCGCTTAGAAGTTTTCACTTCAAACACCTTACCTCAATGGCTCGTACAGAGTGGACTCGTACTAGGCTTTTCATACGAGTGTTATAAAATGTTGGAGTCTTGGAAGTAGGGTAAAGTCGGAGTTAATAATACATTACTGAGTTCGAGGAATCGGGCGTCCATTTATTTTGCAGTTATTAGACAAGCATTTTTCTCCCGGTACAGTGTTGGTACGAATCATTCCCCCTGCGTCGAGTCCCTTTACGTCGACTTGTGATTTTTCTTGGTTTTGATGAACTGTCTTTTGTTTCGCCTCGACATAGCTGTCACAGAGTCCATTCACATTAAAAACGAAATACGTTTTTTTTTATTAATTAATTAAGTTATTTTGCTCATCCGGTGATCCGCATTTTAAATAATACATTGATAACCCACCAAAAAGTACTAGGCTAGCATAAGTTCAAGGAGTTGTGTATGTTATAATTCGGGTATCTGAGTAGGTGTAGGTGCTTACTGTTTAATATTGTCACACTAAACTTGTGATTGAAATACCGTCTTTGATTCCTGCTAGCCTAGTACTTTTGTTAGCTGGATCGTTGCACGAATTGCAGCAGATGCTGGATGGCGTAGTTGATAATTCAATACGCATTGGTCTCAGGGTGCAACCACGCTCTGCTACCATGTAGGAATATTGGTAATAAATAAAGCAAATATTAAATATACAATAATTATCACGATTAAATATTTGTACAAAACCTACCAAAAGGTCGGTGGAGCGACAATCTTCGCAGTGTGGCTGGTAGCAAATGGATGAGAGTTGCTGATAATCGAGTTGAATGCCATGCGATTGAGGAGGGATTGCACTGCTGTGGGCTGATGATGTAGTACTTTTGTTAGGGAACAGAACTTAAGCACAACGTGTCGCGAAAAGAAAACAACTATCTTTAATAGAGGGTGTAAACGGACCCTTCACGAAGCTGTCAACGAAGTATTCTGTACATCAAACTAAATAAGTCTACGCAAAAGATATCACTGGGAAACGACTTTTTTAACATCCTTGCTCGTAAAGCTTATGTAATTCCACCGGTTTTAAATATGTAAAGCGGGTCATAAAAAACGCGTGTGTTACCAAAGCAAATAGTTAAGTTATAGTCCATACAAATTCCATAACAGTATTATTTGCCATTTCAAATATGGAACTGATCGCCGCCGCACGAATCCAGCTAGTGAGCAGCTCGCTGTTGCTATTCAAATTTCGAACTAATCGCCGCGCGGCGCCAGTCAGTAGGCAGCGCTGGCGCGCTGTTAAAATGGCGGGAAAGCAACAGTGTGCATTCACAGATTGAGTTTAATTAAAATAAAATAAAAAAGTTTATTCGGTAATTTAAAAACTTGGCTGCATGCTCTAGCGTCTTTGCCAACATTTTCACGCAGCCACGGCAGAAAATAATCCTCGCGTCATTTTTCTCAAATTTTCTTTTCTTTGTACTTGTATTATGAATATCTAAAAATGACAACTTTCAATAATGAAGATGAGCAATATTTTAGATACATAACCACGTATGAAAAATGTTTATTTTTTCTGTTTCCTCGCAAATGTGTTAAAAAACGTCGTACGATATACGTGCGTATTGGTTATAACATGCTAATATCGTAATGTACTATTTTTCATATTTTTCCGTACACGTTTTGCACAAGATCTGTGCAGTAAACAGACAAGAAGTAGCTTCCACGAGTTGAAGATGGTATTTCGATAATTAGTTTTACCTATAATTCAATAATGTACAATATGTAGGTAGACTCCCTAGAATGTATGCAAGCCTAGTACTTTTGGTCGCCAAAAAGACGATTTTAGTCAATATTTTGGAAATAGCCTTGTTGTCTATATATAATCCGTAGAATAATTTTATAATTTGTGTAAAATAAATATAATTTTATTTGTAAAAGAGTTTTAATTTTTGACGAGGCGGGTGCACCTGGAGGCTCCGAGGAGGACCGTGAGGCCAGGTTTGCTAAGGAGGTGGAACCCGCGATGAGGGGCGTGGCCTTGAAGATGAAGACTTCATCTAAACTCAAGGCCATACTCGTGGCTTCCGACTCCATCAGAGGCAGAGGCCAACTTCGCGGGGCCTCCTCCTCCTCCTCCGATAGACGGAGAGGAGGTGGCCATACTGCGGGTGGAGGTGGCCCGCCTGACGGCCGCCACGGAGGCTCTCCAAAAGGAGAACGCCAGGCTCCAAGCAGACTTGGCCAGTCTGCATGAGGTGCCTCAGAATGGGGTCCGCAGCAGCGGCAGAGCCAGCCTGAGCCGGTGGAGAACCAGGTCCTGAACCTGGTTCGGCAGGAGCTGGCTTCCTTTCAGGCGCGGTTCTCCGTCCCGGAGGTAATTGTTCTGCGCCCCCCCCTGGCGGCAAGTAAGGCAGCCCCGGGCCCGAAGGCGGCCTCGTATGTGGCTGCTACGGCTGCCGTACCCGGACCGGGGCCGTCCAGCCGGCCCTCCGGCAGGGCTGTGGTGGCCCCCCCGGAAAAGCCAGCTTCGGTGAAAGCGGCGCCGGCTTCTTAGCCGACGCCCAAGGTGTGGCTGTGCCGGCGCCAGTGCCAGCGGCGAGTGGCTAGCACCCGCAGCACGACAGCTGCCGCCACCGCCCCCCCAGCAGCTCCCTACACCTCCCGCGGCTGAAACCGGATGACAGGTGGTCGAGGAGAAAAAGAAGGGGCGAAAGGCGGCCAAAAAAGCCCGCAATGAGGAGCGGCAGCGCCAGCACAGGGCGCGAAAGATCGCGGGTAGGCTCCACGCCCCGAAGACCGCGGCTGTGAAGTGATCACACTACAGCTGGACGAGGAAAAGAGGGGCGTCTCCTACCGCGACTTGCTGGCAAAGGCGAAGGAGACGGTGGATCTCGGAGAACTCGTTTTCACCGGGGGCCTCCGGCTTAAAGTCACCGCGACGGGGGCTCGAATGCTGGAGATTCCCGGAGAAACCAGTGGCTCGTCCGCTGAGGCTCTAGCTGAAAAGCTCAGAGCGTCACTAAAAGCGGACGAGGCCCGAATGTCCAGGCCCGTCAGATGCGCAGACCTGCGCATCTTGGGTCTGGACGACTCGGTGACCAAGGAGGAGGTGGTGGCCGCCGTCGCCAGGTCCAGTGGGCTGGGTCTCAGCGCAGGTGAAGCTGCTGGAGTCCAGACTTCTGAGGCGCTGTCACGTAGGACACCACGTGTCAGTCCAGTGCGCCTCGGAGGTTGACCGCAGCGGTCTATGTTTCTGCTGCAGTCAGCCCGGTCACGTGTCCACAGAATGCTGTGCCACGCCACACTGCGATGCATGTGCGGCGGCTGGCAAGCCGGCCGATCACCGGGCTGGGAGCAAGGCCTGCGCTCTGCCCACCAAGGCCACTAGAGGCAAGGGAAGGCCCTCCGACGCCACCGCCACCATCGCCACCGCCGCAGCCACAACTGCCGCCGCTGCCGCTGCCGCTCCCGCTGTCGCCGCCACAGAGGGGCTCTCACAGGGGGCCGGGGAGGAGGAAGCGGTAATGGAGTGTCAATAACGGCCCCATTACGCTTCCTCCAAGCGAATATCAACCACTGCGCCTGCGCTCGGGATCTGTTTCTCCAGAGCATGGCGCAGTGGTCGATTAACATCGCTGTGGTCACTGAGCTGTATTTTGTCCTGCCCAGGGAAGACTGGGTGGCGGACCTTAGCGGCTTAGTGACCACAGTGTCGTCGGCTGCCGCCGGCACCCCGACCCTTGAAAGTGTCAGGAGGGGTCGGGGTGCGTAGAACGGTTCGGGGAGATCGTCGTAGTGGGAGTCTACTTCACCCCGAGCCGAACTCTCGCCGAGTTCCACAACTCTCTCGCAGAGTTGAGTGTCATCGTCGGAAACCATTCCCTCCCCGTGCTTGTCCTCGGGGACTTCAATGCCAAGAACTTGGCTTGGGGTTCTCGTTGCACAGACGTGCAGAGAAGGATGGTTGAGGACTGGGCTCTGGAAAAGGGCCTGGTCGTCCTAAGTTGGTGGTGGACATTTCGTTCGCCAGCCCCGCTCTGTCACCGCATGTCGGTGACTGGCGTATGACATGCCAGGGAGTGGAGAGGGTGGAGACCTATTCCGACCACCAGTACATCCACTTCGACGTCTCCACCCAGATTGAGGTCTGGGTGGCGCGCCGGTTCAACAGGCCCCGAGTGGTCCACGTTGGGCGCTGAAGCAGCTGGACCGGGAGCTCCTCCTGGAAGCCTCGATCGTGCAGGCCTGGGTGACATCACCGGACAGGCCTGCCGACGTTGATAATAAAGCAGGGTGGTTTCAGGACGCCATGTCCGTCATCTGCGACGTGGCAATGCCCCGTGTTCGGCCAGGAAGCACCCAGTGTCAGGTGTACTGGTGGTCGCGAGAGCTGACGTCTCTATGCGAGGCGTGTGAGGCTGCGCGACACCTGTACGCCATCAAAGTTCATATCCAACGCCTTCAACTCCATGCCCTGGTGCATTACCCCGGTCGCAGCGGAGAATGGAACCGGCGAGAGAGTCGTGCGGTGTTCCCGACCGGTTCTAGGCCCGTCTTTGTGGAACATCGGTTACGACTAGGTGCTGCGCGCCTACCTCCCTGGCGGCGTCAGCGTGGTTTGCTATGCAGACGACACGCTGATGCTGGCACAGGGGGGGTCGCACGTGGCGGCGGCCGAAATTATGACACGCAGGGTTGCGATAGTCGTTGAGAGGATCCGGCAACTGGGTCTCGAGGTGGCATTGCACTAGTCCGAGGCCATGTGCTTTCATGGGCCTTGGAATGCGCCACCGCCGGGATCCTCACTACCAGTAGGTCGACGTTGAAGTACCTAGGACTCGTTCTCGACAGCTGGTGGAACTTCGTTGAGCATTTCCGACGTTTGGCCCCCAAACTGGAACGGACCGAGGCTGCCTTCAGGCGGCTCCTGCCCAACCTGGGGGGGGGGGGGGGCAAACGCCTCCTACTGGAGGCTCTACGTGGGAGTCGTGCGGTCCATGGCCCTTTACGGGGCCCTGGTGTGGGCGCGTTCGTTGAGGCGGTGAGGCACTATCTGAACGCGCTCCAAAAGGTGGTAGCCGTAAGGCTGGTCCGTGGATACCACACGATCTCCCGCGAGGCGGCGAGCCTCCTTGCCAGATTGCCGCCATAGGATCTGGAGGCGATAGTCCTCGCGCGCCTGCACGAATGGTGCGCGGAGGCGCTACGCCGGGGGGAAACGCCGTTGCCACGGCAAATTGTCGCTCAGCGGACGGACTTCCGGCGTGATCTCATGGCGACATGGAAAGAGTCGCAACCCTGTGCAGGGCACGCCACAATAGTGGCGATAAGTCCCCTCTGTGAGGAGTGGCTTGAAAGATGCCACGGCGTCCTCACCTTCCACCTGACGCAGGTCCTCACCGGACAAGGTTGTTTCGGGAGGTTCTTGCACTGAATCGGGCAGGAGGAAACGCCCAGGTGCTTCCATTGTGAGGATCGACCGGAGGACACGGTGGAGCACACCGTGGAGTAGTTCGAAGCGGCGATCGGCAGCGGCGACCTCTCACTTCCGGCCCTGGTTCAATCCATGGTCTGGAGCGAGACGGAATGGGACGCCGTCACCTCCTTCTACGAAGCAGTCATGCTAGCGAAGGAGGTGGCGGAACGTGAGAGGGAGAGATCCTCACGTCCCGGCTGCCACGGGAGACGCCCCGGGCGTCGGGGGCCACATGGTGGCCCCCGGCCACCGTAGGCGCGGGCCTGTGGACGGTGAGTTATGGGCTAGCTTGCCGTCCGTCCGTCTCATGACGACAGGCCGTGTCGACGGCGCGTTCGTGTTCCACGCGCGCCTCAAAGAGAGTCAGCAAAAAGGAAGGGGTCCGCAAGGGCCGATGCCTGCTGGGGCTGCGGGACTATTCGAAAGAGATACCGTGGCCCCGGAACACAAAGGGCGATGAAGGAACATGGATGGGTTTTAGTCAGTAAAAGTCCGACACTCCCTCCTGCTCCGCCCAGAGCGGGAGGAGTCATTTGATGATTTCCCATACGAAAAAAATAAAAAATAAAGGATCTAATAGAAACTTAATGATAATATGTACTAAATATTAAAATAGTCTAATACCTGACTTATAAAAATTTCTGGACTCAACACAACAAAGAAAATAAATAACCCATAACAGGGAATTGTTGTAGAACTTTTAAAGTGCTACTACTCTATAATATATCTTATGTGAGATAAATCACACTTTTAGAATACTAGTTTTACAGAAGTATATAATCAGTATATAGTATGTACTATACAGTATATAATGCCACTGCTCTTATTAATATTATATAACGTTTTCTTAAATACGTCTCTATGACTATGTTACAAATATGAAAGCTCTTAAAACTTAAATAGTAGAGTTCCTGCCTTATTCAGAACACGTATAAACCTTGTATGAAACCATTGCTCTTAAAGCTTTTGTTTGTAAGGGGGTATTTTGCTAGCTGGGCGGATACCGGAGCGTACTACGGAACGGTGGTGTCAACGAGGCTTAAAATCTATTGATCCATTGAGTGTCGTCTAGTCAAAATATTTGTTTGTGTTTGCAGCGAGTTTCTGCGGAAAAAATAATAATCGTTCCACTAGCCTATCACCAAAGCCCTACAGAGCTATAAAAATGTCAGACGACAGCGAAATAACTGGCAATAATATTCAGTCTCTACCTACCGAATTACTAATAGAAATTTTGACTTCTTTACCAGTAAAAGACTTGACGAATTGCCGTGCAGTTTGTGTAAGATGGCTTGGGATCATTGATGGCCTGGATAAAAGTGATAATTTGTGGGCTAAGTACTGTAAAAAAGATTTCAGCAAAGTTTATGCAATTGCCCGTATAAAGGCTAAGCCTGAACTATTATGGTATAATTTGTACCGTTCACTTACTCTCTGGCAGAATTTATCTGTTGCTACAGAGCGAATGGACGTGTTCTCTCCAGAATGGTCTTCGAACGAAGAGATAAGGAACTTTGAGATACTAAGCGACGGAGTTTTAGGTGTGCACAAAAAGTCTTCAATAGTTTACTACGACATTGAAACCCTACAGCAAATCGAACGCGGAACAATTTTGGGCAACTTCGCAAGGTATGCACAGAATAATGAGGCAATTGTAGTATTAAACTTCCATCTTCTCTGTTCTTTGGTTCGGAAAAACCACAAATACACAATTTATGGAGGAAAAAGCCAAGCTACCTTTCATGGCGTTAAACTGTTTACGTTGACCGAGACAGCACTGTACTACATTGACGTGGATGATAAGATATATATGTGCAGTTTCGCTGATGAAAAACTACGAGCTGTATTCCTAAAGGAAGTTGGAGGTGTTGTTACGTCTATCGGCTTTAGTGATGGACAACTAAATATCCTTACAAACGAAAGTGAAATTTACACTCTTGTTGGTACAGATTTGGTCTGCAGGTGTTCACTCAATCCGATCACCCTGCTCCATCAATTACAGAAATTCAATTTATTAGAACAATTTAAGTGGCACGATACGAGGATTCTGTATCATGTAAAACCACATAGGTTGCGGGACATCAAATTCATACGGGCATATGGCGATTTCTACTTTGTCGGCTCAAACCGGGGAGTTTTAAGAATCTACTACGCTCCATACTCAGCAGGCGAATTGGATATCTTCCGCATGGAACCAGTAAAACAATATAATTTAAAGCATCGGCACGACCGTATTATATGTCCGATACTGAAAATTGATGTTATTGAAGTGGTGGACGGGCATTCAATACTTGTAGCCATGCCGAAGAAGATTGTAGTATTGAAGTTCACTCACTTGTTCAAAAACACTTTTTAATGTAAAGAATTTGAGGACTAAAAAATATGCTAGTCTGAAACCGCTCTAAGTCACTAACTAATCATTGGTTTGGATGTTGTTAAAATGGCTGTTTCTTTTGTTTTCAATCTAGATTTAAGTATATTGTTAGTAACTAATGTAAAGTTCTTGTTCCTTCCATTGTGTGTTAGTATGTAAGTAATTGAATTATTTTATTTTAAATATGTGCTAAAGATAATACAGGATAGCGCATAATGGTCCCGTCGTACCTTATGCACCATCAGTTGTGCAGATGAGACTAATTAGTGGCACGTTTGCGCGCAACCGACTATTCCAATGTGTGCGTTGTGCCTACATGGACACGGCATTTCTGATTCGATCGCGCGAGGAAACTCCGAGCATAGCCCTCTCCATTGCCCTTTGGGTGACTTTAAGCCTTCTGATGATGCCCATTGCGAGCGACCACGTTTCGGTCCCGTATGTAATCACTGGCAACACACACTGGTCATAGACTTTTGTCTTGAGAGTACATTCCAACAGCTTAATTGCACTTTGACTGTCATTATAAACAATTGACTCTACATTTAAACAGAATATCTCTGACAACACTCTTAATAAAACATAAATGTCTTTACAAACATCAGAAATTGAAATATATTCAGCCTCCGTAGTAGACAAAGCAACACAGCGTTGCTTCTGTGACTCCCAATTTATTGTATTATTACTTAGCTTCACGACGTACCCAGTATGAGACTTACTATCAGTTATATCATTAGCCCGGTCTGCACCAGTATAAGCAGCCAAACTCAATTTATTACTTCTTACAAATAGTAAACCATAGTATATATTAGTTGTCCCTGCTAAATTATGTAAAACACGTTTAGCAGCTTGCTAATGACTGTAAACGTGACAGTTTGTAATATAACTTCTTCATATAAAAATCGAAATCTTTAACCGACGATACCGTATGAGCTTGATGCCTTTGCTTTTCCGCCAAAAAAATATTAGTCTAGAAATATGCCGCGTTTTAGTTTTCTTCAAATACATAAACGTTAAGTTTATTTTAATTTATATTTTTATAACTAAGTTAATGTTCTAAAATGCTTATCTCATATTATTATTGTGTTAATTTTTTCGCAAATGGTACGAAAAGTAGAGTATTTTCCTCGGTGATAAAGCTGTCTTAGTCTTGGGTAAACTTAAATCCCTCGCTACACTCAGGACTCGTCTTAAATCCCTCGCTTCGCTCGTGATTTAAGTTTTTAACGCCCTCGCTACGCTCGGGAGTAAACCTCGAGTCCTTCGTTACCCACGACAGAAGACACTGCTTTATCCCCTTGGTTAATAATCTACTATTTATTCATAGTTCTGTTCTCATTTTTATCTGTCTTAACACTAATATTCATATATTGTCTTTTAAATTTAATTGTAATTATTTAGTACAATTACAGCCAATGACTTTCTTTTTCTTTGTATTATGTTTCGTAAGCTAAGTAATCTCTTAAATGTAAGGTCTATGTATTTTATGAATATGTGTAATGTAATATGTTGGTGAAAGTATAGTACTAAATAAATAAATAAATTCCTAGAACTGTAACAATGCTTTATTTAATATATAAACCACCACCAAAGGGTACGCAACAACCTCCATCAATTCTCTGAAGCTAGCGAAGAGATCACTACCACCAATAACCTGTTCAATGAGCTGGTTGATGAAAAGGAAAATGATATTACATTGGAAATTTATATCAAGAAAAATCTAAACGGTTTCAAAATGAATGATTTGAAGCCTGATTATACACCAGAAACATTCCTTATCATGAGGCTGTCTCATCATCATCTTCTTGCCCTTGTCCCATGTTATTTGGGGTCAGCGCAACACGTTTGTTATTCCATACTCCTCTGTCAACCGCCACGCTATCATTTATTCCTTTATCTTTTATAGTTATCATTCCTTACACAATCCATCCATCGTTTCTTTGGTCTTCCTCTCCCTCTCCACCATCCACATTTATATTCATCACTCTTTATTACATGTCCATACCACAACAGTCAATTTCCTTTCAACTTTTCTGTAACTGGCACAACTTTTAGGCATCCTCTAATATACTCGTTCCTTACCTTATCCATTTTTGTCACACCACACATCCACCTCAACATTCTCATCTCCGCTACATGCAATCTTTTTTCATCCATCTTCCATATTATGATGAACATGAGACTGTCTTCATGTTTACCATATTTATCACAAGGTACAAGACCCAGATATGCAATGTCAGCCTATACAGGGTAGAAGGGACACCGATACACAAACGGTTATTATTTAGTACATCATTCTGAATATGGAATTTTCTAATTGGTATTTTAAAAAATCCGGGAAATCTTTTCTCTTTTGATCACTAAGTAGGCTTCCGTTTGGCTGCAACTCTACTGATGTTGAGCATTGATGCAGCCTGGTCAGAAGGAAGCTTGCATAGAAGTAACCGATTTACTGGACCTTTGAAGAGATATCCGGATTATTATGATCGGGAATTGGAGCCTTCATTTCTTTCTTTTCAGATACTTCATTTCATCAGAAAGAAGATAAGGTACCAACAATCAAATCTTTGTAAAATATATGAAGACTGAGGAAATAGTTGCTGATGTTCTAAAGAAGGGGCTATATCGACCAACACGAAGCGTTCACGAACGCAGATTGTAGAGAATTTTAGGTATTATGTACTTGCGTACATAATACCTAACATTCTCTACAATCTTGGAAAAAAACCCTTATTGTTAATTTAATTCCGTATAATCATGTACGAAAATATTTAATTGTCTCGATTTTATTTCTGCACTTAGGAATAAGCTATCTACAAAAAGTATCAGATTAAATTCTGTTAGAGGCGACCGTCGTCGGTACGCTACGGATTTTTTATTCAATTTCCTTAGCCTACTCAATTAAAGTAAAAACTGTAGATAATCTGTACTCTGTCTGCTATCTACAAATAAAAAAACTAAAAATAAAAATTGGTGGTACTCGATAAATGTTGATTATTGCTGACGAAGATGGAATGGGGCCGCTGATAAATTTACAAAAATTGCTTTCATTAACGTAGACGATTATCTGACATTTCCGAATGAATTTTAAGTCATTTCACTCATGAAAGTGGTTTTCATAAATATTTCCTGGTCCAGTTATCTGTGATAAATCACCAGTTACCAATTTCAAAATAAATTTTAGTCTTCAAATTCGATGTTTTAGAAATAATTGCAGAAAATAGGAAATTTTCAAAAAATACTTGAAAATATACATTACATTGAACAAAGAAACCAATGAACGACAACAATGAACTAAGAAACAGAACAAATTAGCGTTTAATGGATGCACGTAGGTCACACTATTACGCTACAATATGAATTCGACGAATTTGAAGTTATTCGTGAAATTAAAAAAAATATATTCCAAAGGAAATTAAAAAAATAATATTCCAAAAGAAATTAAAAAAAAACTCTTCTAGGAACTCAATAATAAAGTTCCATGGAAACCGTTCCGACCACTATAAACTTCGTTCCACCTTATCTTCTAACTGCACTCGACTATTAGTCTGGATCACAATAAGTACTGAAATTCAGACTCAGGCCATTGGTAAAATTTGAATTTTGCTTGGGGTACATTTTGTCACTCGTGACTGTACACCCACATTCCGCTAGTTTAATTTCAGGGGTGTATTTTAAAATTTGACGCCCCGGTCCAAAAGTTTTCGCCGTCCGAAGAAGTCATCCAAGTCAGAAGTCAAGAAAAAAAAACATAAAAAATAATAATTTAATAGCGTCTACTTTTTTTTTGCGGTGCACAAATTTATTTACAAGTCATTTATGATGATTTCGTTACTTAGTTGTTTTGTTAAACCAGCTTCAATATTGTGAATCGTTAAACTATTTAATAGACCAGGCGCTAGAGTTAAGTGACTATGCAAAATCCGAGTACCGAATTGCAAGACGAATTTGCAGACGAAAGCTTTTCATTAGATATGACAATTCCAAACAATACAAAATCATGCAGAATCTCAGGACAATGCTTGATGCCCCCAATGGAGCTTCTGAAAGACTGGATCTTAAAATGAATATGTACAAAACCAAAGTCATGTTGAATGCCCATGTAACAGACTCCTATCAAGATTGGAGATTGCACTCGAAGTTGTAGACGATTATGTGCACCTGGGACAAACAGTCCAGTTAGGTAGAGCTTGTTACCCCATTATTTTTGGTTTATAGGTCTTGAAGTTGTGGTGGAAAAGAAAATTTAAAAATATTGTCATTATATTGTATAAAAATTATAAATATTAATTTTTATTATTATTTTATTAAAGTCATTATATTATATTATTTATTGTATTATAGTATTTACTGATTTATTTATTCAACGTTACAATCAAGTAGATACTTGACAATATGGTAAAAAAGTATAGATGTGAAATCAACTAAAATATTTTCAATAAAAAACAAAAGTTGGGTTTTTTGAATTTTATTATCACACAGAATTGAATCATAAACCAAATGACTGTTAATAAATGCAATAAGTAGTAGGCACGGCACGTTGGGCGGCGCATCGCACGCGATGGCGGGCTGCGGGCCGCTCGAGGATTTAAGCTGCGGGCCGCTGTATGCTGCCACCACGCAGCACTTCGGTACGGCAGCTTTCTGAATGTTCTTCATAGTGTAGGTGCTGGCGGCCTTATCAGGTGGCTCAAGTTGCTCAGTCATCCCTGAAACATTATAACATAACAATTAAGAATCATTGAACTCGCAATGGTCATGGCATCGGACAATGGCGTGTTACCGACCTCTTCTCGATTTAACAACATAAGAGAAAAGCTAGTTTTTGCAAGTTTCATATTTATAGGTTTAAAAAACTACCAAATATACACCGAAAAAGGAGATCGGCTGGAAGCGGTCCAAGTAGCGTCGCTGAACGAGACCTATGTTTTCTTAAAGCTGATGAAAAGAGCATATTTTTTTATTATGGCGTCAAAAAAACTATAGAGAAAAATTTATTGATCATTTTTGGACAGCGTCGGTGATTAAGACATATATCATTTTAGTAATGAACATCATTTTTTGTAATGGCGTCAAAAAAATCCTGTATGGAGAAAAGTTATAGATCATTTAAAATGAACGATGAAATGAATGTATGATGCGGTCATTGCGTTAACATCTGAAATCAAATAAGGTAGACAAGGGTTATAAATGCGTTACGGTGTTTCTTGACCTGAAAAAGGCCTTTGACACCGTATCTTTCCCCATCCTTGTGCAGAGATTTGAGGCTATAGGTATAAGAGTTAAGGCGCTCTCCCTCTTTGACAGTTACCTCCGAGGTAGGAGACAGCAAGTTAAAATAGGTAACTCACATAGTGAGGAGGAAAACATTGTTTTCGGTGTCCGCAGGGGTCAGTCCTCGGCCCACCACTGTTTCTAGTGTATATTAATAAACTCTGCAATCTACGAAACAGTGGGGGTAAAATCTTCTCTTACGCGGACGATACGGCCATTGTTTATTTTGGGGACACGTGGGAAGCCGTCTGTAATAAGGCCCAGAAAGGATTGGCTGCTATACATAGATGGCTCAAAGCCAATCTTCTAACCCTTAGTGTTCCTAAAACCAACTATATTTGTTTTTCTCCTAGGTCTGGTCTGGTCCAAATCAGGTGTTAATTTCAGTTATCGAATCCACACGTGTGCGGACCATAGGGACCAAAAGTGTAGTTGTGTCAAACTATCAAACATGTAACGTCCACAAGATACCTGGGAGTTATAGTTGACGAGTGTTTAACTTGGCATTCGCATATAGAGATTGTTACATCATGGGTGCAAAAATTTATATGTATTTAAAAAAATCTAAGATAATTATGTGATGCCCCAAAATACATTAAATAGCATCTATATTGCGATCACACAATCAGTTATTACATACTGTTTACCAGTTTGGGGAGGAGCCACTAAAATTTAATTCCTTGAGTTAGAAAGAGCCAAAGGTCACTCATAAAAGTAATGTACAATAAACTATACGGATACCCCACAGTCGATCTTTATAGATTCAGTGGCTTACTTACAGTAAGAAAACTATATTTTTTAATCACGAGCCTGTACTTACAAAAATCTATTCCTTTTAACCAATATAGCCAGGAGAAAAGACGAAAGGATATAGTGGCCTACTCCCCGGGGGTTCGAACCGCTTTTGCACGGCGTCAATATGCAACCCAATCAGCCAACCGAGTGGCTTATAACCTTAAAGGAAACTGAGCAAGTCTTGGTTAGACTTGGTTAAATCATTTCTTTTTATTCCCTCCGTGTCAATAATGTAAGTACTCACCGAGTATGTTTAATCTAAGGAAATTTAATAAAAATCCGTAGCGTACCGACAATGGTCGCCTCTAACAGAATTTAATTTATTTCTCTGGAAATACTTATCAGATAAATCTGATACTTATTTTGTAGATGGTATTAGCTTATTCCTAAGTGCAGAAAAAAAAAATCGAGACAATTTAATATTTTCATACATGATCCATTTTGATAGAAACGAACAATTTCAAATTAGTCTAGATTATTGTTTTGAGTGATTACTGGTGCATTTATTTTTTGTGATTGTATTTTTTCGATTTATTGTAATTTGTGGTTTTGTGAGTAGTTTTTGCTGTAATTAACGTTGTTTAGAAGTGTGTGAGTGTTGTTCCTTGTGCAGGATTATAGTGTGTGAAATCGGTACTGTGCAAGGTAAATACTTTTAGTTAAAATAACGAAAATATACGAGTAATGTCATGTTTGTTTGTCATCTGTCCGTGGTAAAGAAGCGAAGAATGGCGAGTTATGGCTGTTTACATTGTGAGTAACATTTTCAATAATGCGTGGTTAGAAACCAATATATTATTTGTTGTTACATTTAAGACAATAGATGGCTCTTACTTGATGGGTGCTGTCAACTTGATATTGAATTAGTTATAATTTTGTGACGGAATTTAAGATACGGTGATTAACTTTTAATCACCGCTATTTGTATTTAATATTTAGGCATATTCAATAGGAAAATAAAAAGGGCGTTATTAAAAACCAATGTCGGAACAGAGAGCGAAACTCTTTTTTCCACCAATTATCGTCAGTTGTTTACCTACTTGGGGCTTTGCCTCGTTTTCATTGCGGCCACGCTACTGACACACACAGGCACCTCGGCACGGCAGCTTTCTGCTTGTTCTTCGTACTGCTGTTTTTGGCGGCCTTATCACGCGGCTCAGGTTGCTCGGTCATCCCTGAAACATTATAATATGACAATTGAGAATCGTTGAACTCGTGACAATGGCGTGTTACCGACGTCTTCTAGAATTAAAACATGAGAGAAAAGCAATTTTTGCAAATTTCACTAATCTATAGGATTTTAATAGTTATTTAGGCAACTGTTGTATAATAAGGGGTATTAAAACACGATGCTGTGTGTACTGATGAGTGCTTTAATACCTAATTATGTACAGATGCATACGAGACTTTATCTACATCCATGATATGAATCCTCCTTAAAAGGTTCTGAAACCATAGGGTGTTGTAGTGTTGTAAGAAGTCTATGTAACTTCATTCATTCACAAACTATGTATCTAATAGGTATTCATAGAAATATTTATTGTGATAATTATTTAAATTTTGGATCGTACAATTATTATAACGCAATACTAATATCGAACAACAATGGCGGGATACGACGTGAATTCGAATTAACTTATAAGTTTTTTTAAAATTACGGTGCTGTGGTAGTGAAACGCGCGTGCCTGACAATGTTCTTTTTGTGAATAGAGTTGCATAATGAAATTTAGTACAACATTATAACGCCCGTTTGGATGGTATTATGGTTACTATGACACTGGTTGTTTTAATGTTGGCAAGAAGCTAACTGTTTCAGATACTTTTATAGTGGATTTATTACATGGGTATAGACAAAACTACTAAATATACACCGAAAAAGAGATCGGGCGAAAGCGGTCCTAGTAGCGTCGCTGAACGAGACCTATATTTTTTTAAAGCTGATGAAAAGAGCATATTTTTTTATTAGGGCGTCAAAAAATAACTATAGAGAAAAAGTTTTTGATCATTTAAAGTGATCGTTAATTACATAACAGCGTCGGTGATTAAAACATGACATATCATTTTAGTAAAGAGCATCGTTTTTTTGTAATGGCGTCAGTAAAATTCTTCTCTAGAGAAAAAGTTATTGATCATATAAAATGTACTACGTAATTAACGATTACATTAATTGCAAACAGCGTCGGTGATTAAGATATATATTATTTTAAAGCTTGTGAGAAGAGAGTTTAATAGGGTGATAAACAAATCGGCGCCGGGAGAAATAGTTAAACGCCTTATTAATGTACTATTACTGACTACAAAATCTTCTAATTCAAGATATACAAGGATCGTCGGTGATTCAGACACATCGTTTTAAAGCTTGATAGAAGAGGGTTCTTCTTTGTTAAGGACATAAACAAATCGGACCCGCCGCGCCGTGTTAAAAAAAATAAACGCGATAATGTACTATTACTGACAACAAAATCCTCTAATTCTCGAGATACAAGGAGCGTCGGTGATTGAAATAAACATAATTTTAAAGCTTGTTAAAAGATGTTGGATACTACTGGTAATTGTGGACCATCGACCAGACATGGCGTCGGACAATAGCATAGCGTGACCGATGCCATTTTGCGTCACCCCTCAAATTACGCGGAAGAATAGATTTACCGCGATTTACCTACATGAGAGGAAACCTAGTCCTTGCGAGATCACAGTTTGTAGGTTTTAATAGCATACACGGTACAATCATGCACTTTAAAATGTTTTTACTCATAAAATGACCATGAAAAAGGATTTTCCTAATTTGTACGCTCATTATTAATCATTCTAACACTTCACTTGTCAACAAATGGTGAAACGCGCCTATTAAAAGTGGAAGTTGCTCGTACAGGAAAACTGAACTGGAAACACACGAATCTTTAGAAAAATGCTTAATTTCCTTATTGCCCACTTTCTTGTGACGTTGCGAGCACCGAACACTGAATTTATTTGCAAAAAGATACTTTATCACTAAGTGTAGATGTAGCTGTCATTTGACTGCTCAACTCCTCTGTCCAAGGTCGAAAGGGTTGAGGACCACTATCGATTTACGGAGCACCCCACTTGCCTTGTATTACACACACTTATGCTTACAGTATTCACTAACAGTAAGCTTTTAGTGGCGCCATCTACATCCCAGCATTTTTAATTTTGATGTCAGTTTATACGGTTTTCATACTTGTGCAGCAATGAATGGCAAAAAAATATAATTGCCAGTTAGGCAAAGGTGTAAAGAATAATTCCTTGTAGATATATTGTTTCTGTATGCGTTTCTAAGTAGGAAATCAAACCTAATTACTTTGTACCAATAAAAATATTTCCAGTCTTTACAAGGAAAGGATTTTTAATAACTGCCATTTGGGACGATTTCCGAACGAGAAGAATAACTTCTCGGTTTTTGCCATTTTGAAAGACCAATCACACTGATTTGATGAGTGTGTGTGTCTGAATAACTTAGCACTCCACTACAGATATTAAGAAATTATTTTCACTACTACCATCTCACTATAAATGGATGTCGTAGTGTGTGTTTTGCTCAATTTTCTTTTCCACTGACTTGATTACTTGTCCTTTTGGCTATTCGTAGCAAAGAACATTATAAAATACTTACTTTGAAATACTTACTTATTATGAAATACTTTTTTATCTAAAGTATGTAAATTACTCTCTTTACATAATAGCCGGAGTTTTTGATGAATATTTAAACTTAATTAAATTTCCTTTTTTTAGATAAATGACAACTATAGCACACTTACAAAATATGTCAAAGGCGGCAAAATATGCCAAAATTAGTCAGGGTAAAAAATAGTAATCCGAATATTTGAACTTTCTCTCTCTTTTAAAGGTTTTCTCAAAGCTTCGAGAAGCTTTTCGAAAACCAGAAGTTAAATTTTATTGGTGTGATTGTCTCTGCGTGTGTTACTTGTAATACAGGATCCGACTACACACATACTCAGTAAATTAATGCAAGTAGTAGTGTGCGCTTACGAAGGGTCCCAATTTTCTTTTTATAAACTTGGTCACTGGTCATTTAGCTTGCGCGCGAATAAGACTGTTTTGAAATTTTATAAAATTTTACTTTTATAGTGAAGTGCAATTTGTTATTATTAAGTTGATGACCTAGATAAGCAGATAGATATAACAGAAACTAAACATCCCTTTTATAAATGTACTACACATGGACGGACAGACAGACGTACAGGACGAATCTATAAGAGTTCCGTTTTTTGCCATTTGGCAACGGAGCTCTAAAAATGTCAAACATAATATACTTTATTTATCGAAAAACCGTGGCTAGAACGATTTTTTTGATGGTCAGTGTATTAATTTTCTTATGCAATTACTGATAACATTTTAATATTTTTTTTTTAAAAACTTGAGAGGTGTCAAAGGACACCTGGATGGAACGAAGTAGTATATCAGATATTTTCGCCGGATTGTAAATAAAAAAAAAAAACTAGCGAAAATATCTAATCGAATATCTGGCTTGCTTTCTATGAGAGAGAGAGAGACAGACAAAGAAACATGCGCACGCCGCACGGTTTACAATAGCTTACTATAGCAAAAAGTGTCGTTACAACTTTTCGTCTTAATTTTTTCCGTCTAGCCCCATTTCGCAACGCGCGTTAGGGAACTTCGTTCCAATAACTAATATTATTAATAATAATTATTATTGGAACGAAGCAAGTATTGAAACGCTAATATTCCTCTACAAATAATTATCAAATTCGCCTCCTGTATCATCAGCTCGTATGCAGCTTTTTTTTTTTTTTTTGGAATGGCATCTCGCAGTTCAGTCTAGAAGAGACTGGCTACTGCTTAACCGGACTAGACCTGTGGATGCCTTGAAGCTAAGGCCTCCAGCCAGGGGCATGTTAACTAAAAACTAAGCGACCACGCCTAAGGGCACCCCCTGTGGGGTACGAACCTCGGCTTAGGGCGTCGCTGGGGGCAGCAAAGGGACAGGCTGGATCTGAGTGTCATTATTTAGGGGCTCGTTTGACATTACTGGCTCAGCATCGCGGGCTGGCTCTAGCAAGGGTCGGGGGGGAATTGATCGGGGATTACGCGCCGGACCTCGGCGGCGAGGTCGGTATGTCTTCGGTTTGTATTTGTATTTTCTACGTACGGTGCTGGTGTCTTTGCTACTCTCCTGTAAGAGGGTAATAGCGTCGTCGGGGGTGACTAGAGTGTGCCGAGGACGGCGGACTGAGCTGATACGCGATGGGTCGTATCGGGCGGCCGATGCGATCAGGGGGTTCCTATGCTTAATAGAGGAGTCGAAAAAACGCTTTGCAAGACGTTTCATGAATTGCTGAATAGTGGGGATTCTAAGATCTTGGTGAAGACTATCGTTACGGACGTACGGGGGGGCTCCGGTGATCTTACGGAGAAAGCGGTTCTGCAAGGTCTGCATCCTTTGGATGTGGCGGGGATGGGCATGAGCGAATACGACACAAGCGTATGTCATGATAGGTCGGATAACTGCTGTGTAAAGACGCAACTTGCACTTGAGTGACAACTTGCTCTTTTTGACTAGCATGAAGTGGAGTCTGCTCATGGCAAAGGCTGCTCGGTTACGAGCTGCTTTGATATGAGCCGCGAAAGTCAGGTGTTCGTCGAGGATGACACCGAGGTACTTGGCTTGCTTCTCCCAAGGGATAGGCTTGCCGAACATAGTGATGGGGGCAGGAGACGGTCGCTGATGGCGTAACATCTGATAGAGAACAGCCTGGCTCTTCTCAGGGTTTACTTCGATCCTCCACTTACGAAACCAAGCGCCGAGTGAATCGGCGGCTTGTTGAAGTGCACGATGGATGCAAACCTGAGATCGGCCGGTGTAATAAATAGCCGTGTCGTCGGCAAATAGGGCTACCTGAACTGTCTTGTTCGTTGGGATGTCGCTGGTGAACAGCGTGAAAACTAGAGGAGAGAGGACGGAGCCCTGAGGGACTCCGGCTCGGATGGGGTGGGGAGAAGATAGAGATTTTCCCACGCGGTAGCGGAAGGTGCGATCCGACAGAAAGTCTCGTAAGATGAGCACGAGACGGTCCGGCACGCCGAGTTTATACAGCTTGTATAATAAGCCGTTGTGCCAGACCTTGTCGAAGGCTTTCGCTATATCGAAGTACAACACCCCCGTCATCGCTCCACGCTGGAAACCAGCGCTCAAGTGTTCGACGATGCGGTGGACTTGGTGTATACAAGAATGTTCGGTTCTGAAACCGAACTGTTGGTCGGGAATGAGGCCTTTTGTCTCGGCATAATCTCTGAGTCGCTTATAAATAAGTCTCTCATAGATTTTGCCGAGCGCGCTCAGGAGACTGATCGGCCTGTAGCTCGAAGGCTGTACTTTCGGTTTCCCAGGTTTGGGAATACCGATGACGGTGGCCTCTTTCCACACTTGGGGAAACAAGTTGTTGCTCAAGGCGCCATTTAAGATGGCTGCCAAGAGGACTATGAGCTGAGCGGGGAGGGTTTTAAAAATCCTATTGGTGAAGCCGTCGGCGCCAGGGGCTTTCCGAGGCTTGAGCTTGTCAATTATATCCTTGACCTCATCTGGAGTGACCGGAGGGAGGGGATCGTCGGGGTCTTCTACGGGAGGGAGTGCAGCTCTTCGTTCGACTTCTGCATTCACCTCATCGAGGTGCTGCTTGTCTACTGGAAGGGTGCTAGGGGAGCACTGTGATTCCAAACTGTCGGCCAGGCATTCTGCCTTCTCAGAGTCGTCAAAAGCGACGCTCTTGTCAGGACGGATGAGAGGTGGAGAGGAGGCCTCCTCAGAGGACCTCAGCTTCCTCTGAAGTTGCCAGAAGGCTTGGTGGGTTGGCTCCAGTTCGCTGAGCATCTTGTCCCATTGGTTCGAACGAAACTCACTAGTGCGCTTCTTTACAGCACGCTGCAAATAACGCATGTGAGCTTTGTTCTCATCGCAGGGCCAGACGCTATAGGCCCGTATGGCCGCGTTCTTCTCGTTTATCAGTTCACGGATGTCGGCGGGTAGTTTCCAGCGTTGATCACTTAACACTGGGACTTCCCGAGAGCAATCCTTTAAAATGGATTGCACGTGAGCTGTAAACGAGTCGATAGCGGCCTCGGTGTCTGCGACTGAGACAATGTGGTCGGGGATACCGTCTAGGTGCGGTGACGTGTCGGATTTCAGCATATCGCTTACTTTCTTCCAGTCGGTTATTAGAGTCGTAGGAGTGGGTTGGCTAGGGTCAGAGATACCCGAGCGAGAAACTAGGTGCATGAGCACTGGGCGGTGGTCAGAGTTAAGCTCGTGTAGCGTCTCAATTAAATGTAACCTAAGGCTAACATTCTTGAGCAGCGCTATATCGAGCACATCGGGACGATGACTAGTGGTGTCGGGATAGTGAGTGTTCTCCATAGGAGCAATGGGATCGAAGTTGATACTCTGGCCTAGATCGCAGACGACTCTCCCTCTCGGGTTAGTCATACTACTATTCCAGGTGGGATGTTTGGCGTTGAAGTCACCCGCTATGATAGCGGAGTTACTCATGCCGAAGAGTTTGGTGAGATCATTAACCAGGAGGTTATGATTCTCAGACGTGTTTAAGGGGAGCATATAGGCAGACATTATATGTATCGGTTGATGACCTGTCATGGCTAGCCGACAGATTGAAACCTCCAGTAGGGATTCTAGGGGAGGGGGGTCGATTGGGATGCAGTGCAGTTCCTTGCGGTAGTAGATGAGCGTACCGCCTTTGTGACAACGTGTCCTATCATTGCGAACTAAACGATAGTTGTCAATTTTAGGATCACGATTGCTGGGTTTTAGAAAAGTCTCTTGGATGAGGAAAATATCTACTTGATAATCGCGAAGGAAGGACGCAATCTCATCGCGTTGCCCTCCCGTGGCATTAGCATTAAAAAAGCCTAACTTTAGGGACCGGGGTTGGGTGCACGATGCTACGGGTGTGATATCCATTACTGAGTTTGGTTGAGGTTACGAAGGGCTTCCGCGATCCTAGGATATTTCGCGTATACATCATGGATCTGTTTCAGGTCCTTAGCTGACCTGAGCTCGGCTGCTAAGCAGTCGGCCTCAGGTGAGATAAATACCTGGAACCTCATGAGGGTGTCGATTGTACTCTCCTCTTCCTGGTTGGAAGGCAGGGGGCTAGAGGAGGGAAGAGGGACCTGGGACCGAGCCACTGGAGTGGGCACTGGGGCTGGGTTATCCATGAGGCCAGGCATTGGCATCGGGTTGAGCTGGGATTTCACCAGGGCAGGGAAGGCACGCTGGTGGTTGAGCTGGTTCCACGGAGAGGGCCTCTGTGGGCTGAGACGCTCAGGGAGGTCTTTGGATGGGGCTTTCGTCAGGGGGCTTTCCCTCTGCTGACGGGCTTGAGCGCGATTCGCCAGTCTGTTGGCGAATTGTTTAGGGGCTTTGGGACAGCCCCTGTAGTTTGCCGGGTGGCCAGATTGACTGCATAGCACGCAGCTAGGCGGCTCTGTACACAGACTCCTGTCCTTGGGACGAGGGCAATCTGCCGTGGCGTGTTCGCCTAGCTCGTATGCAGCGCCAGACGTTCCCAAAATAAACAAAATGTGATAACGGGCTACTACGGAACCTTATACTGCGCGTGGCCCGACACGCACTTGGCCGGTTTTTAAATAAATAGATAGGAGGTTACAAATCCAAATTATATTACTGACTAAAATTCAGTACATTGTACATAAGGTTAAGTTTACATGGCATTAATTTCACATATGCGAGCAGGTGGTGTAAGTTAGTATAAATAAATAATAATAAAGATGTGGAACAGATCAGGTGCGTTAGATAGACGCCAAGTCGAAACCAAGACCTTGTTGAAGACGGCGCCTCAATATATAAATGATGTGCTGCAGATGTGCCATGTAGCTTGAAATTATTCAAACTTTAAAAAAGCGTAGAAACCAGGGTTTTTGAATAATTAATCAATGCTTTATAAAATAGTCATTTGATCTGATTTTTTAAATCTTTCGACGCCTCGCAAATGCAAACCCCTTAATAGTCAGAAAGCCAATCGAGCCAAGGTTTTCTTTCCAAATAGCGTCTAGCGACTGCGTCGTAGTGAGTATCGACATACTACCAGCTTTTGATATCCTAGTATTTTCATCATCTGCCCACCCTGTTTTTCCCAACTATGTTGGGGTCGGCTTCCAGCCTAACCGGACACGTTCCTAAATTTTCAATGTAGTAGTTGTACCTACAGGCAATTCAGATCCTATTGGTTATGCTCTATTGCTGATATAAACTATTGCCTTCATGGTTTGTCGCTCTGTAGCGCCATGCTACGCCACCGTAGCGGATTGCTGCGCCGCGCCGTAGCACACCTCTACGCCCTATTAGCTTCAAGCATTTTTCACAAAGATAAACTTGACAAGGTGTATTAATGTACTGTGTAGCGTTTCAGTCAATTGGAGCAATAATAATACAGGTTGAGTCTGTGCCTTTGAACTCGAATCGATTCTGATTCAATGAGCCTATGAAACTAAGAGTCAAATAAAGTCCAATAAAGTATTTTTTTTCATATAATGCGAAATTAAACTTATCCGGATCTAATTTTATTTAATTACCGATCTTACAATTCACTAAATAAAAAAAATTAAATACCAAAACATTTTTTTTTAAGATAAACGGTTTTATTGAAAAAATAAAGGTAATAATAATGTGTTAAATAATGTACTAAAAACTAAATAAAAAATAATTTGTTAGGTTCTAGGTATCAGTAATCACCACTGCATTTTCCTCATCAATTTAGGGCATTGATCAGACAATAAAATAATTTACAAGTTTTTTTAGTTTTAATTTCGTTATTAAACATATTTCTCATTCCCTTTTAATATTGTGCACATTATTCTACTAGTCGGGCCCTTTCATTTATACCCATATTGAGGGAAAAGTGAAAAACGATATGTAATCCGCAATTTTGTGGTGGCGGCCATCTTGGATCAGTTTTCATCAAACATAGCTAAGAACACTTCCGATTAATTCACCTTTAAAAAAAAAAACAAATTCAAAATCGGTTCATACGTTCGGGAGCTACGATGCCACAGACAAACACACACACACGCACACACACACACACACACACACAGACACGTCAAATTTCTAACACCCCGTCGTTTAAGGCCTAAAGTGAGGTCTCCATAACGTCGATACTAGTTAGAGAGCCCACGACACTAAACCTAGTACGATAAGACTCCCAGATGATATATATCTAATTAGCCAAGTTAATAATGGGGGAACACGAGGTATCTGCGTTATGATCGATCTCCTAAAAAAACTAACGTTCATCTGAAAGATTATCAATTTCTGTGTAAGAAAAACCACTGCTGCAAAATCAATCAAAATCAAAGCATTTATTTTAAGTAGGCCAGTTACAGGCACTTTTGAATTGTCGAAACAAAGATGAAATTTAAATGTAGCTACAGTCCCAGTCACAAGACATAAAAACTGTGAAAGTACTTAACTGTAGGTAGTTGCCCATTCCCTAGCGTAGATCTCCATGGATAAGAACGGGCAAGAAACTCCATGGACAAAACAAAATATTGTTACAAAATCTTGGTTACATCATTCATGTTGAGATATTATGTGAGAACAATGTAGCAAGATTGAACAATGTAGCAATGTATGAAGACATTTTTTTTTCTCAAGGCCTGTCACAACAAACAACAAAACCTTGAGAAAAAGTAATTTGTTACTTTAATGATTATCGTTATTCACAGCGTGCAGTGTTGCATGCAGGAAAGTGTTTTGGATGTTTCTAAGCAATACAAGTTTAACAATGCATTTTAAAAGTAATGCCTGCCTGTATTCTCTAATGTAATCGGTCTTGGTCTCGATAAGGATGGAATGCAGTGCAGTGTTGCCCCATGCATGCCATTCTACTACGCGACTCATGTAAGTTTACTCCTGTTCCACAGGGCAGGGCAACCTTACATAGATGAAATGCACGAGTACCAATCCGAGCTCAGGAAGCAGCGGAAGTTCAACTAGCAAGATGACGTCGGTAAAGCAGCCTAAAATAGCGTTCGGATCGTCCGAGCAGCAAACCCGTCGTCGATAAAATTCGACTCGGGAACAAAAACCACTCGGCTATGTTCGGGGCGACATCGGCATTCAATCAGTGCGCATGTCCGAGTCTATACTACATCACAATAGTACATTTTGATACAAGTGGAGAAAGTTTGTTATTGCATTCGAGGCGGAATTAACACCCGAGCCGTAGGCGAGGTTGTTTTTGAGCCTAGAACTGCAATAACAAATGTCCACGTGTATCAAACGACGTTTTTCAATACACTTTTGAAGAAATAAAATAAAAGAACAAAAAATATTTTTGTCATGAATTATTAGGAAACTATGATTTAAATTTTCTTTTTTTTTTCGCGCTTTGCATTCGCCAGGTTGAAGTAGAAACAAAGGTATGAAGCCGCTAAACAACGGCCTAAATAACAGCCTAATATGAAAAATAGAAAATTCAAATGTTTTTGAGTTTAGAACACAAATAAATGTGAATTTGTTCATAAACGTTTTTTTATTGTAATAATCGTGTGGTTTTTGATGATATTCTATTTATAAACATTATTTAAATATTCAAAAAAAATGTACGCCGTAAAGACGCATATATCTTTGCCGAGTTTAAAAAATACATTCAGCTCTGAATAGAGAGGATCGTGTCGCACCAGTTTCATTTCGGCACTTGGCACCCGCAGGTGCCAAAATGAAACTGGTGCGAGACGGTTTTGAATCGAGGCATTGAACCAATTTGTCGTTTTTGTAAGTCTAGGTATAAGTTATCTGTGGCAATTTTCATTCCCGCACACGTGTTTGAAAATGAAAAATCGCACGTGTTTGAAATACATTGCATTGTAAACGTAATCGTAGTGCGATATGAATCAGTTTTCGAGGAAGTGTATTGAAAAACAAATTTTATCTTGATCACAGTTTTCGAGTCAATGCATAATTTATTTAGATTTAAATCATTTCCATCAGTTCAAATACATCCGATAAAAGGCAGAATATTTAACATGATTTTCATTATTATACTTACTCATTTATTTTGTGTCTAAAGTAGTTTTTGTAATATGCAAGCATTTACAGGCGCACAAAACATATTTCGCGTGACTTATTAAGTTAGTTGAGTAAATCATGTGGTTTATATTGTAATTATCTGTATTTTTCACCAAAACCAAGCAATCGTTGATTGAAAATCGGGCCATATTGCGAAATAAGTGCCAATGCTGCCGTCATATCACGTGATGTCCGCTGTGATGTCGGCTGTTTTCTAATTCCGTTTGAGTACAATATTTTGGGTTGTTTTACTCACCACTACAGCGATAGCAATAACTAGACTGAATGAAAATAATAACGAGTGTACTAACCGTCGCAGGGAATGGTGCACGTTCACGAACTTCATTCGTTCATTCATTGTTTATTTGGACTGTAAATTTTCTTAGTTTTACGATAGCTAACTACATCGAGGTCTGTTGAGAAAGTCGTACACTTTCTGCGATGCCGAAACATTGCCTGAGCATAAGACTCACGTTCTTTGAATGATGTAAAAGTACTTGGCCAAAAAATCATAGATAAAAACCCAAAATCGCCAGCAACAAAATGTATAGAAATGGGTTTACTATCAGCCTCCTAAACCATACCTCATGAGCTAGTTCACCTTCTCGAGTACTAGTATGACCACCAGATTAACCAGGTCAAATGAGCGGGTGCATTGTCTGGTGAGTATGGACTGGAGTGTGGGGTGAGGCAGGGGGGCTTGATTTCCCCGGCGCTCTTCAATGTATACGTCAATCAGCTGTTGGAGCAGCTTGGTAGCACTGGTGTCGGATGCTCTATTGATGGTAAGATCGTCAGTAGTATAAGCTATGCTGATGACATCATGGTGCTGCCGAGTCCCTCGATTTATGCTCTCAGACAGCTGCTTGGAGTGTGTGAACGATACGCCGTGGCCCATGGTCAGCTGTATAATGTCAGGAAAAGTGAGGTTATGGTGTTTCGTGTAGGTTCCAGAAGACCAGCGACAGTTCCTCCTGTACACTTGTATGGGGTGGCACTTAAAAGAGTGTCACTTTTCAGATACCTTGGGCACATTTTGACCGAGAACCTGTCTGATGACGAGGATATAGAAAGAGAGCGAAGGGCGTAGTCGGTTCGATGTAATATGCTGGTCCGCAGGTTTGCAAGGTGTACTAAAGACGTGAAAGTTACGCTGTTTAAGGCATACTGCCAGACGTTTTACACCTGCAGTCTGTGGGTCAGATATACGCAGAAAACCTACAACGCCCTCTGTTTTCAGTGCAACAATGCTTTCCGGGTGCTGGTGGGCTTCCGCGGTTCTGTAGTGCGTCGGGCATGTTTGCCGAGGCACGCATAAATAGTTTCGGTGCTATCATGCGCAAAAGAACGGCGTCCCTAATGCGTAGGATACGTGGAGGCTGGAGAGGCCAGGCTGCCCTTTTCTGATGCACTGGTCCCGTAGGCATAGATGCGGGCCCGGTGCTGAGGAAAGATATTTGAATTCGTTTTTTTTTTTTGTTTTCTGTGGTAGTTAAGTTTAGGGTAAATTAAAGTTAGATTAAATTAAATTAGATTAAATGTAATGATGAAATGAATTGGTTTATATTGTATTAAATTAGGTAAAATTGAATTAATTAAGTAATTTGGACGGTTCAATTGGGCTGTTGTGTGGTGTCGTTTTAAATTGTTTTTTTCTCATAATGTCGTACTAACATAGCTCTTAAGTACTCGCTACTAACCCATATAGACCCTTGTTCGAAATAAAGTTTTTGATTTGATTTGATAAACCATGTAGTATAGAAGTTATTATTATACTGTATGAGAATTTTTGAAAGATTTTTCTTGAATTTTATTTTATCACTATCAGTTTATTTTAAAATAATATTAAAATATATTATGTGTGGACCGATGACCTGGTGAAGGTTGCGGGAATCCACTGCATGCGAGTACACGGGATCGGTCATTGTGGCGACCGGTCTTTCGGCTGAAATGATGATGATGATAAAATATTGTAAAACATAATTAATAATCTTTATATACGAGTATATATTGGTGGATGGGTGACCACCCATTACATATAGAGTTACCTCTGTGCCTCGAAAAGCACGTTAAGCAGTTGGACCCGGCTGTAATTTGTAGATCTTTGACAGTCGTTACAGGTAGTCAATGGCCCACAAAGTCTGACAACCAGTCTTACCAAGGGGTATCGTATTACTCAATACTGGATTTTGGAGGTCAGATAGGCAGTCGGTTCATGTAAAATACCGGTACTCAGCTGCATTCAGTTAGACTGGAAGCCGACCCCAACTTAGGAAAATGCTAGGCATATGATGATAATTATACGCGTATACTCGAATGTTATTATTCTGTAAGTGTATGTGACTGAACTATTCTTATTGTTTCATTGATCAATAAATATCTAGTATATTACATCGTTTTTGCAGTAAATTATTATATATTTTTGATGTACTTAGTAGTATGTCTATAAAAACGGCACATATGAATTTTCTGGCGAATCTGAGTTTTTTTTGGCCATCTCCTTTAATGTATCAGTGATGCGACTTAATTTTGATGTTGTTTTGTCAAAAGATTTTTACGGCGAGGGCGCATTTTTGAATCCAGAGCGAAGTGAGGGAGTATAATCCCGAGCGTAGCGAGGGATTCTTTAGTAGAATCCTGAACGTAGCGAGGGATTTAAAGTACGTCACCCGAGCCAAAAATATATTTTGCGCCCGAGTGGTACACTCTACTATTCATCACCCATTATGAGAAAATAAAAGGCGCCTCATATTTTATTGTAATATTATTATCTAATAAAACATAGAGTCACAGCAAAATTGAAATCAAATAGTATCTAATAATAAAACAACTAAAAACTTGTATTTACATTTGAGACATTTTCGTAATTATGAAAATTTATTGTTACACTTTAATTAGGAAGGCGCGGCGCGCGACGCGACTTTGGGCCGCCGTATCGGCCAGTTTTTATTCAAACAATATTTGCGTTTGATTTCTGTGGCGCTGAACACTAAGATGTTCCAAATTCGTGTGCGCAAAAAGTGCGCGGCAAAGATAATTGCGGTGCACCTATAAAGAGGATTAAAAACTCATTACTGCCTGCTAAAAGTTTCTTATAGAAAACACCACCTTTGGGTGCACTTAAAGGCAAATAACTTTTAGGTCGAAACAAAACGAAAAGGTTCATAACAAGAAGAAATATTGCAACCATTGTGTCAGTTCGGGCCAGGCATTTTTTTCACTGGGCCCGAAGTACTAGCAGAGCATAAATGCAAGGAGATGGGTGTACGAGCTACAAACTGCAACGTATCACTAAAAGTAGGCCATGTTAGTGGCATGTACAGGCCACTAACATGGCCTACTTTTAGTGATACGTTGCAGTTTGTTTAATCCAACAATAATTGTACATTATTACTTTATCACGTGTTATTTTTAGTAGCAATTAAACCTTTATACCAATCGGTTGTCTACTCAATCAACATAACATTCCTATACAACATTAACATAACATTTTCACTGTTGGGAGTTACGCCCCAACATTTGGTCCTTCCTTAATGGTAAATGGTGCGTACGTAATGGGTTTTATTATACCATCCGCTGTACAAAGTGTTACGTACTTGTAGGTTGTAGGCACTGTTGTAGGGTTGTTTTCGTTCCATTAGAATTATGTACCGTACAGCTTTGTATTTTATTTAGTGTGTATATTGAAACTGATTCATGAGTAGCTGTACAAAATTAAGATTACGGTAAATTTCTATATTAATTAAAGTTAAAACAATATACCTTGGTTGTAACCTCTTTAGGAGAATGTGAGTCAGTGCGTCAGATGTCAAGTTCCTCGTTAATATGGCTCTTTAGTCAACTGATCCCGCTTATTTTGATCCCACGGGATCAGTTTACTAAATAAAAATAAAATAAATAAATAAATAAATTAATATTTTTATGTAACTTTTTTTTAGTAGATTGGTCCCATTCATAAAATGTAGTCCTGGTAGATATCTATCTGCTGCCTGTTGGGCATATCTACCATTGCACATGACATGCGTAGTCACAACTGCTGGCTGGAATGAAAAGGGTTATTGGCATGCAATGACCTAGACCTAGACACGGGAAACGCAACGAGTCCACGCTACATTTTTCAAAAATACGTCTATAAATGATCTGCAGTTGTCTGATATTTTTTGTAATTTCTGAATGCAGATGTCAAAACTTGTTTAGTTAAAAGCCGACCACACTAAGGCACGGTGTGTATACAGTACACAATCTTTATTTTCTCTCTTCACAAAGGTTCACATAGTTAATAAAATTGTTTAAATATAATTGTAACAAAAACGTTTTAACAAAATGCATAATAAATGTTCCTTTGTGAGAGACATGGCGTCCATACTAGAAGGATACCCTGTGTGACGGATCCCCAGGCTCTCACCTCGAATTAAATGTAGTTTACAAACAATGCAATAGCTAAATTGAATACTGTATGACAAGTTGTTGTGCCCGCTATACCACAGTGAGGCAGCTGGCAGATTTTACCAGCGTCTTGTATGAAGAACAGTCTACAGCGCTTCAGTTCCTGGAGTTCTTTCCAAATCGATAACCTGACAGTACTGAAAACATCGCTAATATTATATATTATTATACTTTGGTCAAACTGTAGAATTTGGTTTCGCATAGTCATTCATGAGTAAAATCAGCTGTTAGTTAGTAAGTTAATCATTGCTCAGTTTTAAAGTATGACTAAAATTGATAACGTTAAATTCAAAGACTAGAATATTAGTAATGCGAGGCTTTTCCGTGCCGTAGCGCTATGCTACGTCGTAGTGCCATGCTACGCCGTAGCACCACTCTACGTCCGTACTTTCTACTCTAAGTAGGTCTTCGTTTTGTTTCTATTCTTATCGTTTATATTCGTATTTATTCATGAATGATGTGCATATGAACTAAGATTATGTGCCTAAGTAACATAATTATCGTTATTCACAATAATTGCAAAGGCAGGTCAGTGACCCTTCCACAGTTCCACAGAGTGCTAAGTTTAGTTAAGAGTAAGGTTCGGATTATGCTCTTTATTGTGAGAGTCAGACTTACTCTTGGCTGCTTTTTTTTTATCTTTATTATGTTAGAAAAAAATGTAAAATAATTGTTTATACTTCTGAGCAGGATTGAATCGTTGGTCGAGTGGTTGCAAACGTGACTTGCCGAGCATGGGGTCCTGAGCTCGATCCCCAGTAACCCAAGTTTTGTGTTTTTGGATGTTAACAAGTACATTTACAAAAGTAATGCCTGCCTGTATTTTCTAATGTAATCGGTCTTCGTATCGATAAGGATGGAATACAGAGCAGTTCCGCCCCATTCACCCCCTACTATCACTCGACTCACGTGAGGTTACGCCTATTCACCATAGAATAACATTACACAGATGGGATGCTCTCGTCCGAATGTATATGTATACTACATCCCAAACTAAATTCAAGCAAAACATTTTTGTCTTCATCATTACTTTTGTCAATATTTCTAAGTAAATAGTTTTTAGTCCGAAATCACTGTGTGCTGGCTTAAAAGCAGGTACAGTTTTTTTTAAACCGCAGCGTCCCTATTAGGAAACCCGGCCAACGCCCGTTATAAGCTAGTCAAAATAGGTGTCCTCTTCCCACGTACTCTTTACCACCAAGAGAGCATCTTCCTGCGGTTTCTAACCTTCCACTTGAAAGTCATTGAACCGTCTCCGAAATCAAGTGGGAAGATGTAACTCTAACCTCGTTAAGTGGGGCAATGAAACAACAGTGGGGTGTGGCTGTGGAGCTGTGTCGCAAACTATGTTCCACATCCTATCCTGCCTTCTTGGCCCAAAAACATGCAGCCGAAGCAACCTTTGCGCTGCCACCGAGGAAGTGGTGAAAGTGGCAAAGAATCCATAAAATATTGTCATGCCAGCGATACGAAGTAGATCTACGTTTACGTCTGCTTTGAAACATCTTAATGATTCTGTTTCTGAGTTGCAGGAGTACTCGTACGTAGGCATAAACGAATTGGGTGAAATGTGGTCTATCTATTCATTATTCTATGGAGACCAATAAATTGGCCGCTGATTTTAACCTGTCACTGCTGCACTGGTATCGTTGACACTTATATTGGTCTAGATGAATTTTACATCTATTAAGTTAAAACTGCTTTAATATTCCGCAATCTAACATAAAAATGACAAAAATTAGATAAACATTTATTTGAAATAATTAGGAACAAGCCGTTTATGAAACTAAAATACATGTTTACAAAAAAAAAACAGACTTAGTGTGATTTTGGAAGTATAGGAACTGTATCGCAATGATGATTTGCGTTTTATTCCAAATAATACAATTTGTGAGAAAGGAGAATGAACCTTACTCTGTATATTGACACACTAGGCGTTTAAGAACGGGTGCGATCCGGTGAGGGTTAACTTATGGCGGTGTTACCAATATATGAAAACTCCTCAATTTTCGGTTAATTTACTAAAATGGACTTGTTTTCCCCTATGTTTATTATGCATTATATAATTTCGTAATAGAAATACAAAATCAAAAGCTTATCAATAAGAGCGCGGCCACTCGATGCGTTTACGGTGCTGTGCCGCAACGTCCTCCTAGATACAAATCGCTATACCATGTCACACGATGCGTTGGCCCGCCGTGCGCCTTCGCACCGCAAGCGCGGCGTGCTTGTGACCTGCGAGACGAGGCAGGGAGGGGTGATGCGCTGCGGCGTTTTCATAGTATATTGAGGATGAATGCTTTCATCTATTATAATTAGAGAAACTTTATGTTATTTTTATGTTTTTAAATATTCATTTATAATTAGAATTATATGCTTTTTATTTTATATTTTAAATATTTAGTTTATTAATCAATTATTTATTAATAATATAAATTTCTTTATTAGTATTGGACTCTCGTGTGCAAGTGGACGCTGTATACACTGACTTTCGAAAAGCCTTTGACAGGGTCGATCATGAATTAGTTTTGAAGAAGCTAGCATTCAACCGAATTCGCGGGGATCTGCTACGTTGGTTTGTTTCCTATGTGTCTAATAGAACACAAAAGGTAGTGGTCAATGGGTTCCAATCCACCGCCATAACCGCAACGTCAGGGTTCCCTCAGGGCTCTATTCTCGGACCTCTGTTATTTATAATTTTTATCAATGATATCAACATATGTTTCCATAACTCTAAATACCTACTTTACGCGGATGACCTAAAAATATTTAGACCCGTTAAATCAATACTAGACTGCCACTTATTCCAGCAAGATCTTAATCGTTTAGCAGAGTATTGTATTAAAAACAAACTCCTTCTCAGTATTACCAAATGTTGCTGTATCAGCTTTACTAAAAATAAAAAAGAACCATTTTAAACACCCCTATGCTCTACAAAGTGAAATCCTAGAGAGAGTCAACACAATTCGTGATCTTGGAATACTGCTCGATAATAAACTGCACCTGGACGCACATGTCGATAAAATCAAAAGTCGTATGGATTCGTGATAAGATCAGCAACGGAATTCATCTCCTCGAGCACATATTTACATTTGTATCGGTCATTAATCCGGTTTCAACTAGAATATGCTGTGCCGGTGTGGAGTCCCTATTATAATAAATATAATGACTATATTGAGCGTATACATTGTATACGCTCAATATAGTAATGCATCGTTTTCAGGAACTTACGTTGTATACTATACAACGTAAGTTCCTAAAGACGATGCATTACTATTACCGTTGTACTAGAAATCGTATAGCGACTTGTTAAAAAAATATAGAATGATTTCTTTGAAGTCTAGACGTACTTTTCTAGATACTATATTTGTATACGATCTGTGTAACAACTCATATGATTGTGTGGACATCAGTAACAAGCTGTGCTTTGTTGTTCCTAGAACGATTCAGGGACGTGAGGTGCGTGCACGACCTGTTTTCGCCGTCACTCCTGGTCGCACGAATGCAGGCTTGCGGGCTTGCTACGTCGTCTCACAGGCAATTTCAATAAGTTTTTCTCTAACTTGGATGTATTTGCTCTGTCTGTTGGATCATTCAGAAAAATATGACTCGACACAATCCAGAATCTATGTGAATGATATATGTCTTTAGTGTTCCGTGTTCCTTAGTGGCTGTAATTTATGTGTTTTTAATCTCATTAAATTATCTACTCTGTCCGACTTTTACTTCATCAACATTGTCTTTGTCTTTTTGTGAATCTGTGGAGAATGATGTTGGTTGCACATTTGTATAACTCTTTGTATTCTATTGTTTGTATTAAGTAATGTGTAATTGTTGGTTCTTCCAAATAAATAATAAAAAAGAATAGTATATAAGGTGGTGTACGAAAACTCTAACATTTTCATGTGCGAACTTTTTTTAGCATGTTCAAAGAGTTGAGTACATAATATATACAGGGTGGAATTTTGTAATGCCACCTGGAGGGAAAGTACTCTTAATACTGCAGATAGAAAATTTTACTCAAAGGAAACATTCCTTTATTTTTGAATAGAAAGCAAGCTGCATTCAAAGATTTTCGAAAATTCTCTTCTCCCACACCCGGGAATCGAACCGGCTAAAATCTGAAAAAATTATACCCTGTACTTTTATTGCATTGATCGTTAGGGTCAATTATAAGGATGAAATCTCTCTAACAAACATGATAAATTAAATGTAAGGAAAACCAGGAAATCTTAAATTAATTTAATTATTTACAAAAAATGGTAAACTAACTAATTAGTTGCTCAAAATGGGCTCCATTCTCTTGGATACACAAATTTATTCTTTTAACGAATTCATTTCTAGTAACCTTTAATAAAGTGTTGTGGTGAATATTATAAATCGTATTCTGAACTTCAACTCTTAACTCATTGTCATTTGCATAAGATTTCATGTAAATTTGATTTTTTACATATCCCCACAAAAAAAAGCTAATGGGGTGAGATCTGGCGATCTCGCAGGCCATCTGATTGCGCCGTTTGTACCAATCCAGATATTAAAATGGTTATTAATGTAGGCAGTAGTGATTCTGCTGTTATGTGCTGGAGCACCATCTTGCTGTAGAATTATTTGGTTTTGCTCTTCCTCGGGGAAACCATTTAACTCGTTTCTTAAGAGATCCAGTATTTCAATGTACTTGACAGTGTTTAAATGACCTTCGTACACGTGGACTAACACTACATTATTTCTCATAATTCTGCACCAAACGTTGAAAGAAAATCTTACTTGATTGTTAGTTCCATGAACACGAACAGGATTTACTCGAGACCAATAATGGTCATTGCGGCGATTGTACATGCCATTATTGCTGAAGTTGGTTTCGTCAGACCATACAATGTTACTCAAAAAATTAGGGTTTCGGTCAATTTCTCCAAGCATGTTTTCACAAAATTGTAATCGTCTCTCACGATCCCCAATATGCAATTTTTGCACCAACCGACCTTCACGATAGCATTTATACTTATACTTTTTCAGCACTTTAAGTACGCGAGTGTGGGTTGTTCCTAATTCAACGGCAGCATCTCTACTTGAAGCCTTCGGAAATGATTCAAAGTATGTTAAAACATCTAGTTCAAAATCGAAATAGTTTTGCTGAATAGTTAGCCGTCTCTTCTTGAAACCACCCGTATTCTTTAAATTTTCTACCATTCTTTTCAATACGAACCGAGTTGGTGCCTGTCGGTCTTGATATCTCTCTCCATACCACCGCAGAGCTAGATTCACGTTTTTGTTATTTAAAAAATAAGCTTCCATTAAATCAAACTGTTCTTGATAAGCCATTTTCACCGTGAGACAAAATGTGAAATGAGTTGTAAAAACAATCAAATGTGAAATAACAACTATGACAATCTAATTTTCAAATTTTAATCTAACATTCCATATTTCAATTACCTCATACACGCAGCAACGAGTATGTCGCAAAGGAGTCTGCATTACAAAAGATGGATGTTAGTTAAAGAGCTTTAACTTGACTCATTGAATTTGTAACTTCAGATTTCCTGGTTTTCCTTTCATTTAATTTATCATGTTTGTTAGAGAGATTTCATCCTTATAATTGACCCAAACGATCGATGCAATAAAATTACAGGGTATAATTTTTTCAGATTTTAGCCGGTTCGATTCCCGGGTGTGGGAGAAGAGAATTTTCGAAAATCTTTGAATGCAGTTTGCTTTCTATTCAAAAATAAAGGAATGTTTCCTTTGAGTAAAATTTTCTATCTGCAGTATTAAGAATACTTTCCCTCCAGGTGGCATTACAAAATTCCACCCTGAATATATTTGAGATCAGCCTAAGCTAATAATTACGCCATGTGTATTCGTCGACAATATTAAAAGTATTGAATATAAGTGGGGTTTTTAACAGGAGTTTCTGTAGATTCGTGCTGGCCACACTTTCATTAGGGATGTAGGCGTAGCTTTCTATGCGAAAGCAACTGGCAGCCGACGTCCTTCTCACTTTTATAGGAACCCTTACGGCGGAATCAACTAAATTGTAACCCTTTAGGAAATTTTAAATAAATAACGCATATGTTTTTTTTTTTTTTAGGAATTTCTGATCTTAGATCTTTTGTTTCTCTATCTTATTTTGCTGGCAGACATACAGGATAGGCCGTAAAAAAATATTGTAAATTCTGGATCGATATCCTACATCTCGCAAGTGAAGTTTTCAGAGATTCTGAAGCGGTAGCAAATTTCGTCAGCTTTCCATCGGGGTCCGTAGCAATGCCCGTAACCGGTGCGCCTCGAGGAGCCGGTCTAAATCCTCGGAGACTTATACTGATTACGTTGAAATGTAACAACGTAGACCACAAATCAACCCAAAAAAAATATAAAATACAAAAAGAGGCAAATTACGCATGCAATGCATGCATGTAAATGCCTCAACCCCACGGATATAGCTAATTTGACCCTTTTGTCATTTAATTTTGTTGTTTAAACTGTTATCTAAATGTCTGTTTGAAATGTTTTGTGCATTTCTTTGTAATTTATGTTGTTTTATAATGACACTCACCAACAAAACGCAAAAACAAGTTTTAAAAACGCTTGTTTTTCTGTAAGTTTCTCAAAAATAGCAAAGTAACATGAGCAATTAGCTCATGTAATTGTTTCAAGCAATCAATCGTTTTATTTGTTTTAAATAATTGAAGAATTGTAATAGACCGTAGATAATAATATAAAATGGCTTTGTTTGATTGAATGTGCGCCATCTTTAGACGTAGGTACGTCTAAACATGGTGAGGTTTCTACATTGCAAGCAATTGATAAGGGATGCTGTAGATGGCGTTTAACTAGATTCTGTCGATTTTTCGACACCTGTAAGCAAGTTATGAGTCAAACTTTATTTCAAATAATCTGTGTATTACCTAATTGTATATCACTAACTACAACTAATTACTAACAAACGATTTGAGACGACATTTGTTTTTATAAACAAAAACAAATGTTTAGTTGAGAATATCTGAGCGGTCACACAGTACAGTACAAAAAAACTGTACTCGTCTACTTGAAAGCTTAGTCGCTGATCGCTGACCTACCTACCTACCTACCTACCATTTATCAAGCAAGTATAATCCCTGGCACGTATCTAGAGCCCTGACTACCACACTGTCAGTTTGAAAATAAAAAAAGCATAAGATACGTGCCACTAACTATCTAAGTAGGAATAATTTTGATAAGTAGGTACCTCTGTAGCTGCTTTTCATTTGACATAAACCATTAATCGTGCATTTTTATGAAATATCTATTTAATTAAAATAATCTAACCTTTTATAACATAACAGCGACAAGCTTTCAAGTAGACAAGTACCTAAACGATTTACTATGAAAACAAATGCCTACTTATGATCACCTAGCCTAGTCATAATCATATTTTTTTGCTAATACTAATCCTTTCTTGTTTTATACTTTTTATTACGTATGAAAGCTTGTAACCTAAAAAATATTTTTTATTTAATTTTATGTTGAATATTATTTGTATAAATGCAGTAAAATTCTTAATCATTTTATTAAGGGCCTGATTCAGAACGCTGTACCTCTTTATACGGCGCGCATGTGAGCTCTAACAGCTGGAGGCTTGGACCAGGGTCCGAGCTACTCGCTGATAGCTGGTACAATATTATAATAATTTAGTTTTCGTGTATGCTTTGTTGCTTGTCCTTAAATAAATCTAAATGCCGATGGGTGACTGGCTTTCATAGATAAACGTTTGAAACTCTTTGTTTCTTGTGCTTAGTAATATATTATTTACAGTATTAATGTATATTGACAAGGGGGGAGGGCCAACAGCGCCCTACGCCTTACAGTTTAGACTGCGATCGCACGTGGAACTAATAAAGCGCGTATAAACGCTATGGAGCTAACGGCCACATAAGTTCAACTAGAGGTCTCTGTGGCAGGAAATACTTTTTCTTACTTTCTTTAAGGGGCTGCGGGACTTTTCGAAAGAGATACCGTGGCCCCGGAACACAAAGGGCGATGAAGGAACATGAATGGGTTTTAGTCAGTAAAAGTCTGACACTCTCTCCTGCTCCGCCCAGAGCGGGAGGAGTCATTTGATGATTTCCCATCCAAAAAAAAGGCATTTATTCTGTATTTTCGAGTTTCCAGACTTATATTATAATGATCGTAGCAGGTGGCGTGCCTAGCCCTATGGGAAAAAGGCGTGAGTTTTTATATGTATGATGAATTATGAACCGTACGACGAGCTAGCCCAAATTAGTGGAAGCTCCATCTATAGATTTTAGCAGATAGTGCTGATAAAAACTATTCCCTTTAAGGTTGTTATCAGAAAAAATAAACTTTAGCATCCAGTTATTTCCCAGATCAATTTTTTTTGCTTGCCTGCTTAGTGTCCCACTGCTGGGAAAAGGCCTCTCCAAACCTCTCTATCTTGTTGCGATCTCTGGTTTTGTTCACCCTGCAAACAAGATCTTTAGAAAGAGAAGTAAACGTTAGCGTCGCGGTTTTCAAGGGAGAATGAAATAGACCAAGTAAAATATGAAAAGAGTGTCCACAGTATCTTCAAGGACTACCTCTCAAAAAGAAGGCAGAGGGTCAAGATGGAAGAATACGTTAGTGAAGACACGGAGGTGACATATGGTGTCCCACAGGGAAGCATACTGGGTCCTACCCTCTTTCTTTTGTATATTAATGACCTATGCAACATGAACATCGAAAATGCAAAAGTCTTCTCGTACGCCGATGACACCTCTGTCGTTTTTACTGGGAACTCATGGCATGACGTTAAACTAAAAACAGAGATGGGCATGGCCCAAGTTGCCAGCTGGCTCAATAATAACCTGCTCACGCTAAACACATCCAAGACGAATTACGTATGCTTTAGCGTGAGCAACAGTACACAACCAAGTGACGATTTTAACATAAAAATTAATATTTGCGGAGATCCATTAAATCAATGTTGTGCCTGTCTATGTATTTCCAAAATCTCGCAGACTAAGTACCTGGGAGTTGTAATTGACCAACGTCTATCATGGTACCAGCATCTAAAACAGGTTACAAATAGACTTAGGAGATTGAGCTAGATATTTAAAACACTGCGTCACATTGCTCCAAAAGAGATAATTAGTAAACGTGTATCTACTAGAAACATCCTGAATGAGGTATACTTAGCTCTGGTGCAATCGGTTTTACTGTATTGTATTACGGTTTGGGGAGGTGCAACTAAAACCAAACTTATATACTTAGAGCGAGCTCAGCGTGCTCTTATTAAGATTATGTACTTCAAAAACATATTATACCCTACAAATAGCCTTTATACCATCAGCAATATAATCTCGATAAGAAAGTTGTACATAATCCAAACCGTCTTGAAAAAAAATAAAACCCTACCATTTGATCCAAAAAAATTAACCAAAAGAAGGAAAGACTTTGTAGCACCAGTGTCCCAGACTAAAACCGTGTTTGCATCCAGACAATTCAATAAACGCTCAGCCGAACTATACAAAAGGTAAACAAAAAAATATTGATATACACCAAAAGCACAAATGATTGTAAGAAAATCGTTACAAATTGGATCAAAAAACTCACGTATGAAGAGACTGAGGCACTTCTACAGTACGTTAAATAGCAAGACAGGTACATAATAACAATACGTTACTCAATTGTCACACACACAGATACATAATATCTCACAAAAACTGACACTTAAAAATCAAATAAAAAACATAGTACACACACACACACACACACACACACGCACTTTACACTCTTACAAACAAACACGCACACTCACACTCATCACACACTCACACTCTTACACTATTTTCTTGTTTTACTGTTAATATGCTTTTATTTTTACTCTTTTTTAATTTAAAAATAAATAATAATAATAGAATTAAGTAGATAAATATTAAGTATAAGTTTATTTACCCACATAATTTGTTACTGTTGTAATTATTTTGCTATGGAAGAGCGGGGTCTTCTAACACAGGCAAGAAATTGCTTAAAAGGAGTCCCCAAACACAACCACCCATTGTTGTAACAAATTTCTTGAATAAAACATTTTGAATTTTGAATTTGAGTATCCACTGTGGACACTCTTTTCATATTTTATTTGATCTATTGGTTTTAGATGGTCCAAATGGATTTTATCAACATCATCATCTGATGATGTTGATAAAATCCATTTGGACCATCTTTATATCAATCTACGTGTTAACACTTGTTTGTCGTCAATATTACGAAAATAACAGCATACAGTCATTTTAGGATCGAAATATAAAAATATTGACTCTATTTTCCGAGTGTCATCCTGAACTTCGACAGTCAATTATTTCGACACGGTCTCAATTTCGAATGACAATAGTTCGACTACTCATTGCTTCAACAGAACATACTTCGACAACGCACACCTTCGAAAGACACTACTTCGACAGATCCGTTCTTCGATATGCACTTGTTCGGCAGATTCCTATTTCGACAGAACATACCTTCGACATAATCGCTCTGAATTTTTTATTAAATCATTTATTTCGAGCAACAAGTCTGTGACAATAATAATAATTTGAGTTGCTGCAAAAACATAGGTTACTGAAAAAATACATTGATACAATTTCGTTCCTAAACGGAATAGTATACGTTACTTCTATGTCTAATAAATAATCGAGATGACTTCTGCACCTAAAACCATACAGCGAAATTCGATTATTATTGTCATATCATATCATATATCATATATCAGAACAGTATATTATGTCGAAGGTATGTTCCGTCGAAATAGGAATCCGCCGAACAAGTGCATATCGAAGAAGGTATCTGTCAATGCTCTTGAAATTAAGTATTTTATGTAAATATCTTGCAGTTGTAAAGCGAAAGCATTTGCATCTTTGTAGTACGTAGTGAAGGGTGTTCGTATCTTCGCAATAAAAATTCACCAAAATATCTTGTTGTTTTCAGGTAAGTGCTTGTCAAAGCAGCATCTTATGCGTCCAAGGCTTGTCCGGTAACGTATTCTTCAAATCTTCACAAGAATGTACTGCGACTTTTGCCTAGTCAGCTGGTGGAATGCCGTCGAGCATGCAGGTAATAATCACAAATCCATGTTTTAACATGAACAAATAAATCTTTACATAACAAAAACGTAAAAATATAGGTATTTTTACAAATTAAAACACCCTAAACAAATTTATTATCTCACATATCTGAACGACGGTCTGTGAGGAGCCATCCAGTGACATAATATTTGGCTATCCACCCTGCCCGCTGCTGCCGCGAACCCGACGCATCAGTGTTTAATATAAACACAATTATTTTAAACATTTAATTTATACAATAGTACAATGTTTTAAAACGAACCTACAGAAAGAACTACGGCTCCACACTATAGCATAGTCAGGGACTATTGTTTGTTTGATTCACTTTATAACCACCTGCCACCGAAGTTTAAGTTATTTTCCAGTTTTGGTTGTTTTTTTTTTGTAACACATTTTATATTTTTAGTCATCAAATCTGACTCCAACGTGAAAAGTTGGGAAAGGCTTCTAGGGCAGATGATAGAGAAGGTACTCTATAATAATCGTTTAGTATGTACCGGTAAGCCGTAAAAACAAACCGTTTTAAATGAAAACATGATAGGATGGTGGTACATTAATTATTTTAAATTATCTTAATTCTAATGTCATTGATTTGAGAAACATGTACTTTAAATATAATAAAACATCAGCACAAAATTAGGAAAACCACATGACTGATGGACTGTGTAAAAGAAGATATGGCTAGAAATGGGCGACTGGTAAATAATAAGAAGTTCTGTAAAATAAAAATAAATAAATAAAGCAGTGGGACAAATTAGGCTGCTATTATTATTAATGCAATACCTACCCGACCTACATACAACATTCACTTTACCATCAACATGCATGCCATCACAGAAATTTCTGTAAACCGGTTTTCAAGACGCAAAGCTAGATGTCACTACTATCGCCAGGGGTGTGACATGACGTTGTCCATCGCTGTGACGGGGTCCGCCGATCAATCTCCAGGCAGACTCTGCTAACCTAGTATACCAATGCACAAAATACACGGGAAATGTTCAATTTGGCGTTCTGTGCCGTACACGGTGTCGTCGGTAACACTGTAATTTAACTAAGGGTATCGGGATAACATAAGTTATGAGGAGGTCGATCTGTGATCAGCTATTGTAAATATTACTGGTGACAAAAGGTATTAAAATCAGTCTAAGGCTAGTAGTAAAATAATATTGGGATGCTACCGACCTACAAGCTAAATCAGTAACTATTTATATTTTATGCATGAAAATAAATCGTTCATTCATTGAAAAAGCATCAGTTACCAATTTCAAAATAAATCTTAGTCTTCAAATTTGACATTTTAGAAATAATTGCCGAAAATAGGAAATTTTCAAATATACTTGAAATATACATTACATCAACAACAATGAACAAAGAAATAGACCAAAATTGCTTTTAATGGATGCACGCAAACCACACTATTATGCTACAATATGAATTCGTCGAATTTGAAGATAGTCATACACGAATAAAATATTCCGAAGAATATGCATATTTTGTTTCTGTAAATAAATCGATTTGTTGTCGATTTTAGTTTCTGGGAAGTGAATTCCAAATACATACATTAATCCAGTTTAACTAGTCATAGTTTTCCAATCCCAAATAGACGGATGGATACTTATATTGAATACCCAGATGTTTATATCCAACCTTACAAATTGTGAAACGAGCTTAAACAAGTTACGAGAGTACAATCGTTGAACTCTGCTCAAGTTCAGAGCTAAAAGTTCAACAGCCTATTGATTTTCCTACACCTACAATGTACACTGCTGCCCTTGTTCGACGTCGAAAGTAGTGACGTAACTCCACCAACCCACCCCCAGAAATCGAATGACGTCGTTAACGACGTTATGAACAAGTTAGGGTGGAACTTTCCACAGCGTGCCATCTCTTTCTATACTGTTTAAAACATAGCAAGCGTGACGATTGAACAGTGAGAGTGGGGTGTAGCGTTTATGCTGTCAACTCATGGTATTAAACTGTTTTAACGATCCCCTCTGAATTATGTTTTCCTGGTAGAAGTGCGGGTTGTCGACGATGCGGATAATAATTGCGTCCAATGTTATCAGTTCAAACATAGTTTGTTGTTGTGAGCTTCATCCTTTAGAATCAAAATTGATGATTTCCGACGGAGAATGAAGTGAAAAAAATAATATTATTTTGATTAGTGGACAAGATCTTGACGTCATATTATTTGGAATATGACGTAAGTATTAATTTTGACTCCAGCGTGAATCCAATGGATGAATGTTTTTAATTACAAAGCTATACATAATCTCACTAATTTTTAGGTAGAAACTGTAGAACATCACCTAATACGATCTTTAAATACTTCTTTTGCTTTCGTTGACATTCTTACATCTAGACATAATCACCCACTCCACATACTGGGTGCTCTTACTTTTTAGTGTAACTATTTAAATTGCCTATTTGCTGCACTTTAGTAATGGTTGCCTGACGGTTGATATTTTATGAGAACTAAACTGCGAAACACGATGCACAGTCTAATTTATTTTGCAAATATTCATAACCTCCCTATTTTTTTTTCCATAACAAAAGAAATTTGTATAAACATAATTATGTCATCACATCATAAAAACATTATATCGAAAACTCAATGGACCAAAATTGGTGCCTTTTCGCGTGTATAGTAGAAAGAAGTCAGTTTCTAGATGAAAGCCCGCGTCGTGGGTTGGAGGTTTATTCGTTGGGATGCAACAAAGTCGGCGCATGGCTGACATATTGTGTAGGAGCTCATCAATACTACATTATACTTTGGGATCATTAATCAGTTACAGATTTACTAAATAAAGGAAAAGGCCGTACGACACACGTGGATTTTTTACAGCAGCGCATGTGTGGAAATACGATTGAATATGAATACCTACTGTTTAAAGCGAAGTCACAGACTCGGACTAGCTTCTTGCTTGGTCCGGGATGCACCACATATAAAGATTGTCCGAGTTTGTTGTGCGATGTCCGCCCGGCCCAGTGTGGACGGACGGACATCAGGCATGATCGCGCTGGGAAAAAGTAACCACGTACTGGATGTCAAAAGAAGAGCGCTCATTTTTTAAAGAAATCCGCTTGGATATTTACTTTTAACCTATTGTTATCGATACCAGCTATTGATTGATATGGGTCTTATGTGTGACTGCTATCTTAAAAATAATTAACTTGGCAGAATTAGGCAGGTCAGGCTTCATACAAAAATATTTAAACCCCTTTAATAAACGAATGTCCAATTGCTCTAACCAGGGTTAATTTTGACCCAGAGCTAATCTGGCAGTTACTATGGTTACAATAATGGTTTTGGATGGATTTTATTTTCTTTTTCATTGTATCTTTGTTTTTTAAACAGTTTGTTACATCGATTTTATGGCAGTTTCGAGTACTTTAATTTTGTTCGACAAGTGGTTGAGCTCCTCGCGAGTAGAGAGAGACTGACGAGGAAACGACTACACTGACTGGACAGGTCTACTTAAATCTGTGGTTCTTTCCTAGACCATCTCTGACACTACTAGTCATTACTGATTTTGTTCGCATAAAATGTAGTGTAAGTCACCGGGACCATTTATTAAGGATACGATTGAAACATCTCGTTCACTAAAACCGTTTCAATAGTTAAGGCGGTGGTACAGTCCGCGAGGCCTAAGCTAAGCTTTGCATTTGTGCGAGTGATTACCAAAAGTAGGGTCAGAAAAAAAACTTTTAAAAATAAATGTTGTTATGTTTTAGGAGAGGTATTCTAATTAAAAAATAAAATAAAACTAAATAAGCAAATATTGTTAAAATAAAGGCCAGCTATGATATGTACGACTGATGATGAGAAAGTGTAGATATGTAAGTATGACTGAGAAATCAGAAATCAATAAATAAATTCAAATATAAAAAAATATAACAATTCTTCTACACATAACATTGCATCTTGTACGTTATTAATAGCTTGTCTGTTTTTTCTGCTATTTCTATGTAACCTTGGCAGGCAGCAATGTTGTTGCAAGGAATTTTATATTGTTGGTTAAACAACACAGATATTTTTTTACGACTAAAAATACATGAAACCGTATTGTTTTAGCGCTGGAAACTTATAAGCCTATTAATGTTTTAGCTTATTTAAATTCAACCTTGGGTATATTTTCCCAACGCTAGCACACAGGCTCCTTCTCGTTGTGTGAGGAAGTTAACCGCTATACACCCTGTGGGCCCAGGGCGGGATGGGGACTGTCATTTATTGCAGAATTTTAGGTGCCAGGACGCATCCTGGTTTCCTCACGATGTTTTATAGATTACGTGATATGAAATAAGTTGCACAATCACATAATGATCTACATATTTATCCGAATCCATGAACTATACAACTCATAGCTTGGTATAACAACGCTGTTTAGCAGCCGATTCTTGTACTTAAGTGTCACCAGCCTCCGCACAGTCTTTACCGCGATTACCGTGGTATAAGTCCGTAACTTCGTAGCTTCATTCATCCGCAAGATGGCGTTACTTCTGCTGGGGTGTGGGGTGTATATAGTGGGAAAGGGAAAGCGCCTACATTAATGTTTTCCATCCCTCTCTGGCCCGCGGTGACGTTTTTCCGACGTCACAATATCGTCGTTCATCGCCTGTAAGTTCTGGCACCCTGGTACACAAACGTTACAGCGGTAGTATCTGTCACTATCCGCAGTAACGTAACGTTACGAACCTGTTATTCATAAGATACCGTTTTTTCCTCTTCTAACAATGACGATGATAAAGTCAAAGCTTGTTTAGTAATTTTGATTAAATAGTTAGCAACATAAGTACACTTATGAAAGCTGTGCTGTGTCTTAAATAAAATAATATGGGTAATTAAATACACTGACAGCTATGATCATGACGGAAAGTTTTGTTATGATTGTTTTTTGGCTTAATTATTCATGATTCAAATCTAAAATAAGTAGAAATAACATGTAATTTAAGAGAAGCTAAAACAACATTTTTAACTATCTTCATTACATTCAGCCTGCGGCACTTTTCTCACCTGGGCTTGGGTGTAATATTTTGAGCTCTACAGCACTAAAAAAAAAAAAAACAAAGTCAAACGAACTCGAGCGGTTGACTATGAGCTACTGAATAATTCAAATACCCAGCTCCTGGTTCCACCATTAGATCAGCTGAGTATTTTTTCCCATACTCTCTTTATTCATTACTATACTTACCATCCATACTATGTCTATCTGTCTGTTTTACCTTTCATGCCTTAACAGCTGGATGGTATTCATGAAAGCCTCACATAATTATGATAAAAGATAATCTGTGTTAGGACATAAGGGGTGTAAAAAGACTCTTAACGAAGACGAATTGCACTTGTTCTCCCCGTCATTGCGATATTTTTTTGTTCTAGACCCTGAACTAGTCAATGCATCCATCAGTATAATGTTTTAAGTGCGTGAGCCCTACCGGTTTTAAGTATATTAAGTAAACGTGATTTATCACCTAAAAAAAAGTCGTTTCACAGCAATATTTTTTGCGTACAGTTACTTAGTTTGATGTACAGGGTGCTTGGTTGGTAGCTTGGCTTTATGAAGGGTCCGTTTAAGCCCTGTATGGATTATTATATCAATATTATTTGCAGTTAGCGTACGTATAAAATAAAGTTATTAGTTTGTACGGGCCATAGATGATATAAACCCGATTTATTGCAATGAATAGTTTGTGATGGACAATGAAAAAGTATACATGTATAAAAATGACAGTGAAAATAATGGTTTGTAATTTCTTTGTTAATAGTGGGTGGTTGGGAAGGGGCGAAACTCGCGGCTATTTCCATGATCTCCCCGCGCGTCTCGCCCCGAGCGTCTCTCACTATGTTAGCGCGCGAACTACTATACTTGGAAAATATATAAATAATATTTTATACATTACTGCATTAATAAATTAGTGATTTTGAACAGGCTGGGAAACATGACAATAGGCAAATGTTGTTTTTTTTTTATATGAATTTAACATTAAAAGCAATTTTGTGTCACATTTCACAGTTCATTATTTTTTTTTGCTAGAATAAAATTAACCTTATTACAAAAGCTTAATACATCATACGAAATAAAAAAAATACTGTCTTTACTTTAAGTCTCGCAATAGGTAATTCAAACACCTACCTAAATGATATCATATTTCATTTTGGGAAAATAAAACAAAAGAGGATTCAGGGGACATCCGGGGTCGAACCGGAGACTTTTCGATCTGCAGTCGAATGCTCTACCACTGAGCTATATCCCCAATGAGAATTGAAGTCAAATAGCCGTACTAGTCTTAAGTTAATGCATATGTAGCGAAACAAAACGAGTAATTCTAGCATAGGAATACACTTAACTAAGTACAAAAACCATTTTACCGTGGACTTGCTCAAAGATATTCTAAACTGTAGTAGAGAATGGTCGCTTGTAAGTAATAAAATGTAGTCAGTTATGATTTTGGTAATACGCCATCTACAGCATCCCTTATCAATTGCTTGCAATGCTGAAAACCAACCTTGCTTAGACGTAAGTGATAAAACTGGTAGATGGCGCGCATTCAATAGCAATATTATATTATTTTCTAAGTTCTATTGGAATTATTATTTTTTTTTACAACAAATAAAACGAAGAATTGCTTGAAACATGAGTGATATTTTTCCATATTTTTTTTGTAAAACACACCGAAAAACAAAGGTTTTTAGAACTTAGTTTAGCATTTTGTTGGTGTGTGTATACAACATAAAAAACATCAAAAAATATAAATATTTAAACAACATCAAAAAAAACAAAGAAATGCACAATACATTTCAAAAAGAGATTTAAGTAACAGTTTGGCCAATACTATAACAAAATTAAATGACAAAAGGGTCAAATTAGCTATATCCGCGGGGTTGAGGCATTTACATGCATACGTTGCATGCGTAATTTGCCTCTTTTTGTATTTTTATAATTTTTTTGGGTTGATTTGTGGTCTACGTTGTTACATTTCAACGTAATCAGTATAAGTCTCCGAGGATTTAGACCGGCTCCTCGAGGCACACCGGTTACGGGCATAGCTACGGACCCCGATGGAAAGCTGGCGAAATTTGCTACTGCTTCAGATTGTCTGAAAACTTCACTTGCGAGATGTAGGATATCGATCCAGAATTTACAATATTTTTTTACGGCCTATCCTGTATGTCTGCCAGAAAAATAAGATAGAGAAACGAAAGATATAGGTTCAGAGTTTCTTCAAAAAAATAATAATTCATATGTGTTATTTATTTAGAATATGCTAAAGGGTTGCAATTTAGTTGATTCCGCCGCAGGGGTTCCTATAAGAGTGAGAAGGACGTCGATTGACAGTTGCTTTCGCATGGATAGCTACGCCTACATCATTAATGAAAGTGTGGCCAGTACAAATTGACAGAAACTCCTGTTAAAACACTACCTAAAGCCAATCTCTTTTAGTATTGTCGAAGAATATACATGAGGTAATTATAAATTATTAGCTTCAGCTTTTCTTAATGCCTTATAAAATAGTATGGACATAATTCTTTGAACATAAATATGAGCAAAAAAGTCTAAAATAAAAATATCCAAAGCTTTTCACTACATTTTTACGATCTAAATAAGAAAATGTTGAATTAAGAACTTTTTCTTAAACCTCAGAATATAGAATGTATAATGAGCTAATCGGAAAACAAGTCCATTTCAGTAAATTAACTGAAAATTTAGGCGTTCTTGTATGTTGGTAACACTGAGATAAGTTAACCCTCATCGAATGGCACCCGGTATCAAAAGCCTAGTATGTCAATATACATAGTTTGGTTTTTTCTCTTTCCTCAAAAACTGTATATTTTAAGTATAAACGCAAATCGCCATTGCGATACAATTTTCAATACTTCCAAAATAAAACTTAGCTTACATTTTTTTTAAACAGACATTTTAGTTCCATAAACTGCTTGTTCCTAATTTCAAATAAATATTAATGTATTTTTTGTAATTTTAATTTTAGATTAAGGAATATTCAAGCAGTTTTAACTTAATACATGTGAAATTCGTCCAGACCAGGAAAAGTTTCAACGTTACCAATGCAGCAGCGACAGGTTGAAATCAACCCCAATTTATTCGTTTTCATTGAATAATGGATAGATAGGTCATATTTCACCCAGTACGTTTATGCCTACCTACGAGTACTCTTGCAGCTCAAAAACAGTATCATCAAGATGTTCTAAAGTAGACATCAGGTTTTTGAGACTGGTCGGCCTGTATTAAAAGTGGTAAGATAGAGAAAATTCAATTTTTAGATTCTTTATAAACACACAAAGTTAAAAACGGTGAAGTCAAAAAAGCCTATGGCTGTAATATGCTGACCTGGTATTTTTGCATTTTGTAAAACGGTAAAGTCGTTTTTCGATGTTCTAATGACAAAGACAAATATTCTTTGCTTGAATGTACTAATACATAGGTGAATTTCAAAGCAGCAAATTTTACGTGTGCACGTTGAGAATCAAGGTGTAAAATGATAGGATGTTTCTTATTTTTTTTATAGTAAACTACGTTGCTTGGTGCAACTAGGGCCACATTTTTTTGTTGTTATAAGTGTTTATAAATAATCAGGAAAAACAAAATAAAAGAAAAATTAAAATTCAAGTTTGGTGGCTTGTCCCAGTTCTCTTTTTTATATAATTGCATTCACCAAAGTAACAATTTAAGGTATAATAAAAAAACAACCATTTCCTTAGTTTATGCATTAGACACATTGGTGACGATTCTGTTGTGCACAAACTAAACTTAATTTAGGCTATTGCTCGTCGGATCACCTCGTTCCGGAAACCCACCCCACCTCAGAGAGATTCCAAGCACAGCCCGTTCCATTGCTCGCTGAGCTGAGCTTGAATATATGGACCAGCCGTACCGTGAGGGTCCACGTTTCCGCTCCGTATGTCATAACAGGCAGGACGGGCTGGTTGAAGACCTTCCGTCTTTAGGCACTGTGGAAACGTGACGAGAAGATCGGACGAAGTTTCCCAAATGCTGCCAAGCCCAGCTGAATTCTTTTGTGAGTCTCAAAGTTGTTCTTACCAAACTTCAGAGTTTGCCCAAGATAAACATATTCTCGAACAACCTCGAGAGGACCGCCATTGACAACAATAGTTCTGGGAAGACTTCAGAACTGACCAAGCAGGGCTATCTTTCTGATATCCAGTGACTATCAAGTTTCGGTTGTACACCGAATTTTGATGACAACCGTGAATGTCATAATATTGGTATTACGTATCACACTGAGTGGATATCACTTTACGGTGACTAACAGGGTCATACATTATACGAAACTAACCTTTTGACAGTTAATTGATGGACACTGAGCCCAGTTTCTATTATTTCGAGCTGTCAACAGAGATACGTAATAGCCCTACAGGTCTCGACAGAGTCAAAAGCCGTCTCATAGTCCATAAATGCAAAACAGAGCGGCCCATTATACTCTTCTGGATGTTCTGCCGAATAGTGTGGATGTGGTCTATGGTGCTGCATCCTCCTCAAAACCCGGTCTGCTCCGATGGCTGGAAGTCGTCGAGTCTTTGCGCTAGACGATTCGTGACGACTCTTGAAAATAGCTTATACACGTGGCTACGGACCGAAATGGGTCTGTAATTCTATAATGGGGTCTTGTTTCCCTTCTTAAAGGAAAGAACGACCACGCCCCTTCTCCACGCTTCTGTAGCTCTCCCAGATAACAGGACCGAGTTGAAAAGCTCCTGAAGCTCTCTTAATGCAGGCCTACCTCCCGCTTTCAGGAGCTCTGTCGTTATCCTATTTCGTTCCGTTCCATCCGTTTCCATTTTTATGCTGTCTAAGAGCCGCCTCGATTTCATTTTGGCTGAATCTTGACAGGTCTCCTGTGAAATGACGGGTTTCGGTGGTTCTGGAATCCTCATTTTCAGGATCATTTCGAGATATACAGTACATGCGATGCATATTCAATTTTGGTGTCACTGATTTCAAATTTTGGTGGGCACTTTCGATTTTGGTGAGCGATTTTCAATTTCGGTGGCCACACTACACTTTAAACTTAAATATCTCAAAAAGTTATCGAGATATTCTTGAGCCTCTTATCTCTTAAGATTCTTTAAGCTTGCACTTTCTTTTGTTATACCAGGTCCTTATTTTTCACGAAAACTGAAGAATAGATGTCGCCACCAAAATTGACAAAAATGCACTTTGCTGAAATTCACCAACATACTTTCGGACGAGAGCGTCTCTCATCTGCGTAATTTTGTTCTATGATGAAAAAGCGTAACCTCGAGTGAGTCGACTGATAGTAGGGGGTGAAAGGGGCGGCACTGCTCTATATTCTATCCTTGTCGATACGAAGACCGATAACATTGGAAAATACAGGCAGGCATTACTTTTATAAATGTGACTTGCATTCCCAACTCTCCTCTAGAAACATCCAAAAACACAACTCTTGCGTTACTGGGGATCGAACTCAAGACCACTAGACCAACGATGTATCACTGATTAAAAGTTTAAACAATCAGCTTATCGACTTTTCCTTGTGTTTGTAATTGAAAAAAACACAGCTAGTGGGGGTCACTAAATTATAGTTCTGAACCAAAGTCAGTAATCTGTAAAGTGGTCGCTGGCCTGCCATAATTACTGTATTTTCTGTATACTACAATGATAAAATGTTTTGCGAAAGTTTGTATTAACGACTGAACAAATTTGTCTGAAGCTTTAATAATTTTTGCGAGCAATGCCACCGTCGTAAGCCAATAGTAATTAATAAACGGTGCTCAATACGTTACTTATGTTAATAACCCAAAAACCCATAACCAACCACCATAACCATAACCCATAAATTCAACAAAAATATTTTTTGCGATTGCCATCTGAGATTCATCTCGAGGAAACCAAAAATTTTAAATTGTTATGGTTCAGTTTTCCTATTAGCTCGTGGTTTTAAAATGGTAATAAAGCTACTTGAATGATTCCTAACTTGGTTTGGTAAAAACAAAACCAGTTAAGTTTATTTTCGTGTTACATGAGATTTCAGTCGTCTTTTCTTAGGCACATAATAATAGAGTGTAAAAGGCAAACTCAACTTGGGCAGTTTCTTCAATTGACTGAGTTGCTACCGAATGCATAAATCCGTTTTCAGATGTCATAAGCTATGTGTTGCTACGCCGTAGTGGCTACGGCGTAGCATGCGCTACGTCGTCGTACGTTAGTGTTGCTACAAAACATAAAATTAAACTTGCACAAGATATATTCCACTGGCTGCTAGCTTGGAATCATTCGTTTTATCGCAAACAATATAATTCATATTATGTTAGCATCGTAGTAGGTGGCGTTCTGTGGTATCTGCCTACCCCCATTAGAAAAGGCGTGAGTTATGCACGTTGAATTATGAACCGTACGACGAGCTAGCCTTAAATAGTAGAAGCTCCATCTGTAGATTTCAACAGATAGCTGCTAGATGACTGCCAGCCAACTCAAAAGATTAAATTAGGAGCTATCTGGCTAACTACGTAGTTAGTGGCTGACTATTTAACATCTAGAGATAGTAAATTCCATATGCATACCGTAATGTTAATTCCATTGATATTACTGTGAAATAGTAACTAATCAAAATAGGTTTTTTCTGAATCTCTTTAAGTGTATCCGGTTAGCTTCTTATTTATTAAGTTTTTTTAATTACTCAGCTTTTATAATATCTGTTACAGTTTTCCAGCTTTCTTTGATCATGATCTTTGCTTCTATCTTTTTTCGCGCGGAAATTTTGGTATGTATGTGAGAATCTGTTGCCCGCGACTTCGTTCGCGTGGAAATTTTGATGTATGAAACAAAAAAATAGCCTACAGAATAGGGCTATTCTCAGACCTACCAAATATACACAAAAAAAAAACATAAAAATCGGTCAAGCCGTTTCGGAGGAGTTCGATAACAAACACACGTGTGACACGAGATTTTTATATATCAGATATTTTTTTTAATATTTAGATTATAAATCAAGACATCGGTGAAGGAAAACAACGTGAGAAAACCTGGACTTATGATTAATATAAGTCTGAAATCGCCAACCCGTCTTGAGCAAGCGTGGTGATTAATGCTCGTGCCTTCTCTGTTGAGAAGAGGCCTTTGCCCAGCAGTGGGACAATATAGGCTGGTATTATTTTTTTATTTTAGATTATAAAGAGGTAAATTGTGTTTGTATATACTTAGAGGGGATATCTTCAGAACTACTGATCCGATTCCAATGCAAAAAACCTGGAGGCGCTATTCGTAAAAAAAAACCATTTCTAGTATGATAATACTCCCAAGTTTCGTAAAATTGTTCGTACGTGACCGTGGCACGCGTATTCAATCAGTACAAATTGAAAGGAACCGGGTGAGATTGCTGACAAAACGCCGAATCCAGCTGCGCGGAAGGCGACTTTCAATGGCTGCAGCAACCACTTTCTCCACTGTTTGGATGATGCAGCAGTGGTTTTTCTTACACAAAAATTGATGATCTTTCAGATGAACGTTGTTTTTTTCATTAGATCGATCATACTACACATCATCTGGGAGTCTTATCGAACTAGTTTTAGTGTCATGGGCTCTCTAACTACCACTAACGGGAAGGTACATTATCCTCGAGTGCTATAGGCTACATTTAAAACGTTCCTGTGTGTTAATTTCCATACACAACGGAAGCAAATGCCTAAAAAAAAGGCTTAAAGAGCAATGGAGTTTTTTGCCGGTTGTTCACCATAAGAAACGCCCAATAGAAGACAGGTTCACGGTTCAGATGAACCATCTAGTTTTATGTAGATGATTACGTTTTTCTTTTATAAGTTATAATTACTTTCAGGCTTACCCCTCGTATCCCTTTGACGTGGAAATTCATTGCTTTTTTGTTTTTTAATCTTTACTTTATTTAAACTTTACTTTTGGAAATCGGTGACTCCCGAAGGTAACTAGAAGTTACATATTAACGACCATCATGTCAGCAGCAACACCAAACTACTCAACCGATGTTGATAAAATTTCTATGGAATCGGAAATTATATACTTTCTCATAAAATAAGATTTATTTCAAATCGGTTTTTAAATGACGGAGTTAAACTCGTATGGTAACAAATAAGGTAACAAACATAAATAACCGGCCAAGAGCGAGTCGGACTCGCGTACCAAGGGTTCTGTACAATTTAATTTAAGGAAAAACTTAACTTTGCTGTTTGATCGATTATTTCTTTTTTAATTTAATACTCCATTTACGAAATATTAAACTTTAAAGTGCAAATTTTTGTTCCAGTATGTCCCCCCCTCTAAAATTTTAACTGCTTGCTTGACACATCTGGATAAAATCATGGTGATAGTGCATTTCAAGAACTTTAAAGGAAAACTATAGCGGTTAAGATAACTTTATCAGTTTAGCAGTAGTAGTTGTTGGATAATTTTGTACCAAATACAAATTCCTTAGAATAAATCCTTAAGAGTGACTAAGATGAAGTAGCTGCTTGAATATAAGAGGCTACTACAGAACCCTATACTGCGCGTGGCCCGACACGCACTTGGCCGGTTTTTAAAACTACATTAAATTGTTTAAGAGAGCTGTCAGCTAACGATAATATTATTATTTTAATAGCACTCTCTGGCACCGATTGTTTTACGTACGATTGCTCGATAATACTGACGACACCAGGGTAAGTCCTTTCCAAAGTGGATGTGGAGGTGATCCTGAAAGGTGATAAGAGCACTTGGTTCAAAATAAATAATTTCATTTTAGGTTAGAGAAAATAATTTCTGTGGGTTCAGAAGCTCCTAAGAATTGAAGAGTTCCGTTACTTTGTCATGGATTCCGTTATCGGAACCTAACCAAACTCTCATCAAACTACCCTTAAAGTACATACTTTCAAATAAAAAAACAATACATGTCATGGTACTAAGCTTATCTCCAATGAATGGAACTTATCATACCTAAACCTGTCGAAATCAGGTTGTATTGTACTCATCTGCGTACCCCCTCAGAGCATACAGGCGTGATGTTACGTCATGATGTTGGATAAACAATCACTGCAGACTTGCCGTCTATTTTTGAAGAGTTCCATTATATATCTGCGAAGATCAGCATCAGATCTACACCAAATTGAAATGGGACCTCATGGAAAGCACCAGCTTTCAAAAATAATCATCAAAATCGGTTCACCTAGTCGAAGTTCTGAGGTAACACAAAAAAAAAACAGTCGAATTAAGAACCAGCTCTTTTTGGAAGTCGTTTGAAAAGAGTGGGTACCATGGCTGGCTGGTTCAATAAGGTACTACCATAATTCCAGTGGCTTTATCTGTCACTATTTTTCTTAGGCATTTGAGAATCAGTGAGAACGGGGGAAATGCGTAAAAATAATAAGGCAGGCGATCAGTCTATTGTGAATGCATCAATATTATTTATGCTGAAGGATCTCGTTTCCACGATTTGTATTTCTTACATTTCGCGTTCAGTCGCGTGACAAACAGATCGATTTGAGGCGTTCCGAAAATATTTGTGATCTTATCAAAAGCAAATGAAGCTAAGTCCCATTCAATGTCAATAATAAAACGTCTCGATTTCTGCTCGGCTTTTGTGTTCTTTAGACTTAATGTAGGAGGCGAACACAAAGAGTTTCCTTAGAACGTTGCCAGAGAAATCTGGCAATGGTGTGGCCATTGCCAGATTTCTCTGGCAACGTCATTAAGGTGTGTATATTGTATATTGAATGTATTGTGTGTATATTGAATTCCTCCGTACTTATTTATGTGAGCGATAGCTGTAGTGTCACAGTATAAATATGGACAGTACCGAAACTAAGCCTAGTTGATGCAATAATTACCTACACTCCATTGAAGCCCTGTAGAAAGAGAGAAGAAGGGTTGTCCCTGTTAATGTTGTTGATATTTTTTATATTAAAACATTTTTATTCTGTTGTGATCAACCAATCGAATTGCAATAACTAGCTTACAAATACAATTTAAATAGGTTATCTTATGGCGTCGGTTATTCTCAACAAAAGACGATAGTTTACACACGGAAAACAGTTTAATATTAACACACAAAAACTTGTAGAACTATAGATCTTTAACTTTGTCATTACGGCGTAACCTTTTACAAGTTTTACGATAACGTTTCGTGCGCTCGTCGGAGCGGGCGCACACTAGCCGCCGCCGCCGGCGCCGCAGCACAGGTGGCGCGCGGGCAGGGCTCATGAGCGGCTGCGAATCGTACCACGTTTCAACCCGAAAATGCGTGTGATACCTAGGAAAACCATTGCATAAAAGTATACCTTTATTACTTAATAAATATCACATTATTTTCAGAAAAATACTTTCTTATGCTACGGCACGTTCGGAATTCTTTATTATTGAACTTAATTGTGTTAAAAATTCTCATTCCAACGAAGTCGAGTTCAAACAGCCGTATACAACGCAATACGTCCGTGGCATTTTTAAAAAGATTGGGAGACATAAAGTTATACGTGATCACCGCAACGTCCGCTTAGGGGGTCCCCGTCGATGCGCATGTTTGTGTGAGTGTGCGGTTTCCAGCGTTTGTAGGTAGTTTCCGTACTGTCCATATTTATACTGTGGTAGTGTTGTCAATCCTAAGCAGAATTTCCTTATTATAAAGTTCTACAACAAAGCATTGTAAGCCTATAAGGGCTGCTTTTAATTCTAAAAGATTTATTTGTTCGTTTGATTCCATATATACCATACATACCTAACACTATGTATTGGATTTTCTAATGTTAAAATATTATTTTGCCACCAGGATAACTCTGACTTCAGGTTGGGTGAAAGATTCATGACACGCTCGAAGCGTTTTGTATATAACCAACCATAACAATTTGCTGGACAAACTGAGCAGAGTAATCCAAGATACTTTTCAAAGTCTCTAATTGTTGTTGAGTTTTTCCTAGCAATAATTTTTGTTTGGTCTAATATATTTTTATGTTTCCTATCTGGCAACAGTAGACACATATCATGTGAATTTATTTCAAAACCTAAAACCATTTGAATTTGTTTTGGTATCAAGCTACTTTTTTCGTTATCTACGATGAATCCTAATCTCTCAAGAAAGTGCACCGCTGGTGCTGTACTTTTAAGACAACTATTAAAAGAGGTATTTATGCACAACAAATCATCTTAATATAGCAACCCTTGGTTCCTAAGATAAGATATTACTGGCTTCATTAATTTTGTAATAATAAGGGTGGTGATGCGGCGTGCAAATAGCCGACAACACGCGGGGAGCTCAATTATGAAGAATTATGGATTAAGACTAATTATATTGATTCCTATGAAACCCACCCTGTGAACTGAAGAATAAGAAATGGTTTCGACGTCAGCACTGAAAACTATTGGCCCATACTAACCTTCAGACCAGCTCAGGGACGCCTCACCAGCAACTGTCTGCAGCTCACACCGTGAAGCACTTTCACGAGATAGATTGTCTGATCACTGCTGGGTATTCAACACGAGTTTCTTGAAACCTTTGCTGCTGCTGCTTATGCTATCCATCACGGAGGAAAAACGTACTCCTTACCAAGAATACACGAGAAGCAACGCCGAGATTTCGAAAAAGTAACGGAATGCTCCCATTAGTCGGCGCTCGGGGAGCGGTAGCCGAAACTATGGCGCTGGTGTCGCCAGGTTCGGCGAATCCAAGAGCGCGATCTTTATGGCGCGCGAACCAAATAGCTTCAGATACTAACTTATAGAAACCATTTGAAATGAATTATTTATTGTTAAAGAAATGACCTAATACTTAGGTTTAACAGAAATAAATATTAAACAAATAAATTTGTCACTTAAGGTGCCCAACCAAAGGGTGATATAAACAGCCGGTTCCTAAATTGTATTTTGACGTTTTCAAATTGCAAATATAACAAATTTTAAGGTTACATCCAGATATTATTTTGAGAATTTAACATGCAGTCTGCTTTGAATTATATTTTGAAAGAGGATGGCGTTTTGGACGAGTTTGAAACCGTTGAAAGTTTACGTTTAGCGGGACGATTACGAAACAGTCGGTTGTTTTACTGTTGGTGAACATGGCCCTAAGTTCAATTTTTAAACCTTTACAGCCGGTTTCTGAATTGAGCATTTTAGTTTTGCTCAAGTAGTTGATGAGTACTTAAGAATCCTGCGTTTCATTCGTCATAATCAGATTTGCTCAAACGGCTTTTAGTTGACTTTTTCTCTAGCTATACTTAGACGTTCCATTTCAAGAAAAAAAACCGGTATTTAGTGATTTGGTTTCAAAATTTGCATATATAAATTGTGAAATTCATTCTAGAAGTTAGATACTATTATGTTACATCAGATTGAGAATAAATTTTATAAGTTTATGGTCGATTCACTGTTATTGTGTCCATCGTGTTCAGAAACGCAAATTTCGAGATAAGCACTAGTTGATGTTCTAAACCGTCAAATTTGAGAATTCTCAAACTCGATTGCTCAAATTAAACTTAAACTTAATTCAAAAACAAAAATATTTTTAAGTCATACTTAGGTCGAGCTTAAGACGTTCTCAACGTTAAATTCTCAATTCAGAAACCAGCCGTTAAAATAGTTTAATACTATCGGTTCTTTAATTATAAACTTTCCAGTTGTTAACAAAGTGGCGCAATCTACCAGCATGAACTTTTACCTCTACTGGTTCCTGCAAGCTCTGTAATCCGTCTTCCGGACAGGAGGGACTCGATTCGCAGCTGGCTGCCTCCGAACTTGCTGTGTTGTTTGTCCTTGACTGAAGGTGTACTTCTGCATCGGCCCACCCGGTTTGGTAGCCTTGATTGGTTGGTATATGTTTGGGCTTCTCCAGTTTCCCTGTTGTCTGGATGTGGATGGAAAGCTGCGCTTAATTTGAAGACCTGATTTTTCAGTTGTTTTTGTGGCTTTAATCTTTTCTCCAAGGCTAGCTCCAAAAAGAAATGAGTCCCGTTTTACATCTGTAATAGCGGTTGTTGTGTGTTCTTAGGAGAACACACCTGCCGGTCGCCATTAAAGAAATTGCAAAATGACATCACGTCGAAAGAAAAGTGTGTCTATGACAAATTCATTGGTACAAATATGCCAATCAATAGAAAATCAGTAAATTGGTCGATATTTGGCTAGTACTATTCAAAATTAGGAACAGATACGTAGTTGGTACCTACTTGAGTAGGCACTAACCTTCCTCCTCCGTAGATAAATCGCGTTCACGTAGTTTTCGCTCCAAACGCTTTATTTTTCGTCGAATCCTTTCCGTAACCAAGATTTTGTAACAATATTTAGATTAAAATAGTATCCACGGAGTTTCTTGCCCATTCTTCCCCATAGAGCTCAACGCTTTGGAATGCGCAACTACAGTACTTTCTCAAGTTATTATGCCTTGTGACTGTGACTGAAGCTTCGCTTTTTTTTGTTTTCTTGACGTTCAAAAGTGCCGTAATGGTCCAATTGAAATAAATGATTTGAGTTTGAGCTTGACTACCGCAGATTCGTCTAAACAAAAATACTCGAAATAGATTTACAAATTGGAAAAGATACCGCTGAATATAAACACAGAAAAGAAACATTTGGATAAATTCAGAATCTCCTCCTCTTTTTAAAGTCGGTTAAAAATTACAACCTTATGAATGGTGATAGTACTAGGTGATACACTATTTCTTAATAACTTCAAAAATTGCACGACGTCTTTTGCATCATTTTGTAAATTCTTATACTTACCTACGACAAACCGGAGAAATCAACAATCTGGACTGCAGAAGTGGGTCCAATTTTAAGTTGTTGGGTACCAATGAAAAAAAGAATTTTATTAAAACCCACTTCGATCTCCATCTTTTTCCCTTTCATTCACTGAAATTGGTCTTCATTAAAATTACTCGATCAAAAATAAAAAGTACAGTCTTGAAATAAAAAAAAGGTTTACGGCACATGCGGGACTCGAACCCGCGACCTTCGCTCACGGTATGCGACGCTCTAAATATCCGACTGAGCTAATGTGCCTGGTACAAAACGTTCCAAATTTGCGTTCTGTATCGTCCATTTTGGTGAATGCAGCGAAAAAAGCACCCTACGCCCTTGAGTTTCGGTGTAACTGCGAACAGACGAGGAATTGACACATGTACAGGGTTGCCATCACCTGTATTGACAATACGGAACAAAAACTTACCCAGGAAAACTAAATACAATAGAAACGCGAAATATCGCGAAACGAATATGATAGTGGATACAAATAAAAATTTATGGCACGATGGAGGCGTTCGGTCGACGGCTATTTTCCAGCACTGGAGTTGGCCTGGATACAATTAATAATTTATTGTTACGGATGAATTTTGAACAACGATTTGTTTAAATTTATTGAAATCATTCGTCGTTTGCACCAAATCTCGAAAAATATGCTTTCTTTTGACTATTCACGCAGAATTATGCTCTAAAAAATTGTCTCGTGCAGACCGAACAGTTCAGTGAGTTGTTGGACCGAGCGGAGGGAGCTCAACAATTTTTGCATTCAGATTGATAAAAAATTGGGATCAGAATGGTTTGTTTAGAAAAGCTACAGCTTAAAATATTTTAATTGTGTCTGGGACACGATCGATGGATTGAGATGATTGATTATTATTATTATTAGAGATTGATTGATTGGATTGGATGGATTCCTTACAAGGAATATGAAGGAAAAAGGTGTAAATGATTGCGTGACGGTTGACATGGGAGAATGGAAGAAAAAAACGTATTGCGCCGACCTCAAGTAACATTGCATAAGGGCAGGATGATGATGATGATGTGACTACGTCACACATTGTTTTGGCAGGGTCTGGATTCCCTTGACACAAAAAGTGACCGGGTGTTAGCCGGACTCTTTTTGTGTTAAAACCCTGCCCGGAAGGCCCAGACGCTGTCCAAACTAGGACAAATCAAGGGAAACCCGGACGGATGGCAACCCTACACACGTACAGTCATAAGCAAAAATATGTTAGTACTAACTAAAATATGTTAGTACTACTAACATATTTTAGTTACTACTTTTTTTTCCTAGCCTTTTCTGGCCCACTCTTGGGCAAAGGCCTCCCTCCACTCTTTTCACTTCCCACGAACTTTCAAATTAGTTAATGCAATTTCCCTGTTTTGTCATATGGGTTTTTTTGCATCAACGGTTATTGTTATTTGCATTTTATATCAACTCTTGGCTCGATACTTTCATAGAAAATCGTTTTTTGATTTTCAAAAACTCTCAAATTTGTGAGTGCACGACTGTACTCGAGTCACCCCTTTTGAAACCACGATGACTAGTGATCTGCGCCAATTGGCTATTTTATTTTATTATTAAAATATCTATTTTTTTTTAATAAATAAAAATATTCATATTATATTAATATAATATATTATCTTTGTTTATCAGTTTTCGAGGAAAAATCAAATTGCCCTGACCTTGAACCTGACCCGAAAACAAATGGTTGTCTTCTCGCCGTAATTTGTAAAAATCGGTCTTGTGTGGCGCTCAGCCACCTGACCAGCATCCAGATAGTGAGATCACAATCTGGCTTTAACGCTTTGATTGGTACCAATGGCATCAGCAACATTGCACTGGCGCACGCCTGTTTCCAGCATGCCTGTTGCTATTAATAAATCTTTTCTAGTTAAATAACGACGTTCCATGGTTTAGATAAACGCAGCAGTATTTACTTAATTAAACAAGTAACATTTCACATTGTGTGAAACAAACAAACAATGTGCGAGCTACGGAAAAACACCGCAACGCGCTATGAACTACCATAGCCATGCGCCGTAGTAAATGCCGAATCATAAATACTAAAAAGTTAAAAATAAAGAAAAAAACTAAAAGTAAAAAGTCAAAAAATAACTTTTCCTTAAAAACTTTTACTAACAACTACCCAACTACTACTAATTACCCAATTTCTATGATATAAAAGCTTGTTGCAAGATTTACCTGTGTAGATAAAGAAGTGAATTAAATAACTATATATTGATTTTAATTTTAAAATTTTCAAACTGATTAAATACGAGTACTTAAATCTTGCGACAAGCTTTTAAATCATAAGCGTTATTGTTTACGTTCTGTATCTGACACTCCTACCTACCCGCTGCGTTGATGAGAAGGGTGGTTGTACCAATATTGTAAAATAAAAAGACAAGGGTAATTACCGACCGATCTCACTGGCGACTATTACGGCTAAAATGCTTGATGGTGTGTTTGAGAGCCTAATTAGTAAACATTTTAAAATACACGATGCTCAGTTCGGCTTTAGGCCACAATAATCAACTGAATGTGCTATTTTGGTCCTCAAGCATACTGCCAGGAACAATACGGATAGAAGTACGCCTGTATATGGGGCATTTCTAGACCTTTCCAGGGCATTTGAACTAGTAAGGTATGACGTCTTGTGGTGTTAGATGCGCGAAGCGGGAGTGCCTGATGCCATAACAAATATGTTTCAGTATTGGTATGGCCACCAAACCAATCAAGTTAGATTGGCAACGAGTTGTCTGAGGAATTCAGGTTGGAATGCGGGGTGAGACAGGGTGGATTGATCTCACCGGCGCTTTTCAACCTGTATGTTAACCAACTGATTGTCGAGCTCAGTAGCACTCTTGTTGATTGTTCTATTGACGCACTGTGTCAATAGTATTAGTTACGCGGACGACATGGTGCTGCTGAGTCCGTCAATTAGCGCACTCAGGAAGTTGTTGGCAGTCTGTTAGGCCTATGCAGAAGCGCCCGGACTTGTATACAACGCAAACTGATTGTGTTTAGGGCGAAGCATAAAAAAACCAGCACATAATATGCCACCGGCTATGTTAAGGGGTGTGGCCCTTGAAAGTGTGCTAGATTTTAAGTACTTGGGGCACAAAGTTACGGAGGATTTAAAGAATCATGCTGATATGGAAAGAGAACTTAGGGCGTTGGCTGTCCGATGCAATATGTCTTTTTTTAATTTTAATTGTAATTATTTTGTAAAATTACAGCGTGTTTTTCTTTGTATCATGTTTCGCAAGCTAAGTAATCTTTTAAATGTAGGGTCTACTATTGTATTTCATGTTTATAGCCACTCATTTTATTATATTTTTTCTCTTTTGTTAACACTTATTTTTGTGAATGCTGGTTTACCTGTCATTGGCGACTGTGTAAGTCCAAGACTGTAAAACTCGTGCATACCTAAATGCTGTACACAGAAGCTGTTGGTGAACCTATATTAATAAATAAATAGGTATGTTGGTCCGCAGGTTCGCACGTTGTACACAAGTAAAAATAACACTTTTCAAGGCTTTCTGCCAATCATTGTACACGTGTACTTTGTGGGTTCGATATAAACAGAGGGCATATAACGCCCTCAGAGTTTCGTATAATAATGCTTTCAGGATGTTGTTGGGGGCTCCCACGTTCTTGTAGCGCGTGTAATGATTGTTTTTTACATGGGTTTTATACTTACATTTTTGATGACATTATCCTGAAATTTAAGCATTCGTCCTCTCAAGGTAGCTTCATGCTCATTTCCTGAAGGCTTAGCATACCTTTTACCTTGTCATTCATATTATTTGTTTTTCTGTAATTTTTTATCTCTCTTGAATCTTTGTTTAGTGTTAATCTTTGAAGAGTGGACTAAGAGGGCAGTTTCACAGTTCACATTGTTACAGTTTTCTGGCTCCTACCACGAAAATGTAACGTTACACGCGTCAGGAATGTTTGCGGAAGCACGTACTGACGGTTTTAGTACCATTTTACTTAAGAAGACTGCTTCTATGATGCGCAGAGTGCGTGGGAGCGGCAATGAAATTCACATTCTGAACCTAGATGGTGAAAAGCCGTGATGCACCATTATTGCGCATTGGGTACGTGTACATGTACATATACCCGGTGCGTCTGGTGAGTGCAGCAGATATATGAATTAAATCTTTGTTTTTCTTTTGTTACTAACATAGCTAGTAGTGTGTATTACTAATATCATATGGATCAAGGTCTGAAATAAAGTATTTTTATTTTATTTTTATTTATTGACATATTTTATATCATATAAATTGTTTAATGACGTTATAAGTTGATAGGAAAAGTTTTAAAGGAAAAGTTTATTCCAGTATTTTTAGTCCATTTGAATAAAAGCTTGTTTTTTAAAAAGTTAATTATTTTTAATTTATTTGATATCCTACTCGATAAGTTTGGTTGAAAAAAAGTTAACGACTTACAATTTATTTAGCGCCGAAAATCCGCCAATTTTTTTTTTTTATCACATATCTAAGAATATAACTAGGGTTTTTCAGACAAATCTAATGATACCTTAATCGTCAAAATCCATCCAGTCATTTGGAAGACGAAGATATGCGTGCGAAAAACCTTCCTTGGCAGTCGTGTAACGTACGAAAAAAATCTTTGCTTTTGTCTAAAACTGTAATTTAAAAAAAAAATGTAAGAAAATGTTGTTAGGAAGTTTACTGAGTTTTGCTACATCTATTTATTTTTAAATTAAGTTTGATGGAAGGAATGAGTGAAAGAAGATACCTATAGCTAAAAATTTAATGAATACGGAGATGACAGCCAATAGTGATGAAAAGTGAAGATATGCTGTGTCGCCCCAAAAAAAGAAGAATGAAAAAAAACTCGGCGGCCGCGAATGAATTGTATTTTATTTAAATGGTGCAAGGAGTGGAAACAATTTTTTGTGTGACGAAATTGTCTTATTGTATACGACAATACTGTAATGAATTCCGGAACAAAGATATACAACGATATAATTCTTAAAACCCTTACAAAATAATTGTTTCCCGTTATGTATTTTATCAAAATTGAACTCTTTCCTTTAATTTCCCCCATGTCATTACTTCCCAGAATTTGATCCTTATTAGCAACACTATCAAATGGTGTAATAATACAGTGTTTTTTTTCCAAAATCAATGGGTTCAATTCCCGGCTAGGAATAATGATTTTTCTAAAATCTAATGATGCAGTTTTAGTTTTTCCTCATGGTTTTGGATTTGGCCATCCAAGCCCACTTGAAAAATTCACTTTGTATATCTCCGAACCCAAATAGTAGACTTTGACGTCATAGTAAAAAATATGTGTTGTACGCGTGCTTTAAAAATGTGTAACTATTACTAATGGACGCTAAAAAAAATAATCCCAAAATGAATGATCTCCTTTGTGTTTATTTTTTTTAATGTCCATTAGGTACTTTTAAAGTTATGCTAATAAATGTAAAATATCCCTAGGCAGTTTTGATGTGTGTACATTAGTGCAATTCTGGTGGTTGGTATGATCCTTCATGACATGAATTTAAACTTCCTTGTATCTTACACTGTTTTAAGCTTTCACGGTTTAAAACTTAACTTGTACTGGCAAGATGCAATCGCGGATGATATCCCGTAAATTGACAGTATAAGTTTCCTTGTTTCCTGCTCTCTAGTGAAAATAATGTATAGTGGAAATTTTCCCAAAACAGACAATATTAATATATGTTTCATTTTGAAACTAGTTCCTAGTTGTTATGGCCGCATCGTACCGACAATGTGGGAGGGAAGGGTGGACATCAGCACCACGCTTACAGTTTCACCTGCGATCGCACGTGGAACTAGTCGTAGTTAAGCGCTCAGAAACGGTCTGGACCTACACAACAGTTGAACTGGGTTGCATTTATTTTAACAAAACTGATTTTGTACCGACTTTCAAAAGGAGGAGTTTATCAATTTGTTCAAATGTTTTTTTTTGTGTTTATAGGTATTCAGCAGCAGAATTAAATCATAAAAATATAGTTTTTATTTAAAGCAGTATGTCGTAGAAAGTAGTCTGTCTGTTAATAGCTTTTATCTTAGGAACGCATGGAGGTATCGATTTCATATTAAAATCATATCTTCAAAGTTTTGCTATCTTAGTCGGTAATACTAAGAATTTTATAGGTAAAGTGCCTGAAACAAAGATAAATAAATAAAAATTAAGACATTGAAATTTAATTTTGGTCTCAAGTCTATTGCGCAGAAGAACCTCAACCTAGCCGTCCGTTCGGGGCCAGCGCTGAGATTCCCCTGACGGACGCGAAGCGTCGTGCCACCGGGAGTCCGGCGACTGCAGCGGCGCGCCGGCGTACAGATTTAAATAGATAGGTTAGAGCAATTCGATTGTCGTTGCATACTATAGTTGCTGCGGTCATTGACCCACCTACATTTATTAAAGTTCTTAACTTTGAAAACGAAAAATATGTCTGTTCAAGTCTTGAATCGTTATCTATTGTGATCATCAACATTTTTTTCTAATGAAAAACGATACAAGGTTCATTTGTTTTGGTTTGTACGAAGAGATGTTAGGAAAAGGGCAATGACCGCTATTGTCATCTTACCTGGCAGCAACTCTATCTAATACACTTATGGTTCTTTCGGGATGATATCCGTGATTTTCCTGAAACCGACCGTCCGACCGACCGTGAAAGTCTAAAACAGTTCGTTATATCTAATACAGTTACAGATGGCCATGAAAAGCTAAAATGTCACCGAGAGACTTGCGGAGCGTTGAGTAGGGCGGTGCGGTGGCGTATGGAATTAAATAGATAGGTTACAGTAAGGCCAAGGGCCAAGGCTATATATATATAACATTTGAAATCCATAGCCATCAAGTTCGTTGACTCCTTAATGCTTATTGATCGAGTTTATTGTCTTTTTTCAACGTTTCATTCATAAAGTGAACTTACCACTACATGCACTTTTCGCACGTGCACTGTAGCAAAGGGTAAAAGTGGTCTGGCACGAACCTCCGTTTCACATAATTTCCTAGTGACTCACTCTATAAATAGTTATCTGGGGCTATTCCATTATATCTCCATATTATATCTAGATTAATGCACCCCTCGTATCTTTGTTATCCTTGCGTTTGGAAAATGCGGATGGATTATCCGTGGCTTTGGAATCGAAACATTACATTGACTCCATAATGGGATTCTTAATAAATACCAAAACAAAAAAAAATAGTTTTATTTCCTGCAAAAAATCAAAACCTTAACTTACTGGCTGTCTGTGGCAGACGTTCACCCGGCAGAAATTGTCGTGTACTTTCTTGGATGTCGACAGCTACATCTACCGGGTCTAACAGCTAAGAATCATCCAGGTGAATTCCCAAAAAAAAAATTTATGTCCGCAACATGAACATGAAGTTCGTTACGGAATGAAATTATTGTACTACCGGGATAAAAATATTTTATTTTTTGGATACACATACTTTTTGAACTTTATTGAGAACGCTACTTGCTAACAAAATAGAACAAATAATCTTGTTGTTGTATCCTTAATCATTTTCGAACGAAACTTACCTTTTACTCTTTATTGCACGAACAATAATTTTATTTATTTTTACTTATATTGTAAGTATCGCTATTCTAAAGACTAAAATTATATGAAAAAATCCCATCGGCAAGCCGCCGGAGGAGGTAGATTTCGAAGAAGGTTCCACCTATATTTTTTTCAGCCCCTTGAACCAAAAAGCTATTTTTTTGTTCATGATAAAATCTTTAATTAACGGGCAGATAAATCGTTATCATAAATTTTAAAATCCTCAAATATGATATAAGTTTTATCGCTAAACTTTAAATTGAAAATTGTAGAGTAAACAATTTGCTTTTAACAAAAAAATATTTGACGGTAAAATTTTTATACTATTTCGGAGATATAATTTTTTTTCCAATAATAAACTCAAACTCAACTCAAACTCAAATCATTTATTTCAATTAGACAATTACGGCACTTTTGAAAGTCGAAAATACAATAAAAGCAAAGCTACAGTCACAGTCACAAGGCATAATAACTTGAGAAAGTACTGTAGTTGCCCATTCCCTAACGTAAATCTCTATGGAGAAGAACGGGCAAGAAACTCCATGGACACTCTTTTAAATCAAAATATTGTTACAAAATCTTGGTTACATCATTCATGTTGAGATTATACATATGTGTGAGAACGATGTAGAAAGACGTGCAAATTAAGAGCGTCCAGAGTAAAATAATAAATCAAAAATTTAAAAAATAAAGTAATTAAAATAAACGAACCGTGGCAGCCAAGAGATGACCAGTCCCAACTGACAGCGCCCGTTCACAAATATGACGCATGTATCGGCGCCATTCAACTCGACCATATTGAAGGGAACTAAATGACCCGACACACCCGCCACCATCAGCGAGACATTTGAGTGAGCATGACATTCTCTCATAGCCCCCAAGGCATATTCAAGTCAATGAAAGATAACTAAATGTAAGTGGTGGCTGAACAGTACAAAGTACTCACACATGTGCTATGCAATTATATAATACTAAAAACTGGAATCTATAATATGCAAATAGGTATATTTTTACAATCTTCTGCAGCTTCCACAATACATTAACATGGGAATCAATCTTTCTTCTTTTTCTTTGCGTGTCGATAGACTCAAATAATGCCCGACCAGTGCAATCAATTAGTTTGCAACTACGGTTGTGGAGCAGGACCAGCATGTAGCCAAGCATTTTTATCATCAATGTAATCCCCCAACTTATAATATGCTTGCCTACATAGTGTGCGTTTTATACAAGATTTAAATTTCGTCTCATTCAGTTGAAGAATGTAGGGAGGTATTTTATTGTAACATTCTACTTTAGCAAGCCTGAAACCTGGCTGAACTAGTTGGTCCCTATTTCTAGTGTTATATTGGTGTCTGTCTTAATTAATTTTAGAAATTTCAACCACCTCCCCAGGTTAGAGGTTGCATCAAAAAAGTTTAAATATAAAGGTTGGAATGATACAAATATTAAACGGTACAAAAATTTTCCATGGAAAAAAAGTTATGGCCAAAAAACAGATTTTCGAAAAACCCCACCGCCGGCCCCACAGACGAATTCCGCCCATTCACGAGCTTAACTTAAGTTTTGACCCTTTCGATTTTTGGGCCAAGTTTGAAAGCAATTGGTGCATTATTGCGACAAATGGAGTGTGGCTAAATTTTGCTGGTCGCCCCACATACATACCAACATACATACGTATATATAAACTTTTTAACCGGTGGTTGATTTGGGGTCTAGGGGTCACAACCACCATAGGGGGTCTACCCCCTATCATGCGTCATCCCACTGCTGGGAAAGCCCACTCCCATGAATTTCGACTCAGGGTGAACGTTGACCACTACTGATCGTTGGGTTTGTCCAGCCCCTTCTGGCTGTAAGTAGAAGCGTACAATAAAGGAAGAAATTAACCATTCAAGCTACTATAAAAACTGTGCAGTGTTATCAATCGTTGTCTTGGGTTTGTCCAATTTAACCAAGTAAGGCAACCAACGGATACTATGAATAATATAGATAGAGATACATATAGGTATATTGAGGGTCGAGAAGTTGGAGTCGGGCCACAACACGAATTTTAAGGCGTTCGTGGTGCGAGTTCCCACTCGTCATATTGAGACCTTCCTCAAGGAAGAGGTTTGGCCGAAGAGTGTCATGTATCGACGATTCCGCGGTAGGCTACGCGACACCACGCAGCGCAACATGACGCCGTCTCTTTATGTTCAATAGATTAATTCTGGATTTTATAAATATGTATGCTAGTCTGTAAGGTATATATGATATGGGTCTTTTGTTACCTGAATTAAATGATATATTATTATTATTATTATATATAATTATTATAATTTCACTTAGTTCCGTTAAGTTATATTTCCCTAGTAGCACCAGAAAGTTTGTAGACGCATATAAATTATTTTGAAAATCCAAGAGAGGAAGTGATGAGTAAGCAAGTCTTTTCAAAATGCTAACTTTTAGTGGGCTAGGTGTAATTAGAAATATTAACACAAAACTCCTAACCGTGCCCATCATGACTAAGTATTTTAGCTATAAACTTGTTTAAAACACAATTCTGAATCTGTGAAGTGCACAGGTGGGATAGGAATAGAACGATATTTGAAGCATGTTTAGTGCGTTTAAATGAATAAATAGTATTTTGGGATTCGTGGTGCAAAGTGGGCCGATTTAGTTTCTCACTAACAGCCATTTTCAATAACTTTTGACATTAAGACCCGATTTCACCAAACTATTCTTAATTAGCCATTAACAAATGTTCTGTTAAAAATTGACGTAGACGTCAAAAAATTTTACGTTTTATGGAAGGATCTTAACAAGGCGTTACTAAATCAAACATCTAGTTGATATTATCTATGATCGAGTGAACAAAAACGACCGGTCTGACTTTTCATTCAATCTCGTTTTTATGCAACCAAATCAAAATGTCATGGCGTCTAAGCAAAACGTTCTATAAACAGTGTTATTCTATATTAGTCGTTTAAAACGTCAAAATGTTTTGAAATGATTTGCCAGTGCCTTTGGAAAGCGTGCTATGTTATAAAATTGTAGTTGTTCTTTTCTTAGTTCTTCTTCTGAGATAGGAAATTTTATAAACTGGCGTCCGAGAGACGCTATAGCCGCAGTAACTCTGTGTTTAATTCTGTGAGAAGTGGACTTGCTCATTCCACAGTAATCACCCATAGTTATTTGTTGTGAACCAGTGGCATAATACCTCAAAGTTAAAAGAAGTTGGTTTATTGGCGAAATCGACATGTTTCTGTAAGCAAACAAACAGGCATTTTTTTATTACAATTCACATACCTAATAAGGCAATGTTATGGAAGGTAGATACTAACCGATTTGATGGATATTCAAGTTTATCTTCAATCATTTGCAAAACCTCCATACAAGATTCTTTTGATAAACGAAACCTTGTCCTGAAATCTACATCGTCATATTCTTCAAAATAGTCACGTCGATCTTTGTATGTTTTAGGACGTCGTACATTATTATCTAAAAGTTGTAAATTTTCTAAAATATCATCATTTTCGTGTTCAAAAATAAAATTATACGCCGCTTCCATTTTATTTGACCAACTGACAACCAATTGACAGCCGTTAAAAGCATTAACGGACCTTTGGAGCAGTGATTAAGTTTAATGCCTTGTTAAGAGGATTAATCATTCGTTAGTACTTGGTGAAACACTCACTACGCTTAACGGGCCGTTGTTTATTTAATGGGACGTTAAAACTAACTAACATAGTATGGTGAAACTAGCTCTTAGTTTACGGACCGTTAAAAACAAAACGTCACAGAAAAGTTTCTTTGTTTTTCTATGAATCACAGTCCAGTGAGTGTCAGGTAGATAACGCGGAAAGCATATTCCCAGCTAACTTTGTTTATAGAAACACCGATAGCTATGACACGTAGGCATATAAACTAACAGTTATACGTAAGTAAGTTATAGAAAAAAGCCGTTAAAGTCCGCATCGTTGGACGTTGTACGATGTTGCTTTACGCGCCACACCACCGAAACAGCACACAGCCGTTACTAGGAGCCCATAAAGCACCAGTAGGTTGATGTAAACTAATTGACCACCCGAGGACGTCGTACGATGTTGCTTTACGCGCTCCACCACCGAAACAGCGCACAAAAGTTACTAGGAGCCCATAAAGCACCAGTAGATTGATGCTAACAAATTGGCCACACAATTCAATGCAATGATCGAATCTAAACTGAAACTTTTAAAATATTAAATGGTAGTTAATGTTGCTACTTGATTTTGTTTGTTTTTCTGAAAGTAGCAATGAATTAGTAGTATTAAAAGTGCTGCCATTTTTCCCACATAAAAAACGTTTTTTACGTAGTGTCATATGAACAAGAATTTGTGTACTAGTATACCACTAAAAACCCAACTAAAAACCGTAAAATTTACTGCTCCTTTTGTTGAAATGATATTAATAATATTATTGAAATATAGCCTGTTACTTGGGCTTTAATAAATAGATTCTTATCTATCGACACCTTATTCATCAAAATCGGATGAATAGTTTAGAGTTTAGGCGCTACAGGGGAACATACGTAAATACAAAAATACGTCCATAGACTGCTAAAATCATAACCCTTCCTTTTGGCTTCACCGTAGAGAGTAAAAAACTAATAATAATTATAATAAATCATTTATTTATTTTAGCTTAATTAAAATACTATTTTAGTGCAAGCAAAACAATCGCGACAACCGGTATGTTACATGTTATAAAAGTATTGCTGTACCATATTTTAAAGTATTTTATTACTATTACATTATATTGTTTAATGATCTAGCTGACTATGAGTAATTTGGTGACAAATAAACGCACATTGCGTTAAAATGGCAACTAACGCTTACCACTTTCAAGTAGAGAAAGTAAATCGTTAATTTTTGAAATTTTCGTTTACTCGCAGGCTTAATGAATAATACAGATTACACAATAACGATAGTTGAGGTGTTAGAAAAGGCGGTGGAATATCGGCGATTCCTGCATACTGCAATTTTCACAATATTCACCCAACACCGGCCGGCACCGTGCCTAAAGTTGGAGCACTGAGACTACGTTTGCAGTGCAACGACCCGCCCGGCTACCAGGGTAACATTAAATCAAAAGAGCTAGATCGAGTGAAAAAAGAAAAATAATGACTACCTACATGTTATTTATTATACACCTAAGGGCGGGGTTTTCAAAATAAGGTTATGAATTGAATAATTTTATTAAAAGTACTACAAAAAAAGTACATTTTGGCGCAGTAGTATTATTTCTCATACAATGGTATCATTAGTGCTTAAAAGTAAATTATTACTAAAATATATTTAACAGCTTCAAGTTGTGATAATACCTATATTATACTTTAAGCTGATGTTTGAGACGCCATAGTACACTTAAGAGTTTTGGTCTCAGAATTACAAGTATTTTTAAACACAAGCGTCGATTTTCCAACCGCTTTTATTTGATTCCTGCGTCGTCCACGCAGAGCAAGTAACATTATAATTCTAGCCCTAGGTTAATTTGCGTTCTCCATAGAACTAAGAAAAAAAAATTAATTCATACCACCTCAAAATGCACAAGCTCGTTGGTAGTAGATCAATGTAGCAAAGGATTCAAGAATAGAAGCGAAGAATAATAAAAAAATATTTAATTGGTAGATCTATAGCGAAGATTACCATCATCATAAAATAGTAGTCTAATTATGAAAGTAATTAATTAATCAAAAAATGTTATAACAAACATACTTTATGTTTATTTTTAAAGTAATGTGGCCATAAAGTCTGTGACATCACGTATTTACGGATAAACTTAACACTTATTAATTTAATGATTAGATTGGATCAAAACGGTAATAGAGCCGGTTACCGCGGCCAATAAACCAGGCTGCCATAGGTTTAAGGGAACATTTTGGTGTTAAACAAAGAGAAAAGCATCTATCATCCCTGTCGCACTTGCAGACGTTTAGTGCTTAAGAGAACCTGTGCTGCGCAGCATCCGGCAGTGGCTGTCTGGGAGCCAACCTAACTTATTGGTTGATCCCAGCCACCCACCAATATTCGAGGTTTGTTTCAGGGTAGCCCCTTCAAAGTTTACAAGCATTGGCAAGGTTCTAGCTTTTTTCCATATGCTATCTGTCACTCTTTTATTTTAGTCTAAGATCCCAGGGCCGCCAGACTTTACTTATTTTCTCATGAACAAAATGTGTGGCATCAAGTAGTGTTAGTTACATACTAACACTACTTGATGCCACAAATCATGCAAGTTAGCAGGTATGCATACGCTCGTAACAATCTTCTTTACAACATATAAAAAAATCAGCACTCGGATTAGGAAAATAATGTTTTATTTTTACGCAACTTAAGCACCTGATATCTAAAACATGCCGTCGGCACAAGTTAGCAGGTATGCATACGTTCAAAGTACATACTAACGCTACTAGATGCCATACATTTTGTTCGTGAAAATAAGTAAGGTCTGGCGGCCCTGGGATCTTGCCCTATTTAAAAAATGTATGTTACATCGCACGAATCGGGTGAGTCGGGCTGATGTGGTCAAAATGTTGTCAAAATAGTCCCTATAAGTTTTGTAGAGTTGCGGTTGAGAAATGAATGTTATTCGTTATAAATGCATAGTTAATAAGTTTTAGTTTTTTTGCAAAATTTTGGGACTTTTTCCAAAAATGATAAAAGTCTCAAAATTTTGCAGTTTATCACTGGGCTATAATGTTAAATTTGCTTAAGAAATCGCGACGTTATACCAAGTCCTAAAATTCTTGTTAAACAGATATTAACTTTAATTTAAGAAAAAAGTTACTGTTACCATGGAAACTGAGGCGTCTTGTGCTTCAGAACAAGTAATATTATTCTTCTAATCACACTAGGCTTCCATAAAACTCGGAATATCACTTTATAGAATTATTTTTTTGTATTCAATCACATAAATCTAAATGAGCATTATTAGAATGCTCCATGACAACAAAATGATTAAGCATTTGGTACATGACATAATATCATTTGTACCAAATGCTTGAACATATTATGTTTCGTATGTATTAGCAAATAAGCAATCTATAGTTCCGCGATTTATTGTTCGTTATTAATAAACGGTGGATTGCTATTTGGCCCTGTTCATTGATAACAAAACTATAAAGCCGGTAAGCATTCGTTGTTTTGTTGCAAGAAAATGCTTAGGCTTATCAGCACACAATAATAGGAATTTGAGATCCTACACAACAACAAGACAGTTATTACAGACTTCGCTTTTCGTAGCTCGAAACAGTGTTTTACCAACGTCAACGTAAAATAATTACATACCCTAAATGTTATAAAATAAAACAAGTAAGAAAAAATATAAAGGTTCTCTGTTTATGCGAAAAATTGTCTCATTTATATGATCATTTGCCAGCCTTAAATATTTTCCAAGAGAGCTTTTAATGAGTTTTTTTAAAGTGTGTGATTTTAATAATTTTGTTGTTTTAATGTGAAACATTCAGATCGTATGTATTAATGTGTCCATTTGCTACGGCGTAGCATTGCTACGGCTACGGGAGCTACGCGACTCGTAGCAAATTTCATAAACTTTAGATTTACTCTTTATCTTATTGTCAAGTAAAAAAAAATTGAATGCAATTACTATCCTTGTAGAAACAAAGCTTGACCAATTGTTAATTTTAACATAACCAGTTTCGTGGTTCAAAAAATTAAATATTATTTTATTATCTTTACTCAAGGGAACGCTTGTTTCGTTCCAAACATTATCGGTGCATTAGCTCAGTTGGATAGAGCGCCTCGCCCATAAAAAGGCAATGGGTGAGGAGGTCGTTGGTTCGAGTCCTTCATGTGCCCTTTTTGATGTACCTTACGGTACATAAAATTGTCTTTTTGTGTTATGCATTGTTTTTGTCCCTTTTATTAAACATTTTAATGTAAAAAATAAAAAAAAAGCATTGTCATTTTAATAGTAGTTGGATTGTAAGTTGCAGCGCTCGCAGGTTGTATGAACTACTAAGGCACAAAGTCACCCTGTGCTGCGAACAAGTTCCAACACTCGACGGTTTATAGTGCAGTTGTAACTCATAGCTCGCTGGGTAGATGTCACCACCTACTCAAAATGTGTTACGTTTTTTGTTGATTTTATATTCCCAAACTGATTTCTATCTGTGGAACGTACTTGACAATGTATAATTTCCATAGGTTACTTCCGTGTGGCAATAATATTACAGTATATTACTTTATTCATCCCAGACGGCCCTCCATATTCCGCGCAGATATTATAAGTCTCGCTTAGTGCATACCCCTCACACCTGTAGAGATGTATTCGTGTAGTTCAGAGATAGCGAACCTCCAGCGCGCTTTATTGGTTATTTAAAATAAATGAACAAATCTATAGTGCTTCGAAACTTGATTTTCAAATCTATTTATCTTACAATACTTTTATTTTGGGTTTTGCCGATTTTGTTTTACTGGGAAACATATTTTTTGGTTTACCTTTACAAAAACGTAGTTTTAAACTTCCAATGTTCAGTATCCCTCTTGTATCTAGTATAAAAGCTGGCGCTCGATGCAGTTTCGGCAGTGTTTGGTCGGGAACCAACCTGACCGATACCTTGGTTGCTACCCGAACCAGACACTATAAAAAACAAAGGACGGGTGTAAAAGATCGAAATATCTTTGTTAAACATGTTAAAATATTAAACCAACTTTGAATAATCATTTCACTATATGCATTGGTAATACGCTGCTAATTCATTCCCATAGTAATGTGCCGCGCTTTTACTAAAAAGAGAACAGGACATGCGGTGAGTCAACTATTAAGTTATCCGAAATGATTGTAAAGATCTACTCAATAGCAATCTTAAATTCATTCATAAATTCAACGTACAACGCACAGACTAAACTTCTGGGTCCAAAAGTATTATGTGATACTAGCTGACCCACGCAACTTCGTCTGCGTCACATAAGAGAGAAAAATCTTACAAAAGGAATACTTTTTCCCCGTTTTTGAAACCTACCTACTATCTACCTACTACGATGTTGGTGGTAGAATGGTGAAAATTTAGGTGCCGAATCATAAAAAAAGAATAGTTTACGTCCTATTCTCAGATCTACTGAATATACACACAAAATTTCATAAGAATCGGTCAAGCCGTTTCGGAGGAGTTTCTTTACAAACACTGTGACACGAGAATTTTATTTATTAGATTTTGCACTATAGTTTATTTTAGAACAAAGTGAGAAGGTGTCAAGTAAATATTTGATAATGGATCCTCTCTAAGAGTTAAACAGCAGATGAAAGGTTCAATTTTTCATCGTAAGTGAAAAAAAAATACGCCAACTCGCTAGTAAAGTAAGATTATATTACTTTCTGTGAGCGCCAGGAACAAAAATAAACTGATTTTGCGCTGCAAGAGAAAGGAACAAAAGAGAATATATACACCAGGGTGACATAGATTTCAGGTGTATCATCTCTTGTTTCAATTGCAGGCGTCTATAAAAGGACCAGTACTATGCAGTTTACGGCAGTGGTAGACTGGGAGCCAACCTGGCTGTTTGGTTGGTCCCTAGCTACCACCGATAAATCTTATTATGATAGTATGTAATAATACTAATGTATTATATACTTATTTTAATTTATTTATTTTCTTAAACATAACTGGCTAAATGTGGGTGTACAATTAGGTTCACCCCTGCCTAACCCTTCGGGGATTACTGGCGTGATGTAATGTTATGTTATGATGAATGTACTTATTTTTGTAATATTGGTCATTATTAGTAGTTATTAGGAGCTGCTTAGGACCATTTTGAACCACATAGGTCTAAAAAACCTTCTGACTTCTTGTTTTGCTTGGGATACTTTTATCTAAATTTAATTGTCAGACCTGCCTTTTCCCTACCGTTTTGTTAAATTCTAATTTAATATGTTATTATAGCAGCACCTTTAAACTAAAGGACGCTCCATATTCTGAGCACGCAGTACGGGTGCACCCAGTTTGCACTGGCTGTTAGGAAGCATGAAAATAAATATGGCGTCTATTCCGAGCCACGGCTATCTTCACACTGGCTCCACTCGCTTAGGGCTCAGATCTCAGCGAGAGTAGGGCGATGAGTAGACTACGCATGCGCCGACCGACGAAATAATTAGGGAATGGGGTTGAGTACAGTCAGCCCCGAAAAGATGTGTTCGATAAGATTGTATATGTTACAGTTCTTCCAGTTCTTCTTCTTCAGTCTTCAATACAGCAGTGAATTCACAAAAAAAAGACGGAAAGATGTAGTTTGCCCTCAAAAAAGTACAAAACACGCTTTCACAGCCAAGTTTTATATGAACCTCGGACCGCTACTCTATAACAGGCTTAATGAAAAAGGAAGCATCTACTCCTTAAATCACAATAACTGCAAGATAATCTTTAAGGAAGCTCTTCAAACTATGTCCTATACGGAGAAGTTGTTACTTGTGCTAAAGTAAATATTGTCCAAATAATTGTTATTTTTTAAAGTAGTTTGCTAAGTTAAAATAGTAAAAATTTTAAATACTTTCTTACATTGTTACCAATATTATTAATATGACATTTGATTATTTTATCAATTAATGTTACCTCAAATCGCCTGAAGCACAGGATTACCTAGTTCAGGCTCAAAGCATGGGTGAACTTGAAATAGATTTAAGAAAAACTGTGAACCTTATATTTTTTTAATAAAAATGTATTATTATTAGTTGAAACCCGTTTTTTAGTGAAAACGCGTTTTCCCTAGCTAAAACTAGTTTTTACTAACTGCCTTAGTTAGAACTAGTATTAACTGATTTGAATAAGAAAACTAGTTTTAACTAGGGAAAACCCGCTTTGTCGAAATAATTTAAACTTTCAACCGATATCAAAGTTCATTGTGTGTAGGGAGATGATTGAAACGAAAGGAGACTGTTAAACATTATCTGGAGGATGACCAAATGAATGGTTAGCCAGCCTAGGTGTTTTTCAAAAAGGTGTCTCTGCAAGAAAAAAGGCAACCTTTGCAACTCAAAATGCCACGATAGTATGCCATGTAATAAAAGGTAGTAGTTGTAGGTAAAATTACTTCATTTCATTTTATATATTTCTCATTAAGCTGATTTTTACTTTTCTTTACATGATTATTTTAATTAGGTACTTTCAAAATTCTGTTGACGTAACTTAAAAATGTTCATAAGTAAGATGATTATTTTTCTTCTATGTTGATGTTCCAAAAAAAATGTTCCTATATAAATGTAAGATGATTATTTTTGTTAAACGTAAAACAAAAATTATTCATAAATATTTTAATAAACAAAATCCACATTTTCAATCCCAAACAAGTTTCTCTTTATTATTCTAGTTTTTAACAAAGGAAGTTAGTAAAAACTAGGTTTCTAGGGAAAACGTAAAAATTAGTTTTAACTAAAACATATTCAAACGTTAAATGAAACAATAGATATGGTATTTTGAGGTGTAATAAAACATCTGGTCTACAATTAGTGGGAAATGGCACTTCTGTGAATGAAGTCTATTTTTAATGCGCCATAACTTCATCCACACAGCGATTTGGGACTTCCCGCCATAACAAGTCTGTTGAAGTAAATAATGAAACCTTCCCAGTGATATATCACATACTGTTATTGGTTGCTAGGCTGCTTCCATTCATTTGTCCATCGTCCAGATAATGTTTAACAGCCTCCGTTCGTTTCAATCATCTGCCAACACACAATAAACTTTGATATCGGTTGAAAGTTTGTATAATTTCGACAAAACGGGTTTTCCCTGGTTAAAAATAGTTTTAACTGATATTAAAATCATTTAATACTAGTTCTAACTAAGGCAGTTAGTAAAAACTAGTTTTAACTAGGGAAAACGCGTTTTCACTAAAAACGGTTTTAACTGTAACAGCTTAAGCTTTTAATGGCGGCCATTCTCGTGTAATAATAGTAGATTATTGCCTCGAGCACAAAATAATTTATTATTGAAATTAAAAGTTATACTTGAGCAATTATTAAGAGTAAGGTTAAGAGTTTTGTTGGGCAAATTTATATTTGTTTGTTTAACTTGGGACTGAATAATATTATCAGACGAGGTAGATGGGCCTGGCTGATTTGTTACAATGAAGTCGTTATCACGGGAAGTAGATGGGCGCGGCGATGTCGATTGATTTAAATTTCTTTCATTTTTAAATCAGAGTTAGCAGCAATCATTTTTTAAATTTGGAACAAGTAGGATAGAAACGAATAATACGTACGTAAAAAAAGTATTGATATCGGCTGGCCGAATAGAGCTAATCCATTAAGATTGGCATCTTTTGGTGCGATAAAAAAAAAAATACTGTGCATTAATGAAATTTCATACATTTTTATTGCTCTAGAGCATTAAGGCTAGGTAGACAAAGCAAAGTAGGTATTTAACGCTACCATCCTTTACGCGAAACGAGCCGTGCGCTCGCGTCGCTGGCGTGAACTTACGTGAACCCAAAGCTGAGCGAAGTGTCACTGTATAGGTAAGCGTGCAGTAGGACAACTTATTTTATTAAATTGTCAGCTTGATTTATTATAATACTGTAGTAATTGCGAAAACCTAACGTACCTATATGTAATAAATTAATTTGAATGGATATTGTAAATGTAAAATGCTGCAAGTCAAGATTTATTCAATTATGTGACTAAGTTTCTTACATTGTTTTTATCTAAAGTAAAGTAAATATATTATAAAATTGTTAAAATGATTTTGTACAAGAAACAAATGTAATGTTACTGGCAATTTTATATGTTTAATATTCGAGGGGTTTGGCGCTGATAGTCGAAATACAGGCTCTGCCTAGTTCGGCTACAGATGACTACACCACTTATACTGACCTAAATTAGCCTGTTAAAACAATTTGTAACCTATGTCTAAGCTTTCTTTAAATAAACATTATTATTATTATTTATTATTATCTCACGAAGCGACACGCGCTTTATTTGTTGTATCTGTCACCAAACAGCTCACAATCTTTCCAGAGTTTACAATCTCGCGAGATAGATTATAATCTAGCTAGAGGTATTTAAAATTTTACGGTGTAAAAACACCCTGTGATTGTTTGCGTGAAGATGAGTAACGTCATTACATGACACACACACACACTTCCGACTTCTTTATTGTCAGTTTTATTTTTTTGTTGTATTTTTTTGTTGTATTTTTTTTTTTAATATTTGCTAAGCATTTATTTTACATGATAATAGGAGTATCCCCAATAAAATGGAACTTAACATACCTAACTGTCGAAATGTGGGTGTATTGTACACATCTGCTTACCCGCTCAGAGCATGCAGGCGTGATGTTATGTTATGATGTTGTGTAAACAATAAACATCCAAGTGATTGCTGCAATCGCGGTTAATTTGCTGTAACTTTTTGAAGAGTTCCGTTGTCTGTCTCTGAAACTCATCATCAGATCCATATTATGAAATTTAAATGGGACCAACTTCGGGGTATACCCTTTCCAACAAAAAAGAATCATCAAAATCGGTTCATAAACGACGAAGATATGCGCGACACATAAAAAAAATATAAACGCTCGAATTGAGAAACCTCCTTTTTTTGAAGTCGGTTAATAATGTATTTCTACCATATACTAACAAATGGCAAAAGCAACGACGGTAAAATAATATTGTAATCCAACCTTCCGCACTTTATACCTAGCTACTTGTTTTTATTTTTAATCTCCTAACTTCACAAACAAAAGAATAAAATTAATAACAAAAAACTTTCTTGCAAAAAATAAAACAAAAAAAGTGAAAAATACTTTTAGCTTCAGAAGTCGGTGACTTGTTTGTTTGATTCCTTTTTTTCTGCCACCATTTGTCACATTTTAGTTGTAATATCCTATACAAATATTTGCTATGCAAACTTCAATCTTAATTAGGTATTGTTTTTGTACGAACAGAACATTTGAGGATATTGAACCATTTGAAGGAAGCCCAACTAAACGTAACTACTGTAAATTGTTGAGGAATTCCCTCGACTGTCTATAGTCCCCATCATCAGACCTGTATTGGCACTTGTAACCCATATGGGTGCAAAGTTCGCATCAATAGAAATGAATTAAATCCAAATACAAGGTAGCTACTGTAAAACGTTGAGGAGTTCCCTTGACTGTCCTTCGTCTTTATCATCAGACCCCTACTGATAGCCACAACCCATCTAGGTGTAAAGTTCTCATCAATACAAATTAATCAAGCCCAAACACCAGATTACTGTTGTGAATCGTTGAGGAGTGCCCTCAACTATCTTCGGGTTCCATCATCATATCGACTCCAGACCTTCATTAAATAGTAGTGCTTTAAAACGCTCAATGAAAAAAAATAACAAACGCACTAGTCGCACTACGATTTTCAAAGGTTCCCCTCGATTTCTCTAGGATGCCATCATCAGATCCTGGTTTTCTGATCATGGTACCACCCTTGAAATATCTTCTTTCGAACAAAAAAAGAATCATCAAAATCGGTTCATAAACGACGAAGTTATCATAAGGTCAAATTAAGAAACCTCCTCCTTTTTTTAAGTCGGTAAAAAAATACCGTACCATTATATTTACACTACGATCTATGAATAAATCGTTCGATAAATCAGCGGGACAACCGTGCGCCAGCAAAAGGGACATAGGTCCTACCTCGTCAAGGCCCGGCGGGCGACTGAATCCACGTTCGCAAGCCGCTGTATTATATAATAATTAATTATTAAAAGGATTAAACTCTTTTGCAAAATGTAACCACAAATAATTGTTCTAAATGTTATTTACTTTGCTTACATATTTTTTTTTGGAAGTAAATTTTCATTTTATTCAAGAACGATTAGAAAAACATAAAAAAATATTCGAATTAGGCTCCTGTTCGGATTTTTTTTTTATCGAGTGAAGTTTTCGATATCATGTTTAAACCACAAATTATCAAAGTAGATATAGTCAACTATAATATTTATATTTTTTTTTGCTTTAAAAAATTACGATTTGTTAGTTTACTATTGAATCAAAGTTATGTAAAATTGGTAAAATTTGGTCTACCTGCCCTTAAAGACTCGCTTTGTACTGAGTTTTTAGTGTGATTGTGATGAAATTAAAGCAAAGTTGGAAGAAAACAATTTTAGTGATTAAATCTTTAGTGTTCAAATTTGAGTATAGCGTTACAACCTCGCCAGATCGATGGACTTACCAAGAGGTATTAACGTTTTTGTAACGCTCGAACTTTTGTACGCATAACATTAATTCAATTGTAACTATAATGTCAGAGGTAATGAATGGTTCTTCGCACACACTGCTGCAATGTTAAAAGAGACAACGGAGTAAATAGCTTAGGATGTGTTGGCATGACAATAATATGACGCATAAGAGAAAATTGTTATTGTTCTTACAGCTTTAATTGAAAATTACAGCTTTAACTGTCTGATAGAATGGTTTAAAGTACACCTTGCACCTACGACCTTACTGATCGACCTCCTCGTCGACGGTCAACATCACATAGCGGTAACAAGAAAATCTGCAACAAGGAGGAAAAAATTGTACCACCTAGTTTATTATTTGTAATAAAATACTTCCTTGTACTTGGAACAATCGTTGTTTTCTGTTCATTCACTAAAGAGTGTACTGTGGCACCATTTTGGAAAGCAAATGCGACAAGGAACTCGGTTTTGTCATTTGCACGACAATTGTCGTACATTTATTTTGAGACACCTGCCTCGAAAAACAAAGGAAGTTTCAAGAAATTTTCAGAGCGTGACCTTCATGGAGATTATTTTCCAAAGGCAAGGTTTTTTACTAACAAAGCAAAGAGCAAAGTTCACAGTTGGTTATTACGGGTTGAAAATAATTTGTTTTCTAGCTTCTGGAGACACAAAATCTTTACGACTATAATACTTACAGGTCCCCTGCAGACCTGTTTCATGGTATCAGCAGGCTTAGCCAAGTTGACAATCTACAATCGTTAACGGTAGTAGAATGACATCATCTCAACGTTAAATCACGTGATCAACACAAACGAATAGAAAATTCGTAGACAAGTTTACATCGTTCAAAATGATACTTAGAATAGAATGTTATCATTTCTACAATGTTGATCGCAATACTCTTTGGTAGGAACGCTCACCATAGACTAAAGTGTAGTTTTGTTCTACAGACATTAGAGAACGAGCGATCGACTCAGCTGTGTCAACTTGGCTAGAAATCTAGTGCTTTCTACAATCGCTTACGCCCCGAGGCGTTTACGATTGTAGAAAGAGAATCGATATGAAACGTTCGTAACTTGGCTAGGCCTGCTTTTATGTTCAAGTTCACAGTTAGTCGCATTAGTTATTGAAAACGATCTGTTTGCTAAGTTTTGCTGGCCAAGTGCGAGTTGAACTCGCGTGGAGAGAGTTCCGTACAATGCCAGTCAAATTTTCCAAAAGTAAACTTATTTAAAGTAAACTTATTAAATTGAGTTTAACACTTTATTTTCAATTGATAGAATTTTTAAAATTTTTTCTGTAATCTACAAGTAATGAACTATATTTTCTATTTTTTTCAAAATTTTAGGCACAATACTTTCGGAGATCAGGCGGGGGAATGGTCAATTTTCGTCTTCTTTCATGAATAAAATCAAAACTGTTTATTTTACAGTAATAACAAAAATACATTTGAGATTTCATTTGATATGTGACACAGTAAGGTATGCAAAACTTTTTTTAAATTGCCTAATTTGCCCCCCGAAAATGACCCTTATTTTTAATTGATAGAATTTTAATAAATATTTATATTTTTTGTAAATTTTAAGGTCGTTCGATCAGGGGGGGGGGGGGGGGAATGGTCAAGTTTTGTCTTCTTTCATGAATATAATCAAAACTTTTTATTTACAATAATAACAAAAATATATTTGAGATCCTCATAACGAGCCCTTTCTGACACAGTAAGGTTTGCACAACTTGACCCTTATTAAAAAAAATATATAATAATTTGCACATCTGTGTTTGGGTCATAGGATTACACCATCCTACCAAATGTCACCTGATTTGGTACAGTAGAGTCGAAGCAAATTAGCTGTGACAGACGGACGTACAGACTGATGCACGAGTGATCTTTTAAGGAACCCGTTTTTTTTTATTTTTTTACGGAACCCTAAAAATAAATAGTCCGCCATGTTTGGGAGTCGTAAAAATTATTAAAGAGAAAAGATTTGTACTTTTACCTATGATCTCACGTTATGAAGTTACGCCGTAGTCGTCTTTGGCTTTTTTTCTAGCCTAAAATGATTGCCTGCGTCTTAGATATTGTAATGACACCTGAATGGATATAGCAGACTTATTGGGTGGTTAGTCTAGCATGACAGACTGCATAGTATTTTAATGTACTGATCCCAGCACATCAATTTACTCGAAACTGACAATTTTTCCCAATCAACCTTGAATCTAATGCTTCGGCGATAAAGTTGAAAATCTACTAAAGAAATTTGACAGATTGCAGTAGCTTGATGCTGGTCTGTACTTTAAACCTACTTTCTTTATTTTAACACAATTCAGAGATAACAGGAAAAAAAGTAAAGTAACATGTTGGTGTTAAGTTTTTACCAAATAAAAAACGTATTAGTTTTCAAGTTCAGAGATTTTTGACGTGATAATTTCTTATAAATCGATGAACACCAGCTGCACGCACGAAAAAGTGTCACACCTTTCCGCGCACCAGTCGATCAACTCCCAGCCCAAACCCTTGGACCTAAAAAACTGAAATATTGCACAGTGGTTTACTTTAGACAAGGAATAAGTAATTCAACCCTTAGGGGAGTTAAATAGGGGGTGAAAGTTTGTATGAAAGTCCGTCAGGTTTAAAGTTAGGATCTTAAAATTTTGTGTTAAGGCTGACGATTGAAAAATCATTTATACGTGTTTCAGCGTATTTTATAATTCCACCCCCAAAGGGTTAAAAAGGGGATGAATTTGTGTATGAAAGTCCTTAATTTTCGAAGTAAAAATCACAAAATTTATTATCTAGGCGTAAGGTTGGAAGCTAACGCAACGGTGTTGTTAGAATTTCAATCTTTAAGGGGGTGAAAAGGGGGATGAAATTAGGTTTTTTAAGTTTTATCAATTTTTATATTTTCTAATTTACACTTAAAGTACTTACGGGATGATATCCGTGATTTTCTTTTCGTTCGATGAGCTCCCGATATTTCGACGCTGTTGCAAGCATCATGATCGCGGGAATACTGAAGAGGTATGCGGGTGGGACGAAAATTATTTATTATGAGCAGACAAATCTGTCTACCCTCTTTCTTAGTCTTTTATTACGCGCACTACTGGAACTCGATTGTAACTCACGACAAAACGCACTCACAGTATCACTAGGTTTTCGAACGAATAGAAAATCACGGATATCATCCCGTAAGTACTTTAAGTGTAGTGAAAAACCGTGAAAGTCTAAAACAGTGTTTTCTAATTTACTTCTATATAGAAGTCAATAAAAGAAAAATATTACTGAAAACTAAATTTTGTTTTATTTTTATACATGTTATTACATTGTATTTAGATTTACATAGAATAAGTTATGCGACACTGTTCAATTTACAGTATGACATGAAAATTCAAACGGTATCTCACACTCCATCCGCGCGACTAAACTTTAAACCTGACAACTATAATGGTAACGCCACTTGTCTAGAGAAAGAAGTCAAATCCAATTTTTTAAAATTAGTTCTCCAGTATGCCACATGCGTAATGTTAGGGTGTCAATATGCACAAAGCTTCAGTACCTTTATGATGTGCTAGTACTTTCAGACAACCAGTCCTGTTGCTCCGCCCTCTCAAAAACAAACCGGTAATTTTTGGGGTATGCCCCCTTTACATGAATACTTGTGCCAATGTTTAAGCAAAACAATTGTTTCGCGTATTATGTGCTAGACGTATTCGTTGTTTGCAGAATACTGGATCTACTAAAGAGCTACGATAAATAAGTGACTTCCTTATAAACATACCAAAAGAAACAATCACAATGTTCTGCAAGTTAATACACAGTGGTCAATGTTTTATTTAGCACCACGTAATATTGCGGTAAAGGTGTCGCTACAAGCTTGGAATTTTGTATCAGCTACAATTTACTTTGCAGTCCAGTGGTTCACAATGCACCTCAAACTATAATTTCATATCCTGGTACTAGCCCGCGAAGGCTTGGAACGCCCCTACAAAATACTGAAGTAAACTCTTTCCATTTCAAATCGATGACGCTGACCTAAACAAGTAAACGTGTTTATCGAAAATACACCGACATCTCTCATTTCTCTAAACAATTAATAATTAAGTTAAGTAAAATTAAGATTGATTTCGTAATGATCTAGTGCCATAATAATTCCAGACCATAGCAACGTTAGCAAGCACGTAATAATGGCTCCGACTATTTTCATAGCGTTTACGGCCCTCAGTTAAAGGTATACAAGTAGTTTAACGACCTTCTCTTAGCTATGTTTTCCTGGTACAGGTGCGGATTGTGGCCGATGCGGAGTTCGTTGCGTGAAGTTTTTCCGATCCGACTTTCTAGTTTATTTGTGTAACGCGGAGCCTTCATATACACATAATAATTCGCGTTCTTATGTGCATTATAAAGTAGCATTGTTATTTTATGTTTTTCTGCGTAGACCATCGACCGATAGTAAAAAGAAAATAAAATGCGTGAATAAAATCTGTTCAAATGAGACAACTATACGAACATTTTAAAATATTTTTCAACCAATTACAGACTAGATTATGAAATGCCAAATAATGTGACGGCAATAGTCTTCCATACAAACTTACTACTACAACTACTTACTGTCCAGTTATCAGATGGCAAAATCAGAGAAAAGTCTTTTATTCGTTTTTAAGAACTAAATCCAAGGAAGACCATGAAATTTAACATTTGAGTTAAATTTCATGGTTTTCCTTTTTTATTTAAGATGCTACGTTATTGAAGGAATAACTATTCCTAAGATTAGCCCTTTCGACTGTTATCATAAAATAAATGAGTTGTTTACACGTTTGGCGGGTACGATTTCCGGGGGTTCAGGCAAGGCGATTACATAAAAATCCTTGAACGCAGTTCAAATTATTTTTTTAATTAAAATTAGGTCTTTTTAAGTAAAACTCTATATTTACAATACTTAAGGTACTTCCCTTCCACCTGACAGGGGAGAATCGAAGAAGAAAACCTGTTGCGCCGATCCCAAATGAATGAAAAGGGCAGAAAGATGAGATGATGAAGTTACTTTTCTTCTTTGTGGCACAGCCGGTGGACGCGGGGTGTTTTGCACGCCGCCAATCATCTGGCCAAAACAATCATAACTTTCAAACTGGAACCAACCATACACATTCACATAAAGCCATTTAAATTTATCCGGTAGTTTCCGAGATTAGAGTATACCACGAAAGTGGGATAGTGACACGTGATTTTTAACTAACCGACTGCCAAGGAAAGGTTAAGTTTTTAAATATTATGAATATTCAAATTATTTCAAATTCCTTCAGTAAATTATACAATTATTTTAATTAGAGATATACCAAAGAAAACAATAAATGATTATTTGAGGAAGTCTCAGTGTTTAGTATTTATGTGTAGGTGTCGCCACGAGTCCCGGAGTTTACTATCTGCATCACTGAACTTGACTGACCACGTTCGTCACTAACGTACGAACATCCTGCTACTCTATGATATCCCGGTACGTTGTGAACATTGTGGATCTCTCACTTCCAACCCGTATTTATAACAACCGAAAATTTCAAGCCACCGCGGGGTTCGTGACTTCCAAACCGTTTATTCAGTACCAGGATATCACACCCAAAAATTCCGAAAAACAACATTCCGAATTTCGATATTCCGATTATCATAAGTCCGAATTTCATAATTACGAAAAATTATAATGTCTATTATTTAAAATCCCAAAATTCATAATTCCGAAAGTCTTAAATATGAATTGTTTGTTGTACGATTGTCATATGTCCGAAGAAACAAATGTTCGTTGGATCGTTAGTCCGAAAAACGATATTCCGATACTTCGTGTAGGTGCACTTTTTTAGCAGCTGATTTTTTCCGTCGGTGTCCCTTCCGAACCGTACCGTATAATTTTATCTTCACCCCATCAGAAAAAAGTCGACCGGTATTCGAAATGGTATTCAGCTGAATCCGACCCCAGACAAGACGCAGGTAAGACTGGAATCTGACCTCAACATAGTTGGGAAAAGGCTAGGCAAGTAATGATGACAATGACGTATATCCCATACTACGTTATGCATGGAACTCTTGTGTAAAATTTAATGCTTTTAAATCATAGTTAAACTTTGAACCAATTCAACATCTAGAAAGGATAAAGGAAGATAAAAAAGTTGGGTTTCAATAACTTGTATAACGGGCTTGCTGGTGGCCTAAACTCCACATCAAAAGTCGTATTTTGCGTACCGTGGGTTTCAACTTACTTTTCATTTAATACTGTTCTACTTCATGGGCTCCCAGTATTGCGAATCGTACTTTTGTGGCCGACTTCACACTTTATGCCGACGCGTTACGTTGTAGTCCACGTGGTAATATTTTACTTCCAACCTTTTCTATTCGCTCACGCCAAGAGGCTCATCGACAATGACTCCATCGCTAAGCTAAGCTTAAAATTAAAAGCCTTGAACATCGCCGCAAAGTTGCCAAGCCTATTGGTTTTTTATCGGTTACATTTTGGAAAGTATGCAGCTTTAGAAAGACGAATTAAATTTTCACAAATAATTTATTTCCACGTCTCCATTCTGTTATCGGACAAGCGAAGAGATGTGGCGAAGAATCACCGTTATATGGTTGAAGTCCTACGAACCCATTTATTCCACAATTCACTGCCGCCTTCCCTGTTTCCCAATCATTATAATCTGGATTTCTAGAATTAGCCTTACGCGAAACTTTGTTTTCCAAAAATTGGTCTTATTTTTCAATTTTGAGCGGCTCTTTATTGAAATCATTCTGTAATTGCTGGATCGATTTTTTTATGGTCCGTAAGGTAATAATGAAAAATGGGGCACAAGTAATGCGAAGACTTCCGGCTTACTGATTGAAAATATACGTATCGTAGCACGAGTTGCTACGGACTCGTAGCAGGCGTTGCTACGGACTCGTAGCACTGTTGCTACGAACTCGTAGCAAATCTCACCTAAGCCAAATCAAGGTCTGCATTGTGCAAAATGTTTTTAAGGTCTTTACTTCAATGTATCCTGCAAAAGTTAAAAGATAATCACAGGATTCCTTGACAGATTCTTTAACAAAGAATAAAGGCATTTACTTTATGTAGAAAGTTTAAAGTTAAATATTTATTTCCAATATGTACTTTAACATACCCCATAGACGAATTCCAAACGCACTTTCGTAAAGTTCATATCTATATGATTAGATCACTAATTCATGTTCGTCAAACTGCTTAAGATAAATTGTGCTCCTTTTTTATGTCATGCTAGTACTCGATGACATGTAATCTGTTCGCTCGGCCCATTCAATCATATCATGGGAACGCTGTTCAAAAACCATGCTAGAAAAATAATCAGTCATGATAGTATGGTTGATTATATTTTTTCGCATAATAGTACAATACAAAATAACGGGTTATCAAAAGAAAACAATTAATAAATTTGTCTTGGAACTGAGTATTTTCATGACATTGGTCATATTTCTTGCATGAAAACTGTGAAAACTTTTTTTTTCCAAATTTTATAAATCTTTTTCTCCACAGTAAAAATTAAATCTAAACACCAAAATAGGTATTATGTGCAGTAGTTTTAATAAGACATTTGTTGTTTTCAGGTAAGCGGCCGCAAAAATAAGTGAATGGATCATTTCAACCTGCAGACAGGCATGATCTTTAGTATGTAAGGGTATGTAATCAGGGCTCCGGGACTGCAGGACTATTCGAAAGAGATACGGTGGCCCCGGAACACAAAGGGGGATGAAGGAACATGGGTTTTAGTCAGTATAAGTCTGACACTCCCTCCCGCTCTGGGCGGAGACGAGAGAGAGTGTCAGACTTTGCCGATGGACCCTTAATTCTTATTCTAAAATAAAAGTAGCATAAGTTACTTCTTATAACATCGTTATCTGCCACTGCCAGTAAGTCTCAAAATCGGTCAAAATCGGTTCAGCCGTTTCGGATATTAGCCGGAACAAACACACAGACAGACAGACAAAATTGAAAAGTGTTTTTGTGATTCAGTAAAAAGCTGTTATTTTGATACAATAATAAACAGACACTTCAATTTTATTTATATGTATGTATAGATTAAAAGTGAATTGAAAATTACTAATTTTTGAAATGTAGGTAAAGGTTACTTCAATCGAGGATACTGATATTAAGCGCAGTATTTTAAGGGTTAAATAAGGAATCACTTTCGAAACACACTGCGCTCCAAAACATAAATCAATGTTGCGGCTCGAAAGGCTGCAAATTTAAACTGGACTGGGCAGGACATGATGTCTGCCGCATGCCAAACGAGCTAAGGCCCGTAATATACAGCATTGTTTCTCTGAAACATCGAAACGGAGACACGGCAGACCACATCGGAAGACCTGGATGTGGACATCCAGACATTGGAAAGTAGTAGCGGATAATCGTACCCGGAAGAAGGAATGGAGAGAGCACCTTTGCCCAGCAGGTTAACAGTACGGGCTAGTAATTATTTAATATAAAGGTGTGGTCTTGTTACACGTGTAACATCTTTAAACGCGTCATCAGTTGAAATAGTCGTTATAGTCTATGGCACGTGTAATCAATGAGTGGGGGTCTATACAATATGGATGAAGCTTAGAATGTCAGGAAAATGTGCGTCATGGAATTTTCCTATATGATATAACAACGTAATGAAAAAGGTGATAAACTTTCCAGAACGCCGCCGGCGCTTTAAAAAAAAAACGACTATTAGTATGATAATACTCCCAAGTTTCATTTATTTGTCGGAACAGGGGAGGGGAAAGACTATACGATAATGCAGTGCTGCCCCCCTGATTGGCCTTATCAGTGGCAGCAGCATGATAAGCGCTTAATAATAATAATACCAGCCTATTACTGTCCCACTGCTGGGCAAAGGCCTCTTCTCATACAGAGAAGGCACGAGAATTGATCACCACGCTTGCTCAAGACGGGTTGGCGATTTCAGACTTATATTAATTATAAGTCCAGGTTTCCTCACGATGTTTTCCTCCACCGATGTCTGTGATGTCCAAGATAAACTTAGAAAAGTACATATGAATTGAAAAAGTCACATTAGTACTTGCCCGAATTTGAAACCACAACCTCATACATGGGAGGCAAGGCCTTAACCTCTGGGCCATTACGAAATTAGCTAGATAAGCGCTTAGGTATCTAATATAAAATTTGCCATTCTTATTTTTGTTTACTAAGACGTTTGAATATTAAAAAAAAAGTTGTAAATTAGTAGGTAACGCGTTGTTGCAAGATCTCTTGCTGATTTGTTTTGAATAATCCAGTTTTATAATAAGAACATGAACGTGTAAACATAGTTTCATGTCCGTGCTAATAACCGTTGAAGAGTTTCTTCACGAGGAGACGATTCTCCCTGCAGGATCAGTTCATGATAGAAATCATGTCAATGAATCAAAATTGTACGCGTATACAGAGATTTGTATCTGTGCTACTGATCGTAGGGGAGTTCTGAGTCCTGGCTGCAGCATCCATTCTATCGTGACAGAAATCATATTTATCGATCAAAATTCAACTTAAGTTCTCAGCTCACTTATGACATTGTTATGCACACGAACACATAATTTTGGCCAAGTTCCACTTCCACAGGTTGTTAGAAATACACGATAGTTCCTTCTGATCCCTGTTGCGCTAGTAAAATACGCTCGCGTTGCGTATCCATGGCAACAATTGTTCTGGCTGGGCGCACGCTGGACGCTGTATGGAGAATGGAAACTGAGCGAGGCTGCTCTGATTTTCTTTCTACTTCTTTTTTAGATTTTTAACTCGCATGACCAATACATATATAAAGAATAATAATATAATATGGTAACGGACTCCGGACACGAGGCCAGTTCGATCAGTAAGTTATGACAAAGGAAACAGAATATCAAACAATACGTTACGTACGTGTTGCCACACAATCTTCTCAACACCATAATTCTTAGCTTCGATTCTTCTTCGGCTGCTATAACACAGATATTGTAAATTTTTCATCATTGCTCAGCTACGGTATGATAAAACCGCTGGACACAGCATTATCAGATCATAATATTTTTAAGGACTGCCACGTCGGTTAAGTGGTCGTAAGCACAACTGCTAAGCAATTGAGCATGTGGTCCTGGTTTGATTCCCGGGTCGGGCAAAGTGTCATTGGGTTTTTCCAACAAGAATATCTCAGGAGCAGCCACGGAGTCTAGATTTGTGCCCGGTTGATGGTAATAGGCTCGCCTGTTATACAGGACTTAAACAAGGCGGAAGGTGAGTGTACTGTTAGGTGTGTACACCTCTGCCTAACCCTTCCGGGATTACCGGCGTGATGTTATCTTCCTAAGATTGGGCGCAGGAATATGAATTTTAATATTGTTTCTGTAATTTTACGAAGATTTAACCTTTATCTATTCAGTAATAGTATCAACTATCATTTTATTGATGAAACCTCCGCTGCACTATGTGCATTTATTTATTCGTTCCCGCTCGCCTAAGATTGGAAGGTTCATTTCAGGGTCACTCGGGTTGTGTTCCGGCGGCGTGCGGTGACTGTCCTGTCATAGTATTACTGTGGTCCTGTCGTCTTGTCGTCCAACGGCAAAAGTTTATTTACCTACATCATCAATTTGAAACAAGAGCTTATACAGCTTATTTCATTTCATTTGTTTCATAAACAATTTTTACAGTGTGTCGAAAACTCATTAAAACTTACTAAGTATGCTTACTTCAAAATGTACTTTTTCAAACGCATAGATCTGTAAATAAAGGCTACTCAGTACTCAATACCCTACTTGGTGAAAGTGCAAAGAAAACACATGAAATGGTTACATATAAGTTTTATTCATAAACGATCAAAATGCTTTTATCCATTAAGCCTATGTTATAAGTATAACTACTAGATTAAGTTAAAGTAAAATTAAAGAAATTATTATTATAAGACTACGAATAGCAATACATTTAAAAATTATAAAACCTGACTGCGTAAAAAATAACTAATAACTTTATATAAAAACTGAAAAGAAAAAAAACAAGAACAAATAATAAATTCTAATACGGAACATATTGACTGCAACAGTCGGGACCCATATTGGATGTAATGATTTTAGTCTAGATTATTTAATGGTTAAACACAAGGATTCTAACGATACCAAGTACATCGAAATCGGTTTAGGCGTTTAGAAGTTATGGTGGAATAAAGAAACTCACAAACGTACATACAGACATGAACCCTGAAAACATAACACTCCTTTTTTTGGGCAAATAAGACTTTAGTCTTATTTTTACATGAGTAAGTAACTACATACATTTAAACAACGACGACAATATAAATGGACACTTAAGGTCATGGCACAAATATACCGGCACCGCACTGGCACCGCTCCAACCCAGCGTTCAACTTGCCATTCAAATTAGAGCAATAAAATAGTGTGTCGTATAATCTGCGGTGACCTTTAGGCGTCAAAGTACTCCTACGCATCGCTGTCATCCGAAAAGTTGCCCAGAAGACTGGCAGCATTGTCAAGTTGAATGACAATGCTAATTCTTTGGCCAAATAAAGAACCAGTCCTCTGGTCATGCGAAGTGTCCACTATCTATCCTATTATATTAATATAAAATCTTACACACTACAATACATTTTATTAAACGTATTTTTTTTGCCAACAAACTCTTTTACAGTTTAGTAGAAGTAACATTTTTGTTATACGATGTCACCACGAATAAACGCTTTTTAATTTTTTTATTTCAACATTTGTGATAGGTGAGTACGTTATAATTATATACGTTTTACGTATACACCGTTTCCGGACAATATCGATAAACTTCGACCGGTCATTGTAGTCATCATGGTGAACAACTTTTACAATGGGACCAAAACCTGAATCGCGAAAAAAAAAATCAGCTGTTTCCTACAATTATGTTCGCATAACTTGTCAAAGTATATGAAACAGCAACAAAACAACAACAAAATGTGTTGTGTTGATCAAATAGTTTGTAGTTCTGACATGTTTATTTTCCGTAATGCTGCCTAAACAGAAGAAAGTACTGTATATAAAGACTAAGAGTAGTTACATTGATCAAATATAGACTTTCATGCCAATATATAATACAATTTAATGTTAACCCTAAAAATTCCGTAGGGTTTCTTTCCTTATTTTTTGCACAAACCGGTTCCAGAAGAAGATATTAATCACATTTTGGAAACTAGACACAGAGATTTGATACAAGAATTATGTAGGTATTTATGATTAATATTATGAAAAAGAAAAATGACAACACTGCTTTAAATCACTGAAAATTGTAACTGCGATAAAGTGGTTGATTGATTGCATGTTTGTACCTAATATGTTTAGCAGCACCACTGTTAACTTGACACTTTAGTCCCAAGTCTCCTCAGCATGGTCGTAGTTCACCACAGGACCCACTGGCACTACTGCCAGGCTTGAATCTTCGCCGTCGCTGCCTAGTTCTTCGCCGTCGCTATTGCCGCCGCCGTAGCTGCCGTCGCTGTTGCCGCTGTCGCCGCTGTCGTCATGCTTATCCTCAGGTGGTGCTACATTGCCCGGATTATAGGCCCTCTCCCCGTTGTCCCCTGCCACTGGAGGAGGAGGACCGACCATCTCCGTCATATAGCCCCATCTAACTGGTTCACCGGTAATACCGTCTATCATATCTGGTAAACTTTCGAAACGTTCTAGGCGTGCTTCCAAACGATGATGATTGCGAGATCCGCTTGGATTTTGTGCAATGCCGTTCATAGGTGGCATCGGCTGCGGTAGTACTTCCCGGAAGCCGTAGAGTTGAAGACGACGCCGTCGTAGTTCCACGACCAGAACTTCTTCTGGCGCCACGTTGTTCTGTTGATTCTGCGATAATAACGGAACCTCCACAACCTCCAGATGCCCTTGCTCCATGTTCTCCAGTTCCGGTTGCGGATTATCACCCATATCTCAAGGTTAACTGGCTGTTCTCTATTTATGGCTATACGCTCACTATTTTTCGCGTCGAACTTACAACAACTCACTTGACAAAAGGCCCGATCCCGAATGTGCGTGGAGTTCCGAACGGTTTCAGAGCAGGTATGACGGAGCAATCTGAGGTGTGTGGGTTTTTCACACAGGCATAACTCTGTAGGGTGGATATATATTATACGTAGGACGTCTGATTCTATAAATTGAAGCGATCTTTTGTTGCATTATCAAACTGGTAAGAATGAAAAGGATAGATACTAATAATAATGTTGTCAGCAAGAAAATTAAAGATTGCCTATAAGCTTTTTTAATGTGCTCAAAAAACAATACCAGTGGTAAAAAATCAAGATCAACATTTACTCAATTACCTTTCACTGAGAAAATGTTCCCAATCTGTATGTGTCCTGCAATGCCATCTGTGCAGAGGATGTGAATGCTTTATTCCCGCCCCTCGAGCCATGCCATGTGAAGTGCGGCCTCTCGCCAGTTTATCGACGAAATAACGGCCCAAGATGGCACTGCTAGTGCCGCAGTTTGTTTGACCAGCACATCTTCATTAATAATAAAAAACATTTAGTTACTTAGTTCTTGAAAACTAAGTAACTTGTAAATTGTATCGTCGAGCTATTAGAATATTATTATTGAATTATATTTTCTATTCTATTGTTTACTTACCGTTTAAACCTTTCCTGGACTACGACAAACATTTCAAAACCAAAATCAGCTAAATCGGCCCAGCCATTCTCGAGTTTTAGCGAGCACAAACGAACGATGACGCGAGTTCCATGATTTTTGTTCACCCAAAAGTCAACTCAACGCGCATAATGAAGTTTTCACCTTAAAAATATGTACTACCATACATATTTTTCCCGGGTAGGTTTAGGGTCCCGTTATTACCCTTTGGGTACGGAATCCTTAAATACAGATAATCTTTCAAATTAATTGAAGAAACACAGTAGTAAAGATGTCACTGCGGTCTCAAAGTCCACAACAAACGAACTTATCATTGTATACTTATGCTCGTTATAAAAGCGCACTGCTGGATTTAAACATTCCAAGAGTTGAAAGGCATGAATATTGTAAGTTGTAGGTTGTACTACGACACTCCTATACGAAACCTTTATAATAATATCTTCTAAAACTTTGTTATGTGCTAATTATTCAGTTGAGTGAGTGAGTGTGAGTGTTGGAGTTATATTCTGGGGCAAGAGGGAGAGGATATTCAAATCCCAAAAGCGTTGCATAAGATCAATGACTAGTCTTAAAAATACCGACAGTTGTGCACCTGTGTTCAAGTCTCTAAAATTACTCACCTTTCCGTCCCTGTATAGTGTATATACTTGAAGTTGCAATATTTGTTACAACAAACATACACCTTTTTACCCTAATGGACGATATTAGAACACGTCCGGGATCTGTTAGGTCGCAGTACAAGAATCTAATGTTTACAGGTAGGTACAAAACTGCATTATTAAGAAAAAGCTTACTATCAATGGGGCCAGTCATCTATAACAAAATACCTCATGCCTACAAAGAAGAATCATTAAGTGTATTTAAAAAGAGGCTAACATCCTTATTATTAGATAAATGTTATATTAATTACTATTCTATACAAGATTTTTTGAATGATAACGTTTATAATGTTATATTAATCTATTATATTTTATTTCTAATTTCATTGTAAGCAAAATAATTAAATTTTTGATGTTTAGTTTATGCCGGAAGACGAGATCCACATAACTGTTTGTTTGTATTATAATATATAATAATTGAGAAGAACTAAATATTACTTTTACTACATTCTATACTTACAAGATTTTTATTGAATGATAAGAGTTTATAATGTTATATTAACCGATTATATTTTTATTTCTAATTTCAAATTCAATTGATATAATAAGCAAAATAATTAAATTTTTGATGTTTAGTTTATGCAGGAAGGATCCACACAACTGTTTTTTTTTTAACTGTTTGTTTGTATAATAATTGAGTAGGTATAAATATTATTTTTACTTTTGCATGCTGTACGGTAGAGTGTGTTGGAACTGCTATTACAATGTTTACATCTTATTCTGTACCCACATGCATGGCAAATAAATGATTTCTGATTCTGATTCATTTTGATGACTTGAAAAAAGTCAAGGTTTTCAAAATAATAAAAAACTTAAAAACCCATTAAATTCATGATTGTTGGTTGTATTTCCTTACATTAGGCATGAGTTAACTAAGCATTTTCTTTAGTTGACGTGGGCGTTACTAGTGTGAAGATTAAAGAGCATAGCACATGGAGGTAGGTCCGCGCAGGTAATGTGTCACTGGACTAGACCCGTATCTATATGATGCTCTATGACGAGACAGCTGTCACGAGGACTGAGCGGACGTGCACCCGTTTGCAATTTCCACAAAACAATTGTATTATTTAACCATCTGAACCATCTGTGCTTACTCTTGAGACGAGTGGACGTCATAATTGGCGACGAGTTTGTGAGTAAGTACACAAATACCTATATAATAGTCGAAAAAAAATCAAGAAAAAGGAGTGAACTAAAGGGAAATGTTATCCCATAACATGTTAAGCGGAGTTTACGTGCAACTTATACCTACTTGGTTTGTTATTTACGATAGGCACAAAATGACTCGATAAGTGTTTTGCTAATATCATTTTCATTAACTACTTATTCGTTGAAAAGCTTTTAACTTTTACGAAAAAGTGACAGAAAATGATACTTTTTAAATCATAAACGAGTCGCTTCTGTTGTTGTCATACATCGAAATGCTAAATGCTCGGACGTGGAATGTACTACTTCATACTGAAGCAATAACGACTAAATTGGAATCAGTGTAACAAAGTATAATTTTATATATTATTATATTATAAAGTAGTTTGTTTTGACGGATCCAATTCCTGTCACGCTTGTCGGGAAATATAAATAAAGAATAGCTCATTGTTATTGTCAGACTTTATGTAATTACTGCAACGTAAACAAAGTATTAAGTAAACTTTGTTTGATTATGATCGGGCTTATTATTTTTCGTACCTGCCTAATATTCTAGGCAAGTAGTAATTAAAATATATCAGTGTTTTCAGGTTCGCTAATGAATTGTACTAATGGAGCACGTAAACACTGCATTGAGCGATGTGAAATCACCCTTAAGGACTCGAGTAGTAAGTCTATTATAGACTGGTACTAAAAACGCCAAAGTAGTAAACTGCTTGCAGTTGGTACTAACACAACAAAGTTGAATTTAATTGGCGAAAGTGGAAAAGTTTCGCCAATTAGTAAGTCGTAAACAAGTAGTAAGTCGAGCGATCGACTGGTATTATCAAAAGAAAAATGAAATCAAATTTCTATGAGTAGTAAACTGACGCTTCTGGTTGTCGGTTGGTACTAACAAAAACAAATTGTTGTAGCTCACCCCAAAATGTCCCATATACCACCCCTGGACGCTTTTGATTGCGAAGGCGATCCTGCGTCCGTGGGTTTACGATGGGAAAACTAGAAAAGGGGCTTCGAATTGTTTTAGTTGCATTAAATATATCAGACCCAGAGAAAAAGAATGCCATACTGCTACATGTGGGATGTTTATCACTTCAGGATATAATATCCTATAATATGCCTGATGAATTGATAGACGTAGCAGTGGGAATCAATGTTAGATGTCTACAAGTCGGCTCTGAAGAAACTTGAGTCCAAACGTCAACGTGCACTTCGATTGAAATCTTGCTATATTTGGAGATATTGGATAGATGGATGGTGGATATCCAGCAATCCAATATCTCTTTTTTTACTATAAGATAGAGTGTTTCTCAGAGAAGGCTTATGTCACATACTTAAAAGTTTTGTATGAGCTGAGCTGCCGCAGTTCATTTAAAGGAAGTTTTGAAAACTGTACAGTGCTAAACCAGAAAGTGTCTGCCGGTATTTAAATACAGGCAGCAGTGTTATCTATTACTGTTTGTTTCGTGAGTTTTAATTATTTGATAATAAAATGATGTTTACTCTGTAAATAGATTTTTAACGTCTAGCGACTTTAACATATTTAAAAGGAAAACATTTTAGAATTAAGAAGAAGATTTAGACAAAGAAATAACTCTTTATATCGCAATATAATTATTGAAAAAATAATAAAAGCTTTCAGTTAATAGGCATGACGACAGTATCAAAAAATTGCAAATCTATTTAGTCCTTCAGTTGGAGTATTGGAAATTAATGGACACTTATTTTTTGTTTTTGTAAATCAATGAATTTTGACCAAGATAAAACGCATCAAAACTCGGGAGTGGGGGGCTCGTGACGTCAGACCTAGCTTAAAATTATACCATGGCGTGACGTATTGAGAATTTTAAAAGCGTCGTTTCTTCGTCAATTTTGGTTTACGTAAAAAAGAAAAAACACGGGTCAAATATTTTTTGATAATCTAAGTGACGGACTAATTAGATATTTTTTTGTCGTCTCGCCTATAATACAAATGATTTTAAAAATTATGTTTGTCTGTTGTATGTAAACTAATAATATCATTTGCAATAATCTAGGCTTTAAAACTGGACACCCTGACATCTATATATGACTTTCAAACCAGTAAAACAGGTATTGTCATTCAATTTTTAAACGTGATTGCTAGCAATAACGTACAGTTTTGAGTAAATGGGGTGATACTGCACGATCTAGCGTGTAACAGTGAAACTTTTAAGGGTCGCGGCTGACTGTTCGCTTTGTGGTGTGCCAAGGTCCCGCGGGTGGCTCTGAAGTCGCAAATTCTCTGAAAAACTGGAATTTCACCAAAAATACAGCAAAGTAAATAAATAATTTTATCTATATAAATGTGTGATGCTCCCACAGTCCCTATGCAACTTTAAATTGTTAATAAAAGGTTGCTAGAGCAGAGAAAATCGTCATTTTCTGCTTTTCTTCAATCAAGTGAAACCCTATTTCAGCTTTGCCATCACAATCCTTGGTAGTATAGTGGTTAGTATTACCGCCTGTCACGCGGGAGACCGGGGTTCGATCCCCCGCCAAGGAGGATATTTTTTTGGGAATAACGGAAGTTTTGAGAAAAACATTAGGCATAACGAATATTTTAAGATTTTAAAGGTTATGGAGAATTAAAGCTCACTTATAAAACTGCACTTAAAACCATAAAAGTTTATTTTTGAGAAGTAGTATTTTCAGTTAATTTTGAATACAAAAAGGAGAGAGGTTTTCTTTATCTTGAAACCCTACCTAATAGGTTTGGTTATTTTTTTGTAATTAATGTATTACTATTTCACGCCCAAAATCCATTTTGATTTTTTTTCAAACATCACTATCTAAGAACTTTTTGGAAGATACGAGGTTTTCAGGGCATCTGTAATAAAATTCCATACTACTGTATGGAATTTTATTACTAGTAGTAGTCCATTGTAGTAATCCATTACTAACGCGTTTTGTTTTTTTTTAAGGCTTGATGACGTTGTAAGCAAGTGTAGTATAAAGCAGTATATATCACTCGAGGGTAAGTACTGATTACTAAACTCGTGTGGTTCACGTGCTCAAATGCACCCTCGATTAGCAATGTGTGCCTTACCACCAGTTGGTGAATAAATAGCTATAATTATGCAACTGTTGTTTAATAAGGGTTATTAAAACACGTATGTGGGGTGATAATAGTATCAGATGAGTGTTTTAATACCTAATTATGTACAGTTGGATACTAGACTTTATCTACATCCATGACGTTGGTGAATAAATAGCTATTTTATTACTCATACTCTGAAAGTAGGTCTAAAGTTGCCTGAGGAGCGGGTTGAAAGTAATACTTTTCAGCCCTAGGGAGAATCATTTTCAACTGACAGCTGTCAAATTATAAAAAAAAAACTAGTTCTATTTTCACATTTCTATTGAATCATGTTACAATTTTCTAAACAGCCTCAATTACAGCGCTATGTAAAATTGAAATAACATAAAGTTAAGCATTAATTGAAGAATATACAGGGTGGATTTTTTCAATGCCACCTGGAGAAAATTTAGTTAAAGGAAACATTCCTTTATTTTAAAAAAGGAACATCTGCATTCACAGATTTTCCAAAATTCGCTTGCTAGACTCGGGAATCGAACCGACTAAAGTTCGAAAAAATAACATCCTGTACTTTTTAGGGTTCCATAGCCAAATGGCAAAAAACGAAACCCCTATGGATTCGTCATGTCTGTCTGTTCGTCCATATGTCAGCCACTTTTTTCTGAAACTATAAGAACTATGCTGTTGAAATTTGGTAATTAGATGTATTCTGTAAACCGCATTAAGATTTTCTCACAAAAAAAAAACGAAAAAAACAATAGTAGTCCTGACAAGGAACCCTTATAGTTTCGCCATGTCCGTCTGTCTGTCTTTCCGAGGTTTTGCTAAGAGACCGTTAGTACTAGGAAGCTGTAATTTTGTAGAGGTGTATATATCAATAACGCCAACAAAGTGGATTGATGGATTTTTAGGGTAGCTCCCCTACTTGTGAAGTGGGGATGATTTTTTTTTCGTCATCTACCCCATCGTGTGGGGTGACAGTGCATTTTATGAAATTTAAAGAAAAACTATAGCGGTTAAGATAACTTTATTAGTTTAGCAGTAATAGTCGTTGAACTAGGGTGTTGGATAATTTTGTACCAAACACAAAATCCTTAGAATAAATCCTATAAAGTGACTGAGATGAAGTGGTTGCTTGTTTATAACGGGTGAAAACTTGCATTGAAAAACAAAATCTAAAATATAACGGGCTACTACGGAACCCTACACTGCGCGTGGCCCGACACGCACTTGGCCGGTATTTCTACATTATTTATTTGACATATACATTATTTTATAACATACATTTATTGACATTTTATACTTTTGACGGGGAGAAAATAGGCGGGGAGAATATACTATGTGATTATGTCCAGGAATATTTATCCACTTGGGCCAAGTAATCTCTTTCCAGGCAAGGCAAGATAAGAAAATTGCTAGACGAACGGCAAATGCCTGGAAGAGTTACTCATGTCTTTGAAGCGAAAGCTGATGGACATGTGTATGTGTATTCTCTCTGTCTTGACCTACGGTGCACAAACTGACAAAAAACGCGAATCGTTGACGTGGCTCAAAAGGCTGCCCAACTTAAATGGGACTGGGCAGGACATATCTGTCGCATGCCGAAAGGCAAGGCAAGGCAAGGCTCAGGAATGGAGCCCTGAAAAAGTGACACGGGGTCGCGGCAGACCACGCAGGAGATGGCGGGACGAACTGGAGGTCCTCCTTGATAATTGGAAAGAAATGGCACATAATCGTGACCGTTGGAAGGAATGGAGGGAGGCCTTTGCCCGGCAGTGGGACAAAACAGGCTAGCTACAATAATATAAATATACTTTTTACATTACTGTAATGGTGGAATCTTAATGATTTGATTTTTTTTTATTATTTAACGTATTTAAGCATGGAGATAGCAAATGTTTTACTTTTTATTTAATTTATGTGGTTAATGTAATATTTATGATTTCTATTGTAATCCTAAAAATTTTATAATAATTCTTTTATTTTTTTAATATAGTGTAAAATTTCGATACAATGTAAAAATTGTTACTGAAATAAATAAAATGAAAAATGAAATGAAATATCATCATACGCTTTTATACCAGGACCCACTAAGCTGTAGGCGGTACAGCACGCTGACGGTCAGAGAGTGATAGAAAGCATATTTGTATTCGCTCTGCCGCCACAAACACCCCATCCCCCAACGAATTGTGTAGTTGAAGCGACTGACCTACCTTAATGTACGACGCTGTGTTTATGTGACGTCATCGAAAACTAGCGCCGCAGTGACTATGACCGGTACTACAAGTCCTAAGTCTTTCTTCTATTAGACTTTCAATATCGTGAATATTGGGAGAACTGAAATATAACAACTATAAAATCCGCAACAAATCTTTTGAACTTAATCGTAGTCCGATAGCTGATTTTTTAAACGATCTGAACGCCTTTTAACTTTCTCACGCTACTAGGAGCACATGAACTATAGAGACTCGAATTCAGACCGTCCTGCATAAAGCTTCGACTATTTATTGTACAAAGCTATCAAAACGGATACAATCACTTGCACTACTATCACTTGGAAATAATAATATAATATCATTCGTGAATTAAATAATACTAATTTAATTCTCTACAAAATAATATTAAATCGCTTCTCTGGTACATTCAATTGTCCATCATTCAAAGATCGTGGATCTTATGCTCGTACAATGTATCGGCACCACAGAAGGTGTACGCCTTTCTCAACAGACTTCGTTGTACTAGGATACCATAAAACAAAGTAAATGTACAGTCCGGCAGAACCGAGTGCAACCTGTTGTGGTGAATAAAAACTGTGTTCGTTTCTCTTTAATCGCCACCGTACAGGCGTCAATGAGCAGGACACAATCAATTCCTTAGTCCATACTCTTACAACTCCAAACATGAAACTTGCTAGTGTGCGGGCATCACGAAAAGCTCTTAGTTTCAAAGAAAGCTTTAAGAGGAGCTGGAAATTTCGTAGTCAATGATCTCAATTTTTGTCAGTAATTACAAAACGAATGAAAATATATGTTGGTGACCTGATAATTTATGATAAAAACCTTATTTTGTTAGTTTTCAATACATTATTAGGTAACTTTTGTAACAGAGAAAAAAAATCAAACATACTTCTTTTAAAAAAGAGATTCACATCTTATGGGCAAACGGGACTGATTTAAGCCTCTTAACTTTCTCCGTAGATCGTAGATGAGTCTATACATACTCTTTAAAATTGTAGAAGGAATTTCTCAAATTATCGTTTCCAACTAAATTAAATAACAAAAACCATTTTGTCGTTTACGTCCTTTAGTTCCGTCCTTTAGTTTGTCGTTGACGTCCGCTAGCAATCCTCGCCCCGCTCAGACGCTTAGTCCCGGGGCAGGCGTGCACGGTTTTTGAACAATGCGTCGCCTTAAACAAGCAAACATCTTTACTAGTTAAATTGTTTATGAAAACACACATAATTCATAATTTATGGGGTTTATTTATTTACAGATTTGCCCTTAAATGAAAATCAATAGTTATAGTTATATCAATATTATATAAGAGCTAGCTACACGTTTTCATTCAGGGCCAGATAAATATGTTTTCGAAAAACCTGATTGAAATGATAATACGGTTCTGGCGTCAATCTACTAGCTGGATTAACATTGGAGAATGATGATGTACTAAACAATAATCATATTGTGATAACGTCACACACAATTTGTCCATGAGAAATAAGGATTGATAGCAGTCTTGAGCTAAAAAAAATACATTTAACAAAGTACTCCATTTGTCTTCAAAATTAACTGAAAATACTACTTCTCAAAAATAAACTTTTATGCTTTTAAGTGTAGTTTTATAAGTTAGCTTTAAATTCTCCATAACCTTTAAATCTTAAAATATTTGTTATTCCTAATGTTTTTCTCAAAACTTCCATTATTCCTAAAAAAATATACTCTCTGGCGGGGTTCGAACCCCGGTCTCCCGCGTGACAGGCGAGAATACTAACCACTTTACTACCAAGGATTGTGGCAAAGTTAAAATAGGCTTTTACTTGATTCAAGAAAAGCAGAAAATGATGATTTTCTCCGCTCTAGCAACCTTTTATTTTTACCATTGCAGTCGTCACTTGGCAAATTTTCCTATCCTATCGTTAGATTGTCTTACATCTGAAGATAAATTAATGTGACGGTAAACTGTCCTAGTCTCACAAGCTATCAAATGGCAATTTTTTGTCCTTAGTTATTTACTTTTCAGGAAGTTTATTTTTTCATTAATTTAAGTTATTCTCAGTATTCTTTTTTTTTATAAAACACATAAATATGAAATGGTCAAACATTTGTTGTTTTATTTAATATTAATTTAACGAGCTGGTAAATAACATACCTAATTTATTGAATGTAAATAGGTGGTCCAAGAGCACATTTTTGAATCGATCTGAACGCTTTCTAACTTTCTCACGCTACTAGGAGCACATACATCATCACAGGTGACTCGGATTCAGATCAAACTACATAAAGTTCTGACAATATTTATTTTGGCACAAAGTTGTCGTTGGGCTCACTTTAGATGAGGCTATCTCTAGCCATGAACTTGAATTGTAGGTGTCTGCTATCTTTACTTTTTGTAAAGAAGCTACTTCTTTTACAACTATTAACCGACTTCCAAAAAGAGGAGGTTATCAAGCGGTTTTTTTTGTGTATGTTCAGTGATATCTTCGCCAATTGTGAACCGATTTCGATGATTTTTGTTTTTGTATGGAAGAAAATTACTTCGCGGTGGCCCTGTTTAAATTTGGTGAAGATCTGATGCTGATCTTCGGAGATATACAATGGAACTCTACAATTATATACAGCAAATCGGTAGAGATTGCTGCAATCGCTTGAATGTTTATTGTTTTCACGACATCATAACATAACATCACGCCAGTATGCTCTGAGGGGGTACGCAGATGTGTACAGTACACCCACATTTTGACAGTTAGGTATGTTATGTTTCATTTTATTGGGGATAAGCCTATTACCATGACATGTATTGTTACCAATATAAAAGGCAACTACTGAGCATGAGGTGATACATTTACATATTAGCTCAGACACTATCTGCACACCTAGATCTTGTACTTGCCTGACAGGCGGTATTGGACATCGCCGACGAGGTCGACCGCGGCGAAGGTAGTGTGACGATCTGATCATGTTCGCAGGGCAAACGTGGCCAGAAATTGCACAGAACAGAGAGCTTTGGAGGGAGAAAGGGGAGGCCTTTGTCCAGCAGTGGGACACAATGTACGCTACTAAAAAAAAAAAAACATAACTTCGAAAATAAACAAATATGACCCACACTCTTACAATACTTCGACGCGTGTAGAAAGAGATGGCATGCGGAGAATAGAGCTCACTGCTCGTGACGTCATTTGAGTAGGGGTGGTCGTGGTTGATATTAGGTCACCAAGTAAGGCATCGACCGGAAAATCAATAGGTTGTTGAACTTTTCTCATTCTGGGTTATCCAGGTCTTGTCTAACCCCGATATTAGCATTAAAATGCGACCAGCGGCCGGCAAAAGTTGTATGAAAATCCATATCTGTCGTGTTATTTAAAAATGGAACGTTCTTTTGCTCTAAAACATGGCAACAAAGGAGGTAACTTATCAAAGGTTTTATTTAAATTTTGAATTGGCTTGCAAATAGAAAGCGGTTTATTGAAACAAAAAACAAATGAACTCTTCAACGCGAGAAAAATTATTGTTGTTTGTGTGCATCATTGATTTTGAAAAGTAATTGTGTTATTAGAAACCAGGGCCGTCCTAAAGCTCGCTGGGTTGACGATATCGTCAGCGTCGCGGGAAACACCTGGATCAGGGACGCACAGAACCGGGAAGTGTGCCGGATGAAAGGGGAGGCCTATACCCAGCAGTGGGTTATTCCGGGCTGATATGATGATGATGATGAATTGTATTAATTTCCTCGCATTTTTCGAGAAAAGTACTATACAAGCCTTGGTCACAACTAGGCACTGTTGGACTTACGCATGTGTGCCTCGGCTACGCCTCGGCCCACATTGACACGTTCGTCCATCAATGCCTCTGTAAGTTGCTGGCCGCTGCAGTAATTTACTATAGTTATAAACGTTTCTACTTTCACTAGCGGCCATTTTCAAGAACTTACTAGCTCGTTTCGGTAAGTTGCTATCTCTAGAAGAGACGAAAGGAAGGAGCACGATATTACTGTTTCTAATAGTGTGAATACAATTTAATAGTAGAAAGCCTTTCCATTTATTTATGCGATTTTATTGTGTGTGTCCTTTGGTGTCTTGTAGCTCAAGCGAAGATGCGAAAATGCTTGCGTAATGGTCTCCACCTTATATGGTTACGTAATAGTACGTAGACGTAGTAAGTTGTTCGTGTTTGCAGCGTTGCTATGACTATGAGATGTAACGCTTCGAAACAACTCAACACGAACTTGGCTGAATGCGATTTTTTCAAATGTAACAGTAAATTTTTCAAATGTTAATGTGCTGCTGATCCGCTGGATGAGATTCCCACGGGACCGGTCAACGTGGTGACATTTGAGGGAGGCCTATGTCCAGCAGTGGACGTCTTTCGGTTGAAATGATGATGATGATGAACTGCTGACCACACAATTGTCACCACTGCGACATCTAACACTAGGTGTCGCTGTAGGTCGATTGCAAATGTTATAAACTATTGCGATGTGCGACGGCCCATGGAACAGGAAAGTTGTAAAATATTGCGATGTGCGACGGCCCTTGAAACAGGAAATATTGTGCAAGCTACAAGTATGCCAGAGTGGAGTTTCGATGCCAGTCCCATGCAAAGATTGAGCTTTAAGGTGGATGCTCCAGGGTAGCCCGCGAAATTAAATTTTTCTTACGTTTTTTGCAATTTGTAGACCAGTGCTAGGTTATATGTTGATTAAAATGTTGTTCGCGACTGTAAGACGTAATGTAGTTACAAAATTATAATCATCAAAATCATCAATACAACCCTCCGAGTTCATGAAGGTCGAGGAATTATTTTGACCTTGAAAAAGTCGTTCCTCGACTTTTATGAACTTGGAGGGTTGTATTGATGATTCATATTTTAATCAACATACAACCTAGCACTGGTCTGCAAATAGCAAAAAACGTAAGAAAATTTTAATTTCGCGGGTTAGCCTGACCCTTTCACCTTAAGCTGCTTACCTAGAAATCAAAACCAAAATCTCAAATAAAAGTATATCTGCCTAAACTTTCCTTCTGTACCATAATGGTTAAACAAAATATACTTATAAAAAAAATCTGCTTATAAAACTCAATCTACATTAAGATAAAAAATGTGTGGTAATTATTAACTTTTATTTTTGTTACAGCATTACATAACATCACGCCTGTAAGCGCCCGAAGGGTTGGGTTGAGGTGTTATAGCAAATTCATGCATATTATGTTAAAGTCCCATGAAATAGGGAGCGAGTCTATTGCCATCAACCGGTCTCAGATTCAGATTCCATGGCTGCCACTAAGAAATTCCTGATGGAAAAACGCAATAACGTTTTCCCGACCCGGGTATCGAACCCAAGACCTCATGCGACCAAAGAGGCCGTCTTTGTAGGCTAGAATCGTCAGTTTTTATAAATTAACAAAACTTAAGAGCGTAAATAGGCCAGACTCCTATACGCATGCGCTAGTCGAAACGGCTAAGGGATGTGTAAAGCATAGTAATCGTCGGTAAGCCCGAACGCAACTGTCTGTTATAAGCTACTAATCACAAAAACTACTGAACGAATAAAACATTTTTTTTAACCATAAGATAGAGTGTTTCTCAGGGAAGACTTAGGTGTATGTTTCATATGTATAGGTTTTGTATGAGCTGAGCTGCCGCAGGTAATGAATAGGAAGTCCGTAAAACAGTTTAGTGCGAATTTAGAAAGGAGTTGCCAGTATTTCAATACTGGCAGTAGTGTTATCCATTAATTTGTGTTGATGAATTTTAGTTATGTGATGATAATTTATTTTTCACCTCAGCACCTCAAACAAGCAGGTTTTGCTGTTTACAGACAGTGAGCAAAATTTGATTTTGCTGCGAGCGTGAGACAAAGTAACTTTTTAATATTTTTTTTTAAATACCGAGAACTGTGCAGGTCTAGTCACAAAATTCGAAAGATTTCAACTTCACTTTGTTCTGTCACTTTCACTTCGATACGAAAAAAGCGAGAGATATAAACAAGTCGATTCGAAATTCGATTTTCAAATTCCATATCTAGTAGGCCCAAAAAAGAAACAAACAATGAAACGTTCGGATACCGATATTGTAAATCGATAACCGTAATATTGTAAATCACGTGTTTAGGTTTTAAATGAAAAATTGTTATATTTCGAATAATCGAATTATATTTTTTATATCAAGATGAAGAATGTTGAAGAAAAAAATACGAAGTTTATCATGTATCTACTTATTTATTTATAGTTACTTATAACAAACTTTATTATTGAGACAGAATACCGCGAGTGTAGTTTCAGAACGCATTATTAAAAAAAATGCGGGATTTAAATTTTAATTGTTTTATTTTCTGTGTGTTCTAGCAATAGTTTGGTCAGTGTACACTAGCTACAAAGTACAATAACATTTGGATAATAAAGTAATAATAACAAATAAATACGAGTGAGTCCAGTGACGAAGTCTGCTATTTAACACCCGAAGAATAGAAGCTTAATGTAAAAATGCAAAATTAAGTTTCCTGCCTGGAAAGTCTCGCGAAAAATATCTAAAAACTTATGATATTTTAAGCAATGGAGACTGAACTGTTACTTTTAATTTGCAAAACTACAACCATTTAATTTTTGATTTTTTGAAATTATTTAAATGTTGTCATCATCATTAGCCTATTAATGTTCCCACTGCTGGGACACGGCCTCTTCTCAATGAGAGGGAATGGGCTATAATCCGCCACGCGGGCCCAGTAACGTGCGGATTGGTAGATGTCACATGTCTTCGAATTTCTGGTTCTAGGACATGCCGGTTTCCTCATTATGTTTTCCTTCACCGTTTTGAGAGCAGTGGTGATGAAATAAATTACACAAAGTCATGCGCCTGCCTAGGTTCGAACCCGCGACTTACTATTCGTAAGTCGGGGCCGCCACCACTGGGCCACCGCCGTTCTCATGTGTCTAGTCTCTTAATGTGGCGTGGTGGTTTAATTTTTACCATGTTGTTTTTTTACCTTTAGGTATATGTTCTCGCTGTTGAGGTGAAAAGTTGTATGTGTTACTCGAGACCAAAGTTATTTGCATCTCGTGTCTTTGAATCCCTCGCTACGCTCAGGATTCTAACCTAGAATCACTCGCTACGCTCGTGATTCAACTATAGAATCCTTCGCTTACTCGGGATTCAAAATCAACACTCGCAGCAAAAACCCACTTTGCTCTCTTGTTGCACAAATAACTATTGCCTGACGAGGCAGTCAGTCAAGGTTGTTTTATAATTCATTATTATTTAATTGAATGTTTGATTTTTATTATTTCTGTTATTTAGGTTTGTGTTGATCAAAATTATGCAAGCTTTTATGTATGTATTTAAGAATATTTTTTCTTCATTCTTTTATTATATAATAAAATAAAATAATTGTATATGATGCAAAAATGTTCGGTTTACAACCTCAGGTTAAGAAACCTCGAAAGAAATGAGAGAGAAACCTCTTTACATACAAAACTGATAGTTACTCATCGACCTTCTTTGATCTTCACATACTACAATGTATTAATGAATTATCCAAAGAACAAAATTAATATAAGAAAGTTGAAACTGTTTTCGTATGTGCACTATGCTCCTAACAAAGCAGTGCACTAAAAATGCATTCATTACATTGCACTATACCAGGAGAATAGAAAGACTAGAATGTCTTCAAATTGCAAGCTACGAGTACATCACAAAGACATTTTTAAACCCACACATATTTAGTCGTATCGCGATATGAGCTCGCCGTACTTGAGCGCCAAAGTGGCACAAATAGGTACTGTTTTCCATTGAAAACAGTACCTATTTGTGTGTTTTGTGTTATTCTGAAAACTGCTTACGAAACAGATATGGCAAAATTACCATAGATTGGACTTCAGGCTTATTAATTTGACTGAATTGGCCTCTGTTATTAAATTGAAGAATCAATTTGAAAGCTTGTTGCCAGTTGTTATTTAATACCAGAAAATTATAAATAAGAACCGCTTTTTAAAAACAAACTCAACTCTACAGTTTGATACGCATGTGTTTAAAATACACAGTTTCTGTTTTTTTTTTTAATTTATAAACCGATATAATATACAGTAGTAGTAGTACGTTAGCAGTCAGTTGTTTTTTTCCGTAGTTTGCCCGCCATACTCCGGATGGTTTCAAACTGAAAATATGTCTCCTGTTTTCCTAGTAGTTTCCTTTATTTGTAACTACAATTTGAACTCGTCCACTATAAGGGCAGTCCGGCCCTCCCACATTGCGAGTGTAGTAGTGCATGTGCATTTATGAAATCACGCCTCTAGCGTTTCTATGTAGTTGTCGGTAGAATTGTTGTGTGCAATACACTTCCTAGCGCTTATGCTGTCCTGCTGGTAAAGCAGAATTTGCATATCGTCAATCACAGCGCGTTGTCATGGTAACGCTATTACGGCTTGTCTGTGATATTGCTTGGATTTGTCTGTTATATTTTGTACATTTTTTCTCAAGTAAATAAATAAATAACGCTATTCTTCTGTATTTTTGACAATTCCCAAAAGACCTTGCTAAGATTTAAAGATGGGAGTAACTGTAATAATATAGGTGTTTAATATCTTATGTTCACTCTCTCACTCATATAAAGCACGTCCTAAAGCATTGGGTCTAGAAGTATGACATTTTGCCCTTTATGTATTTTTTTGTATGTATTTTTTTTAAAGTTAGCACAAGCCTGGCCAAAATTATTATAGTGATAATTTATTCGGTCCTTTGAGACATACTCAACTATTCATATCCTATATAGTTGTTGAGTTTTAGCATTGTTATGACAGTCTAATGACTGCTATTGCCCAACTACATTGACAAGTTGACGTTTTATACTAAAAAAAACGGAGATGTGGATGTCTGACGATTTAATATCCTGAATCGACATAATCATCAACATCTTGCTTTTCAACATTTTTAGCAATGTAAATTAAAACATTGTTAATTGTTTTGGTTGTTAAAACAAAGATAATAAGGTGAAAACGCCAGAGTAGCGCAGGTCAGTGCCGGGTTATATTGCGCTTCCCCGTTGAGGGAAAGAGCAATGACCTCTATGCCGTGCTAAAACGTGTATTATTACAAGCTAAGACTTTAACCAGCATTGTTTGTATGTAAGTGCTATTCATTTGCTTCAAAATTTGCAAATGAATTTAATTAATTCCCCCCAACCGATTGGGCTTAAATACGTACTCCTTCGGTTCTGTTGACAATATTTTTATGACTGACTTTATCAAATAAAATAAATAACACCTACCAAGCACATGGTGACATATTACGTGTATTAGAAACAGACAGAAATATTAGTTAATACGTATTTTAAATAAAAATCAGTTGTCAGGGTCGATTCTTATGCATACACTATTGAAAAATTCTAAGTGTAGTCAGCCGCAGCAATCTGTTTCAGTTTTCGAGCAAATGATTTTAGCACGTGGCTCGTATCCAGCCGCTGGCCAACACCAGCTGAGGCCTTCTTTGCTGGGAAGAGTTTAGATACCAATTGGCATCATACGCGCACGCCTCTATTGTTAAATATGCTAAACTAAACGGCGCGGCGGCGCGGCATAATGACGTAATGTAAAATACGCTTGGGCGAACATTTAATATGGCATCTGGCATCTGCGATACGGCTCGCAACACCAGGATCTCATAGATCATCACCACATAACGATAAAAGCGCCTCTATCGAATAATATGCAAAACCATTTGAAACAGTTTCATTACACTAAAATGCGAACACGGATGAACTCTTCTCGGAAAAGGAGGAAACCTGACTTATAGTTACTGTTTTACTTAATTTTTTCTCGTGCTAGTCTAAACCAAGATAGCGATATTGTACAACTTTCGACAGATGTTAGTATCAAACCCCGCCCAGAGCAACTCGTACCAACAGATCAAACTGGCATCATTAAGCATGTACGTAAGTTCAAAGGGCTTTATTGCGAACTTCTCACTGAACACATTCCATATAGGCAAGTAATGTAGGCTCGGCTAAGCTATTCGGGTAGCATAAAATGAAAGAACTGGCTAAACCTTTTTAAACTTTATACGGCATACAAGTTTTTCCAAACAAAAACTGTTAACAGTACATTTTTTTTTAACTTCTAAAAGATAGAAAGTCCTTTTTCCAGTGGCTTGAAGCTGAATAGAAACCGAATTCATTTTCAAATTCGTGATTTTTTAACTCAATTTTTAATCAGTTTAACAATTTTCTTTCATTTAATTTTGTGTTCTTGCCCTGTCAAAGTTAAGCTTATGGAATAAGTGTACGAAGTTGCTACGACGTTAGTGACGTCACGGTTACGAAGACTACGCGCGTAGCAGATCTTGCTACGCTGCAGCTACGCCCATGACAGAGAAAAAAGAATAAACACACACGTTCATGCTACATTACTTTGGCTCGTTTATGTAGGCAAGACTAGCCAAAGAGCTATGAAACATGTTTACCAGAATAATATTTTTTTATTAATAATAATAAAGATTTATTTTCTCCCACAAAGTACAGTTACAATTTAAAGGTATATTCAATTTTTTAGTCCTTAGTGTTTATAGCAGGTAATTGATACTATGTCAGTCCTTTAGTAATCACGTAACGTAGGTATTTAAAATTGATCATAATAAATCGTTTACCTACCTTAATAAAATAAAAACGCACATTAACTTTTATTTATGTGATTTTATATTTAAAAGACACGCTTGAATGTAATCATGCTAGCAAGACACAAAAACGGACTTTATTTTAAGAAGCATTTTAATGTTTTTATATTTAAAGAATCGATACACAGATAATATACATACACTTTCATTAACTATTCGAATATTCATCCTTCACGCTATTATAAGTCTCTTCTAACTTCTTGAATTAAATTGAAAATGAACTCCTAACAAGTCCTGTTCCCCTAGTAAAACGAACGCATCGCGTTGCCATGGTTACGGATACTCTCAGGCCCGGCAACGTGGGAGTAGGGACTTATTATATTGGTCAAGGATTGTTATTGAGATAGTTATTTAAATTTGTATATTTTCCAGAAGATTCAACGCAACATGAGTCAACTTACCCTTCCTGTATTATCATCACTGGTATTTTCCTGCAAATCTGGTTGACTTCAACGAGAAAAAGGTCCGAAGTAAATAAAACAATAATATCCTATAATAGGATGTTAGGGGCCTAATAAAAAAAATATTAACTGATGAAAAATAATGTCCAAGTTCCAAGCGTGGTACAATTTATTTATTAGCAACGTTTGGTGCGGAACTGTTCCAAACATTATTTTGCCGTTGCAACCCTCTCAACTTCATTATCTCCTGGTACAGATGCGGAACATTGCGTTGCGTTCCACGAAACCGGAACCCTAAACTGATTGATACTAGTTAGAAGCGAAATATATTTGAGTGTTATTTATTGGTATCTATCCATTCTTTGGGGGCAAAAAGGGGATGATATTTAAATTAGTTATGTTATTAAAGTTCGACATTACTGAAGAAAGTTGTAAGCATGAAATAAAAAACAAGAATGTTTAAATAATACACACTTTTAAGTCATTCGTTAAATAGGAAAAACTTTATAATGATGTTCCTGAATGCAAACCATTTATGAATTCAATAAACAAATTAAATTAATAATTGGGATCAAACAAGTTGACATCAAAAATATTGTTATTTGATATCAGTGCACTATTCAAGAATTGTAGGTAAATAGGTGCGAACCCAGACGGGTGGTACTTCTTTACTTTATGTAAATCATTCCGTTACAGAGGGGAGCCCTGTGTCCCAGCAGCGGGAACTGCTTGTATGCTAATTTTGATTGCACCAGAAATTGTGCCAGCAGAAAAATTCAAAACCACGTTTTTATCAATAAAATTGATGCCTCAACTTAAACCAGCCGACCAACAGGGAGCGCTGTATGATAGACGGGGAAATGAGGTATGCGCTGTTGTTGGTTTGTAGGGGAAGGTCAAACTGAAAGCAACGTTTCGGCATCCTTGTCTGTTGCACGGAGTAAAGCTTTTGTTCCTCCTCTCTTGCTGTCCACTTTCTAGCATTTATGCACTCCTAGTAATGTTTTGGCTCCCGTTGTGGGTGACGATCCGCCCCATTTTTAATAAAAGGACGTCGAATTTGACAGCGAAACTATTCGGTACTGCTAGCAACGTAATAGGCAAATAAACGATTTTCGATTTTGGTCGAACAATCCTAATTTCCTAGGTTAGCATTCTCTGCTGGCTTCCTAGCTGTGCCGCGGCTCACGTAATTATTATCATTATGTCACAAGATTAAGTTATGCTTAATGCTAGTCGGAAGAAATAATTAATGCTTGGTTTTCTGGAAGAAATAATATTTGTGAAATAAAATTCTTAGAGAAATTATTGCTGCTGATTTCTTGAATGCCTTTTCGTGATTAAAACAACAAATAATCGAAACTATAAAATATACAAACGCTGTGCTCGAGACAAGAAAACATCACGGTAATTTATAATACTAGGAGAAAGCAGCTTTTTGGCGCAACTTTTTCTCAAGTTCTTCCTTGACTCATTTATATACTTCCAATCATATCCTTTTAAGTTGTACCTTTAAAAGTATTAAAAAAAGCAACAAAATGCATTTTATGCATTTTGTTGCTTTTTTTAATACTCAAAGATACAGGCTCAAGCTTTTCTTTTTGCCGTGATTGTCAAAAAATATTTTTGAAGTTAAAAATGTTTATATCAGATTCAATTCATTTCTAGACATAAAAATACGAACGAGTTATACAAGATTCATGAAGAATCAACGCTGTAGTTAATTACACAGTAATGATCTGCCTAGCTTTTTCTTACCTATTCGATGCAGCTGAATATGTATGTATGTGTAAGTATTTTTTATTATTTACATAGAGCGACTGCCCATCTGACCTCAACAACTTAGTAACTGCGTACCACTATACCCCTTGATAGTATTGGTTGTTTGACTTCGGCGCTTCAAATCACGCGCGTCCAATATCTCTAAATGACAACTGAGACCAACGCTTAAACGGACGTATGTAATGCACACTTTACGGACCGAAAGTTACTTGCAAAATATGTTGCATCAGACGTGAACCTTCCAAAATTGTGGCATTACATAAAAATAATAGTTCTCGTATCCTCTACGCATCAAGCAGGAGACTGACAAGGGGCACATGTGCTATATCACGGTTCTACAGCTCCGTCAGTGGGTGGTTAGGCCGGCGCTTATCACGAGCGGTTTCACTGCCCCCCGCGCGTCTCTTACCGCGCGCGGGTCTTGTCCTGAAAATGTTGGCTTGCGAATTCTAAATACGTCTGTTAAACCTGAGATAAATATGTTTGGTTATTTTAAGAATACATTCCAGGATCGTCACTCAATAACTCTGCTCTCTGCATCCCGAGTTTTGGCCCCGCGCGTCTGTCTTATATAAGACTCCGTATAAGTCCATATATCAAACAGGGGTCATTCATTGCCTTTAATATAAAAGTTCCTTCAAAGGTCCTCTGATTAATCTTCAGCTGCATGTATAATTTTACTGTAGGAATGCTATGTTAACATTTTACTTTAATCTAATCTAAAAATTAAATGGTATAAACAATAGTAGATTGTTGCATCGAGCGCAAAGTGAGTTATTAATGCACGAGTGTTAAGACAAATGCATTAATTACTCACCTAAGCAAGCTGTGTAATCTACTTTTTCTACACACTTGCTCATAAAATGGCTCTATTTTCACCGCAATTAGGCACATAATGACACCTGTAATCAAACTGTGACTTTTTCATTGCCATAATTCACTAGTGAGTTATAGGGTTTTTTTATTGGTTGAGTTGCTTTGTTCTTAAAAAAGTTTCGATACAAAAAAGATCGTGTTCAATAGTACAAATAAATTAATTCTGATCTTAAAGCTAGTGGAGTACAATTAATGTCAATTTCATTCTCTGAACCGTTAGAACTCATTTTACTTATAAAATTTATATTTATTAAGTATGTAAATAATAAATCAAGACGAGTTTTCAGCTTTGCCGCCAATTTTCTATTTATCATCTATGCCGAAAGGCAAACGCATTTATGGTCATACAGCCACGTGAACGCAATTTAGTAAAAAAAAATGATTTTGAAAATGATTTAGTATTATTTTCTTCACAAGTGTGTTGAAAAACGTCGTATGATACACGTATGTATTGATGATTACCGTCCTCGGCTCTCTTAAGACCCTCGCCTGACGGTTCAGGTCTCAATGGCGCCTCAGCGGTAATCACCAACATTACACACCATAATGTACTATTCTTTCAACTACCAATCTACCTACATACCTACACAAATGGGAAGGTTGCGCGGAATAGTTAGCTGCATCAGGAGAACATTGCGTCGAAGAGATGATGTAACTACCAAAGCATCACATCGTCATCGATTGCATCTACAATTCTCCTTTTGGTGTGACTTTTCGTATGAAGTAATGTTCAAAACATACTGTTGCGTGTTAGAGTCGGGGACAGTGACGATTTTAGAAGTGCGCATTCATTCAATTCCTGTATTTAAATAGCTTCAAATGAATCACACACTCCTTTTTTAACAGGTACCATCGGGTATATTTTTAAGTTGGTAAATATTGTACTCAGTATGAAAAATAATTTTTCAATACACTTCCTCGAAAACTGGTTCATAACGCACTATGATTAGGTTCAACATGCAATGTATTTCACACGCGTGCGATTTTTTGCATTTTCCAACACGTGTGCGGGCATGAAAATTGCCACAGATAACTATACCTATACTGCCTATACTTAGTTCAAATTGGTTCAATGCATTAAGTCGGAGGTGAATGTTTTTTTTTCTAATTTTGGCAAAGCAATAATGCGTCTTTACCGCCTAAATATTTTTAAAATATTCAAATTATGTTTATAAATAGAATATCATAGATAAACATGATTATTGAAAACAAAATATTTACTTTTATAAACAAATTAACATTTATTTGTGTTCTAAATTAAGAAAATATAAAAAAAATATATTTGTTTATTAGGCTGTTTAGCGGCTTCATACCTTTGCTTCTCCTTCAACCTGGCGAAAGCAAAGCGCGGAAAAAAAGAAAATTAAATCATAGTTTCTTATTAATTTATGACAAAAATCGTTTTCGTTATTTTATTTTATTTCTTCAGAAGTGAATTGAAAAACATCGTTTGATACACGTGGACATTTGTTATTGCAGTTCTCAGCTCAAAAACACCTTCGCCGACGGCTCGGGAGTTAATTCCGCCTCGAATGCAATAACAAACTTTCTCCACTTGTATCAAAATGTACTATTTCCATGAAGACCTTTAATTTCTAGACCGGCCATGCGTAATGGTCCTGACATTCGTAACAACGTGCTTTCGCAAAATATAAAGGCCAATTAAAAAAAATAACCGTGCTACTGACATTATATGTACCAGGGGTTCATTATAATTGAAGAGGTACAATCATCGCTGTGATTGTCATTTTAACATCACTCCACCCTCCAACCTCCCACCCTCACTCCCCTAGTCAGCTACTACTACGAATGTAATTCGCGTACATACACATGACATTATGATCTCCGTTAACGCATCTATTCTATAAAGTCTGACAAAAGTAAATGTAAAAATACCTACATATTGCATGGTTCAACGTCCTCCCGAACTACATGATGATTAGCAAGTGTGTGTTGTGTTGTTACTTGTCAACACATTCAAGACTATTGCGAAGTTCTGAAACAAAGGATCAAAAGCCGCGGTCAACCTCAATAAAATTAGCTGTGAAATCAGTCATGTAATACTAAGTTTTCCTATCAGTGCTTAGTTTAAATAGAACAAAAAAAGTTCTTCCGAAACAATAAAATCGCCAAACTCGATTAAGTAAACTAGTTGGTACGATATCTGCTACAAAAATGAAGAATATCACGTTTTACATAATTATCCTTCACAAATTCTTGTCATATAAATTTTATTTGTAACGAGACGTTCTGCTGACATCATTTCATAGAGACAACATAGATGAAGAAGAAAAATACGTGTAGGACCATTTTATTCTTGATTCTGGTCAAGAATCATTAACATAGTAACTTTCTTGAATGCGACGAGGATGCGAAACGACAGCGTGTAGTACCTAGGTAACTCATAAAATACCTAGGTAAATCAAATTTATAAAGGACCATCGCGCAAGCATCCTCTACAAAACGAAAAAAAAAAGAAAATCTTACCAGTATTATCATAAAGTATGAGAAATCGGTGTACGTTCATACTTGAGAAAAGATGCTGCTGAAATACATAGCCTCCTCCTTTTTTAAGTGGGTTAAAAATGAGATGGGTTTATCGCTGGTTTATCCTTGACATTGCTGAGTTTCGAACGTGTCGTGGCGCTAGCTGGAGCCTGTTGCCACATAGACGGTACATTGCCGGAGAAAAAGTTGCAAACTAACACGTCTACTTCATGAAAAGTCATTCAATGGGATATAATGAACTTAGAAAGCCTCTAAGTACATTTTAATGCCATTGAATTACTGGCGTATTTATGATGATGAGATATGATTATAACTGAGTAAAACCTATTTGTTATTGTCGCGAATAATAATTTTAATCAAGATACAACTTGCCTAAGAAAATTTATCTTTCGCGGGCTACCATGGCGCTTCCCTCATAAGTAATGCTAAAATAGAGTATAACAATTCCTTAACCTCAATATAGCTACTGTATTAATTAGAACTTAAAGCATTGGACTATCAATTTTATAACTCTTTGTGGGTCATGACGTGTTGGTGTTATTGTCGCATTTCGTATCCATGGTAACGAATGCTGTGTCTAGCCGAGCAGATGAGATGAGAGTAAACCGAAACTGTCGATGTCGGTCCTCTCATTCTGCTTCTCGTTCTAACCTATACTAGTCTAGACAAAGATAGAAGAGTGCAACGAATGTATTGCCGTCAGTTGCAACCCTAAAAATTCTCGTAACACTTGGATACTGGCAAACTATAATTATGCCCTTTCCTTCTCTTGTAGGCTTCTTGGGAAGACTTTGAACCCTGTATCGATTTTATGATGTAGGTCATTTGTGTGCTTACAACATCTGAAAATAACGTTTTATACAATAAGCTGGCTTCACACTTAGTATGCTCTTTACTCTTGATTTGACGCATTTTACCGCCTGTAGATTTAACAGTCAAAATATGAGACTTACACAATTGCGTCTAGTCGTCGCCATGGCGACGGCTAAGTTCTACTAGACTTTGTAGTATACTCGTAATTAAATAAAAGATGTTTCTGAATACAATTAATGACTTTTTTTCAGCATTATCATCCAATGGGAAAATGAAATGATAAGCAATTGAGAAATGAAAATGCAATACTATAATGTCATAAACTGGTTCTTGTTCGTCGCAAAACTGATTACCAAGACATTTCAAAACCTCAACAAAAGTGTATCTGCCTCGTTGCTCATAAACTGGTAGTGAAGATGCTGAGATCGCAAAGTTCGGGGTTTCATCAACAGGTAGGTATTACATGTAGACTAAAAGCCACTGGCAAAAATGGCACGAAGATAGCTGTTACACCTATGCCAATCTCTTCGGGGAAAAAGCGTGATGTGAATAAACTATTTCGTAACTATCATACCTCTTAATCTTCATGTCCTCTTAGTCACAGCCACTATAAATAGAATTCAGCGCCAGGCGACAGCAAATATACCAATAGATATACTCGTACTATCTATTGGCAATGCACCTTCTCGGTTCTGCAGCCCTGGTGTTTCTAGTCTGTGATTATCGAACAGGTCAGTTTTCAACATTTCAGGAAGATATTACGAAGTTGTAGTCAGAATTCGCTAGTAGTTTAAGTTGTATAGTTGAAAACATAAGATAGCAAAACAGTTTCAAGTAAAAACAAAAGTTACCTTTGTAGTAAAATTAAATAAGGATAACTACATACAATAACTTTTAAATAATCCATGTCTATTGACGGCGTTGAAATAGACATAAAAAGCATATGAGAAAATCAGAGGTGGAGTGGTAATAATTTTTATGATCCTAAATGCACAAAATAATATTTTGATTAAGGACCATATAGACAAACGCGACCATATACACTTTTCGCCATTAACCGTAACTAATCTAAAATCTCTATGCTATATTGTTAACAATGTCAATAAGGAAATTGTCTAAGATGCTTCAGCCAAAAGAAAACTTGATTTTGTGAGAAAATAAAAAAGAAGCATTAATATAAATGAATAAATAATTATTAAAATTGAAGTTGTTGGCAAAAAAGTGAACAAAACACAAAAGTCACTGATTTCATAAGTTGACGTTATTTTGCACGTTTTTTATTAAATTTAACAATGCTGAATATTATCGTGCTTAGTATTCATGGCGCAACAGTTATACGACCACTAAAATCACATTCCTGAAAGCCTCCTAGTGTTCCTGGAAACCTAGTCCCACAAAAATTGTAAGGTCTAGATGGATCAATACTGTCCTCCGAGAACATGAGAACATGGCACGCTTCAGCGGTTTCCATGATAACGATGCAGCAACCGTGAAGTTCGTCTAAAATGCGGTTTGCTGCTATTTTCTGAAAATATCAAAAATAAGATAAACAAATGCGTATCCTTGTCTAAAATCTATTTCATTTTATTAATTAGTTATTTTTATTTCAGTAATCAGTTTATTCTCATTGCGTTCCTGATATTTTTCATAAACGATTTGACAAGTAAATATCAATACATCACAGAATCGCGTCTTTCCAAGTAGCCGCCCTTGATCAATATATTTAAAAAAATAGACAAAACTACAAGGTTTACTGAGTCAAAATTTACTGGTTTAATTCAGTGCTTTATAACGCTTAATTTTTAAGTTATTTTGTATGATTTTTTTATTCTTAAGACGCCTGCTAAGAAATTCGGAAAACCTATTTTATCCAAGCACACGGTGATTGTGTCATTTAGAGACACGTTCCAAAGTGACTACAAAATCAAAAATAGACTTTAGAGCGATGTTATTTTAAATGGTTTTAGGATAGTACCACAGCAGTATTTGTTACGTTTCGATTATTTCAATACTCTACCGTTTCAACCCTTGTGATTCTCATGGGCTCCAAGTATTGTGCTACGATATGGATACAATATGGGTTACGCTTTTGTATTCTTCGAACACTGTCCCACTGCTGGGCAATTTGTGTTTTTTTTTGCTCGTACAAATAAACTATTCGAAGACCATCTGTATTTTAAATATAATTAAAACTTAAACTCATCAATTATTCGTTGTATATTAGAAGAAAGTTCATCATAAACATCTGCCTAGCCTTTTAATAGCTAACTATATTGGAGTCGACTCCCAGTCTTCGTCATCGGTCGGTTGGAGCTAATTTTCTTTTTTACACGGAACGACTGGCTATCTGAATTCAGCAACCCAGTAATACGTGTACACTTAAGTAAGACTAGTTGTCAGATCTTCGGATTTCTGAGTCCCGTAAAGACAAAGGTCAAAGTTCTCATATAAAAGTACACTTTTGTGATTACAATGTCTTTGTAGTCATGCATTGGGTTGAACCAGTTCCTTGTATAATTTCTTTTTACCAGACCTTTTACCGACAGGTTTCAACGACTTACTACTTTTTTATTTCATATCGTACTGATGGATATAATATTGCAACCGGCAACCACGTACCACGCCAAAACGACGCTATCTGGTTCACATCGCTACTCCTGAAATACTAGGGACATAGAAGGCATGGAAGCTGGATGGATAATATTGGTTTCATGTTGAGACATGCACTAAGGTCCTTATTATAAAGCTTGTGGGGTCAAAATTGCAATGAATACACAAATGTAAACTGCAACAGGACTTTGTTAATGGCCCCGTACAATAAACGGGGAAGTGAGGACGAAACGACACGTAAATACAGGTGATATCGCTGAAACTCGGTTTATTTTGCACAATTGGGAAATAACACATTTATCGAAAGATGAGTTTATTTTCTTAACTTTACATGTTCTTTTCAATTAATTAATGAAAAAAAAAATATACAAAAAGATATTTTGCATTAGTCTGGTGTTTTTGTAGGCCTCAGTTTCGTCGTTCATTTGCATTATTATAGCGCTAAATTTAACCTAAAGTACTTTATATTATATTGCTATAGCATGGCTACGCGGTCGTAGCACTCGTAAACTTGTGGTTGGACTTAGTTCCACTAAAATACCATTCTTTGAAAGATGTAACTTTTTCTAATAAAATAATTATAAAGTTAACCGCTGTTATTTTTTCTGACTGTAATATAATATGAGCTTTAACCCGTAGCTTCACTCGCGTAAGGGTCGGAAACTATACTGCGGGAACGTTTTCAGTATAACTTATGACACTTCGGGATACCCCGAAGACTCTGCATCAAACAAAAAACTTAACCTCATCATAATTGTATGTATTAGTATAGTGTAGACTACCAAAATTTTTAGTTCACCAACTGCAGTCCACTGCAATTGACTTCTCTCGGCTGTGCTGATCTCGTTCTAATTAACTACCTCGCAATAATTGACGTTCACATTTCATAAAAGAAGGTCATATACATTTACTAATAATGACTGATAAGTATTAATAATAATGTAGGAACTTATTGGTCCCTGCATGTCCACATCAACATTGAAATTCTAGATTGTCAACTTATTCGCGAAGCGAGCAGTGGCGCTGTTTTCATCAATAAAACAAGAACTAAAAATAAAACAGCCTTGTTTCACACACACATACAAAATGTTAGTCCCAAATTCTGCCACTTCGTGGACATGTCGCATCGAGCAGAGAGTTTTACCTTCATGTATGTGTGAGTCAAGCTTAATTGCTAATGGTGTGTAGGTGTGGGGGTGTATATTTGACGTCGCAACGGTAAGCCTTGTATGTGTGCACCTGCACCAATACCAGTAACTGGTTGGGATATCGATCTGTGACGCCTCGTTACGTCAAGCCCCTAGATAGTCGAACCATTGCTTCGTGTTTATGGGATCCTAGTAACAGTGGCAAAACTTTTTTTGCTGTTAAAAAGGTGCCCCACGATTTAGGTAGGTATAATGCACGTTTCAAACTGACACAGAGATATTTTTACTTAAGCTTTGTAAATTATTAAATTTTCAGGTCTTTCAATTCATAAAGCATACTTTTTAAAATAACTTTTATTTTATTGATTACCTTTGACGAGAAACAATAAAAGCAATTTTTAGCCTTTGATGAATAAAATGTAGCGAAACTATTAACGAACTACTTGACGACCCGAATGGCGCAGTGGTAGTGAGGCTGCCTGACGTTCTTAGGGTCCCGGGTTCAAATCCCGGTAGGGGCCAATGTTTGTGTGATGAGCATGATCATTTGTTTCAAGTATGTATTTACAAACAAAAAGTATCTGTGTAGTATATCAACTATCTGGTGTCCACGACACAAGTCTCGTTGCTTAGTGTGGCACTAGATGGCGCTGTGTGTATTGTCCAGCGATATTTATATTTATTATATCAAAAACACTGAGACACGTGTAAATTAATTTTCAATCGTCAGCCTTTTTTTTTTTTCGGATGGGAAATCATCAAATGACTTCTCCCGCTCTGGGCTGAGCAGGAGGGAGTGTCAGACTTTTACTGACTAAAACCCATCCATGTTCCTTCATCGCCCTTTGTGTTCCGGGGCCACGGTATCTCTTTCGAATAGTCCCGCAGCCCCGGCAGGCTTCGGCCCTTGCGGACCCCTTCCTTATTGCTGACTCTCTTTGAGGCGCGCGTGGAACACGAACGCGCCGTCGACACGGCCTGTCGTCATGAGACGGACGGACGGCGAGCTAGCCCATAGCTCCCAGTCCACAGGCCCGCGCCCACGGTGGCCGGTAGCCACCACGTGGCCCCCGACGCCCGGGGCGTCTCCCGCGGTGGCCGGGACGTGAGGATATCTCCCTCTCACGTTCCGCCACCTCCTTCGCTAGCATGACTGCTTCGCTGAAGGAGGTGACGGCGTCCCATTCCGTCTCGCTCCGGACCATGGCACGAACCAGGGCCGGAAGCGAGAGGTCGCCGCCGCCGATCGCCACCTCGAGGACACGGCGGTGCTCCACCCAAGCAGGGCACACCTCCACAGTGTGCTCCACCGTGTCCTCCGGCCGATCCTCACAATGGAAACACCCGGGCGTCTCCTCCCGCCCGATTCGGTGCAGGAACTTACCGAAACATCCGTGTCCGGTAAGAACCTGCGTCAGGCGGAAGGTGAGGACGCCGTGGCGTCACTCCAGCCACTCCTCAAAGAGGGGACTTACCGCCACTATCGTGGCGTGCCCTGCACGGGGTTGCCGCTCTCTCCATGTCGCCATGAGATCCCGCCGGAAGTCCGTCCGCTGAGCGACAATTTGCCGCGGCAGCGGAGTTTCCCCCCGGCGTAGCACCTCCGCGCGCCACTCGTGTAGGCGCGCGAGGACTATCGCCTCCAGATCCCATGGCGGCAATCCGGCAAGGAGGCTCGCCGCCTCGCGGGAGATCGTGCGGTATCCCCGGATCAGCCTTACGGCCACCACCTTTTGGGGCGCGTTCAAATGGTTGGCAGCTCGCTGCCTCAATGAACGCGCCCACACCGGGGCCCCGTAAAGGGCCATGGACCGCACAACTCCCGCGTAGAGCCTCCGGCAGGAGGCGTTTGGCCCCCCCAGGTTGGGCAGGAGCCGCCTGAAGGCAGCCCCTGTCCGCTCCAGTTTGGGGGCCAAACGTCGGAAGTGCTCCGCGAAGTTCCACCGGCTGTCGAGGACGAGACCTAGGTACTTCAACGTCGACTCGACGCCGATGGATACCCCTCCCGCCGTCACTGCTGATCCCGGAGGTGGCGCATTCCGAGGCCCATGAAAGCACATGGCCTCGGACTTGTGCAATGCCACCTCGAGACCCAGTTGCCGGATCCTCTCAACGACTAAATCAATCGTCAGCCTAAACACAAAATTTTAAGATCCTAACTTTAAACCTGACAGACTTTCATCCCCTATTTAAGTCCCTTATGAAACACTGTGCAAAATATCAGTTTTCTAGGTCCAAGGGTTTGAGCTGAGCGTTGATGAGTCAGGCGGAACGTGACACTTTTTCGTGCGTGCAGCCGGTGTTCATCGATTTATAAGACGTTTTCACGTCGAAATAATAAATACGGGGTGGAATTTTGTGATGAGGCAGTTACAGGAAAAGGGTTTTAGGAACTTTCTGAGAAATCTCGATCTGACTGTAGAAAAAAGAGCAATTTTTACTTTTTTGATTCCGTAAAAAAATGTATTGCCACCAGAACCCGGGGTGTGTGCAATATTTCATTCAATCAGTTGGGGGAACTGGTTTTAAATTCACGATGCAAGATTTGACTAATAGGTACATTCTAAATTCAGTCCCTGTAAAAAATTCAAACGATCATAACTTTTTACTTGCTAAAGCTACATACGGTGGACATTGAAAGACGTGAGGGTAGCAATCAGGTAGCAATTACTCAAGTTAAACTAATAACACGAATTTGAATAGTTTACGCAAACGGAGAGTTGACCAGCCATCGTGATATGAGAATGGCTGGTCATTTTGAAGTCCCTTTATTTTGTTTCCAAGTTAGGTAGCAATTAATTGACTATAGGTAGCAAATAGGTAGCAATTTTTGGTCACCAGCTTGGCGCGGAGCGATACAGACAACCAGCCATTCTGACGTTCACGAAGATGGCTGAACATAATTGGTTTTATTTTTTTGTTTAAAAGGTTTGAAGGGGATCCCAAGTGGTCCCATGATCATCAAGTCAGGATCTGATGATGGGATCCTGGAGAAAAACAGAGAACTCTTCAAAGTTTATAGGCACACTTGAAGCCATTTGGGTAGTTTTTGGATGAGTACTTTCTCGGAGTAGTCCCATTTCAATTTGGTGAAGATCTGATGAAGAACTTCGGAGATAGGCAACGGAACTCCTCAATAGATGATAGCAAATAGACTGGGATTGCTGAAATCTCAAATCTGTCTATTGTTTACACCAGTTCATAAAATAACATCACGCCGGTACGCTGTGAAGGGGTAAACACATGTGAACCACTAAACAGTGAAAAATAACTTTAGCTTCAGAAGTCAGTGACCTTTGTTAGATTTAAATTTTTTTATCACCGATTTGTCAGTTTTATTTTTTACAAAAAAGTTTTTTTGTAATAACATCTCTTTCTAAGTGGTTGGGAGGGCGCGGCACTCGTGGCAAATTTCTTGCCCCACGCCACCCCCACGTCGTTAGTGTTATGTTTAAAAATACTGTTATGTTTTGATCAACATAGTTATAATCTGTACAAATATACCTCGTTTTACTGATCAATACGATAGCTGAGCGAGTGAGAAGGGTCAGCGTGCGAGTGAGAAAGTATTTGGATCCGCGCGCCGGTTTGTTGTCCCGATGGTTGGTAGTGTTCATAAAAAGAAGAGAGAAGAGTCATTAACAGTTATTTCCGAATGTATATTGAACTTCTTTCAAACAAAATTATTTCTAATACTAATAATTAACGAAAGTTATTCATTATGACAAGAGTACTTAAGCTGCAACTTGATTGTATACAATCAAGTTGCAGCTTAAGTACTCTAGTATAGCATCTCTTTAACTAACTTAGTAAGAAAGGATTACATTTAAAAAACCATTAACTCTGTAACTTATTTTTTGCAACTTACACCAAAGGATTAATAAAGGAACAATAAAAAAGCTGGCGACTGGACCTGGTGACTACACTGTAGGCTACGGCGTAGTGACACCGCGTAGCACAAGCTACGGCTCGTAGCATGGCATACGGAGGTTCTTCTTCGGTCAATAAGCCGTAGTCGTAGCCACAAACGAATCGGTGGCGACTTGGCGTTGTTGAGTCTTCTACCTTTCGGATTCCTTGGAGCAGTTTAAACCCTTATTCCTCTATTCCAACTTTCAGGCATGACAACTAAACTAAAGAAAACAACGACTAGACGCGGCTCTTAGTATTGCATTTCGCTCTGTTACAAAGCTACGGTTTTCCGTAGTAATCAATGTTTTTATAATATTGTTTATAAGCGATAAATCATTCAACTAAATTATACAAGTGAGAGAGATCTACGTTAGGGAACGGGCAACTACAGTACTTTCTCAAGTTATTATGCCTTGTGACTGTGACTGTAGCTTTGCTTTTATTGTATTTTCGACTTTCAAAAGTGCCGTAATGGTCTAATTGAAATAAATGATTTGAGTTTGAGTTTGAGTTTGAGTGATATAGACCTAGTAATATTATGTAGTGATATAGACCTAAGTACTTTATTTCGCTCGAGTATGTACAATGTAGAGATGGCACTATACAAACTGCGGCAGAGATCTATCAAGTGTCATGTTTTTTATTGATTAAAAATCTTTATTTAATTTTTGTTAGTTTTATAAAAAAGCATTATAAACACAAAAGTTTTTGAATGTCATGACCACAGTAGTTTCTAGGCTTAAAAATATTCCGACCCCTTTCTCCTCCAAACTTTACTAAACTATGTTTTTCGGGGTGGGTGGATCCTAATATGTTGTAGTTTTTTAAACCACTCCTACAGGCTGAATATATCAGGTTATGGGTGCCATTAAGAAGTGAAGTCACGTGATCACATCTCTTTAAACATCCTCACAGAGAAAAGTAAGGACCGGTCGAACCCGAACAATTCTAGAAATTATCTGTCTCGGAATATATCTTCTTGTATGCGCTTCGTGCTGCATTGTAGGTAACTGGGTCCGTCTAAAGAAAACTATGGGTTTTAGTTGGTAAAAAGTAGTTTTATTCACATAAAATATTGTAAAGTGGCCTCCAAAAGTTGGCCGCTTTTTTTTTCACTTCTTATCTATGTTAGTTGCTATATTACATGTGTATATTACAAAAAGTATGTGTATATAATAAAAAAAATTACTTGAAGGGATTTTATACAAATTTCATTTATTAACTAAATGATTCAAATATTTGTGTATTTAGCAACTAAACAAAATATCAGAGGTTAAATGAAAAATCAGACAATCCCTTATCTTAGATAGTTGGATTAGTCAATAACAACTCCATAATGTACATTTCGAATAATAGACACTAGGATTTTATATGACAGCAAAGAAACATCTGAAGTTCATTTTTTGTGTTGCAAATGTATAAGTGTAGGAGACACTCCTGCCATAATAATAACACGCAAATGATTCAAAAAATAAAGCTAGTTTTTACATCACATTAAAATTACCTATATATTTTTTTACTTGAACATAACGTTCAAGCCCCATAATCATAAATGAGGGCAGTTTATAGCCATCAACCTGGCATAAATTCGATCAGAAAGGCTGCTACTGAGAAATACCTGATAGAAAAACCCACTAGACCAAGGAGACATTACATTTTATTCATTTCAAGATTATAAATTCATTTTTGAAAATTTGCCATGCAACCTGCCTTCTGGGCACTTTCCACAATGACAGCGATGTGGATGAATTTTTGATGCCCTTTGATACACAGGTATAAATACATACCTAAATACATTATATAAAAATTCATTAGAATAATAAACATTTGTTATTGTAACTTGTTAACTTACAGCTAGACCATTGTCAAATTCAATTACATTATACACATTACAATACATAACTACTTAATAGATGGCGGTAAAGTAATCTCACAACGTTAATGTGCTATATTTTTACAACAATGGCACCTTATTTTGAACTGGCTGACTAGATCGCCAGATCGGAGGCCTCTTGTGCTTTGGGATTTTTTAAAATCTCGCGTTTAACACAACAAACCATAAATCTTGCAACCCTTGAAAGTCAACACTAGAAGAAATCACGAGAACGATGGTTTTGCAATTTTTATTTAATTGTAAAACGAGCACAAATGTGCGTGAACTCAGGAGGTGGTCATTTGACCATCATTTTTCGGTATAAATTATACAGCCCTAAATAAAGTTTCCGTCAAATGTGTGTCCATATTTTTTTAAACTTTAAACTAAATGGCAGCCGTATTTACATTGTGAATTTGAATATTGTGAGTAATACCTATTACTTTTGCTCCACCCTGTACTAAACTCACGCCTTTTTTCAGTAGGGTAGGCACTAACTATAGAACTACTGAACCGATTCCAAATATTTTTCATTAATAGGAAGCCATTCCCTAGTGTAATATATAATTATTATGTCATGTCAATATTAAAACACTGCCGTGGAATAATTCCCGCTAAATTATTTTAATATTTTTTTAAGATAAAACAAACTCAAAAACTAAGACTCAGCTGTTTGCAGCAACCAAGAATTTATTCAATTTTGTGAATCATAATGGTTTCATTATCATCCACAAAAATGAATAAATTCTTAAAATTATTTCATTAATAGGAAGCCATTCCCTAGTGTAATATATAATTATTATGTCATGTCAATATTAAAACATTGTCGTGGAATAATTCCCGCTAAATCATTTTAATATTTTTAAGATAAATACAAACTCAAAAACTAAGACTCAGCTGTTTGCAGCAACCAAGTGACGAAAGAGTGAATGATAATGGTTTCATTATCATCCACAAAAATGAATAAATTCTTAAAATTATGATAATATTATTTGTGAAAGGAGTATTTAGAATTTATAAATCGACGTATTATCGTGACGTTTACACAGCGCGCTCGTACTTGAGCCTCTGTTGGTCAAACACACCCGACTTATACACACCATATGCCACACATTATTACATTATTAATTAACACGTTAATACATTATTAAGTAAATTCTGAGTGTTGTACACTCCGACTTTATTTATTTATTTAACACTTCAATCACAAGCGTCAAAATCGAAGTCCGGCTCTGTATCGGACTTAAATTTGGATGCAATCAAACCTCTCCAGAAATCCTGCATTTTTTGCACGGAAACAAACTCGACGAAAATTGGACCTGGACCGTGTGAAGGCACTAATTGATCTTGGCGATAAACATCGCGCAAATCATCTTCGGATGTTTGTACGCCAATATTTGCGCCTATATCACACACCTTTTGAATTAAACTTGTGCTGGTTTCATTTTCATCCGGTTTAATTTGATGCATTTCAATGACAGAAGACCGCGGCGGTTGCGGCAAGCGCCTTTGCTCCGGGCGATTTGATCCTGCTTTTTCTAAAGATTTAATGTATTTGGTTTGTTCACGTGATTCTTCTTTAATATGTTCAACTTCTGCCTTCAAATCGTCTACCTCTTTCGAAAGACCATTAAGCGCTTCGGCCATTCCGATTATCGAATTAAGGACTTCTAAATTGGTTCTTCTTAGCTCATCAGTTATTGCCGCGTAGTCTAGTTCTGCCTCTTTTAGTTTCATATCTCTTACATCTGATAATAACTGCTTGAGTAGGGAGTTTTGATCCATTAAGTGTTTGTGAATCTCATTCTCTTGCTTTGCTCGTTGTTGAAGTTGATGAAAAAGTTTATTTATGAGGTAGTCTTCTGGTTCTCCTTCTGGCGAGAAGTTAACGGGGTTAGGCATGTGTGAGCTACCGGGGACTCCTGCCATGTTTATTTTAATAGAAGTATCTGCTGGCAACAATCACAACGTAACGTGGGATTTCGACTGATTTCGTTTGCGCACTATTACTATTATCGCTCTAGGACGATTCAGTATGACAAATAAATTAATTTAACTTTAGACAACAAATCACAGATTGTAGAGCACAGGCGAACGTCACGCGTCCACTATGTTCAACGTTCAGCAGCCGGCTGGCGCTTTCAGCTCTCACCACTACAACTAAGCACTGTACCTCTTGCACACTACAGTGGGTGTACTACACTACTAGTGAACGAACCTGTGTGTGGAACACTTCCCCACACACATACCTCCAAACAGTATCAAATACAACACATTGAAAACTCCCTCGCATTCCTATTATCCTAGTATTTTATGGCGAAGGCATTGATTTTGATATATTAATTTACTAGCTGTACCTGGCATGGGTCGCAATGCCTACCTACTTCTTCCTCCTACTACTACTATTACTCTACCTACTCTACCCTACCCTAATAAATCATTTAAAAAAGATTACAAAAAAATATAAATTATATTTATTTTCAATTATTTTCATCTCTTAGAGCCTAACAAAGATTTTGCTGGTGGTAATCTTACCAATTATTTATTTCGCAGGATTTTTATTTCCTTTTGAAAACCATGACTGACTTTCTTATTCACATGCACCTCCACCAGGATGCAATGAAGTACCAGGATGTAATCCATGTTGCCTCTAAACGTGTTGTACTCGTGTATATTTGTATGTATGTATGCAATCGCGCGACGGCAATATACGACATTTGCAAAAGGGTATGCGATAGCAATATTTACGATGAGGCAAATGCAACACTAACAAGCATATTTTATGTGTGTATCAGAATACTGCTGTATTTGACTCGTGTAATTAGCACTGGTGTGTGTACCATAGATGCTTGTGTGTTCTCAGCAAAACTGATATATAAACTAAACGTGCATTCACCCCGATAAACTGAGCTACCTGGGGTGAATGCACGTTGTCAGTTGGTCACGTTATCATTATAGAGAGAATTGGACCGAGATTTGTTTTGGATCAATCTGAAGACATGATTCAAGAATAAAGTGGTTAATTTCTTTAATTTATTAAAAGTTCAATCTTGTTTTACCTGCAGTACCTATTGTTACAGTTCTGGTTCACATAAAATATATTAGTATTATTTGCTTATCAATAAGACATACATGAATCTGTACTAAAATGGTAAATGCGGAAGTTTGGATGGATAGATGGATGTTTGTTACTCAATCAAACCAGAACGGCTAAACGAATCTGGATGAAATTTGGCACAGAGATAGATTATAGTCTGGAATAGCACATAGGAAACTTTTCTAATACTCATAAAAAAATCTACGGGAACGAATACTACGTTAGTGCGTATACACGTAGAACGCTGGCTGTCAGAAATTGTCGGCGCTTATAGTTAGAGAGCCCACGACACTAAACCTAGTTCGATAAGACTCCCAGATTATATATATATAATTAGTCACGTTATTAATGGGGGAACACGAAATAGCGATGCTGCAATGCAAAAAACCTGAAGGCGCTATTAAATAAACGATTTTTAGTATGATCTAAAAATCGTTTTTTTTTTTTTAACAGCGGTCGGTAAGCAATAAAAATATCTTTGATGCGCTTGGTCGCTGAATTTATATATCAAACACGTTTTGAGGCCAAACACAAAATTTCCCAAACCACTTGGCATAATATAAGCTTTAAGTCGGTGGTTTGGAAAAAAAAAGAAAAGGGTACAAATTAGGCAAGGATATTGGTTGTTGGCATCAAGCCCTAGTAAATTTATTGTATATCCTATATCCAGTTTTCGTTTGTCCCCTAAGACGAGCTTTTTACTAATAGAAAACCTAATATCCAGTCTCGGGGCTCAAAACTTTCTGATAAATGAAAAAGTGAACCAATATGAAAAAGTTCACATAGTGACAAGTTTTAGTTTGAATTAAAACCGATTTTGTAGAAGAGAAGAAATATACTGCCACTTCATTTTCTCAGAGACTTATATTGGCAATAGAATACAGTCTTGTGAGCGAAGCCACGTGGACAGCGTATAATATAAAATAACTAGCTGTGCCGGGACCTTCGTCCGCGTGTAATTATTATAAAAAAATCCATATTTGAATCGGATTTTGTTATCTAACTTCATGGGTTTTTTTATTAATTAATTTTCTTAAATAAAAGTAGCCTTATTTATTCCTGTTCAATGAAATGTTAATTATCTTTGAATTTACCTTGAGACATACAAATGAGCGATTACAAAAACAAGATCACTGACATTCGCGGGGTTAAGAGTGTTTATGAACATGTATTGTTCGATAAAAATGAGTATACAGAATGCCGCCCATAGGGTATCGGTAACCGGACTAGCCAAACACTCTGCAAAATATGTCCTTAAAGTATCGGTAACCGTTAACCAAACACACTGTATGCGATTTTTTCCCCTTTGTTTATACTATTTGTCACTTCGAATTCATTTAAAAAAAATATAAGTTGTATAAATTTTAGTAATTACCTTTTAAAACCCTTTATTTTGATATCATTATTTACACGAAGGCCTTGGAAGAACAAAAAAAATCCGAACTCCACGATATGGCACCCCCAAATCCGCCATTTATCTTTATTTTTAATTTTAATATAGCCAGTGACACTTGCGCCTCCACTAAGGCCCCGTTCCCACTATGTCGTAACGATTAATTTAACGTTGATTTTTAGTTGACAAAACTCGTGGACGACAGTAACCGCGTCGGTGTCGTCCTATATGTGAACACCACCATTTAAATACACAAGCCACGACACTTAAAACTACACGATTATCTGTCGTCACGACAAAGTGGGAACGGGGCCCACGACGGAGTTACGAGGGAACAAAGAAACGGATATACATACAGGTCAAACGTATAACCCTCCTTTTGGGCTTCGCCGCAGTTGGAGTCGGCTTTAATCTGGCCCGAATTTTGAAAAATGAATAAATATTACTAATATTTTTATATTAGATCTACTTTTGAAGCAGTATTATTAAACTAAAATTTAAACTTTTTAAACCTTATGGTATCGGACGTTCTGTAAATTGGACTTCTTTTTTGTACGAGGTGGTTAACACGTGACAGATTTTTGAGTCAAGTATGCTACGATTCGTAGCAACTGCAACGAAGTATGAGTCATAACGACTACAGCAACTATCGCGTTGTTCCATACAACTGGCTTCGCGATGCAATAATAAAGAAAGGGTTTTACATCTTCCTAATGTAGTATGCATTTCAGTAACTTATTGGAAAACTGGAATATACCTAATTATTAAATTTTTAGAGGCTAACTATCCAGCTTAATTCATAAGTCTGACGCTGGTTGTTATTGAAGAAATCAATCATACGAGTTAGAAATTAATTAGATTATATTTGAGAGAAGCGATTATTATGGCGTGCTGAGTATGAAATGTTGCTTCAGTTTAATTTACATGTATACAGTGGCATTATTCATTACTGACATATTTTTTAAACAGTTAATCAAAAACCATGGACTACCTCGTTGGTCTAGTCGTCGCACTGCACGAGTGCTGAGCACGAGGTCCTGGGTTCGATTTCTGGGTCGGAAAAAGTGTCATTCGGTTTTCCATCAGGAATTTCTCAATAGCAGCCCCGGAGTCTGGATTTGCACCCAGTTGATGGCAAAAGGCTCGCCCCTATTACATGTATGGGACTTAAACCAATGACCAATGTTAAGATATTGTTCTAATTTGATTTTAAATTTGATTTAATTTTATAATAATTTAAACTGTGATGTGGATTTTAATTTGGTTTTATTTTAATTTAATTTTGTTAGTGTTTTTAATTGTGATTTTAATTGTAATTATGATTTTAATTTTAATTGTGATTTTAATTTTGATTGTGATTTTAATTGTGATTTTCATTTAAATTTTGTTGCTGATTTTATAATTTTGTTTAATTGTACCTATGATCCAAAGTTAATTGAAGTAAATAAATAAATAATTAAACATATCTGGCAAAATGTGAGTGTACTATTAGGTACACCACTGCCTAATCCTTCGGTGATTAGAGGCGTGATGTTATGTTAATTAAAAAAATAAAATGTTTTGGTGTAGCCAGATACTGACCACTCTTTTAAATTTTATACTGCTCTCAATTGTTTTAGGAAAATAAAATAAGTATCTCTTGTGCAAAACTTCTCAAAGTTGTTTTTTTTTTCAGGTAAGTCAACTGTGCTTTCCCACTCTTCAACGCGTCTTCGCTAAGTGACTAACCCCCGAATACTGAAACGTCACTCAAAATTTAAGGGCTGCGTAACATTTGAGCAGCTCTTAAACTTTCAATTTCGTATGGCCAAACGTCACTTTTGAGTATCTGTTAAATATAAGTACTACTTAAATTTTGAGTGACGTTTCAGTATTCGGCGGTTAGTGTTGTTCCATCCTCACCATCAGCTGTTCTCCACGAAGGATGGTCACTAGTTAGCCCTGGTCGAAGATTAAAGAGGTAAGGTTTATTAATTTAAGAACAATTTTTTTTTATCGAGAGAACGAACATAAACTCTTATATTTTCATATTTAAAATTTTACATATTATTATTGTAGTGTCACGAGGTCTCTTAAGTATTATTTAGATTATATTCAATCCTGTAAAAACTTTTAAAGTCATTGAGACGCTGTGTTCCAATTTTTAATACAGCCAAATTTTTTGATTTTTATAAAAAAGCGTGTAGTAAAAAAAGTAACTGTTTGTCAAATTATTAATATACGTATTTATCACCAGTACCGGTATCGGTAGCAGTTCCGGTTTCTTGGAGCGGAACGTATTATACCGCACCTATACCAGGAGGTCATGAGTATCGACGGCAAAACGTTCATTAGGGACTGTGCAAACGTGGACACTTTGGTGTCTTGTATCGGATACAAACTACCAAAGAATATTAATTGATTTCTATATAGCCAGTATGAAATCAGCCACTTCCTGCGCAGACCTAAACTAAAAAAAACTTTTTTCGTCCAGTTGCTTCCACATGACACAAACTCGTTGCCGATCAAAAAGTGTTCGGCGTCGGTAACTGGACTAACTAACTAAAAGTCTTCAGTTAAAGACACAAGCAACATTAACAAATTTCCTGAGCTTACATTTGTAAGCCGTAAGCCGTAGTTGCTGCGCAGTACACTTGTACTGAGCAGCAACTACGGCTACCAGTGATGAGGACTAGCAACCGGCGACTGTGTCCCATCGCCGCTACAGGACACATCAACATAAGGTTTCCTGTGATGGTGTGCCGTGTGGCGCCTCACACTTCGTGCCTAAATTTCTACACTGATTGTGAGAGATATGCTTGGATCCGGATCTGATTTCTATTACATGTACTTAACAAACCATTCAATATCTTTTTTTAATATTCTAAAACCAAATTAATCTAAAGGTTTAACCATGGAGCACCAATCTTTTTGTCGACGATTTATAAGTGCCCATGCAGGCTATGAAATAATATATTTGTCTTTTTTATATTTTAGATTTTTCTTTCTATATGTGGTTATTATTAATAATGTACACATGCACGTACCTAATTTAAAAGAAAAACAGAATTTACTGCATTTGTTATCTTTGGAAAAGCAGTTTAATAAAATACAAATGAAGTACTGCATTTATAACTTATATAAATTGTATGATTAAACTTATCAAATGAAATCCAGTCATTTGAATCAGTTGCTAGGTGGTGTCATCTAACCAGCCGGATGGAAGATGTAACTGCACTATCTAGCGAACAGTATCGGTAACAGTCAGTAACTTTCTCGTAATGTAGCTGTCTATGCAGTTCGCTTAGGATCTAAGAGGTGGAAATCTGAAAAACCACATTTTTTGTTAAAAATACCACTAGAATAAACAATATTCACTTACTAGAGGATATATTTCGACTTTTCACTTCTTTTAAGTATACGTCTACACACAAATATTGCTCAGTTTTGCTGAAATCCAAATTAGACAGTTCACATATCCACAATTTCAGGCTCTCAATCACAATCTTTGGTAGTATAGTGGTTAGTATACCCGCCTGTCACGCGGATGACCAGGGTTCGATTCCCTGCCGAACAGATTTTTTTGGGTTTATGTTTGGTAATATAATATTATTGCTACTGTTTCCCGCGATTTCCTTCGCGTGGAAATTTTGCTGTGTATGTATGAGAGCCTACAAGCTATTCTCAGACCTACCAAATACACATAGTATAATTATGTTTCCGAGAACAAAAATATTGTTTACCAGTCTTCTTTTTTAAGATAAGAATTTATAAAACATGCAGTTTCTGTAAATGATGCGTGTTGCTTTAAACTTTTTTGATGTGTGTTGTAAATATTGCAAAATACTATTAAATAAATGTAGTATGGTGGTTCGTTGAACCTCGGTGTTTTACTTACACCACGCATGCGCGTCTTTGGCGCTGCCGTACGTGCCGTACGTCGCGGCGACGCCGCTACAACGACTCGTCGTTCCGTCAGGATAGATTTATCCTCGGCCCCGAACGGGTGGCCTGGAATAAATCTATCCTTGTAAAACACTATCCATAAAATAATAAAATACATTATTATGTATTTATTGTCCAATTCGCATTTTTATTTAACGTTTTTCTTGATGTAATAGAAAGATTTTAAATTGAGAAATATTTGAAATTATATTAATAATTATTGATTTTCCGTGCTTCAACCCCCATGCATGGGGCCACTAATTTTTAAACGACTTCAAAAAAGGAGGAGACGTGCTTAATTCGTCAGAATCTTTTTTTATGTATGTTCACCGATTATTCAAAGATACCTGAACCGATTTTGAACTGCATTCTCCATAAATTTTGGAAAAAAAAATACTGACACCTCAAAATTCTACTTGAATAGAATACTCTTTGCTGCTGTAGGCTAACAAAACAAAATCCCTTTAACAGAGCAGCATATCTGTTGCCAGGGAAACGATACGCCTCGCCTGCCAGGAGCCCCAGGGCAACATGAGTCAGGAAGAGTAACCTGTAAATGCATCATTGTTCTGTAGTACTTTTATAAGATTGGTGTCTTTCACAAGCTGGTTGGTACTAGATCATTGATCCAGTACCAACCAGATCATTGAGCTTGTTGTGAGCCAGTTTATTTGTGTAGTAAAATGATTCAAGAATGGAGTCTAAGAAATATATTTATGAGATTTGTAGCGTAGATTATGTACGAAAATAGTATAATAAAAAGTTTTATGTTACAAGGTAACGTTCGTTCAGTTTTAAATACTTGTAGCTTCTGTAACCAATGTGGCTACGAAATCTGTGTCGTCACGGCTACGAGAGTTGCCGTAGAGCAGCGTAGACTTATCAACACGGTCGTGTTATAACCGTCTGGTTATGTGTCAGAAGCCATAATGCACACAATGCAATGCAGTATATTTTTAAACTTATCTGAATATTTAAATAATTTACGGGTAAACTTTACATACATTTAATGATTGGAACTTGTCAAAACGGCTATTTTAGAGCAAAAAGACTAAACATCGTGTACAGAGCAAAACAGAATTGCAAAATTAGATATTATGTGGATAAATCAGTTCGAACATGATCTCGATTTGCAGTTTGCTCACACGTAGACCTTATTATTGCATATTAATGGTCACAATGCTAATCAATACTTTAGGACAATCGCTCTAGAATTTAGTAATACCACAAGGTATTACTAAAATAACGAGACATCAACGCGGTTTTAATTAATCAGGTCGAGATTTAAAACTATTAAACCTATAATGAATATCGTACTTTCACTCAACTTTCTTAGGGTCGGTGCAGACTGACTGAACTACAACTTGACTATTAGAATCTATCGCGTTAACTCATCGGATATTACAAAAACCGCGCTCGCTCTTTTGAGCAGTCTCATTGAACAATTACACTTGTTCGAGCGCCTATTTGCCAAGACAAATATCAAAACAATTCTTACAAACGCACATGGCCTATTTTGAGCCGAGAGTGACTAGAATAATAAAAAAAATATAAATAAATTTCACAGTGCTCTTGGCCGCTAAGCCGGTTTTCAGTTTTATCAGACAGCTAAGTGAGCTTGGCCGCTCTGGCCGAGCCCCCAGAGCCGTCTGCCGTCCCGACTGAATGGGAACACCATTCAGTCGGTCGTACGTGTATACATCTATACAGCTCTGCAACACGAGAGTAGTGGTGTATCATGCCTCTGTGATAAATTGTTTCCATTAATGAAAAACACATTATTTAAAAACGGTACTTAACTCACATTGTTAGGTAGCTACGAGCTACGTGCCTAATCTCTAAATCGGAATACGAGGGTTTCAATATTTTCACGAACGGGTTCATAGATATTTTTTGAAGTCTTTTATCAGCATAGATATACTTCTGCTCTGATACCATTTGTGCCCACCGCAGCGCGTCGCGCGCCGTGAACATAAAAACACAAACTTTCGCAAAGATTTGCTTTAATAAGCCCCAAATTTGTATTACAATTCTGCCCTATTTTGAAGGTATTTTCCTAAATTTGTGATTCAAACAAAGAGGCGTACTTACCGTTTATTAAAAACAACGTGTGTGACAAGGCTTCTCGTCTTACCAGTATACAAGACAAGTAATGCCTAGAAAGAGGCGTGTTCCAAATTTCAGCCTTGTACAATCAACCAGTTTATAATTATTCACATTTTTGTCCCTCCTGTAAAACTGTACTTTTGTCTATAAGACCTGGATGTGTTATGAAGTACCTACTCGATTTGAACGTCAGATTTTTCAAACGAATTCCCTTAAAAATGCTCACTTCTCACAACTTTGAGCTTCGTTAGCTTCCCTTCGTTTGCTTGAAGAAGTGGCGAGTATTGGGCTCTGCAGTAGTCGTTTAAAAATACAATAATGAAATATGCGAAACTACTGACAATTAAGAAAAGAGGAAATAAAAAACGAAATTTGGATAATATAATAATAACCATTACTATATTATCATACGAAACAGTATTAATTAAGTAAAGCATCATTGTCACCGTAGATTGACTGCATTTCTACGTAAATTCAGTAAGAGAAATTCACAAAGCGGACTAAAATTTCGCGCTCTCCCTCAAGCCCTCGATAGCTCAGTTGGTAGAGCGGTGGACTGTAGAGTATCAAGCGTTGTAATCCATAGGTCGCTGGTTCAAATCCGGCTCGGGGGAATCTTTTTGTGTTTTATAAAATTACATATTTTTGTAAAGATTTTTCTTTTTCATTGCTATTACATTTTTTGATTAGATAAACGCGTTTAGGGTGCTGTTGGGGCTTCCGCGATTCTGTAGCGCGTCAGTCATGTTTGCTGAAGCAGGTATAGATAGCTTTCAAGCAATATGCGAAAAAAAACAGCATCCCTGATGCGGCGGCTTCGGGGGAGCACCGAGAGCATCTTACAGGTGATAGTGGATAAACCTGACTGCCCGTTCTTGGGGCACTGGTTTAGCTGTGTAAACACACAGCTACAGGTCTGGTGCAGCGAGGGGCGTACTTAGTTATAGTTATAGGATTTTGAATTATACTGGCCTGCAAAAATAAGTATCACACTTTTAAAATTGCAATAACTTTTTAAGTACACAAGATATACTTTCGAAATAAAAAGAACTCGAAAAATAGGTTTAATTTTGTCTATAGTTTCAAAGAAAGCTGATAAAAATTGCTTTATAACGTTTTCTTATTTTAAATCTCTAACTTCTTCTCTGACGACCCGAATGGCGCAGCGGTAGTCAGGCTGCCTTACGTTCTTAGGGTCCCGGGTTCGAATCCCGGTTGGATCAAATGTTTGTGTGATGAGCATGGACATTCGCTTCCAAGTTATGGATGTTTATATGTATAATAAGTATGTATTTACAAACAAAAAGTATCTATGTAGTATATCAACTGTCTGGTGTCCACGACACAAGCCTCGTTGCTTAGTGTGGCACTAGATGGCGCTGTGTGTTAATGTCCAGCGATATTTATTTATTTATTATTATTATTTATTCTACAGTTTAGGAAAAGTTGAAATTTAAAAGTGTAGTACTTATTTTTGCAGGCCAGTGTAGTTATTATTTTATTTTGATGAGAATGTTACTAACATAGTTTATAAGTGTAACTAACAACAATATGAATCATTTGTGTTGGATATAATATAATTAAATGATAATAAAAATACTAAAGCTAATTTTTATGTGCGTAACTTCGAAAGCTGGAATTGCGTTTAGGCTTGTAAAAATTGTAAATTGATGGGACTTTATTCAAAAATCCAGATAGGTAATTTCCAAATGAATTGCCTTAAAATGTTGAATGAATTATAATGTTTCCTCTCTTTTGTTTGTTTGCCGTTCATTGAGAAGTAAGCAAGTAAGTTATTTGCTTGAAATGTGGTAATTAAATACTTTTAAAAGAGTGTAACTGTTATTTTTAGTGCAGGCTACATTCCATAATAACCAAAAGTCGAAGATCAGACAAAACAGGTTTATTTTTTTACACAAAAAGCCTTATCTTGGTTTACTTTGAAAATCTGCAAGAGAACCAAGGTTACCGACGTAGCCCGAAAAATTGCCAAACTTAAGTGGCAGTGGGCAGGGCACATTGCTCGTAGAACGTATGGCCGATGGGGCCGAAAAGTTCTGGAGTGGCGACCGCGTACCGGAAGACGTTGCGTTGGAAGGCCTCCCACTAGCTGGAACGAATACCTGGTGAAGGCTGCGGGAATCCGCTGGATGCGAGTCGCACGGGACCGGTCAATGTGGCGACACTTGGGGGCGGCCTATGTTTAGCAGTGGACGTCTTTCAGCTGAAATGATGATGATGAATGACTTTGATAATTGCATGTATTTCTACAGGACTTTCTATGGGCCATTTATGGTTGTACTTACCCTTTGAATGTGTTTGTTTGTAAATTAACTTCCTACGGTTGCTTACAAAGAATCCATGACTACCGGCGCGACTCGCTCTAGCTAACGGTTACATAACTTTAAGGACTATCAGTAAAAACCTCCACAGAGGTAGAAGAACAGTAAGAATTTCAATGTAGTGCTGCTATATTCGTAAATGATTTGTCATTGTCACAGCAATGACAAGCTACTAATGAAACCTGTACTTTAACTATCTACAAGCTTTCAAGAAAATATTAAAGTGATACTAATTCATCAGCGGTCGGAAAAACCTAAGCATGTAAACTCGTCTTGCATTTTAAGTTAGCGGTCATTTACGCAGAATAAAATTAATATTATAAAAGCAAATGTTAACAAAAGCTGATTTTTAACCCTGAATCATTATTTGATTCTACGGGATCCTGGTTTTTAGTAGTGCCGCTGAATAAAAATATCAAGCGAAATTCTAAAAAAATATTCACAACATGTTTGTTCGAGGTAAAACATATAAAAATCTTTTCAGCTTTAAATGAAAGCCTAACTTTAACTTTTTACGTACATATATAAATTCACGCTTTTTTTTCCACGAGTGTAGGCAAAAACCATAGAACACCATCTGCACCAGCACCTCTACATACATTTTAATTTTTCAATCCATTAATGAATAAAAAAAAATGAACAATGAATAAAAATATCACAATCCAGTGACTTAATGAAAAAACAAAAAAAAAACATGACAAGAGCGAGTCGGACTCGCGCTACGAGGGTTCCGTACAAAATTTTTAAAGGACAAATTTGACTTTGCTGTTCGATCCCTAAAAACGGCTATTGCACCAACCGCAAATTACATATATATCATATCAATCTTAATCTTCACATTAATCCATTACTTTGAAGTCCTAACGTGTGCTACAGTGACTTGTATTCCATGTAATCCCTTCGTATTTATTCCTTTATATTAGTAGTTTGGATAATCATTTGGTACTTATTGTAGTAGTAATTCTTAGTAAGTAGGTGTTCAGTGTTCTATTTATTCATGGATAATCATTAGGTATAGGAACGCACTAACTACAGCCTGCTATGTTGTAATGCGTCATAATTTAAATTGCTTCTTCTTGTTAGGTGTTTAGAGTCATAATTAATATTTATGGCTAACAGAGCTGTATCTATTTGCCCACAGTATTTAATAACAGATGTAAGATTCAATTTAATGTGTACTAGGATAGTCTTACATTATATTATTGTGGAAATGGCATCTACAAAATGTAATTCCACTTTTAATAGGAACTAAGATAACAATAGGTATTTCATGTGTAACTTTGGCAGTTTTTAAGATTATAGGTTTAAGTTTCATTTAAGTTTCACTTCTTGACACAAGGGTGAGACGAGCTACTAACTTGTGTGTGTCTAGGATAGCTTTTTCTGTGTGCTAGTAAACATTTTAAAACCCAACTTGAGTTTTATTGAAAATATTTTAGTTGATTTTACATTTATAGTCTTGATAATATATAAGATAATATATAAAAACATTGCAATTGAGTAATGACAATATTTTACAATTTCACACTCATTCTTGAAGAACCATAACACACATGACATGAGCTCTCAAATCAAGGTTTAGACATATAAACTAAAAATAATCCTATACTATATTATAGTGCATTGCATAAGTGTTAGGAGCCCAACCACAACATGGCTGCTTTTATGAGGCGCCATGCTTGTAGTTGAACTGCCGTAACAAGGCAGGATTATACTTTAAATAGCCCTCAGAATCCCCACACTGATAACACATACACAAAAGGAGTTAAAAGAAACCACCAATGACATAACAATGACCGTCTCTTTTGTTCTTTAGATAACGCCCAATGACAGAAAACCTGACACTTTTCCCACGCTTGCTTCTTAAACGTATAATCTATGGTCGAATGGTCACACACATAGAACATGCATTTCAACCAACTTATCTGTGCAGGTGGGAAAACAGAACTAAAATCAAAATGTTCAAAGTTTGACATATCGACGCAAATTTTCTTAACCAGCAACGCCACTTTGTACTGTTCACTTAAAGTGGTCCTACTATGCAGAGGTTTGTTTACCCATACCATAATCTAAATTGAATACTAACAATAAAAGTAGTCGAAATAAGAGGAAAGAATTCTCTTTGGGTTTCAAAATATTTAAAACCGTAAGTAGCCATTGAACAGCTCGTTTAATATAAGTAGTTAACTAACTACTTATATTAAACGAGCTGTTCAATGGCTAACTAAGCTAACTAGCTTAGTTTATTATTCCCATCGTACTAAGCGCACTCTGGTTCCATAACAGTCAAAATATAACAATATCAATGGGAGAGGATCGCCATTTTTGCGTCAGCTAATGAGTAAATTAAATGACAGATGTAAGCTTTTCAATTAATAAAATGCAAAGCATTAAATGAAACAGTGTAAATGCCATTATTAAAGAATGGATTGTCTCAAATAAAGCATTGTCTCGATCTGTAGATAGCAAATCACATGGCACTCGACAAAATTACGACCCTAGTCTCAACCAAGCTCTAGAGACAAAACCAATTAATAATTTCGTTTGAAAGGTCCGCTCGTCTGCATATCAACAGTTTTCTCAAAACTATGAGCGATATAAATACCTTCAAAAAATACCTTAAATAAAAAATTGCAGGGCTTTATGCTCGCAGAACGGATGGCTGATGGAGCTGAAAAGTCGCACGAGACCGGTCAATGTGGCGACATTTGGGGGAGGCCTATGTCCATGGACGTCTTTCGGTCAGCCGAAAGACGTCCATGGTAATGATGGTGATAATTAAATAAAAATTATATGTTTCTGACTGATTATCTTGTTATAAAACCCTGGTACTTTTACTGGTTTTCAAATAGATCCACTGATTTTACTATTGGTCTCTAATAGATAAGTATCTTGCACAATATTTGATGATAAAGAGGAAAATGCTTGCTAGAAATAACTCCAAGGTTAATACAATAAGTAAGTATGTATTCGATAGCTTATCTGAGTGAGGCCACTTTAGCCCTACTTTTATCAGGAATTCGGTCTTGGTCCACCTGCTTAGTTCACCTGGGTGGACCGCGGGCACTTTTTCTTGCCGGTGGATCACCTAAATGATGAGGAATATGCAAATAAAAAATGTCTATTGGCCATGGTCCACCTTAAATTAATTCCACGGAAATAAAACCCTCATCCTGATCCTGTCATTTTACTACAATTGAAAAATGGGATACAGACCCACCGTACCCCAGGCCGTACCCCTGGTGGTACGGTGGGTTTTTAAACGAAATAAGCTGCATTGGTTAATGGAAACCCGTAAATAATTTTAGAAGATTTGCATGGCTATACAGAAATAAATGTTTGCCAATAATTCCTCATTTTTTGATCTAGTTGCTACAACAATATTTATCTTATACAGCAGGGTTTATTGTTTGGATAAGTTTTCTAATTTTGACAACAAAAAATCTTGTAAATTTTCATATTCGCGAACCAAGATGAAACTGTGGCGACCTGATCCCCTTCAACTCACTAACTACCACCTAGTGACAATCTTCTTGCAGAGTCCAACCTTCAGCTGTGGTCCAACTGGAAGTCCCTGAACCGTCTGCGAACCCAAGTGGGAAGATGTAACTCCAACCTAGTAAACTTGGGGCAACCTCGACGGGACTAGCGGCTGGAACTGTGTCGCTAACTTTGCCCCAGTTCTTATCCTGCCCGCTGAACCCTAAATATGCAACCAAAGCGAATTCTGCGCTGCCACAGACGAAACCGTGGAAGAGGCGAAGTTTTCCCGTAGTACCGTATACACCATTGACCTGCACTATCAATGGTGCAGATGAGACTAATTTAGTTTCGTTTGCACCATTTAGGCCATTATAATAAATCATGATCTGTCAAATGACCAATTTGGTCGAGACGCCATTGTTTAACTATTGTGTCAACTTCGTGGATAGATCATGGGATATAAGTAATGTCGTACCAGCGACACGAAGAAGATCATCTTTAATTGTGTGGAGGATTACGTTTGCAATGCAACGGGCAGGGCCACTGCATGCAACAGCTTAAAATATTACAAACGTTTGTGAAAATTTCTTGTTTTCATTTTTTTTTTTTTTAAATAATGTATTTTTCGTTAATGGAAACAACTATCACAGAGGCATGGTAGGGATAAATATAGATTATATAGTAAAAAGGCTGCTACCCCCACTACTCTCGTTTTGCAGAGCTATACAGATGTAAGCACCTACGTTCGAATGGAAACACCGTCGGGACGGCAGACGGATCTGGGGGCTCGGCCAGAGCGGCCAAGCTCACTTATCTGTTTGATAAAACTGAAAACTCCCCACCCCCCTGGCATGTGGGGGGGGGGGGTTAGGGTCGCACATTGTTTTCGTATACGTCGCACGTGTTCACGCTAGGGAATGGGCAACTACAGTACTTTCACAGTTTTTATGCCTTGTGACTGGGACTGTAGCTACATTTAATTTTCATCTTTGTTTCGACAAGCGACGAGCGCTTGTTATCGGCAAAATTAGAAAAAAACATTTAAATTTGGCTATTATACACAGGCTGGAAAGAAACTTACCAAATATTTAATTTCTTTGGCTGAAGCCTCAACATGAATCAATCAATCAATCAATAAGCCCTCTATCCTGAACTTCCGAGGATATCTCTAAGTTCAGTGAACCTTTTGGCAAAGGCCTCCTCTAACATTTTCCATTGTGTTCTATCTCTGGCTACCCTTATCCACTAAGGGCCCGCTGTGAGCTTTAACTCATCTTCCCATCTTTTAAGTTGTCTTCCCCGTTTTCTTTTCCTATCTTTGGGATTGGCATGCAAATGGCAGGCAAAAAAAACTGACAGACTGGTGTCTGTCAGTTTTTTTTTATATTACTCAGGAAAAGTAGAGTAAAATTATGATAGCCTCAACATATCCGTCTACAAACTTTCTTGGGGTACTAGGGGAACATTTACGTAAAAGAGGTACTTTATTTGAATTATGAATTACGTACCTACGTACGACTATTTTGCTGAACCTCGGAACAATATATTTACGTGTAAATGCTGACCGCAGATATAGTTTTAAAAGCCAACTATATATAAAGATTCAGCTTTATATAATATAATTGCTTTGTTAGATGTGTTGGATACAGGGTGTTTTTTTGGGACCAAGCCCTCTTGCTTGGTCCCAAATTCGAAACTATGAGGAATAGCGAGAAATACTCAGGATTCTTGAGCCAGTTGTTGATGTTATTTAAAACGGGATTATTCGATTTTTGGATCATCAATATTCCTAGCCAGGAATCGAACCCGTAGATTTTGAAATAAAAACACTCACTGTATTTTTACACCATCGATAGTGTCGATAAAATTCTGGGAAGTAATGACATGCGGCAAAGAAGATTGAGCAAAAGCCTTCAAAGTCATGTTAGTAGCAAAGGTTCTCCTTAAAAAGCTCTTTTCAATTATGTTTATCTTATGGTTATTGGACCTTGGAGCAGATGCCCATACTTCGAAGTCCTTTAATATCATTACTTCCTGGAATTTACCTAGGGAAATTGATTTTACAAAAATACAGTGATGCAGTTTTAGTTTTCATAAAAATCGGACTTCTCTCTCTTTGAGTTTGATATTATGAATTCAGCGACCAAGCGCATCAAAGATATTTTGGTAGCCTGCTGAACCTCCAAATGGGAGACCGATCCTCCCATGTGGAGGTAGCAGGCTGCCGCACGAACGCAGTGAGCTCCGGTAGTAAGCCGGCCTAACCCCTCCACGCTGTCCGGCCAGCGCATGCGTAAACGACTCCAAAAGTATTAACTGACTGGTTACAGAATTAAAGAAAACCTATTAAAAATACGTGATGTGAGTTTTGAGGATTGAACTTTTGCTACTGAAAATAATATGACGATAAATGTCTTTAGCATATATCATGATATGGACGTAAATTACGATTTTGTAAACCACGTTAGCTCAGCTAATGTACAACCTATTATGTTTGTAATAGACATCGAAGCCTACTCCAAAAAAAACCGGCCAAGAGCGAGTCGGACTCGCGTGCCGAGGGTTTCGTATAAACTTGTAGATATTTTGTTATTAAACTACATATTCACGGTTTTCTACTTTATATGTGCTGTAAGACATTGCTTCTTGCTCTATAAATTTTGCTTCCCTTGAGTGTCGAAATATACGTTTTTTTTTTTGCAGCAGAACGGCCGTATCTTTTTTTTTACGTAAACTTATAAGTTTGATTATTTCACAGCTTCAAGAGACTGTGGACTTGAATATAATTATGGTTTTAATTTCAACTCGATACCTCCACACGTCCCCAAAATAAAGGATCTTGGCATATAGACGGACAGACAGACAACAAAGTGATACTCTAGGGATTTCATCTTTTTCTTTTGACATTGCTATTTTTTACACGACTCCTAAGGAAGGTTTATGTTTTCGCACGTTTCTTGTATGTTTCTTTGTTAATTTCTTTATGACATCATCTTTTCAAACGGCTAGACGGATTTCGACGATTTAGATATCATTAGATTCATCTCAAAAACCTAAAAAAAAAAGAATTTAAAAGAATTTGAATTTTTTTGTATTTAAAAAAGGCGGTCGGAGAAAACGAAACATATGAGACCAAAATCGGTACCAAATGAAAACGAATGTCTAAATCAGTCTGAAATTGAACATAATATGAAAAGAGGCTGTATCCGGCAGTAATGTAAAATTCCTTGAGCAACGCCACCTGTCTTTAAACACGGGTACTTATTGATAAGCCCAGGTATATTATAAATGTTTTACCAAGACCACCGGGCCGTATTGTCGCCGAATGCACTAAGAGGGGCGATACAGAACGCGTTTTTGGTCTCTGTATTGACATGGCACATTAGCTCAGGTCAGGATAGAGCACCGCGTCCGTGGTTGAGACGCGAAGGTCGGGGGTTCAAATCCCTCATGTGCCGCACCCCTTTTTGAAATTGTTTTGAATTTATTTTGTGAAATTTTGTTACATCAAACGCGTTTAGTTATGAATTTTTAACCAACATCTTGTAATGCTATGTCAGTAAAGGTGCGTAAAATAAATCCAGTACTTTACTTGCGTAATCTCTCTAAATGTTTTTGTTACTAAAAAGTTTTTATTTAAAATGGCATGGCAATAAATACAACCCACTTTCAAAAAATCTGTATTTTCTCAGTGGTTGGTGGTATCCTGGTATTCCTTCAAGTTGTTGTCAGGTAACTATCCTGGCAATATATTAGTTCCAACAAGTAGTACATTTATAGTTATACTCCTTTCGCTTTGTCCACGTTCATATCGTCTGGTCATACACCCACGCCGGTTGAACATAAAAAATATTAATTAAAAAACCTGCCGGATTCTGTTTTTTTTTTTTTTTTGGGAATGGCATCTCGCAGTTCAGAAGAGACTGGCTACTGCTTAACCGGACTATACCTGTGGATGCCTTGAAGCTAAGGCCTCCAGCCAGGGGCATTTTAACTAAAAACTAAGCGACCACGCCTAAGGGCACCCCCTGTGGGGTACGAACCTCGGCTTAGGGCGTCGCTGGGGGCAGCAAAGGGACAGGCTGGATCTGAGTGTCATTATTTAGGGGCTCGTTTGACATTACTGGCTCAGCATCGCGGGCTGGCTCTAGCAAGGGTCGGGGGGGAATTGATCGGGGATTACGCGAGGTCAGTATGTCTTCGGTTTGTATTTGTATTTTCTACGTACGGTGCTGGTGTCTTTGCTACTCTCCTGTAAGAGGGTAATAGCGTCGTCGAGGGTGACTAGAGTGTGCCGAGGACGGCGGACTGAGCTGATACGCGATGGGTCGTATCGGGCGGCCGATGCGATCAGGGGGTTCCTATGCTTAATAGAGGAGTCGAAAAAACGCTTTGCAAGACGTTTCATGAATTGCTGAATAGTGGGGATTCTAAGATCTAGGTGAAGACTATCGTTACGGACGTACGGGGGGGCTCCGGTGATCTTACGGAGAAAGCGGTTCTGCAAGGTCTGCATCCTGTGGATGTGGCGGGGATGGGCATGAGCGAATACGACACAAGCGTATGTCATGATAGGTCGGATAACTGCTGTGTAAAGACGCAACTTGCACTTGAGTGACAACTTGCTCTTTTTGACTAGCATGAAGTGGAGTCTGCTCATGGCAAAGGCTGCTCGGTTACGAGCTGCTTTGATATGAGCCGCGAAAGTCAGGTGTTCGTCGAGGATGACACCGAGGTACTTGGCTTGCTTCTCCCAAGGGATAGGCTTGCCGAACATAGTGATGGGGGCAGGAGACGGTCGCTGATGGCGTAACTTCTGATAGAGAACAGCCTGGCTCTTCTCAGGGTTTACTTTGATCCTCCACTTACGAAACCAAGCGCCGAGTGAATCGGCGGCTTGTTGAAGTGCACGATGGATGCAAATCTGAGATCGACCGGTGTAATAAATAGCCGTGTCGTCGGCAAATAGGGCTACCTGAACTTTCTTGTTCGTTGGGATGTCGCTGGTGAACAGCGTGAAAACTAGAGGAGAGAGGACGGAGCCCTGAGGGACTCCGGCTCGGATGGGGTGGGGAGAAGATAGAGATTTTCCCACGCGGTAGCGGAAGGTGCGATCCGACAGAAAGTCTCGTAAGATGAGCACGAGACGGTCCGGCACGCCGAGTTTATACAGCTTGTATAATAAGCCGTTGTGCCAGACCTTGTCGAAGGCTTTCGCTATATCGAAGTACAACACCCCCGTCATCGCTCCACGCTGGAAACCAGCGCTCAAGTGTTCGACGATGCGGTGGACTTGGTGTATAACTTGGTATATAAATGAACTGTTGGTCGGGAATGAGGCCTTTTGTCTTGGCATAATCTCTGAGTCGCTTATAAATAAGTCTCTCATAGATTTTGCCGAGCGCGCTCAGGAGACTGATCGGCCTGTAGCTCGAAGGCTGAGGTTTCGGTTTCCCAGGTTTGGGAATACCGATGACGGTGGCCTCTTTCCACACTTGGGGAAACAAGTTGTTGCTCAAGGCGCCATTGAAGATGGCTGCCAAGAGGATTATGAGCTGAGCGGGGAGGGTTTTAAAAATCCTATTGGTGAAGCCGTCGGCGCCAGGGGCTTTCCGAGGCTTGAGCTTGTCAATTATATCCTTGACCTCGTCTGGAGTGACCGGAGGGAGGGGATCGTCGGGGTCTTCTACGGGAGGGAGTGCAGCTCTTCGTTCGACTTCTGCATTCACCTCATCGAGGTGCTGCTTGTCTACTGGAAGGGTGCTAGGGGAGCACTGTGATTCCAAACTGTAGGCCAGGCATTCTGCCTTCTCAGAGTCGTCAAAAGCGACGCTCTTGTCAGGACGGATGAGAGGTGGAGAGGAGGCCTCCTCGGAGGACCTCAGCTTCCTCTTCCATAGGAGCAATGGGATCGAAGTTAATACTCTGGCCTAGATCGCAGACGACTCTCCCTCTCGGGTTAGTCATTCTACTATTCCAGGCGGGATGTTTGGCGTTGAAGTCACCCGCTATGATAGCGGAGTTACTCATGCCGAAGAGTTTGGTGAGATCGTTAACCAGGAGGTTATGATTCTCAGACGTGTTTGAGGGGGGCATATAGGCAGACATTATATGTATCGGTTGATGACCTGTCATGGCTAGCCGACAGATTGAAACCTCCAGTAAGGATTCTAGGGGAGGGGGGTCGATTGGGATGCAGTGCAGTTCCTTGCGGTAGTAGATGAGCGTACCGCCTTTGTGACAACGTGTCCTATCATTGCGAACTAAACGATAGTTGGCAATTTTAGGATCACGATTGCTGGGTTTTAGAAAAGTCTCTTGGATGAGGAAAATATCTACTTGATAATCGCGAAGGAAGGACGCGATCTCGTCGCGTTGCCCTCCCATGCCATTAGCATTAAAAAAGCCTAACTTTAGGGACCGGGGTTGGGTGCACGATGCTACGGGTGTGATATCCATTACTGAGTTTGGTTGAGGTTACGAAGGGCTTCCGCGATCCTAGGATATTTCGCGTATACATCATGGATCTGTTTCAGGTCCTTAGCTGACCTGAGCTCGGCTGCTAAGCAGTCGGCCTCAGGTGAGATAAATACCTGGAACCTCATGAGGGTGTCGATTGTACTCTCCTCTTCCTGGTTGGAAGGCAGGGGGCTAGGGGAGGGAAGAGGGACCTGGGACCGAGCCACTGGAGTGGGCACTGGGACTGGGTTATCCATGAGGCCAGGCATTGGCATCGCATTGGGCTGGGATTTCACCAGGGCAGGCAAGGCACGCTGGTGGTTGAGCTGGTTCCACGGAGAGGGCCTCTGTGGGCTGAGACGCTCAGGGAGGTCTTTGGATGGGGCTTTCGTCAGGGGGCTTTCCCTCTGCTGACGGGCTTGAGCGCGATTCGCCAGTCTATTGGCGAATTGTTTAGGGGCTTTGGGACAGCCCCTGTAGTTTGCCGGGTGGCCAGATTGACCGCATAGCACGCAGCTAGGCGGCTCTGTACACAGACTCCTGTCCTTGGGACGAGGGCAATCTGCCGTGGCGTGTTCGCCTAGGCATTTTACGCACCTGTGCGGTGCGTAACAATGCTTTTGGCTATGGCCGTATAGTTGGCAGCGATGACACTGCCCAACTATATTCTGCTTCTTGGGCCTCTCGATTGAGATGCCCGATAAGGAGCAGACGGACTTGATTTTGAAGATGGGGTGGTACCCTCGACTGGGTCACAAATGACGAGCACCATGTCGTACTCGTCACCCCCTTGGGACCTATTTTTGTGGAGGCGGTGAACCGCCGAGACGGGGATGCCCTGGGAGGTTAAATCCTCCAGGATGTCTTGGGCAGGGATCTCCTTCGGGATCCGCCTGATGACCACTCGGGTCGGCTTTTCCTCTGGGAGGGAGAAGGTATGGAGGGCGATATTCCTTCCACGAAGGGCGTGCACCAACTGTCTGTAGTCAGTGGAGGTGGGGACTTTGACTTTTATACCCTGATGGGTAGAAGTCGCGCTTGTGTATTGGATCTTGCGATCCGCACACATCTTGGACACTTCAGTCCACTTCCCCTTTTCTCTGATGTGCCGGATTATGCGTAGCGCAGGTCCTTTTATAGGCACTGAATGTCTGTATGTGCGACAGGGATGATAGATACTTTTGTCTTTGTTTAACATTTAAATATTCCCTTACCACTAATAAACTAGACTGACATAGGTCTATTTCAGCCTAGTTTATTGGTATGCTGCATATATTAATAATTATTCAATAGGAATCTCACATTTACCACTAAGCTTACAAAAAGCTGCATATGCTTTAAGTTAAGACAATCTTTCTCTTCGCTCGTTTTTTTTTCTATGCCCGCAGGCCCAAGAAGTCAGTGCTGCTGGGTTGAAATCTACTGAATGGTAAAATTCTTTAAATACAGTGACCAAAAGTACTAAGACAGTTCATACATCAGATAAAATGTATAGGTACGTTTGGATAACCCGCTGGCATACAATACAAGGTCAAGCATTATTTTTCTTCTTTCACACGATCAGCTCTTTGGTCTTAGCTCTTTTGATTAATGTTACCCTGGTAGCCGGGCGGGTCGAAACGTAGGCTTTGTTTTCCAACTTTTGACACGGTGTCAGCCCGTGTCGGGGTGAATATAAATTTGTCTACTTGAAGATGCCAAGCGTTAGTTACCATTTTTTAAACGTGCGTTAATGTCACCAGTATAACAGAAGTCAAGTAAATTTACATACGTAAAATACTACTCATAGTCATTTAGACAATCAAAAACTTTACCTACCATCTTTTAAGTAGTATTTTCAATGTGCTTGTGTAACAAACATTTATGTAGAAAAAAGGGCAGAACTGCTTGTACAATTTATGGCAACTTTCAGAAAAACAAAAAAAATAAACAAAAAACAACACTAACCACCAATTGGTAATAAAAAGTTTTAGGTTATTTTCAATATACTATGTATTTATGGTTAGTTTACCTTGCTATGCTTAGTATGCACATGTATAAATGTAATTATATTTTTATAATAAATAAACATGTCATTCAGAAGGTCAAAGAGGTATAAAGTTTTGAATGAAGGTAGTAATCTCTGAAACTACTCATCATCAGGTTTAATAATAATTTCACTGCTAGAAAGCTACACTACAACATTCAAAGTGGATATGAACGGAGTACTACAAAACCAAAAGGTGCACTAACTGGTCGAATACAAAGATAAGAAGAAATCAGCAATAGAAATGGACAAAACAGGATAATATTTTCATGAAAATGAGCAAAGGTTAAATATGTAGAAGCTTACGAAACAACTGTACCATGAATGATAATACCCAGTAAATATAGCGCAGAAGAATTTTGTAAAACGATACTTCAAAATGTAAAGATGCAAAGTGAATTGAAGAAATAGAGGTTTCGTCGAACATATAAAGGTAAAAAAAAACACATGGTAAAAATTAAACCACCACACCACATCACATCACAAACACACAGATATCCAGACGATGATTTGTGTATTTTTATAGGATACAATAAACACGAAAAAATATTGAGTTTTGTAAAAAAAATTGTTATTTGGATTTGTGCCCTACTGACATTCTTTTCAAAAATGAAATAAGTTTGGGATAGGTTTCAATGTGCACGTCATCTTTTGTTTTTATTGTGGCTTTCAAATTTGAGTAAATACTCCACATTGGAGATGGTTGCTTAGTTTGTGACAATTCTATGAAGTACGAATACAGTACAGTCTCCGAAAAAGTGTTAGCACCCTTTGTAAGTGTCCATTGCTTAAAAATATCATAAGTTTTTAGATATTTTTCACGAGTCTTTTCTGGCAGGAAACTTAATTCTGCATTTTTTACATTAGGTATGCTTCAATCTCCGGGTGTTAAATAGCAGACTTCGTCACTGGACTCGCTCATATTTATTTATTATTATTACTTTATTATCCAAATTTTATTGTACTTTGTAGCTATCGTACCTAATCATTGCTAGCGTAACAGACAATAAAACAATAAAAATGTGAATCCCGCTATTTTTTTTGAATGCGTTCTGAAACTAACTCGCGGTATTCTGTCTCAATATTAAAGATTATTAAAACTATAAATAAATAAGTAGATACATGATCTAATTCGATTATTCGAAATATAACAGTTTTTCACTTACTTAAAACCTTAACCCGTGATTTACAATATTACGGTTATCGATTTACAATATCGGTATCCGAACGTTTTATTGTTTGTTACTTTTTTGGGCCTACTAGATATGGTATTCGAAAATCGAATTTCGAATCGACTTTGTTTTTATCTCTCGCTTTTTGCGTATCGAAGTGAAAGTGACAGAACAACGTGAAGTTGAAATCTTTCGAATTTTGTGAGTAGACCTGCACTGTTCTCAATATTAAAAAAAATAATTTAAAAGTTACTTTGTCTCACGCTCGCAGCAAAATCGAATTTGTTCACTGTCTGTAAACAGCAAAACCTGCTTGTTTGAGGTGCTGAGGTGAAAATATTAAATCGCATCACTGGTACATTGAATTGTCCATCATTCAAAGAACGTGAATCTTATGCTCGTACAATGTATCGGCATCGCAGGAGGTGTACGATTTTCTCAACAGACTTCGTTGTACTAGGATACCATAAAACACAGAAAATGTACCGTCCGGCAGAATCGATTGCAATCTGTACAGTAGTGGTGAGTAAAACAACCTTTTATAATTGATGAACCGGTATCGTTTAACTGTGTTTGTCTCTTTCTAATCACCACCGTACACGCATTTGTGAGCAGGACACATATTCAATTCGTTACTCCGCACTCTTAAAACTCCACACATGAAAGTTGCTAGTGTGCGGGCATCACGTAAAGCAGCTTTACGTGATGCCCGCACACTAGCAACTTTCATCTCTCAGTTTCAAAGAAAACTTTAAACAAGCTACATCTATATTGTTTTTGGTACACATAATAATTTAAAGTACAACTCGTACTCTTCGTAGATTCTACGAAATATTGTCTGACATACTGTCTTATTCAATTTGACTAGCTGATTCTTAAATAATCACGCTCCTCAACACACTTGTTTTACGAATAACGTTCAGCTTGGGATGACTGTGCGTTTAAAGCATTTTTATTGCTTTCCATATACTTCTGATTCCGTCTCAGACAATACGACGAATCAATCACAAATGCCACATAGTTATTTAAAATACCGAATGCTTTAGATCTATAAAACTCGAAACTTATCTAAGTTATATTAGTTTATACAGAATGATTGTTTATACATTATTATTATAGAAAATTTAATTGCCACATCTTCACTAACGGTCTAACAAATTGAAATTATTCGTTAATTTTAATTAATTATTCACAAAGAAATGGCTGAAACTGACGTTATACATACAAGGATATTTAAAACCTTATCTACGCTGCCCTTGACAGTTGTTTACTTTAAAATGTAAACCTCAATCTCCTTTGAAAAACACTTAATCTGATGATGAAAGAAATATAAAGAAATATAAAAATCCATTCAGTACTTTCTGTGGTTAGTCGTCGATTAGTCACACACGGCTAGCTAGCTTTTTACTGAGGCTGCAATTCCACGAGAATACAAAGCTGCTACTAACTTTAAGGGGTTTCTGAACAGAAAATTGCTCATATTTTAAACTTCCAATATGGCTTTATTAGTTCGAGATTCGTCACATAGTCGGCTTCCAGTGTAACCGGATCCAATTGAATACCAGTATCATACATGAAGTGACTACTTATCTGACCTCCACAAATCATTTACATAGTTAAACGATACCTGGTAAGACCGCATGTGTGTTTTTTTTTAAATAAAATCGAAGAAAGACTGGACTGGCTAGACTGGTAGAGAATGCCTTGTGGCATTAAGTCCGCCTATGTACATGTACATGAAGTTTAAATAAATAAATAAATAATAAGAAAGCTTAAATATGGGTATGGATTTTTATCATTCTGGTAACCATAGACTTAGTATATACTATCCGTATAGACGAACTGACAGCTCGATAAAGCGTGACCAATTTTGATTTTTCAGTGTGTTGGTTAGTTAGTGATGTACCTTTTACTTTGGATGACTATCGATAAGTGATTTAAGTTCGACCCTGAGAGAAAGATGTTCCAGAAAGATGTTGTTCTTTGTCCAGATTATAATTTTGACACTATGTTAAAAACTGTAAATACATTAAAAAATAAAACAACCAAATTTTTTCTTTACATTTTATTGAAATCGCAAATTTTTTCATTGACCTTTAAACAGAACTTATACTACTACTACCGATATAATATAAGAAGTACAGCTTTGCAAATTGTAGATTTCCCAAAACCTTGACTGATTTTATTATTTTCACGAATAAACTTTTCAATCTGTAGACAAAGTTGAGACAAATTATACAAAACAATTTTATGAATGTTGAAGTATGAATGTTTATGTATTTGTTAAAAGTTAATTAACCTTTTTCTGACAAAATGGTTCAGACATTAGACGATAAACGTAACCTAACATTTATTTTCATAGTTAACATTCAAGATTATAAAATATCGATAAATTTGAGTCAATGCCTAGCGTACATGAAAAATAGATTGATGAAAAATCTATCCACCAAAATCTGAATTAAAAAAAAAATATTAGATCTAAATTATCAACGAATGGACTTTTAGCTATACAAAATATGAAAGTAAACAAAAACGTTGGTATTATTTTACATTTTGTACAGGATAAAAAAACAAATTTAAACCAAAAATAAACGCGTCATAGCAGTGATGACTTCCTGAATATTTGCCTTTGAAATGTGCAATTTTCAGGCTTATTTCTATGATTAACACCACATTCACTCACAGAACAAGTAAGCATTGTTGAATACAATTGTATTTACTGAAAATAAACCACGATGTACGCTAAAAATCCAAAATCCTGAGGATTTGATTCCCCGCGTGCCGACTTGTGCCGACTTGTGCCGACCTGTCATTCAAAACCGGTCACACGGAAATTGGAATCACTATCTTTTTCTATCTTGCTATATTTCCGTAAGGGATTTTCTTCTCCCTCACACGCTTTGTTAGTCTATATTTACTAAGTCTATGCTGGTCTAGTCTATCTCATAGTAAATGTCAATTTGATTGACATAAATGTATGTTGTTATAATTTGAATGTGTTTATTTTGTGCATTTGAAATAGCTAGTACTCGATGGCGTACAATGTGTTTGGGCCCTTCCCTCTACAGATAGGAACCCCGAACTCGTATTTTTTTTTCGGAAATACATATTTAGAAGATTTCTTTTGCACAATAAGTATTTGCATTGACCAGCTATTGAAGAATACAGGTTTTATGCTTGGCAGCTATTTTGAAAATAAATTACAGAATCGATGCAGGCTAAAAGGCTTCATGTATTAGTTTCAAAATATTTTTTTTAAATTAAAAACATTACATACGTATATTTGTTGTAATGTTTACATAGAGGCACTCCTCTCTATTCTCCGAAGTTTCACTAACCAGTTAAGACATTGTATTTCTATTTTATGTTTGGTCTCAAGTCTATTGGGCAGAAAAAGTTCAGCAAAGCCGTCCTCTCGGGGCTAGCGCTGAACTTCCCCTGACGGACGCGACGCGTCGTGTCACCGAGAGACGCTCGGCGCGGTGAGTGCGGCTGCGCGTTGGCGTACGAAACTAAATAGACAGGTTATAGCAATTTGAATGTTGGTGCAAACTACCTTATATAGTTCTAATTGGCCATAAATTAAACCTAAAGGTTGCTGAGCATAATAATATTATTTTTGTCACTATACAATTTATAAGGTCAATAAACCTTAGGCATGACGACAGTATCAAAAAAATGCAAATCTAATTAGTCCGTCAGTTAGAGTATTGGAAATTAATGGACAATATTTTGTTGTTTTTGTAAATCAATGAATATTGACAAAAGATAAAACGCATCAAAACTCGGGAGTGGGCGCGGGTGAGCTAAAAATTATACCTAGGCGTGACGTATTGAGAATTTTAAAAGCGTCATATCTTCGTCAATTTTGGTTTACGTAACAAAAGAAAAAACACGGGTCAAATATTTTTTGAAAATCTAACTGACGACTAATTAGATTTTTTCTTGTCGTCTCTCTTATTAAATATGTTGTTCAAAGACAAACGCTTCTGGTTAAAAACGAATACTATCAAACTTCAAAATGGATTTTTGACCATTTGCACCTTAGTGCAATTGGATAGAACAGAGCGTTTGTGTGCGGGGTTGAAACACGGTTTTGAAGGGCATGGTTAAGTCCGCATGGGCCATGAGCCGCCAATCTTTTGCATTTTTAATAAAACTACACTGACCTGCAAAAATAAGTACTACACTTTTAAAATTTCAGTTTTTCCTAAACTATAGAAGTTAGCGATTTAAAATTGCAATAACTTATTTTAAATCGCTAACTTCTATAGTTTAGGAAAAACTGAAATTTTAAAAGTGTAGTACTTGTTTTTGCATGCCAGTGTATTATCAAAACACTGATTCAAGTGATTTGTTTTAAGTTATACATAACATAACACCACGCCTGTAATCCCCGAAGGCAGAGGTGTAGTACCTAATAGTACACCCAATATTTGGCCAGTTATGTTTAAGTCTCATGTAATAGGGGGCGAGCCTTTTGCCATCAACTGGGTGCAAATCCAGACTCCGTGGCTACTACTGAGAAATTCCTGACGGAAGAACTAAATATCACTTTGCCTGACCTGGGATTCGACTGAAACCAAGTATTATCATTCCATCGAGTATGCATAGGAAATTTAACGAGAATCGTTTGGTACTCGTAAATATTTCTCCGTTTCATTTTAGTTTTCGTTAACTTGTTATTCCTGGTACAGCTATAACTTTATTTTTGTAAATACATACGTATAAATTACAGTAAAAACTGTGTTATGTTATCTTTTGTGAGTGGATCGGAGAGCGCGACACTCACAGCATTTTTACAGACCCCGCACAGCTCCCTCCTCATCGTTAGCGATCGAAATACTTTTTCTGAAAAACTGCAGTTACAAATTCACCCCTTCCAAATACCATTAATTATTAATTAGTACATAAAAAATGGGGCTCTATCCGTACCCTTTACTGATCATATTTATGTAGTCTAAAGTAAAAAAAACGAAATCCCAAAATTGTCTACGATTTGTCATAATTGGTAAAAACTCATAACTGAATCAATCATTAATAAAAAAGGCTACTTGAAAATGATTACGCAAAATCGAGAGCGGTAGAAAACGATTAATGAATACTATTATGAATGGCCTGTACATTTTTTCCTTATTGAGTGTCATTTTGAGATATAAACAAACGCAATTTTTTTGCTGAGTATCAATATTATGTATTGAGACTTTGTCATGTTACTGCAAATATAAATAGTTGTCACCAAGGCGCGACATAAGATGTAAAAGTAAATAATATAAACAATGAGTATGATTGATAGTAAAAGTTTAAGTACCTATAGCATTTAGATACTATATTACCTAATAAGTATACAGTGTCTGAAACACGAAGATACTATAACTTCACATTATTTTTTTTTATTTCCTTGTATTGAGACTTTACATATTATATGTAAAGTCTCAATACATTATATTGATAAACAGCAAAGTAAATAACGTTAAAGGCAAGGGCTTTTTAAAGAACCTTCTTTAAAATAAGCCTTTTAAGTATTTGTACTAATTAAAAACTATTGGTGTATAGTTTAGGTATTGACAAAACTAATGAGTGACTTCAAACAGGCTGAAAAAAGAGCAACAGGTAATAGTTTTTTTTTCAACAATTGTAATGCGATATAAATCATGATCTGTCAAATGACCAATTTTGTCGAGATGCCATTATTTAACTATTGTGTCTACTTCGTGGACAGATTATGGGAAATCTTTTTCTATAAGTAAATTGATCTACATTCTAAAAGGTTTTCCATTAAAAAGTGTAAAAGACATTTGACGCTAAAAAAAAACATTCACAGAATAAACATGATTTTACCATCAAGTAGTTAAAACTCACGAAAAACACAGCAATGGATAACACTGCTGCCAAATACTGGCAACTACTTTCTAGTTTAGCAGTTTTCAAGACTTTTTTTACTTGACCTGCGGCAGCTCAGTTTATACAAAACCTTTATGCATATGACTTACACCTATGCCTTCCCTGATAAACAGTCTATCTTATGGTGAAAAAAAAATATTTTTTCGTTCAGTAGTTTTTGTGATTAGTAGATTTTAACAGACAGTTGCGTTAGGTCTTACCGACAATTATTCTGAACTGTACTCATCCCCTAGCCGTTTCGGCTGGCGCATGCGTATAGGAGACTAGTCTATCTTAGCTGCAATGTTCATTACAATATTATATGAAACGAGGGGATGTAGATGGGTAGTTTGTGAGCAAATAAATTTGAATATCTACTATAAAGGGTGTAACAAGACCCTTAACGAAGCTGAAAGACACTTGTTCTTCCCCTCGTTTCCATATTTTTTTTGTTCCAGACCATACCTGGAAACCTTCTAGTTATGGAGTTATTGGGTGTCAAATTCCAAGTTTTTCACCTCCACGATCCCCATACTATTCAATCCATCCATTAGCACATTATTTTGAGTGTGTTACATTGAGTCCTACCGAAAAAACTTGATTTTTAACCCCAATAAAAAAAGTTGTTTGCCAGCAATAATTTTTACGTAAAGTTACTTATTTTGATGAATAGAATGCTTAGTTGAAGGCGTGAAGGGTTTACTTACACCCTGTATGTACTGCAGAATGGTCGTTAAGAAGCTGGTATATCGTGGGCTTAGTTCAAATACCAACTAACTCGAAATTTTGGCAGATTGAGTTTAATATACAATTCAATTCCATTTTTTTTCCTTTTTCTACAGGTAAAACCGACGAACCCTTGCGATGCTTCGTTTCGGAGATACTGAATCTTAAAACAAACTAAATTAAGCTGTTAATTGTTTGAAAACCTAATATTCCTTGTTAATCAGTGAAAACATATATTTTTATCGAAGTTAAACAAAATATCTACACTTATCAGTTTTCAAAATAAAACTTTGCGACTAAAATACGGAACATTTAAACAGTGAAACGATCTTATTCTGTTTAGTTGCTTTTAGTACTAAGATATTAGAGAAAACACACTGTTTTATAATTTTAATAACAATTACTAGAGGTTAGTTGGTTTTCCTATTGATCGCGTATTATCTAACTAGACACAATATAACGAAGTCATTGCGAGTAAATTGGTTTAATGGGTTTTACTTCTATAATTTTGCTCATATTCCGCGCGCAATATCTAGAGGTACAATACCGTAATACCGGCTAATCCAGGGTACTTGATATAAATTATTAAGTTACCGACGGGCGGGCAGGCGCAGCGCATGCGTTAGTCGTTTCTGCTCTCGCGCCGCGAAAACAGCTCGTGTTATTTTTGGTGTCGGCCATAAAGGAAGAGCGACTAAAGACAGGAACTTTGTTTCGGCAACTTTTGATATGCAAGCCATATTGCAAATAGCAACCGACCAAGTTAGTCTGTTATACTATTGCCGTAAATTGACGGTCTTCAACCTCACCATTTGGGAAAGTGCCTTGCCTAATGAAGCTTATTGATTTGCTTGGCGACTGGGGGCACACGGTAAAAAAGGCAGCGCGGAAATCGTATCTACATTATATCTTTATTTGTCTCAGTAACTATGTACCGACACATATCAACGAAGTGGTTTTTTTTCTGACACATGCGGAGACGCAACCAATATGTGGCATTTGTCTTGCTATGGGCTGTGCAAATAGGGTTGCCACCTTTTTTAGGACGAATACCTTTACCTATACCACCTTTTCTCATTTTGGTTCTTACCAAAATGAAAAAATACTTTATTCGTCACAAAATTATAGAACACAGCATAACAAAGAGTATTTATTATTATTTGTCCTTAAAAACGAATTTTTTGTTGCTCTTTGCGACATCTAACAAATATTTGTCTTTCTTGAAGATATTTACAGCCTCTTTGCAATAAAAAAATCAAAAACCAGTTTATTTAGTATCATCAGTACTCATAACCAGTAACGAGCCAATAACAATCAGTTTTATGTAAATAGATTATTTTAACGTAGTACTTTATTGGTGTCGTAGATTATGAAGTACGCCTACATGAAAAAGAGGACAATTATTACTCTATTTTAGAGTGCGGGTGGTAACCCTAGGTGCAACGCCACTCTTACATGGAGGTTGATTCGATACATAGTAGCATAGAGTCGGCTCAGAAACACTCAAAGATTTATTCTATGTCGGAATGGCTTAACGTTTTCCGACGGGCTAGGTCTTCTATATCGACGAAAAAAAAAAAAAAAACTTAAGCCTCATAACGTAAGAGAGATGAAATTTAACGACTTTTTCGATTTAAATCATTGGCAGGCAGCATCATGAAAAACAAGAATAAAGCAGAGAAGGAGACCAAGTGAATTGGGTATAGGTAAAACGCATGAAATATGGAAAGGGTCAGATGAAGATCTTTTCTAACTATGGCATGTCCGATAACTTTTTCGTAATAGATCAGGAAATAAACATGGAGTCTGTTCTTCCCAATGCTGCTCCTGATGTACCCGCTCATCGTTATGGAACCAGACAAAAAAGACCATGGTAAATTCGGCAGCTATAACTACAACTACAACGAAGGTACCAGACTTCCAGTCAAACTGAATCAGTTGAAACAGTATCATGCACCACTGCCCATTTCAGAAGCAAAAAAATCTGGTTTACTGAAATTGTGTAAGAAAGAAATAATTCCAGAAGAATATCACGCGTGGTTTGAAAATATAAACCCAGAGTGTTACACAGTCTGATGTGTCTTCTGATGTAGAGTTATGTTTTTTCAATTTCAAATTCCTTTCAAGTATTTTATTTGATAATAAAACGATTACCTACCTACTTTTAAATATTGTTATTTTTTTGTAATATATAAAAAAACATTGTTATTGATAGCTCTTATAAGTTTTTCTTAGTGAACCAGTATAATCTAGTCAGGAAGTTAAGGTTAATAAAAAAATACACTAAACTTGAGAAGTAAAACCAACTAGTATTTTACATATTTGCGTTTTTAAAGAAAATTAAAAGGATTATTGAAATCTTCGTATGTTTATTTTTTATAAATATTGAAACTAATAAATATAGATCTAGTAGCACTCAGCAATAACTTTTAGTTTCCAAAATACAGCGTTTTCTTGATAGAGAGGTAAAACCAACTAAATAGGGGTTCGGGGCACAAAGTGTAATTTTCTGTGAAACACTGTGACTTTTCTTTGAAAAGATATAAATCTAAGCATACTTTACAAAATTATCAATTAGATACCATTTCTCAATAATCCATTTTCTAAAGTAATACATGAAATTTTAGGAACCAAACTTTCAAAACATCATTGCTCATTATCATTATTTTCGAGTTAGTTGGTATTTGAACTAAGCCCACGTTATGATACCTGGTACATGGATAAAGTATACCGAGAAACCGTTTCTGGGAGTATGGTGGAAGTAAAAAAAGGCCCTACACTGAAGCAAGCACAATAAAAATCCTGGTACCGTTATGTCGAATTATCTTTGATAATTTATTATTACATTCTTCCAGCAGCCGACACACAATCTTTGTGATATATGACTAAGTTACCACACTAAACTAAAATTGGAACAGGAATAAGAGACCATCACACGAGGCAAAGAAAAAGATAAGAAAATGCTTATGTGTGCTGTGGATTTAGAGGATCAGCCTGGTACAATCAAAGGTTTACAAGAAACACTTATAATGGATACTATACAATGAGGTGTTTTATAATATTGCATACACTTTAAATTTTGTATTACTACTATGTTTTTGTCATATTTCATTTTACAAACCCTTGTAATATGTTGTTTACTCACCTCAGCAACTTAGAACAGCTGTATCTATGGAACTATCAGATCCACTTGGACCAATTTGGACTTGATTTGTTGCAAATTTTGTGTACTTTAATAAACTACAATTATGGACTCATGCTGTAAAATGGGTCCATAGTTGACCATATTGACTAAAATTAGTTTGAATAATTTAAATAATTTATTTGGAAATTTAGAAAACAGCTGATCTTAGAAGTTATTTGGTCTAACATAACTAAATTTCTTTTATTTTGTTGCAAATTTAGTCTTCATAAAAACTTTCATACAAGATTTTTATGGTAGCAAAGGCTTGGTGGATAAAAATGACAGAATCTAAAAAAAGTACGAAAAATTATTGTTTTTTCTTTAATTTAACAGTGATTCGGAGGGTTTTGGAGGTCGAAAAATTGTATTTGACATAACTACTTCATCATCAGTAGGATAGTTCTGATTTTTTTCTACCTTAGTTGATGCAAGGCAAAATGTACCAATTCCATGGGCTACTAGTGATATTATAATTATTAAGTTGTGTAGGTTTAGGAATTTGTATTCCTGACTTTTGATGATGTGTGTGAGTGATATCTTGACATTAGCATAGCATTTAAGTGTAAACTGTATGTGTCTCATGCACGAAAGCTCAAAAAAAGCAAAACGCGGGTGTGTCTTTTTGTTAACATACAAATTTTACAATTTTCTGCAAGGAAAAGAATGAAAAAGTTTTTAGAAACCTTAAAAAGTGAGTTTAATAACCAAAAAAAAGGGCACATGAAGGATTCGAACCAACGACCTCCTCCCCGCTCCGTCTGGGTAAGGTGCTCTGCCACTGAGCTAATGTGCCGATACTATTCGAGTCGAAATATGCGTTCCCTTGCTTCCTTAGCGCATGCGCAAGAGATTCCTCTTACATTTCGGTACTTTGATATCAATCACACTCTTTCAAAGGGTGACAGAGAGGTGGAAACTTTGACGCGTGTAGAAAGAGATGGCGATGGAATACGACAGGTGGCGGGTGAATTTGTCTGGCGTCACTATTTTCGTAGCTGTTAATAGGCTGTAATGTACTTTTGACATTGAACTTCAGCAATCAGGGTCGATACTTGTACCTATAGCGTACAAATCGTTAAATAACAAATAAAATCGCGTAACATCTCGGCTCGTAATGTGAAGTTCAGAGTAGATTGGTGTAAAAATTATGCTTAATGAATTAAATTGGGTTTAAGTGTCATTTTGCTCGTTATTATAACTCTCCGCTTCTAGTAACGCCTACGCTAAGTAAAGCAAACGATTAGTTAGTTCAGGCCTAATGTAAGGAAATGCAACAACTATGTTTATTTTTTTGCCGGGCATTTAAGTTTTTGTATTATTTTGAACATTGACGTTTTTTAATCATAATATCCAAATGAATAATTCGGATAAAAAAAGAGCACACCACAAAGTCACAGAAGAATTATTATTTAGATTTCGTTTAGAAGTTTCGTAGTACCTAAAAGTTACAATATCCATGCGCGCTTTGATAACGAGCATAAGTTTACAATAAAGGGTTTGGAAGATTTTTGTATGAAGCCTGGCCGGCCAACTTCCACCATTTTATTTTATTTTCAAAATAGGGGCCACTCGTAAAACCTAGATTAATCGATAACTGGGCATCAATACAAACACGTTTTGTTTTAACAAAATGTCTAGTATCACGTATCCGAGAGAATAAGCTATCAAAGTTAAAGTCCACTCACTGGTGGCATCTTCAGCACAGCTTTGATTTGATTAGCCACACATAAAGCCATCAATCGATAGCTGGCATTAATATAAGTAAGTTTTTTACAAGACAAAATGTTCTCACATTTTGTATCTTGGAATGATAAAATAAACTCAATGGGAACAATTTTATTAATAGATTTGCTGTACCAGGTTACCATGATTATCAGGATGTGGGTCGGGGTTTTATTTCACGACGACTACGCACACCTAGAGGAAGGAAAAGTTCATCTGTATGCTTTTGTGCGACAGACATGTACGAAAATGGAAAGAGGAAATGCAATAGCTATAGAAGGGAGCACTGCAACACGTTCATTCAGTGGTAGTAATGGTTTCATTCAACCTCTACCCTTTGTTCTTTACTATACAAATTACCTAAGAGGAAGAAGACTCTCCGCTCTTCGGCTGCCACGGCTTGGGTACGCGTGCCAAGAACACCAGCACAACATGAATCACCAGGCTACTTTATCTAGTTGGCGACAACCCTCGGGAGGAAAAATAATTATATGAATAAAACAGAGTGGTCGAGGATAATTTTTAATCTAAACAAATAAATAAAAGTGTCGGTTTTTTATTTTAAAATAAAATTAATTATTTTAAATTGTAATGTCTTACTGACGTTGTTGTATATTATGTAGGTGCTTACTTTTAGTTTTATTTTTGTAATTATATATAGTTCTAGTATTTTACTGAATACGTATGAAAAAAAGTTGATTTGTTATAACTAAACTACCGTATTAACTAATACGGTAGTTTAGTTATAACAAATCAACTTTTTTTCAATTTTAACTGTTCGTTCCGGATAATATCCAGAGTGGTGTTTTTACTATTAACCTAAAGGGCTCTAGACACAACAAGGCCATCTCGTTCTGAGTTGGACTCAGTCAGTATTTACATAAATAAACAGCAGTAAACCCTATACTGTAATGGTTATCCAGTACTAAGTAACAGGACCCTTAAAGATGAAAAAATCTTTTGTGTTAGAATTACATAAGAGTTTTTTGTTTACGGAAATAGTCTTTGATAACACATAGAATGAGATAACTTTTATGCTTAAACTTAACAGGTATATGATAATATCAGTAAATATCTCATAAAACGGGATTTTTGTTTCAATTTTTATCGTCTCTTATTTCTTATACAATTTCTATATTCCATTGAAATGAACCATTACTTATTTCTCTTAGTATTTTTTTCTTACCATTGTTATTTTTATTTTTTTTATATGACGGGTAGACTCACCACCTTGAAGGATGAAAGTAACTAAATCACCACCCTGCAATATTTTTCAGCAGCTACGATCGCGTAGCAGCCGGTTCTCTACACTAAAAGAGAAAAAATAACTGGTTCTTGATGTAAAAAGAATATCGTTTATATAATCTTGATTCAAGACCGTATGAAATCGCAGCTTGTATGGTTTGTGCGAATTTGTTGTACGAGGGCAGGTGTTAAAAGATTTCAATTGCAGTTGGATCCATGTTTAAAGTGCAATTTTGATCCTACAAGCTTTGTAATAAGGATTTCTATGAACGTCATCACTTGGAACTTCAAATATGTATAAAACTTCCATACGTCCTGTGTCCCTAGTATTAGCGAGATGCAATATCGTAAAACACAGTGCCGCCGTGGTACGGGGTCAAACCCGATAGATTCTCCACGCTATGGAAATAAAACTAATATCATCGTCATAAAGTAAGACCCGACAGAAGATCGATGACAGATAGGGCCATAAATTCCCATTCTGGAGACCCCGAACAGGAAATCGAAGTGTAGGTAGGCTGGCTGCCAGATGCCAGATGGTCTAATGGTTGGACGACATAAAGAAGGTGGCTGGGCCGACCTGGACCAGAACCGATGCATCCAGAAGCGATTGGAAAGCCATGCAAGAGGCATATGTCCAGCAGTGGACGCAAGTATGCTGAAAAGAAGCGAGAGTAAGATCCCAGGGGCGTCAGGCCTTACTTATATTTTGATTAACAAGATGTTTAGGATTAAGTAGTGTTAGTATGTACAACAAGACCACAAGCGTATTCATATCTGCTAACTTAACTAAACTTCGTTAAGTTAACGAAGTTTTGTAAAAATTTAAAAGTCTCAAGGCGGATTTTTGTACAATATGTTCCATAGAATATTACTAAAAATTATAATTACTAAAATATTATAGACTTTAATACAATCTCCCGCGCCTGTAATGGTTTCGAGAGTACTTCAAACTTCATGCAACTTTCATTGTTGCCATGGAAACCACAGTAGCGCATTAAACATATTTTATTAACACACGCATAATCCATTGTCTGTAATAAATTCTAAATATTAAAGTACCACTTCGTGTTGTTGTTATCCTTGTACTGGTACGGATGTAAATAGTGCGAATCGCATCACAAAGCATCTAACTGCCAATAGTTTCAGATAAATGTGCTCCTATTAATTTATGACGTCCTAGTACTCGATGGCGTGCAATTGGTTCGCCCCGCCTATTAAACTGCAATAGAAGAAGAGAAATCCATTGGTTTTAAATAACATGAGGTAAGTTATGAGTATGAATGTGGATGGCTACAAAACTAAGAGAAGACCAAAGAAACGCTTTTTGAAAGATGATATATTCAGCCTAGAAAAGCTGACACATGATACGACGACTAATAAAGAGTATGGAACAAAAATACGTTCTGTGCCGACCCCAAATAAATTGAAATAAGGGCAGGAAAATGATGACCTATTAGTAAAACGCATTTTAGTTCGGGTACATTGACCTACAAATGAATTTGTGCCATATTGCTAGAAAAAAAACCCACCTAAATATTTCTCATGTTTTTATTATTCTGGCATGTCTCGGGAAATCTCATAAAGAATTTCTTTGATCGAAAGTGGAAAAGGCACTTTTGATCGCTGGCTTTATTTAATTAATGGATGTAAAAATAATTGTCTAAAATAAGTTTTGCTTGCGTTTACTATACAGCTGTATGCAATGCTGTTAATGTGCCTCCCACGAACGGTCATCGTGGTGACGGACGTTCGGCCCGATGGCATACTTTTATGAATTGAATTGAACGATTATCACTGAATTATCATTAATTTGATTTTTTTTATAATACAAGGAAGGAGTTAGTTAAAACTTACAATTTTTTCGATAAATTGACATTTATTAGTAAAAACAAAATTTCATCCTTCTTAGGGATTGAAATTCTAACAACACCGTTGCGTTAGCTTCCAACCATACGCCTAGATAATAAATTTTGTGATTTTTACTTCGAAAAAAAAGAACTTTCCGTAAACAAGTTCATTCCCTTGTTTAACCCTTAAATCACACGTATAAATAAATTTTCAATCGTCAGCGTAAACACAAAATATTATGATCCTTTTTTTTCGGATGGGAAATCATCAAATGACTCTTCCCGCTCTGGGCGGAGCAGGAGGGAGTGTCAGACTTTTACTGACTAAAACCCATCCATTTTCCTTCATCGCCCGTTGTGTTCCGGGGCCACGGTATCTCTAACTTTAACCTATTTAACTCCCTTAGGGGTTGAATTTCAAAAAAATCTTCCTTGTTCCTTTTCTACATTATAAAGGGAACCACTGTGCAATATTTCAGTAAAAAAAAATAGTAAATTTCAGTAAATTGCAGTAGTGTTTGGGCTGGGCGTCGATGAGTCAGCAGAACGTCACTTAGGCTACACGATTAGGCTAATAAATTCAGGAAAAACATCAGTACGTTGCAAAATTAACATATCATACCATCACTCACGCCTATATTCTCGAGGAATTAGGCAGAAGTATTCCTTATAGCTGATCCTCATTTTACTTAATTACTTATTTATTTAAGCTCGTAATAGGAAAATCGGTATGTTACACCATGTTATTGGGGATGACCCTATTGCCATCAGCCGGGTTCGTATCCAGACTCCTTGACTGCTACTGAGAAATCCCTGACGAAAAAAAAACAAAAACACTTTGGCTGACCTGAATGAGGAAGGAACCTCATGCTCTACAGTCGCACTGGCGTTCAGTAGATCATCAAAAATTTTGGATGAACACAATAAAGGCTAAGATTATTTCAACGTCGGGTACCCGAAGCAACTACGTCACAGGTTTAGGCAGACGAACTTTTCACTTTGTCCACTAGAGGCGTTGATGTTGCACCCTACATGGAGTAACGAAAAGCGATCGAGTCAATGGTAAAGTACGTTTTGATTAGAACTTCAACTTCTGATTTTCATTATTTGATGCAGGCTGATAACCTGAAGTATAATTATCTTGTAAAAGTACAACGAATATAATGTGCTGTTTTCAAAAGATTTAATGAACAAATTTTGGCAGATGAAGATAAGTGCGATAGTTCATCTTCTTTGTCCGTGGCATCGCAGAGATCACTGTAGCTGCACGTAATGGGGATCGCAGGGCAAGAGATGTGGCCTAGCTCGCCGTCCGTCCGTCTCATGACGACAGGCCGTGTCGACGGCGCGTTCGTGTTCCACGCGCGCCTCAAAGAGAGTCAGCAATAGGGAAGGGGTCCGCAAGGGCCGAAGCCTGCCGGGGCTGATACCGTGGCCCCGGATCACATAGGGCGATGAAAGAACCCTCCTGCTCCGCCCAGAGCGGGAGGAGTGAGTGAGTGAGGGAGAGAATGAAAGAAGGAAAAAAAAAGGGCAAGAGATGTGGTGGAACTTAGTTTGCGACACAGGTTTACACCTATATGCTGATGTTTCGTCAAGGTAGCCCCGTTTAAAATTGTTGTAGTAACTTTTTCCCACATTATGGGGCCTATGACTAGAGGTTTAGGGGCTTCCAGATGGACCAAGGAAAATAGGGAAATAACTGCAATGTTCATTATCGTATATGGATACTTATCAATTGCGTAAACTGATTATGTCATGTAAGCATTTTGCGTTATCAGCCCCCATATTTACAAACGCTTCGATTCGATTGGCGTATGTCCATTTGGCTCGATTTCGTAATGCCAAAAAAATATAGTTATACAACTTGTCGAATCAAAAGCGAATCGAAGCAATTGTGAATACGGAGGCAGTAGAAACTCTAGTTTAGATTTGTGAATTCATGGCACTAACCTAAACTGACCCTTCTGTATTTATGACAGCCTGGTACTGCAAATAGTTTACGTTCTAAATGGATCAATACTATCTCCGAGCACATGGCACGCCAGTGCGGTTCCGATGGAAACAAAGCAACTGGTGATGACGTGCAGTTATTATCGACTTATCTTATAACTGAGCGATGCACTATAAATAACATGATTATGTTTTATTAAAAATGGGTTGTGAAGTTCAAGATTGTTGATATATTTTATCTTTTGACATTTCTGTGTGCAGATCTTAAGGCTTCACAATGATTACTTATCTTAGGCAAGTACATATAAAACAAAACTTACCACAGCAACTGGCAGATTTCGTCAGCGTCTTGCATGAAGTAGAAACCTTTCAGTTCCTGGAGTTCTTTCGAAATCGACGAATTTTCACCACTAAATCAGATGTAAGTGTAGTTATAACCTAAAGCATTATTTTATTGGTTCTCAAATTGCATTTTCAGGAGGGCGCTGTAGGTCAACCATATCTGAAACTATCTGGAAGTAGCGTTGACTACTACGTGGATGACCACGTATCAAAAGAACCCAGATAAGGCATGAGAACAAGATCGATAGCGTTCAGTTTCAATACCAGGATAAAGTTGGTAGTAATAAAGTTGATGTGTGACAACAAGGTCAGTAGTTTTACTTCCGGTAAGTGAATAATTTATCTTTATGCCTTTGAAAATAAGAAAAACTTCTTTTCTGTGGGAAAAAGCATAGTTTAGGGTAGGACTCACTGTCACATAAGTACTAAATTTTTGCCATGTTCCACAGGTTGTTGAGCGTGCATGACAACTCCTTCTGATTCCTGTTTCGCTAGTGATCTGCACGCGTTGAGTATCCATAGCAACGAATACTGAAATTGGTGTAGGTGTTGATCTAACGTAGTCCAGATTTTCTTTTTAAATTTTTTATTTAACGCTGCAGTTGGATTTTTAATACATATTAAATAATATTTAGGTTTTGGACTCCGGGCATGGGGTCAGCTCAGTCAGTCAGTTTTTACAAAGTAAACCGCCTTAGCCAATGCAGATGTGACTACAAATTATTTTTGTTTTGAATTCTAGGCACCTAACTTCTATCCAACAGGATTCTAAAAAGTTAAAACTTCTGTGTAAGAATAACATGTGTATTTTTCTCATAATTGCATTTATCAAATTACTGTTCGTTAATATGTGCTACCGTTGGTATATAAGAAGTAAATTTGTCTCAGCAGTAGAAACTTGGTAAGTATATCATTTAACGTGCTACGTGATGCTACGTCGTAGCAAACGTCATGGCAACGAGTACTACACGACCGTAGCAATACAGGAAGCTACAATAAATCGTTTAATGGCATTAATTATTTAATTTTGTACCCTGACTTCAAGTATCAAAAATAACTTAAATTAAATGTGTAACGGTTAATGTTATGTCTACTTTCACGTCATCATAATTAAGCTTCTGATTTAAAAGATCATGAAGAAAATTATGTAGTTGTAAACTTGGCCGGTGTCCATAATATCTTTGGTGCAATTCAATTGCACGCTACAAGAACTAATGGACGCTGCAGAAGAAACTGCAAGTATTTTTTTTATTAGCGTATAACAACATAATTCATTTAAAATTACGATTAAATATTTACTTAAAAACATTGCAATTTGCACAAACGACTTACTTTGATGTCTAAGAACACTGATCACTGATGCTAAGATACAAATGATGTACTAACTATGTGAGTATTACGAAATTTGGATTTTCAAAATTATTATAAAACCTGTTGTTAAAACCGGCATTTTGTGCCTATTAGTGCTCTCATGCTCCATATAAAATACTCGTATTCAGCTGCATTCAGTGAAATTGGAAGGGATCAACCCCAAAACAGATGAGAAAAGGTTAGCAGATGATGACCCACCAGAGACAGCGAGAAAGGACTAAAGTACTCAGACCGGTTCGTATCGAATCAGAACAGAACGCATTCATGAGCGCATAGACTTGAAGGCGTTAGACGTTGTTGTAGAGCCACCGATTGCATAGACCAGGGGCAGAGGCAAGAATGACTGAAATCTCTCGAATTATGAATACCTGACACAGATCGATAAATACAAAGTAAATGGTACGCGGGGCGATATAAAACTCTCAAGGATATTTTGACGCAAAAGAGTTCGGAAGTGTAGTGATACTACCAAAATCATTTTTTTGTGTACCTAAATCTTTTTTCTAATCGGTCGATATGACTCGTAGTCGCTCGGATCAGAATTCGTGCAATGTTGTCTCAAAGAATAATGGTAGCGTCCTGAACTCGTGGCGGTTACCGCGCGGTGTAAAGGAAGGTTGAGGTCAATGTTGTCTAATAACCCGTGACCCTATTAGTCATTACTGCGCATGTTCGACGGCGGAGATTCCCCTTTAGAGTACGGACATATACATAATATATCAGGACTACAAAAATGCTAAGGGCATATTTGTAGTGTTTATAAAGTTAGGCGTAACACTGAATAGTTTTCGTTAGCTTTTATTAAGAATACATAAATGTTTCCTTATACTTATTATTTCTACGAGAACTTTTGGTTAACGTGAAACTTACTGCAGCCAGTTTGTTATTGCATTCAATTTTGGTAGACTACCTCTTCATATGAATGGTACTCGGCCGTATTTACTATTCATTGGATTTTTGTAGGTATGCGTATTCCTTGTAGTGATTTTACACAACAATATTATTATAATCATTCCTCATCCAGGCAGACCATACGAATACGGCGCGTATTACTAGGAGCACATGACCCATCAAGACGTAGATATTACAGAAATGGGTCAAGTTAAAAAAATCCCTTCGGCAAACCGCAGGAGGAGGTAGATTTCGAAGAAGGTTCCACCCATATTTTTTTCAACTCCTTAAAATCCTCCCTTAGAAGTTTAGCATGGAAAACAAAACATACATGTAAACAATTTGCTTTAAAAAAAAATTGCAACGCTAGAAATGTTTACTGTTTCGGAGATATAATTTTTTTTCCAAAAATTTTGGAAATTTCGACCCCTTCCTCAAGTTAGTTAGGGGTTGCATCAAAAAAGTTTAAATAAATGGAAAAAGTTATGGCCAAAACAGAAAAACCATTGACGAATTTCGCCCATTCACGAACTTAACCTAAGTTTTGACCCTTTCGATTTTTTGGCCAAGTTTGAAAGTAACCGGTGCATAATTGCGACCTGTAGGCGTAGTAGTAGTAGTAGTAGCGTAGGTGTAGGCCTGTGGCTAAATTTTACTTGGCACCCCACATACATCGCATGCGTATATCTATATACGTATAAACTTTTTAACCGGCGGTTGATTTGGGCTCAAGAGGTCATAACTAGACCCCCTAGTTATGGTAAAATTTTCGGAAAACTCGACTTTAGGTGCAAGACCAATAGGTAGATTTTTTATGACGAAATCTACTTGGATTCAAAGTTTGTAGACGCAACTTTATCTTGGTGTATTGGAATGTGCTAGCTGACATGTGACAGTAGTTTCATTTAATGGCGAGGAGTTTTTCCCCCCGGTCAAAACACGTGAAGTGGCCGGGCGTTCGGGCCTGTCTCTTGAAAATGTTGACACTCAAAAAATTGCCGACTTCAACAAAATTTAAGTGTTTTTTATATTTTAAAAACTACAAAACAAAATAAAGCGGAGTGTGTTTGTTAATACACCTAGTGCCAGTTTGTAGTTTCTGAAAATATATAAAAAAACTGCAAAAAAAAATGCTTACATAATCAAATTGTATTTATTGTAAAAGTCATTAAAAAGGATGTTTCCGACCCTGCCAGGATTCGAACCTGGAATCTCCTGATCCGTAGTCAGGCGCGTTATCCATTGCGCCACAGGGCCTGTTATACGTAGTTTTGAAATAGTCCATAACATTTATTAAAATGACGTCATCCTAATGAGAAGTTATCGATTTCTATACATTCAGAGTGGGGGCGGGCTATCGCGCATGAATTCGTCGCTAAAGGCGTTTGTGTAGAGTATAAATATTAGATACCACAGGGCATAGAGTGTTCGCTAAACTACAGATTTTTGTCGCACACAATCATAACATATCGTACTTTATTTCTGACACTTGTTTTCGTGGTATTATATGAGTTTTATGTTTTAATTATAATGTTTCTTTTGAATGATCACATAATCATCGTTCTGTAAATTACGAGAGTGAAACTGAATAAATAACTGAAATCCTGATAACATTTTGTTTTAATACTTTCTGCGCCTTTCATATTTTTAATTTTGCAATCTTATTTACCAGGGTGGCCTCAACAAAGAGCTCCGTAGTTCTTTCAGTTGACTCATTTAGATCATAAATAGGATAATGATGTCGATTATTATAATGATTGAATTATGAATAACGTTAGATTGAATTATGAATAACATCAAGATATTTTTAGAGCAGCAGCATCAGTTCATACTTGTCAAGCACATTACACAACAAGTCTTGACGTAGGTATAAGATGTGTTCTAACTTCCACTTACTTGAAATCAACAAGAGATTTTAATGCTGAGTTTTATCTCTTTTCGCTTCCGTTTTACCTATTACAATCTATGCACATAATTATAATATTCCATTTAAAAATAATTCTAACGATCAGCAATGGCTGTTATTTGAATTATTAAAGCATTTTATGCATATGGAAAATAAAGTCACATTTTCCTATTTTGGTCGTAAAATGTCCTTTATGTATGCTGTTTCTTCGGTAATAAACGATGAACTAGTCTTATTAATACTAAAAAGATTGTCCGAATCCTTGTAGTGGGATCAGCGTAACTGGTTTTTTATTCAATTCTCCATGTTAACCATCGTGGTATTATTTGTTCCTGTTTCTTATCATACAAATATAGGTAGGTATCATATAACACAAGCCATCCATCTTTTCCTTTGGATGGTTTTGTGTTATTTTTATTGTTCTATGAAATCACTAGGTTTTAAAGCTTTTTTTTTTCAATTCTCTGGATGAATTTCGCATAGTTTTCAAGCTTTAATGCTTTATGATCTCCTGGTAATTCAATGTAGTATTTTAACTGACGTAGTATTTTCCACGCAAGCGCAGTAAGAACCACTCTACGCCGTGGACCCACCACGTGGTGAGTTTTAATAAGTACCAGGCCGAATAGTAAGTTAGAATTCATGACTGCATAGTTATTCTGAAGTCAAAGGATAAATATTAATAAAGGACATCATGCGTTTTAGTACAAATTCCAAAGTGAACAAAATAATATCTGGTGTCTACCTTATGAAGACGAATTTGACTGATTTGACTATTATACTGTAAATAGGTTTTTGACATCTTAAATGTTTGTGTGAAAACAAACGAAATTGCGAAAGATACATACAATTTATTATATTGTACATAAACTGGGTTATAAATAATTGTAAAGTCGAATTTGACCTAAACATTGATAACAAAAAGCGAGTAGTTCATGTCTATTTGTAACTTAAAAACGCATAGCTATAAGGTAAAAAAAGGTTTGCTCTTTCTGCTGTATTTAGGTTAATTGATCGGCAAGCAATTAGTTATTTGAACCTTAAAAGAAAACAATATTGTATATCAATATAATATGTTTATAGTTTAGTTGCGATCATGCGACCATCATACCGTCTATCTACTATCGTATTCATTAAGTATATAATTAATCGTGGAGTTGATTATAATTGGCTGCTTAATTTACATACCCACTCCAGAACCGCAAACATTGGAAAAGGTCATATTAGAGAGAATGGTATCCTGTTCTATGCGCGCACCAATATTAGAGATAATGGTATCCTATTCTATGCGCGCACCAATATTAGAGAGAATGGTATCCTGTTCTATGCGCGCACCACAAGTGCTCTGCGGGAGACCTAGTGCTTCATTAAAAATGACACTCAAAAAACCGGCCAAGTGCGAGTTGAACTCGCGTGAAGAGGGTTACATACATTGTTAAAGTCAAATTATTATTTTTTTAATTTCCTAATTTGTCCCCCGAAAATGACTTTATTTTCAATTGATGGAATTCTTATAGGTTTTCCTGTAATCTACAAGCAATGAACTATATTTTGTATTTTGGAGATCAGGTGGGGGAATAGTCAATTTTCGTCTTCTTTCATGAATAAAATCAAAACTATTTATTTTACAATATAACAAAAATATATTTAAGATTCATAACGAGTCCTTTCATTAGTACACAGTAAGGTTTTCAAAACTTTTTTTTAATTTCCTAATTTGTCCCCCGAAAATGACCCTTATTTTAAAATATATTTATTTACTTTTCACATCTGTGTTTGGGTCATAGGATTACACCATCCTACCAAATTTCACCTGATTAGGTCCAGTAGATTTGGAGCAAATTGGCTGTGACAGACAGACGTACAGACTGACAGACGCACGAGTGATCCTATAAGGGTTCCGTTTTTTTCATGTACCGAACCCTAAAAATGTGAAATAGTGAAAATAATATGCACTTACCCATTTTTCTGTTTCATTGTGAAAGTTTTCACTTTTATTGATGGATTGCGGATCAGGACGCGCACCGTGCACTGAGTCAAACCTGCATGGTTTGACTCAGTGCATGGTGCGCGTCCTGATCACCGGGTTGAAATGTATTGTGTTGTATAACTGGAAATTAAAAAATTAGTTCTCTTGAATTTGTACTGTTAGTTTGTAACTAGGAATTATTGAGTAGTGGGGAAATAACTAAACCCCAAGCAAGCCCCACGGTGCATGTCAGTAATGGCTTCCAAATATAAACCACAGGGTCTAGCTGGAACATTTTTTTTTTAATATAAAACCCCAAAGAGTTACCTATAATTATAAGAATCAGGATTTTTTTATATCATCTCCTGCTGTTAATTCGTGGATGAAAGCTTATATGATAGGAAATCACAACATTATGAAACAAAATTAAATAATATGCATTATTATTTTACGCGTGAGATGACAGAACCGATATATAATAATAATGCTCATTATGGCTTTCCACATTATTACCGTTATATTAACCTACCAGGGCTGTATAGCTGAAAAGTAGTTGGTTTGTAATATGAGTAAAGTTTCTTTGATCAATGTCGAGTAGTGTAGAAAGTTAAAAAGTAGTGAAAAATTGTTGTTCTAACACTGTTTTACAAGATGGCCGCCACACCGTTCTTTACATATAGATATTAATATTAGTTTAGTTGTAGAATGTGGGTCACGGCATGGATAATGTCCAAAGATGCCAAATTGTTGAGCTTAACTAATTAGTTGGTAACTTACCTAATTGTTAAGTTTAAAACTGGACGCTGGAGTAGATGAGACTATAACATTCACAGTACTGAGTTGATTTTACCCTGGTTCAAATTATTGCGTGGGGTGGATTACGGAAACTTATTTCATAAAATTGCGTATTCAATTTTGAAAAATTGCTTTACATGAGAGCCACTAAGCTGAAGAAATAGTTATGGTGTAGCACACGAATACTTGTGGCTCAGCTTGTGAGAGGCTGATGTATGGCAGTGGACTGTGATAGGCTGCATTAATTCTTGTGTAAGCAAATATTTAACAAAGCTATTAACAATTTAAACAACTATACAATAATTAATAATTTTTATGTTTGGAAAATGAGCCAGCCTCTTGAGGGCGGGAGTCACTTCAAAAAGCAAGAAAGTGCTACGACATTGCCCAAAAATTCAACAAGATAGCCAATAAATTTAAGCGCTTGAGAAATAACTCACTGTTTCCACCCAACTATTTCCTCCCTGGGGGTCTCCCGAGTCGCTAGTTAATAGTGTGTGTTTTTAAGCTATATCGCCTGGAGTACCAGGCATTCAGGTAACAGAACAGGTATGTCACAAACAAACGTCATAGCAAATATGCAATTGTCGCGCGGCTAAAATCGGAACTAATGCCGCCATCGTGTTTTTTCACTCAACAGTTTCACAAAAATGTTTACCGATAGCACCTCCCTTACCACGCCAGTCGAGCGCCAATACATCCTTACAACCTGTAAAACGAGGTATTCAGAAGATTTGTATGTTCTTTTAGTCAAATAAGTTAAGTCAAAGTTATCATCTTCGGCTTAAGGGCCAGAATAACCCCAAATTGTGATTTTTAAACGGCTCTCGTTATATTATTACTGAAGCATTCACTTTGTGATTATTATATAGCAAATTTGAGGTCTGCTTCTAAGATTCATCTGTTTCGTAAACACGATTCCATAAAATTTTCTAAATAGAAAAATACCTCAAAATTACCTCTAAAATGAATTATACCTAAATGGATTATTTTCAATTATAAACATTAAATTAGGTCAGGATAGTCGATCTATGTATAACGCAGTTTGGCATCATGATAAGTGCATCGAGCTGGCGTCGTATTGTAACGCAAAGCTCAAATATTCATTACTTCCATGTTTTATTACTCATACTATTTTTCAAAACAGACACTTGCGCCCGCCCCGCGTCTCGTTTAGCGGACGCTCTAGGGTTTTGGGTTGATCTCATTTATTAACACTACAGTTCAAATCTTATGCCGCATTACCATCTGAAATACTAGTTTCAAATGTGATCATTTACTAGAATCAAATCTGCGGCGCCTACGGACCGACGACTTCAATATTTCTCGACACAGCTCAACTCTAAAATTTCTAAACTAAACTTTTATAGAGGAATGATTTGATTTTTTGTTTGTTACGATGTAACTCAAAATTAACAGACTGATTTAAAATAAAACCACCATTAGAAAGCTACATATTTATCTAGTAATATAGGCTATAAATTATATTGATACCATACATATTAGCCGAGCAATCACAATTTTTGTCGAGCTAGGCGGAAAGAAATACTGTGTAATAAAATAATCTTAAAACAGAGTTTATTCCATCCAGCTGAGCTAATTTGCCGCTACAAATGGCATTCAAATTCGTCCTTTGATTACTTTCAGCGACAGTAGCGACGGACGCCCTTCAAATTGAACGGGTGCAGCTGCGGCCAGACGAGGAACTACTAACACATGCATAAACCCGAACAGATGGCCTTGATTTAGTTGAATGAAAACAAGTCTTCCCTGAAGTTTAGGTTCTTCATGAATGCAGTGCTTCTGCACGTCTATGCCCGTAGTATAAGATCGAAGCGGGTCTGCTGAACTAGCTAACATGCTAGTTTTGTACACCATTCGCTTGTTTATTTCAAGTATATTCTTGCTTTAAAAAAATGGTTTTAGCGTTTATTTGTTTATGCTCTTGCAGCTAATTAACAATTTTTGCCAGTGGCAGATTAATACTGAGATTAAGACACAAACATTCTTAAAAAGTCGTGAATCCTCTCGGATGTTTTCTATGTTTTTCATAATGTGACGATGTGCATGTTACTGTCTAAAACTAGAAAGTAGTTTATAAACTTTACATAAAATTAATATCATATATTCTTTATTTATATATTTTTTATTCTATTCATCATATATTATTATTGATTTTGATCAAAAGTAAAAAAGCAGGCTCAACTGCTATTATATGCCAAGTGTGGGATTCGAACCCACGCTCCCTTGCGGGAACCAGAGCTTAAATCTGGCGCCTTAGGCCACTCGGCCAACCTGGCTTGTTGATGCCTGGTGAAATAATGCTTCGTATTTGTCATAGATGAAAAATTAATGCCCTCTAAAAGTGCTTTGTTGTGACACTATGTTTTTTCACTTATCATGCTCTAAAAGTACGCCAATATGGCCCTACGAATCGGGACTTAAGTGACCACTTTAGTCCCTAGGGAGTGAAAAGTAATTAGTTTTTAATTTCTTTCATGTGACTTAGACAAACTCAAACAGCCAGTATATACTATTATCTATGGAGTGTGGACCATCATCACTGTGTGATGAAAATGTTGAGAGTTTTAGTTCCATGGTTTTTCCGCAAAGAAGGTGACGCCATCTGTTTTAAATTGCTGTGTGACTGGTTTAGAAAAAGAAACTGATCGCGAAAATTTCTGATTTTTATCGAGTTTAAATTTGTTCGGTTTTAAATAAATTTATTAAGAATGTCCAGTGACAGTGAAGAGTATGACGACGAGCAAAGAGCAAAAGACATATTGATAATCTTTGTGATTTTTATTTTATTAAGTAATATTTATTAAATGATTTTGTACTAAATCGATTACTTAATATTTTTCTTGCACTCAAAGTGAAAGGTACAGTTTGCAACTCGAAACTTAACGCCAACTTAAATTATACCCTCGGTTTCATTGACTCCCTCGCACGCACGGGAGTAATTTTTTTTTTCAATCAAATATAACATTCCATAAGTTCTGTATTGTTATGAAAACCTAGCTTGTTTTCTGTTTTATGAGGTCATGGCAAAGGTTCATCGCGTCAAGGAAGATCAATATTGTTCACGTTAAATACCAGCACAACAGAGCAGCAAGAGAGTATTCGACGCGGCGCGCGGTGCTTCGTATAGTTGTACATTTGGTTCCCGATAGTTATATATAGAGCCAGTCACTAGGAGAAGATGAACAGGAAGACGAAATAGTTTGCCGCCGTTAGTGAAGGCTCGCATCTACATGAGACATGTTTTGTTCATCCTAAACCTGTCTAGATAAAGTTGCCCGAGATAGTCTCTTTAACTAATGAGCATTCTAACTCCGACCGAGAATGAGAGTCAATAAGCTGTTTTTAACCGACGTAAAAAGTTTTAAATGGGATGTATAATTAATAGCACTTTAAAAATCATGTTTAACATTTTAAAATGTTGAGCTGTAAAAAATATTTTTTTCACCTTTAAAAATAATAGTTTCCACTCGGTTAGGTGCTTAGCTTTAGAATGAATTCAAACAACTATAAAAATAATGAATGGCAATATTACCAGAACTTAGGATGCAAAAGCGCCTTTTTTTAGTGCGTATAATATATTCCCTATTTTAAATTTTATCACACTTACGTTGCCTAAAGTCATTTTTTGTTTCGTTTTAACTTTATTTTTTATTAACAAACAATATGACATCAATGGCAATAAAAGCCTAGCTGTTGTACAAAGTATACTCTGGGAAAATACTGAACCTAGATTATTGTTTTAGTCAAGAAAATTTCGTGTTGTTAGTGACGTACTGCTTGAGTTTAGCTTTAAATAACTTGAAAGAAGATGTGCTCCTGATATCTGCCGGTAGATTGTTATAAAGTTGAACACCTTCGTAATTTATATTTTTCCTGCTATATTGCGTTCTTGGAGCGCGCGTCTGTATTTGGTTAGGGTTTCTTTGGCTGTATTTGGATTTTTTCGTGTTGAAGGATAACTCATTGTCAGTTATGATATAATTGTACCTATTTGGCATTTTGGCCTGAACATGACGTCATGACAATTAACGTACTCGTAACGTTAACTTTCATAACGTCATACAATGTAGACAGAGAAAGCACAAACCATTAGGAAAGTGGCATACTACCTGGCTACCACCCTAAAATATCACCTGGTACCGAGCCTAAATGAAATGTCGGTCTTACCTAGAGTTTGGATGCACTACAGATTTGGAATAAAGTTCTTCTTTACGTTATGCAATCCTGGTAGGTACAGATATTTAGATGAATCCCACGAAACGATTTATCCGGCCACGCAGTCACGCAAATCTTATGAAATTATTAATATTATAACTGACTACAGAAAATACAGTCTACATCAATGGACCAACTACAAAATCAACCAACAACAACAACCAAAAAAACCAACTACATCTACAAAATGGACCTGGTTTTCAGAAAACTTTGCTTGCAAAAAATAAAACCCATTTCAAAAACACAAAAAACGTAAAAAATAACTTTAGAAGTGGGTGATTTTTGTTTGTTTTATTTTTTGGCCACCGACTTCTAAAGCTAAAGTTATTTTTTAGTTGTAATATCCTATACAAATATTTGCCATGCATTTATTTTAATTCATGGTACATAGGTTTATACCCAATAAATGGAACTTAACATACCGGGGGTATTGTACACATCTGCGTACCCCCTCAGAGCATACAGGTTTAATAAGCTAATAACGTTATGATGTTGCGTAAGCAATAAACATACAAGCGAATATAGCAATCACGACAGATTTAACGCCTATTTTTTAAGAGTTCTATTAAATATCTCCGAAGATCAGCATCAGATCTTCTCCAAACTTAAATGAGACCACCGCGAAATAATAATTTTCCAAAGAAAAAAAACCATCAAAATTGGTTCACAATTGGCGAAGATATCGCTGAACATAGACACAAAAAAAAATAAAAACATTCAGACGAATTGGTAACCTCCTCTTTTTGGAAGTCGGTTAAATATTTTCTTTATTGAGGAGATTGACGTTAGACAATTTAAACATCGGTAATATTAATTTTTACCCACGACGGAACGGAGACGGTATTTTCTATATTCCTTATTGTAAAGCTGATATTGCGATGCTACTACAACTAGATATTTAAAATACATTCCGAATTAAAAAATAACCTTTGAGTAGGCCAGTCATGAAAATTACCAAAATGGTAACTACGAGTTTTTTATTTGTTACTACTCTATTAAGTTTCTGACACCATTCAAAAGAAATCTTACAATAAATATTAAACTCAGAATTTCCTGCTTGCGTTCAGGTTAAGTTAGTCAACATATAACAAACAGCGATTGTAACGCCGCCGTGAACATAGCAGTTTCAATATTAAAACCTGTTGATATCTCATGTGCTACTGGTAACAGAGTTGAATAAATAATAATTAATGTGCGTTACCCACGTGGTAGATGGCGCAACTAGTGTACTATTGTGTGTATTTCTATCTAGGTGTTTCCTACGCTTGCGCATTGGTAAGAAGGCCACGTGTATGAGATTGTCAATATTTCAGTCTCCTAACGCTTCATGGGCTTCTAGTAACGCTGAGCTGACATAGGCTGACTTTGTGACGTTGTTACGAACGCAAAACGAGTAATCATAGCTACAGTTCCCTCTGCTCTAACTGAGGGGTCCGGCCACGGCAAGGTTCCCGGCAAAATTCAGAACAGTTGGAGTATTGAAAGCTCCGTTGTGCTCCTTAGAAATTATGTTACAATTTGAGTTGTTGCTTTGTAAACAAAAAATGAAGACGATACAGTGCGTCGAAAACTCGTGTGACTTCACATTTGAGTACATTTTTTACTCAAATGTGACCTCACAAGCCCCCACTCATGATCTTTGACACGTTTTGCTTCGTCAATTTTTATTAATTTGATGAAACAAAACACAAGTTTCCAATATTTTTCGATAATCTAACTGTTGGAAAAAACAGAAACATATTTTTTTAGTCAGTCATCATCCTTATTCGCACATCACTGAGGGGAGTACTATGTATTACTGAAACAGCTGGTGCTTCCAATGAGGTAATCTTGAAGGTCAAGGTGTAAAGAGAGACGCTCTTATAACATCAGGCTTCCTAAAAGCTGAATCCTGCTATCGTTACCATCTCACGGGCAATATGTGGGTGAACAACGTCCCAAGGACAATACAAAAACTTCAATGGTCAAAGAAGCCTGTAAGCTACACTTCGATTGGTGTAATGTTGCGTGAACTTGCAAAAATATTAATTAATGAATAGAAAACAAGAAGATGTTTTTCTTTTGTTAATAATTTGTTATTTTGTCACACATACTTTATGCATTTAGAGCAAAATGATAGGCTTAATATAATATAAATTATAGGCGTAAAAAATAAATGCAAAAAGGGGTGGCGGCACATGAGGGATTTGAACCCCCGACTGTCGCGTCTAAACCCTGGACGCGATGCTCTATCCACCTGAGCTAATGTGCCATGTACTCACAGAGACCAAATACGCGTTCTGTAGCGCCCCTCGTTAGTGCATTCTGCGACAGTGGCGCCGTGTGACCTTGGTTAAAATGTCTGCAGCTGCGGAGGGTATCGGAACTAAACATTTGTTCGTGTCTTTTCAGTGGGGAGATTTATGTAGTGTCGCGTACTTTTTCTACGAGACAATAAAAAGCAATAGTACTATAATCAAAGTATTTATTAAAATTACAATAACAGTTAGTAGACCTATATATAACAATTAACTGTTTAATAAAATTAACGTTTGATACCTTAGACAACTTGTGGAAATACAAAGTTATGTTTTTATTCGGTACATTTATTGAAATTGCGGAACTTAACTTGACAGTAATACTCAAATAAACTCTTTAATTGAGTATTACTGTTAAGTAAAGTTTCAGAAACTTTGGTCTGCTGAGGACCATTTTGAAACTTTCTTATATTGGACTGACACACTCGTATGTTGTAAGTCAGTCAAAACTAAGAAAGTTTATGATTTTTAATAACAACACATAAACCTTACGAAGGTTTACACTAATGGTTATTATTTAACTTAGAGTCAAAACATCTCATCAGTACTTCGCACACAAGCGATCGATTTATGACGACCGGCCTATGTCTTTCCTTTTCTGCTGGGGAGTTCGCATGCCCAGTCTGGCACCGTTCGGCCCACGTTAGAGAAGGAGACGTAGCGCTGAACGATACCTGTCGCATTGTAACGGGGTGCTTAAAACCCACTACTCTTATGATGTTGTATCCGTTGGCAGGTATACCTTCACCAGACGTTCGGCGTAAGAGATGGGAAAACAGAAACGAGATAACAGCCACCCCCTGTACGGACATCAACTACCATCTTCACGCTTAAAAAGGCGTAAAAACTTCGTGAGACACACGATTACCTTAAAAGACAGTGCGTCGGATGAAAGGTGCGAATTGTGGAGAAACAGACATCCCACCCCTCCTCACTTCATCAATCCAGCAGAACATCTTCCTCCTGGACAGGAACTGCAGTAGCCAATCTGGAAATCTCTTAACCGTTTGCGGGCTCAGGTTGGCCGCTGTAGAAATAATCTGGCCAAATGGGGTATCACCGACCCGTCCCATATACAATGTCAGTGTAAAGCCCCTCTGTAGGATATGCCCCACCTCCTTTCTTGCCCATCCTTGTAAAAGGATCACCACAATAAACACAGTAAATGCCAATAGTCCATTTAATTAAGTATTATAGCCACATTGGAACAAATATCACAATATTTAAACTTCACTTTAATCAAATATACAGACACAATTAAAACTCACTTTTCTGTTTTAAGATACAAATATACCATTATGGCCCTACTAAGGAGATTTTACTCGTACCGAACTAGCCAACCAACTGCCCTTGGCTCCTTTTATAAACTATCTAAATAACCAGTGTCGCCCCACCATTGCATAAAGCAGTATATATCACTCGAGGGTAAGTACAGATTACTAAACTCGTGTGGTTCACGGCCCTCCGCTTCGCGTCGGTCCTCAAATGCACACTTGATTAGTAATCTGTGCCTTAATCCCCTTGGCGAATAAATAGCTATTATGTTTCTTTTTTTTTCATTTTACCCACAGATATGAAACTCCTTGCTACAACAATGCTGCCGGCCAAGGTAACTTGTTAATTAAGTTACGACGAGTTAGTTGTTTGTTAGTTGACTTTAAGATTTCAAGCGTTTCTCTACAAAATTTAAGTAGAGAAAGTAAATTGTTAATTGAAATTCTTATTTTCTCTTAGGATTAATTTATAAATCAGCTAAGGAAACTTGATTGGTTGAACTAAGTGAGGAACATCGGCGACTTTGGCATCCCCTCATTTTCACAATATTCACACCGTGCCAAAACTACGAAAACAAAGTATTGGTGTGACGTTAACAGTGTAACGGGCCGCCCGGGTACCAGGGTAACATTGATCAAAAAAGCTATATCGCGTGAACGAAGCAAAATCGTGACAAAATTTTCCTATTTTGCAAATATTTTTCAAAGTACGTACGTTCATAATTGTTGTTCAATGTATGTGACGCCATAGTAAAGAAAATGAAATAATTGTGGATTTAGGATTAAATGTAGTTTGGCATTGATATGAGTGGATTTCAAACTAGCATCGACAAAATTTATTAATTTATCTAATTACAAAATGATAAATGAGCAATGCAAATTATTAGAGGTGATAATGAAATTGAAGAAGTTGACCATACGAAATTTTTAGGCATAGTAGGTAATTGATAAAAATTGTAATTGGGAAAAACATATTGAAAATGTATGTATTAGGCTAAACAGCTTTGCATTTGCACTAAGAAATCTTAGGAAAATTCTTGGACGTAAGGCCACGCTGTTGGCTTATCATGGATATGTCTCATCTGTGCTAAGATACGGCTTAATTATATTTACGAGCTGTGTTTGGTGCAGACCCATTAGATTCGTGCAGAACTATTTGTAAAAAAACATAAATTATTAACATTCAACAAGTCTCAACCGAGTCTATTCATTGGTCCTTCGAGCCGGATCAATGAATAGACTCGGTTGGGACTTTATAATAAAAGTAGTGGACTGTATTAAAATAGGTGTAATACCACAATTAACATAATTATGTTAAAAGTTCTGAAGACCGTACAAAGTAATGCCCGGAGTGGCCGACGTCTGTGAGCTCAGTGAGTGGAAGGGCGCGCAGCGGCGCTCGCGTAGCCGGGTTCGGTACGCCGAGCCCCGCGCCCTCCCCGCGGTTGTCCACGCATATGTGAGGCGCCGACAGATGACATGTAAATTTTAATTGACATTTTTATTTTAAGAATTTGACATATTTTGTAATTGAATTTCTTTGGTTATTATTTGTAGGTCGATTTTTAGAAAATTTATAATTGAAATATTTTTATTTAACATTTGTAATTTGATAGTTTAGACAATTCTTGATTTAGTAAGAACTTATAATTTTCTTTTTTGTGACATTGGAATTTAATTATTTTGCTAAAATAGAGTCATTGTTATAGTCACAAAATTTTCATGCCGAATTTACATAGTTGGCGGAATATGAAGAACTAAAGAAGAAGTGTAAAATCTGTAAAATACCATATTTCAGGCAAATAAATGAATCTCTCTATCTATCGATCTCCCGGCCACGCTACCAGTTTTTATATTCGATTCCTGGGTAAGTTAGTATATTTTAGTACACATGTATGAAAAATATTATCGTATAGCTGTCAAACGGGATCAACATTTATTGAGTTAACTGTAAGACATATAATTAATGATAACTGTAATGAGCGACGATCTTCGCAGGGGCTGGTAACAACTGAATGAGAGTTGCCTAGAATCGAGTTAAGAGGCGTGCGATTGAAGAGGCCTTTGTCCAGAAGTGGACTGTTTGCACTTGCGTGAAGATTATAGGCATTGAACTTAAAAAGAAATCACGCGTTTGCACTTTATTTATAATATTAAATGCTGCACGTCCCGTTCACTAGACAACGGGTAGGACGATACTTTAAATTTAATATAATCTGAATTAGGTTTTAATTGAAAGAAAAGTAGGAATAGTATCTGGAAAAATCGGGAAAAAGTGACGCTACTGTTTTCAATTAAATGTATTGGTTTCAATAATACAACGTTTCTAGGGTCATCCTTAATAACATAATAATCGCTAATCTATCTAAGACTGCTTAGTGATCAATGCTCATCCATTTTTTGAATGGGAAGAGGTCTTTGCCCTGCAGTGGGATAAAATAATTTTGTTTTTAATGTGTGCTGTTACTTTCTTAACACCCGTCATTGCAGCAGTTAAATAGCGGGCTGCTATCTAGTTGGAAACATAATTTTAACATTAGTATGTTGGCATTCTGAAGTATATTCCCGCCATCTCAAGAACGAACGATGCGGCCTTCGAATGCACATTCCTGAACACTTCCTGGTGTTTATAAAGGCCTAGTACTTCAAATATTGTATGGTCTGGAAGGATCAATACTGTCTCCCGAGCACATGGCACGCTACAGCGGTTTCAATGGTAAAGATGCAGCTAGCGTGAAGTTGGTTGAGACTTGACTAGAAACTATTTAGTTGTTCAGTATAAAGTAATTTTTTAAGTGTGACAAAAGTTACAACCTTATTGTAGTTAAATTTGACTGGTTATGTCGTTGTGAAAAGCGGCAATTGCGCGGTCATCTATACCTGTTTTAGGTCTATACTCATAAACTGTGAGGATTTTCTTTCCTATTGGAATACTAGTAGGGCTTATTATACCAACCAATACGAAAGAAAACCTTGTCAAATTTCCACAAAAGCAGCTGGAATTTTAGCTGCTTGCTTCCAGTTAGACTAGCAAGGATGGCTAGACATATGTTAATCGTCTGTAAAGCGTTCTGTATTTCTACATCGACTATAATCAGAACTGGCACAGGCTTTTCTGCAAATTCCATTTCTTTTTTACTGCATTTTCCATTAATGGAAACAATCTATACCAGAGGCACGGTAGGGATAGAAATAGATTATATAGTAAAGAAGGCTGCTACCCCCACTACTCTCGTGTTGCAGAGCTATACGGATGTATGCACCTACGTTCGAACGGGAACACAGTCTGGACGGCAGACGGGTCTGCGGGCTCGGCCAGAGCGGCCAAGCTCGCTTATCTGTCTGATAAAACTGAAAACCGGCCAAGGGGCCAAGTGCACTATGAAATGAAACATATTTTTATTTTTTATTATTCGAGTCACTCTTGGCTAAAATACCGGCCATGTGCGTCTGTAGGAATTGTTTTGATATCTAAGGCAAAGCCGATGTCTGTACGTTTAAGATATTAAACAATAAATTATATGGGGGTTTTTGACTTCATTCACTCACATTTCTAGAAACAGGAATGTTTTGACGTGATCACGTCTTATAAATCGATGAACACCGGCTGCACGTACGAAAAAGTGTCACACCGTTCCGCGCGCCAGTCATGTTCCACCTGACTCATCAACGCCTAGCCCAAACCCTTGGACCTAGAAAACTGAAATTTTGCACAGTGGTTCATTTTATAATGTAGACGAGGAATAAGGAAGGATTTTTCGAAATTCAACCCCTAAGGGAGTTAGTTAAGAGTATAGGGGATGAAAGTTTGTATGGATATCCGTAAGTTTTAAAGTTAGGATCTTAAAATTTTGTGTTTAGGCTGACGATTGAAAATTAATTTATACGTGTCTCAGCATTTTTGATAATTCCATCCCCAAAGGGTTAAAAAAGTTGATGAAGTTGTGTATGGAAAGTCCTTATTTTTTTAAACAAAAATCACAAAATTTATTATCTAGGCGTATGGTTGGAAGCTAACGCAATGGTGTTGTTAGAATTTCAATCTTTAAGAGGGGAGAAAAGGTGGATGAAATTTTGTTTTTTAAGTTAGAATCACTAATATCATGATAATGATAATTCAGTGTTATTAATTCAATTCAATCCATAAAAGTACGCAATTTTTCATCAACGTCATCTTGTGACGTTATCACATCAAATTATCGTCCGTAAACCGACATAACAGACAACCCTTTTTTTTTCATCATCCTCAGCCTATTAATGTTCCCACTGCTGGGACACAGGCCTCCTCTCTATGAGAGGGAATGGGCTATAATCCACCGCGCGGGCCCAGTGCGGATTGGTAGATGTCACAAATGTCTTCCAATTTTTTGGTACTAGGACATGCCCGTTTCCTCACGAGTTCACCGTTTTGAGAGCAATGGTGATGAAATAAATTACACAAAGAAATCGCACCGCACATGACATTAAGTAATACAATTCGCGGTGATATGGCAGTGCAAAATTATTTAATACGACATAATATTTATATCAATCTCTAACTGAAACTATATAACCACCCACCAAACCACAAGCAAGCAGATTGATTATTTACTTGCAGATAACTCTTTCAAATTGCTGTAGCGCTAGTGCTCCTGGCAAGCGTACCGTTTCCATGGCAACAGATGCACTGCAGACTCCATACTAGGCGTCTATAATTTTTTTTCACTTAACCGCCATTATAGAGGTTTGTTTCGATGGCACACCATTTTTGGCACACATACAGCAGCAAAAGATTATTGATGAAGTACTTTTTAATCTCCAATGTTTTTTTAAAACCTTTCGATGGCATGAAATATTGAAATAACAAAGTATTTTTTTTGCTAAAGTAATTCAATTGGATTCTGGCGTTTGTTGTGTATTACAATGTAGTTTTTTTTCGTATTTCTACGCATGCGCATTGGCAATAAGTCCACGTGTGTTAGATTGTCAACATTACAACATCTTAAACGCTTCATGGGCTCCTAGTAAAGCTGAGTCGTTTTGCGCTGACTTCGTGGCACCGCTTCAAACGTTAAGGGACGACTCGTACTTACAGCTCCTCTTGTCGTACTGCTGGGTCCGGTAACGGCGAAGTACTCCGGTTGAAATAATTTTGCAATTTGTAAAATCGCTTTAGAAAATTCGCCTTTGTCTGGCTACTTTACCACATCCCTCTTTTCATTTTCAACTAGCACCATTGTTAAGAAATCCTGATATTTAACCTTCCAAAAAAAGCTACAATTCATATTCTTACTTTCATAATCACCCCACACGTTCTTACACAGGTCATTTATACAGGATGTAAACCACCTCATCACGAAGAATGCTTGGTTGACAAGCATTCTGTACATCAAACTAAGTAACTTTACGCAAAAATTATTGTTGTGATGGATGGATTGAATAGTACGGGGGTCGTGGAGGTGTTTAAAGTAAAAATCTTACATTAAAGACTCGTTTTATAAAAAAAAGTTGTCAAAAAGTTGGAACTTTGACCCCCAATATCTCCGTAACTAGAAGGTACCCAGGTAAGGTATAGAACAAAAAAATTATGGCAATGACGAGAAGAGCAAATGGCTTTGGGCTTCGTTAAGAGGTGATTTTCACCCCCGGAAAAAACCATAAAGAAAATAATATTATTTGTTATTTCTATTATTAATTTTACCTTCAAGCTGGCAGCCTTGAGCTGCACCCGAAACTTCCCCGTCAGATTTCAAAATCTTCTAAGTAAGTAGTGCACTTTCCTGTTATCCTTGTACGTTCCCTCTAACTAAAACTCGCTGACTATGACGGCATTCCACCCGTCCCATATATCATAAATTTTTTTTTTTTTTACTAATTGAAAATATCACAGGGAAACGTTTTAAAATTTAAGAGCAGACAAAGTAAAATTAATAGTTGTGATAAGGTGTTTGAATAAATGCATTCATCATCATCATTTCAGCCGAAAGACGTCCACTACTTGCCAAATTGACCAGTCTCGTGCGTCTCACATCCAGTGGATCCTCGCAACCTTAAACCTTTTCTCATCTTTGACCATTTTCTCAACTTTTCAAATAATTAAAAACTAATATAATTGATTTTTTTTTATTTTTTTTTTATTATTTAAATTAATAATTTATAGTATTTTCGACGCAATTATTTTCGACCCTACTTTTTTAATTTCGCCATGTTGAAAATTATCGCCGACTAGGTAGATTGCGGCGAAGGTGGTGTGACGATCTGATCATGTTCACAGGGCAAACGTGGCAGAAATTGCACAGAACAGAGAGAGAGAGGGAGAGGGAGGAAGATAGAGGGAGAAAGGGGAGGCCTTTGCCCAGCAGTGGGACACAATATCGGCTACCAATAAAAAAATGAGAATATTATTATAACTTATGGCTCGTCCTTGAAATATTGTGGTCTCATGTGTTATTGCACTGATTAGTAGATTTTATAAAAAGCAACTGTTACTTAAAATAAACTTAGTAACTGATGTGCGTTATTTATTTTGAGTATGTTATGGCGAAAATATTTTCTGTGATTGTTTTTAAAATATGATTTAGTTATCTGGAAAATATTAAAATACGTATGTACTGTACGTACGGATTTTAATATTTTCCAGAAAACAAAATCATTCTTCGTGTAAAATGAGCTTGCAAAAAAAAATGCAGTTTAAAAGCCTTTGAAAAACTTATATGTTTCATAAAGATTTACAGGAAAAAAAAAATGCATTATTTATATTCAAATATTTTTGATAAAATTAAATTGAGATTTCTTGATCTAATGGTCATCATCATCTTGACCCTTGTACTTGGGGTCAGCGGAATACATTTTCTTTCCATTCCCCTATTTCAACCGTCACGCAATCATTTCCACCTTTTTCGTTCATAACATACCTCACACATTTCTTTCCTCTACTCCCTCTCCATCCATCAACATATTTTAGTTATATTGTTTTTGTGGTAGTAAACGCTAAAATTTTTGATTAAAAATCCTTGATTAAAATGTTATTTCTGTTTGGTAGTTAGTGCCACAATCTACCAATAATTCCAAAAATAACCTCAAAAATTTATCAGAAGTTGATGTTTTCGAAAGTTGAAAGTTCAAAAAATGGACACATCCACGACACACACATCGACTTAAATCCACGACCTTCGCGTTTTAAACGCGATGCTCTATTCCATTCAGCTGAGCTAATGTGTCGCTACAAATGACATCCAAATTTGCGTCCTGTATCGTCCTTTGAGTGCATCCAGCGACAGTAGCGACAGACGCCCTTCATGCTGAACGGTTGCAGCTGCGGAGAGACGAGGTACTACTAACACACCCATAAACCCTTTTGAAGGTCAAAGGCACGTCATACAAGATAGATGGCATTGATTTAATTTAAAAAACAAGTTCGACTTGAGTTATTGCTTGCTGATATAGATATACGGAGACTTTGCTTGCAAAAGCAAAGTCTACGTATATCGTAGGTGGGCTGCGGGACTGTTCGAAAGAGATACCGCGGCCCTGGAACACAAAGAGTTATGAAGGAACAAAAATGGTTTTTAGTCAGTAAAAGTCTGACACTCCCTCTCGAAAAAAAAACGAATGGAAACAATCGTAGGTACTTCGGCTTGCATTCACAAAAACCAAATATCTCTCCTCATTAAGGAATGACGAATGCAATTATTGCGATTTAAACAAGACAAATAAATATTTGCCAAACAGGTTTTCTGGTGCCGACACCATACGCCAGAACTAGACTACACTTGACTTCTTGACTAAAAACTGTACTCTGGTTCGTTAACTATATAATTTTGGGGATTCCTTGCCTGGAGAATATGTTCTTTAATTTTGAAATCATTATGACGAAAATCATTAAGATTTTAATTTAACACATTCTATTTTGCTATAATAAAATCAACAACCAACAATAAAATGTTATTATTAAAAAAGAACGTATCTGTGGCTATTTCACACCACGGTCTATTTTTAGTGACAAGAGAAATCAAAGTCTCTTTCCTATTTTCATACTTATGAGTTAGACACGCTTGACACATGCTGATATAATCTTCTGAGTGTTTAGGCCAGAACAATGTCTCACGTACTTACACTTTTCCAACCCAAAATGACCTACCTACGTGAATATTCTATAACATTTCATACCTCATACTTTTCGGTACCACTATACAATTACCTTCCCAAACCAGATCATGCAACCCCGACAAGTCATGACGGTAGATCCAATACGGTTTAAAGTTATCATTAAATTGTTGTTTTTGTTGTGGCCAACCGTGCTTAATTAATTGTTGTAACTCACTATCTAAATTATGAACATTTTTGCAATAGTAAATATTAGGTAAAAAATCCTCCTAAATTTAATTTAAATTAATCATCTTATATTCGATGGTTAACACCAGTTTCGAATTTTATCGATCGAACGACGAAGTTTATCCATTTTCAAGCTTTTAACGAAGGACCCTACCGGCTGCGCCATGTAAAACTTTTATGTCAGTGGGACTTGACAATCAAACACCTGCTTATTATAATGTTATTCTTACAATATTCTTATTAATAAGTTATTCTTACAATATTAAATACCGACAATTGCTGCACAGTTAATCAACAGCTCGTGTAGATCAGTTTTCGTCATGCCTGATCATGCAGCAATATAAATGTTTTTAGCAAAATTGTTCGTTTAAAATTAACTGTTGGAGAAAATTGAGTGCACTTGAAAACCAAAAAGTATTCTGTTCCCGCCCGGGATCGAACCAGGGACCTTCAGCGTGTTAAGCTGACGTGATAACCACTACACTACGGAAACTACGAGAATCTATTTCAAATGTAGCTTCAGTATCGTGTTTAATTAAATGAGTTTCGTTATCCCATAATCTGTCCACGAATTAGACACAATAGCTAAACAGTGGCGTCTCGACCAAATTGGATATATATGAGTATACTAACTATATTGTTTCGCATTTGCAATATGTATCTCCATCCATTTTATAAACTAACGAGTCTCATTAAAATCAGTGAAAAAATCTAAACTAGAACACAGTTTTTAAAGAGTGGTTTTTTCGGTGGTTTTTTCTAGATACATGGTGGTCACATATTCACAAATATTTAATCCAGACTGGGCTAGATTTCCGTACATTTTAACAAATTAGTGTGTGAGTATCGCCATTACCGAGTGTAGAATTAAGTAATAATAAATATTATTCCCTTTATTCATCTTTTTACAAATTGAATACCTACATTTTTAGATATTAATTTTAAAAAATATAAAAAAAAACCATTTCGATATCGAGAATAGGGTACAAGCTAGCCGGCGATCAGGGCTCCAGAGAGAGGAACCTCCTAACAATACGAACCGGGTCCAGGAGTGCCGCTTTCTGAAACAAGCCCTTGATCACGCTGCCTAACGAGAGCCTCTTCAGGTATTGATCGATGCTCTTGGCAATTAAGCCATGGCTTAATTGCCAAGAGCATCGATATCGATAGCAGTCGTATCAGCCCATGGGCTGATACGACTATCGGCACAATGATCGCTAAGTACACATCCCACATGTCTAAAAGTTCGCGAGCCAAGTCAAGATACTGGGAGTAAATAATCATTAATCAAGCAATACTAAAAAACGATTTTATTGTTGTCTATGCAAGTTTTCACTTAAGATAACTAAAGAATTTAATTTAATAGATTTAAAAATTACATGCACGCATCCCATTTGGTCCATTTCATACGCTGCAAAACATAGTCTCGCCATACAATTTAGAAGGACGTACATTTCCGTTCCAGTAATAGTCTTTAAATATTGACCAGTATTTACGCTGTTTAGCATTAGCCATTTTTGACATAATATTGTATAATCGTTTTTTGTGTAAACAATTGAACAATACCTTAAAATTTTCTAATAGTTCATTTGACTAAGCATTTTCAAACAGAAATCATATCAAATAATACTATAACCATAGCATAGGGATCCGCCACGCCAAAATAGACACTGACGTTACTCACAGAACTACAACAGGATGGATGAAGTGGAGACAGCTCACAGGCGTTATGTGTGACAGAAAAATGCCGCTTAAAATCAAAGGCCAGATGTATAAGACAGCCATAAGACCAGCTGTTCTTTATGGGTCAGAATGCTTGGCTACCAATAAGCATCACCTGAGCAAACTGCACACAACAGAGATGCGAATGCTGCGCTGGTCAGTGGTCGTCACACTGTTAGACAAAATCAGAAACGAGTACATCAGAGGGAGTTTCAGAGTTGCCCCAATAGTTGATAAGGTCAAAGAGAGACGTTTACGGTGGTACGGTCACGTTCAAAGACGCCAAGCGGACCATATGGTGAAGCTTGCCTTAGACTTGCCATCAATGAGACGCACTCGTGGAAGACCACCTGCCACCTGGTTGACGACGATCGAAAAAGATCTGAAAGAAGCCAATTTAGATATGTACACTGCACAAAATCGTGCTAAATGGTAGATGCGAACAAGGAAGGCCGACCCCAAGTAAATGGGATAGGTCTAGGAGGAAGACGAAGAAGGGATCCGCCGCGTCAGATGATGAAATCTTCCGCTTTTTCATTTTAATTTAGATTACCTTTATAATTTATTCTATGAAACAAAATATTATAAAATAACAATAAATAAGCTTTATAACACATTTGCTCGTAAAGGGTCTCTTATTTCACCAATTTCAATATCGTAATGTATCTCATTACGTACTTGTGCGATATTGTAAAGTAAAACGCACGGTTTATCAAGATGCTCCGTCTAAACCGAACGGTAGTTTTTTAAATCTTAGCACAGAGTTTTTATGTCAGAAAAGTGGTCAACATTTATAAATAAATATTTAATTCGTTAATTTAATTAATTTTGACAATAAATTACAACCATTTATCTGTAATAGTCCAGTCATTTAAGTTTAAATTAGGTAAGAATCTCGGAATTCGAGAAATCCAGCTGTAAGTCTGTAAAAACTTGTATATTGACACCCTAAAAGTTGTCTCAAAACCTACATATGGTAGGGTGTACGCAACTTTTACATTTCAAGGTCAAAGGTCACAAAAATCGGTTTTTTGCGCTTTTTTTGTAAATATCTCATTTCCTATGGGTTTATTGCTATTTGTATTTATCATCAATGTTGTAGAATACAAAATTCTGTACAAATTCTGTTTAGAATTTTTTTTTTACGGTGAACCGTTTTCGAGATAGAGGGCGGAGAGCGCGCGGTCACTGCATCACATCAGGTTAACCGGTGCCTCCGGTCAAAAACGTGCCATATATAGTTGATGAACTATCGATAAATCAATTATTTTTATTAACTATTATATTATATTCTATCATTTTCTTCATGCATTAAATCTATATTTATTCAATAATACTGATAACCGTTTCCTAAAATAAAAAAAAGAATTAAAACTTAAATCATAATATGCAAAATGTCATTAGTGTAAATGGGAATATAATTATATTCCCATTTACACTAATGACATTTTGAATAGAAAATAATTAAGTGCATCTTCTTTAAAATCTGTAAATTTTAAAATCCTTCCACTATGTCAAAAATAATACCTGGGAATTATACGGGCCCCTATTATACACTACGGATACTTTCTATTTCTAGCCAGTAGGGACAGATGTTCAATTGTATTGTATAGTTACGACCGTCTTCTCTTTCTTTCAGTTTGAATCGTATCTTGGTAACTACGGACGTACAATTTCAAGAACTATGGCTGATTTGTGTTTTCTATGTAATAAGTCAGATTCGGTTAAGTAATCTACGAACTGCAAGTGTCGAACGAAACGACGGAAAAATTGATTATTTAAAATCAGTAACCTCTGTTAAAGTGCATGAAAAGTGCCGGAGTGTTTACATTAGTAAAAACTGTATCCAAGCAGCAAAACGGAAACAAGAAGAACGAGAAACTATAACTTCTCCATTAGTACTGAAAATTAATACTGAATAAAAAGTGGATAGGTTAGGAAAAAAATGATAAAATATAACAGAATAGTTAATAAAAATTGACAAATATTTATAATCATTGGTTTCATCGATAGTTCATCAAATATATATGGCGCGTTTTTGACGGGGGGCACCGGTTGACCTGAAGTGAGGCAGTGACCGCGCGCTCTCCGCCCTCTATCTCGAAAACGATTCACCGTATAAATTTTTTTGTTAATCAGAATTTGTAGAGAATTTTGTATTCTACAATATTTATAATAAATCAAATAGCAATAAACCCATAGGAAATGAAATATTTACAAAAAAAAGCGCAAGAAACCGATTTTTGTGACCATTGACCTTGAAATTTAATAGTTGCGTACACCCTACCATATATAGGTTTTGAGACAACTTTTAGGGTGTCAATATACCAGTATTTACAGACTTACAGCTGAGTATCTCGAATTCCGAGGTGAACTTACTATAATGACTGGAATATAACAAAAACACAAAAATATGAATATACTTTATTAATAATACTGGCTGTTTTTTGTGTCTTTGCCTTAAAAAAAAGCGCAGATGCGCGCGCATCGCTAATTTGTGAACAAGTAAAAAATATTTCGCGCGCTTTTTCTTTTCGCTGTATTGTTTTTATTTTTTTATTTATTTCCTCGCAAATATGTTATAAAACGTCGTATGACATACGTGCGCTTTGATAATTACAGCCTCTGCTTTCTTATAGCCCTCGCCTATGGCTCGGGCTAGCAATATCGCCTCGGCTGTAATTTTCAACTTACCGCACTTATATCATAATGTACTTTTGCAGCTATACTGCAGGCTTTGACGTAGCGACACCACGTAGCGCACGCTACAACTTTCGTAGCGTGGCAAGCTGTGGTCTATTAATTAACCGTTCTTTAATACCACTAGCAGCAGCTGCGCCTTGCGGCTTGTCCCGCCAGTCGGCTCCTATGGGATGTAGCGTGATGTTAAAAAGCCTAGAGAGACATTAGCACGTTCTAACAAAAAAACAGAACGCAAGATCGTTAGCAATGAGTTGCTACGCCGTAGCAGCTACGGCTTAGCTACTTCGGCGTAGCTACTACGGTGTAGCTACTACGGTGTAGCTACTACGGCGTAGTTACTACGGCGTAGCTACTACGGCGTAGCAACATCGTACAACAGCGTACATTATTCTGAAAACGGATTTAGGCATTCGCTAGCAACTCAGTCAATTGAAGAAACTGCACAAGTTGAGTTAACCTTTTATTCTCTATTATGTACTTAAGAAACGATGACTAAAACCGAAAAATCTCATGTAACGCGAAAATAAACTTACTTAACTGATTTTAATTTTATCAAACCAAGTCAGGAATCATTCATGTACCTTTACTAACTGTTAGAGTTCCAGAACTACATTCAAAAGAAAAAACTGAATCATAAATATTTCACTTTTTTACAAGCTTTCTCTTAGTTTCACCACTATCATTTTTATATTTTCTCGAGATTGCAATCGTAAAATAATATTTTTCTTGGATTTAATTGAGTTTTTATCAAACAGAATAATTACCGTACTAACCGCGCACCGGTCTACTGGTTACGGCGACGCGCGGCGGCACACACGCAAAAATTATTGAAGTTTCATTAAAATCTGTTCAATAGTTTTTGCTTGAAAAAAAAAACTAAATATCCATTCATAAATCCTAAAAACTTTCGCAGTTATCATAGTAGACATGCAATACAGTCATTATGGCAAGCCCGCGACCACTCCATAGATTGCTGAGTTTGGTTCAGAATCATTAATTATGTGAGCCCAATTTGCTCTTATTTAATTACAATACATGTTCGCGACGAACGTCACCAAATCCAAGTGTACATAGTGTTTTTACCATAAACATATAAATTCAGTGATATGGGCAATAACAGTGACAAGTAAATGAGTGAAAAAGTGCATTATAATCAGCAAAACAGTCATTTACGTACGCGCTAGACTCACATGTACTCGCAAGTGGAGCTTTTAAAGTAATAATTTAATGCAATCCAGGTAGCCTAGGTTGCGACCTAGGCCTGGATACAGTATTTTTGTTTAGAACAACTTAGACCCTTCAGGAAAACCACTTGCAGAGAATGTGACAGTCTAACGCGTACATCTTCATTTTAACGTGTAAATTTCGTCTAACAAACTGACAGTTGAAGGATCATTACAGGCTGAAAACCATAGACTCGTAACTAGAAACAGTAAAACTTGATAGGTCATATACTTTCCTAGTATAATTATGACAATTATATGCTTACGGTCTCAATGACGGTTTTCATGAAAACTCAGCTGAAAAGATCCTTCAATCAGCCAAAATTAGAAAGATTGTATAGTTTCTAGTTTTATTTGATTACAGACAATAAAGATAATTTTATTTTTGTACCAGTAAATAGGTAACTGTATCTAATAACTTGTGTTATCTTGAATATAATCAGATATAAGCACAAAGTTATATATTTTGTTAAAATTGTAAAATTTTATAGAGGAATAATTTAATAAAAATTTCCAAAATCAGGAAGCGATTCATGGCTCTCGTTACTATTGGAGGTCGCATATTTAAGTATGCACTGGCCTGTGAGAATAATCATATTTAACACATGTCTGTCACTGATTTGAAATTAGCATAGTTACGGTTTGTTTATGTTCTATTACATTGTAACCTGTGTTTGTAACTTGCTTGTAAAATATTGAACCACGAATGAATATACTCTACCATCTTACTGCTGCTCTTCTCATTATTCCAATAGGTTATGGGCCCAGATCCCTGAAGCACAAATGCTAGAGCATAATTTATAAGTTGAGTGGTTTGAATAATAATTGTGTGCTTGAGAAACTTACGAAATTTCAATTATGTCAGCTGAAGTTGGCATAAGTAGTATCAAGAAGCTGAAAAATTCGTCCGACTACCCAAACTGGAAATTCCTGGTGCGAAATTACTTGGAGAATAAAAACTGGTGGGGAGTAATTTCTACAGACGTCGTAAATGCTGACGTAGACCGGCAGGCACGTACGACAATATGCTTGTTGTTAGAACCAGAGTGCTTTACCCACGTCTACAATGCGAAGACTGCGAAAGAAGCCTGGAATAGCTTACGGAAAGCGTATGAAGATAAAGGTTGGGGCAGACGTATACATATTCAGCGAGAGCTTTTCAACTGTAAGTTAGAGAATTTTGATTCTATGGAAAGCTACATATCTAAAATTACGTTTCTGACACAACAATTGACCGATATTGATGCTCAAATCCCTGATGATTGGATCATATCGATTTTGCTGGGTGGATTGACCGCTGAGTACAGCCCTCTCATTATGGCTGTAGATAATAGTGGACAAGAAATCACGTTAGAGCAAATTAAAATGAAATTGTTACAAGAAGGAAGTAGACAGAGTAAGTTGAACACAGAGTATGAAAAAGTCTTAGTAACACGTAAAGTACAGAACGATGCAAGATCTAACCCTAAAACTAATGATCGTAAGCAGAAGTTCGTCTACAAGTGTTTTAAGTGCCATAAGCAAGGACACAAGGCGTCCGAATGCAAGGAGCGGATCAAAACCGCGAATATCTGCCTGAATACGAAGGGGGCGATAAACAAAGATAAGTGGTATTTAGACAGTGGGTGCTCAAATCATATGACCCATGATAAAAACAAATTGTTGTCTTACACACATGTAAAGGGCAACATGAAGATCGCAGTAGCAAACGGAGAGAAGTTATTGGTGAAAGGACGAGGAAATGCTGAGCCGCGAGTCAGCGAAAACGAAAAAATAATTTTAGAAAACGTTTTACATGTTCCTGATTTATCCATGAACCTTATTTCGGTGAGCGATTTGACCAAGAAGAATTATTGCATGAATTTTGACAATGGAGGTTGCATGATTCAAAATAAAAATCAAATTGTTGCAAGATGTCAAGAGGTCGGCGGAATTTATGAGTTGACAGAAAATGAAAACAACGTCGTGAATGTGACAGTGTCAAAACAAAATGAAAATATTTCGAACATTTGGCATAAAAGATTAGCTCATTTATCGCGTAATTATATGAATAAAATGAAAGTTTTAGTAAGCGGTATGGAATTTAAGAGTACCGATTTTTGCGAGCCGTGTATTCCATGTATCGAAGGAAAGACATGCAAAAGTCCCTTTAAAAAGCAAGGTACGAGAGCGAACGAGGTCTTACAGTTGGTTTTTAGCGACGTTTGTGGACCAATCGAGGAGCCGTCGTTCGGTGGTTCGAGGTATGTTCTTCTATTTATCGACGATTATACTCGAAAGACTCATGTTTATTTTTTGAAGAACAAAAGTGAAACCTTCGATAAATTCCGTGAATACAAGGCGGAAGTTGAGAATGAGACAAGTAAATCTATTAAATGTTTGAGATCTGACAACGGCGCAGAGTACTGTAATGGTAAATTTAAATCATTTTTGAAGTCTGCAGGCATAAAACACCAGACGACTGTACCGTACACGCCAGAACAAAATTCTGTCGCAGAGAGAGCGAATCGTACTATAATAGAAGAGGCAAGAACATTACTGTCAGAATCGAACCTGAGCAAGAAGTATTGGGCCGAGGCTGTAAATACTGTTGTTTACCTAAAGAACAGAAGCCCCACGAAAGCATTGAATAATGCGGTACCAGAGAAGCTTTGGACTGGAAAAGATGTGGATGTAAGTCATCTGAAAATCTTTGGTTGTTTGGCTTATAGATTGATACCAAAACAAAAGAGACGCAAACTAGACATGAAGACGGAACCGATGATTTTTATTGGATATCCAGATAATCAGCAGGGTTATCGTCTGATGAATCCTAAGACAGGTGAAGTGAAGACTGCGAGAGATGTCAAATTTCTGGAAAACGTCTTTCTCCAAAAGGAAAACGTAGAAAAATCGGAAGTAATCATAAACCTGAATAAAGATTCTGTTCCTTCCGGTTTACCCAACGGATCTACAAGCAGATCTGAACACTTGGAGGCTCACGATGATATCTATCGTGATACTGTAGACGAGAACGTAGAATTATTGGAGGAGATAGCACCTGAACCTGTAGTACCAGAGCGAGTACCTGATGACGTATTGACTGAAGAAGAAGTTAGAATACCTGAATCAGAAAGAAGGTATCCTGTAAGAGAACGCAGACAAGTCGATCGGTATGGATGCAATGTTATGTATGCCAAGGAGAGCAATCTTGATGGTGATCCATTGACTATTAAAGAAGCGTTGGCGAGACCAGATGGTGATTTATGGCAAAAAGCTATAGATAATGAACTTTTGTCACTAAAGGAGAACCAGACTTGGACGTTGGTGGATCTTCCAGCTGATAAGAAGCCTATCCAATGCAAATGGGTGTTCAAAATCAAGAAAGATAGCGATGGCAAGGTAACGAAATACAAGGCTAGACTTGTAGCAAAAGGCTTCACACAGGTATGTGGTATAGATTATACTGAGACTTATTCTCCTGTAGTTAGAAGCTCTACTCTAAGATTGTTGTTCTCGCTAGCTGTTGAATATGATTGGTTTATTGATCAATGGGATGTCACGACTGCCTTTTTGTACGGCAAAATTAAAGAAGATATTTACATGCTCCAACCAAAAGGAGCAGTAATCAAAGGTCAAGAAACCAAGGTATGCAAACTGCAGCGTTCTTTGTATGGATTGAAACAAGCTTCAAATGCTTGGTTTAAGGAATTGGATACAGAAATGTTGAATTTAGGCTTTGTACAATCAAAAATAGAACCGTGTTTGTATCAAAAGCAGCTTAAAAACAATAAAAAGTTGATTGTTGTTATTTACGTAGATGACCTTTTAATTTTTGGAAATTGTGAAAAAGAAAAGCAAAAATTAAAAACAGATTTGCTTGACAAGTTTAAAGTGAAAGATTTAGGGCCGGCTAGGCATGTTTTAGGCATGAGGCTGAGGAGAGACAAAGATGTTATTTGTCTAGATCAGCAACAGTTCATTTCAGACATTTTGAACGACTTTAACATGACAGACGTTAAACCAGTTTTAACCCCAATGGAAGTCGGTATGAAATTAGAAAGATCGACAAATTCCCATAGCGATTTGCCATATCAAAGCTTGATAGGGTGTCTAAACTATTTGGCCTGTAATACGCGACCAGACATAGCACATGCGGTAAGTGTACTTTCACAATTTAATTCATGCTATGATGAAATACACTTTAAATGTGCGAAACGGGTCTTAAGGTATTTAAAAGGTACGTCTAACCTTTGTCTCACTTTTAGGAAGTCGGGAGATTTAGACTTACGAGGCTACGTTGATGCAGATTGGGGAGGGGCACTTGATAGAAAGTCTTTCACAGGATTAATTTTCAAGATAGGTAAAAATATAGTGTCATGGGAGAGTAGGAAGCAAGCGACAGTATCCTTGTCTACCACAGAGGCAGAGTACGTAGGATTGAGTCAAGCCTCGAAGGAAGCTCTTTATTTACGTAGTTTACTGAACAGTTTGACAGCTGTGGATAGTAAAGCGGTAGTAATTTACAATGACAACCAGTCGGCGCATAAAATTGCAGCTAACAAAATGATGCATAATAGGACAAAGCATATTGACATCAAGTATCATTTTATTCGTGAGTGTGTACTGGCAAACAAAGTTGAAATAAGGTACATGTCAACTGATAAGATGATAGCGGACATCTTAACTAAAAGTGTTCACAGCCCGAAGCTTAGAGATTTTTTAAAGGATTTATCCCTGACAAATTATTCTATTAAGGGGGCGATGAGTAGTTAAATGTTTTGATGTTTTAGGTTTTCTAGAAGTGCTTTGTGTAATAGATAATTTTCTAAATCTAGCTTTGTTATGCATACTTTATTTTGTTAGATTTCTTCTGTTTTTGTACTATATTTTTGGATACAGCGTAGTACAGTTGAACACAGAAGTGTTAGTGATTTATTTAGTTTTATGTACCGAGTACTGACAAGCACAGAAGTAATCATACGCATGTGTAATAGATTAAGGGGGTGTATTGGAGGTCGCATATTTAAGTATGCACTGGCCTGTGAGAATAATCATATTTAACACATGTCTGTCACTGATTTGAAATTAGCATAGTTACGGTTTGTTTATGTTCTATTACATTGTAACCTGTGTTTGTAACTTGCTTGTAAAATATTGAACCACGAATGAATATACTCTACCATCTTACTGCTGCTCTTCTCATTATTCCAATAGTTACAGCATAGTCCCGGGGTACAATAGAGACCCAAAACTCAGATAGAATCGTAGTCATCAGTACGGCAAATATGCCTCTATAACAGTGAACAAACTGTAAAAAGTAGTGCGGAGAAAGTCCTGAAGTTCCGAATCGCTTCCTGAACAGTTATGAAAGTTTATCAGGGTTATTATTCCCAGTAACCCCCTTTCCCAAGTAACAATGTCTGAGGAAGCCTGAACCTACAGGTGTAGGACGTCAGCGCCGTCTAGGAGCGAAGAACACGCGCGCACAGTGCAGTATACATAGGTACATAGTCGTTAGGTACACGCATACTTCCTCGCGCCCAGCGATCACGCCCGTCCGGCACAATACACAAGGAAAATACGATAAGCTGATTGTTGATTCTAGTGGTCTTCAGTTCGATCCCCAGTAACGCAAGTCTTCTTTTTGGATGATTGTAGAGGAATGTCAGGAATGCAAGGTATATTTACAAAAGTAATGCCTGCCTGTATTTTCCAATGTAATCGGTCTTCGTATCGACAAGGATGGAATACAGTACAGTGCCGCCCCATTCACCCCCTACCACCACTCGACTCACGCGAACTTACGCTTGTTCATCATAGAATAACATTACGCAGATGGGAAACTCTCGTTTAAATGTATGTACTACATCCGAAACTACATTTAAGCAAAGCATATTTTTTTGTCTTTGTCATTACTTTTGTCACTATTTCTTAATAAAACTTAATTTCACTACATTTGAAAGTTTTAGACATGAACATGTAGGTTGGTTTATTATAAACCATAGGTTTTATTTTTTTGACTTCATTATTTTAACTTTACGTGTATAACAAAATTAAGAATTTAATTTTCTCTATGTTACCTTTTTGGTCTCCGAGGAGATATGAGCCACAGGCCGACCAGTCTCAAAACGTGATTATCATATTTATCCGTTTATGAGTTTCAGGAGTACTCGTATGTAGCATTAACGTACTCGGTGAAATGTGACCTATCTATTCATTACTCTAGGAAAACGAATAAATTGGCGCTGATTTTAACCTGTCACCGCTGCACTGGAAATGTTGAGACTTTTACTAGTCTGGACGAATTTCACTGCTTGAATATTCCCTAATCTACAAATCAGTACTCAAAAATATATAATTACATTTATTTGAAATTAGGAATAAGCAGTTTAAGGGACTAAAATGTTGATTTAATTTTTAAAAAATGCAGATTTAGTTTTATTTTGGAAGTATTGGAACTTGTATCGCAATATCGATATCGATTTGCGTTTTATTCGAAATAATACAGTTTGTGAGAAAGGAGAATGAAGTTAACTCTGTATATTGACACACTAGGCTTTTGATACCGAGTTGCATCCGATGAGGGTTAATTTATGGCGGTGTTACCAACGTATGAGAACTCCTAAATATTCAGTTAATTTACTGAAATAGACTTGTTTTCCCATAAGCTCATTAAGCATTCTATAAGGGGATTCTTTTTGCATAATATTCTTTTTCCTAATATACTTTGGCATAACTGTTTTGGCATAATTTGTTTTGCCATAATAATACTTTGCTCGATTTTTTTTTTGGCATACAGTTTATGTTGGCATAATCATCTTGAAGGCTAATTTATTTTGGCATACATTGAATTCGTATTATGTTACTAGGCATAATGACTATTAGCATAATAGTATTTAGGCATACAATTAATAGAAATAACGGAATCAAAGTTGAGTTATTTTTACGTATTTATTTTGAATTAAAAATTCGTGAAGTTGTGCTACAAAAGTTAGTGACAGAAACAAATCGCTGCAAAACCGACTCCACGTAGTCTTGTCTGCCCTACCCCTAGAGTGTAATCTAAGCCCGCAGCGCCGGAGCCGTGACAGAAACCATGCCTGCTGCATGTTGCATACTGCATGCTTGCTTGCTGTATGCATGCTTGCTGCACGCATGCTTGCTGCACGCATGCTTGCTGCACGCATGCTTGCTGCACGCATGCTTGCTGCATGCTTGGTGTATGCTTGTTTGCATGCTTCTTACAGGGAAAAAAACTCACATATGTTCACAATCAACTACGTTCAAAACAAATATGTTATGTATTACCTGCTTGAGGAGATATGGTTTTTTTCCAATAATCAAAATAAATTGGTTTATCCAATCAGGGTATGTCTAACATTTTAGGAGTTAATTATTATGCTTCTTTGTTATGCCTATAAAAAATATGCTCTAATATCATTATGCGTAAACAAATTTATGCCTAAGAATGTTATGCTTAATCATTATTATGATTAGAGAAATTATGCTTAAAACAATTATGCGTAAGCTGTTATGCGTAAATAATGTTATGCGAAAATATAATTAGGAGTAACAAAAGTATGCCAAGTTATATTAGGTCTTAAAATTGTATGCAAATGGATAGGGAACCTTCTATAAGAGGTTATCGAAAAACAAAATCAGAAACTTATCACTTAGTTAACCCAGTACTTTGGCTTCTTTGAACACATCGAAACATATATGGAAAAGCTGACGATAAATCAACCTTATTGAGTCAGCACGTTTTATAATTACTTCTACTAGCTTTCAATCAATTAAAGAACTTGAACTTTCGTCCTGTCGAAACAAAGACAACAATGAAATGTAGTTACAGTTCCAGTCACAAAGCATAAAAACTATGAAAACATTGTAGTTCAAAAACGACACCCATGATGAAAATCTCGCAAATTTCTATTCGCGCAAGTGTCCTTTCGCGCAAGTGTCCTGGCGTGCAAAAGTCCGTTTTTGCAAAAGTCCAATCGCGTAAAAGTCCATTCGCGCAAGTACGCGCATATTTCCGTTCGCGCAAAAGTCCTTGTGCGCATGTGCCTTTTCGCGCAAGTGGGTTCGCGCAAGTGTCTTTTGCGTAAATGTCCCAGATCCAAACTTGGTTTGACACGCTCCCACGTGTCTGGACTATAATTTATTTAATAGGCATTATGCCATCAGGCTAAATTAACAAATACTTGATTTTTATTCGCCGAAAATAGTAAAAGTGATGAGGTGAGTGTGTGTGGCTTTAGGTAGTTTATTTAACAGGAGTTTCTTTATATTTGTGCTGGCCACACTTTTATTCGTGATGTAGGCGTAGCTCTCTATGCGAAAGCAACTGACAGCCGACGTCCTTATCACTCTTATAGGAATCCCTACGGCGGACTAAACTAATATTCAACCCATTAGGAAATTCTAAATAAATAACATACATTCATTATATTTTTTTTGAAGAATGTCTGATCCTATATCTTTCGTTTCACTATCTTATTTTGCAGGCAGATATACGAAATACGCCGTAAAAAGATATTTATAATTTCTGGATCGATATCCTACATCTCGCAAGTAAAGTTTTCAGAGTAATTTGAGGCGGTAGCAAATTTCGTCAGCTTTCCATCGGGGTCCGTAGCTATGCCGGTAACTGGTGTGCCTCGAGGAGCCAGTCTAAATCCTCTTTGACATTATAATGATTACGTTGATATTTCAACGTAGACCATAAATCAAACCACAAAAGTGTAAAAAATTCTAAATGAGGCAATTTACATGTTCTCAACCACACGGTTATAGCTAATTTGACCCTTTTGCCATTTATTTTTTAATTTTGTTGTAAACATTGACCAAACTGTTATTTTAATCTCTTTTTGAAATGTTTTATGCATTTGTTTGTTATTTATTTTGTTTATATGATGACACACACCAAAAAAATGCAAATGTGTGTTCTAGATACATTTGTTTTGCTGTATGTTTTACAAAAACTGGAAAGTTAATCACCCATGTAAATGTTTCAAGCAATCATTCGTTTTATTTGTGGTAAAAACAAACAAAAAGAACGTAGATAATAATGTACCTTTTATTGCTATTGAATGCGCGCCATCTACCAGCTTAATTACCTACGTCTAAGAATGGCGAGGTTTCTGCATTGCAAGTAATTGATAAGGGATGCTGTAGATGGCGTTTAACTAGATTCTGCCAAGAATCGAAAAAACCTAAAAGTAAACAGCTGTAACCAAGGTATGACTCAATATTTTTTTTAAATAATCTTCTTATTTCCTAATTGTACATAACTGACTACATTTATTGCTAACAAGCGACCATCCTCTACTACATAGTGTTAGTATCATCAAAAGCCAGTGTTGATTTTAGAATAACTTTGAAATATGTATGTATGAAATAACTTTGGTCAAAGTACAGTAAAGAAAAACTCCAGTAACTGTATTGTAAAATATGTATAAATTAATAAAATAATACTGTTAATAATTTGATCAGCTGCTGTACTCCTTCATACTCCTTGCATTGTGAGGAAGTTTCTTCCGTTCCCGCAACTATATTTTAGCTAATGTATACAAAAACTTGACAAATTATATACTAAAACCTTCCTCGAGAACCATTCTATCCATGTGTTAAAACAGCATGAAAATCGGTGCTGTAGTTTTTGAGTTTATCTCGAACAGACAGACAGACGCGGTGGAGGACTTGTTTTATTATATGTAGTGATAAGTATAGATATACGAGGTAGAAACTTTCAACGGAGAAGTACGGGGAACTACCTGAACTGTTGCAGCTACACAAAAATGGTATTCGGAGGCTTTCCATAATTTTTCGTGAAATTTTGATCCCCAAAGAGTTTATAAAGAAATTTACAGATAGCAAGAAAATAGTCATTTTATACAAAAAGTTTTTGATGCCAATCGATCTTGTTTCTAATACTTGTCAAAAAGTTCTATCGGACCAACCCAGGTTTGAGTACTAAAAAAGTCAGAAATTGCTAATAAAAAATCCCATACATATCGTTCGAAATTTTTAACTATTTTTTATATTAATCAATCTGGATTTGATGTTATTCTACGCAGATTTCGTTCGAGCCCATCTGCTAAAAAAAAAACAGATTTTTTTAGGTTCCGGATTGAGTAGCAATAAAAGTAAAATGCTCAAGACTGTTCTTACTTTTACACGCTATACTGTTATTATGTTAGACTATCGACCTTGCCATTTTTCCTGAGCTGGTCATGTCAATGGTGTCGACGACTCACTGCAATTTAGCTGTCAAGAAAATAATTAAAATAATTCTCATAAAATGAGATACACTTTGAATGCGCTAATAGATGTAAAAAAAGATCAAGTCTGGAAAATTACTGTGACCACTGGCTGGTGGCCGCCATTACTGACACATATATATATATATATATACTTACAATGATGCTGGTGACACTCTGTCACAATATAATCTCATAGCAATTATTTACGAAACCCAATTCAACATAACAAGTAAATAATAGGCGAGACTACAAAAAAAAACTAATTAGTCCGTCAGTTAGATGATCAAAAAATATTCGACCCGTGTTTTTTCTTTTGTTACGTAAACCAAAATTGACGAAGATATGACGCTTTTAAAATTCTCAATACGTCACGCCTAGGTATATTTTTAGCTTATTCTGACGTCACGAGCCCCCACTCCCGAGTTTGGATGCCTTTTATCTTTTGTCAATATTCATTGATTTACAAAAACAAAAAATACGTGTCCATTCATTTCCAATACTCTGACGGACTAAATATATTTGCAATTTTTTGATACTATCGTCATGCCCATTACTTGCACTTTAGGTGGTTGTTATCAAATAAAAGTCAAGTAATTATATCATAAGCATGTATTTTAAGCACATCAAAGCTGTGAATATTGACAACGTACGAGAGTGATTCAGGATATGATTTACAAAATATCACTTAAAATATTCGCTGTAAATAATTTTATATAAAATAATAAAAAAACGGTACGAAAATAAGTCATTATTCTCTTGTCCTTATCCCAATTCAATTGGGGCCGGCGCAGCATGTCTTCTTCTACCAAATTTCCTTTTTTTCGTCATCTCATCAGACACCTCTTTTAGTTCGGTACGAAAGTAAGTAGTATCTTTATTTATACATACAGAATGTTTACCATGTAACTTACTTAAGTATTTGACTTTGGAAACTAAACAGATGTAATAAGTTATAAACTTTTTTTTTACACTCTCGGTTGCAAAGGGGTAAATCGCTGTTGTCGTCATTGTTGTGCAGATGTTGCGTGCTCAACTGTACCCGGCCCATGACGGCCATAGCGCAGGTTGGTGCCACCGAGCTCGCGGTCGCGTTTGAGAATGAAATTTAACTTACCATCGACAGTGAGAATGGGCAAATGCGCCATTTTCAAATTCTCGATCTTCTTAATTTCACGCACCTGTATTCATATAATAAATAAATAACAAGGAAAATGTTAACAGTTTGTTTACTGATTCACTTTTTCACTTACACTAGACACGAGCTACGTTTTTAACGCCTTTCAATACTCGTCTGAGCACTGAGAATTGAAATTTCAACAATGCATTTTTTTTTGTGTTTATTCGTTTAAGGTTTAGTACATCGGATTAGTAGGTATAAGTGTATTTAGGACGAGCAATGGGAGGCAGGGGTTCACTTGTCTTTATACTGCATAGGCAATACTGCTAGGCTACACACACTCAAGAGATACAATTTTATTTGAACAATAGTCTACCAAAAAGATGAGACAAAATATATTTTTAAAGAAATGTAAAACCTATTCCATGGCTCACCTGCTGGTAAGTCGTAATTATTGTTATCTGTCATGCCTCTTACTTTAATGCAGTGCAATCCAATCTTAGAGTCAAGGCCGATATACATATAATCTTCTGTGCTTTCAATTACACAGACCGCTGATACTACAATCAACTAATCAAATCAGCTCACGCAGTTCACAGCTGAACTTAAGGCTCTCCCAAGCTTCTCAACTACTACGATGTAATATTTCATAACATCACGCCCATATTTTCCGAAGGATTAGGCAGTTTGCTGCTACATTTTGATAGTAAATGCCCATGTAATAAAAATAAAGTTATAAACTTTCTTTGAGGAAGGTTGTTCATGAATGTTTTCTTGAAGATAACTTCTTAGCTGAACAATACTTATTATCACAAGTGGGTTAAACTGATGATTAACAAAGATTCAATCACCGAAAGCTAGTCTCGAACAGGGAAGTAACAGAGCAATTTCCCGACCTGTGTTTACGGTAAGGCGTCCAACGCGAGATTATCGTTTTGCTGCAAGAGGCCGTTTTTTTGGTATGTCAACACTGAACGCCGTCTGCAAGCTGAGGATATACTTAACACGTTCAGACCGGCTAGTACCACCGGTGGAGCACGGAGTATTTGCTGACATGGCGAGGTGTTTCACCGGTGGCCACGTCACACTATACTTTCCATATACTAAGAAATTCGCGCCGCTTTGAGAGAAAGTCTTGTATTTACCGTCCCCGCCTAGTAAAATTGACAAATTTTCATAGTGCAGCTCAGGAGGTGGATATTGTTTTGAAAAGTAAGCAACAATCAATATTGAAAAATTGTATTTATTAGAAAAAAAAAATGACATAATCACGACATAGTCTCGTCACAAAAATCGACTAAATTAAGTATTTGTTTCCGACTGGTACATTATTTCGCTCTCAAGTTAATAAAAGGTCAACTAAAGCGAAGAAAAAAGTTGATAGAAATATAATAACACTTTACTATATTTTATGATTTTACTACAATTATTTTATTTTATTATTTAGGACATTTTTAACAGTTTATTATTAGTTAGTATTTTACCAGTTATTATTTGAACTTATTCATATCACTGCATTCGTTTCATCTACGTCAGTACTCTCGTTGTCGCGTCGTCGTGTTTTGTGTTTTTTTTTATCTCCTTCGTCTTCTGGAACAATAAACGAACTTGTTGAACCGTAACATATCTTTAATGACTAATTATAATATAGCTAACTTCTTCCCGATACTTCGTGATGTGACAGCAGTAGTATTTCTAGATTGCTTTCAGATTTAGGCTGTCACTGGCACACTTGGCCTTTGACCCGATTGGCTGTTATTATTAACCCACGAGAAATATAAGTACATAATATACTATTTATTTTCTCGCAGTCAATGGTAAAAAGTAGTGAAACAAAAAGAACAACAACAACTCGTGAAAAAAAAATTCATATCGATACTTAGTAGAATCCTGAGCGGAGCGAGGGCCGCTCAGGATTCTACTCCAGAATACCTTACTACGCTCGGGTTTCTACTCTAGAATCCTTTGCTGCTCTCGAGATCCAACTTAGTCCCTCGAATTAAATTCCCTTTTTTTCACCTGTTGTATAATCTACAATTATTTATGAAAATTGACATTCGTAGTCAAAAAAGGTAATGTTTTTGGAATTTCCCTTTGGCTTGTAATTGAAAAAGTGCAATTGGAGTGGTGTTTCATAATTATGAGTCCTGACCACGACTATGACTATTTTATGAAGAAAAGGTCAGTGTTTTGAATATTGTGTTTTTAATTAGGGTACACCACAAAAGGAAAAGGATAGGATCACTTTGTTGTCCATCTGTCTGTCCAGGTCCTTTATCTCGGGAACGGGTGGAGGCATTGAGTTGAAATTAAAACTATATACTCAGGTCTACAGTCCCTTGAAGCTGCGAAATCAAACTTTCTAAATTAACGTAAAAAAATATACGGTCGTTTATGCCGCAAAAACGTATATTTCGACACTCTCAAGGGAATCAAAATTTGTTAAGTTCTTTCTGTTGACCAAGAATCATAAAATTTGACAAGAAGCAATGTCTTACAACACATTTATAGGAAAAAATCTGAAAACCGTAAAAATATGTTGGTGTAAGTTTCTCAGTTGCATAAAACAAGCATTTATGCAAGGATGTTACCTAGAAATGATGTACAAACTGAGTGACTTTTAGATCACAACTTTGGCGAGTTGTTGATCGCATGAGAACAACCAGTAAAGTTATGAAAGAGCTGCGACGGTTATTTGTTCCTAATGCATTTAATCGAGCGTTGAGGATGCCCATCGCGCATGCAGAGATCAACCCTGAGTTGAAGAAGATAATGTTAGAATGCTTACGGCTCGGGCTCAACGAAAAGACGGAGTGTTAGAATATCTTTATTTATGGCTAATAAAATGTGTTGGTTGGCAATTCAATTGAATGGACCACCAAAATTGGTTCGTCCCGTCAGATAAACAAGCCGATAAAATTTTGCCGCCTAAAATTATTAACTTGAAAACTATTTGTGCAAGTAATGGTGGCACTACTTGCCTAGGTAAAGGTCCTTTTGTACGTTTATGACGTGCTAGTACTTCGGGACCACCGGGTACGTTACCCCGCCCTCTACAAAACACCGGATCAATTTAGGGTACTCCCCCTTATAGCGAACAAAAACAAATTGTGTGTGAATGACTATATAAGCAGAATTATTGTTTCGCATACTATGTCTTCGTTATTTACAGAATTTACTACATAACCTACTATGGATATGCATGATAATAAGTGGCTACCTTGCTGGTTTAGTCGTCACGCGACTGCATATCAGGTCCTGGGCTTGATTTCCAGCTCAGAAAAAGTGTTATTGGGTATTTCCATCAGGAATTTCTTAGTTACATGGAACTTAAACAGAACACCTCTGCACAACCCTTCAACCCTACGGAAAACTTGTACCACGTTTACTGTACAACGGTCCGCCCGGCCAGCAGAGATAAAAATTTGGGACTCTGAATGAAAAGCGATCACCAACAGAGATTTTTCTGATGTTGTTGTCTGACTTACCTGGAAATTGAAAACACGTAAGAAAATATGAGTATTGCAGGCTACCCCTGATTTTTTAGATCAAAGAAAGAGTGTAGTTTAAACGCACGGTATGAAAGCTGTAGCGTTCAAATGCAAATGCTTGATACAGGCTATTGTCAAAACTCTAGTGTTCTCGTATTCCCGTATTGAGGAATACGCTAAACCTTAATGGGTCGAAATAAAGACTGTAGGTGGCCGAACTGCGTGCAAACTGTATTATTACATTTTAATTTCAGTAGTTTCAGTTGGCAGGATTTATAAGTTTATGGAGTATTACCAACTTGGTACATGGTCCAGTTCAAAACGAGTGATTTTGAATCTACATAGTTCTGAATGACACGATGAGCAATAAAATAATAACCATTTACTGTTCGTGCTGTGCGCCTTTGGAATTTAGTTGCACATACTTTTCGATATTTTTTAGAGGCTTTCATGAAAGAATATTTCATATATAATTTATAAACATTTCCTGTCAACAGGATCTTAATGTATTTATCTTTATGTATGAAACATTTCCAATATTACCACAGATTTCATAATTTTGGCGCTGCTAGTAACGGAAACACGAAGTTCTGTATAATCCCACACATTAACACAGGGGTTCATTATTTCGCCACGTTCAAAACAAAAACCACGCCAAAATCTCTTCAGAAAATGTTTTAATCTTTTTCTGCCATCCATCGCTTTTTTTTTTCACATCCATACGTTTTTATACCAGGATACAATAAGTTGCAGGTGATAAAGCGCGCTGATGACCAGAGAGGGATGGAAAGCATATTTGTATTCTCTCTCCCGCTCCAAACACCTCATCCCCCAACGGCGCGCGCCGCGACTGACCTACCTTAATAAAACGTTTCTGTTTATGTGACGTCATTTAATCACTAGCGCCGCAGTGACCATGACCGGTACTACAATCACCCGAGAAATCAATAAGGCGTTAAACTTTTGACATTGAATTTGAACGTTCGAGGACTATCGTCCTCGAACGTTCGTAACCTTCGTAACCTTTTAACAGATAATAATGAATGATGACTGACTAAAAAAATATGAGTCCGTCATTTAGATTATCGAAAAATATTGGATACGTGTTTTTTGTTTTATCAAATTAATAAAAATTGACGAAAATAAAACGTCTCAAAAATCATGAGTGGGGGCTTGTGACGTCACATTTGAGTAAAAAATGTACTCAAATGTGACGTCACACGAGTTTTCGACGTACTGTATCGTCTTCATTTTTTGTTTACGTGAAAAAAGAAAAATAATTGTGTCCAATGTTTTTTGGAAATCTATCTGACGGACTAATAAGGTTTTTTTGTCATCTACATTAATATTGATAAACATAGGTTTTATTAAGGTTTTGTTTTAGTTGATAGGGTTTATTTTATAGGTTTCGTAGAACCTAATTACAAAACTGAATGCGGTTACAAAGTTTTGTGTTTGTACTATTGCGAAGTTCCCTGATGGGGAGGCGATCCTGGTTGCAGCATCAGGTCATAATAGAAATCATGTTTATCTATCAAAATTTAAACGTAACTTTTGTTCTTTGTTTACTTGCTGACATGGCTATGCAAACAAATACATATTTAGCAATGTTCCACAGATGGTTATAGTGCATGATAACTCCTTCTGATTCTGTTAATGTTCTGTCTCACACGTTAAATGGAGAATGTAAATTGAGGAAAGTAGATTGGCGTTGCTCTAGAACTCGTTGGCTTAAAACTTTTTTTATTTTTACTACTCGGACCAAGTCAGATGCCTACGACAGCTGTGACAACTGCCGTAGCCGTGACGACACATAAACATACTTCGTAGCAATTGCTACGAAGCGTAGCGGTTTTGCCGCGGAAAGATAGTCACGTTGACAAGAAAGGCCGACTCACAATTAGGTCAGATTTGTAAATCTTTTTGCACTAGTCTATGGATTGGATATAATACGAATATAAAGTGACGTCACTCAGCGTGTTTTATAGTTTTCTTTTTTTAACGTAATTTAATATTTACTATAATTTCAAAATTAAATGGGTGAATTTTGATCAAGTGGTGCTGTCTAACGCAAAACGGATGATAAACCTGCTCCATCTAGCGGACAGTGTCGGAACTTGCTCGTAATGCAGGCTGTCTCTGCAGTTTGCAAAGGATCCGTGAGAGGGAAAACTGAAAAATCTCAATTTCTATTAAAATTCCACTGAAATAACCGTTAACGCCTTACATGGAGAGATCTACTGTATTTTAGCTTCTTTAAAGTATAAGTCTACACACAAACGATGCGTAGTTTTGCTAAAATCCGACAATCAGTACTCTGACAAGAAGAAAGAGAACCTCAATTTCAGGGTCTCAATCACAATCTTCGGTAGTATAGTGGTTAGTATACCCGCCTGTCACGCGGGGGACCAGGGTTCAATTCCCTGCCGGAGAGAATCTTTTTTCAGCAGTTTCAATTTTCTTTTTGCTAATTTATGTTACTATTTAATGTTGAACCTATTAACATTCAAAATACAAGTTACGCTCGCTCTTTTGTACAAGAATCCAACCAACTTGTTGTCTGCGGAAAAACGTTTTTATTTGTAGTTTTAGTAATGAACTTCAATGTGTACAGAATGTACGCACTCTTTTAAAAATAAGTTGCTGACCGAACAGCATTTAATTCTGTTTATAGCTGATCTACTAGTCATTCACATTCTAGTCGTTATGCTTTTCTGCTGATATAAGCAATCGCCTTCACGCTTTACCACACCGTAGCGCCATGCTACGCCGTAGCACAACTCTAGCCCAAGTATTGAAAAAACACTGTTTAAAAGATGGTATAGAATAACATTAACTTATACATAACTGACCCTTTGAATAATATTTTACTCTTTGTTTTTTTTAGAACTGCTGATATTAACGCATGTTGTGGTAACAAACTTTTGGCACCTTTGAATAGAGAAAGTAAATACACCGTTAATTTGAACTCTTATTTTCTCGCAGCCTTATTGCGTTAGTTGGATAGGGATACTTTATTGGCTGAAGCAGTCGGAATTTCGGCGATCTCTGCATCCCGTCATTTTCACAATATTCACGCTCACTAAAAGTAAGAAAATAGAGAATTGGCCTTACCCTAAGTGCAACGGGCCGGCCGACTACCAGGGTAATATTTATCAAAGGAACTAAAGATCGTGTGTATTAACTACCGAAATAATAGGCGCTGGTTCTTGGTAGTAAAACAAAAGTATAATAAGTCCACCAAAAAATCATAACCAATCGGTATCAAAAACATAGACAAAAGGTATAAAAAGGCTTCAATATATAAAAGCCTAGTGCAGACTTGGACATTGTGAAAGACCGTAAATAATGACTATGGCTTTTTTATACATAAGGGCGAATTATTCAAAAGTTTGTACGTATTTTTGTCTCATAGGAAACAATAGTAACAAAACAATGTAATTTGATTTAAATGTACGTAGTCATTTATTGGATTTCATCAACCTAGCGTCAGCGTCGATCTCTCGGCTGTTCGATTTCTCTGTAAGCAGGTAAATGCATAATTTACAGACTGTAAACAGGTTTAAAATAATAATCAAAGTTATGTACATGTATTAAAACGGTAAAAGAAAAACAAGGTGCCAAAAAATTAACAATGACTCTCTTCATTCTAATACATTCTAGCAGTGTGAAGTGAATCCAACTGTTTCAGTATCTGTGTACTGTAGTTCGAATGGTTACAAAAGTGAATGCTCCTTGATCAGTGCATTGAGTTGGCTTAATATTGTAACGCACTTTTTAAAATGTTCATTACTTGCATGGTTTATTACGCGTTGATGAGTCAGGCGGAACGTGACTGGCGCGCGGAACGGTGTGACACTATTTCGTGCGCGCAACCGGTGTTCATCGATTTATATGACATTTTCACGTCAACAATACATACAGTCGAACATAGAACCTCCTCCTTTTTTGAAATCGGTTAATAATAGAACCTAACTTTATCGTCCCATTCCAAACAACCACCCCTGAACGCATTGACACTGAATTTTGACGTTGCAAAGTTTTCACGCCCAATCAAGTTATCGAGATTGAACATTAATCCGACGAACTCATGTTTTCGCCAGCTGGTCAGTTGTACGTGTATTAACCTCACTTTTGTTCCTATACACGTAAACCACAAAGTACTGATAAATTCTGCACGAATATTTGTACTTGTTACCGGCAAATTAGATTATACAAACTCCTTTTTAGTTATGTGATACATGTACTTGTTTTGCTTGCCCATTTTGTGGAACATTTTGGCCTTGACGCTATCTCGTCGTATGATGGACGGGCGGCGGTGCGCGTCAACGTACGACAACCGCTCAAAGTGAATGTCATATAAATTGGAGGAATAATGTTGGTGCATAGTTAATGGCTGATGGGTTAAAAGGCGGTAGACGTGCCACATAACACTACTTAACAATATAATAACACTGCTGATAACACTGCTTCTAACACTGCTTCTGGTATTAAAATAATGGCAGCACAATAAAGAGCATAATCGGAACCTTGTCCTGAACTACATTCAGCAGTCCGTGGAAGAGTCGCTGACCTTTTTTTATTTTATTTTTTCGGATGGGAAATCATCAAATGACTCCTCCCGCTCTGGGCGGAGCAGGAGGGAGTGTCAGACTTTTACTGACTAAAACCCATCCATGTTCCTTCATCGCCCTTTGTGTTCCGGGGCCACGGTATCTCTTTCGAATAGTCCCGCAGCCCCGGCAGGCTTCGGCCCTTGCGGACCCCTTCCCTAAAGGGTCGCTGACCTGCCACAACGATAATTATGTTAGTATTAAAATGTTTTTTTTTTCTCAAGGTCTAATTGACCCCTCAACTTATACCACTAAATATTTTTTTTAGATCTTTGTCTGGCTTGTTGAGGTCTCGATAACGGCTTTACACAAAGACGTTATCAAGTCGTCACTTTAAGCCTAAACTAAAACAGATCTCTGGAAAAAATTGTGAGAAAAGAGTGACGACCAAAAAAAACCGCCAAGTGCGAGTTGAACTTGCGTGGAGAGGGTTCCGTACAATGCCAAAGTTTTCCTCCGTGCCTCGGAAAGCACGTTAAGCAGTTGGTCCCGGCTGTCATTCGTAGATCTTTAACAGTCGTTACAGGCAGAGTGAAACAAAAAGTCTGACAACCAGTCTTACCAAGGGGTATCGTATTACCCAGTACTAACTGGGTTGTAGAGGTCAGATAGGCAGCCGCTCCATGTAAAATACTTGTACTCAGCTGGATCCGGTTTGACTGGAAGCTGACCCCAACATAGTTGGGAAAAGGCTAGGCAGATGATGGCTTGTAGATAACAGGAAAATCTATAAGAATTCTATCAATTGAAAATAAAGTGGTAAACTCAATAATTATAATACATACATACGGAAAATTTGACTTTGGCATTGTACGGAACCCTCTCCACGCGAGTTCAACTCGCACTGGGCCGTTTTTATAATTATAAACTCTCCTTTGAGGTCATCAATAAAATAAATAAAAAAAACATTTGATTTGAATGACCGAAAAGGTAATATTTAATTGCATAGCTTGACTGAAAATCTCCCTGTGTAACGCGCACCATACCTACCAAAACCGTAGACTGTATCTATAGGTCATAACTAGGCCTATCTTCGAAAAAAAAACGTTTTCCTGCCAGTGTTACTAGGATCCCATAAACTCGAAGCGATGATTCGAATACCTAGGGCTTGACGTAACGTGACGTCACAAATCGATATTCCAGTCAGTTACTAAGCAAGCAAGTATTGGTGCAGGCTCACACATACATATGCACAGTTCCCTCTCACCGTTACAACGTGTTTGTGAACCGGCGGTACATGGAACTATTTTTTTTTGTACGTGTGTAAAACAAGGCTGTTTTATGTTAAGTTTTGGTTTTTATCAATGGAAACAGCGAACTTCACAGTCACAGTCAACTTATCCGCGAAGCGAGCGGGGCGCGTCGCGGATAAGTTGACTAACGAAATGTTCAATGTTGAAGTGGACAAACATGTACATAATACATCGTATTTGTTACTCGAGCGATACAGGTAACAACCAGTAAAAAACGAAACACAATTTATCAGGATGGCACGAAAATGACAAAATATTATATTAATTGCAACGATTCGATAATAATTGGCTACAATTTACTTAGTAATCTTCTGCACATTAGCCCGTAACGTTTCCTCAGCGGTTACTGCGTCTACGAAAAAAACAACTCAGACATCCTTATGCGACTGTCTATGCAGAGCCTGCAAACAAGCTTCGAGTGGGCCAGGAACTGCCTTGTCCCACCTGGAAAACTCCTAGCCGACTGCGAAGCTAGGTGGGCCGTTGCAGGTACAATTTTGTCCTATAGGTGAATAATACTGATGAAACAAAGACTTGACGTTACATCAGATAACACCACCTAGCCTAGCCTTTTCCCAACTATGTTGGGGTCGGCTTCCAGTCTAACCGGATGCAGCTGAATACCAGTATTTTACATGGAGCGACTGCCTATCTGACCTCCACAACCCAGTTAGTACTGAGTAATACGTTACCCCTTGGTAAGACTGATTGTCAGACTTTTTGGACCACTGACTACCTGTAACGACTGTCAAAGATCTACAAATGACAGCCGGGACCAACTGCTTAACGTGCTTTCTGAGGCACGTAGGAAACTCGGTATGTAATCGATAGTCACCCATCCACAGACCAACCTAGGCAAGCACGGCTTAACGTAAAGATTGACCCGAGCGGCAGTTATTATTTAACCACGAGCATTTGCATCAGATAACTGTTTTAGTAGAAATAAGTCCATATAAAAGTTTCCACTAAAGTGTAGAGCTATAGTCGCACTAGCACTCGTAGCCCTACGAGTGCGCTACGTAGTAGTATAAAGAGAACTTAGTTACTTTATTCTTAACAAGGATCAAGTTACCGTTTAATATTAGTGCAGACAACACTGACGCTTCCAATAAACCTAGGCTAATCCATCCATTCACCGAATGAAAAACAAAAATCAAGTGTTGTTTTGTTATCACAAGAAGTGAGGAAGAAACGTTAGCAAGTGTGCATTACTTACAATTCTAGAAGCTTTGTAATAAGGACGTGTAGTGCATTCCACATGAAATTAATAATATGCATCATACTTCCATGCTTAGGAGTAGCGATTTCGAACCAGATAGTATCATTTTGGCAGTAATTCGCCGATTGCCGGTTTCAATATATCCACCAGCACGCAATAGACAGTTTTACACGACTTTCTACTTGATAACAAATATAATTATTTGTTATAAAGTAGAAAAACGTGTAAAACTGTCTTTAAAGTGAAATTTTCTAATAATTATGACTAAAAAGTCCTACAAAATGACATCAAAATAAAGCATTTTAGAACTCACAAACTCAATTTTTGTTTCATTAAACTATGTAGTTCTGTTTATTTTTGTGCATTAATCGATGGTGGCGACTTAGAAAAGCGCGGTTCTGTGGTGTGTTGACACATACTAACATGTCGAAACAAAAAAAAAAATTGACAGCTCTAAATTACGTCCGTCTCTTTCTGGTTTTATTAGATAGAAAAATATAGCAATAACCTATTTTATGTTCAGTTTGTGTACAACAGAATTGACACCAATGTTCGTCTTTCCGAATGCCAAAGAAAACAAAAAGTTTAAACATTTCTGGAAATACAAAAGTTAAGCCTAAATCAATGCCATCTATCTGCAAAGTAATGTATCCCTGACCTTCAAAAGGGTTTATGTGGACGTCAGTAGTTCCGTGTCTAGCCGGAGTTGCAACCGTTTATGTGATGGGCGGCTGGCCTCACTGTCGATGAATGCACCCAAAGGACGATACAGGAACCGAATTTGAAACCACTTTATAGCGGCACATTAGCTCAGCTGGATGGTATAGAGCATCGCGTTCTCAGAACGGGAAGGTCGTGGGTTCGAGTCCCACATGTGCCCTTTTTATTCTCTAACTTTAATTATAAAATTTTGAGGCACATGGTTAATTAGTGTTTAATTATATATTGTGAGTTCCACACTGTGTTAGTTTTTTGACTTTTTGCGCCGAGTCCAGGCCCCTTATCCACAACGCTTCGATTCAATTTTCGATTCGGAAAGTCATATGTCTATCTTTTTTTGATATTATGACATCGAGCGAGATAGACATACGACTTTCCGAATCGAAAATCGAATCGAAGCGTTGTGAATAGCTATGCTGATAGATCAGATCACGTAAGATCTGTCTCTATCTAGTGTATTGTAACCTATCCTATCGGACAGTCAGAGCAGACATGACTGAGTATCTTTTTCTTTAGTTTCCACAGCAACTGACCACAAATTGTTTCTGATGCGAGAAAAACTAAAAATCTGGCATGGACGCCAATGCTTCTTCTTCCTCGGTACCTGTTTCTAGGGCTTCTCGCTGCTTGCCCCGACCTGACAGTCAATAGCAGAAACTTTTGTTTTTTCGCGAATCAGATCAAATATCATTTAAGGACGCGTTTGCAAAATTGATAGGTTCAGAATCGAACTACTACATTGACACGGGTCATACACACAAGTGTACGCACGACTAACTGCGAGAATAGTAGTCAAGTGAACTCATTTTGATGCTTTGAAAGATTTTACGTATTTCTTAGAAATAAAATTATGGTAGGTCCCTACAAAAAAAATATTTTTGCTGTTTATGTTTTACGAATTACCTCCGGACTTGATGGAGTGACCTGAAGGTATACTTCAGTGACTGCCACTGGAACTTCTCAACGTGTTGTACTAGGTGAGCTGAGTTTGGGCTCATTTTGTTAGTAGTTTTTATTGTATTAAGAATTGATTGTTTGTTGATTGATATGTTTGTCAACATACAGTATTTTTAGAAACAGTAAAATATGTTAATGTTAAAAAAGCACAAAAAATGTACCTAAACTCAACCCTGTATCGGTAATTTTATGGAAAATGGCAACGACAGATCGATTTTACATTATAAAAAACTAAAATTTTCAATGATCAAGTACCTATTATTTAAAGATGAAGAACCAATCTCTACGAGGTAGTTATTAGTTATATTGGATTTTGTTTGGTTATGCCATAAAATTGTACCGAAAAACAGCATAATTTTACCTGATATGCAAACGCTCCCTTAATAAACTGTCGAATCAAAAATAAAACAATGAAAAGTTTGTAAATATTATATTGTTTTGTATGATAATAATTTAAAAGAATAACATGCATTGGACAATGTACACTTACCAAACCTTTTTTATCATTAAAAATGCCAAATAAAAACTATCATTCAACTGTTGGAACCAGAGCATAAATATACTCAGTCAACCTGCCCGTAGTCACCCCGGTCCCTAAAGTTAGGCTTTTTTAATGCTAATGGCATGGGAGGGCAACGCGACGAGATCGCGTCCTTCCTTCGCGATTATCAAATAGACGTTTTCCTCATACAAGAGACTTTCCTAAAACCAAGCAATCGTGATCCTAAAATTGCCAACTATCGTTTAGTTCGCAATGATAGGACACGTTGCCACAAAGGCGGTACGCTCATCTATTACCGCAAGGAACTGCACTGCATCCCCATCGACCCCCCTCCCCTAGAATCCCTACTGGAGGTTTCAATCTGTCGGCTAGCCATGACAGGTCATCAACCGCTTCATATAATGTCTGCCTATATGCCCCCCTCAAACACGTCTGAGAATCATAACCTCCTGGTTAACGATCTCACCAAACTCTTCGGCATGAGTGGTTCCGTTATCATAGCGGGCGACTTCAACGCCAAACATCCCGCCTGGAATAGTAGTATGACTAACCCGAGAGGGAGAGTCGTCTGCGATCTAGGCCAGACCATCAACTTTGATCCCATTGCTCCTATGGAGAACACGCACTATCCCGACACCACTAGTCATCGTCCCGATGTGCTCGATATAGCGCTGCTCAAGAATGTTAGCCTTAGGTTACATTTAATTGAGACGCTACACGAGCTTAACTCTGACCACCGCCCAGTGCTCATGCACCTAGTTTCTCGCTCGGGTATCTCTGACCCTAGCCAACCCACTCCTACCACCCTAATAACCGACTGGAAGAAAGTAAGCGATATGCTGAAATCCGACACGTCACCGCACCTAGACGGTATCCCCGACCATATTGTCTCAGTCGCAGACACCGAGGCCGCTATCGACTCGTTTACAGCTCACGTGCAATCCATTTTAAAGGATTGCTCTCGGGAAGTCCCAGTGTTGAGTGATCAACGCTGGAAACTACCCGACGACATCCGTGAACTGATAAACGAGAAGAACGCGGCCATACGTGCCTATAGCGTCTGGCCCTGCGATGAGAACAAAGCCCACATGCGTTATTTACAGCGTGCTGTAAAGAAGCGCACTAGTGAGTTTCGTTCGAATCAATGGGACAAGATGCTCAGCGAACTAGAGCCAACTCACCAAGCCTTCTGGCAACTTCAGAGGAAGCTGAGGTCCTCCGAGGAGGCCTCTTCTCCACCTCTCATCCGTCCTGACAAGAGCGTCGCTTTTGACGACTCTGAGAAGGCAGAATGCCTGGCCGACAGTTTGGAATCACAGTGCTCCCCTAGCACCCTTCCAGTAGACAAGCAGCACCTCGATGAGGTGGATGCAGAAGTCGAACGAAGGGCCGCTCTCCCTCCCGTAGAAGACCCCGACGATCCCCTCCCTCCGGTCACTCTAGACGAGGTGAAGGATATAATCGACAAGCTCAAGCCTCGGAAAGCCCCTGGCGCCGACGGCTTCACCAATAGGATTTTTAAAACCCTCCCCGCTCAGCTCATAGTCCTTTTGGCAGCCATCTTCAATGGCGCCTTGAGCAACAACTTGTTTCCCCAAGTGTGGAAAGAGGCCACCGTCATCGGTATTCCCAAACCTGGGAAACCGAAAGCTCAGCCTTCGAGCTACAGGCCGATCAGTCTCCTGAGCGCGCTCGGCAAAATCTATGAGAGACTTATTTATAAGCGACTCAGAGATTATGCCGAGACAAAAGGCCTCATTCCCGATCAACAGTTCGGTTTCAGAACCGAACATTCGTGCATACACCAAGTCCACCGCATCGTCGAACACTTGAGCGCTGGTTTCCAGCGCGGAGCGATGACGGGGGTGTTGTACTTCGACATAGCGAAAGCCTTCGACAAGGTCTGGCACAACGGCTTATTATACAAGCTGTATAAACTCGGTGTGCCGGACCGTCTCGTGCTCATCTTACGAGACTTTCTGTCGGATCGCACCTTTCGCTACCGCGTGGGAAAATCTCTATCTTCTCCCCACCCCATCCGAGCCGGAGTCCCTCAGGGCTCCGTCCTCTCTCCTCTAGTTTTCACGCTGTTCACCAGCGACATCCCAACGAACAAGAAAGTTCAGGTTGCCCTATTTGCCGACGACACGGCTATTTACTACACCGGCCGATCTCAGGTTTGCATCCATCGTGCACTTCAACAGGCCGCCGATTCACTCGGCGCTTGGTTTCGTAAGTGGAGGATCGAAGTAAACCCTGAGAAGAGCCAGGCTGTACTCTACCAGAAGTTACGCCATCAGCGACCGTCACCTGCCCCCATCACTATGTTCGGCAAGCCTATCCCTTGGGAGAAGCAAGCCAAGTACCTCGGTGTCATCCTCGACGAACACCTGACTTTCGCGGCCCATATCAAAGCAGCTCGTAACCGAGCAGCCTTTGCCATGGGCAGACTCCACTTCATGCTAGTCAAAAAGAGCAAGTTGTCACTCAAGTGCAAGTTGCGTCTTTACACGGCAGTTATCCGACCTATCATGACGTACGCTTGTGTCGTATTCGCTCATGCCCATCCCCGCCACATCCACAGGATGCAGACCTTGCAGAACCGCTTTCTCCGTAAGATCACCGGAGCCCCCCCTTACGTCCGTAACGATAGTCTTCACCTAGATCTTAGAATCCCCACCGTCCAGCAATTCATGAAACGTCTTGCAAAGCGTTTTTTCGACTCCTCTATTAAGCATAGGAACCCCCTGATCGCATCGGCCGCCCGATACGACCCATCGCGTATCAGCTCAGTCCGCCGTCCTCGGCACACTCTTGTCACCCCCGACGACGCTATTACCCTCTTACAGGAGAGTAGCAAAGACACCAGCACCGTACGTAGAAAATACAGATACAAACCGAAAACATACCGACCTCGCCGCCGAGGTCCGGCGCGTAATCCCCGTTCAATTCCCCCCCGACCCTTGCTAGAGCCAGCCCGCGATGCTGAGCCAGTAATTTCAAACGAGCCCCTAAATAATGACACTCAGATCCAGCCTGTCCCTTTGCTGCCCCCAGCGACGCCCTAAGCCGAGGTTCGTACCCCACAGGGGGTGCCCTTAGGCGTGGTCGCTTAGTTTTTAGTTATCATGCCCCTGGCTGGAGGCCTTAGCTTCAAGGCATCCACAGGTATAGTCCGGTTAAGCAGTAGCCAGTCTCTTCTAGACTGAACTGCGAGATGCCATTCCCAAAAAAAAAAAAAAAAAAAAATGCCCGTAGTCATTCTGCTTTAAATACGACGTTCAAAAGGAAGAAAATAACTGCTTTGACTGTCTGATAGGATATAGATGTACTCAGTTGTACTCGCATGTGATGTTAATGCCACGTCCTTCCCATTTCACATAAACACATCCTCCAGTGGGTTGGTGAACAATTTTGGCGAAATTACGTCTCTTTCCCTCACCCTCCAACGTAATGGGATATGCTCTGTTGGCTAATTCTGAGTTTGGACGGTCATTATGGCTTTTTCATAAAGATTTCTCAGCACTTGGATGTATCGCCAGTCGACTTGGAATCGCTGCAGGATTTCAGAACTGACCAGGTCTCGACAGAGTCAAACGCCTTCTCATAGTAAACAAATGAAAGACAGAGCGGCCGATTATACTCTTTGGACTTCTGTATGATCTGCCGCACAGTGTGGATATGGTGCTGCATCCATGCCGTGGCTGGAAGTCGTCGAGTCTTTACGCTAGACTAGTCGTGACGATTCTTTAAAACAGTTTATACACGTGGCTAAGGAGCGAAATGGGTCTGGAATTCTTTAACATTAACTTGTAAGAATTACAGTTAACGTGTTAACATTAACTTAACATACATTTCTCACAATAACAATCCTCTGGGATTGCATAGAATCTCAATTGTTATATATTGTTGCTGCCAGTTAAGATTGCAATAGCGGTCATTGACCCACCTTTACCCATATTTATAAAAGTTTTAAATCATAAATTTAAATAACTTTGAAATCCAAAAATAAGCCTGTTCAAGTCTTGAATCGACATTTTTTCTTTCTAATTAAAAACGATTTCATTTGTTTTGGTTCGTACGAACAGATATTAGGGAAAGGGCAATAACCGCTATTGCGATCTTAACTGGCAGCAACTATAATACTAAATGACCAATGTTTGACATACGTTTGAATAATGTTTTTCAGAATTCAGAGCGTATAGCGCAATACATCATGCATTTTTGTAAATCTTGTAAAAAATAATATTGGTTGATGTTTCAAAAAGACAAAAAGATGGACACATGTGGGACTCGAACCCACGACCTTCGCGTTCCAAACGCGATGCTCTATACCACCCAGCTGAGCTAATGTGCCGCTACCAATCGTTTCCAAATTCGCGTCCTGAATCGTCCTTTGAGTGCATTCAGCGACAGTAGCGCCACAGATATCCTTTAAAATGAACTGGTGCAGTTGCGAACAGACAAGGAACTACCAAAGCGTTTAACCTGTTGAAGGTCACGTTCACATTCAAGTCATAAAAGACAGATGGCACTGATTTTGGTCAAACAAAAATGTTTAAAGCACTTTTGTTGATTTATGAATTATTTTAAATTTATTAAAGCCGAGTAAGTAGTTTCGGACAAAAAAAACACATTTCACTATTGACACGTGATTTTTTAAATTAAGACTAGTTGTGCCCCACGGTTACACCCACCACTCTACTGCTTAGGGTCGCGGCATGATGTTTAATAGCCTTAGGCTATAAAATGCAAAAAGATTTAGAAATCCGACTGGTAGTTCCAGATATTATTGCTTTTTAACAATCAAACACTATTTATTTATGTTAGAAATTGTATGCATATTTGATTGCACATTTTTAATTAGCCTATAGTCCCAATACAGAGAAAGAATTAGCTATAATCAAAAACTGTGAAAAATGAAAATTACCATAGTATTGTGGTTTGTCCAACTTATTTGCGACTAAGGTACTGTCCAGATGACTTACTCTCAACTTCCAAAAAGTTTCGTATTTTTAGTTTCTTTACGACGACTTTCAACGAGATTGTTATAAGCATTTCAGTAGCTGATGTTAGTCCTGTTTTGCTTTTCTGTCATTGTTATCGATATTCAGCATGTCACTTTAATCTCTTTTTTTATTTTGGTTTTCAGTGACTGTAATGCCAATTACTTCTAAATTGTACTAAACAATACGTAACTATACTACCTACAGAATAATATAGGTGTTGATATTTCCGGTGGAAGCATCCTTGTCATGGAAACCGCTTGGGATGTCATGTGGTCGGGGGCAGTATTGATCCGTCAGGACCGTGCAATATTTGATATTCCGTAGGTAGTTTAATTACGTATTTGTTAGTACATTTTAGAAGTAATTGACATTACAGTAACTGAAAAATAAAATAAAAAAAAAGTGATTAAAATGACATGCTGAATATCAATAACTGGCAGCAACTATATATAACTATTGAGATTTTATGCAATCCCAGTGGATTGTTATTGTGAGATATGTATTACATACGACGTGAAGAAATGTACAGAGTATCCCATGATCGTCACGAAGTAGACACAATAGTTATACAATGGCGTTTCGACCAAATCGGTCATTTGACAGATCATGATATATGGTATAGGGTGACACAATGGATTTAGATAACGCACGTGGTACGAGGGAATTTAGGATTGCAACTGACGCATATACGCTTGTAACCCTCTCTCTATCCCTGACTTTGTCTAGACTATTACCATTAGCATAAGACAGACCGAAAAACATTAATTCGATAGAACTGTTAGATTCGGTTTTCTCTTCTGCTCGCCCACATTATATTTTAAAAGCATCCGTTTCCGTGGAAACGCTAGAAAAATACCAAAACAGCATAACTTCAAAGAGTTTGTTAAGAGTTCTTAACTGTTCTGTTCTTATTATCCAACAAAAATTCACAGCCATAGTTGTGCAGATTTTTAGCAAGGACAAAATTACCTAACTAATGATGTTGGCTGCAAAGACATTGCAAATGTTAGAGCATAATGTAAGTAAGTATAATTATGTATTACTGTCAGTCATTACTGCCGTGAAAATGTCGAGCATCGCTCACCGGGGGGTGAGTTCAGTCGACATTGACGACAAACGTTCTTGAAATATTAAATTTACTAATGAAGTATTTGCATGTATAGACGGACATCTTTTGCACGTCAAGTACCTAAATGACTGCGTGCCTCGGAAAAGACGAAAACAAGATTGATGAAATATGACGACTTTTGAAATTTAATAACTTGAAACGCAACGTTTATTTCCTGCCAAGTTTTTAACTTTATAATTCCAGAATCTAGACAGGAAATATAATAAGAAATGTCTTAAATTAACTTTAGCGAAACATAAATGTAAGCTTCTAATAATTAATATTCCAGAAATATTTTCATATTTCAAGGTCGTCGGTATGACCGACGAATCAGGCTTTTGTTGTGCAATTCATACACATACAAATAGAGAATGTAGTCGTGAAGCTAACCCCACCTTCATAGCACGAGAGAACAAGACCAAAATTTCTAATTTATATCAGCAATCGATTAATATAGGTCGCGTGGCCTCTACTTTGAAAAAAAGATCATAATGGCGGAATTTAATTCGGTCAAAATATTCAAACCCCTTTTGTGTATTACCTTACTACTTTTTAATTTTTAATGTTTATTATGTATTGAAGTTAATGAATATTTATTTTATAATAATGGTTGAATAAGTATTGCAATTAACTTAATTTTTAAATTTGATAACGGACATTATACATTTTAAATTTTATTTGACAAAACTACTTGACTGATTGTACCTACTATTTGTTTTTTCTCTGATTATGTGATTTCTAAGTAACTTTATTTTTAAGTGTGATTATTTACTAATATATGCATCGTTGTGTCTGATGCAAATAAATTAATGACTGTCACACTCAACATCGTTATCTTAGCAACAATATCACTGTGTTCAGTACCAAAGCCTATTTTTTTACTTTGCAGTAAGTACAGTCTTCTTTCCTTTAATGAAACGGTGACATTTTCGACCGGGACTGTCCACATAATCGGGATTAAATTCATCTAATGAAACGTAACGATTTTATACGGTTTTAGCCGTAAAACGATGCGAACCACTATTGTTTTAAGCAATCTAGAAATTCGAAAAACATAATGGACTTTCTAAGATCGACATTAGAAACGATGAACCTCTCAAGCCTCATTTCTGTTTGGAAATAAGCGGTTTCGTTTTGTGAGCTAAACTGGGGAAGTCACGCGGGGTGAATGAACCGATCGAAAAGTTCACCCCTCAGCATCCTACTGCTATGGTTACCGAACACAAAAAACAAGCCAAGGTACATACAGCGTTGTGTTTGCCTTAGCAACAACACAAGGAAAAATTCGCTTATAAACGGTGTTGTTAGGTATGCATTCTGCTGGCATGGCAACCGATAGGGCACGACAGGATATTCGGGCGTGATCAAGCTGCTAATATAATTTTATGAATGTACAACACTACCAATTCAAAAATAAAAAACACAATATTGAAATACCATAACTATACATTTTTATAAATATGTTATTGAAAATACCATAGTTATATTTTTATATATTAAGTCACTTTAATGCATTAAAATAAATTATATATCATTGGGATAGCTGTAACATAATTTTACTTTTTTTTGTGGTATGATTAATGCATATCATACTGTTTTTTTTACATCGGATTTATTTTTAATCATCGATCAAACAGACATTCGATATTTTGAACACTCGCATGTATTGAGTGTACGATATACTGATAATAACCATTCGATATTATGAACATTCGAGTATCTATACATTCGATTTATAGCGGTCGATCAATTGAAATTTGATTATTTGGCATTCGATATGGCATAGTTGTACCCCAAAGTATAGAGACTGTATGCGCCGACCTGTGCCGATAAGCACTGGCAGGTCGGTGCCGGCAGCCAGCGTGAATACGCTCATAGGTACGAGTTTAGTAAGCTTTGTTTGACAATATTTGGTTAAAGTAAATCTCACTTAGATATACTGCGAAAGGTTATAGACGGATTAATATTAACCTGACTTTAATGTTAACATAAGTTGGTGTGACATGTCTTCGAATTCTTGGTTCTAGGATAATTATGATGATTTCGTCATGATAGTTTCCTTCACCGTTTTGAGGGTAGTGGTGTTCAAACAATAAACATAAAGTGCTTGTCTGACCCTAAACTTGTGGCGTAGTATGGCACTTACCTGTGAGGGCTGTGACCACTTGCCGCTATTACTGCTCTCAGTTGGAGGTTGTGCAGCAATTGTTACACTTACAAAGATGCTGTCTAACTGTCTGTCTCAATATCAATCATCAATTATTTACTAAACCCAATTCAACAAAAAACAATGAATTGCATTCTAAATGTTTGTGCTCAAATAAAAGTCAAGTAATTAAATTACACACATATATTTTAAGTACATCAAAGCTTTTAATTTTGACAGCGTACGATGGATGTTCAGAATATGATTACCAAAATAGTACTTACAATAAACATTGGCAATAAACTTTGGCAATTGGTATATTTCAAACTATACATCTTAATAACGACCCGCCCGGCTAGGTGCAATGTAGCATATACATTTATAAACCTTCCTCTGTATCTATTGCTGAAAGCTGCATTAAAATTCGTTCCGTAGTTTAAAAGATCTAAGCGTACAGACTTTGTTTTATACTATGTAAATAATAACAATAGTTCCAACTATAATAATATAAATAACAAATGTAAAAAATCGTTCTAAGTTAAAGCCCATATTGTGTGAGTACTATCTATGTACTAGAAAGCTATCATTCACTGGAAACCCACGTCCTTTCGATCCGTGTGTTGGATCATTTAGTTCCCTTCAAAATGGTTGAGTTGAATGGTACTGATCCAAAACGTTTACCATTTAACTTATTTAATTAATTGAGCTTTGAAAACTAAGCAGATGTTATAAGAAATTAAAATATCCAAGTATTGAGCAATGAGAATTAGTAAAATAAACATACTTATAACCACAACCTAACAAATTACCTAGATTAAGGTGGATGCTCCAGGGTAGCCTGCGAAATTCAAATTTTCTTTCGTCGGCTACCCTGGAGCATCCACCTTAATGTAAAATATCCTAACAAAGTTTTAAAATTATTTAGGTCATCTAAAACACGTGCGATTATGTTGGTAATAATACCTACTATTTTGGCATCAAATTTATAGATCTACTTACATATTTACGTGACAAACAGTCTTAGAAGGGTTACACACTACAGAGAGACACTGAGAAAACAAAAACACAGGCGAACACAATTTAAATGCTGCAATTATTGCTGGTTTTAATAAGCCCACTTGGGAATACTTTCAATAAAACGGCGCACTTCTTCAGAGTCGTCAGGGTCGTCATCGTCATCTTTTTTTTCATCACCTTTTTTTTTATCACCTTCGTTTTTTTCATCACCTTTTTTTTCATCACCTTCTTCTTTTTCATCACCTTCTTTTTTTTCATCACCTTCTTTTTTTTCATCACCTTCTTCTTTTTCATCACCTTCTTCTTTTTCATCACCTTCTTTTTTTTCATCACCTTTTTTTTCATCACCTTCTTTTATTTCATCACCTTTTCTTTCATCACCTTCTTTTTTTTGATCACTATCTTTTTTTTTATCACACGTATCATTTTTGCTGTTTTTTGAGTTCGGACCTTGATCGCCATTAGGCGGGTTGGCTTCGGCGTATTCGTTACACTGTTTGACAATTTCATGTGTCTTTCCGTTAACTGTTAGCAAGTTAGGTTCCATTTCGTTTTCCGATGTCCTTAACTTCACGAACCTGTAAAAATAACAAGGAAAATGTTAAGCACTGAGAAATGAAATTCCAACAATGCAATAATATTTTGTGCATTCATTTAGGATTTAGTGTGAGTGAATTTAGCATGGGCAGTAGGAGGCAGAGGGGGTCACTTGATTTACTATTGCATGAGCAATACAGCAAGACAAGATTACAATAGTCTATCAAAATAAAGAAAGATTTTTTAAAGAAAGTTATGCCTTTCTATTGTCATCTGCAATGCCTCCTTGTATTCAATGTAGCGTGATCCTAGAGATAAATCCGAAATTTCTTCTCTGCCTTTAATGACATCGATTGCTGATATTACTAACATTCAATCAAATCTGCCTACGCAGTCCACGGCTGAAGCTAAACCACTCACAAGGTTCTCAAGACGCCTCATTGCGATATGGAGAGAGCTACTGTCGCAACCCCGTGCAGGGCACGCCACAATTATAGTGGCGATAAGTCCCCGCTTTGAGGAGTGGCTTGAGAGGCGCCACTTTCCGCCTGACGCAGGTCCTCACAGGACACGGTTGTTTCGAAAGGTTCCTGCACCGAATCGGGTGGGAGGAAAAACGCCAGTGTCACTACTGTGAGTATCGACCGGAGGACACAGTGGAGGTGTGCCCTGCGTGTGTGGAGCATCACCGTGTACTCATAGCGGTGATCGGCGGCGGTAACCTGTCGCGTCCGGCCCCGGCTTAATCCATGGTCCGGAGCTAGACGGAACGGGACGCATGCTAATACGATGCGATGCGATGTCGGGCCTACGCTGTCCCCCAATTCTTATGTACTAATGCTGTAACAAAATATTATATGGTTACAGCATTAGTACATTATTTTCTTGCGGTTCTTCTCCATGGAAACGACCAACGAGAACCGTGCACCTTTTTCGACGTTTTATAAGTGGCCATCTAGGCCTATGTGAAATAAAATATTTTGATGCAATAATTAATAATATCAAGCCTATATTTTCCGAAGGAGTAGGCAAAATGTATCAAAATGTCTGCATTTGCAGTTATTTTGATGTAATAAAAAGCAAGTAATACACTTACTTTGGGGATGGCTATCTATATAGGATTGTGAATGATTCCTTGTATAATACTTTGCTGAACAATATTTATTATTTATGCACAAGTTATCTATGATAGGTTTTTCACTTACCGAAAGCTAGCCTGAGAAAGCTAGTACAGAGAACGTCACAGAGCAAATTGTCGACCTACGTCAACGGAATGGCGCCCAACGTCAGATTATCGATCGCTCCACGATGTAAATTTATTACATGTCCACACTGAACGGCTCTGAAATCTGAGGATAACTTAGTCTCGTTACAAAATCGTCTAAGTTAAATATTTCTCTTTATTTCAATTACAGAACACTTAGAGATAGAAGAGCAAAATGGTAGTATTTATTTTAATAAAAATCTCTCACAAAGTTCGAGAGTTATGGTTTGATAATTTATTGTCTTTAAACTTTACGAGCAATGAAACAGTTGTGTAAGTTTACTAGAGAACTTCCCCTCACCGACAAGTCGTGGGGTGAATACGACCTTGAGTCTTCATTATGATTGTGTACTGTATCAGGTAAGCAACAACTGCTAAATTCGTTTAACGTATCTCAGTGGTAGCCGCGTTTTTGAGAGCCCAAATAACTGAATATTTAATAAGGCCTTTAGATTAATCAATTGGAGTATACAGGTTAGGAATACCTTGATTCTATATAAAATTAAATAAAAATAGAAAGGAAGGGCCAGTATGAATTGGTCCTTCCTAAATGGGCTGCAGTTAGGCTACTTGGCAATTTTACTAAACAATCTGTGGCCACAAATTGAGTCCTCCAAACGAACGAATTGAAATTAATTGCTTCATATTCACCATGAATTAAAGAATTGAGTAAAATAAACAAAGCTCTCCGTTCAACAATCAAATTGTTTAAAGGCCCAAAAGCTATAAACGCATAACAGTTTAATAAATTATAAGGGAATAGGAAAAAATGTGTCCTCATTTTTATTTAAATTGCACGTGCATAGGATACCCTTTTTTTTAGTCATGAAAAATTTGTTAAAAGCAAGTTGGCTAAATTCAGTTCGCCTATTGTTTTAAAAGGTAGGATTTATGAGCAGTACAAAACAACCATTGCAACGTCTGAAACCAATCGAAACAAAAATTAGCTTATCCTATTCATTAAACTAGGTTCCGTACATTTGTATTTTTTACGACTTTAAATAAATAAATACAAATAACAGCTGATGGTAGATGTTTAAAATAATAAAATCGTGGCTGAGTATTTTTCTGTTTTCCCACATGCATAGCTCAATCTTTGCCCACTCGTGTGTTCATCCCTCAAAAATCGACTATAACAGTTTTTCTTGGTTCAGCCCTAGCATAGACCATCATTCATTCAAGCAGATCTCTGCTTGAAATAGACATCAAGGTTTTGATACAATTCATTTGATGGTTAATATGGCAACACCCACCCTTATCCGATATATATCACATGAATTGTTTACAAAGAATGCTTGTAATCTGTTATTAGGTAAACTAAATCTAAATTAATAATTATATTGAAAATTACCTACGTAGCTGGGTGCTAAGGCGTAGACCTATGCTTTTTTTTCATTTATTTCATAGTTAACTCATGCCCAAACCAGGACAAGCCAGGCTTCACTCTATCAGTTATGTTTCACTTAACTGTAACTCGAAACCCTCACGATGACAAAACATAAATGAAACAAAGATCAACTACGTCATTGTAATGCCTACGCTTTAGTACCTTCTACGGCGTAGCCATAATTTATGTTATCCATTGACTTATTATACAATGTGAATGAGAGAAGGATTAACCTTATCCTACCTTGAAACATAGCATAAGCATAATCACCCTATAATGTTCCCGCTGCCTTTTTTTCTCTATGAGAGGGAATGGGCCAGCGGCCACCACTACTCTACCTTTTTTTTTCCGGATGGGAAATTATCAAATGACTCCTCCCGCTCTGGGCGGAGCAGGAGGGAGTGTCAGACTATTACTGACTATAACCCGTCCATGTTCCTTCATCGCCCTTTGTGTTCCGGGGCCACGGTATCTCTTGCGAACAGTCCCGCAGCCCCGGCAGGCATCGGCCCTTGCGGACCCCTTCCCTTTTGCTGACTCTCTTTGAGGCACGTGGAACAGGAACCGACACGGCCTGTCGTCATGAGACGGATGGACGGCGAGCTAGCCCATAGCTCCTCGTCCACAGGCCCGCGCCTACGGTGGCCGAGGGCCACCACGAGGCCCCCGACGCCCGGGACGTCTCTGAGACCACTACACACTACACTAAAGTATGAGTGATTGAGTAGTATTCTTGACTTAATTTGTCACCGAATAGGTATAATATGTGTATCGTGTTTAAGGCTACTAAGACAAAAGTTAAGTTTGTCTGTCTGTGTTTTTGTAATTCTGTAAGAAGTCAGTTATGAATGTCCAGCCACAGTATTGACGATTATAACCAAGCCTCCAAATTAAAAATAAATTGTTGAGCTGAAGTTATTTTTCACTTTTTTGTGTTTTTGAAGTCGGTTTTATTTTTTGCAAAAAAGTTTTTTAATTTTTCCATTTTTAGGGAACTCTCAATATGGTACACAGCAAATTTGCCGTTTATTATTGAAGAGTTCCCTTGTATAATTATCTCCGAAAATCAGCATCAGATCTTCACCAAACTTAAACGGGACCACCGCAAAATAATATTCTTCCAAACAAAAAAGAACCATCAAATAAACACTTTTTCATTTCATTTTCATTTCATCTACAAAAAAGTATCTGATTTATTTGATAAGTATTTCCAGAGAAATAAATTAAATTCTGTTAAAGGCGGCCCTCGTCGGTACGCTACGGATTTTTTATTCAATTTCCTTAGCCTACTCAATTAAAAAGTAAAAACTGTAGATAATCTGTACCCTGTCTGACATCTATCATAACTTGTCATAACATAACCTCACTTTTCACGTCTTGCTTCGTGTGTTTGTTTGCGATTTTATGGTTATATCTTTAGGATGACCCTCACGCTTTGAATACTGGATTAGATTTTGACTGCTTTCACGACGGATGCTGTCGAAAAATCCACTGTCCAAAGCGTGGGAGCCGCTTTGGACACTGGATTAGATTTTGACAGTATGGATGAAGTTATAGGTATTTTTAATCATTAAATTAAGTGTTCTATATTAAAACTTAATAAAAGCACCATGGCTAAATTACGGCACTTGTTTTTCAACACGTTTTTGTGACGGTTAGGTAGATGATAACTTTTGCAGAAATGATCAGGTCGTGTTAAGGTGGCTGCTCCAGGGTAGCCCGCGAAATTCAAATTGTCTTACGTTTTTTGCAATTTGCAGGTCAGTGTCAGGTTGTATGTTGATTACTATATGATTCGCGGCTGTAACACGTATGTAGTTACAGAATTATAATCATCAAAATCATCAATACAATTCTGTAACTACATACGTGTTACAGCCGCGAATCATATTTTAATCAATATACAACCTGAAACTGACCTGCTAATTGCAAAAAACGTAAGAAATTTTAAATTTCACGTGGTACCCTGGAGCATCCACCTTAAATAAAATTCTTAAAATATTTCACAACATTTATTGAACAAAACATCAAGATAACATCAAGATTGAATAAAATTATCGAACAAATGGTATTCAGTCAACATCAATATAAACATTTAGACATTAGGAATAGCAATCGAGTAATTGACAAAAGTGGTGAAATAAAAGTTACAACATTATTTTAAAACTTACAACATAACATCACATCTGAATTGGAGGTGTATTATAGGTCCATCGAGATATTGTAAATTTAGTTATTTCGTTTAATTTGAAGTTAGTATGTACATAAAAGACAATGATTACACACCGTATTGTTTTTGTTCAACACATTGTGTTTATTCTCAAAAGTATCATTTATTAGCACAGCTCCATTTACAAGAAACCTTTCAATAAGCAAAATCTGTTGTCATACTACAATATGAACCTTTTCAGGTAACCAACTATTTTAGGTAGATTTCGTCAGAAACAATCTACGTATTAGCCTTGCACCTAAAGTCGATCTTTCCGAAAATTTTACCATAGGAGGTCTAGTTATGACAATAGAGCCGAAATCAACCGCCGATCGAAAAGTTTTATACATGTATACGTATGTATTTATGTTCGAATGTGGGGCGCCAAGCAAATATTTCGCTTTCAAACTTGGCCAATAAATTAAACTGTCAAAACTTATGTTAAGTTCGTGAATGGGCGGAATTCTTCCGTGGAGGGTTTTTCAAAAAGTTTTTTGGGTCATAACTTTTTTCCTATTGAAAATTTTTGGACCGTTTAACATTTTTATCATTCCGAGTAAGAATACGGACAACTTTTAAATTTAAACTTTTTGATGCAACCCCTAACTTGGGGAGGGGGTTGACAATTCCGAAATTTTTGGAAAAAAAATGATGTCTCCGAAACGATAAACATTATTACAGTCGGTTTTTTTTTTTAAAGCTAATTGTTTACTCTGCAATTTTTAATTTTAAAGTTTTTTTTTTCAATGCTAAACTCTTATGGGAGGATTTTAACAAGGTGTTGAAAAAAATATGGGTGGAACCTTCTTCGAAATCTGACGGCTTGCCAAAGGGATTTTTTTTAAAGACTCTAACAAAAATATTACAACCATTTTAGATACACATAATTATCATCTCAATATCGATCAAAATATACAATTACACTAGATCGCGAAATGTGGAAAGAGGGAAGGGAGTCTTTGCCCTGCAGTGGGACAATATAGGCTTATAATAATAGTAGTAATAGAAGCTGAAAGGAGATCATTCATTTTGTTTGATGATTTGGAATTTTAAAAAATCGGTTTTAGTTTTCATCAAAATCAGGTTCTCTAGAACCTAAACCTAAAAAAACTATGAGGAATAGTGAAAAATCCTCAAAGGAGTCTGCTCCTTTGAAGATTTTTCACTATTTCTCATAGTTTCAGATTTGGCCACGACTTTGACGCAATGGGTTACACGTGTGCATTAATAATGTGCAATTATTATTGATGGCCGCATAAAAAAATACCCAAAAATTAATGATCTCTTGCAATTTTACTGCTTCAACTTTTCATTTACTTTTAAAGACTAACAGTAAAGCAAATGAAATATTTTACTAAATTTTCAGAAAGCTGTAGTATAAAGCTATAACCAAGCTTGTTAAAATATATTAAAAAGACTATACAATATTACATTTAACAAATAGTTATTATAGATTATTACCTAATGTTTACTATATAGTAGTAGTACTTATAATACATAAGGGTGATTAGCTATATAGATTAACATTATGTCTTATTGTTGATACTATCTTACACATTATTGTATACAACCTAGTTTATTGTTCCGCCACTTCTTCTTTCCAGCTCGTTCAAAAGTGCTGATTATCATCCTAATTTGAATAATTGACTTTAGATTTTGTAATATTCTGGTATGCACCGAATTTGATTATCTACTTTGGTTAATTGACTACAGTTATTGTTAACGTTAAGAGTTAGTTTATATCTAACGGCAACCCTGTGCAATAGTGAAGTGCTGAAGTTATCGCGGAAGAGAGGACCATTAACGAGGGTGTTGAGTAGAGTGGTTTGCCCTCGAGAGATTTTATGCAACCGTAGGCATTACCGCTCTGCTCATTGCCCTGTTGCTTGCAAGCTTTGAATGGGATTGAGAAGTAGGGCAAACATATTATCTTGATATCAGTTGTAGATTAGCATTAAAGCATAGATGGCATAATATTTCCACAATGTAGTTTCTATTGAACAATTGTGTCAAAAATATGCCAACGTACACTTCTTGCTTTTTATAACATTTTCTAGGATAACGATTTCTTTTGACGACTCCGCATTTACGTTCAATGTCCATCTGAAAAGTGAAAAAACATGTTATTATTTAATCATGTCGTCATCATCAGATTTGCTGATATTTTCTTTTTTTTTCTGTTGCTTCTTAATAGTTTGAAGAAAAAAAAAAGGCAATTCTCTATTGAATGCAGAGTTTGTCTCGATGACAGCAATTGGAGTAATCATGTGAGTTTATTGTCATTCAGAGGGGCATTTTATTGTATAAACGGTGAGGTCAATACTCTCGTGTTATGAAATTATGGTCAGGGACTGCTACATGAATAAGTATAATAGGCCTCTTCCATTGCACTTTGCACTGTATTGGGTTCTAACTCCAGGCAATTGTTAAATAACGGTACTTGACTATGCCATATTGTCATGTGTTTTATTAGCTACCTATCATAGTTTAACACTGCAGAGGAGAATGGGCAGAATTTCTCCAGCGTCTTAAGATCTATCCCGTAGGATAGATCTCTTTAAGAAGAACATTTCCTAATTTGGCGACTTTTCTTGATTCAGTGTGAGAGAGGAGCTACAGAGCTCTAAATGTGAGTAATAAGTAAAAAAAAATATTACGCGACAAGCTTTTATGAAAACTAATAATTTTGTTTTCGTTGTTTGTTTTCTTGTAATCATTTCTGATAACACATCAATTGCTCAACACGTTTTTAGTATCCGGGTTATAAACCGTTCAGGACTTCCCTCTTGAGGAGACGTTCATAGCTGTTGGATAAGGTCATGATAGAAATCATCTTTATTTATCAAAATTTAACGCATTTACAAATATTCGTATCCGTTTTATTTTGCGTTGAGGAGTTCTCTGTTGAGGAGATGATCCTGGCTGCAGGATGAGGTCATGATAGAAATCATGTTTATCCATTAAATATTAACGCGTATACAAAGTTTCGTGTCCGCGCTATAACTACTGAAGAGTTCTTTCGTGAGGAGACGATCCTGACTTCAGGATTAAGTATTGTCTACCATAAAACCACCTTTTAATTATCATAATTATTATAAGGTTTTAAACCTTAAAAAACCTAGATGAGGATTAATTTAACTTTTTTTTCTTTGTTCTCTGTGTAAGGATCTAAATAACATGTAACAATTTAGATACGAGTAGTTGATAGGTAGTTTTCTTCTTCTTTTTCTCTATTGTACGTACAACTTTCATTTTGCATGCTAAGTTTACCTTTAAGTGATTGTACACTATTGTACCAGTGTAAGCAATTGTTAGTAAACCAATTAAATAAATAAATAAACGTCATTTTCAAAACACTGACATCATAAATGCGATTATAGGAACAAATAAATCCTTTTATCAGTAGATGGGACAGATCTTTAATTCTGCCCTAGCGCCCAATAGTGTTAAGACGTGTATTGAATGGATAGATCTCTTCAAGAAGCATATTTCTTGCTTTGACAACTTTTCTCGATTCAGAGTCAGAGAGGAACTACAGTTTGGTACCCAATCAAATACCTAGTTAAATCAATAAAACCAAACAGATTACGAATTAGCAAAAGTTGAAGTAGTAGCAAATGTTTTCATTGAAAGGCCTTCTAATGGTTACCTAGTAAATGTTAACTTCGGTGCTCAAATAGTTACCTACCAATAACTCCAAACGGACTGCCAAGCCAATTGCCAAAGGTCGTGAAAATGGCAAAGGTTCTCATTGAAAAGCTCTATCTAGTGATGTACGTTATATTGGTATTGGTTGCCAAAAACTTATCGGTACTTTTTAAATATTTGTTACTCCTTTCAACAGATTCATTCGTTCAGGTCCATCATTGATTTACAGCAAACAATTTAGTATTAAATGAAAAAAAAACTAAACAGATCGGCAAAAGCTGATTATGTGGTGTGGTGTGGTGTGCTTCAGGTTAGCTTTGATATTCAACAAATACTGACTAATCAAATATTATTATAATATTTTTCTATATATTGGCTGACTGCCAATCAAAAATATGTATTTACTCCTTAGAAATAAAGAAATAGTGAATGAAACGAAACTGGTTTTTTCGGATGATGTTGCTGCATGACGAAGTAGTGATGTCGAGCAGTGACGCGCCGCGTGTCTAACTGGTCGCCATGGTCTCGCCGCCACCTGCGTCACACGAGCTCAAGTGTTGTACCTGGTTGTCACCCAAAGCTGTAAACGTAAAACAGTCGAAGTGAATACTCTAGTAAGTGATATCGTGTCTAAAAGTGTTAATGATGCATTTCTAAGTGAAGAACTTCATTCTGGTACTTATTTCTTAATTTATTTCATTTAAACTGTCGTAAAAAAATTCAGCCAAATACGAGTTGAACTCGCGTGAAGAGGGTTCCGTACAATGCCAAAGTCATTTTTTTTTTAAATTTCATAATTTGTCCCACGAAAATGACTTTATTTTCAATTGATAGAATTCTTATAGGTTTTCCTGCATTCTACAACCAATGAACTAATTTTTGTATTTTTGTTTTTCAAAATTTTATGCTCATTAGTTTCGGAGATCAGGGGGAGGGAATGGTCAATTTTCGTCTTCTGTCATGAATAAAATCAAAACTATTTATTTTATAATAATAACAAAAATATATTTGAGATCTTCTTAACGAGTCCTTTCATTTATTATATGTGACATAGAGGTTAGCAAAACTTTTTTTTTAATTTGCTCATTTGTCTCCCGAAAATGACCCTGTGTTTTGGGTTTGGTGGGATTACACCATCCTACCAAATTTCACCTGATTTGGTCCAGTAGATTTGGAGCAAATTGGCTGTTATTTGCGTAGCTATATTTGTTTTTACCAACTATTACGCGGACGAAGTCGATGCCACTCATCATCTGCCTTGCCTTTTAGGGTTGGCCTCCATTCTAACAGTATTTTACATGTAGTACCCGTACACCAGTTCTTCAAAACTCAATTACTGGGTGATACGATACCGATAGTTGCTGGTATGTCTAAACTGGCCTGCAAAAATAAGTATCACACTTTTAAAATTGCAATAACTTTTCAAGTAACTTTCGAAACAAATAGGACTCGAAAAATAGTTTATTTTTGTCTATAGTTTCAAAGGAAGCTGATAAAAATTGCTTTATAACGTTTTTTTTTTAATTTTAAATCTCTAACTTCTATAGTTTAGGAAAAAATGAAATTTTAAAAGTGTAGTACTTATTTTTGCAGGTCAGTGTATATTATGACGCTGCCACGATAAGTAACAGTGACATGAATTTGGGAAAGACTAATACCATTAAAATTCACATCAGAGACGTTCATCAAAGTTGTGAAGAAGTGTGTCTACCTGGGGTATGACAACTCAGTAGAAAAACTTTGAGAAAAATGCCGATAGATCTAAATGGAAAAAAGGCGAAAAGGGCAAAAACTTCGTCAAGTCTTGTTATCACCTATCAATGTTTGTAGACTTCAATCAATACCCGGTGCAGTGTCCAGTGCAGTGTTCGTGTGTGTGTCTTTCTCATCATGACGATGGTCCCCCAACCTGAACTTTCAGAGTCGCGATGGCTATGAAGCTTGCGAGATTCTTTTGAGGACAAGATCCGAAAAAAAAAATCTGGAAAAGAATTCTAGCTACCGACACAGCTTGCAGAGTAAGCAAGCTGATGTGGCAGTGGGCTGATTCCTGGAGGTACAGGCCTCGCATCAGCAAGAGAATCCTTAGACGCTCCCCATCAAAAAGACCGACGTCCTTAAAAAGTTGACTGGATCAGAATGAATGCGGCATGCGGAAGTCAGGTAGTTGTGGAACAGCAGGGAAGATGCCATGCTATTTTGACTAAAAAAAAAACAGTAAAAGTGTTTGTGAGTCTGGCCAGTTACCTTTATTGAACATAAACAATTTATGTGTTAATAGAAGAAGATACTTACCAACGTTAATACATACATTCGTTGATGGTCGATTTGGTATAGGTAAAGCTTGCAAAAGAATTAGCACTACACATAGTAAGAGTTAAAAATAAATTCTGGGCACAGTAATGGGAACAATAGATTTATAATCGGCTTTTGCTCAATTTATTAAGAGTTTAGTTTAATTTTGAATTTACTTATTACCAACTATGAAACAGTTATAGATGGAGTATTTAAAATTTTGATAGTTTTATTTCATATCAAGAATCACCCTGATAAATTCCTGTATATTAATGTAGAGATATCAGAGATGGAGATATTATAATGATAGCTTATTAATATCTAATTAATGTTTAGAAAACGTATGTAATGCCTATTTATTGTCATTATTCTTGATTGTATAATGTTAACGTCAAAACTGTTAATCGGTCAAAACCACTTTTGACTCGATTCAGTCAAAATCCGTAAGAAGTTAAAACCGAACGCCTCAGTTTTTTACCTAGTCCTAGAATTACATGATGTTTTTGAATGATGTATAGAATGAAATCATTTAAACATGAAAGAATCCCAAAAATAATTTAATTTTATGTTAAAATAGTTTAAACCGGTCAAAAGTAGTTTTGACTAGTTTTCACCGGTCATAAGTAGTTTACGCTAAACCGGAGTTTAGGGAGATCGAGAACTTCTATGGGCAGTTGTACACATCAACCACTAAACCCGTTGTAGATCTAGCAAACGACCCAAGAGCTAGACAGACCCAACACTATGCCGAAGACATCCCGGACGTCAGCCTGTACGAGATTAGGATGGCTCTGAAACAGCTTAAAAACAACAAGGCGGGTTTAAGGGTCTAACTTCGAGAAAGAGGACTGGGCAACGTTCGGAAAGTTGCGCGGTATCTTCTCGTCCAACTATCCGCAGTGTCTCAAGACGAAAGTCTATGACCAGTGTGTGTTGCCAGTGATTAGTGATTACATATGGGGCCGAAACGTGGTCACCCAAAGGGTAATGGAGAGGGCTATGCTCGGAGTTTCATTGCGTGATCGAATCAGAAATGGAGACATGCGTAAGAGAGACAAGGTTTCCGACGTAGCCCGAAAAATTGACAAACTTAAGCGGCAGTGGGCAGGGCACATTGCTCGCAGAACGGATGGCCGATGGGGCCGAAAAGTTTTGGGGTGGCGACCCCAAACCAGAAGACGTTGCGTTGGAAGACCTCCCACTAGGTGGACCCTGGTGAAGGTTGTGGGAATTCGTTGGATGCGAGTCGCACGGGACCAGTCAACTTGGGAGAGGCCTATGTCCAGCAGTGGACGTTTTTCGGCTGAATGATGATGATGACGATTAAAAGTTTTGACTGTGACATTATGCATTAGTGAATCTCAAACCGTTAGCTAGATATGTTCAAGAAAATTATCATAATATCCTTACATACTACCAAGTGCTTATCGCACATCAAATCTTAATATTTACCACGTAAAAAAATTATAAAATGAGGTCCAAGAAAAGCCCGCTAATAAGATATTTCAACAAAATTCCATCTGTGCAAAGTCGACTCTGACTTTGCAGTGCTATCCCCTTACAAGCTCTGTTTCTCTACAACCACTGATCTTCTTCGCCGTCATCGTTAGTGACGGGAAGCTGCGTGTAGCACCATCGCCAGTAGAGCCGGCGGACCCAATGTCCTAGTCCCTGACTGGAATACAAATAGAAGTCATTTAAAAACTATGTAAAACCCTCGTTTAGAATATTATTTATATATATTTTAGCAGTTGGAACGTCAAAAGCTAATGAAGCTAGTAGTCAACTCGTACGTATTCCAAAATGTGATAATTATTGTACGGACAAATGTCTGAGGGTAGAATATTTGAGTTGAAGCGTGGGCTCTAAGTTATGAGCTCTATACCCCTTTTTATACTATGACGATTTGTGTGACGCATCTAAAATAACGTTCTAATTTTTTTTTGGTTAAACACAGTGAAATTATTATCCAGGCAATTGTTTTCTGATAATTTGACTGTGTTAGCCAATTTAAAATTCATGTCGTGTCGACAATAGATATGAATATTTGTCATGTGAGGTGCTACCAAATCGTTTCTGAATAAGCTATACTATAGAAAGACTTAACACAGATTGCGTCGGTAGTCTAAAATAATAAAAGTTTCGTATTTAGGATAAAGCGTAATGAGACTGTGAAATAATTGTTTACCTTATCAATTGCAATGAGAAAAAACAATGAAAGCAATCAAGCCAAAACAGCCAGTTATCCAGCTCTGGTGCATCCATTCTCGTCGGTAGTGTTACGTGCTGCAACCTCTTCAGTTTAGTGGCACATTTAGAATCTTCACCTGTAATGAAAAAAAAAAAAACAAATTAATTTAAAGCAAAAAAGCTAGTACTCCGGAACCTTCAAAGAAGTATTTAAAAGAAAAAACCGGCCAAGTGCGAGTCGGACTCGCGCACGACGGGTTCTGTACCATGATCTATTGAACATTAGAAAAAACGGAAAAAAATCACGTTTGTTGTATGGGGGCCCCTTAAATATTTATTTTATTCTAGTTTTAGTATTTGCTGTTACAGCGGCAACAGAAATACATCATCTGTGAAAATTTCAACTGTCTAGCTATCACGGTTCATGAGATACAGCTTGGTAACAGACAGACGGACGGACAGTGGAACCTTAGTAATAAGGTCCCGTTTTTACCCTTTGGTTACGGAACCATAAAAAGAGGTTCGCAAAAACGATTCACATTTATAATTTAATTTTAATGGGACAGCGGCAGTTTTAATGCATGTTGCACCACATTGTAAAACACACACACACAAACACACACACACACACTCTCTCTGTTTACAATCAGAGAGAGACACTGTAAGCAGGCAACCTAGTAGACTGGACAGGGGCACAAGCTTATTAACTGGACAACGCCCTCAACCGTATTAATGTAGGTTCCTCTGCCGGACTAGACCCCTCCAAAATGCTAAAATGACCTTCAGACCAGTTAGACCCATTACAGCACACCTGCCTAAAATAATGTTGTACTGTTGTGTTGTTGTAAAGAAAATTCATCTTTCGGCATATTTATTTGATACAACACCGTAACGAAAATAAATTGACGTTCTTAAAAGAAATGAAAACTATGCATTATTTTCTTGTCTACAATAGGCATGACGACAGTATCAAAAAATTGCAAATCTATTTAGTCCGTAAGAGTATTGGAAATTAATGGACACGTATTTTTTGTTTTTGTAAATCAATTAATATTGACTTAAGATAAAACGTGACCTGATTATACCTAGGCGTGACGTATTGAGAATTTTAAAAGCGTAGCGAATTTTTTTTTTCTTATCTTCGTTAATTTTGGTTTACGTAACAAAAGAAAAAACACGGGTCAAATATTTTTTGATAATCTAACTGACGGACTAATTAGATTTTTTTTTGTCGTCTCGCCTATTTAAGCTTCAACCGCTTTTTCCCCAACAATGTTGCTGGTAATTTATACAACGAGCTAGACTAACACGACGCAATCATCGTCTTACAACAGCCTTGTGCTGGACATAAACCTCACAAATGGCACGCTATTTTCACAAGTGGTTACATAAAAATATAAAATTGTATATGGGAGCAACATCTGCCAACAGCAGCTTTGCGGTTTGGCAGAAGTAACATTTGTGTAATATGATGTTACCACAAACAAATGCTTTATTATATTTTTTTCATTTTTATTTGACTTTATTTCAGGAACTCTTAAGCAGCTGATTAAAAAATTCCTGAAATTAAGTCGTTATATATTATTATTACCTTCTTGTTCTGTTGCTTCTGCCGATTTCGTAATAATAGAAATGAATGCAGAGTTTCTACGAAATACAACTTGGAGTAAATTTTAAGTACCTGTTTTGAGTTAGGGTACCACTGGTCAGTTTCCTTACTCGTCAATGTCGTTGCACAACATTTAACAGTAGACTCGCATGTTCACCTACATTCTTGAAAATCAATACCGGACCCATTTTATATTGATGGCGGTGCGGAACTGAATAATAAATAATAAAATCATTACGATAGCCGACTACAAACAAATCATGCTCAGAACTAATATTACTAATACTTTCCTTGATAGCAACATGTCTAACTTAATTACATTACTATCACATACCACCACCACCTTAACAAAAGAACACTTGTTGGCACCAGTCTTTTCACTAGATGCCTTAATCACACAATCTTCACGACAAACACTCAGCACTAAAATAATCTAAGTAAAAATACTAATATTATTTATCCAATCCTTAATTCGGACGCTGAATTACAAACTGACAATCAATAAATATTAAAAAGCTATTTCGAACCTTGCTTTGTCATGGACAGAACTCGACTTGTTTCTCACTTCACTGCATGCAATCACTTGCGTGTAAACTTCTTTTGAAAAAATACACTGACCGTCGCTAAGTTCACTCGATTGAACACAGATATCAAATAACATGATGTGTCCGTACTTGGCGCGCCAATCTTTGTACCTCTAGATTCGAAATGCAATCATTTTTACGACATAAACAAGGACTAATAAACCAGAGAAAGATATAAATTGTGTGTCACACGAAGAGGGGACGACGAATATTGTCGAAGAGACGATTACGCGCAACAAAAAAAAAACGGCTGACCCTGCATCCGGGAAGAACTGATGAACGCTAACAAAGGGGCATAAATTGAACCATAAAAAAAATATAGGTACATGTTATTGATAATCGTGCGTTGCAAAATAAACAGGCAAAATAAGATATACATGAAAAAACTAAATTTGACAATCGTGCGTTATTGATGAACTTTTTTAATATTTGGCAAATAAGTTTATTTTGGTTTTTATTACATGAATTTTGTGAATAAATAAAAAAAAAAAAAAAAAACACTTTTAGACTTCTAATTATATTTATAGACTAGAAAAGGTCAGTGTGTCCTACTTGAAATTTTGTATAAATATACAGCCTATAATACATTACCCCATGTCGGCGATGATTTATGATTATTTATTTTAGTGGAAAACATGCTCAAACAGAATCATTGTGTTCGACATAAATCGATCCAGGTTTTCGGTTCCTAAACAAAAAATAAAGGTAGTGTGGCCAAGACTTTTATGTACCATCAATATCACAATTTGAACCATAATGTAATAAAGCGATATTAACTTATCAGCCAAACGTCTAAACACGTATATCGCGTTCTCTTTCTGACTAACGACAAGTTCACTGACCCTGTTTTAGTTGTTCTAATTATTGATTTTTCCATGAATGTTTACTTTGATTAGCTTATTTTCACTTCGACACAACTTAATTAATGTGGTTTCAGGTCTACTCTTTCTGAGGCATGAAACCAACTGAATAGGCCAACGTTTGCGAATTGTAATTCAAACAAAAACACAATATAGTATGTCACAAAGAAAATTGTAAGATATTTATATGCAACGAAATATAAAACGGTTTTTTATGTATTATGTGTATAAAATAAAGGGAAATTATGTGCTGTGAGTTACTAGTAGCACAAATATTGGTTTCAAGGGCCATTATCATCATTCTTCTGGCCTTATCCCAATTTATGTGGGGTCGACACAACATGTCTTTTTCATTAGATTCAAGGGTATCAAGGCTAACAGTATCCTAAATAAAATTGAGTTCCTACCTACTTTTAACAAACAGGAAATAGGCGAGACGACAAAAAAATCTAATTAGTCCGTCAGTTAGATTATCAAAAAATATTTGACCCGTGTTTTTTCTTTTGTTACGTAACCCAAAATTGACGAAAATATGACGCTTTTAAAATTCTCAATACGTCACGCTTAGGTATAATTTTTAGCTAGTTCTGACGTCACGAGCCCCCACTCCCGAGTTTTGATGCGTTTTATCTTTTGTCAATATTCATTGATTTACAAAAACAAAAAATACGTGTCCATTAATTTCCAATACTCTAACTGACGGACCAAATAGATTTGCAATTTTTTGATACTGTCGTCAAGCCTATTGTAGACAAGAAATGCATAGTTTTCATTTCTTTTAGGAACGTCAATTTATTTTAATTATGGTGTTGTATCAAATAAATATGCCGAAAGATGAATTTTCTTTCGAAATGTGTACAAAATTATATTCGGCAGGTGTGCTGTAATGGGTCTAACTGGTCTGAAGGTCATTTTAGCATTCGTGTGATTTATTTTGCATATTTTGGAGGGGTCTAGTCCGGCAGAGGAACCTACATTAATACGGTTACGAGAAATATGTTTTGTTTATTGAGGAAGGAGATCCCAATACACAAAAGCCTCCTACGTTAGAGTTTATTTGCCATCTCCTTTCTTCATGAGATAATACATAAGTCAAGAAATGACTTACTGATGTCTATCGTCATACTATACTTATATACCAAAAGTTTAATCCGCTGTGTTTTTAAAAGCATCACTTAACGGATTGATACAGTCATCAACTCATCATAGTCATAAAACTGAATTTTGACATTTATTTCTCCAAAATTGTAAGTAAGGTAAACCTTACTTTTATGAACTTTTTGATATTTTAAAATGAAACACGTTACATTTAGACCGATTTAATGCTGACAGTTATTATTTTATTTAATGATTATAATTTAAATCATGATAACAAGTGAAAGCGCGGGTTGCACTAGCTAAAAAGATAATGAAAAGGATGATAGGTTCACATCTTTTTGAAATAGGCGAATTTATTTTCTATTCAACATTGATTAAATTAACTGACAATATTATATAGATCTAAAGAATGACGAGTAAAAAGAACCACAATGTTAGGTATACACTTCACAACACTAATATAGTAAGTATCACATACATGAACACATACACTTATCAATTTTAACTATTTAAGCTTGCTTCTGTTTTTAAAAGGACGAATGTCTAGACTTTAGTACCTTTAACACCTATAATTTTAATTTTTAACAAATTTAGTTAGTACATATCCCGTCGGGCTGATTGGTTTATTGTAACTAAACGAAAGTATATATTTTTTTAAATTTCATAATGAAGCTCAATCATTAAAGGAACAAGTGAATTAGAATAATTGAATTTTGGTTGTAGTAGGTAGGTAAAACTCCAACCCAACGATACGACTTATATAGACTGCTTTGAATTCTAACTACACGGAAATTTTTGTTTCAAAAATACAATAGGATCTCCAAGATAGTAGAATTTGTAAATTTTAAACCACTCCATAACAATTTGACGCAAACTAAAAGACTTTAATAAATATACTTATTCAAAAGGGGTAGTTGTAAACTTAGCCCGCATGTATATCTCATGCATATCAATGTCGCATATCCTGGATACGTTGTCCAGCATTTCCAGCATCTCTTCAATGTTTAATTTTGATTCACACTGCTTCAGTAAACGCATGATGCGTTTTACGGATATAATCAGCATATTGGTGTACAAGTCTCGGTTGTAGTGGAGGATCATCCTGTCCAGTGGGTGGTTCAGGTGGCGGCGTGGTGCTTGATCCATTTCTGAAACACGATAATTTTTTTTGTTCATTATAATGTGTAAACACAGCTGATCGCCAAATTGTGTAATGACGCTCAGCTTTTCTAATGCTCCTTGGCTTCAAATTCTCTGATGAGTTGATGTAGCTGATGCTATGATTAGGCACAAAAATTTTGTGCCAGTTAATCGTACAAAAATATGAAATACTGCTAGCTAGTGTTATTGGGGCAAACAGTGTAGCGATCTCGTGAGTATTGGTTTTGTTTCATCACATAGATTTCACTGGTCACGTTAATTAACATTACTTGACACAATCAAATTGCGTCTTTAGAACAAATTAAAAAGAGCAAAAACACTATATTTCTGTTAAGCAAAGACTTAATAAAAATAATGGATGACTATGAAAGTGTTCCTAATTTTCTTCCACTCTTTTTATCGAGAACTTACGGAAAATGTTATCTTCCTTTATTCGTCGCTACAAACACAGGCAGGGAGAAACTGCGAACTATAAAGTAACGAAATAACTACGTACTTACTTAATCTCAGGTTTCTAAACCCTCTTGCGAGTACAATCGAACAGCAATGGTAGTTTCTCCTTTGTATTTGTTTGGATTTATTTATGACCGGAGCTCGTTTGGCGTTGCTATCAAGAGCGTATATTTGTATTGATCGAAACACGGCTTACACTGCGCAAGTGCAGATTCTTGAGCCTCTTGCACACGATACTGATGATTTCCGTTCCGTATAACATCGAGTTAATTTAATTCTACTGAATGTTTGATTTAATGAGAGTTTGGTGGTCGTTTTATATAGGAAATAAATAGCTTATTAACACACTCGTTTTAATTTTGATTTAAATGCGATTGATAAAATTTATAGGATGCGATTTACTGAACGCATCGACTCCTCGTCGGTTCGTGACCTGCGCGCCACATACTAACATGACAGAACACGTCATTAATGGCAGATGACAGAATTACACCTGGCAGATTTAGCGAATACTAGGTGTGATTTTGGAGAAACCTATTTAATAGTGTACAGTCACGAGCACCAAAACACTTTCCTAAAAGAAATTTTCGCTAGAAATAACTATTGTAAATTGGAGATAGGATCTTTTTTTATAAAAATGAGTTCCAAAATACTATGTCTGTAAAAACATGATTTTTTAATCAGAACTGTGGGAAAAAATCTGTATCGTTAAGTGTTAAGGGCCTGTGACTGTACGTAACGTTCATAAAATAATTATGTCGTTTGACCGAGAAAAACCTCCGATGAAACAGCAAGCTAGGTTTTTTAACTCTTAAAACTTTTTCTTCTGCTTTATTCGAGTATCTGAAAAACCATTGGGGTGACCTCTGCCTAGCAGTGGGACAAAATAATCTGATTAAAAAAAAGCTTACTCCACAAAACCAACTTCTGGTTCAGTCTCTGATTAATGAAAGAAAATATTTTTATCGCTGAAACGTAAGAGTATAAATTCGCTACGTAGTACGGTTGCGGTCAGAAGTCCACTAGCAATCCCACAAAGCTATAGCATCAAAAAAAGTCAAAGTCGCACTTATGATCTTCTTCAATAGAGACACACACCGGCCATATTTCGCACTCTCACGCTCATGAGTCAATCAGAAAAAGCGCAGAATATAATCGTTTGCGTAAGTGGCTGGCGTGTCATATGGAGTGTTGCCCAAATGCAAGACCAAGACGAGACCTTAGCCAGTCTTGGTCTTGGGCTTGCGTCAATACACTTGGTCTTGGTCTTGGTCTTGGTATGGCGCTCTCAGTCTTGGTCTTGGTCTTGGTCTTGCAGCAAGAGTCTCGCAAGTCTTGCGAGACTCTACTACTTAGACTAGACTAAACGGAAAACGGACGAAACGTCGGGCTTATATTAAAGGTAAAATTCGCTATAAATACCCGTTTACATATGTTATATAATGTAGATTGGACTACATGCAAATACCTGTTAGCCTATTGCAGTGGCGGGAGAGCAACGAAATGGATCCAAAGCCCAACTATACAAATGACGATATTTGGTTTTGGGTTTTTCAATAATTTGTTGTGTAATTGAACGGTAATCTCTAAATCTAACTTAGAGCTTTTTTAAAATGAACCTATGGAAAGCACTGACATGGCATATAACATTTACAATCTTGCTGCACACATTTTAGTAGGTATATCACTCACTATCTCTCATTTACCGATATTAACAATGATTATTTCGGAATCAAAAAAATCGCAATTCAATAGATGCGATATGTACCTACTTAGTTAATATTGTTTTATCATCAACAAGTTTTGTAAAAGATAATATAATTATTATCCCGCTCAACAGCTTTAAACGCTGTAGTGTTCGAATTCGAGCTATTGTGAGAATGTTAAGAATGTATCTTCTATAACAGAGCATTCAATTTATACCTGCTGCTGAGACATCTTCTAGGTCATTTAATTTTATCCTCTTGTGCCAACCCTACCAAAATAGGTAACAATTTTGTGTGCCTCTGTCCGTACTCTGTGGCGGCGAATGCGGCGCTCAAACAGTGTCAAATGCTGTGTGAAACACTTGTTGCAGTCTTTGATAAACCGCGGCGTCTTTGTCGGTAAATTATCAAATAAGTAGGTACATAATACACCGACTGACCAACGGTTTATTCGCGGAACGTCAAATTTTTCCAATCAACCATGAACCTTAATGCTTTAGCGATAAAGTTGAAAATCTGAAAGAAACTTGACAGACTGTACTAGTTTGATGTGCTGGCGTCTGTACCATAACATTGGCTGGCGTAAAAACTGTTACTAGTACTAGACCTACTCGACTCGCTGTTAGTTTTAAATTTTGCTGAATACTGGGCCATTCAAGTATTACGTAAGCAGATTTTTTACAATTATTTACCCTCCTTCCCCTTGTCAGCAAAAGTAAGCAAACAAACCTCTTCCCCCCCATTCATCAATCAGTAATCATTTAAAAAGAAATTTAGGCAAGTGACAAGTGAGTGGCATGTGGTAATTCCCCCACTCGCTTCTAAGCGAGTACCGATAACGTATTCATTATTTGTGGGAATCCCCGACATGTGTGTTTTGTTTTCAAGCATAGACAATTTGTGGGTTCATGCCATTTGTGTAAAAAAGTAAATAATAACTGCTGACGTAATCACGATATCGACCAAAGCAAAGCAAAGACTCCCCCCTCAAGCACTTACGTAATACTTGAACGCCCCCTAGAAGAATAATATAAACTTTGAATCATAAGTAGGTACCTACATAATGTTTACCAACCTACTAACATTAGATCTGCACATTAGACATAAACAAGCATAATATAATACTACCTACAAGGTATGAAATGAACTTTGTCAGAAAGTTATGCTAGGTACATTTTTATCACATGGGAATATATTTGTGAGTAACACGCTAGCAACTTAATAAATAGTCGAAATATAATAATCAATACAATACCTTTTAGTGTTATGACGATACGGTTTTGATACTGGGGAACGTCTATCAAAATCAGGATTGAAACAAAATCCCTACTTAATAACGCCCAAAGCTCAGTTTGACTTAACTGTGAGACGCAAGAGTCTTGCAGGCTTAGTCTTGTTCTTGCTCAAATCTTGCAGGGTTCAGTCTTTGTCTTGGTCTTGCTACGGTCATTAGTGTCGCAGTGTGAGTGCAGTGGCGTCCGTGATGCTCCTTGCTCTGGCAAGGAGCATCACGGACGCCTACATTGGCCCGATGTAGATTTCTTAGCGTTCGTATACTTGCTGCGCTTCGGCCCCACTTCAGGATATCGAAGTTTTGGTTTATGCAATATTAATGGACTAATATATAAATACATTGCGAAGGATTGCACGGTTCCCATATGTTGGGCATGCCACCGTCCGGAAGAATCGATCCGACACATTATTTCTGAGTGTTATTGTCTGGCTAACGAAGAGTACGTGCATAGACACAACCTCGTTGCCAGGATTATCTACCAGCAGCCTGCTTGATGTTGTCTACATGTGGGACGTGAGTACAGCAGTCATTGTGCCGATAGCCGTGTCGGCCAATAGTTTTATAGCCAATAGCTTGGACCAACATCTGAGGAAGCTCTCGCTTAGCAGCTGGGGCTTGATTCAGAAACCAGTATTTCTGGACACGGCGCGTAATGTTAGGAAGTTGCTCTCTTAAGAGCTCCAACCACTGGTAGCTCGGACCCTGTTCCCGATGCTGGTGTGCTACTATATTTTATCATGTCATTTTTTAAAGATGAATACGGAATAAAAATAAAATAATTATGAACGGCATTATGACATTTACCAACCCGCACTGAGTGGTTCATGAATTATAGCCCATTTCCTCTCATTAAGAGAACGCTTGTGTCCCAGCAGTGGGAAAATTATGCTGATAATACTTATACTACGCCATGAACGGCAGAGGATACCTGCTTTTCAAGTGAAGGTTAACCGTTTACCGGTAATGACACTATTACACATTTTAAAATAATGAGGATTAGATGTTTGCACATAATGAGGTGTCTGATGACATGATGAGAAAAGTATGGGAGAAAAATACATGCTGCACCGACCCCAAATAAATTGAGATAAGACCAGGAGAATGAAGAGATGTTTAACACGCAATAAAACGACATAAGAATAGGAATTTCCATTTATATATTTCATATCAGATAAACAGACACATAGCAATATAATCATTGTGACAATTAAATTCAGTGCGCCATGAACTAAAGCGTCGCTTGTATCTATAATTTTAAATTAATTGTATAAAATGGTATCTTCCAGTTGCAATATTAAAGAATACGATGTGATGAGGTTTGAATTAAACACATTCGTGAACTTTGAACACAAAATAAGATTGAAAAAACATGTTAATATTCATTGAGCTTGTGGGTTATTATTAAATATGTTACTAAAATTGTTGATACTAAAATATTGGTATTAATGAAAAAAAAAATAGCGTTATAAACAATAATAATTGATCAAGTGATCATTGAGTGCATCAGTGTGTTTCATGATTGTAATATTTCAGATTACACGACGTAGATCATGTTCATGCTTTATGAAAGTTCCTGTTTGATACGTTTTTCGCGTGCCCTCTCATATTATAGCGGACTTTTACAAATACGGCGGTGTTTCAGTGATTTTGAGATACAATACCACTACAGAAACACTAACAAAGTGTGTATAGTCACGGTCCCGTCCCACAGCAATCAGTTAATTTTCCTCATGGAAAAAATGCCGGATAAAACCCAATTAACTGGGTAACTTTGACGGATACCGAACTTTTATCGATAAATACAGCCGCTGTGGTTGTCTCGCATAAATAAAGAGGCCAAGCGTCCATAACGTAACACAATTATGCATTGTTTTCAAACGTGACTACGTACATTGTCTTTTTTTCCAACTGAACATAGTAGTGATATGATTATCATGATAAGCACTAAAGTAACTACTATTGTTATTAATACTACAATATTAACTTTTGCTGGCGATACTCATCCTTTTAGGACAAGGTCTACGAAATAATTAATTAATTAAATTGAGATTTATCTCTCCTAACCTATATTTACTAGACTAACACTGCTCGATATTTAAATATTCGCTGTATTAAAACACACACCGAGGTAAAGCACATTATGTTAACATAATTAAGTTTTATTTTTATTACTAAACATTTCACTTACAGAGAAATATTTTTACAGAATTTACAAAATACTGAATATAGTATTTACGTATGAGCAGGTGCCTCTTTCAAGAGGCCTGTAGGCTTAGCCAAGTTGACAATCTACAATCGTTAACGCTAATAGAAAACTAACCAAATGTATCGGAATGACATCTATCAACGTTAAGTCACGTCAAGTCAAAACAAACGAATGGAAACTTTAAAGTTTAGTCAAAACTGTAAGTTGGTTTGATTTTATGGGATGTAGGGATCACGATTGTAGAAACGAATACATTTCATTCTATCATCTTGATCGATGTAAACCTTGTCTACGAAAGTTTATATTCGTTTGTTTTGACCACGTGACTTAACGTTTACGATTGTAGAAAGAGAATCGATACGAATCGTTTGTAACTTGGCTAGGCCTGCTGTTCACCGATGTTGTAGACCCTGTAACCGATATCGGTGGACGTCTCAATCACATTTTTTGTTTAATAAACAATAATATTATTGTTACCTATTTACATAATACAACAACACACAACATTAATAAAAATTGTTATATTATAAATTGAATTGTTATTAACATTAACAATTTAATTTATTAATTAAGCTAAGAATTATTTAACAATAAACGTTACTAAATAGATAACTAAAGACCACCACCAAACCAAGAGGATAAAGCATTTTCTTACATCACGAGCGAAGCGATGATAAGACTAAAATCGTATGAACAGTGAGGGATTCAAGCTTGCCCAGAACGAAGACACCTTTATCCTCGAGGAGCATAATTACTCTACTTTTCACACCTACTGCGAGTACATGTCAATTCGATTTTCAAAATATGGCGCCGTGCACCAACATACTACCGCGGCGGGAGAGCGCCAGTGTTAGTTGAAAAACTTTCAGTTTTCGTAGGAACTGAAAGAATTGAAACTGGCACTAACACGTTTGATAAAACAAATTGCTGTTTATGGCAATATTAATTTACAATCTTATTTGAATAGAAAACAGTGACAATAAAATTTGCATTGGAGTATTTTTACAAAATTCAATGATGCAATCTCTCGATTCAATATTAGCGAGACCAAATAACTTATTCTTTTTCTTTTTGAGTCGATGCTACTTTCTAGATGAGTTGAGTCCAGTTGTTCACATTGTTAGCAGTTTCAGTCACGTTCATCATAGTTGTTTTTAAAGGTACACGTTCCCCAAGTGTACTTCCAGAAAGTGAATCATGTTCTGGATAGCACCGTACTTACATTGCATGTGGGACGGATCTATAATCCTCCGTTTTTCGAAGTTGTATTTACGGTGGCCTGAGTGCTTTCCAGAAATCTGTTGTTGACGTTGAATCCATGATAATGTCCCGTCAACGAGAACATTATACGCAGGACTCGCGTTATGCGCGCTCTGCATCAGCCGCAGTGATTCTGGAATTTGATATTAGTAATTTTAGTTAGATGTTTTTCTAAAACTGGTGGATTGTGCTTTTTCACAGTCTAGAAGGTAAAATGCTTGAAAGGAGAGTGGGCAAAATGACCCCAGCGCCCAATAGCATTAAAATATAGTCCATAGATCTCTTCAGGAAGAATACATTCATTCATACATACTTCATAAGAATATTGTAATGTCCTTGAACAGAGCACTTTGACAACTTTTCTCGAAACAGAGCTCTAAATGTGAGTAATTAAATCAATTATTTCGTCGATTCAATAACTTTAATTAATTTTATCTCTTTCAAATCATCTTATAATATATCAACGCCATTTTAAATGGAGGACCTAGAGTTTTTTGCAATAAAAACTTAGGTCTTCTAAGCTTTTTGTGGTTTCTAGTGGTTCACCAACATTTAAAGAATTTAATATTCTGGTAGTAAATAAGTTTATAACATTTGTAATTTTGGGTCCGGTTCATAATATCGACAGTCGCTGTATCGAAAACGATGGAACGGTTGGACGCGTTAAAAAATCAACGGTACCCTAAATCGATGGTACGCTACATCGACAGTACACCATATCGATGGTACGCTGCATTGACTGCCCGACCCGAGCCAAATTTAAATAGAAAATTTAAGCTTTTTAGAGTTTTTAACCACAATTTGTTAAATTTGTATATTGCTTGTTTTAGACCGACATAAAATGGTTGAACAACCATAAATTTGTATTCAGTACCCTTAGTTATTATTACAATAACTTAAAAAAAAACTAAAACATCGACAGTATTGAAAGTACTTTACGTTTTTTACGTATTATAAATCTGGCTAGGGTTGGGCAGTCGATGCAGCTTACCATCGATATGGTGTGCTCTCGATGCAACGTATTATCGATATGGTATACTGTCGATACAGAGTACTATCGATTTGGTGTACAGTCGATGTAGCGTACCATCGATTTGAGAACTGTCGATTCATTAACTCGTCGATGGAACGTTTTAGAAACAGCGACCGTTGATGTAGTGACTGTCGATATTATTAACCGGACCCGTAATTTTAAACTAAAGAATAGCACACAAATCTCGATGTTTTGACACTTTCGACATGTTCAACATTGTAGTATAAGCAGGGCAGTAAACTAATTTTATTATCGTAATATTAGACAGGCTGTTTGCATAATTGAACGGGCCGAAAGAAGACTCCATTTTGCTCTACTAATGTTACTCATCCTTAGCCCCACGGATTTTCTGATATAAGTATAACTTTTAGATTTATTTAGCAAAATCGTAAAATTCGACATTAAATTTTTTTATTTAAGATTTTAGTGTAACCGCCAAAATTAATTCAAATGTTGATGGCTACTGTGTTCTGGTTTTATCGAATTTACATTTGGCCGTAAATAACATAAATTATAGTATTTTTTTTTTTAACTCACAAAGTTTTTATCAAGATATTTTTCTATGTTGGAGTTAATCGAAGCAAAAAGTAAAATCTCCCCTAAGTACTTGATTACTTATTTAGGGGTAGATTTCGAAAAACCCAATTGCTTAATTTTTAACAAAATTATAAACACCAAGTTTTAAATTCATTAAACCGCGTTATGATTACTACATTAAAAGGAATATATCCCTTGAAATGGAGGGTGTAATTAATAATTATGAAAGGATTTACCTCTTTGAGTATAAAGGTTCCATCTCGGGATGTACGCGGACCGCTACGGGCGTTGTCTGCATGTGACTCGCCGGCGATGTGTTGGTTAGCTGTTGTGTTCCCATTCGTCGACCAATTGCCAATCATGGGCCAAGTACTTCATCTAAAACGATAAGATGAATTTCAAACTCCTAGGGACCTCGCGCACTAAGTGCCCACAACCACGACTTTTATCTGCAGATGCGACTTTAGGTCAAAACCAGGAAGAAGGTTTGGTCGTATGACGAGGCGTCCGACCAATTTGGTTCAAGATAGTGGCCGGTCATGCGACAAGTCGTGGTTGTAGCCGCGTAGTGCGCGAGGTCCCAAAGGACTGCTTGTGCACTACACGAAGTTTTACTGCCGGATGTGAATACAAATACAGGGTGTAAACGGACCCTCCGTTTACACCCTGTATAATATTCACATCCCACAAAGCCGTCAACCGAGCATTATGTACATCAAACTAAGTAACTCTACGCAAACAATCGCTGGGAAACGACTTTTTTGGGGTGAGGAATCACGTTTTACGGTAGGACTCAATGTAACAAACTCAAAACATTGTTCTGATGGATGCATTAAATAGTATACGGTCACCTTAAAAAACCAGTAAAAAAAAATGTGAAAAATTTGGAACTTTGACCTCCAATTTCTCCGTTCCCAGGTACATAGTACAGAACAAAAAAATAATTAATTTAAAAACCTTTTTTAAAATAAGCTCTTTTAAAATACACAAAGAAGAAAATCAACTTTGGAGTAAATAAATACGAAAAAGAGTAGTTTTAATAAAAGCTTGTTGCGTACCTGTACTCTGTACTTAAAGTTCTTTTATTATTTTCTGGATAAACATGAGCCGTGGCATTTAGAGTAATGCACAAGCAGCCTAAAACCGTAACAAGTATACAGCTGTTGTTGTCCAATAAACTTTATTTTAGTTCAAGAGACGTGTTAGATCACTGCTCTCCTGCAGCCAGGCATTATCGTATTTTATTACTTCACAAGCTTTGCAACCCGATGGGATTTTCCTTTAAGGGTTGTCCCCGCGCCAGCGACCTTGAACTGAGTAAAGGTTTTGAATTTTTGGCTGGATTAATTTCCGCCATTTTGATTTTTATTCAAAGTAGCGGCCACGCATGCGACCTGTAATTATAATATGTTCTTATGTGTCATGTTTCAGTTAAAATCAAAGTTGTGCAAAAAATGCCATCAGAGAATGATCATATCTCGGAAACGTGACACTGTAGAACATTTTGTCTGAACTTATGAAATGCTGGCGTTGTACTAATGTCACTCGCCGTTATAGAAATGACAATACGACTCTCCGGAAAACAAACATAATATCGCCACTACGAACCAGCATATTAGATCATAATATAGCAAATCTAAACTCAAAGCATTTAAACTATAGAACCAAATAGTAAGAACTGAATTTCAACTCACGCACGCACGTACAGCAGTCCCAGTCACATGCATAATTACTTGTGAAAGTACTGTAGTTGCCAATTCCCTAGCGTAGATCTCTATGGAGAAGAACGGGGGAGAAACTCCATGGACACTCTTTTAAATCAAAATATTGTTACAAAATCTTGGTTCCATCATTATGTTGCAATTATACATTGTAAGAACGATGTAGAAAGACGTGCACATTAAGAGCGTCCAGAGTAAAAGATTAAATGAACCGTGGCAGCTAAGAGATGACCAGTCCCAACTGACGCTTCCGTTCACGAACATGACGCATGTATCGGCGCCATTCAACTCAACCATATTGAAGGGAACTAAATGACCCGACACACCCGCCACCATCAGCGAGACATTTATGTGAGCATGACATTCTCTCAGCCACCAAGGCATATTCTAGTCAATGAAAGATAACTAAATGCAAATGGTAGCTTTACAGTACATGGGACTCACACATGTGCTATGTAATTATACAATATTATGTAATTATACATATATTGTACAGCAGAAGATTGTAAAAATATCCTTGCACTGTACAGTACCCCATGAAAGATGAGTCTACTTCAGCGAGTCTAAAGCCTGGCTGAACCAGTTGGTCCCTATTTCTAGTACTGTAATTATGTCTGTCACCTCTTTTACCAAAAAGGTGCAGATTTTTTTCTGACGTACATCATGTTTTCGTAGATGTATTGACAATGTACCGTCATGATGCCAAAATCCTTAAACAGTTCCCTTAGAGAATCGGGCCTACGAAGATTATATATAGTTCTGATGGCTCTTTTCTGCATAAAAAATATAGACTCAATATCTGCTGCCCGTGCCCATAGCAAAATGCCATGAGACATTATACTATGAAAGTAACTAAAATAGACCAGTCTACCGGTATCTACATCAGTATATTGACGGATTTTTCTAATGGCATATGCTGCTGAACTTAGCCGCCCCGCCATCACATAAGATTTTACCGAACTAAGTGCGCCTTTATAAATTTCCTATATATTTACGAGTATCTATCTCATAACGGAAATAAGAGAGTAATATAATAGTAGAGCCTAGTAATAGCTCATTAGAGCAAAGTATACAGACAATAAAACCTAGAGGGTCATCTTATTCTTTGCCGTCTATAGATGTACGAAAATACGGCATTGGTCACTGGCCTATATTTTCATATGGTAAAGGTGTAAAATTCAGTTTCTTGAACGTTTTCATCCAAGTGGTCTTGTAGCAAATGTAAAGTTCCTTTATGTTTAAATGCAAAGAATAATTGTTTCATGAATTTTCACGTTTTGTAATTAGGGCGTATACAGGTAGGACGCTGGTTGTCAGCGCTGGCAGGAGGGCGCCGATAATAGTTTAAAAAACCTGGCGACGCTATTTAAAAAAAACATTTTTAGTATGATCTAACGATCGTATTTTTTTCCTACAGGCCTCCCGGTTTTTTAAACTATTATCGGCGCCGTCCTGCCAGCGCTGACAACCAGCGTTCTACGTGTATACGCCCTAATTACAAAACATGAAAATTACAAATGTATTAAATAATGTATACATTAAAAATGTATTATTATTGTAGGCAGTAGATTTGTAGAACTCAAGGAGTGATTGTTCATGATGATATAGAAATACAACAATTTGTTCTTTTGAAAATTAAAAAAATATAATACTTTAAAAAATATAATATTTTACCCATTAACTACACCCATTTTCCAATTGATTTCAAATTAAAAAATCATGTATTTAAAAGAATGGGGAAATGCGCAGAGAGGTTGTGGGTGTTGATACTGCCGGCAGTAACCCTGTAGATGATGAGGGTGCGGTCAGTAACCTTTTGGGTGATATGGCTGCCGACAGTGAGGTCACTGTCGGCAGCCACATCACCACATTTTGTGGTGAGGCTGCAGTCAGTCACTTTGTGGATGTTGAGGCTGCGGGAAGTGAAATTGTGGGCGTGGGGTTAATGGGGTTAATGTCAAATAAAGTTGGGGTGTTGAGGCTGCTGGTGTGTTTGGCATTAGCGGGGATGGGTTTGGGGGCATAACAATGAGTTGTGATATGAATGGTGATAATCTGGGTCCTAAACTTTCTGTTTCATCGAAAATATCCAAAACTTCTTGTGTTAATTCACCTAATTCGTTATGAGATGATTTGGGTAATACAGATGTGAATAGTTCAGGTGTAGGTATTGGATAAATGGGCGGTGGTATATAATGCGATGAAGTTGTGATGGCTGAGGGTCTGGGTGTTTCAGGGACTGATCGTGGAGGACATGGACATGGATACGGTGCATTAGGTGGTAGTAACTTCATTGTTACTTCCCCATGATGTGTGGAATACGACCGTGTCCATGTCCGACTGTGTTTATTATTCCATTTTGGCGTTGGTCGTTTAAAAATATGTTGCTCCATTTGAAGCAAATAGAGTTTACTTACCCTTTGGTTGATATTGTAACGTTAAAAACGTCAACCAGCAACCCTACCATGATATCCATCGATATACGAGTCATAATCTGGAGTTACCGCAGGATGACACTGTAAAGCGTATTCTCACGGAAGTACATTACCTGAAACAATAGACAAATTTTACTTAAATAAAAACCAGCCAAGTGCGAGTTGGACTCGCGCACCGAGGGTTCCGTATAAACTTTTAGGTATTTGGTTATTAAACTACATATTTACGGTTTTCAGATTTTCGATTTTTCCTTAACATGTGCTATATGATATTGCTTCTTGCTAAATTTCATGATTCTAGGTCAACGGGAAGAACCCTATCAATTTTGATTCCCTTTAGAGTGTCGATATATATACGTTATTTGTGGAAAAAACGGCCGTATCTTTTTACGTTAACTTGGAAATTTGATTTTTTCACAGCTCCAAGGGACTGTGGATTTGAGTATATGGTTTTAATTTCAACTTGATTATCTCCACGCGTTCCCGAGATAAAGGGTCTTGACAGACAGATGGACAACAGAGTTCCGTTTTTTTTTGAGGTACGGAACCCTAAAAAGTGTCAGATATAAGATTATCAGCACTAACACTTTGTCCACGCGCATTTCTTTCTATTTCTTAGGAAATTAATAGACTTTTAGCAACACATAGGCCAATTTACACAAATTATATTATGTAAATCTAACGTATTTTGTACAAGGTATCCTTTTATTTGTGCGCTATTATTTATTTCTATCAGTCAGTCAGCGAGTTTCTTCATAATCATTATTTGCGTTCATAAGTGTAGGTAAAAGGTGTTACAAAAAAAGCTTAAAGCTATGAATAATATACGTATAATATTGTGGACCCTGTTGGAGCACAGCAATATACATATTTTAAAATTTAAACAATTCAGTTGAACCACGACTGAATTGTGGTCTCATTCTGCATTAATATCGGGTAAGTCCATTATTATTATAATTAATCAGGCATGCTATCTTGCGATTTCTTTTTTGCAGGAGCCAGCTTACTCTGATGGTCACTTTTTGTTATTATATTGTTTGTATCTTTTGAGTTTTAGCTAGACCAGAGGCTGGAGTTGGTCGCTTTTATCATAAAAAGGGCGATAATGGTAATTGGTCTCATTTTACGAATTAAAATCTCGATATTTTGTAACATTAGAACTTTGGCTTGTCTCTGCTTAAGGTGAAGAAATGTATACCTAACACCATAGGCATTATAACTCATCGCAAAATGGGCCGGTGGTTGCTTTTTACGTAACCACGCTCAATTCGGGTCAAACTAATTTTTATTTGAAAATGTTGACTTTATGATATTCTATAGTTTCGAAAAAAAAAAGCATACCTTATGCTACAGAAATCCATATATTAGAACCAAAAAATTACTAATGTCGTTTTGTAATAAAAACCCGTCCAAGCGCGAGTCTGCCTCGTGCACTAATCTTTCCATAGTACCAAACAATGTAAATAACAATTTTTAACGTTCATTCATAATTACATAGGTCAATTTGCAGTCAACAAAACTATTTTTTTTTTGTCATAGTATAATATATACAGTAAGATGTCTTTCGGCTGAAATGATGATGACGATGATGTTAAACCGGCCAAGTGCGAGTTGGACTCGCACATCGAGGGTTCCGTAAAAACTTGTAGGTTTTTAAATACAAATACAAAATTATTTATTTTTATCTCAAATTATTGTGGCATAACTAAACTGAGGCAGATCCAGTAAGTTACATATAGTACTTGTGTAGGGGCTGTCTCAGTCTACCCTTTTTTTTTTTTTTTCGGATGGGAAATCATCAAATGACTTCTCCCGCTCTGGGCGGAGCAGGAGGGAGTGTCAGACTTTTACTGACTTAAACCCATCCATGTTCCTTCCTCGCCCTTTGTGTTCCGGGGCCACGGTATCTCTTTCCCGCAGCCCCGGCAGGCTTCGGCCCTTGCGGACCCCTTCACAGTTGCTGACTCTCTTTGAGGCGCGCGTGGAACATGAACGCGCCGTCGACACGGCCTGTCGTCATGAGACGGACGGACGGCGAGCTAGCCCATAGCTCCCCGTCCACAGGCCCGCGCCTACGGTGGCCAGAAGTCACCGACGCCCGGGGCGTCTCCCGCGCGGCCGGGACGTGAGGATCTCTCCCTGTCCTGTTCCGCCACCTCCTTTGCTAGCATGACTGCTTCGCAGAAGGAGGTGACGGCGTCCCATTCCGTCTTGCTCCGGACCATGGCACGAACCAGGGCCGGAAGCGAGAGGTCGCCGCCGCCGATCGCCACCTCGAGGACACGGCGGTGCTCCACCCAAGCGGGGCACACCTCCACAGTGTGCTCCACCGTGTCCTCCGGCCTATCCTCACAGTGATAGCACCCGGGCGTTTCCTCCCGCCCGATTTGGTGCAGGAACTTACTGAAACAGCCGTGTCTGGTAAGAACCTGCGTCAGGCGGAAGGAGAGGACACCGTGGCGTCTCTCCAGCCATTCCTCAAAGAGGGGACTTATCGCCACTATTGTGGCGTGCCCTGCACGGGGTTGCGATAGTCGCTCTCTCCATGTCGCCATGAGATCCCGCCGGAAGTCCGTCCGCTGAGCGACAATTTGCCGCGGCAGCGGAGTTTCCCCCCGGCGTAGCGCCTCCGCGCGCCACTTGTGTAGGCGCGCGAGGACTATTACCTCCAGATCCCATAGCGGCAATCCGGCAAGGAGGTTCGCCGCCTCGCGGGAGATCGTGCGGTACCCCTGGACCAGCCTTACGGCTACCACCTTCTGGGGCGCGTTCAAATGGTGGGCGGCACGCCGCCTCAATGAACGCGCCCACACCGGGGGCGGGGGGGGGGGAGGCCCATGAAAGCACATGGCCTCGGACTTGTGCAATGCCACCTCGAGACCCAGTTGCCGGATTCTCTCCACGACTATCGCAACCCCGCGTGTCATAACTTCGGCCGCCGCCTCGTGCGACCTCCCCTGTGCCAGCACCAGCGTGTCGTCAGCGTAGCAGACTACGCTGACACCGCTAGGGAGGTCGGCGCGCAGCACCCAGTCGTACCCGATGTTCCACAAGGACGGCCCTAGAACCGATCCCTGTGGAACACCGCACGACATCTCTCGCCGGTTCCAGTCTCCGCTGCGACCGAGGTAAATGACGGCCCTATCCGTCAGGTAGTCCCCGACCACACGACGAAGGTAGGTCGGCACCCGGTGATACCGAAGTGCCTCCTTTATGCAGCTCCAGGGCATGGAGTTGAAGGCGTTGGCGATGTCGAGAGACACCGCCAAGACAACCCCACCCCTGGACACCGCATCCCTCGTCGTGAGGGCTCTCACGCGCATGATGGCGTCCACCGTAGAGCGCCCCTTGCGGAAACCATATTGGTGTTCCGCAAGGTCCGGCCCCGTCCCCGCAAGGTGCTCGGCGAGGCGGTTTGCAATGACTCTTTCAAAGAGCTTGCCCACCTCGTCGAGCAGCACCACGGGCCGGTAGGCGGACGGAGAGTCCGCCGGGCGCCCCAGCTTCCGGATGAGTCTCAGTCTACCCTTAGGTGGTATTTTAGCAATGACCTTGTAATATGATGAAACTATGAACATATTTACGGTTTTCTATTTTTTCCCTTTACTTGTGCTATACCTAAGACATTGCTTTTGCTAAATTTCCTGATTCGAGATCAACGGTAAGTACGTCATTGGTTTTTATTCCGTTATGAAATCACAAAATATGAGATATAAAAAAAAAAGTTATATTGTCTCGCATACAATTGTTCTACAGCATAAAATTGAGGCAGCCTCTTTAAGTTAAAAGGAGACTTGTGTTGGAGACCTCGCAATTTCCCATAGGTTACAGTTTACAATGTTGAGACATAACTAAAAATAAGAAAAGAAAAAAAATGTAGGTTCAAGAATGTTACAAAATTATTGTAGGAATTTCAGGTATGTTTGTGGGTGTGTGGTGTAAGGATAATGAGAGGTTGCACACTCATGGACAACGATCACAAAATCAGCACCGGGCTGTGTCCTCTGATTTGGAATAAAGCAGACGAAGTTAGTTTTAGATACGTTGAGGGTTTAGAGATAAGCATTTAAACTAGAAAGTGAGACAACAGAAGGTACCATTAACAATATTGTTAAACCTACCAACAGCAAGGTATCTTCTTGCACTCAATTAGCTAGTAAAACAGGGCCTCAGCAGAACACTTTAAAATTATTCCACCAAAATATCCAAGGCATTTCTTCCAAATTATTAGAAATATAATTGTTTTTAGAAAATAGTAAGTTTGACATTATTTGTTTTACTGAACATTGGCTTAAGGATTACAAAATGCTTATTAATTATGAGAACTATATGGTGGGTAGCTGCTTTAACCGTAAAACTATGCTTCGTGGAGGTTCCCTAATTTTAGTAAAAAATTGTTTTAAATATAAGCAGCGTAACGACATAGTAGGTCTCTCGGCTGAACATTGCGTCGAACTGTCCTGTGTTGAGCTAGATAAGCATGTTATTGTGTGTGTATACAGACCCCCAAACTATCAAAACTTTTCCTTATTTGAGTCAATAATGGAAGATGTCCTGGCAAAAGTTGCAGCTAGTAATAAATCAACAATTATTTGTGGTGATTTTAATATCAATATTTTAGAAGAAAATTCAAATAGCAGTCGGTTTTTAAATCTTTTTAAGTCATTTGACTTGACCAACACTTTTATAGAACCTACTAGAATCACTCCATCTTCTGCTACTTGCAATAATGTTTTCTGCGATTGTGATTACATAGATAAAGCCATAGTTAATTGTCTGCCGTCTGACCATAGCGGACAGACTGTAACTTTTAGGAGTAATACACCATTGCAAAAAGTTCAGATTAAATTTAGACCCATAACTTCTAACAAATTAAATAAGTATAATATTTCCCTACAGAACAAGTTAAGTGTATTTAGCCATTATGATATTAATATAAATCAATTTTATGATAATTTCTTTTCAATAGTTCACACTGAATTCAACAAAACTTTTGAAAAGAAGACAAAAAGTATTTGCCCTAAATTTATATTTAGTGATTGGGCAACTAGAGGTATCAGAAAAAGTAGGGAAACACTATTTGAGCTTTATGGCCTTAAAGCCTTATATAAACACTGAAACTTTTAACAAATATGTTGCTAAGTATTCAAAATTTTTTAGAAATACATGCAAGGTTGCCAAAGCCCTGCACATTAGCAACAAGATCAAAACAGCAGAAAATAAAATAAAGACAGTTTGGAAAGTCATAAATAGCGAGACTAACAGGACGAAAATACGTAATACTAGCTATACATTAAATACAGCATGTGGTCCTAAAAGCTCTAATCAGGAAGTAGCTCAAGAATTTGTAAATTTCTTTACCGATATACCGTTAAAAACTACGGAGGCTCTTAATTCCTCTCCTGAAGTCTCAATTGATTTATTAAAGGCGAATGTCTCTGGATGCCAGGCTGAATTTAAATTTGAACACATAAACCCTATGATAGTTACTAAAGCTTTCCGGCAAATAAAAATCAAACTGACCGAAGATCTATGGGGAATGTCTATCAAAGTTTGTACATCCATACTTGAGACTATAGCTCCTTACTTAGCTTTAATTTTTAATTTGTGCGTAGACCAAGGAGTTTTCCCTGATTTAATGAAATACAGTAAAGTCATACCTCTTTTCAAATCCGGGGATAGTAAAGATACTAATAATTATAGGCCTGTATCCGTGTTGCCAGTTTTTAGCAAGGTGTTCGAAAAGGTAATGCTTAATCAAATGCTCCATCATTTTAACACCAACAGAATCTTACACGATCAACAGTATGGTTTCACTAAGGGACGTTGTACAACTGACGCTGGTGTAACTATATTAAAGCTGATTGAGAGATGAGATTTGCTTTACCGAATGTCAAAAGTAGCGATTGTGATATAGTATTGAATAAAGAGAAACTTGAATTCGTAGATAAAACGGTTTTCCTGGGGATTACGCTTGATTCAAGGCTTCAATGGGGTTCTCATTTAACATCTCTGGCGGGGCGGCTAAGTTCAGCAGCATATGCTATGAAAAATCCGTCAATTTACTGATGTAGTTACTGCTAGATTGGTCTATTTTAGTTTCTTTCATAGTATAATGTCTTATGGCATTTTATTATGGGGACGGGCTGCAGACATTGAATCTATATTTATTCTGCAAAAAAGAGCCATCAGAGCCATATACAATCTTCGTAGGCGCGATTCTCTGAGGGAACTGTTTAAGGAAATTAACATCATGACGGTACATTGACAATACATCTACGAAAACATAATGTACGTGAGGAAAAATCTACATCTTTTTGGTAAAAGAGGTGACAGACACAATTACAGTACTAGAAATAGGGACCAATTAGTTCAGCCAGGCTTCAGACTCGCTAAAGTAGATTCTTCTTTCATGGAGTACTGTTTGAGATGCTATAATAAAATTCCACAAAGCATTCTTGAACTGAATGAAACAAAATTTAAAATATGCATTAAACGCACATTGAGTAAGCAAGCATATTACAAATTGGACGATTATATCGCTGATAAAAATGTTTGGCTCAATGCCGGTCCTGCTCCACAAGGACAGGGGCGCATAAATGGATAGCACTAATTGTATTGTTTGGAGCTGCTGAAGATTGTACAACTATCTTTGCATTGTATAGATTCAATCTCTTTAGTATTATATAATCGCATAGCCCATATTGTGTGAGTGCTATGTACTAGAATGCTATCAGCCGCTGGAAACCTACATCTTCTCTTGACTTGAATGTGCCCTGGCGGTCGAGAATATGTCATGCTCACTCAAAAGTCTCGCTGATGGTGGCGCATGTGTCGGATCATTTAGTTCCCTTCAAAATGGTTGAGTTGAATGGTGCTGATCTATGCGTCATGTCCGTGAACGGGCGCTGTCAATTGTGACTGGTCATCTCTCAGTTGCCATGGCTTATTTTAATGAATTATTTTAGTTTTAATGAATTATTTTAGTTTTTGAATTGTTTTTTTTTCTGTTTTGTTTTACTGTGGACACTTTTAACGTGCACATCTTGCTACATTGTTCTCACATAATATACCATCTCAACATGAATGATGTAACCAAGATTTTGTAACAATATTCTGATTTAAAACGAGTGTCCATGGAGTTTCTTGCCCGTTCTTCTCCATAGAGATCTACGCTAGGGAATGGGCAACTACAGTACTTTCACAGTTTTTATGTCTTGTGACTGGGACTGTAGCTACATTTAATTTTCATCTTTGTTTCGACAATTCAAAAGTGCCTGTAACTGGCCTACTTGAAATAAATGCTTTGATTTTGCTTTTTGATTTTGATTTTTTGACCAACTTGCTATTACCGCTAATCCTCGTTCAGCAGCAGCACGCACGGTAGCCCAAGAGTCACCGCGAAAACAACTGCTGTGTCATCTGTGTATGAAAAAACTCGTCCGCGACTGTTCCCGATATTACACAACTCATTTATATAAATCAGGAAAAGCGTCGGGGCGAGCACACTTCGCTGAGGTACTCCAAAACATACCATTTTTTCCCCACTAGTTAGATTTCTAACCCTAACCTGTTGTTACACTTAAAGGACTTACGGGATGATATCCGTGATTTTCCTTAGGTTCTATGAGCTCCCGATATTTAAAACCGTGAAAGTCTAAAACAGTGCTAACCTGTTGTTTTCGGTTTGATATGTAACTAACAAAAAGAGAAAGAGCTGTACCTATAAACGTTCATATCTTTTGACTAGTGAGACCGTAAGCCCGAGTATTTGATACAAATCAACACACTAGCACACACACTTTAGCACTTCAGACCTTTACGCGTTACGCGTTGAGAAAAAGAGTCTTGACAGATAGACGGTACAGCAAAGTATCTTAAAACCTTTATTTTTCCTTTTCAGGTGCGGAACCCTAAAAAATAATAGAAAACTGCAATTTACCAGCACGTATTGTACTCAGCCGATTGTAGAATATTTGAATTGACATAAGGTTAATATTTTATTGTAAGCCTTCCTTCATAATTATTTGTACATTTAGATGAAGGGCATTCAAATAAATATTATGTGTTTTACCTACCTTAATTTTTTCCAAATTAGATTTTGAGCAAGTCCGGCTGCACTCTGCAGAAACACATTTTATGTGCAAGCAGTTATTTACCGACAGCCGCCGGCATGTGTGTGTATTTAGGGGAGCGGAGCGGTCGATGAGTCTTCCAGATTACGCTGCTTCGGCTGTATTCGGTCTGAAAAAAAATTCAATCATTCTATTAGGTACTCATCAGTTGTTCTGTATCTGTAGAAAATGTGGAAAAATATTAATAAATAAATATCAATATTAAATATTAATTATTTTTATGAAAAAATTCTCTTAAAGCTTATTTTTCTGCAAAATTTATTTAATAATTTGATAGCCTTGTAATAAGAGCATTTGCACGTCTTTAGGTGTCTTAAATACAAAGATATTAACATTTCATTGAATATACCCTAGATCAGCTGATTAAAAAAACAATATGGCTGCCATTCGTGGGGTGTGGGGTCCAGGAATATTTATAAACGTGTATTTATCGATAGAAATGTGTATATAATATGCCCTTTAAGTATTAGTAACCGGTAGCCAAACACACTGTATATAAACAATATAGTAGGGCTACTATATTGTTGTTGTGTGTTGTGTTGTGTGTGATACTGGTGGGCACCAGTATCACACACAACACGACACACCGAGCTACTGGTGGTCAGAGCTTTTGAGTGAGGAACCTACTAACAATACGCGCCGTGTCCAGAAGTACTGCTTTCTGAATCAAGGCATTGATCCAGCAGCCAAGCGAGAGCCTCCTCAGATGTTGGTCGAGGCTTTTGGCTATTAAGCCATTGGCCGCCGCGACTATCGGCATAATGACTACTGTACTCATGTCCAACATGACAACATCGCAAGCCAGATCACCACAACATTATCAATATCACACCACCATCGAGAACTGGTTGGGCGCATACAATGATGGCGCGTTTAGCACTTCTGATTCCTTGTATCTTGGCCATGAGGTTCTGTAAGTACACGAAAGTACTCATGTACGCAAGTACTCTCCATTTGCCAGACGAGAACACCCAAAAATAATGTGTCGAATCGATTCCCCCGGACGCGACATGTCAGCCGTGCCATCCTTCACAATGTATTTCCGGTTAGTGGACAACAATTTCAGGGGCGGGGTAGCGGGAGGGGGGGAGGAGGGTACTCCTGTACCACCCTCACCCCGCGGAGCCCCATGGTTATGGAGATATCTATGGTTAAAGTTTTGAGGTTAGAATAGCGCTATACAGTTATAAGAATGAAAAGGAGTAAAAACTTAGTATCATTTGGCAGGAAGAGGAAGGACGGAGGTGCCCTCTGCGCCCTGACACCACTCTCATGTAAAGGCGACGCACCATTCTTGAGAAAAACCAATTATAGTAACCTGACCTTCAAACTTTATATTCGCCTAAAAGCGTAGTTGACGGCAGGCAAATTTAGAACCTATTTTCCAATTAGAAAAATTACTATATAAGTATAGAAACTAAATCTTTTAAACCGTGGGCGTCTGCTTATTGAAAAATTGGAAAAAGCTTTCTAATTATGTGTACTATCTACAAACAAAATATGAACTTCGAAATCCTTGTCCACTAATGGATATTTTATCCATGCCATATTCTATATTATATTCCATATTCATATGCAATATTCTTGTAAGCTTTTCTCTGACCATAAATAGGTACAATCGTTTTTTTTTAAGGTGAATGCGTAGTGGTACCCTGTTGGTATCATAGTCGGCGCTAATCAAGATAGTTTAGAACCATCATTATCATTTTTGGGTGTTGGCACCTGGGCTATTTTGTTAGCGTCGTAGGTCATTCCAGATTTAGTACGCATGTACCTTCCTACCTGTAGACAATGTAGGTGCACACCAACTATATGCCTATCTTCTTCGGTTAAATTACCTACCTATATAGACATTGTAATATGAAAATATTTTTCTTATTTACACACTACTAAATAAGCACCAAGCCTAGGTTTATTTGAAACTTCATTCATTTATAAAAGTGCAAATACATAACAGACACTAACTGGTAACTAAATATTCCAATTTGTTATTGTAGTAGTTAAAGTAACTTGGCATTAAGCGAGTAAAGTATAGTAACATACTATTTTGCTTGCGTACAAAGTAAATAGGTAATGTATTACTTACATGAGATATTTTAATCCGATACTGGGTGCCATAACTCCGCTCACTTCAATATGTCGTACGTATGGATCGATGGGACGTCACCTGAAACAATAAGTTAAACACTGACAAATTTCTGTTTTCTCTTTTTGCCTATGATGCTTATCAAGAGAATGAAAGAGATGACAATCTTAGGTATCGGTCAAAAGCTTGGTGTGTGTCAATGTCATGTCAATGTTGCCGCTTAGAAAATTGCAGCACTATTTTATCAGTAGCTACTTAAATTTACTGTAATTTTCAGTATCTAATAAACGTATTAGCTACTGAAAATATGGTTTCACAAATTACTGTAAAGAGCATGTAATAAATCAAACCGCAAATAATTTCAAAAAATTCAATCTGACATAAAATGAAAATGTCTGACGCTGTAAAGGATAGTTCTTTTCTTCATTTTTATATTTTTCGTTTTGAATAGCTTTGCGACCTTCAAATAAGGTATTATGTTAGTGTTTTAAGCGTTTCACGAAAAGAAAGCCTCAAAAATTGGTTAGTGTTGCAAACTTCTAATATTGTCTGATAAAGAGTAGAATAAAACTATAATTTACATATACGAGCAGCCTTTCCATCCACCTGGTTCCTCCATATTAACGGGAAAGAATAATTCTCATTAGAATTCTCAAAAAAAATGACATTTCTGTTATATTATCCTGTTAATTACAAATATATGCTCTTTGTGAACCTCGAATAATTCCCATTTTAGTTAACTAAAATCGTAGGCTATTCCAGGTAATAGCGGCTTATTTGGATGAAGCGCTCGCCATCCGCAGCCGTAGCACTGCTCGCTTTGCTTGCTTGGCTCGCGCGTGGTTTGTCACGTCTAACATAACCTTATTTTATTGTGACTTGATAACCTGCCTGACGCAACCACTCCGTCCCGGCTTGATCATTTATTTCTCAAAGAAAGTTAATGAAGAATACTATGGCTGCATTTAAGTAAAAAGCTAAGCAGTGCGATCAGCCTTTGCCAGACCAATACAGATCAGAGCTGGTTGGCGCTCTTCAACACCAGGTGGAGCTGGTTTTTACCGGTTCTATAAATAGTATAGAAATTTCCTGCACCATTCAGAGCTGACAACATACGTGGGTCACCGCTTGCAAATCAGGCCAGCCAAGGTTGCTGATTGCCGTACCACCCCTATAGAAAAGCTATTAAAATGCTGTCGCCTTGCCAATTCGCAGCAATGCTGTACTAAAATATACTTCGCTATTAGTAAATTGTTAAAAAGAATTGGCTGGTTTTATATTTTGCTAAAAAGGTTTTTTAATTTTTCTGTTTTATTATGTAATATCGAATACAAATTTTACAATACATTTTGTGATAATAAAGCTTATCGCCAATAATGTCATATCGAATACACATTTTACAATACATTTTGTAATAATAAAGTCAAAGTGTAAAGGTCGGGGGTAGTAAACAAAACAACGATTTTAAGATTTAATGTGGCGGATCTGAAATACCATCATTCCCTGTTGGGGTGCGATATGGTTCAAATGTCTAAAAATCAATAGGGGTGTCGATACCGAGATTATCAGGGGTGCTGATTACGAATATGGCATTTATTTTGAGATTCAGATGGATCTCATGGATCAGGGTTATTGTTGATTTATTGTGACGATTGATAGTGATATCACTATCACAATCACTATCAATCGTCACAATAAATCAACAATAATAGAAGTCGAATCTCAAAATAAATGCGTGATTGTGATAGTGATTGTGATAGTGATTGTGATAGTGATTGTGATAGTGATTGTGATAGTGATTGTGATAGTGATTGTGATAGTGATTGTGATAGTGATTGTGATAGTGATTGTGATAGTGATTGTGATAGTGATTGTGATAGTGATTGTGATAGTGATTGTGATAGTGATTGTGATAGTGATTGTGATAGTGATTGTGATAGTGATTGTGATAGTGATTGTGATAGTGATTGTGATAGTGATTGTGATAGTGATTGTGATAGTGATTGTGATAGTGATTGTGATAGTGATTGTGATAGTGATAGTGATTGTGATTGTGTACTATGTATCCCTTTATTATGATCCAGTGGGACAGTTACCGAACTTCACCCGGGCGATGCCGCGGGCAACTGCTAGTATTGTATAAACATCCAAGCGATTGCTGCAATCACGACAAATTTGCTGTCTATTATTGAAGAGTTCTGTTCCATATCTCGGAAGTCCATGATCAGATCATGACAATATTTCTGTGGGACCAATTTAGAAGTATACTATTTCAAACAATAAAAGAATTTTCAAAATAGGTTCAGGCGTCTTTGAGTAATCAATAAACATGGACGAATTAAGAATCTCTCCTTCTTTTTGAAGTCGGTTACAGAGACAAAATAAGAAAAAAACATTTATTTTCACAACATTTATATTAACCTCTCAGTAACTACCCGAAATAACGGTTAAAACATCAATTTTCATAGCAGGAAAAAGTTTTGTATACAATAGCAATTTTATAATCTAAAACATTTCAATAAGCTCTAGGACAGTATTAAAAATATTTTTTGTAAACACAAAATAATAATAGTACACAAGAGTTTGTATTTTGAATTAAGTATATAAAGACAACATGAAGAGACGGCTATTCACAACATTCATATTATAGACATTTATTTTCCAAGATTCATAATTATTAAAGCATAGCAGGAAACACTTTTGTTTAATATATTTTTATTTTATATAATTGATAACATTTCAATAAGCTCATGGACAATATTCAAAATATTGTTTTTACACACAAAATAACAATAGTACACAATATTTTGATTTAAGTATTCCAAACAGGAAGGAGAAAGGGGATTTTATTTTATTAATTTGGGTATACAAACACTTGAAATATTATTATACTAATTAAAAAAGATAGGATGAGAAATGATACAAAATTTGAAATCAACCACGTTCTCCACAAAACTTTAAATATTTACCAAATTGTCTTTTAATATATCTCACAATGAGATAATTTGGTAAATTACAAGACTACCGTTGTAAACAATAAAAAGAGGAATATTAATTGTCAAGTGTCAACAAAACATGACAGGCTAACAAATAAACAACTACAAACATAAATAGAACAAAAAATGAGAAACGGTTAGGCGGTTATCACAAGAACATTCATTCATGGTGACAACACTGCGCATTCCATGTACAACGTCTATTATTCATTTGATTTTCCTCCTGAGCTAGTGCGCATGCTGTCCCTGCCGTACTAGTGTTTGGTTCCTCCAGGGATGTCTGATCCGGTCCTGAAGTGAGATCCTTCTCTGAATTAACATCCATCTTTGAGGTTTGATCCTTATTTATATTCCGTGTGTTTTGTACCTTGTATTTAGCTACATCATCGAGGGCGATTTTCTTGAACAAAGCAGCCAATTTTTCATTAGGGTTGGAATGCTTCTTTCTAATACGGTTTACTTTATTTAGATTACTTGTTTTCTTGCCTCGCTTGCTTTCACTCATCTTTCTGTAAAAGAAAACAACAAAAGTAATATTAGAATTATATCAAAATATTCGGAGATTAGCCGGAACAAACAGACAGACAGACTAAATTTAAAAACAAGTTTTTGCTATAAATATACTTTTATATGCAATCAGTAATATATGTTATTTTGAAATTACAACCAGAAAATTCAATTTTATTGACTTTTATAGATTTTGGCACGGTTCATCAGCAACCATGATTGTTTATAACTCAATTTAAATGTGTTTCCGGAGGATGATGTAAATAATATACAGACTATTGTACATCATGCTACCTGAAATTGGTAAATTTTCAATCAACCTTTATTCTAATGCTTTAGCGATAAAGTTGAAAATCTATTAAAGAAATTTGACAGATTGCAGTAACTTGATGTGCTGGCGTCTGTACGGTCGACTAATCTATTTAGTTTCAAAATCAAAATCAAAGCATTTATTTCAAGTAAGCCAGTTACAGGCACTTTTGAATTCTCCAAACAAAGATGAAAATTAAATTAGCTGCAGTCCCAGTCACAAGGCATAAAAACTATGAAAGTACTGTAGTTGCCCATTCCCTAGCGTAGATCTCTATGGAGAAGAACGGGCAAGAAACTCCATGAACACTCTTTTAAATCAGAATATTGTTACAAAGTCTTGGTTCCATCATTCATGTTGAGATGGTTTATTATGTGAGAGCAATGTAGCAAGATGTGCACGTTAAAAGTATCCACAGTAAAACAAAAAAAAAAACAATACAAAAACCAAAATAATACATTCAAATAAGCCATGGCAACTAAGACCAGTCACAACTGACAGCGCCCGTTCACGGACATGACGCTTAGATCAGCACCATTCAACTCAACCATTTTGAAGGGAACTAATTGATCCGACACATGCGCCACCATCAGCGAGACATTTGAGTGAGCATGACGACATTCTCTCAACCGCCAGGGCACATTCAAGTCAAGAAAAGACGTAGGTTTCCAGTGAATGATAGCTTTCTAGAATATGGGTTATGCGATTATATAATACTAAAGAGATTGAATCTATACAATGCGAAGATACTTGTACAATCTTCAGCAGCTCCAACAATATTATAAGCGCCCCTGTCCTTGTGGAGCTGGACCAGCATTGAGCCAAGCTTTTTATCAGCGATATAATCGCTCAACTTGTAATATGCTTGCTTACATAGTGTGCGTTTAATCATCATCATCATCATTTCAGCCGAAAGACGTCCACTGCTGGACATAGGCCTCCCCCAAGTGTCGCCACATTGACCGGTCCCATGCGACTCGCATCCAGCGGACTCCCGCAACCTTCACCAGGTCATCGGTCCACCTAGTGGGAGGTCTTCCAACGCAACGTCTTCCGGTTCGCGGTCGCCACTCCAGAACTTTTCAGCCCCATCAGCCATCCGTTCTGCGAGCAATGTGACCTGCCCACTGCCACTTAAGTTTGGCAATTCTTCGGGCTACGTCGGTAACCTTGGTTCTCTTGCGGATGTCTTCATTTCTGATTCGATCGCGCAAGGAAACTCCGAGCATAGCCCTCTCCATTGCCCTTTGGGTGACTTTAAGCCTTCTGATGAGGTCCATTGTGAGCGACCACGTTTCGGTTCCGTATGTAATCACTGGCAACACACACTGGTCATAGACTTTCGTCTTGAGACACTGCGGTAAGTTGGACGAGAAGATACCGCGCAACTTCCCAAACGCTGCCCAGCCGAGTCGGATTCGACGATTGACCTCTTTCTCGAAGTTAGACCTACCTAACTGGACCGTTTGTCCCAGGTACACATAATCGTCTACAGCTTCGAGTATAGAGTCTCCGATTTTGATAGGAGTGGGTGTGACATGGGCATTCAACATGACCTTGGTTTTGTCCATGTTCATTTTAAGACCCACTCTTCCGAAAGCTCTACTGTGGTCATCGAGCATCGTCCTGAGGTCCTCCATGGTCTCAGCCATGACCACTATATCGTCGGCAAACCGAAGGTGAGTGATGTACTCGCCATTGACGTTGATGCCTAGCCCTCTCCAGTCCAGAACCTTGAAGACATCCTCCAGTGCAGCGGTGAAAAGTTTTGGAGATATGACGTCTCCCTGTCTCACACCTCGCTGCAGGAGGATAGATTCCGAGGCTTGGTCTTGAAGTCGGACTGACATGGTGGCGTTTTTGTACAAACACTTCAACACCTCGATGTACCGATAGTCAATTTGGCACCGTTGGAGAGACTGCAGTACAGCCCAGGTCTCGATCGAATCGAAGGCTTTCTCGTAGTCCACAAACGCTAGATAGAGGGGCAGGTTATACTCTTCGGTCTTCTGTATAACCTGCCGCAGCGTATGTATGTGGTCCACGGTGCTAAAGCCTTTTCGGAAACCGGCTTGTTCGGTAGGCTGGAAATCGTCAAACCTGCGCGCGAGACGATTCGTGATGACTCTTGAAAACAACTTGTAGACATGGCTTAGAAGTGAGATGGTCCTATAATTCCTCAGCCGGGCATTGTCGCCCTTCTTGAAGAAGAGTACCACCACACCCCTGCACCATGCCTGTGGCGTATTTCCCTCAAGTATGACGGAATTAAACAGCTTCTGAAGGGCCTTAAGAACCGGTTTTCCACCCGCCTTCAGGAGTTCGGCTGTAATTCCGTCATCACCCGGTGCCTTGTTGTTTTTGAGTTGCTTCAGAGCCATCCTAATCTCGTACAGTCTGACGTCCGGGATTTCTTCGGTATAGTGTCGGGTCAGTCTAGCTCTTGGGTTGTTTGCTAGATCTACGACGGGTTTATTGGTTGACGTGTACAACTGTCCATAGAAGCTCTCGATCTCCCTCAGAAGCTCCGGTTTGGCGGACAAGATCCTACCATCGTCGGTCTTCAGTTTCGTGAGCTGGCTCTGCCCAATAGCCAGATCTCTTGCAAATACCTTGGAGCCTTTATTCCGCTCAATCGCGTCTTTAATACGCTCGGTATTAAAGCGTCGGAGGTCGCTCTTCAAGGATTTAGAGATCCGTCTATTGAGCTGCGGCGTATTTACACGTCTCGTCTGAAGACTGCAGGATCATCTCACGCCGCTCCTTCATGAGCTTGAGAGTGTGATCGGAGAGTCTCTTGTTCTGATCTGTACGACGTGCCTTAAAGAACTTAGACCCAGTCACATGGACAGCTTCCACGAACCCATCGTTATATTCGTCCACTGAGCTTCCTAGGTACTCGAAACGGTTCTGGAGTTCAAGCTGGAAGCTTTCGGAGTTTTGGATTTGGATCTGTGCTGGACGGAGAGTAGACTTCATCAGTCGATACCTTTCAAGCTTGATATTGATGTTCAATGTGCCTCTTACCATGCGGTGATCGCTCCCGGTTTTCACCGAATTGATCACAGAGACATCATTGAACATTTGCTTCTTGGTAGACATGATGAAGTCAATCTCATTTCTCGTTGCACCCTCGGGGCTCTGCCAGGTCCACTTCCTGTGCTCAGGCTTTTTGAAGAAGGAGTTCATCATATAGAGGCCCTCCTTCTCCATAAAACTAGCCAGTATGTGACCCCGGCGATTCCGACGTCCAAATCCAAATTGCCCCCCCACCTGCAGCTCATCCCCGTCTCGTTTGCCCAGTTTCGCGTTGAAGTCCCCCATGACAACGGTAAAGTGAGTTTTGAAACCATGCATGGCTTTAGTAATATCCTCATACATGGTCACCACTTCGTCGTCGGGGTGTGCCGAGGTCGGGGCGTAAACCTGTATGACCTTCAGCGAATATCTTGAGGATATTCTGAGTATAAGGTACGCCACCCTGGTCGACACACTCTCGATCTTTACTACGTTGTTCACGAGGGACTTGTGAACGATAAACCCGACACCACCCTGGGACTGCCGGTCACCCTCTCGGAAATAGAGCAGGTTGCCGGATTTCAGGATTATCGTGTCCTCCCCCTCTCTTCGGACTTCTGATAATCCCACAATACTCCATCGCAGCCTGCTCAATTCCTCTTCGAGTTCCGTTATCTTCTCGTCGGTCCGGAGTGTGCGTGTGTTATATGTTGCCAGGTCCAGTCGCTGGTATTGGCAGCCGGATCCCTTCCGGAGATTCTTCGCACCCCTTGCCACGCCGTAGCCTCGACCGCTGCCGTAGTCGAGGGTAGACGGGCTGCCGGGCACTAGGGGCCATTTCTTTGATGCGCTTTTCATGTGGGCGGGTTTTGCCATAATCGCCACGCTTGGCAGGCGGGTTGGCGATCGCAGTACGGTTGTTACAAAAGCACAGAGAACGCTACTGCCCATTCTCTAGTAAGTCCCTTAGTCGCCTCTTACGACACCCACGGGAAGATATGGGATGGTGCTATTCTTTACGTCCGACACCATACAGACAGTGCGTTTAATGCATGTTTTAAATTTCGTCTCATTCAGTTCAAGAATACTTTGTGGAATTTTATTATAGCATCTCAAACAGTACCCCATGAAAGATGAGTCTACTTTAGCGAGTCTGAAGCCTGGCTGAACTAGTTGGTCCCTATTTCTAGTACTGTAATTATGTCTGTCACCCCTTTTACCAAAAAAGTGCAGATTTTTTCTGACGTACATTATGTTTTCGTAGATGTATTGACAATGTACCGTCATGATGCCAATATCCTTAAACAGTTCCCTTAGAGAATCGCGCCTACGAAGATTTTATATTGCTCTGATGGCTCTTTTCCGAAGAATAAATATGGACTCAATTTCTGCAGCCCGTTCCCATAGCAAAATGCCATTAGTCATTATACTATGAAAATAACTAAAATAAACCAGTCTATCGGTATCTACATCAGTATATTGACAGATTTTACTAATGGCATATGCTGCTTAACTTAGCCGCCACGCAAAAGATGTTAAATGAGAACCCCATTGTAGCCTTGAATCAAGCGTAATCCCCAGGAAAACCGGTTAATCTACGAATTCAAGTTTCTCTTTATTCAATATTATATCACAATCACTACTTTTAACATTCGGTAAAGCAAATCTTATGCATTTGGTTTTTTTTTTCATTTAATACCAAATTGTTTGCTGTGAACCAATTTTGGTTGGTTTACATTTTAACCCAAACATTACATAGTAAAATGTAAATAGATCAGTCCAAATAGATTAGTCGACCGTACACTATTTGCTGATTCTTACATTACAGGCATTATAAGTAAGCGTTCATAATAGAATCAATTAATTGATAAATTATAATAAAATGATAAAATATTACTAGTTTCTGATTTATTCCTTTGCATTCAGCCAACTACCTATCTGGATGCCAAATTTTAACTTTCCATGTCATCTGGAACTGGGTTAGAATTTTGGTCTATAGGTCAGTCAGTCATAAAAATGACGATTTTTGGACGTAATATCTAAATAACCGTTTGAGGTGTGATTATGAAATTTGAAGCACATAATTATTATGTATCTCGCAAGTTTCAATATATGAGCCAAATTTGACGTTGTTTATGTGAAATTATTTTTGAGTTATAAAAGGGTGCTGCCCGCCAGTTCTGTTGGCTTGAACTTTGGCTTGACACGCAACCACTTGTCTAGATGCGGATGAATGTAAAGACGGGGAATAAGTACAGTATGCTTGCAGTCTTCTGAGCACGTGGTTTAAAAAGCAACATGTTTGGGATTGCTTTAATATGGTACTTTGATTTAGGACAAAGCATATAAAAATATTTGATTTTCTTTAAAACTGGAGCAATTTGAATTTTGTTACTCCCACAGTGAGAATGAGTATGATGATTCATACATTTATGAGATGCTTTTACAAAGTAAAAAAACCTTGGAGTAAATAAAAACGAAAAAGAATAGTTTTCTTACAAGTTTGTCGCGTAGGTATAGTTTTTTTTTTGCCTTTTCTATTCACGCGACAAGCTTTTAAGAAAACTATTCCTTTTCGTATTTATTTACTCCAACGTTTATTTCCTCCTTTTATGTGCTTTATAAAAAAACTTATTTTTAAAAAGGTTTTTTAACTAATAATTTTATTTTTAATGTTTAGTTTTGTCGTCATTATCTCAACACTATCTTCGTATCCGTGCTATTAACCATTGATAACTTCCCTCGTGAGCAGAGAATCTTGGCTGAGGATGAGGTCATGACTCAAATCATGTTTAACTATCAAAATGGAACGTGTATCTTTCATGACCTTGCTATTGGCCGTTCCCGCGTGAGAAGACGATCCTGGCTGCAAGATTAGTCCATAACAGAAATCATAGTTATTATGATAAATGTAATTATTATGTGTCTAATATTTAAAACATAAATACTTGAAATACCAATAAGTTATTATGTGTTTAATATTGTATACTCAATTGTTAAATTATTAATTGTACAATGACTCAACGGTCATTAATGAATCATATTTGTTTGTTAACGGGTATAAAAGAGCGGAGCCACAGCGGAGCGGGCTCAGCCCTGGCTGGAGGCCTTACACTTAAGGCACCCAGGAAAGTCCGGTTAAGCAGACGACAACCTCTCAGCTTGAACTGCGAGATGCCATTACGAAAAAAAAAAAACGGAGCGGGCTCAGTTGCTCTTCGAATTTTAAGGCGTTAACATCTAAGGTATGATAAAATGATGACGATTATTATAAAATGATGACGATTGTGATAAAAAGATGATTGTGATAAAATGTTGATTGTGATTAAATGGTGATTGTGATAAAATTATGATTGTGATAAAGTGATGATTGTGATAAAATAATGATCGTGATAAAATGATGATTGTGATAAAATGATGATTGTGATAAAATGATGATTGTGATAAAATGATGATTGTGATAGAATGATGATTGTTATAAAATGATAATTGTGATAAAATGATAATTGTGATAATCTATGATGTAAGACAAATAAAATGTTATTATGAAGTGAATCCCATTGTTTATATTAATACCTAATAAGTAACGAACATAATATTTACACACATTAGATAGTTACATATCCTGACGTAATTATATACATAATAGTTACTTAATTTCTAACATCAGAAGTGGGATTGCCTTCACCCTTATTAAGATGTTTATTTATAGAACTTGATGTATTCGTTGTTTATAATTAATTATAATCTTTTAACGGGTAGAAATGCTTACAGATTGTGAAGAAAGTAGAATTCGGAGGAAAACTCCTAACAATGCAGACTTACACGTACACAGCTGGCTCCATGCTAGATAATTGTAATATCCAAATGACCAAGTTAAAATCAAAATTAATTCGTTTTTGTTAAATAAAACTGGGTCAGTTACAACAGGAAAATTAAGGATAAGGGTAAACGTTTGGCACCATGTGAAAGAGATAAAGTAAAACTAGTTTTAATAGATGTCCCGTGATTTTAGTAAGAGATAACAGTCTTGAGGCTTTACATCGATTATGGATCCTTTAATAAAATCATTGAAAGAGACACATGTCCTCTCCCTCTTATTGAGGATCAAATTTAAAAAAAATAAAAAGACAAGGTTTATTTATTAATAAATATGAAAAGTGTTTTTTTAGTAAGTACAGTGTCTGAAGACAAAATATACAGCTTTCTCAAAACATTTAATGCCCAAGAATTAGTACCAGTTTTATGACATGTCGTTACTGTATTTGGAACTCCTTCCATAGTAATTTCCGATAGAGGAACCGATTTTAGCAGTGGTCTGATTAGATATATTTTTGTTTTGGTGAACTAAAATATAGAACATCACTTGATTTCCACAGGTACTCAAAAGTAATGGTCAAGTAGAACATTACCTGTCCACTGTTACTGATATGCTTAACACTATGTGACTATGTGCAATGAACAGTCAAATTGGCCAAATGGTCTGTGGAAGTTACAACAATCAAATAACACAGTACAAAAATCCACAGGCTCGTTTAGACGAGGTACTTGACGAAAATTAAAGACCAAATCCAAATAACTTTTGAGGCCGACCGAGAAATAGCTACACTACGCCTATTACAAATAGCAGAAAAAATAAAAAATAAACGTTTCGATGCCACTCGTCGTAACAACGAAAATTTAACGTAGGAGTAACCTAAATTTAAAGGGTCTTATGAAATATCTTCTATCCTTCCTAATAAATAAATATATGAAAAACAAAAAAAATAAGATTCTGGCCAAGTGAAATAATTGATTGGAATAAGAATAAATTTTATTAATCCATCGTTACAGACATTTACTTTAGCATTATGACAAAATCGTAACAAGTGAAATTTTAACAAAATAGTTAGAAAGCAGAGGTCCCCAAACTAGGCTGTGCCTGTATCTTGGGGTCCCGGAGTTGCGTTTACATAAAATTAGAACACATTTGTTGATGTGATAAATGCAAGGTAAGGGGAATACCTTTTTACAAACAAAAAGAAAAAATCCAAATGATATTACAATAATAAAAAGGAGTAATGAGTAAAAAAATAATGAATTCCAATGTCGTGTGAGAGAGTAGTGTGTGTATGTATGTGTGTGTGTGTGTGTGTATATTTATGTGTGTGTGTGTGCGCGCAGATGTGTGGGTTTGTAGTTATTTTATGTTTTATAGTATAATTAACTTAAGATTTCTTCCGTCTCTTCATATGTCAGTTTATCAAACCATTTTATTATAGTTTTCTTGCATGAAAAGTTGCTCATGTCTTTAATGTCGCAGCTTTTACTGACTCTATTATATATATGGATATGCGAGTAATATAGGCATCGTCTGGCTAAGAGGCTATTTGCATCGGGAAGGGGAATGTTGAGGACGCGTTTCGAGACAAGTTTTTCATAATCGGCTCTATTTTTCAGGGTTTTGTGAACAAGTAGAGTTGCCTTTAGGATAAATAATTGCCGCACTCTTAGCACAGCAAACTCCTTATAAATAAGGTCTGTTGGGTAACGGAAAGGTTTCCTTAAAACTACTTTTATAACGGCTCTTTGAGCTCTTTCTATTTCTATAACTGTGCTTTTCCCGGCTGCACCCCAGACAGAAATCCCGTATTGAAGTACTGACTGACATAAGGCAACGTAAATTGTGCGTAGAATTTCAATGGGTGTACAGTCACGTAATTTTTTCATTACGTATATCAGCTTCCTAACGCGACCAGAGAGCAGGTGTATACGTGATTTGAATGAGAGGTTTTCGTCTAGTGTGATGCCAAGTTATTTAATTGAGGGAGTTTGATCTATAACAAGGCAGGTACATGGTGTGAGCGGTGATGTCTGGTAACTGCAGCATGTGTGGTATTTAAGTATAAGATGAAAATTATATTATAATAAATACTTTACCTAATCACATTTATACTAATTATACTGTTGACCCTAGAGATATTATTATATTATAATTAATATTTTACCTAAACGCGTCTAGGCAGTTGGTAAAACAAATTGTAGAAAAAGGGTATATGATGAGCGAAGTACTTGTCCGTTTGGCCGTGTTAGGTAAATGTAATTATTATGTGTCTAATATTTGAAACTTAAATACTTGAAATACCAATAAGTGTAATTATTATCTGTTTAATATTGTATACTCAATTGTTAAAATTATTTAATTAAATTAATAACTTATTTTTTTGTATAAGTCAAACACTGATTTGACTCAACGGTCACTTGTGAATCATACTTGTTTGTTAACGGGTATAAAAGAGCGAAACCACAGCAGAGCGGGCTCCCACTCCGATCCAGCCTGTCCCCTTGCTGTCCTCTCCTAGCGACGCCCTAAGCCGAGGCCCGTACGCCGTTGGGGGTGCCCTTAGCGTGTAGTCGCTTAGTTTGTAAGTTTTGTGCCCTGGCTGGAGGCCTTACACTTAAGGCACCCACAGGAAAGTCCAGTTAAGCATCAACCTCTAAGGTTGAACTGCGAGATGCAATTTCGAAAAAAAAAAAAACGGAGCGGGCTCACTTGCTCTTCGAATTTTCAGGCGTTTACATTTAAGGTATGATAATATGTGATCGGCGGCGGCGACCTCTCGCTTCCGGCCCTGGTTCGTGCCATGGTCCGGAGCGAGACGGAATGGGACGCCCTCACCTCCTTCTGCGAAGCAGTAATGCTAGCGAAGGAGGTGGCGGAACGTGAGAGGGAGTTATCCTCACGTCCCGGCCGCCGCGGGAGACGCCCCGGGCGTCGAAGGCCACGTAGTGGCTTCCGGCCACCGTAGGCACGGACGGGGAGCTATGGGCTAGCTCGCCGTCCGTCCGTCTCATGACGACAGGCCGTGTCGACGACGCGTCCGTGTTCCACGCGCGCCTCAAAGAGAGTCAGCAACTGTGAAGGGGTCCGCAACGGCCGAAGCCTGCTGGGGCTGCGGGACTATTCGAAAGAGATACCGTGGCCCCGGAACACAAAGGGCGATGAAGGAACATGGATGGGTTTTAGTCAGTAAAAGTCTGACACTTCCTCCTGCTCCGCCCAGAGCGGGAGGAGTCATTTGTTGATTTCCCATCCGAAAAAAAAAACAAAAAAAGGTATTATAATATTTTGATTAGTGTTGATAATTTTATTCTGATTATTGTTGATAATGTTATTCTGATTATTGTTGATAATGTTATTCTGATTATTGTTGATAATGTTATTCTGATTATTGTTGATAATGTTATTCTTATTATTGTTGATTTATTGTGCTAACTATAGTTACATATCCTGACGTAATTATATACATATTAGTTACTCAATTTCTAACAAACCCTTAAACAAATGTTCATGTCAGCACTGGTAACTGTTGAGGACTTCCCTTGTAAGAAGTCAATCTTGGCTGCAGGATGAGGTCATGACAGAAATCATGTTTACCTACCCTTCAAATATGAACGCGAATCAAAGTTTCATGTCCGCGCTATTAACCGTCGAGGAGTTCCCTCGAGAGAAGACGATCCTGGCTGCAGGGTGGGTTCATGATAGAAATCATGTTTATCCATCAAATATGAATACATATACAAAGTTTCGTGTCCTCGCTATAAACCGTCGAGGAGTTCCCTCGACAGAACCTGATTCTGGCTGCAGGGTGGGTTCATGATAGAAATCATGTTTATCCATCAAGTATAAATACGTATACACGTTTCGTATCCTCGCTATTAACCATTGAAGACTTATTTCGTGAGACGAGCCTTTTTTTTTCCCTCCCGCTCTGGGCGGAGCAGGAGGGAGTGTCAGTCTTTTGCTGACTAAAACCCATCCATGTTCCTTCATCGCCCTTTGTGTTCCGGGGCTACAGTATCTCTTTCGAACGGTCCCGCAGCCCCGGCAGGCATCGGACCCCTTCCTTTCTGCTGACATAACTTAGAGGCGCGCGTGGAACATGAACACGCCGTCGACACGAAGACGGATGGACGGTGAGCTAGCCCATAACTCACCATCCCCAGACCCGCGCCCCTGACGCCCGGTGCGTCTCCCGCGGCGGCTGGGATGTGAGGTTCTCTCCCTCTCACCTTCCGCCACCTCCTTCGCTAGCATGACTGCTTCGCAGAAGGTGGTCACGGCGTCCCATTCCGTCTCGCCCCGGACCATGGATTGAACCAGGGCCGGGCGCGAGCGGTCGCCGCCGCCGATAAAATAATAAAAACTACGGGGCTGTATTATGGTAAAACTGGTTTCTGTATTGAGAAACAGCGTGGTTATCTAAACACTGGATAACTACCAATGACCCATCTATTATAAAGTTTATTATGCAAACTAGTACTCACCTGGTGTTGGGTGTGAAACTGTAAATCTCAATTATAACTTGGAGCCAGATGCATCTCGTGGTCCGCAGTAGAGTTGGTAAAACAATTTAGGTATCGATTTGTTTGTCTGCGCATGTGCAGGTTTAAAGCAACATACTTCGACATGATTGTATAGTTGAGTAAGGAGGTGTTTTGACTGGCACTGAATATATCTGCGAATTCGCAAGAGAAAAAAAATAATGCCACTATAAAACAACGTGAAATGAAAGCCAGATGAATTAATATATCAAGTGCTATTTTTTTTTAAACGTCCACGCCATTTTAACAACGTGAAATAAAAAGGACAAAATGACGATTATAACCTCATTTTTACCCGACTACAGCGAAGACAAAAAGATGGGAAGGGAAGGGATTTTAGCAGTCTATGTATGTATGTAGCTTGTAACTTGTACTATCACTTATCTTCCGTGATTATTTTGAGCTCAAAATATAATTAATAATCACAAAAGATATCCCGTAAATGACAGTATAAGTTAAGAGGTGACTTGTATAAACCGTCAGACAGGTTAGACAATAATAAGAAAAAGAAATCCCTTCGGCAAGCCGCAGGAGGAGGTAGATTTCGAAAAAAGTTCCACCCATATTTTTTTCAACCCCTTTTTAAAATAAAAAATAAAAAAACTTATAAATCAAAAATTTTAGAGTGAACAATTTGTTTTAAAAAAAAAAAAATTTTTTACAGTAAAAATGTTTACCGTTTTGTTTTCAGTTTTTGGTTTGAAGTTTGAAAGCCATCGGTGCATAATTGCGACCTGTACTGTAGAGTGTGGCTAAATTTTGCTTGGCGCCCCACATACCAACATACATACATACCTACGTTATGTATACGTAGGTATGTATGTATGTTCGTATGAGGGGCGCACATATAAACTTTTTAATCGCCGGTTGATTTCGGCTCTAGGGGTCATAACTAGACCCCTAATGGTGAAATTTTCGAAAAACTCGACTTTAGGTCCAAGACCAAAAGGTAGATTTTTTCTAACGAAATCTACCCAAAACATAAGCTGCGGTCAACGTTAGGTATGGCGGATGAAACCAGTCGATGTTCAAAAATAACCCGATTGTTATTAAGCGATTTTTTTGTATCATTCAGGTAAGTGGTGGGCTTCATTTAGGTAAGTGGTTAATAATAATACCCTCTTCCTTTCCATCCGTCTGGAAAATCGGAAAGAGTTTTAATCTCCACCGAAAACATTCGTTCAAGAGCCCTCAATCGCAAGTTTACTCCTAATAGAAAATCTTCTAACATAGAGGAAAAAAGAATCATATAACAAGTCAACTTAACAGTTGTTGTGTAAGGAGTATTAACGCACCTTTACGTAATTTTATTGACCCGTGATACGTTTCGTTGCACTGTTAAAATTATTTAAAACGCTTAAAGTAACTTTAAGAATAAACATCAATAATAAAGTTTGAACTGAGTTTTGACATTAAAATACGTTTTTATAAAGTCCTATGGGCCAATAACTAAATAAAATAGAAAAAATCTGAAATAGTAGTTTTACTTTATGACGTTTGTGGACCCAAAAAATATCCTAGTTTAGCCGAATATCAAAGTGTTACTGAAACTGATAAAAATTACTCTATTATTACAACTTTAACATCAAGCTCTCCTGTTTACTCAAACAGACAGACAATTTAAGTTATTGGCCAGATAAATAAGTGTAGCCCAGAGATTGACGTAACGTTGTTATTAGTTATTAATAAACAAATGTATCTGAAAAAAATGGACATTCGTGTATTGTAATGACATTTTTGAGCCACATACTTGTAAAATATTGGTTTTATAACTGAAATATAGACATAATTTACTTCAGATATTTATTCTCTTGCAACTGCCAATATTTTTATACATTGGCAATTAATTGCAGCGCGCGCCGGTTTTCTGACATCTCGTCTTTCCACTAATAACAACGAAGATCATTATATAACAGAATTAAAATCATTAACACAGTTTTTGGTTAAGGTGTGAAATATCATTCCGGTGTGGAGACTACAATCTATTGAAATTTGAGTTTGCGTGATTTGTGAACTATCCAGTTTAACAGGCGCCACCCTCTACTTCAGGCGACGCCATTTCAAAACCATTGAGTAGCAAAACTAAAACCCCTTCTCAAGGGCGTTAATAGGACGCAATTTGTACGTGGTGATTTTTTTTTGGGTTGGAACTTCAACAGCGCTGAGATCGTTGGACTCTATGCTCCAATAATATCTGACACAATAGGATCGCCCAGAAGCCCCGACCTGAAGACGTTTCTTCGTGCTATTAGTGAGTTTTCTGTTTCGTAACAGTTTTTGTTTTACTTTAGGGTAAATTATATGAGTTTTAATTGAAACAACTTTAATTTTACTCGGTTTCGATTTTTTTAAGTAGAAACTTTTTGTAAAAGTTATCATCATCATCATCATTTCAGCCACAAGACGTCCACTGCTGGCCCCCAAGTGTCGCCATATTGACGGGTCCCGTGCGACTCGCATCCAGCGGGTTCCCGCAAAAAAATAGATTTAACAGATTTAACAGGTTTGTAAAAGTACTGATTTAGACATGGATGTTTTACGATTTGTGCATACTTTTAGTAAATACAAAAGTGCGGACCCCGCGTGCACTATTTATAATTGGGATACTTTTAATTGTAAGAACCTAATAGGAGTTGGTGAAAGAGTGTTTTGGAAAGGAGTTGTAATTTTTTTAGATTGTGTGGACGTTGTTTTGTTCAAAATTTAGAACTATAAATATTCTATGATAATTAAGTATGTTAAAACATTAAACGAAACTTTTGTCAATTTTACAGTCAACTGATTGAATAATTAAGAAATAAAGTTAATTCAATGACATACATAATTAAAATATTAGAAACAAATAAATGTCAGATCAAATCAATTAATGTCAAAGGCACAAAATAAAATGAAAAAATAAATTAAATATAACAATGAATTAAATTAACGAATGTACCCAGTTGACGTCAGAAGCAATGTTCACGTCGCGTCGGTGTGATATGGCTTAAGCATAATTTATGTTGCTATTCGTGGTAGATTGTAAATGTCAATACTAAACATTAAATACCTCAACATCCTCGTCCTTAGTTTATTCACACACTTACACACTACACTGCACTGTCTGTTATTACTTGATTGTTACGGGCGACTTCACTAATATCACTTCCATATTGATCTGCCATCTTGCCAGTCTTGTGCATGTAAAAAAACCATTTAAAAATTCAAACTGTCAGCCACCAGTTTCATAATTCATCAAAATCTTCAAACACACGCCTACACTCGAGTAGGTACTCAACAAAGATGATCACAACATAACATACGAGTAGAGCTGTTTAAAGAAACACAGGTTTTAACTATTTCACTTCAATATATTAGTATTGCACGAACGTTTGGCAGTCTGCCAACGACGAAGTCGCTTAGGGTGCGATTTAACCCTGTGCATAATAGTATATGCAGATATACGCGCTTCATTTTAGCTCTCTTTCCTTCATGGCCGTTAGCAACTTGTGAGACAAGGACAGTTTTGCAACAATTATGTACGTATTCAAAAACACCCCTATTATTTCACTACTACTGTTTATGGTTGGGTCGAACACTGAACCTACTCCACCACGCAACGCTTAAAGTGTCTCGGCTACCAGGCCGTCGGAATTTGTAGGCATGCGACGCGGTCCGACTACGCGGTTATAATGACGCCGACGTGTGAATCACGTCACAACTAACGCGTCACTTCTTTTTTCAGTCAGCTTTTACCTAACTTGCTTTGTTATTAGTTATATAACTTGCCTAGTCAGCGTATTGGTTAAATCTATTTATTGAATTTCAAACCAGTTCCCCTCAACTGATTGAGCTGAAATTTTGCACATACCTTTGGTTTTGGTGCCAATTCATTTTTTTTATAGACATGACTTGATCTTGATGTAAACCTAATTTTATTCTTTTCATTGTAATTAAAACACTGTATTTTTTAATGTATTTATTTAAAAACAAATGTAATAAGTCGTTACTGGCGATCTAGGTGTCTTAATCAACAACGATATAAATAAATAATTAAAATATTCTCCAATACAATGAAATTTTGATAACAGGGCTTTAATTAAATTAGTGGTTCGGAGTAGGAAAAACCAGATGTCATTTGTATTGTTAAGCTATTCTTGGGATTTACATGGGATACAACTTGTGTATACAAAAACAAAAACATAATTCGAGATCAATTTATTAAATCACTTATTTTTTTCCGTCAAACATGCGGTAAAGAATTTATTTAAAATCTTTATATTCAGTCTGAGTGTAAACAATATGTGTTTGTGTATGTAATTGTATAAGGTCACTTAGCAAAATTTGAAAGCAATTTTCTCCTGCTGTATTGATTAACGTTTTACGTTTTCAAGAATATTTTGGAACTTATACAATTACCAAATAGTTGTTATCTCGAAGTAGAAACCCTAATTTCCCGAGAAAACCGCTTTTTAATTTTGCTACTGGTAAACATTTCATTGTTCGTGATTATACAACATAACAACTTATTCAAATATGCAAGAGTTGAGGCGGTGTGTAGAGGCTGCTACCCCCACTACTCTCGTGTTGCAGAGCTGTACGGATGTATGCATCTACGTTCGAACGAGAACACGGTCGGGACGGCAGACGGATCTGCGGGCTCGGCCAGAGCGGCCAAGCTCGCTTATCCTCTGATAAAACTGAAAACCGCCCAAGTGCACTATGAAATGACACATTTTTTTTCCGAGTCACTCGCGGCTAGTCTTAATTTTTATTTGTTTACTTAGTAATTGTCGTAATAGAACAGAATAATAATAAAAAAAAAACTTGTTGTAATGTTGTTGTTTGTAATTGTTAGATTCGCTTTCTACTATGTAGGTACGGAATATAAACCGATAAATTAGATATTTAGATATAGGTTAGTGAATAAGAAAAATATTGTATTTAACTGTGTGGTAGTTGGGTAATTAAATCAATGTATTTTTATTTGTTCAGTGGACTTAGCAAACGGTCTCAGAAAAATTACTTGCTTGTGGAAAGGTTTTGTTTCACTTTGTTATAAATGAAGTCTAACTCAGTAAAAAAGTTTTAAGCCATTAATTTAAGTTTTTCCAATTGAAATTATATACCAATAATTTTTGTTTTTTTTTTCCAATTAATGAATATTTGGAACAACTATTTGAGTTTATTTGCAGTGCAAACTAAGATTAATTTAAGAACATGTATTCGAGGTCTTTTTTGTTGTAGATGTTGCGTACTTGTTGTTCTTTCTATTTTTAATATTTATTGTGGTTGTAGAAACAATTGTTTAACTTAAATTTAGCTAAGTTATATTAAATATCCATTACGTATATTTAAATTGCATAATATCAAAAAAAAAATAATAAAGAAATTTAGTGTACCTGTACATAGTGTATTAATACATGCCTACCATTTTGTGGTACGAAATGTTAACCTTATAATCTATTTTTTCCTAACGAAGTAAAATAAAAATGAGTTTACCATTGCTGTCACTGTAATCAGCTACTTAGGGAAACTGCAACCTTGATCTTGACCTATAGAAGGCGCCGATTTTCAGAATTCACAATACCAAGCTTCTTTCAACAAATACACTATTTCCATAATCTATTTTTCCTGTATTTTTCCTCTGTTTTTCTTAATTTTGCGTTTCTGGATATTGATTCTCATTGTTAGTTGGATGATGTCGGAATGAAATTGTAAAATCAAACAACGTATATGGGAAAAACGCAGTACTAAAATAAATGCACCAATTTTGACATATTGATGTATTTTTGCTTGACAAGCGTATACTATAACTGTGATAGGACGCCACGCGTATTAGCTGTCACAGTGCTATGGGGATCTTTTATCACGTCAACATTGACAGGGTGAAATCATCAGTAAATATTTTTGAAAGTGTATTGAAAAACCAAGATTGCCGCCTTATAGTCGACGAAATCAAGTCCGTTTGGGCAGCTGGCTAATCCATAGTAAATTGATACCGCTATCGGAAATTGAACTTTATTACTATTACGCTAACAATGTCAAAACGGGCTTTTTATTTTTTGAATACTTTAGTTCCGATTTTAACGTACTTAAAGATTTTTATTTAACTAAGAATAACTAATTAAACAATCATGATTCAGGTTTTTCCCAATGGTTAGGTACTAAAGTGTAATAACAACAATACTAGCTTCTTCTTGTCCCACTGCAGGGCAAAGGAAGCCTTTGGACACTAATGGCTGATAAAATTGTAATTATATTTTATAACATTATAGTGCGATGACGCGCAAAATGGCCGTCAACAGTTCAAGGGATATACAATAATATTATGCTTTAGGAAATAACTCTATTAGACTAAACTTAATGAATTTCCGCTGTTTCTACACCAAACATTGCAGGACTTGTAGTGCTGCATAAGTCTTTTGGCGCTTGAATGACATTGACAGGAGGGCGCTGTTGGTAAACTTTTGTGGAAATTGTATTGGAAAAACAAGATAGCGGAGACAGTTTCTATTCTGACTACGCGCAAATAACGATGCAGCACTATTCTATGATTCTAGTTGCTACGTGCTACTACGTCGTAGCATTCTGCTACGCGCTACGACGTCGTAGCAAAGCGCTACATACAGTTTGCCAACAGTATCTTATTTTGTTTAAATATACGAAATAAACATGTCTCAGTTCCCCCTGTTACCTCGAAAAATTAATACTTATTTAGCTATACTTTTTCGGTATCTATAAACCTGGCAGCTCCAGCAACGATAAGAAAGACTCCAAGGATGCGTGCGTAGCGTTCTCCGCTGCAAACTATCGCAAATGTTTTCTCGTATTTCCACAACTGACAAATATACCTAAAGCACAAGCGGCACATCCTGTGCAGATAGTCGTGATTAAAAAGGAGAGGGCATAGTGGGTGGCCAAGTTTTTACTGATTTCGCTTTATACGTCGTCGTAGCTGGTTGCTACGCACTGCAACGTCGTAGCATGCGCAACGCGTCTATCTGTTTACTTGCTATAAACAAGCAGATACTATTAAAATATTATAGTTTTCAGATATGTTTGATTTCAGGTATATTCAGGTCATCTTAAGAAGAAATTAATTGTATCTGGTGAAATATGGGTGACTATGTAAGTACACCTTTGTTAACCCTTCGGAAAACAAACTTAATGCAAAGCTATGTTGGTATTGTGTTGTCGCCCGCTTCTTTAAGAACATGATATTCTAATCTTGTAGATAAAGCAGACGCTTAGTAAGTGTAAGTCATGATTTCTGTTTTCAAAAAATTTGAATGCCACGGCCGGTTCCTCGAACAATGCGTAGTACGTTAGGTAGTATCAAAATGCAAGTAAACACCGTGTCTGCGCAGACTTAGTAGCAGTTGTGACTGGTTTGCTTTGACGGCTCCGAGACTTAGTTGAGAAAAGGCAGAGTTGTACCTAATAGTACACCCACACTTCGCCAGTTATGTTTAAGTCCCATGTAATAGGGAGCGAGCCTATTGCCATCAATCGGGCACAAATCCTGACTCCGTGGCTGCTACTGAGAAATTCTTAATGGAAAAACCCAATAACAGTTTGCCTGACCCGGGAATCGAACCCAGGACCTCACGATCAGCAATCGAGGTCGTGTCGAGGCGATTGCAACCACTAGAAAACAAGTGAATGTTACCATGTTCATGTGAAAAGGGTTCTTCAAATACAGTCAGGTTGGCATGATTCGGCATAGGCCGGGCCGTAGACTCGACTCCTATGTACATCGTTAGATCTCTGTTAGAGACTCAGGGTACTATTATGGAAACAAGAAATGGAACAACACGGGGGTAATGCCGAAAATAAACCATTTTTAGGGATACAATAAAACAAGTTACACGACGTAGTTTCAGCTAGGTATCGGTTGATACTTTAAAAGTCGTGGTAGGTGCAAACACGTCCGTATATTTAAGCAGATACATAATACCGCTGATTCATTTTCACAGTACTGATCATTAACGTGTAACGATGTCTTCAGATTCCGCACTAATAAAACTATATTGTGGCTGCGACAACAAAACTTCAGGCGGATGCAGTGACGTTCTTGTCGTTGTAGTGATCAACATCAGAATGTACTGGAACCAGCACAGGACACCAAAACTGGAGTTGGAATTCGATTGTAGACAAGGCGTAAATCTGTAAAAGCAAAGATTATACGTGAGTTTATTTTACTTTAGTTTATCTTGGTATTCAGCAGCTTCCGGTTTGACTGCAAGCCGACCCCAACATAGTTGGGAAAAGGTTAGGCTAGCATGGGCTATAAGAGGATACGATGATGAAGACTTTAAGGTGAATGCTCCATTGTGCCCCGCGAAATCCAAAAGGTAATTATGGATAAATAAAACATTTATTAAATTAAATTAATAAAACATGTCGAATAATATAAAACCAGTTTACAAAAAACCTTATGTCACTAGAAATCCACAGTCCCTAGACGTTTCCGGCGCAAAGAAGCCCATGACACTTATAGCGTTTCCGCGCTGAATTGCCAGGGCTAGCCTCTGCACCAGGAAAGAACCAGAGCGTGGGTCACCGCCCCTTTCTCTAAGTCGACGGCCGATCTCCGCCACAAATTTGATCGCGTCAGACCCCCAGCAACCAGTGGTTCCTACTGCCATTGGGACAAAATAATACTTCGGCTCTAAGGCTGCATATTTGGCCATATGTTGCCAAAATAATTTGTTTAATTGGTATGAAGTTAGACAAAATCAGTCCGTTTTTAAGTGAAGTTTTGAGAGTCTTTTGTTATATCAAGGTTAAATTATGTGGACGTACATTATATGTATGGTCAGTGACTTTAGTTACAACCCGCGATGATGCTACTTTGAAACTCCTTTACACGTTTCTGTTTTAAAATTTCTTTTATACCTTTTTTCAACGTACACAACATTAAAAAAAGTTTGACGTAAACGGCAGTTGGCGAGCCAACTTTAAAATTTGAATTAAATAGAAAACACAAATTTCTTTTTTTTATGAGACAATCCCGCCACACTATTCCCAAACCACTGTAAGTCCTGAAAGCCAGAATCAACAGTAGCGACCACCAGAAAAGCGCGCAAAAAAAGAAGCTCGACGAAGTCCCAGAGAAAGAATTTAACTGTCTTGGATCCCGCAACGAAATTATCCAGAAAAGTATAGCGGAGGAGTGGGAAAAAACCGTAATGACCGTATTCCTTATTGAAATGTAATTCTGACATTTCAATAATAGGGAATATGTATGTAATTTTTTCTTCACTTAAATCAATAAAATACAGTAGTATCAACCCAAGAAAACCACTCAGCAGCTCAAGTCACGTGACCCTATTTTATTAACAGCTGACGTTATTCGAATATTCGCGACATATTCGCATGTAATTTGACACTTTAGATAAAAACACTTGACGATCGGAAACTACAAGAGATATAGCTAAATTATAATTATATAATTTACAGTGAATAGCTGATTAATTATGGAATCTATAAATTAAAAAAAAGTAAAACTAAATGTAGAACTTGAAAAACAATGATGAAAACGGATATTTCGCTATTAAAATATTAATTTGAATTTTTTTTTATATTAAATTTAAATTAAAATCATTTTAAAATAAACTAGATTATATTTCCTTTCCAATAAGACCACAACCTTATTAGTCTATTAATTATAGTCTAATTCGAAATTAATTAGAATTTGGATACTCAGTTTATTTTGACGCGCCTGCGCCTGCGCCTGTTTTTCAACGCGGGTATTTACGTACTTACTTACTTTACGAAGACAGTTGTTTTTGTTTGTACAATTTAACAATATTCTCACTAAACTAATTAAGCACTATTTATCCGTTAACACACACGTTTTAATCACAATTAACACTTATTTCTTGTTTAAAAACCATCACTCTGATAAATATACCTACCACTTTTTCGGAGGCGAAATAATCAATTTTGAGTTTCGAAAACTAGATTTCCTATAGCATACTATACTATTGTAGCATAGTTCTTCGCGATTAATTTGATACATAACACTATCCGAATATAACAATATACATAACAAAACAATTGAAATACGACATTCGTGATGACGAAACACGTTACGCAAGGGCGGAGTTTGTTTACACTAAAATTTTTACTAAATTATGACATTGTTCAATGGAATAGTGCTATGTTCTGTGGTACGTAGTTGAAAAATATTGTAGGGATGAGACGTAAACCATTCAATTCACTCCAATCCACAGACAAACACGTTTAATCGATATTTATAAAACATTTTTGGCAGTTATTGCGGGTGGATAGTACTACTATCCAGTGGCAGTTAGAATCAAAAGCTGCTGGATAGTAGTAAGTCTATCCATGAGCTGAAAGGCACAGTTGAGTGGGTATTAAAAGTTAAGTTCAACTACTGCTTGTCGCACAAAAAAAAAAATCTCCTGCAATTTTCTACGACAGTTCAAACGTCCGTAGCTGTCGCGGCCATGATGTGACGTCATTATCCATAATCTGCCTTGTTGACATCTTATTTTTTTGGCTTTAATAAAATAATGTTACCAATTGTTTGTGCTCTATTCTATTAAAAATTAGAAAAAATAAGCTTTTATAAAATGCACATAAAAGAAGAAAATAAACTTTGGAGTAAATAAAAATGAAATAGAATAGTTTTAATGAAAGTACATTTTATAAAAGCTTATTTTTAAAAAGGTTTTTTTATTCATTATTTTAAATTTTAATTTAATTATTGAATCTTTTAGAACACAGAATGAGGTTATGTATGGAAAAGCACATCAAGCAAAGGCCACGGGTTTGCTGGCACACTTACATTAAAAATGTTGCATAATATATACATTCAGAGTATTGGTGATTGTGGACTTGTTGGCATAGATAGACCCTTGACTTATTTTTACTTTTTACTATTGTTTTGAGCCGATCCCAACATAAGGCAGATGATGATGATTTATTTTACAATTTATTTATTACTAGCAACCCGCCGATATCAATAATAGTATAATAGGGGCGAGCCTATTGCCACCATCACCTCTCGATACGGGAGTATCGTTCCACACCGCCTGAACTTAGACCTCGTTTGCCTTGTTTGCCTATGCACAAGAAAAACAAGACGCTGGTGTGTGCTCTAGATTCGCAGCTGTCAAATTGATTTTAAATCAGCAAAGACCTCGCCGATACGTATTCAATATTATACTGTAGAGCTGTAGCGGCATGTCGTGTAGCTCACGTCCAATATCCCAACAACGGCAGAGTTACACGACCAAAATAAGCTGTTCCAGCTTGGTAGTGCCGGAGTGAGAGGCGTGTTGGTGAGGCTAGAGCACTCATCGGCAAGTTAATCTGCTTCAGAGCGGGCAATTCTCGTCCTAGAGTGATGCTCTTTGTAAAGCGGGCGTTCTTGGAAACTGATATTAGTTCTTGTGATTATTTGGCATGAATCACAGAGCGTATTGACTTCCTGAAGCAGAAGATCTGTCATGGGCAAGCCGTATTCGTCGGTACAAGCGGTGAGTGGAGCGATACACTCTGAATCGCACATTCCAAAGCGATGAAAGGTATATAGTGCTTGAGAACGACCGGACGAAGGTGTGACACGCGTCTGCTGGGCGCCATGTGTCTGTTTAATGTAATACATTTGTTTGTTTTCTAAAAAGTTACACCACCTTTAGAAAATTGATATTTTAACCGTAACTGCTCATCGCTATATAAATCAAAAGGATTTTCTCTTTTTTTAAATTGTTTTACTTTTCTTTGAACCTGCTGAGATGCCTGATTAGATTTAGAATGTTATTTACTGGTTCTACTTCTTCTATTACTTAAATGCGCCTAAACAAACACAAACCGTGGTATTTTCAAGGTTATAGTACTAGCTTTATTCAAGGGTGGAGGACTGGAGGCACGAATAACTTCGTAATAGCGCTTGTACGAAAACAAATGTCAAAGCTATACTTGGTATAAGCTATTCTTTGTATATTTGTAGACATTTTGCTTATTCTTTTAGTTTATTCTCGAGTATAACTTTTGTACCACGTTTATTTGTAAGACTGTTAATGTTTAAGATTTTTTTCTCATTCACACCAGACGAGCAGCCAAACTTCGTTGAGTGCTTGAATGAATTTTATGTGTCCGCTGTGTCCTTTTCATGAATCGATTCATGATCGACTAACCTGTTATTTTCTCTATTGCCTGCGTGAAGTTCAGGCTACCAGCTTATTGTTGCCTTCGAGCAGCGCCTGGCTCAAGTCCAAAGATTTGGGGTCTGGAAAGGTCGTAATGAGCACATTACAAAATATTTTTACCTCTGCTTACTAACGATGAAATTGGTTAACATAACATTTCATCAAATGTAACTCTTATAAGATTTCCCAATAAAAAGCGATCGCTTTCTTTAGCACCCAACCGATAACAGTTCTGTAAAAAGTATAATACAAAACCATTATGTGAGAGTATTAATCTTGCGTAAACATCTGCTTACAATCATGTTGACTTAACCATTTAAAGCCACCTTCATACGCGTCTAAAGCTAACTTTAACCACTAACACCAATGAGCATAGACAAGAGACAAGTACTGACTTTCAACAGAATTGACTTTTCATTGTCGTTATGGCTGACACTGACTGACTGGCTGAGACTGTCACTTTTTCTATTACTCAGAAATGAAAAGATAACCTCAAAATTTGGAAGCACAATTTTCGTTTTTCTGGTTTTATATCTATAGAAAAGAGAACCGTGCATTACTGCCATTTTGATATATAATTTCATTTCATAACACAAAAATGTAACTCAACAGGACAAAGTTTTGCTGTTAAACAAAATTGTTTTTGTAGAGTTTTAGTTACTGTTGCGTGCAAAACCGACTACATCAACTGTTATATAAAACTGTGATGCATTTGACGGACGCGTAAAACTTAGGTTTTAATGGTCGTGATTAAGCACGGGGTCCTCGCTCCTCGACTTTTTCTATCAATGCAAACGCAAAACGGCTGCGATACATTTATATTAACCAACCCAAAGATCCCACTAAACATAGGACCTCACCCATTTTTTTATTTAATTTGAAAAAACAAATACACACCGATATACGAGTGGCCTGTGGGCTGCCCAATGATATGGTCAAAGAAATTTTAGAACAGCAACGGCGCGGTGTAGCGGTCTTCAATGGCAATTTCACCTGAAATTCACAGAAGAGTTAATTAACAATTTTGACAAAATTCAGAGCTGTTGTTACAAGTAGATACAGTATTAAGAGTGTAAACGTAAAGCGGATCAATAAAAACCTTAAAAGAAAACGTATTTCAGATAAGCAGAATTTTTGTTACTTCTATTTGGCAATAATGCAATAAGCTTCATTGCGTTATCCAATGATAAAAGTAATGCTTTTGCGTTCGTTTTCACCACAACAGTTAAGTTTCAGATCTATCATGTACAATCACAAATACATCTTCATCTTTCTGCCCTTGTCCCATTCTGTTTGAGGTCGGTGCTAGACATTTTCGTCTTTCGGGCTCCCCTGTCAGACGTCACGCCTTCATTTACTTCTTTCTTTTCATGTCATTCCTCACACAATCCATCCATCTCTTTTTTGGGCTTCCTCTCCATCTCCAACCATCAACATTCATGTCCATCACTGTTTTAGTCACATGCGTTGCATCCCTCCTCGTTATTATGTCAATCTGTCAAGTGCGAGTATGACGCTTGTTATTTGTCACTTAATTTTATAATTATTCAAAATAATTAGGAAAATCAGCCATTTAAATAAAAAACATCTAAAGTCGATGTTAGTTAAGGAGCTGGTGAGTAAAATATCTGTAGAGGGTGTAAAAAACCTCTTAACGAAGCCGAAAAGCACTTATTTTCCCCGTCATTGCGATCATTTTTTTGTTCTACACCATACCTGGAAACCTTCTAGTTACGGAGATATTGGGGGTCAAAGTTCCAACTTTTTGACAAGTGTTTTTCAAATACAAGTTTTTAATATAAGATTTTTACTTTAAACACCACCACGACCCCCGTACTATTCAATCCATCCATCAGCATAATGTTTTGAGTGCGTTCGTGTTTTGAGTTCCACAACAAAAAATGATTTTTCACCCCAAAAAAAAGCTGTTCCCCAGCAATAATTTTTGCGTAAAGTTACTTATTTTGATGTACAGAATGCTTGGTTGACGGCTTCATGATGAGGTTGATTACTCCCTGTATGATTTGCTCCTGTGGCAGACTTTATTAATTGCGATAATTGTACTCGAGCAATATTAAGGACCGCGTCTCCATCATGGTAGCGCTGCATTTTCAAATGACAGCGCCTTCAAAATGTAAAAAAAAAACAGGTGTACTATATTATTTGCTCGTGTCTGCCTCTAATGCTGATGGTTAGAATCCTTGTCTATACGAAGAAAATCAAAAAGGCAGACATCTAGGACTCTGACGTTTGAAGTTATTATATTTTTAAGATTTTTTTATGATTAAAAAAATGGATATGAAATGCACGCCTGGGAGACCTGCACTGTCACTGTATCTCTGTAATGTGTGGTCTTTCACTGTTGAAAGACCACAGAAAAATAGTCTACCACCATCGAAGCGCTGCGTTGTCAAATTGTCAAAAAATGTCACTTAAAAAACTGTGCTATTATATCATTTGCTCGTGTCTGTATTTTAGACTGTTGTTTTTATTACTTATAAAAAAAAAAGAACATCAATAAGGCAGACACCCAGACCACTCATATTCCAAAAGCAGATCATTTGATTTTTTTATTTACTTCTTTATTTACTTTAATATATGACGCGAGAATCGATTCTCGCGTCATATATTAAATTAACAGGTCGACGCTTACAAAATATTATAAGAGTGTATAAATATTACAAAGTGAATAATATACACTCACACACGCATACGCATACACATTTATATATATTATAAACGCACACACATATGCTACAGCTATTCATACACGAAATATTTTCAGAGAATAATCTAACGACTCTAACAAAGCCATAGCAAAATAAAGAAAAAAAATTCAAATCAAAGAACAACAGTAGTATGAATAATACCAATAATTAGCCGTAATACCCTTTTCCTCAGATCCGCGGACTTCAACGAATCGCAGAGGTTAAAATCAGTGGGTAAAATGTCTGCCAATTTATTTTCGTGTTCAGGGGGTCCTAATGAATCAAATGCACCCAACTAGAGCCATGAGGGTATTAACCATTAGACCCAGAAGCAGACACGAGCAAATTATGTAGTACCGATTTTTTTTATCTCTGTAACTAAATAACGCAGCAACGTACGATCTTAACTGATCAAAACATCGTTTCGTATTGATCCGAACTTTAATCTGTTTCAATACGAAACACGAACAAATTTAATCATATACTGGAATTCTCGCAAGCTCCCTAACTATTTGGGGTGAAAAATCATGGATCACAGTAGGGCCCAATGAAACGCACCTAAAACATTGTTTTGAATAATTCATTAAATAGTACAAAGGTCAAGGTTGTATTTAAAGTAAAACTTTAACATTAAAGCTTAAATTTCTTTTTTAAATCATGTGAAGTAAAAAAACCACCAGTATGTCTGTAACTAGAAGGTTCCCAGGTATGGTCCAGAACCAAAAACTGTTTACAATGACGAGATGAACAAGCCAACCTCTCGGCTTCGCTAAGGGTTATTTTTATACTCATTGCACATGTGATTCACCTTGCAGCGACAAGCAAAGTAAATAGTGATTTAAACTTACTTTTAAGTACGTACGGCTCGGTGACAGGACCACTTCATTTGCAAGAAGTTTTTTACCGATCTTTGGAAGCGGAGCGTTTGGGTTTTAACAGAATGTACAGTGTGGCAGTTTTTGGACCTGAAAAACAAAGTATGTACTCATTAATGCTGCGTAACGCAATGTTCCATATTATTATTCCATTCAGTTGAGGCTAAACCTTTATGTATATAATATTATTATGATCAGTTTTGTATTTGTGTGAGTCTTATACGCTTTTGGCCAGTTTATTTACTTCTTAGTTAGTAATTTATTGTTGTCAGTGCTAGTAGTCAATATTATGAGAATATATAATACGTTACCAGAAGAAATAATAAATATAAATAAATACAACATATATTATAATAATATAAATGATTTCTATTAAACAAAGGCTTAAAATGTGAACGAATACTTGAATGTAAGGTTATAATTAAATATATAAATAGGTACAAATCCATCAGGAAGATTATTTAATTGAACACAAAGAAATAGGTACCTGCTTACCAAATAATAGTATGACTTGTATGCTTGTTAATTGTATGTTATTGTTTTTGTGAATTATATATAATTATTTAGTTTTCGTGTATAATTTAAGCTTAACCTTTGGCTGTGTACGACTGACATTTTTAACTTTAAAGTATATTGACATTTTTATTTCTTTATTTTATTTTCTAATGCCTTTTTTGTTAACATCATGTTTTACTTTGTCTAACGCAAATAAATGATTATGATAAGAAGGTACATACAGCTACCGATATATAATCGATAAAACTGGAGGATTCTATTACTAGGACTATACTATTAATAGGAGGATATTATATTACTCAGAAATAAAAAGATAACCTCAAAACTAGGAAACACAATTATTCGTTTTTGTCTTTAAGGATAAGAGAACCATGCAATAGGTATGGCCATTTTTAGTAACCTAAAATTTAATTCCAACCACAAAAATGTAACTCATCAGAACAATGTTTTTCTGTTAAACATCACTTGTTTCTGTAGAGTTTTATTGTAGCGTGCAGAATCGACTACACAAACTGTTATATAGAACTGTCGTGCATTTGACGGACGCGTAGAATTTTGGTTTTAATTTCCGTGATAAACTTCGGGGTCCACGCCCACTGTGACTTTCGATCAATGCAAACGCAAAACGGCTGCGATACAGTCGCAAAGCTGCCGCCGGATGTGTACGTTCACCCATATAGGTAACCATGATTCCGTATCGCCTTCGAGATCTTGATGCACTATAGCCGCGATGCAAACGCGACTCAGAAACGCTTCCGTTAAAAAAAAACAATCCCATATCTCAAAATCTGAATATCAAATTTTATTCCAACAAAATAAATATTTAAAAATGTCCTTTTTAAATTCTACAAATCTACGATTTTTCAGAACTTGTCTCCTCTTACTTTAGAAATAACAGCACCTTACCTCTAATTTATAAGGTAAGAGGAGACAAATTATGAAAAAATAAAATCGTTAATAAATCGATTATAGATCTTAACGCTATGAAACTTCCACTGTTCTTTAGTGCCCAACAACTCAATTTATCTTATTTGAATACTTACGTCCGTCAGGATTTGCCCTGGTTCCGTCAGTCAACGACTCAGGTTGTGGCTGTTGTCACTTGTCACAACAGCCCATCCCAGGCGATCAGTCGCTTCACTCTGTGGCGTCACGGTCTCCGGAAGAAGTACAGTGGACTGTGTGATATCGTGTTCTTCAATCAACGATCTGCCTGAAATTAACCATAGGCGTAATGCATTTTCATTCTTTACTAAAATTCTAAAATAACAACTTTTTTCATGATGATAGTTAGTCACTTCAGGTTTAATGAATGCATTAAGCTCCTATGTATTATCTAAACATAAAGCTAAAGATCTCGCGCCAGTTTCCCCACAAAACAGTTTTGTTACAAAACTGTCATGTCCTGATAAATGTGCTCCCTTATCGGAGCATTTACCTTTAATGTAAACATGCATGATGCGATTTTTTTTAAATCAAGTTATTGTTAAAAAATGTCTCGTTACAGGTTGCGCACTGTTCTCAACAGGCTCGGCTCGACTCACTCACTGATGAAATGCTCGCAACTGAACTGCTACATTACTGGTAAATGCCCCCTTTTCGTGGAGTGGAGTTTCTTTGGTTCTGGTGACAATTCATTTTTGTGACAGACAATACTCAATACTGCTGTCAGGCTCGTCTCCTCCGGCGATCGGTGGAGGCGACCTCTCGCGCCCGGCCCTGGTTCAATCCATGGACCGGAGCGAGCCGGAATTGGACGTCACTATCACTTCCTTCTGCGAAGCAGTCATGCTAGCGAAGGAGGTTGGCGGAACGTGAGAGGGAGAGAACCTCACTACCAGCCGCCGCGGGAGTCGCACCGGAGGTCGCGAGCCACCGTAGGCGCGGGCCTGTGGACGGTGAGCTATGGGCTAGCTCGCGGCCCGTCCGTCTCATGATGACAGGCCGTGTCGATGGCGCGTTCGTGTTCCACGCGCGCCTCAAAGAGAGTCAGCAAAATGGATGGGGTCCACAAGGGCCGATGCCTGCCGGAGCTGCGGGACTGTTCGAAAGAGATACCGTGGCCCCGGAACACAAAGGGCGATGAAGGAACATGGATGGGTTTTAGTCAGTAAAAGTCTGACACTCTCTTCTGCTCCGCCCAGAGCGGGAGGAGTCCTTTGATGATGTCCCATCCGAAAATAACAAAAAAAAAAGTGTTTGATGATAGCGCTGGAAAGTGGCCATAGGAACTCCGATAGAAAACGACATAACCCCATCGAATTTGGACTCGTTTGATTCGTTTTGATGAGTACTTTGTCTTTAGATGGTATCCAGGGTCTGATGGTGGAGCTAGAAGGTGGCCATAGGAACTCCGTTATAAAACGACATAGCCCCATCGAGTTTGGGCTTGTTTGATTCGTCTTGACGATTACTTTGTCTCTAGATGGTATCCAGGGTTTGATGATGGAGCTGAAAAGTGGCCATAGGATGCCTGTAATATAACGACATAATCCCATCGAGTTTGGGCTCGAAACTGATCATAGTGCGATAAGAACCATTTTTCGAGGAAGTGTATAGATATATTTTTTTTTTATTCGAATGGCTTTGGTGGAAATACACAGAAAATGTTTCATGATAATATTTGTTACAATTTTTTTTCTCAATATTGGTTATTTTATTCTAGTTCTGAACAAAATGTATGAAACTCACCTATTTATCTTACTGGAATATGCACTGTTGTCGCTTCCGTCTGCCGTTTTGTGTAGTTAGTGCAATTTGTAGCTTCTCGGACTCCGGAAAGAATTAAAAAAGGTCTTCAATGGACGTTTCAACCTCTCCCTGAAAAATATCGGATACATTACATAAAATAAAATGTTTGCATTGCTATCCCGTGAGTACCATACAGTAATGGCGTTTCAACTCCTTCAGTCCAAAATAATTTATTTAAAACAATATAAAACTGTAACCCATCACGACAATTTTGCTATAAAACAAAATTGTTTCGTATTGAGTCTTAATCTTGCGTTCTTTTCTACATGAACAGTTAAGGAAAACATGGTCATGTTGTTGGAGAACGCTTCTCAAATAATATCTGATAGGCAAATTATGTTCTTGTGTGAAGTGAATTGATGCCAGCTATTGATTAATATAGGAGTTGTGTGGCATGTGCATGTGGTGTGTTTGTCAAAACTCTTTGAAAATGTGCTTAGGATTTAGTGAACATTCCCGATTTTGTGAAAGTCAAATATGCGAGTTATGCAAATAGCCTATTTAAGTACATTGTTATACACGACGTTTTTAGTTTTCCCATCTTTTGCCAAAACCTAAAGATTTTGCGGGTTTGATACACGTGAGCATGCCACATAGAGTTGCCCATGGGAAAAACTAATTCTAAGTGAACACCTGCAACTTTAAGCGTCTGTCTTTGAGCTTTATTTATTGTAATTGCTGCTTTAAGAGGAAACTGCGCTCTTTTAAACTGAATAGGCAAATCAGTCGAAATTATTGGAATACGGGGAATCAAAACATTTTCTCCTGTTGTCATTCCAGTCATGATTATAATTTTTATTATGTTGTGTCCCAGATGTATAATTTGTAGCCGTGTACCATTACATAGCCTTGGCGCATTTAGATTTCTCATTAATAGGACTGGAACACCAACTTTCAGCCTCAACTTATGGCACCACGCCACGCCGATGGCACCACGCCACGCCTCCCGGCGTGGCGGCGACGAAGCGCTCATTGTGTATGGCGCGCGGCGCTTGGCAATTTTCCGACCGAATAATGACTCCGTAATTCTTTATATTACTTCTATTTTTTTTTAGGTAGGTATTTATTTAGATCTAATGAAAAGCCTAAAAATTAAGTTTCAAGCTTCTAGCTTTAAAAATGTAGTAATTTCTAAAAAAAAACTTTCATCCCCTATTTCAACCACCCCTTACAGACCTTTTTTTGCATTAAAAAGCCTATGACCTTTCTCAGGCTCTAGACTATCTCTGTACCTAATTTCATTTAAATCAGTTCAGCAGTTTAGGCATGATTGCGTAACACACAGACAGACAGAGTTACTTTTGCATTTATAAAATTAAGTAAGGGTTAGAAATGATTCAATGCATGTTGACAACACAGTTGCTTGCACACTTCATGTGCAAGCAACTTTTTTGCAGACGTAAAGTCTACGGGATTAAGCCGTGGTGGCTTAATCGTAAAGCGGTTAAAGTTTGTGTTCGATTCGTTATAATGAAGACATTTTGGATCTGAAGAATACTGTTTTAAAACCCAATATTCTTCAAACCGATTCAAGATCTTAACGCAATGAAACGTCCACCGCTTTTTCGTTCCCAACAACTCACTCTATCTTATTCGGATACTTACGTCAGCCAGGATTTGCGCTGGTTGTATCAGTCAACGACACAGATTATGGCTGTTGTCGCTTGTCACAGCAGGCTATTCCAGGTGATCAGTCGCTTCACTTTGTTGCATCACGAACTCCGGGAGAAGTACGGTGAACTGTGCGATGTCGTGGTCTTCAGTGAACGTTTCACCTGAAATTTAACATGGGCGCATTGAACGTTTAATCAGAAATGTACCATAAATATATTTTTTTTTCATGATGATAGTTTGTCAGTTCAGGTTTAAATAATGCTTTGAGCTCCTATACATTATCCCAAAAAACAGTTACGTTTGAAAACTGTCATGTACTGATAGAGAAAAAAATTAAGAAGAAGACTAGTATTCTCACTAGTATTATTTTATACATATAGTTTGACGTCAGTGATGGGTTTATCGTCCTCAGGTCTCTTAGGAAGAACTCGGTGATAATTGGAAGCACGCCTTCTCAGAATATCATTAAAAGCAAGTGGTACAGCGTTTGGCGTTTAAGGTGGGATCGGTGTGGACCATGCATGATTTAAACTTTCTCTGTGACCTGTGGGACTCAATTATGAATGTTGTGGGGTATTTTAATGCAAAATAAGGATTTTAAAAGTGGACCAGCTGTTTTGCCTAATGATTGGCAAGAAATCCTTTCGTTCGTTCGAGGCTTCAAACTTTCAGGTACTGTCTTTTGTCAAGATACATGCTCTAAACAGTTATGCTCTAAACAAAACGTATGAAACTCACATTGTTAGCTGACTCAAAATGGCACTGTTGTTCCTATTCATTGCATCCCGTCCCAGTGAATTAAGAGTTGTTGTATTAATTTAAGGTGAATGCTCCATTGTGCCCCGCGAAATCCAAAAGGTAATTATGGATAAATAAAACATTTATTAAATTAAATTAATAAAACATGTCGAATAATATAAAACCAGTTTACAAAAAACCTTATGTCACTAGAAATCCACAGTCCCTAGACGTTTCCGGCGCAAAGAAGCCCATGACACTTGTAGCGTTTCCGCGCTGAATTGCCAGGGCTAGCCTCTGCACCAGGAAAGAACCAGAGCGTGGGTCACCGCCCCTTTCTCTAAGTCGACGGCCGATCTCCGCCACAAATTTGATCGCGTCAGACCCCCAGCAACCAGTGGTTCCTACTGCCATTGGGACAAAATAATACTTCGGCTCTAAGGCTGCATATTTGGCCATATGTTGCCAAAATAATTTGTTTAATTGGTATGAAGTTAGACAAAATCAGTCCGTTTTTAAGTGAAGTTTTGAGAGTCTTTTGTTATATCAAGGTTAAATTATGTGGACGTACATTATATGTATGGTCAGTGACTTTAGTTACAACCCGCGATGATGCTACTTTGAAACTCCTTTACACGTTTCTGTTTTAAAATTTCTTTTATACCTTTTTTCAACGTACACAACATTAAAAAAAGTTTGACGTAAACGGCAGTTGGCGAGCCAACTTTAAAATTTGAATTAAATAGAAAACACAAATTTCTTTTTTTTATGAGACAATCCCGCCACACTATTCCCAAACCACTGTAAGTCCTGAAAGCCAGAATCAACAGTAGCGACCACCAGAAAAGCGCGCAAAAAAAGAAGCTCGACGAAGTCCCAGAGAAAGAATTTAACTGTCTTGGATCCCGCAACGAAATTATCCAGAAAAGTATAGCGGAGGAGTGGGAAAAAACCGTAATGACCGTATTCCTTATTGAAATGTAATTCTGACATTTCAATAATAGGGAATATGTATGTAATTTTTTCTTCACTTAAATCAATAAAATACAGTAGTATCAACCCAAGAAAACCACTCAGCAGCTCAAGTCACGTGACCCTATTTTATTAACAGCTGACGTTATTCGAATATTCGCGACATATTCGCATGTAATTTGACACTTTAGATAAAAACACTTGACGATCGGAAACTACAAGAGATATAGCTAAATTATAATTATATAATTTACAGTGAATAGCTGATTAATTATGGAATCTATAAATTAAAAAAAAGTAAAACTAAATGTAGAACTTGAAAAACAAAGATGAAAACGGATATTTCGCTATTAAAATATTAATTTGAATTTTTTTTTATATTAAATTTAAATTAAAATCATTTTAAAATAAACTAGATTATATTTCCTTTCCAATAAGACCACAACCTTATTAGTCTATTAATTATAGTCTAATTCGAAATTAATTAGAATTTGGATACTCAGTTTATTTTGACGCGCCTGCGCCTGCGCCTGTTTTTCAACGCGGGTATTTACGTACTTACTTACTTTACGAAGACAGTTGTTTTTGTTTGTACAATTTAACAATATTCTCACTAAACTAATTAAGCACTATTTATCCGTTAACACACACGTTTTAATCACAATTAACACTTATTTCTTGTTTAAAAACCATCACTCTGATAAATATACCTACCACTTTTTCGGAGGCGAAATAATCAATTTTGAGTTTCGAAAACTAGATTTCCTATAGCATACTATACTATTGTAGCATAGTTCTTCGCGATTAATTTGATACATAACACTATCCGAATATAACAATATACATAACAAAACAATTGAAATACGACATTCGTGATGACGAAACACGTTACGCAAGGGCGGAGTTTGTTTACACTAAAATTTTTACTGAATTATGACATTGTTCAATGGAATAGTGCTATGTTCTGTGGTACGTAGTTGAAAAATATTGTAGGGATGAGACGTAAACCATTCAATTCACTCCAATCCACAGACAAACACGTTTAATCGATATTTATAAAACATTTTTGGCAGTTATTGCGGGTGGATAGTACTACTATCCAGTGGCAGTTAGAATCAAAAGCTGCTGGATAGTAGTAAGTCTATCCATGAGCTGAAAGGCACAGTTGAGTGGGTATTAAAAGTTAAGTTCAACTACTGCTTGTCGCACAAAAAAAAAAATCTCCTGCAATTTTCTACGACAGTTCAAACGTCCGTAGCTGTCGCGGCCATGATGTGACGTCATTATCCATAATCTGCCTTGTTGACATCTTATTTTTTTGGCTTTAATAAAATAATGTTACCAATTGTTTGTGCTCTATTCTATTAAAAATTAGAAAAAATAAGCTTTTATAAAATGCACATAAAAGAAGAAAATAAACTTTGGAGTAAATAAAAATGAAATAGAATAGTTTTAATGAAAGTACATTTTATAAAAGCTTATTTTTAAAAAGGTTTTTTTATTCATTATTTTAAATTTTAATTTAATTATTGAATCTTTTAGAACACAGAATGAGGTTATGTATGGAAAAGCACATCAAGCAAAGGCCACGGGTTTGCTGGCACACTTACATTAAAAATGTTGCATAATATATACATTCAGAGTATTGGTGATTGTGGACTTGTTGGCATAGATAGACCCTTGACTTATTTTTACTTTTTACTATTGTTTTGAGCCGATCCCAACATAAGGCAGATGATGATGATTTATTTTACAATTTATTTATTACTAGCAACCCGCCGATATCAATAATAGTATAATAGGGGCGAGCCTATTGCCACCATCACCTCTCGATACGGGAGTATCGTTCCACACCGCCTGAACTTAGACCTCGTTTGCCTTGTTTGCCTATGCACAAGAAAAACAAGACGCTGGTGTGTGCTCTAGATTCGCAGCTGTCAAATTGATTTTAAATCAGCAAAGACCTCGCCGATACGTATTCAATATTATACTGTAGAGCTGTAGCGGCATGTCGTGTAGCTCACGTCCAATATCCCAACAACGGCAGAGTTACACGACCAAAATAAGCTGTTCCAGCTTGGTAGTGCCGGAGTGAGAGGCGTGTTGGTGAGGCTAGAGCACTCATCGGCAAGTTAATCTGCTTCAGAGCGGGCAATTCTCGTCCTAGAGTGATGCTCTTTGTAAAGCGGGCGTTCTTGGAAACTGATATTAGTTCTTGTGATTATTTGGCATGAATCACAGAGCGTATTGACTTCCTGAAGCAGAAGATCTGTCATGGGCAAGCCGTATTCGTCGGTACAAGCGGTGAGTGGAGCGATACACTCTGAATCGCACATTCCAAAGCGATGAAAGGTATATAGTGCTTGAGAACGACCGGACGAAGGTGTGACACGCGTCTGCTGGGCGCCATGTGTCTGTTTAATGTAATACATTTGTTTGTTTTCTAAAAAGTTACACCACCTTTAGAAAATTGATATTTTAACCGTAACTGCTCATCGCTATATAAATCAAAAGGATTTTCTCTTTTTTTAAATTGTTTTACTTTTCTTTGAACCTGCTGAGATGCCTGATTAGATTTAGAATGTTATTTACTGGTTCTACTTCTTCTATTACTTAAATGCGCCTAAACAAACACAAACCGTGGTATTTTCAAGGTTATAGTACTAGCTTTATTCAAGGGTGGAGGACTGGAGGCACGAATAACTTCGTAATAGCGCTTGTACGAAAACAAATGTCAAAGCTATACTTGGTATAAGCTATTCTTTGTATATTTGTAGACATTTTGCTTATTCTTTTAGTTTATTCTCGAGTATAACTTTTGTACCACGTTTATTTGTAAGACTGTTAATGTTTAAGATTTTTTTCTCATTCACACCAGACGAGCAGCCAAACTTCGTTGAGTGCTTGAATGAATTTTATGTGTCCGCTGTGTCCTTTTCATGAATCGATTCATGATCGACTAACCTGTTATTTTCTCTATTGCCTGCGTGAAGTTCAGGCTACCAGCTTATTGTTGCCTTCGAGCAGCGCCTGGCTCAAGTCCAAAGATTTGGGGTCTGGAAAGGTCGTAATGAGCACATTACAAAATATTTTTACCTCTGCTTACTAACGATGAAATTGGTTAACATAACATTTCATCAAATGTAACTCTTATAAGATTTCCCAATAAAAAGCGATCGCTTTCTTTAGCACCCAACCGATAACAGTTCTGTAAAAAGTATAATACAAAACCATTATGTGAGAGTATTAATCTTGCGTAAACATCTGCTTATAATCATGTTGACTTAACCATTTAAAGCCACCTTCATACGCGTCTAAAGCTAACTTTAACCACTAACACCAATGAGCATAGACAAGAGACAAGTACTGACTTTCAACAGAATTGACTTTTCATTGTCGTTATGGCTGACACTGACTGACTGGCTGAGACTGTCACTTTTTCTATTACTCAGAAATGAAAAGATAACCTCAAAATTTGGAAGCACAATTTTCGTTTTTCTGGTTTTATATCTATAGAAAAGAGAACCGTGCATTACTGCCATTTTGATATATAATTTCATTTCATAACACAAAAATGTAACTCAACAGGACAAAGTTTTGCTGTTAAACAAAATTGTTTTTGTAGAGTTTTAGTTACTGTTGCGTGCAAAACCGACTACATCAACTGTTATATAAAACTGTGATGCATTTGACGGACGCGTAAAACTTAGGTTTAAATGGTCGTGATTAAGCACGGGGTCCTCGCTCCTCGACTTTTTCTATCAATGCAAACGCAAAACGGCTGCGATACATTTATATTAACCAACCCAAAGATCCCACTAAACATAGGACCTCACCCATTTTTTTATTTAATTTGAAAAAACAAATACACACCGATATACGAGTGGCCTGTGGGCTGCCCAATGATATGGTCAAAGAAATTTTAGAACAGCAACGGCGCGGTGTAGCGGTCTTCAATGGCAATTTCACCTGAAATTCACAGAAGAGTTAATTAACAATTTTGACAAAATTCAGAGCTGTTGTTACAAGTAGATACAGTATTAAGAGTGTAAACGTAAAGCGGATCAATAAAAACCTTAAAAGAAAACGTATTTCAGATAAGCAGAATTTTTGTTACTTCTATTTGGCAATAATGCAATAAGCTTCATTGCGTTATCCAATGATAAAAGTAATGCTTTTGCGTTCGTTTTCACCACAACAGTTAAGTTTCAGATCTATCATGTACAATCACAAATACATCTTCATCTTTCTGCCCTTGTCCCATTCTGTTTGAGGTCGGTGCTAGACATTTTCGTCTTTCGGGCTCCCCTGTCAGACGTCACGCCTTCATTTACTTCTTTCTTTTCATGTCATTCCTCACACAATCCATCCATCTCTTTTTTGGGCTTCCTCTCCATCTCCAACCATCAACATTCATGTCCATCACTGTTTTAGTCACATGCGTTGCATCCCTCCTCGTTATTATGTCAATCTGTCAAGTGCGAGTATGACGCTTGTTATTTGTCACTTAATTTTATAATTATTCAAAATAATTAGGAAAATCAGCCATTTAAATAAAAAACATCTAAAGTCGATGTTAGTTAAGGAGCTGGTGAGTAAAATATCTGTAGAGGGTGTAAAAAACCTCTTAACGAAGCCGAAAAGCACTTATTTTCCCCGTCATTGCGATCATTTTTTTGTTCTACACCATACCTGGAAACCTTCTAGTTACGGAGATATTGGGGGTCAAAGTTCCAACTTTTTGACAAGTGTTTTTCAAATACAAGTTTTTAATATAAGATTTTTACTTTAAACACCACCACGACCCCCGTACTATTCAATCCATCCATCAGCATAATGTTTTGAGTGCGTTCGTGTTTTGAGTTCCACAACAAAAAATGATTTTTCACCCCAAAAAAAAGCTGTTCCCCAGCAATAATTTTTGCGTAAAGTTACTTATTTTGATGTACAGAATGCTTGGTTGACGGCTTCATGATGAGGTTGATTACTCCCTGTATGATTTGCTCCTGTGGCAGACTTTATTAATTGCGATAATTGTACTCGAGCAATATTAAGGACCGCGTCTCCATCATGGTAGCGCTGCATTTTCAAATGACAGCGCCTTCAAAATGTAAAAAAAAAACAGGTGTACTATATTATTTGCTCGTGTCTGCCTCTAATGCTGATGGTTAGAATCCTTGTCTATACGAAGAAAATCAAAAAGGCAGACATCTAGGACTCTGACGTTTGAAGTTATTATATTTTTAAGATTTTTTTATGATTAAAAAAATGGATATGAAATGCACGCCTGGGAGACCTGCACTGTCACTGTATCTCTGTAATGTGTGGTCTTTCACTGTTGAAAGACCACAGAAAAATAGTCTACCACCATCGAAGCGCTGCGTTGTCAAATTGTCAAAAAATGTCACTTAAAAAACTGTGCTATTATATCATTTGCTCGTGTCTGTATTTTAGACTGTTGTTTTTATTACTTATAAAAAAAAAGAACATCAATAAGGCAGACACCCAGACCACTCATATTCCAAAAGCAGATCATTTGATTTTTTTATTTACTTCTTTATTTACTTTAATATATGACGCGAGAATCGATTCTCGCGTCATATATTAAATTAACAGGTCGACGCTTACAAAATATTATAAGAGTGTATAAATATTACAAAGTGAATAATATACACTCACACACGCATACGCATACACATTTATATATATTATAAACGCACACACATATGCTACAGCTATTCATACACGAAATATTTTCAGAGAATAATCTAACGACTCTAACAAAGCCATAGCAAAATAAAGAAAAAAAATTCAAATCAAAGAACAACAGTAGTATGAATAATACCAATAATTAGCCGTAATACCCTTTTCCTCAGATCCGCGGACTTCAACGAATCGCAGAGGTTAAAATCAGTGGGTAAAATGTCTGCCAATTTATTTTCGTGTTCAGGGGGTCCTAATGAATCAAATGCACCCAACTAGAGCCATGAGGGTATTAACCATTAGACCCAGAAGCAGACACGAGCAAATTATGTAGTACCGATTTTTTTATCTCTGTAACTAAATAACGCAGCAACGTACGATCTTAACTGATCAAAACATCGTTTCGTATTGATCCGAACTTTAATCTGTTTCAATACGAAACACGAACAAATTTAATCATATACTGGAATTCTCGCAAGCTCCCTAACTATTTGGGGTGAAAAATCATGGATCACAGTAGGGCCCAATGAAACGCACCTAAAACATTGTTTTGAATAATTCATTAAATAGTACAAAGGTCAAGGTTGTATTTAAAGTAAAACTTTAACATTAAAGCTTAAATTTCTTTTTTAAATCATGTGAAGTAAAAAAACCACCAGTATGTCTGTAACTAGAAGGTTCCCAGGTATGGTCCAGAACCAAAAACTGTTTACAATGACGAGATGAACAAGCCAACCTCTCGGCTTCGCTAAGGGTTATTTTTATACTCATTGCACATGTGATTCACCTTGCAGCGACAAGCAAAGTAAATAGTGATTTAAACTTACTTTTAAGTACGTACGGCTCGGTGACAGGACCACTTCATTTGCAAGAAGTTTTTTACCGATCTTTGGAAGCGGAGCGTTTGGGTTTTAACAGAATGTACAGTGTGGCAGTTTTGGACCTGAAAAACAAAGTATGTACTCATTAATGCTGCGTAACGCAATGTTCCATATTATTATTCCATTCAGTTGAGGCTAAACCTTTATGTATATAATATTATTATGATCAGTTTTGTATTTGTGTGAGTCTTATACGCTTTTGGCCAGTTTATTTACTTCTTAGTTAGTAATTTATTGTTGTCAGTGCTAGTAGTCAATATTATGAGAATATATAATACGTTACCAGAAGAAATAATAAATATAAATAAATACAACATATATTATAATAATATAAATGATTTCTATTAAACAAAGGCTTAAAATGTGAACGAATACTTGAATGTAAGGTTATAATTAAATATATAAATAGGTACAAATCCATCAGGAAGATTATTTAATTGAACACAAAGAAATAGGTACCTGCTTACCAAATAATAGTATGACTTGTATGCTTGTTAATTGTATGTTATTGTTTTTGTGAATTATATATAATTATTTAGTTTTCGTGTATAATTTAAGCTTAACCTTTGGCTGTGTACGACTGACATTTTTAACTTTAAAGTATATTGACATTTTTATTTCTTTATTTTATTTTCTAATGCCTTTTTTGTTAACATCATGTTTTACTTTGTCTAACGCAAATAAATGATTATGATAAGAAGGTACATACAGCTACCGATATATAATCGATAAAACTGGAGGATTCTATTACTAGGACTATACTATTAATAGGAGGATATTATATTACTCAGAAATAAAAAGATAACCTCAAAACTAGGAAACACAATTATTCGTTTTTGTCTTTAAGGATAAGAGAACCATGCAATAGGTATGGCCATTTTTAGTAACCTAAAATTTAATTCCAACCACAAAAATGTAACTCATCAGAACAATGTTTTTCTGTTAAACATCACTTGTTTCTGTAGAGTTTTATTGTAGCGTGCAGAATCGACTACACAAACTGTTATATAGAACTGTCGTGCATTTGACGGACGCGTAGAATTTTGGTTTTAATTTCCGTGATAAACTTCGGGGTCCACGCCCACTGTGACTTTCGATCAATGCAAACGCAAAACGGCTGCGATACAGTCGCAAAGCTGCCGCCGGATGTGTACGTTCACCCATATAGGTAACCATGATTCCGTATCGCCTTCGAGATCTTGATGCACTATAGCCGCGATGCAAACGCGACTCAGAAACGCTTCCGTTAAAAAAAAACAATCCCATATCTCAAAATCTGAATATCAAATTTTATTCCAACAAAATAAATATTTAAAAATGTCCTTTTTAAATTCTACAAATCTACGATTTTTCAGAACTTGTCTCCTCTTACTTTAGAAATAACAGCACCTTACCTCTAATTTATAAGGTAAGAGGAGACAAATTATGAAAAAATAAAATCGTTAATAAATCGATTATAGATCTTAACGCTATGAAACTTCCACTGTTCTTTAGTGCCCAACAACTCAATTTATCTTATTTGAATACTTACGTCCGTCAGGATTTGCCCTGGTTCCGTCAGTCAACGACTCAGGTTGTGGCTGTTGTCACTTGTCACAACAGCCCATCCCAGGCGATCAGTCGCTTCACTCTGTGGCGTCACGGTCTCCGGAAGAAGTACAGTGGACTGTGTGATATCGTGTTCTTCAATCAACGATCTGCCTGAAATTAACCATAGGCGTAATGCATTTTCATTCTTTACTAAAATTCTAAAATAACAACTTTTTTCATGATGATAGTTAGTCACTTCAGGTTTAATGAATGCATTAAGCTCCTATGTATTATCTAAACATAAAGCTAAAGATCTCGCGCCAGTTTCCCCACAAAACAGTTTTGTTACAAAACTGTCATGTCCTGATAAATGTGCTCCCTTATCGGAGCATTTACCTTTAATGTAAACATGCATGATGCGATTTTTTTTAAATCAAGTTATTGTTAAAAAATGTCTCGTTACAGGTTGCGCACTGTTCTCAACAGGCTCGGCTCGACTCACTCACTGATGAAATGCTCGCAACTGAACTGCTACATTACTGGTAAATGCCCCCTTTTCGTGGAGTGGAGTTTCTTTGGTTCTGGTGACAATTCATTTTTGTGACAGACAATACTCAATACTGCTGTCAGGCTCGTCTCCTCCGGCGATCGGTGGAGGCGACCTCTCGCGCCCGGCCCTGGTTCAATCCATGGACCGGAGCGAGCCGGAATTGGACGTCACTATCACTTCCTTCTGCGAAGCAGTCATGCTAGCGAAGGAGGTTGGCGGAACGTGAGAGGGAGAGAACCTCACTACCAGCCGCCGCGGGAGTCGCACCGGAGGTCGCGAGCCACCGTAGGCGCGGGCCTGTGGACGGTGAGCTATGGGCTAGCTCGCGGCCCGTCCGTCTCATGATGACAGGCCGTGTCGATGGCGCGTTCGTGTTCCACGCGCGCCTCAAAGAGAGTCAGCAAAATGGATGGGGTCCACAAGGGCCGATGCCTGCCGGAGCTGCGGGACTGTTCGAAAGAGATACCGTGGCCCCGGAACACAAAGGGCGATGAAGGAACATGGATGGGTTTTAGTCAGTAAAAGTCTGACACTCTCTTCTGCTCCGCCCAGAGCGGGAGGAGTCCTTTGATGATGTCCCATCCGAAAATAACAAAAAAAAAAGTGTTTGATGATAGCGCTGGAAAGTGGCCATAGGAACTCCGATAGAAAACGACATAACCCCATCGAATTTGGACTCGTTTGATTCGTTTTGATGAGTACTTTGTCTTTAGATGGTATCCAGGGTCTGATGGTGGAGCTAGAAGGTGGCCATAGGAACTCCGTTATAAAACGACATAGCCCCATCGAGTTTGGGCTTGTTTGATTCGTCTTGACGATTACTTTGTCTCTAGATGGTATCCAGGGTTTGATGATGGAGCTGAAAAGTGGCCATAGGATGCCTGTAATATAACGACATAATCCCATCGAGTTTGGGCTTGAAACTGATCATAGTGCGATAAGAACCATTTTTCGAGGAAGTGTATAGATATATTTTTTTTTTATTCGAATGGCTTTGGTGGAAATACACAGAAAATGTTTCATGATAATATTTGTTACAATTTTTTTTCTCAATATTGGTTATTTTATTCTAGTTCTGAACAAAATGTATGAAACTCACCTATTTATCTTACTGGAATATGCACTGTTGTCGCTTCCGTCTGCCGTTTTGTGTAGTTAGTGCAATTTGTAGCTTCTCGGACTCCGGAAAGAATTAAAAAAGGTCTTCAATGGACGTTTCAACCTCTCCCTGAAAAATATCGGATACATTACATAAAATAAAATGTTTGCATTGCTATCCCGTGAGTACCATACAGTAATGGCGTTTCAACTCCTTCAGTCCAAAATAATTTATTTAAAACAATATAAAACTGTAACCCATCACGACAATTTTGCTATAAAACAAAATTGTTTCGTATTGAGTCTTAATCTTGCGTTCTTTTCTACATGAACAGTTAAGGAAAACATGGTCATGTTGTTGGAGAACGCTTCTCAAATAATATCTGATAGGCAAATTATGTTCTTGTGTGAAGTGAATTGATGCCAGCTATTGATTAATATAGGAGTTGTGTGGCATGTGCATGTGGTGTGTTTGTCAAAACTCTTTGAAAATGTGCTTAGGATTTAGTGAACATTCCCGATTTTGTGAAAGTCAAATATGCGAGTTATGCAAATAGCCTATTTAAGTACATTGTTATACACGACGTTTTTAGTTTTCCCATCTTTTGCCAAAACCTAAAGATTTTGCGGGTTTGATACACGTGAGCATGCCACATAGAGTTGCCCATGGGAAAAACTAATTCTAAGTGAACACCTGCAACTTTAAGCGTCTGTCTTTGAGCTTTATTTATTGTAATTGCTGCTTTAAGAGGAAACTGCGCTCTTTTAAACTGAATAGGCAAATCAGTCGAAATTATTGGAATACGGGGAATCAAAACATTTTCTCCTGTTGTCATTCCAGTCATGATTATAATTTTTATTATGTTGTGTCCCAGATGTATAATTTGTAGCCGTGTACCATTACATAGCCTTGGCGCATTTAGATTTCTCATTAATAGGACTGGAACACCAACTTTCAGCCTCAACTTATGGCACCACGCCACGCCGATGGCACCACGCCACGCCTCCCGGCGTGGCGGCGACGAAGCGCTCATTGTGTATGGCGCGCGGCGCTTGGCAATTTTCCGACCGAATAATGACTCCGTAATTCTTTATATTACTTCTATTTTTTTTTAGGTAGGTATTTATTTAGATCTAATGAAAAGCCTAAAAATTAAGTTTCAAGCTTCTAGCTTTAAAAATGTAGTAATTTCTAAAAAAAAACTTTCATCCCCTATTTCAACCACCCCTTACAGACCTTTTTTTGCATTAAAAAGCCTATGACCTTTCTCAGGCTCTAGACTATCTCTGTACCTAATTTCATTTAAATCAGTTCAGCAGTTTAGGCATGATTGCGTAACACACAGACAGACAGAGTTACTTTTGCATTTATAAAATTAAGTAAGGGTTAGAAATGATTCAATGCATGTTGACAACACAGTTGCTTGCACACTTCATGTGCAAGCAACTTTTTTGCAGACGTAAAGTCTACGGGATTAAGCCGTGGTGGCTTAATCGTAAAGCGGTTAAAGTTTGTGTTCGATTCGTTATAATGAAGACATTTTGGATCTGAAGAATACTGTTTTAAAACCCAATATTCTTCAAACCGATTCAAGATCTTAACGCAATGAAACGTCCACCGCTTTTTCGTTCCCAACAACTCACTCTATCTTATTCGGATACTTACGTCAGCCAGGATTTGCGCTGGTTGTATCAGTCAACGACACAGATTATGGCTGTTGTCGCTTGTCACAGCAGGCTATTCCAGGTGATCAGTCGCTTCACTTTGTTGCATCACGAACTCCGGGAGAAGTACGGTGAACTGTGCGATGTCGTGGTCTTCAGTGAACGTTTCACCTGAAATTTAACATGGGCGCATTGAACGTTTAATCAGAAATGTACCATAAATATATTTTTTTTTCATGATGATAGTTTGTCAGTTCAGGTTTAAATAATGCTTTGAGCTCCTATACATTATCCCAAAAAACAGTTACGTTTGAAAACTGTCATGTACTGATAGAGAAAAAAATTAAGAAGAAGACTAGTATTCTCACTAGTATTATTTTATACATATAGTTTGACGTCAGTGATGGGTTTATCGTCCTCAGGTCTCTTAGGAAGAACTCGGTGATAATTGGAAGCACGCCTTCTCAGAATATCATTAAAAGCAAGTGGTACAGCGTTTGGCGTTTAAGGTGGGATCGGTGTGGACCATGCATGATTTAAACTTTCTCTGTGACCTGTGGGACTCAATTATGAATGTTGTGGGGTATTTTAATGCAAAATAAGGATTTTAAAAGTGGACCAGCTGTTTTGCCTAATGATTGGCAAGAAATCCTTTCGTTCGTTCGAGGCTTCAAACTTTCAGGTACTGTCTTTTGTCAAGATACATGCTCTAAACAGTTATGCTCTAAACAAAACGTATGAAACTCACATTGTTAGCTGACTCAAAATGGCACTGTTGTTCCTATTCATTGCATCCCGTCCCAGGTCTTTAGTCGATGCTCTTTGCAGTTTCACGATCTCCGGCAAGATAACTATGTTGCATCGTGGTCTTTGGAAAAGGCTAGGCAGATGATGTTGCATTGTGGTTTTTAATGGTCGTTGCAACCTCCACCTGAAAACTAAAGAATGTTTTATAAAATAAGTATTTTTTCTACGTTTTCTGGACAACTGCAATAATTACAAATGTGATATTATTTTACCCCAGTCTTTTAAAAATCAAACACTTACAAACATACTTAAGTAAGCATGTTTGTAAATTTTATCTTAACGATAGTTTGTCACTTGACGTTTTCATAATGCAATACTTATGCTTTATTGCATTATTTTTCTTAAAAAGTAATGCTATTGCGTCACGTCTGTCACGACAGTTTGCTTGAAATCAGTCATGTTTTTCTGGCGCTTGGCTATTATGAACTTAGTTATAAGCGATGTATACACAATTATGCGCCGTTTTTCCGGATGATATCGATAAACTTCGACCGGTCATTGTACTCATCATTATGAACAATTTTAACTATTTTTTTTTAAATTTCTATTCAAAAGGAGCAACAAACAACTGCAATTTAAACATAGAAATAAGAAACATACAAAACTTATAGGCAATATTGCAGCCCACAACGCTGTTCACAGATTAAATCTTAAGATACATAACAGTGAAAGTAACGAAAATAATCGCTAGGGTTACAAATCCGAGAGATATAAAATATGTTAAAAAAAAAAAACAATATAAAAAGGTATATAAATAATTAAGAAAGTTCCTTCAGTAAAACCCTCAAATACTGAAACGTCACTCAAAATTTAAGTAGCACTTACATTTAACAGATGCTCAAAAGTGACGTTTGGCCATACAAAATTTAAAGTTTAGGAGCTACTCAAATGTTAAGCAGCCCTTAAATTTTGAGTGACGTTTCAGTATTCGGGGGTAAGACGTTTAAACTAATGGGGGAACATGCAAAAATGACAATTTGCTCAAAAGTACTATTGTAGGAATCGACCATTCTGCGGACAGGCGAGCGCTGGCCAGAGTTGGACTTGCATGTGCCCACGGAAAATAATCTGCCAGCGCACACCTTTCGCTTGTGGACGGTCCTAGGAACCGCATAACACAGCATATTGGATAGTTCTATACAGTCAAATTTATTTCGAGCAACATTATTTAAATTCATGGCTTCTAAGTACCTTTTTTTTCGGATAGGAAATCATCAAATGACTCCTCCCGCTCTGGGCGGAGCAGGAGGGAGTGTCAGACTTTTACTGACTAAAACCCATCCATGTTCCTTCATCGCCCTTTGTATTCCGGGGCCACGGTATCTCTTTCGAATAGTCCCGCAGCCCCGGCAGGTTTCGGCCCTTGCGGACCCCTTCACTGTTGCTGACTTTCTTTGAGGCGCGCGTGGAACACGAACGCGCCGTCGACACGGCTTGTCGTCATAAGACGGAAGGACGGCGAGCTAGCCCATAGCTCCCCGTCCACAGGCCCGCGCCTACGGTGGCTGGAAGCCACCACGTGGCCCCCGACGCCCGGGGCGTCTCCCGCGGCGGCCGGGACGTGTGGATCTCTCCCTGTCCCGTTCCGCCACCTCCTTCGCTAGCATGACTGCTTCGCAGAAGGAGGTGACGGCGTCCCATTCCGTCTCGCTCCGGACCATGGATTGAACCAAGGCCGGGAGCGAGAGGTCGCCGCCGCCGATCGCCGCTACGAGGACACGGCGGTGCTCCGCCCAAGCGGGGCACACCTCCACCGTGTGCTCCACCGTGTCCTCCGGTCGATCCTCACAATGGATGGCTTCTAAGTACCTACGTCTGTTTTCGAGTGTTGCGAGCTTATACTTAGCAAGTAAATCTTGGTGCGGCAAATAATATGCGTGAGACGAATAAAACCATAAATCGCAAAAAAAAACAGCTGTTCCATGAATTTTGACGAGTTATGCGAACATAATTGTAGGGAACAGCTGATTTTTTTTCGCGATTCAGGGTTTGGTCCCTCCGTACCGTACCGTAGACGCGGGCCTGTGGACGGTGAGCTATGGGCTAGCTCGCCGTCCGTCCGTCTCATGACGACAGGCCGTGTCAACGGCGCCTTCGTGTTCCACGCGCGCCTCAAAGAGAGTCAGCAAAAAGGAAGGGGTCCGCAAGCGCCGATGCCTGCCGGGGCTGCGGGACTGTTCGAAAGAGATACCGTGGCCCCGGAACACAAAGGGCGATGAAGGAACATGGGTGGGTTTTAGTCAGTAAAAGTTTGACACTCCCTCCTGCTCCGCCCAGAGCGGGAGGAGTCATTTGACGATTTCCCAAACGAAAAAAAAAAAATACAAAAAAAAATGGGTTTGGTCCCATAGTAAAAGTTGTTCATAATTATGAGTACAATGACCAATCCAAGTTTAACGATATCGTCCAGAGACACGGTGTATATTCAGCAATGACACTGAAGTGAGACCAAAACAGCAGTGAGCTGCAGTGAGTGAGATGAATAAATACTTTTTTCTTTCTTTCTTCCAGTGCTTATTCTGTTGCTCTCCGACTTTACCAAATGTATTGGTATGAATTCATAGTTTTACGGCCGTTTTCTATAACTTACTTACGTATAACTGTTGGTAGTATGCCTACGTCCGTAGCTATCGGTGTTTCTATAAACAAAGTTAGCTTGAAATATCCTATCCGCGTCACCTACCTGTCACTTAATTCATAGAAAAATCAAATTAAAATAAATTTATTTATGATTATATACTCAAAACAAGGCATAGTAGACGTTAAAAAACCAGCCACCGACGGTTCCGTACAAACTTTTTAAAGGACAAACTTAAATTTGCAGTTCGATCCCATTAAACGGCTATTGCACCAACCGCAAATAATAAGTTTGTAAGAGGAAATTGCTTTTTTTCTTGTTATTAAACTTCATATTTACGGTTTTCAGATTTTTCCCTTTACATGTGCTGTAAGACTTTGCTTCTCGCCAAATATCGTGATTCTTGGTCAACGGGAACTACCACATAGGTTTTCGACCCAAAACCTACAGGGTACTTCCGGTGGTTGACCTAGAATTGTCAATTTTGGTTAAAAGCAAGGTCTTACAGTACAAGTAAAGGGAAAAGTCCGAAAAATAACAAGGTAAATTTTTGGTACTTACAAGTTTTCGCGAAAATCTAAATTTACCCTTATCTTTTTATCGTGTTGACTCAGGACCTTGATTTTTATACACCAATAGGGACTATAGATTTCAGTATCTGGTGTAAATTTCAACTTAGTAGGTCTATCCGTTCCTGAGAAAATTGGTGGTGACAGACGGACAGACTGGCAGACGGACAAGAGAGTGATCTTTTAAGGTGAATGCACCAGGGTGGCCCGCGAAATTCAAATTTTCTTACGTTTATTGCAATTCGCAGGTCAGTGTCAGGTTGTATGTTGATTAAAATATGATTCGCGGCGGTAACACGTATGTAGTTATAGAATTATAATCATCAAAATCATCAATACAACCCTCCAAGCGCATAAAGGTGCAGAAATAACTTTGACCTTGAAAAAGTAAATTTTCATCAATCGGAACCCTAAAAACAAAAAAAGTATTTACAAACGTGTGGGCGAGCACCTGAAAACTTGTGTTTAACTAAGCTGTTCGAATCATTATCAAATGGCTAGAGCTATGAACAAGATTTAAATAATTCAATTTTAGAATAGAAAACAGCTTTATTGCTAATTGATTATGTCATACGATAACAATAACGTAACACGATCCTATCGTATAGTTTTCTTTGGGATTCCATTAGATAGTCAGATCTCATGGAAATAATTCATAAATAAAATCTGTAACAAAATAATTAGGTATGTTTACGCACTTTGGCGCCTTACACGAATATTCAGCTAAAAACAGCTTAATAAGCCTATCATGGATATGTAGCCTCCAACCTATGATTTGGTATTCTAGTATGGGGTGGCCCAGAAGAAATTTATATAGTATTTCGAGCTCAAAAACAGTGCATTCGCGCGCTTTGTAGCGGGGATTAATTAACTTCATGCAAACCATTGTTGTTCCAAAAGCTAAATTAATTTACTAATAGCACCGTCCATGAATATATTTGAGTCTTGTATTTTCATTTCAACACATCAGTACCTATACAAATCCTTTGGTACTATTGTTATTTTAATACAAGTTATCCCAATAGCTTTTCCTTGCCAAACATGAAAACTGTCTTTATAGAAGAAACGGTTACTCCATGTCAATTAAATTATTTAACAAATTACCTAGCGAACTGACAGACCTACACATTACGAGTCACAGCTATTAATTACTAGCATAATTAGTTATAAAGACTACTTGCCTAATGCAAACACAGTGATCGCACAATCGCATCGACAAAATGGGAAGCTTTTGCGCAGCTGTGAGACATTAGCAATAGGCTGACAAAGATTATTGGCATAGCAGGTTACTTGACCTGGAAAGAAACATCGTTAGATAACCGGTAGAAAATCGGTTCACAATTGGCGAAGACATCCCTGAACATACACACAAAAAAAAACACACGAATTGATAACCTCCTCCTTTTGGAAGTCGGTTAAAAATAAGATGCATCTGGTTAAAAAAATCGAGTCAGCTAGTATAATAAAGATGCAAGTTATAAATTCTTATAATATTGCAACACTTCAAGCATACAACTTGGATAATCTTGGAAAGGTACACACAAAGCACGAAATAGACCAATCGGAGTCTAACAAAAGCAGAAATGAAAAGTGCTCACTAACCTTCTGTTAGAACCAGGACTGTTTTACACACTACATTATAAAGTCAGTAGACGTTCTCAAGATTAAAGAAAAATACTGTTTGTCACAAACTAATGTAGAATATTGCACTCGGCGGAGACCGTCACTCCGGTGGTAAGTTTGATCTCCAACTGGCGACAGTGATTTATTGAGTAGTGACCAGAGCCGCCCTAGGGGGCACCCGGTCAAACGGCCACACGCGCTAGCCTTGAGACTTGCAGCTGTGTCCAACTCTTTGTAATGTGAATCCTATCATGTCAATCACAGTGATTTTAGCAAGGGGGCTTCTTTTTGTTTGTAGGTAGTTACAATCAATTGAAAAAGTTGAAAGTTGCGTGTCCCTCAGATACAAGCCAGACCACATCAGGACCGCCAGACTAAGAAACCAGTTTTACACAAAAGAACTTTAGTTTTACATGGGAAAATCCGCTGCTAATATCTAATATACTCTGATATTATAGCGACATTGTAAAGCTCTTTTTAACGTTATTATTTATTTGACCATGAAATTTGCATATACAAAATTAATGAATAGGCGACCATTCAACATTGTGTGATTATTTGGCCAAATAATACGTTAGGCCCCTACTAATGTCACAGATCCGTTTAATAATAGAAACCAGAATGATGAATTTACTTAAAATGAACTGGGCAGCAACTGAGTGACTGTCCGAGTTTGTTGTGTTGTTGTTTGTTGCGTGCTAGGTATAATTTACATGCGCAGTTGTGCAGGAGAGCTCGATTTGACCGTTACTTATATTATTATTGTCTGATGTATTCTTAAAACCATTTCAATAAGTGACGAGAAAATGTTCATCAACTAGTACGATGAGATATCATTACTATAATTTTTAAGTACAACATACACGATTAAGTTTTGGGCTTGTAAAGAAAAAATTAAGTTAAAAATGTAGGAAATCTAATAATTCTAACACGATTCCTTAGATTATCTTTAGAACAAACGTAATTACTTGTATAGAAATAGTTAGTACCTAGTATTTTTATTTAGTTAGGACTCCAACCAATCAGATTTTTTCAGTATAATTATACTGATAAAAAAACCGCAGCAACCTTTTTTGATCTGTGCAATTGCACAGATCAAAAAAGGTTGCTGAAGAAGCTTAATTCCTTAAAGAATGGTCAACAACTGAAGGAAGAAAATTCTGTGTGCATTAAATTTAACACTGCATTTTCTGTTCGTAATTTTCGCAGATTATGGTGCAAGATCTAATAATCTATACTAATACTAGTTGTTGCGCGCGACTTCGTTCCCGTGGAAATTTTGATGTGTATGTGTGAGACTAAAAAATAGCCTACAACCTTAGACCTACCAAATCTACACCATAAATTTCATAAAAATCGGTGAAGCCGTTTCGGAAGAGTTCGATAACAAACACTGTGACACGAGATTTATAATATTATATCATACATAGTTTGTTTGGTAGAAATCTCAAGAAAAACTGGTTCCAATTGAAAAAAAAATATTTTATTGATGGATAACCCATTTATCGAGGAAGGCTACAGGATATAACATCACGTTATGACCAAAAGGAGCGGAGCATCAATGACAAATGATGCAAAAATAGCTAAAATTTATTCCTTTTGAGAGCTTCCGTTGCGTGCGCTGCGTATTATAAACAATCATGTATGACGGAGTGGTCCCTCTTAAAGTGTTCAAAAAAAGTCCGCGATAGCATACCTTTGTTCTAAAATAATGCATTATTTTCTAAACATGGTGTTAATCCATCCAAATATGAAAATACGTTATTCATCACAACAATTTAAAAAAAAAGGATATTTTCACAGCTTTATATTAGCTTTTTTAAACTGAAATTACACGTACCTACGACGCACTCTCTCTAAGCCTCTTTGTCTTAAGTGACGCAGACGAAGTTGCGGGGTTGGCTAGTTAAAAATAAATGTGCTAAAATTAGCCGTAGATTGAAATATTTAGAAGTCACGGGCCTTTTCCCAGCAGTGGAATGAGACAAGCTAACAGTAAGCTTGTGTGAAAATTATTGCTTACTTTGAAATTGATAAATACCACGTACGGACGCCTAAATAAATGAGACTACTTGTAAAAGAAAACCATTTAAGTGACTATGGCTTTGTTGAATACTAAATAAAATAGTAAACCTGTTGCAGAATTGAGTACTAAATAAAATGGTAAACATGTTGCAGCATTTTAAATTTTAGAGACCATGCTTTAATACGAATCTGTCTGGAAGTTACAATGTTTTAGGAAAATATTGATCACGTACAATAATATAGGTAGGACGCGGCCATTAACAAGGCACGTGGAGCTTTACTCAACAAGTTTGGCATATGAGTGACTGAGACAAAGCTCTTCAATGCCGAACTTATTCAAAAACTCCAGGACCCCTTGTTATATTATTAATAATCAGTTAATATTATGATTATAACTTACCTAAGCAAAAACACGAAAACGCGGTACGTTGCGAGCAGGCGGTTCCTACTAATACGTAATGAAGTTATCTGCGAATACGCCCTGCGCCCGGCGGTGAGCGGCCCACGCCTTCCAATGGCGGGTTTTCCCGTGGTTCATGAACCACGGGAAAACCCGCTATTGGAAAGCGGCCCATGATTGCAACGGCCAAACAACAAACAAAGTAAAACCCGAATTGATTGTCAAATTCTAACTTAACGAAAGCGAAGCTGCGGCGTAAGCAACATTTTTATATTGACTGACCCCAAAGAACTGACAGATCACGGCTACAATTTTTTTTTTCTAAATGTACTAAATAGGTATTTGGTTTTGTTTCATTGATCAATAAATATCTAATATACCACATCGTTTTTGCAGTAAAAAGGTGATGCTTATTACTAAAGAAATCTCTTCCAACATTCCTGCGAAAGGAGAGAAGATAAAAAGAGATGTAGACATAGTGTGTCAAAGATGAGAAAATATAATACATAAAAACCTAAAGCAAATAAAGAAATTAAATAACCCTTGATCTGTCCACGAAGTAGTCACAATAGTTAAACAATGGTGTCTCGAACAAATTGGTCCTTTGAGAGATCATGATATATAACATACAATGTAAGAATATGTTTTTGATGTACTTAGTATACCAACACGGTTATTTTTAGGTCGTTCTGGAACCGAAAGCCATAAACTCGATCATCGAACTCGGGAACGATTGGAACTGTTTTTTTTTTTCAAATAATAACAATAAAAAAATATTATTAATACATTTTTCGTGATTTTTTTTCTACTTTATAGAAGATCGAGAACAACACTGATTAAGCAATGCGGCAAAGAGATCAGTAACCAACTTGTATTTGGCACTTAGGTACCTGGTGACAATAGACGAGCCTTGTGACCTGCAAATCTATGGAATTCATATTCATCGTCGTATTTCTGTTGAGTTGAAAGTTGTAGAGAAGATTTCCATTGTCACACTACCTCAGTTGCACGTGAATGCCACTCTCTCCAAATTAAGTGCAGTTAATATGGAAGGAATCAGTTTAGACGAAGTGAAATGTATGGCCGTTTCGTTAAAGCATATTGAATAATCGAAATTTAGGATGCGAGTCACCTTAGGTTTAGTTATTTTTAGTTTTGTTACGATTCTACTTTATATAACCCGACTAAATTCGCCAAAATGTTTATTGTTTTGGCAAAATTATCGGAATGACACCTCGCCCGTCTGCTCTAGATTAAGCTAAGAACATACAGGGTATAAACAACCTCATCACGAAGCCATCAACCAAGCATTCTGTACATCAAAGTAAGTAACTTTACGCAAAAAATATTGCTGGGAAACGACTTTTTTTGGGATGAAAAATCATGTTTTGTGGTAAAACTCAATGTAACGCACTCAAAACTTGTGCTTGTACTTGTAATAGATGGATTGAATAATACGGGGGTCGTGGAGGTGTTTAAAGTAAAAATCTAACATTAAAAATTTATATTAAAAAAAATCTTGTCAAAAAGTTTGAACTTTGACCCCCAATATCTCTGTAACTAGAAGTTTCCCAGGTATGGTGTAGAACAAAAAAATGCTCGTAATGATGGGGAAAACAAGTGACTTTCGGCTTCGTTAAGAGGTTTTTACACCCTTTATAATAAATAATATGATGTCTGTTTTCATGCTAGCAACTAGATATCATTTGCAAGCTCAGCGGTCTATGTCTACCAGATGAGCCATGTATGCTGGAGAATTCACAATAAAACTCGCCTCCAAATCGGCGTACGTGTTCTCATTTTTATCCTCAGTAAAAATCCTGAGTAATTGAGTTTATTGTTAAAAAGGATTCTCACGCTCCGAAACCAAAAGTAACTAGACTGGAGTAAAATAATAAACGAAAACCAAAATATAAATACCTACTAAATAACTGTCATATAATAACACTTCACAAAACTTATTACATCAGTGTTTATCAAAGAAAACCGTAAAAATTTAAAGGAGATCTTCTAAATCATGGCTAACATGATTCAGAGTATCATGCAAGCATAAAAGACAACTAAAAGCATTAATGACTTCAACTCATCATCTGCCTAGCCTTATCCTAACTATGTTGTGGTCGTCTTCTAGTCTAACCGGATGCAGCTGAATACTAGTATTTCACATGGCGCGACTGCCAATCTGACCTCCACAACCCAGTTAGTACTGGATACCCCTCGGTAAGACTGGTTGTCAGACTTTTTGGGCCACTTTTTGCACTTGCGTCGAAAACCGATACACATTATCATCGTCAGTCCGCCTAGAAACTTTCCCAACATAATGATAAAAACATATGTCCTGTAACTTTAGTTAGGCCTCTAATAGAAAAAACGAAAACAAAGAGATCTGAAGTTACCAATTTAGACAATCTTTTAATCACTATATTTAGGAACACAAAAGCTGCCTCACGCACCGTCATTGGGAACTGGGTACGTACAGTTCTCAGAGATAAAAGGCAAAAGGCTAAGTATACACTGCTTCTTCATAAACAATGCTGTATGTTTTCCCTCGGCACATAATATCGGTTTTATTTTTATGTAAAACCGCTATATTATTTGCATAAATAAGAAACTTGGCAGATACGACATAGGTAGATGATTATAATTGTTAAAAAATTGACAGAACTATAGTTTGTACATAGATATTTTATATTGAAAGGAGTTTAAATTAAATTGCCTTCCAAACTTCCACCTTTTTTTAGTCAAAGATGCGGCTACTGCATATGACTTGTATTAACCGATAGCTGGTATCAATACAACCAAGTTTTATTGAAGACAAAATGTTCTAAAGCATCACATTTCCGAGATATATGATATATCAAAGTTCACGCTTCATTCAAATTGGAATTGGACTTTTTGGGAAATGGACATTCTGGGAAATGGTCATTCTAGGACATGGTTGACCTGGGAAATGGACATTCTGAGAAATAGACTTTTTGAAACCGTGGAATTGGACATTCTGAACCTAGACGATACAAAAACCTTCTAACCCTTTCGTGATACAAGAAAGTTTTTGTCACAGGTTTCTGTCATTAGGGTTCTTACATGGGCAATTTTTCGAGCATTAATTGCTTGGCAACACTACTGGATCAATCTCGATCAATTAGGCGGAGCAATCTGGAGCATCAACAAAAAAAATGCTGCAATTGTTTGAGGAATATTGCTTGTAATTGCTCCACATATTTCACATTTCTGAAGGTGCTCTTACACGGGCAATTGTTTGAGCAATAATTGCTTGGCAACACTAACGCCTTATTAGACTTGGAATTATTAAGAATAATTTTAATAAAGAACAAAGAATAAAGGTGAAATAAAAGTTTCGATTGTTGTCTTCTGAAGACAACAATCGAAACTTTTATTTCACCTTCAACTTGTATCCTTTGTTTTTCATAACTTAATTACGTATAACTGTCAGTTAATATCCCGAATCTCGTAGCTATCGGTGTTTCTTTTAAAATTAGCTTGAAATATCCTGTCCGCGTCACCTACCTGTCACTTTTTTAAGCTTTCACGGTTCATAACTTTACTTAAAATGTCACTTACGGGATATCTTCCGTGATTATTTATTGTTTTTGAGCTCCCGATATTTCGACGCTGTTGCAAGCGCCATGATCGCGGGTCAACTTGATTCATAGAAAAATCAAACAAAGCTTTTCTGTGACGCTTTGTTTCTATCGGTCTGTAAGCAAAATGTCAAACAGACAGAGATAGCAATCTACCGATACCGGTCAGTAAGTTATTGAAAATGGCCGTAAGTCGATACGTTCATTAGCACGATCATGATCTATTACAGTGTAGTGGACACATCTTTAAGCTTAAACGCTCATTTGTCTTCTTGCTTTTTAAACATTGCTCCTTTTTTTTCAGGTCCTTTACGAGAGAGAATGAGAGAGGAACACATAATTATGTAAGTTATATTCAGTTCGTTTTGAAATTCAGAGGCAAAGCTCTTCCGAGTTTGCGGCCAAACCCATATTTAATAATAAAACAGTTTTCGTTAGTTCAAAGGACGTTAAGGAACAATGAAAACTAATAAAAAAAACCGGCCAAGAGCGTGTTCCGTAGTCCGTCTGTCTGTCTGTTCGAGGTTTTGCTAAGAGACCGTTAGTACTAGAAATCTGTAATTTTGTAGAGATGTGTATATTAATAACGCCGACAAAGTGGAAAAATAAAATTTTGTCAAATATTTTTTAGGGTCGTCTACCCCATCGTGGGAGGTATCGTTGATAACCTAAACTACTGGCTTGAAAAATCTGGGAAAAATCATGATGATAGTGCATTTCATGAACTTTAAAGAAAAGCTATAGCGATTAAGATAACTTTATTAGTTTAGCAGTAATAGTCGATTGAACTTGGGTGTTGGATAATTTTGTACGAAATACAAAATTCTAAGATTAAATATTATAAAGTGATGTAGTAGACCTACATAATTATGCATGCGTGCAGCTGGGACAGAGCGCGGCCGCTTACTGAGGCGACGACCACGAAACCATGCTGGCGCGCGCGCCACCCGTCACCGCACCGACAACATACCTGCGTAGAGTCGAGTTGCGCACTGGGGCAAAGCTACAGGGGAAACAGTTTTATTCAACGTAGCACTCCGCGCACTGTGATTGGCTAATTAATAATCGTGGATGGCAGAACTACCCACTAAACCACCTACATGTTTTAGTATGTAAGGAATCACATTTTTTGATTAAATATGGCTGTTCATGAAGCGCCATTCCAAGCGCTTCTTCGACTCTGCCGTTAGACATCGTAATCCCCTGATCGCAGCGGCCGCCCGTTACGAACCCGCGCAAATCAATCAGGTCCGCTGCCCAAGGCATGGTTTAGTCGATCCTTCTATGGAAACTAGCAAGCTTAAGAAGCACAGACGCAAACAACCGTCATTCCGTCCTCGCCGTCGAGGCCCGTCGCGACGCCCCGATACGAACCCTCCCCGTCCCTTGCTCGTGCCAGCCCGCGTTGCTGAGCCTGTAGTCCAAAGTTAGTCCCTAAATAAGGACCCCACTCAGATCCAGCCTGCCCCCTTGCTGTCCTCTCCCAGCGACGCCCTAATCCGAGGTCCGAACCCCGCAGGGGGTGCCCTTAGCGTGTAGTCGTTTAGTTTTTAAGTTTTATTTGCCCTGGCTGGAGGCCTTATACTTAAGGCATTCACAGGATTGTCCAGTTAAGCAGACGACAACCTCTCAGGTTGAATTGCGAGATGCCATTTCGAAAAAAAAAAAGGATTATATATGTAAAAACCTATTTGAGTTTAATTTCTTAACTCTAAACCCCAAACTGGTGACCCCGACGTAAGACCGCAAGCATTAACCATGGATGCACCGAGTGATCAACCTCCCAGACTATCTCTAAGCCAGGAAGACGTCGAAACAATCTCAGTCAAGGCGCGTTTACCCTAGTTCTGGTGAGACAAACCCAGACTCTGGTTCGCCCAATTTGGGACCCAACTCGCCAACCAGAAGCTCGGCGATGAAAACAGATTCAGCCTCGCCGTCGCACAATCGGAGAAAACAGACGTGGAACAAATAGGCGACATCATTTTTTCTCAAAACAAGATACCTGACGACACACTACGCATGCTATGGATGAGTCATTTACCATCATTGACGCGAGCCGTACTCTCGGTCAGCGAAGAATCAAAGTTAGATGCACTGGCAGCGATGGCAGAGAAAATGGACGAGCAGACGAAGGAAGAGAATTCTGTGCCTGTATTTACGCCAGAAGGAAACCAGAACAACCATCTACATCATCCGACTCAAAAATTATCGAAATGATCGAATCGCTTTCAAAAGAAGTCGCTGCGTTGAAAATGGACCGCTCTTGAAGCCAGTACCGCCGACCTCGTTACCAAGATTCTCAGCGATCACGATCACGTTCCAAATCAACTAAACGAAGCTCGATCTGTTATTTCCTTAGACAGTTCGGAAGGTTAGCCTACAGATGTCGAAGCCCGTGTAGTTTTAACAGCAACTAGAACTAGAAGAAGCTTCAGCTGCGACGGGAGCCGAAGTTAACGCAATATCGAAGTACCGTCTATTCAGAGATTTAACATCGAGATATCACTTTCTTATCGACACCGGAGCCAACGTTTCCGTTTTGCAGTACTCAGAACAGAAAAACGAAAACAGAAGCCTACAAGTCTCTTATATTCCGCCAACGGCACATCGATACCTTCCTACGGCGAACGATCGATGATGTTAAATATTGGGCTGCACCGATCATATCGAGGGAGCTTCGTGATTGCAGAAGTCAAGCGACCAATACTAGGAGCTGATTTCCTGCACAAACACAAACTCACAGTCGACATACATGGGAAAAGACTAATCGATCAACTAACGAGCATGTCCGTAACCGGCTACGTCACACCAACTTCAAATCACAGCATCAATGACGACCCAAATGGCGCAGCGGTAGTGAGGCTGCCTAACGTTCTTAGGGTCCCGGGTTCGAATCCCGGTTGGAGAAAATGTTTGTGTGATGAGCATGGATATTTGTTTCCGAGTCATGGATGTTTATATGTATAATAAGTATGTATTTACAAACAAAAAGTATCTGTGTTATAATATCAACTATCTGGTTTCCACGACACAAGCCTCGTTGCTTAGTGTGGCACTAGATGGCGCTTTGTGTTAATGTCCTGCGATATTTATTTATTTATTTTATTTTATTTATCAATACAGTAGATGATCAACAGCCATACCACGACTTCTTCGCGCTGTATCCAGGCATAACTCGTCCAAACCTGAAGCGTTGTCACAGCGAAGTGGAGCATCACATAGAAACATCGGGCCCCCCATGTTATGCCAAAGCAAGGCCGCTGCCACCACACAAGTACAAAGCAGCAAAGGAAGAGTTCGAGGCAATGATCGAACAAGGGATTTGCAGACCGTCAAAAAGCCCGTGGGCAAGCCCGCTCCACCTAGTACTCAAAAAGGATGGCAAATACCGAGCATGCGGAGACTATCGATGCCTCAACGCAGTGACCGTTCCTGACCGGTACCCTATACCGAGACTTCATGACTTCACATATAATTTTTAGAGAAGTAATTTTTCTCCATAGTAGACTTGAAAAAGGCGTATTACCAAGTCAGGAATCGTAAAGAAGATATTTGAAGACGATTGTGATTACACCGTTCGTGTTGTTCGAATTCACAAGGATGTGCTTCGGCCTACGAAACGCTGGGCCAACATTTCAGCGTCACATTGATAACGTACTACGAAGACTGCCCGTTTTCCCTTTTCGTTGCATCGGCAACAATACGACATTTTGGTCGCATTGGCAACAAAAGAAGAGCACAGAAGAGACCAAGTTCAAGAGACTGCATAAAAACGACCTACAACTAAATAACACTAGATTTTTTGGGCTACAGGATATTGCCGGAAGGAATCAAGCCAACAAAGTAAAAGACAAAGACAATTACGTCATATCGCGTACCAGAAACTATCCAACAACTACGCCGTTTCCTGGAAATTATGATTTTTTACAGAGGAAACATTCCTAACGCCGCTAACCACCAAAAGCAGCTCAACATTTATATGATGATTTATATGACATGATTCAAAAAAGAATGACAAAACTAAAATACAATGGAGCGAGACAGCAATATAAGCATTTAACAAGTGCAAAGAAGACGTAACAAACGGCGTTCTTTTGTCATATCCATCATCGAGTTCACCCTTTGCTTTGATGACGGATGCGTCTGAGTCTTGCGCAGGAGCAGTATTGCAACAGAAACTAAAAGGAAAATAGAAACCGATTGGATTTTACTCAAAGAAATTCAACGACACCCTAAAGAAATACAGCACTTACGACCGAGAGCTACTATCCATTTACATGACAGTACGATACTTTCACTGGATCGTTGAAGGCCGTGACGTCACCGTTTACACGGGCCACAAGGCACTCGTCAACGCACTAAACGCAAACAGCAAGAACGAAACACCGTGGCGCGCGAGATACTTGAAATATATCAGCCAATTCATCACGGCAATCCAACACATATCTGGCAAAGATAACGTAGTCGCCGACGCATTATCCAAAGTGGATACAATAACTTGCCCGACGCCGATCAACTACGAGAAGTTAGCTAAAGCACAAGCTCAAGACACAGAGCTAACATAAATGAAGAATAGCGATCACTGCGTATTCAAGCGGATTAAAATACCTAAAAGTACAACAAAAATCAACTGTGAGCTGTCTACGGGATCGCCTCGTCCCTACCTGCCGGCTGCGTTCAGAAAGCAAGCATTCCAAGCAATTCACGAACTTAATCACCCCGGCGTCAGAGCGACTTATTACAACTCGATACATCTGGCTATCAATGAAGAAAGATGTCAGTGATTGGTCAAGAGCTTGCGTCCAATGTCAACGAGTCAAGTTCATCGCCACACAAAAGGTAAGGAGAAAAGGTGGCAAATACTATGTACAAAAACTGGATAGCAAGATTCGGTTGCCCAGCAACTATAACAACAGATCGCGGTACTAAGTTTGAATCCGAACTATTCAACAAACTAATGCATCGCATGGGCATTCATTGAAGTCGCACCACAGCTTATCACCCTCAAGCCAACGGCATGATTGAGCGCTGGCACCGAACGCTGAAGACATCACTACCTGCCAAACTAAATTCAACCAGTTGGACTTACGAACTACAAACCGTACTACTGGGTCTACGCGCAGCATTTAAAGCCAACATCGGAACAAACACGGCTGAACTACTGTACGGGAAAACACTACGACTGCCAGGGGAATTTTACGGCGAAATACCCAGCACCACAAATAATACATAATCACATTTCTTGAGCCACCTAACCAAAGCACTGAAGAAAGCGCAGGTACGAAGGAAGCAATACAAACCGGGCGGTGTTCGTGCATGGCGACCTAAACAAATGCACACATGTATATATTCGCAACGACGCAGTCTGCAAGCCATTGACGCTAACTTACAGCGGACCGCATAAGGTGATCGAGCGGAGCGAAAAATACTTCAATGTCCAATTGGCAAACAGAATCGCAAACATATCTATAGACAGATTAAAACAAGCCTACTACCTGGACACAGATGAAGGAAAAGAGGATACACCGACGTATGCACACGTTACAAGATCAGGCAGAATATCAAAGCCACCTGTTATGCTTCGCTGGCGGGTAGTAATGTAGTGACCTACATAATAGAAGCATGCGTGCAGCCGGGACGGAGCGCGGCCGCTTACTGAGGCACCGACCACGAAACCGTGCTATTTACGGCGCGCGCGCCACCCGTCTCACCGCACCGACAACATAAACTCAAACTCAATCTCAAATCATTTATTTCAATTAGACCATTACGGCACTTTTGAAAGTCGAAAATACTATAAAAGCAAAGCTACAGTCACAGTTACAAGACATAATAACTTGAGAAAGTACTGTAGTTGCCCATTCCCTAACGTAGATCTCTATGGAGAAGAACGGGCAAGAAACTCCATGGACACTCTTTTAAATCAAAATATTGTTATAAAATCTTGGTTACATCATTCATGTTGAGATTATACATATATGTGAGAACGATGTAGAAAGACGTGCACATTAAGAGCGTCCAGAGTAAAATAATAAAACAAAATTTTTAAAAATAAAGCAATTAAAATGAACGAACCGTGACAGCTAAGAGATGACCAGTCCCAACTGACAGCACCCGTTCACGAAGATGACGCATGTATCGGCGCCATTCAACTCGACCATATTTAAGGAAACTAAATGACCCGACACACCCACCACCATCAGCGAAACATTTGAGTGAGCATGACATTCTCTCATAGCCACCAAGGCATATTCAAGTCAATGAATGATAACTAAATTTAAGTGGTAGCTGAACAGTACAAAGTACTCACACATGTGCTATGCAATTATATAATACTAAAAACTGGAATTAAAATGCAAGTAGGTATATTTTTACAATCTTCTGCAGCTTCCACAATACATTAACATGGGAATCAATTCTTCTTCTTGTTCTTTGCGTGTCGATAGACTCAAATAATGCCCGACCAGTGCAATCAATTAGTTTGCAACTATGGTTGTGGAGCAGGACCAGCATGTAGCAAAGCATTTTTATCATCAATGTAATCCCCCAACTTATAATATGCTTGCCTACATAGTGTGCGTTTTATACAAGATTTAAATTTCGTCTCATTCAGTTGAAGAATGTGGGGAGGTATTTTATTGTAACATTTCAAACAGTACCTACCACATGAAAGATGAATCTACTTTAGCAAGCCTGAAACCTGGCTGAACTAGTTGGTTCCTATTTCTAGTGTTATAGTGGTGTCTGTTACATCTTTTACTGAATAAATGCAGATTTTTCCTTACGTACTACATGATGTTTTCATAGTTGTATTGACAAGGTACTGTAATGATATTAATTTCCTTAAACAGTTCTCTTAGAGAATCGCGTCTACGTAATTCATATATGGCTCTTTTCTGCAGAACGAATATAGACTCGATGTCTGCAGCCCGTCCCCATAGTAAAATATCGTATGACATAATACTATTAAAATAAAATAGACTAGCCTCGTGGTATCAATATCAGTAAATTGACGGATTTTTCTAACAGCATAAGCAGCTGAACTCAGCCGTCCTGCAAGAGATGTTAAATTAGGACCCCATTGTAACCTTGAGTCGAGCGTGATTCCGCTTTATCAACAAATTCTAGTTTCATACCTGCGTGGAGTACATTAACGTGCGTACATTTAACTGAGACAAAGCTTTTTTTTCTTTTTTTTCCGAAATGGCATCTCACAGTTCAACCTGAGAGGTTGTCGTCTGCTTAACCGGACTTTCCTGTGGGTGCCTTAAGTGTAAGGCCTCCAGCCAGGGCACTGAGGCAAAGCTACACTGGGAAACAGTTTTATTCAACGTAGCACTCCGCGCACCAGCCTCGATAGATTTGTGCTGCACTGTGATTGGCTAATTAATAATGGTGGATGGCAGAGGTGCCCACTAAGCCACCTACATGTTTTAGTATGTAAGGAATCACATTTTCGGATTAAATATGTCAAAAAGACTCGCCGCCTGACCGCCGCTCCGCCGCGTACGGACGTGCCGCTACCTGTGTTGTGTGTGTGTCCCGCCCGCTGCTACCTGCTGTCACCGGTTCGTCACGACTTCGTGACGTCATCAGTAGTCCTAGACTACACCCAGTCGTGACACTACTACAGTTTGCGCTTCGCGCACGAACTTAGTTGTGCTGCGCCGTAACGGATCAGATACATTCGTAGTTGGTTCGATACGACAACAAAAACTGTTTTTTTTTCAAGACAATTATTTAATTAACGGTTTGATCGTCTCGCGTGTTTTTGCCCTTCAGAGAAAAACCACAGTTTCTTGGTTCTTGGTGTGGAAACCTTACGGTGCCAACGAAGCCAAGAGGGTGGTGACTCAATCCTACCCGCCCAACCCCGTCAGGGCGAGGCATTCCATTGGAGTCGAGAGCTAGGACCTTGGCCTTAGGGGCTTCCCTCATCAAATCTAGTCTCTGGTTTCGTTCACAGCTACTCACCTAGTGTCGTTTGGGAGTGTCTACTCCACCCCTTCGCACTAGAGCCCCTTGCGGGCCTAGGGCCCTGTTGCACAATAAATGCCGACAAAGGCGTTCCGAGTAGGCCGCAGCCCAAAGCTCCCATTGTCCCGAAATATATTGTTTCGGAAACAATAGTTCGTCCCGCACCTGTGTCCGTTTCTCTTTCTGAGAATATGGACACGTCGGTCCCTACATCCGACTCCGAACAGAATTCTCCTCCGCCTCGTCCTCCGAAGACGACTACCAAGTCGTCAGGATGAAGAGGAAGGGAAAAAACTCCCAGGACACTCAGGTGAATAAACCCGCCGCGAACGTCGTTCCCACTCCCGTGACTTCCCGCCCTCCGTCCCCAGTTCCTCTGGCCGCTGCTCATACCAGCAGGCCAGCAGCCACTTAACCCAGCACGAAGCCCGCCGCGAATACTAAAAAACCCAAGCCCGTTCCCGCGCTTTTTCTACAGGACAAGGCAAAATGGACAGAATTGTCTAAAGCGTGTATGGATCAAAAGATCCAATACACTAGCGCCCATAATAGCACCCCAAAGCCTATTAAGATAAAGATCCCTACGTCTGACGACTATAGGGCCTTGACTCACCTCATGGCCGAAAGGAAATACGCTTTCCATACCTTCGGTCTTCCCGAGGAGACACCCACTCGCGTCGTCATTAGGAATATTCCTAAAGAAATCCCCTCCAAGGACGTCCTCAACGACCTCATCAACCAAAACACTCCCGTCTCAGCTGGGCACCGCCTGCGCAAGGTGCGTGGAGGCGACCTGTACAATATAGTACTGATCTTTAAAATTAAATCAGTCTGTTGCCTTTCCGGAATCTTAATTGAAAGGCCGTTCAAATCGCACCTGAAAAGCACTGCTACGCGCCTCAAAGGTGCGAAAACTGCCTAGGTGACCATGGCACGGCCGATTGTCCCCGTCCCAAGGACATCGCTTAGGCTACAGAGCCACCAAGCTGTTTGCTCTGTGGCTAATTGGGCCACCCGGCCAACTATCGCGGTTGCCCCAAGGCCCCTAAATCCTCATCCTCAAAGCTGGTGAAGCGCGCCAGCGCTCGGCAGCAGTGCGAAAGCCCATCCGTTAATATTCTCTCCTCCCAGATGCCCGAACGTCTCAGTCCTCAGAGATCCCCACCCTGGAACTCTCTGAATCACCAGAGAGCCTTTCCAGCACTCGGTAAGGCAGAGACCAACACCATTCCAGAGTTACTAGAAACCTCTGTCCCGCCCCCCGCGCCACCCGCGCCCCACGTGGCCGATCCCGCACCCTCCTCAAAGGTTGCTCCCGTCGCATCTCCTGCGCCCTCTAGCCCCGGACCTCCAGGGCCGCCCGTAGCGCTGAGGAATCATCATTCTGAACGATCGCGAGATTCGCGGTATTTGTCGGCCCTGAGGCAGACAGCCTAGCTGCTGAATTCAGGAGTGCCGCCTTTGACCCGCTAGCCTACAGCGAAATCTTTAGCCGCTATCCCGAGATAGTGCAAGCCCTCAAAACCCTTAAGTCCCCTTAAGTATGAAATCCCAAATTCAAACCGCGATCTCTTAAATTAGGTTTTTTCAATGCCAATGGCCTCAGGAGCCAACGTGATGAGATCGCCGCTTTCCTCCGCGACCATCAAATTGACATCTTCCTCTTATAGGAGACCTTCCTCTCGCCCAGTCACCGTGACCCGAAAATTGCCAACTATCGCATAGTTCGCAACGATCAGTCACGTTGTCACGGTGACGGCACTCTAATTTATTACAAAAAGACCTGCATTGCATCCCAATAGTCTCCCGTCCGTTAGAGTCTCTACTCGAGGTATCCATCTGTCGGCTTGGCATGACCAGCCACCCGCCGATCACCATCATATCGGCTTATATCCCTCCCGGCGGCACGTCCGAGGAGCACTCACTACTTACCAAGGACCTTACTGTCCTCTTCGGCTTGAGCGACTCCGTTATTATAGCGGGTGACCTTAATGCCAAACATCCCGCCTGGAACTGCACGCTGACCCCATCGCTCCTATAGAGCACACTCACTATCCCCACGACCCGAGCAAAAACACTGACGTTCTAGATATCGCGCTCCTCAAAAATGTCAACCTTAAGTTGCATTTAATTCAGACTCTTTACGAGCTCAACTCCGACCATCGTCCTGTGTTCATGCACTTGCTCCCCCGCTCTGGTCCTTCTGACCCCGATCAGCCTCCGCCTTTCAGTGATTACTGACTGGAGGAAAGTCACCTGGATTCCATTCCCGACCATATAGTTACAGTCGCAGACACGAAAGCTGCCATTAACTCCTTTACAGGGCACATTCAATCCGTACTGACGGATAATTCACGGAAAGTCCCAGCCTTAAGCGATCAACCCTGGAAACTACCTGATGACGTACGTGATCTGATAAACGAGAAGAACGCGGCTATCTATGCCTACAGCTTTTTTCCTTGCGACTCAAACAAAGCCCACATGCGCTACTTACAGCGTGTTGTAAAGAAGCGCACCAGTGAGTTTCGCTCGAATCAATGGGACAAGATGCTCAGTGAACTCGAGCCCACTCACCTAGCTTTCTGGCAACTGCAAAGAAAGTTACGTACCACCGAAGAGCCTTTGATGCCTCCTCTCAATTGCCCGGACAAAGCCTCGCGTTCGAACACTCTGAAAAGGCCGAATGCCTAGCCGACAGTCTAGAATCTAAGTGCACGCCCAGCACGCAACCGGTAGATAAACAACACATCGACATGGTAAACGCGGAAGTCATACGTAGGGCCTCCCTTCCTCCCTTTGAAGACCCCGATGATCCCCTACCTGTAGTCACCCCAGACGAAGTGTACGACATCATTAAAGGGCTTAAACCGCGTAAAGCACCCGGTTCCGACGGTATCACCAACAAGGTTCTCAAACTTCTCCCCGGTCAGTTAATAGTCTCGCAGCCATCTTCAATGGCGCCCTAAGTAACAACTTTTCCCCCCAAGTATGATAGATATGTATGATATGATAGATATATTTTTTTCTTTTTTTTCTGTTATTGCACCCACTGTGTATTATCTGTGCATCACCCTAAGGTAGACTGGTAGAAAATGCCCAAGGCATTAAGTCCGCCTTTGTACAGTTTTTTCTTGTGCATAAAGTTTTAATAAATAAAATAAATAAATAAAATGACCACTATGACAGCCTTCTTAGCGCACTTAATTCTCAAGCCTCTGCAACAGAATGTACACCACACAATACGTCAAATACAAGCACAACGTAACAAATAATCTCAGTGAACTGGACGAAATAGTCACCAAAATCAAACCGTTACTGGAATCAATTGGAATCCACATTAATGAAATGAAAAGAAACCAGAATCAGAGACCCACGCAGCACCGAAACCCGAAATCTTATTAGGATTGAAGAACCAGTATTCGACCGGTAGACGAAATTTAGTACCTAGGCACGTATATAACATCGACACCGAAACAACACAGTTAACGCCAGATGCAAACAAGCGATGCGTAACTCTAAGGCCTTAATATCCTTCATAAAAGGCTCGAAAGTGGAGTGGAAAACCGCGCGTCTTGTGTATAAAATGGTCATAGAACCTGCAATGTCTTACGGTCATAAGGCAGCGGCACTCAAAAAGGCAAACCGATTGGAACTCAGTAGATACGAAAGACTCATTCTTAAGTTGGAAGCTGAGACGGTAGTCTATTATTATGCCAAGATATTTGATAGATTCCGTTTTTAATAATACAGGACAACAACAATGATTGATTGAATTACATGAGTGGGCTTTCAACTTGAAGTCCGGTTGATCCTGTGGTCTAAGGGAATATGTCATGTATTTCGTTTTATCGACATTTAGGGTAAGTAAGTTACCATACAACCATTTATATACTGTATCAAAACCTTGTTGAGCATAATATTGAACCTCAACTCACGTATCAGCATCGAATACCAAAGCAGTATCATCCGCAAAAGTGATGATCTTTCCGTTTTGTAGCTTAATATTACATAAATCATTTATATAAACTAAGAATAATGTTGGGCCTAGGATGCTGCCCTGTGGAACGCCGTACTCATTAGGTAGTTCGTCACTGATCCAAATATCTATTTTCGTAATTTGTGTTCGGTCGAACAAATAGTCTGTAAAAAGTCGAAGTGACTGACTTCTCACACCCATATTTTCAATTTTTTTTTTATCAAAATGGGAACAGTTATTGTGTCAAATGCTTTAGCTAAATCGAGGTAAATGGCTAAGGTCTTTTTTTCTAGTATCTAGTCTATTAACTAAGTGATCTGTTAGTTCATGGACGGCTTCAGCTGTTGACCTACCAGATCGAAAACCAAACTGTGATGGAGATAAGAGGGAAGTTTGTTCAAGGTAATTAGTAAGTCTGGAATTCATTAATCGTTCTAAGATTTTTGATAGCGTAGGGAGTATGGAGATTGGTCTATAATTGTTGACACAGTATCTGTCTCCGGATTTAAAATATATGGGTACAATTTTAGATTTCTTGAAGGCACATGGAAATACACCGGAAGAGAAAGATAGATTGCATATGAATGTAAGTGGAGGAACAATAATATCAGCAAATCGTTTTAAAAACGGATGGGATATATTATCGATGCCAACTGCACACTCGTTTTTTAAATTAAAAATTAAAGACCGTATTTCTTCTTCGTCGGTCGGAAAAAGAACAAAGGAATTTTGGGAAGAAATGGTTGGCTGAGTATAGGGTTCTGTATTGACCAAACTAACATTTTGCGACAGTAATTTTTCTGTTAATTTTTTACTCACACCTGCAAAAAATGAATTTACTGTATGAATTGATTCACTAGGATTTTCTATTGAAATAAGCTGGGTGGATTGTTGTTTGGTTTTATTAGTATACGTTTTATTTTTAATTGCTTCCCAAAGATTTTTGTTATTATTCCCAGCCTTTTTAATTATGTCTTGCTCGTAATTTTGTCTAAATTTCTTTAAAATATCGTTGCAAGAGTTCCTGTACCTTTTGTAAATGCAAAGCGCTATCTCATTATTTGCATTCTTTAAGGTTTTCATATGTAGCTGATCACGATTTCGCATACATCTAAGTCAGCTCGGTGTTATCCAGGGTTTCAAAATTATTTTGCGTCTAGGTGTCGGGTTTTGTTTTGTGTTATCATTTATAGCTTGACCTAAGGAGTTTACAAAAAAAATTGTTGCCTTATCTACATCTGACATGCTGTCAATCTTATAAAATTCTATGATCTTGACGTCTGTTTCAAGTCCTTCGTCGTCTATTCGTTTAATAGTTTTGGGACCTTGGTTTTTGTTTGTGGTTCGATCTAAAAATAAAATGACGCTATTGTGATCTGTAACCGAAGTTTGAGCAACATAACAGAGCGCCGATAATCTTGTCTTTAACATTATGTGATCTAGACATGTGCGACTATGAGTAGGAATCGTGTGAGCTGGAAGCATACCATGTGAAGCGATGAGGTTAAAATATTCATAGGATCTATTGTCTTGGGAATTTTCAACAATGTCAACATTAATATCGCCAACTAATACGATATTTTAAAAGGATGATAATTTACTTAAACAATCGTTGCGGGATAATAAAAAGTTATCTATATTTTCATGACTAGGCGGTCGATAATCGGAAATTATTACAGTGTTTGTGTTTATTTTTAAAATAAGGCAATTTGAGTCCGCCATTTCCGGTTCATCAATATTGTACAGTTCTATATTTTTCCAGTACATGACCACACCTTCATTTTGCGTTCTATTATTACTCGCAGTGAATGAAATATAACCATCAAGTTCAGGAATGTTAACATAACGCTGCAACCAGCATTCGGTTAGAACAATTATTATATCCCAATCAACTTTTGACCTAGCGAGTAATGTTTCAAAGTTGGGTGTGTTACAATGAATACTACGTATATTTTGAGTTAATATTTTTAGAGTATTACGAGGGTTTTTTAAGAAAACGTGGCAGTCTTCAATATTACAAGTCGCTGACTGAGCTACAGTTACAGAATCCAAATAATTATTTAATGTCACGTTAAAATTATCCATTATTCAAGAAAACATTTTTATGGGTGCAATTTAAATTATCAATATATTTTAAAAACCAACGAGTGACATTACGTTTTACGCCTGGAGTCTTAACAGAAGTGAATGTATGTGTGTGAAAAAGTATTTAGTTTATCAGGATAAGAGTTTGAGTGTTCATATGTTCTGTCATTGAGTGTGTTTGTGTGTGTGAATGAGTAAAATGAAGTGAGAGAATATGTTGTGAATAATGAGGAGTTATCATATAATGCAAAGTGTTTTTGGTAACTATCAAAATATTTTTTTAAATTATTAAAATCAACATCTTAAAGTATTGACTAGTAATTTATACGATTTTTAAAGCTACTAACAAAAAAATAAGAATAAAATGAACATAAAAAAAAGGAATTAACATAAAGAAACACACATAAAATTGGGTAAAAAAAGTGCAGCAAGGAAAAGGTGTCTAGTCAGAGTTCAGATTTAAGCTTATCTAAATCCGCCTCCGAGTTAATACGTATACGATTATCTCCTTCATTTTTCCGAATAAATATCTTACCGTAGGTAGCCCAACAATATGCAAAGTAATAGTTTTTATTAAAGTCACGCGCTAAGAAAAACAGCCTTTTGCCTTTGCTCGTTAGATTCTCTGCTATGAAAATTGGTTTACTGGAACCATGGATATTAGTAGATGTATTCAATTTATTTTCTTTATGTTGCTTGTTGAAATTCTTTGTGTGTTCTATAAACTTTTCCATAAGTAGAACTGAGTTGAAGTCCAAGATAATAACAGACAATAACGGACAGATAATAACGGACAGATCAAGGGATAATATTGTTTGACGAATTGGTGAAAAACTATCATAGTTGAAATAAAAATTTTGGCAAGTGTGTTGTGTGGATATTTATATTAAAAGGGACTAATAGAATGAAATAGACAGAATTTTATAAGTAGTAAACAGGGTGGAAACTTTCAGTTAGGCAGTAAGGGGGCCTACTGTAACCGTTCTGGTTACACGAAAATTATTTTAGAAACCTATCTATAATTTTTCGTGAAAATTTGTTTGTAAATTTAATTTAATTCTAATGTTTTAATATATTTCCTGCAGCAACAGTTTTGTAGAACATGTTGAGCATTCGGAGAACGCTCTGCGTAAGGATAAAGCTGAAAGCAATTAGGATTCGTTTGAAGTAATGCCAATGTAACTAACTGAAATATAATTCTCAAAACATCTCAGATCCTTCAGCTCATTCTGTACTAGGTAGTTAAATTCAAAATTCGGCACCGACGTATCACAGGAGCTTACCAGGTTCTGACAGTCAACGTCAGACATAACTAAGTATGTTGCATCGCGGCCTTCAGTGCTCGTTTGCAATTCCGTCTGAAATGTAGACATAAGCAAGATTGCTTCTGACCAAAAACAATACACACATAAACACTATATATACACTACTCGATCTTGCACATTTTGTTAATCAGAACGTCTTATTATTTCGATTAATAAATAATTTCTGGTGGCCCTAGACTCTAGGACTAATAATATTATGTCATGCAAGCAGCATCGCGTAAAAATTCGCATGATTACAACTGCTGTTTTATAAAGCCCGTAGATGTCGTGTGTCATGAACAATTATTTATAAAAGTCTTACTAGTATAAGTTTTAACTTTTCAATGTCAAGCGCCATCACGACATGTTAAATAAATAACCAAAAAAAAGATACCTCGACTAACGTACGACGTGGAAAATTCGGATCATCGTCGCTCGGCGCGGTATCGAAGTCGTGCTAATGTCTTCAATGTACCTCTGGTGGTTCACCTGATAAACAACAAAAACAGTCTTTAGTACCATGTTTTAACAGTATTGCTCAATAATTAATTCTTTAGTCCGCGTGCCTAAGCTATTAAAAAGCAAAGCGCTGAAACTTTTAAGAAATGCTCTTGTATATTATTCAAAGAAAAAGTTTTAAGAGTAAAGCAAATCCTCTCGTTTGTGACTGGAAGATACAGTGTTGTCAATTGTGATGGTGGCCATCATAGATGATCTGTATTGATGCTCAGAGCAGCACCAAGGAAGCTAAGCAACATCAAGCATCATCATCATTTATTATGATTGTGGTTATTATTATTGTTTTGTGTTGTAACTATTGTAATGTTTAATGTATTCTAAGTGTTTTAGTTTACCATTTGTGCTACATATTTAATTTCTGTGTATTAATGAGTCCTTGTTACTTGTAAAATAATTAATTATTATGAGCATTAAATGCAGTTTCAGGTCGGGGCTGTAATACACAATTTAAACATTTTACTAAAAACATTTAGCAAAAGCATACTGTGCATGTTACGTCCTGAATCATGCGCAGTACGCTATTGCTATGGTATAATTGTCTATGGATCATACATTATTATGGTCGGTCTTGAGATGAATGCTTTTATCATACAGCCGCATCCTATGTTAAATGTTTCCTTTTGCTCACATTGGCGCAATATTTATACTTGCATCGATGAAAACTGCTAGTATAAGTCATAGACATGTGAACCACAGATCATTTGAGACAAAGAAATGATACTTACTCAACTATGCTTTATCCATCTCTATATCTACCGTGAAGAGCTCGTGGCTAAATAATTACAGCTGTATTACATACCACACTATTACTTACCTTAATTTGTAGTTTATAGAATGTTGTTAGTCTAGTTCATAGTTTGTTGTTAGTTTAGTTTCAGCTATTTTAGTTGATTCAATCGTTTTTAAAATGTAATAATGCATATCGTTAATTAAAAGGCCTGGTTTGAAATACTTAACTGTATTCAAGTAAGCAGTTCCTTTGGTCACACTTATAAAATTATTGTGATCTTTAACAAATTAAAAGTCAAAGGTTATTATTATTAGGTCTCCTTAGTTTAATCTTTAATAATCTGATATTTCACCATGCCAAATAAGATTATTCATTGTAATGTCGTGTTCTTACGTTATATTTCTAATATTTAACTTTAAACTCACCTCTTTGACTAAAAGTCGCATTTGATTGATGTCGCTTGTCACAGCAATCCATCCCAGGTGAAAAGTCGCTTTACTGATTAGTAGCATCACGGACTCGAACTCGAACCAATGCTCTGCACTGTTTGATGTCGTGGTCTTCAATGAACGTCTAACCTGAAATGTACCGTAGGCATGCTTTACTAAACATATCAAATTAAACTCCATCAGCATGTTTTACATGATATGATGATTGTTTGTCACTTCTACCAGTAATTAATGCACTGCTCCATCATGCATAATTTAGAATAAAAGTACTGCTCTTGCGTCATGTCAAAAATAACAGTTAAGCTTGAAATCTGTCATGGTTAGCTCTGACGCTCCAATAATTGCACTTAGTTATAATAAATACATGCTTATAAACTCAGCCAAAACATAACAATTATGTTGCTCTCCGATTACACTAAGCCTTAAGGTATTTATTTATTTATTTATTTTGTTTGCGCTAAGAACTGGTGTATTTAATATGCAAATTGAAGATCGTTCTTTCTTAGTCTCTGGCACGCAACAGATGTGGTAAATAGATAGCAACAAACAAAGATTGTAAGTACCGAGATTCTTGCTTGCTGATAAAACAATTTTATTTCGAAGCAACTGCTTTCGCTCAATCGCAAAAGAAGGCGTCTGGTGGATTTGCCGGATTCCCCTATGCTTTAGACATTCAAGATCTGAAAAACTAGATTCAGAGGACAAGTGACTGCTTTCTTTTGGTACCTTGCTAAATTGAGAGATGATAGAGATGAGATGAGATGAGATACCGATCTGGTGCAGGGTATATAAATGTCCTATGAGCGTTAAACATACATTACCTAGGCACCTAGTTTAAGGAACCTTCTTGTAACAGGTTGGCATTTCATGTATTTTTCAAATCGAACTGACAAAATTATTCATTATAATTATGTCAGTTCGATTAGCTCCTTTTTGACTGAAACACACAATTATCTAGGAACTATTTACGTTCTGTAGTTTGCTTACCCCCATTTCGAAAAGTCGTGAGTTTATGTATATCTAAGAATATAAGTATTACCGCTCATGAAATTATAATGAATCATAGGATACTGAATTACGTGACTGATCCGTTTCTGCTGTCTGTTAACAAAACATAGCAAAAAAACATATTTTCTTCTATAGAGTGCTGAGGAATGCTGCGTCGTTCACACGGAGTCGGTGGCAAGCGGTGGCGGACAGTTAGACTAGTCAGATGTTTGGTACCCTAACTGACATGGTAACAAAACAAATGACCACCTTAACGACCACCACCATAATCATTGTTTGACGCATTATGATTGGTAAAAACTATCATAGTTTTAATAAAATTTTTGGCAAGTGTGTTGTGTGGTTATTTATATTAAAAGGGACTAATAGAATGAAATAGACAGAATTTTATAAGAAGTAACCAGGGTGGAAACTGTCAGCGGGGAAGTAATGGGGACTAATGTATAATTATTCGTGAAATTTTGTTTGTAAATTTAATGTAATTCTAATGTTGCGATCTTTTCTGCAGCAACAGTTTTGTCTTGCTTGCTGATAAGCCCATTTTATGTCCAAGCAACTGCTTTCGCTCAATTGTCAAAGAAGCTTTCTGGTGGGTTTGCCGGATCCCCCTATTCTTTAGACATTCAAGATCTGAAAAACCATTTTAAATCATTTAGAGGACAAGTGACTTCTTTCTTTTGGTCCCTTGCTAAATTGAGAGATGCTAGAGATGAGATACCGATCTAGTGCAATATATATAAATTCCTGTGAGCGTTAAACATACATTACTTAAGCACCTAGTTTAAGGAACTTTCTTGTAACAGGTTGGCATTTCATGGCATTATGTCAGTTCGATTAGCTCCTTTTTTACTGTTACACAATTCTAGGAACTATTTATTTTCTGTAGTTTGCCTACCCCCATTCGAAAAGTCGTGAGTGTATGTATATCTAAGAATATAAATATTACCGCTAATGAAATTATAATGAATCATATGTTACTGACTTACGTGACTGGTCCGTTTCTGCTGTCTGTTAACAAAACATAGCAAAAAAACATATTTTCTTCCATAGACTGAAGAGGTATGCAGCGTCGTTCACACGGAGTCAGCGGTGGGCGGTGGCGGTCAGTTAGATTGCTCAGATGTTTTGCACCCTAACTGACATGGTAACAAAACAAATGACCACCTTAACGACCACCACCATAATCATTGTTTGGCGAATTATGATTGGTGAAAAACTATCATAGTTGAAATAAATTTTTTGGCAAGTGTGCTGTGTGGTTATTTATATTAAAAGGAAAAAATAGGATGAAATAGACAGAATTTTATAATAAGTAACTAGGGTGGAAACTGTCAGCGGGGAAGTAAGGGGGACTAATGTATAATTTTTCGTGAAATTTTGTTTGAAAATTTAATTTAATTCTAATGTTGCGGTCTTTTCTGCAGCCACAGTTTTGTAGAACATGACGAGCATTCGGAGAACGTTCTGCGTAAGGATATCTGAAAGCAATTAGTATTCGTTTGAAGTAATGACGATGTAACTAACTGAAATATAATTCTCAAAACATCTCAGACTCTTCAGCTCATTCTATACTAGATAATTAAATTCAAAATTGGGCACCGACATATCACAGGAGCTTACCAGGTTCTGATAGTCAACGTCAGACATAACTAATTATGTTGCGTCGCGGCCTTCAGTGCTCGTTTGCACTTTCGTCTGAAATGTAGACATAAACAAGATTGCTTCTGACCAAAAAGAATACACACATATAAAAACTATATATTTACAGCACTCCGATCTAGCACATTTTGTTAATCAGAACGTCTTATTATTTCGATTAATAAATAATTTCTGGTGGCCCTGGGCTCTTGGACTAATAATATGTCATGAAAGCAGCATCGCGTAAAAATTCGCATGTTTACAACTGCTATTTGATAAAGCCCGTAGATGTCGTGTGTCATGACCAATTGTATTATAAAAGTCTTACTAGTATAAGTTCTATTTTTTTAATGTCAAGCACCATCATTACATGTTACTTAAATAACCAAAAAAAAAAAAACATACCTCGACTGACGTACGACGTAGAAAATTCGGATCACCGTCGCTCGGCGCGGTGTCGATGTCGTGCTAATGTCTTCAATGTATCTCTGGTGGTTCACCTGATAAACAAAAGAACAGTCTTTAGTACCATATTTTTAACAGTATTGCTCAGTTATTGCATTCTTTAGTCCGCGTCGTTGAAATATAACAGCTAAAGCTGTTGGATTTCAACTTTTAACGAATGCTCTTGTATATTATTCAAAGATTTTTTTTTAAGAGTAAAGCAAATTGCATTAAGGCTTACCTACCTTACCGTTTGTGACTGGACGATACAATGTTGTCAATTGTTATGGTTGCCTTCATCGATGATCTGTATTGATACTCAGAGCAGCACCAAGGGAACCAAAGATTATCAAGCATCATCATCATTATTTTTATTATTGTGGTTATTATTATTGTTTTTTGTTGTAACTATAGTAATGTTTAATGTATTCTATGTGTTTTAGTTTACCATTTGTGCTACGTATTTAATTTATGTGTATTAATGAGTCCTTGTCAACAGAAATAAACCCATCCGAAGCAATAAATAAGATAAACCACTATTTTGTCAACGTTGGTAAAAACTTGGCTGAAAAGTCTATAAAAATTAGCCGTCCCCCCACTCAAAACCCAACTAAGACATCTTCCACGTTAAATTCTTTTGTTTTATTAGATACGGATGTAGACGAAGTAATTAGAATAATAAACAGCTTAAAGGATGTCTGCACAACTGGGTGGGATGATATACCCAATAATGTACTGAAAAGATTTAAACACCTACTGGCCCCTCCGCTCACCCACATTTTTCAGCTATGTTTATCTAAAGGGATATTTCCAAAAGTGCTAAAAAAGTCTGTGGTCACACCTATTTTCAAGTCTGGAGACAAAATGAGTGTGATTAACTACAGACCCATTTCAGTACTAACGGGTCTATCAAAATTTTTAGAAAAAAACATAAACAGTAGACTGATAAAATATCTGGAAGATAACAAACTACTTTCAGATAATCAATTTGGGTTTAGGCCTAAAAAATCAACTAGCCAAGCAGTAAACAAATTGATTAATTACATTTCTACAAATCTAGATAGTGGGATGCGTACAGTTGGTATCTTTCTAGACCTTGCGAAGGCCTTTGATACTCTTTCTTGCACTACTCTTTTACAGAAGCTTGAAACACTTGGGATAAGAGGAACGCAACTTCAACTATTATCTGATTAGCTTAGCGATCGACAGCAATGCGTTAAAATTGGTCCGAATACAAGTTTTGATCTTTCTAATACTAGTTTTGGAATACCACAAGGCAGCATATTAGGTCCTACATTATTTTTAATATATATTAATGACCTTTGCAGCCTGCCACTCAAAAGTGTTGTAATGTCTTATGCGGATGATACTGCCCTGTTGTTTGCAGCTAAATCAAGAGCTGAAGCCTATGAACATGCTCAGAACGATTTCAACATCGTATTTAATTGCCTCCACAATAATCTTCTAACACTGAATGCTGAAAAAACAAAATACATTTCATTTACAATGAGAAATACTAACACACCGCTTATTAACCTAATCATTTACGCGCATACCTGTAGTACGTACGCTGACACTGCATGTTCTGGCCCTACTTTAGAAAAAGCTGGCCATTTGAAATATTGACTCCAATCTAAATTTCCGTAAACATATCGAGTTACTATGTGCTAGAGTGCACAAACTAATATTTGTTTTTAAGTATTTACGTAATGTAACCGACTATAAATTAATAAAACAGGTTTATTTAGCGTTGTGTCAGTCTATTCTAACTTATTGCATAACATCCTGGGGGGGGGGGGGGGGGGGCGAGAAATTAGATTCTTCTCCCTCTAAAACGTGCTCAAAGAGCAATTCTAAAGGTTGCAAACTTTTGTCCGTTTAGATTTCCTACACACTTGCTCCATACAGCATGTAATGTGCTCACTGTACGGCAATTATTTATTTTACACATTATACTACAGCAGCACTCTACCCTTGCCTATGACCCAGTTCCTTCAGATAGGAGAAGGAAGGACCTGGTTTGCACAAAGCCTCAAACTAGACATGCTTTAGCTAGTAGTTTTTACGTGTTTTTGGGACCTTTTCTGTATAATAGACTCAACAAGAAACTAAACTTCTATAGTCTAAGTTATAGGAAATGTAGTTTTGTAATATCGGATTATTTAGCGATACTTAATTACACGGACACAGAAAAACTTCTAGAAGTCCTGGTTTGATTATGTTATTCCCTTGTGTCTAATTGTAAAATATTTATTTACTTAATTTAGTTTTAATGTTAATGTTTAATGTTATTTGTACCAATTTGATTATTCTTAAGGTTGTTAATAGATTTCTTTTATTTTATACCTTTTACTGACCTATCTAATTTGTGCTATGTAAAGTGATGGCTTGAAACACAGGTTTAAATAAACCTAGATCGGGCAGGTCGCTACCAAACATTTGAATTCCACAATATCGCTTCTTGCAACTGTTAAATTATATTCTAGTTCTAGTTTACCTTTATGCACTAATTATACCATTGTTTGAGAAATAAGACTACTGCACCAAAATGTACATTTTTGTAAAACTTTTTTTAAATAAATTATTCTTATTCTTATTCTTGTTTCTTATAAAATAAATGAATTATTATTATCATTAAATGCAGTTTCAGGTCGGGGCTGTAATTCACAATTTAAACATTTTACGAAAAACGTTTAGCAATAGCATACTGTGTATGTTACGTCCTGGATCATGCGCAGTACGCTATTGCTATGGTATAAATTGTCTAAGGATCATAAATTTTTATGGTCGGACTTGAGTTAAATGTTTCCTTTTTCTCACATTGGCGCAATATTTATACTTGCATCGATGACAACTGCTAGTAGAAATCATAGACATGTTAACCATGGATCATTTGAGTCAAAGAAATGATACTTACTCAACTATGCTTTATCCATCTCTATCTCTACCTTGAAGAGCTCGTGGCTATATAATTACAGCCGTATAACAGTTATCCATTACATACATTTATTTGTAGTTTATAGTATGTTGTTAGTTTAGTTTAACGTTTGTTGTTAGTTTAGTTCAGCTATTTTAGTTGATTCAATGGTTTTTAAAATACAATAATGCATATCGTTAATTTAAAATCCTTCGTTGAAATTTTTTTTTTCATCATTTTCAGCCGAAAGACGTCCACTGCTGGACATAGGCCTCCCCCAAGTGTCGCCACATTGACCGGTCCCATGCGACTCGCATCCAGCGGACTCCCGCAACCTTCCCCAGATCATCGGTCCACCTAGTGGGAGGTCTTCCAACGCAACGTCTTCCGGTTCGCGGTCGCCACTCCAGAACTTTTCGGCCCCGTCGGCCATCCGTTCTGTGAGCAATGTGACCTGCCCACTGCCACTTAAGTTTGGCAATTCTTCGGGCTACGTCGGTAACCTTGGTTCTCTTGCGGATGTCTTCATTTCTGATTCGATCGCGCAAGGAAACTCCGAGCATAGCCCTCTCCATTGCCCTTTAGGTGACTTTAAGCCTTCTGATGAGGCCCATTGTGAGCGACCACGTTTCGGTCCCGTATGTAATCACTGGCAACACACACTGGTCATAGACTTTCGTCTTGAGACACTGCGGTAAGTTGGACGAGAAGATACCACGCAACTTCCCGAACGCTGCCCAGCCGAGTCGGATTCAACGATTGACCTCTTTCTCGAAGTTAGACCTACCTAACTGGACCGTTTGTCCCAGGTACACATAATCGTCTACAACTTCGAGTATAGAGTCTCCGATTTTGATAGGAGTGGGTGTGACATGGGCATTCAACATGACCTTGGTTTTGTCCATGTTCATTTTAAGACCCACTCTTCCGAAAGCTCTACTGTGGTCATCGAGCATCGTCCTGAGGTCCTCCATGGTCTCAGCCATGACCACTATATCGTCGGCAAACCGAAGGTGAGTGATGTACTCGCCATTGACGTTGATGCCTAGCCCTCTCCAGTCCAGAACCTTGAAGACATCCTCCAGTGCAGCGGTGAATAGTTTCGGAGATATGACGTCTCCCTGTCTCACACCTCGCTGCAGGAGGATAGGTTCCGAGGCTTGGTCCTGAAGTCGGACTGACATGGTGGCGTTTTTGTACAAACACTTCAACACCTCGATGTACCGATAGTCAATTTGGCACCGTTGGAGAGACTGCAGTACAGCCCAGGTCTCGATCGAATCGAAGGCTTTCTCGTAGTCCACAAACGCTAAACAGAGGGGCAAGTTATACTCTTCGGTCTTCTGTATAACCTGCCGCAGCGTATGTATGTGGTCCACGGTGCTAAAGCCTTTTCGGAAACCGGCTTGTTCGGTAGGCTGGAAATCGTCAAACCTGCGCGCGAGACGATTTGTGATGACTCTTGAAAACAACTTGTAGACATGGCTTAGAAGTGAGATGGGCCTATAATTCTTCAACCGGGCATTGTCGCCCTTCTTGAAGAAGAGTACCACCACACCCCCGCACCATGCCTGTGGCGTATTTCCCTCAAGTATGACGGAATTAAACAGCTTCTGAAGGGCCTTAAGAACCGGTTTTCCACCCGCCTTCAGGAGTTCGGCTGTAATTCCGTCATCACCCGGTGCCTTGTTGTTTTTGAGTTGCTTCAGAGCCATCCTAATCTCGTACAGGCTGACGTCCGGGATTTCTTGGGTATAGTGTCGGGTCAGTCTAGCTCTTGGGTCGTTTGCTAGATCTACGACGGGTTTATTGGTTGACGTGTACAGCTGTCCATAGAAGTTCTCGATCTCCCTCAGAAGCTCCGGTTTGGCGGACAAGATCCTACCATCGTCGGTCTTCAGTTTCGTGAGCTGGCTCTGCCCAATAGCCAGATCTCTTGCAAATACCTTGGAGCCTTTATTCCGCTCAATCGCGTCTTTAATACGCTCGGTATTAAAGCTGCGGAGGTCGCTCTTCAAGGATTTAGAGATCCGTCTATTGAGCTGCCGGTATTAACACGCCTCGTCTGAAGACTGCAGGATCATCTCACGCCGCTCCTTCATGAGCTTGAGAGTGTGATCGGAGAGTCTCTTGTTCTGATCTGTACGACGTGCCTTGAAGAACTTAGACCCGGTCGCATGGACAGCTTCCACGAACCCATCGTTATATTCGTCCACTGAGCTTCCTAGGCACTCGAAACGGTTCTGGAGTTCAAGCTGGAAGCTCTCGGGGTTTTGGATTTGGATCTGTGCTGGACGGAGCATAGACTTCATCGGTCGATACCTTTCAAGCTTGATATTGATGTTCAATGTGCCTCTTACCGTGCGGTGATCGCTCCCGGTTTTCACCGAATTGATCACAGAGACATCATTGAACATTTGCTTCTTGGTAGACATGTTGAAGTCAATCTCATTTCTCGTTGCACCGTCGGGGCTCTGCCAGGTCCACTTTCTGTGCTCTGGCTTTTTGAAGAAGGAGTTCATCATATAGAGGCCCTCCTTCTCCATAAAACTAGCCAGTTGGTGACCCCGGCGATTCCGACGTCCAACTCCAAATTGCCCTACCTGCAGCTCATCCCCGTCTCGTTTGCCCAGTATCGCGTTGAAGTCCCCCATGACAACGGTAAAGTGAGTTTTGGAACCATGCATGGCTTTAGTAATATCCTCATACATGGTCTCCACTTCGTCGTCGGGGTGTGCCGAGGTCGGGGCGTAAACCTGTATGACCTTCAGCGAATATCTTGAGGATATTCTGAGTATAAGGTACGCCACCCTGGTCGACACATTCTCGATCTTCACTACGTTGTTCACGAGGGACTTGTGGACGATAAACCCGACACCACCCTGGGACTGCCGGTCACCCTCTCGGAAATAGAGCAGGTTGCCGGATTTCAGGATTATCGTGTCCTCCCCCTCTCTTCGGACTTCTGATAATCCCACAATACTCCATCGCAGCCTACTCAATTCCTCTTCGAGTTCCGTTATCTTCTCGTCGGTCCGGAGTGTACGTGTGTTATATGTTGCCAGGTCCAGTCGCTGGTATTGGCAGCCGGATCCCTTCCGGAGATTCTTCGCACCCCTTGCCACGCCGTAGCCTCGACCGCTGCCGTAATCGAGGGTAGACGGGCTGCCGGGCACTAGGGGCCATTTCTTTGATGCGCTTTTCATGTGGGCGGGTTTTGCCATAATCGCCACGCTTGGCAGGCGGGTTGGCGATTGCAGTACGGTTGTTACAAAAGCACAGAGAACGCTGCTGCCCATTCTCTAGTAAGTCCCTTAGTCGCCTCTTACGACACCCACGGGAAGATATGGGATGGTGCTATTCTTTACGTCCGACACCATACAGACCCTTCTTTGAAATACTTAACTGTATTCAAATAAAGCGGTTCCTTCGGTCACAAAAACAGAATAATTTTAATCTTTAACAAATTGAAAGTCATACTTTTCATGGTTATTATTATTAGATCTCATTAGTTTCAACTTTAATAATCCAATATTTTACCATGCAAAAATAAGATTATTCATTGCAATGTCTTGTTCTTACGTTATATTTCTAATATTTAACTTTAAACTCACTTTTTCGAATAAAAGTCGCATTTGATTGATGTCGCTTGTCACAGCAATCCTTCCCAGTTGATTAGTCGCTTCACTGATTAGTAGCATCACGGACTCGAACTCGAACCAATGCTCTGCACTGTTTGATGTCGTGGTCTTCAATGTACGTCTAACCTGAAATGCACCGTAGGCATGCTTTACTAAACATATCAAATTAAACTCCATCAGCATGTTTTACATGATATGATGATAGTTTGTCACTTCTGCCAGTAATGAATGTACTATGCTCCATAATGCATAATTTAGAATGAAAGTACTGCTCTTGCGTCATGTTAAACATGACAGTTAAGCTTGAAATCTGTCATGGTTAGCTCTGACGCTCCAATAATGTGCACTCAGTTATATAAAAAATACATACTTATAAACTCAGCCAAAACATAGCAATTCTGTTGCTCTCCGATTACACTAAGCCTTAAGGTATTGCTATTTTCATTCGGTATTGTCTTGTTATTCAATTGTTTTGTTTGCGCTAAGGACTGGTGTATTTGGTATGCCAATTGAAGATCGTTCTTTCTTAGTCTAACTGGCGCGCAACAGTAGTGGTAAATGGATAGCAACAAAAAAAGGTTGTAAGTACCAATATTCTTGCTTGCTGATAGGACCATTTTATGTCCAAGCAACTGCTTTCGCTCAATCGCCAAAGAAGCCGTCTGGTGGGTTTGCCGGATTCCCCTATGCTTTAGACATTCAAGATCTGAAAAACCATTTAAATCAGTTAAAGGTGACTGCTTTCTTTTGGTACCTTGCTAAATTGGGAGATGATAGAGATGAGATATCGATCTGATGCAGTGTATATAAATGTCCTATGAGCGTTAAACATACATTACCTAGGTACCTTGTTTACGGAACCTTCTTGTAACAGGTTGGCATTTCGTGCCATTATGTCAGTTTGATTAGCTCCTTTTTGACTGTAAAACATATACGTTCTGTAGTTGGCCTACCCCCATTCGAAAAGGCGTGAATTTTATGTATTTCTAAGAATATAAATATTACCGCTCATGAAATCATAATGAATCATATGATACAGACTTACGTGACTGGTCCGTTTCTGCAGTCTGTTAACAAAACATAGCAAAAAAAACATATTTTCTTCTGTAGAGTGCTGAGGTATGCTGCGTCGTTCACACGGAGTCGGTGGCAAGCGGTAGCGGACAGTTAGACTTGTCAGATGTTTGGTACCCTAACTGACATGGTAACAAAACAAATGACCACCTTAACGACCACCACCATAATCATTGTTTGGCGCATTATGATTGGTAAAAAACTATCATAGTTTAAATAAAATTTTTGGCAAGTGTGTTGTGTGGTTATTTATATTAAAAGGGACTAATAGAATGAAATAGACAGAATTTTATAAGAAGTAACCAGGGTGGAAACTGTCTGCGGGGAAGTAAGGGGGCAAATGTATAATTTTTCGTGAAATTTTGTTTGTAAATTTAATTTAATTCTAATGTTGCGATCTTTTCTGCAGCAACAGTTTTGTCTTGCTTGCTGATAAGCCCATTTTATGTCCAAGCAACTGCTTTCGCTCAATCGCCAAAGAAGCCGTCTGGTGGGTTTGCCGGATCCCCCTATTCTTTAGACATTCAAGATCTGAAAAACCATTTTAAATCATTTAGGGGACATGTGATTGCTTTCTTTTGGTACCTTGCTAAATTGGGAGATGATAGAGATGAGATATCGATCTGGTGCAGTGTATATAAATGTCCTATGAGCGTTAAACATACATTACCTGGGCACCTTGTTTACGGAACCTTCTTGTAACAGGTTGGCATTTCGTGCCATTAGTTCAGTTTGATTAGCTCCTTTTTGACTGTAAAACATATACGTTCTGTAGTTGGCCTACCCCCATTCGAAAAGTCGTGAAATTTATGTATTTTTAAGAATATAAGTACTACCGCTCATGAAATTATAATGAATCATATGATACTGACTTATGTGACTGGTCTGTTTCAGCAGTCTGTTAACAAAACATAGCAAAAAAAACATGTTTTCTTCTGTAGAGTGCTGAGGTATGCAGCGTCGTTCACACGGAGTCAGCGGCGGGCGGTGGCGGTCAGTTAGACTGCTCAGATGTTGAGTACCCTAACTGACATGGTAACAAAACAAATGACCACCTTAACGACCACCACCATAATCATTGTTTGTCGAATTATGATTGGTGAAAAACTATCATAGTTGAAATAAAAATTTTGGCAAGTGTGCTGTGGACTAATAATATGTTATGAAAGCAGCATCGCGTAAAAATTCGCATGTTTACAACTGCTATTTGATAAAGCCCGTAGATGTCGTGTGTCATGAACAATTATATTATAAAAGTCTTACTAGTATAAGTTCTAATTTTTTAATGTCAAGCACCATCACGACATGTTACATAAATAACCAAAAAAAAATACATACCTCGACTGACGTACGACGTAGAAAATTCGGATCACCGTCGCTCGGCGCGGTGTCGATGTCGTGCTAATGTCTTCAATGTATCTCTGGTGGTTCACCTGATAAACAAAAGAACAGTCTTTAGTACCAAGTTTTAGCAGTATTGCTCAATTATTGCATTCTTTAGTCCGCGTCGTTGAAATCCAATGGCTTTAGCTGTTGGATTTCAACTTTTAAGGAATGCTCTTATATATAACGGCTGAGTGTTCCCACTTAAATTTTTAGAAGGAGTGACGTCAGCATGGCTAACGTCACTACTCTCGCTTTTATTCTCAGACATTGCAGGATAATGAAAACACCAAACAATAGAATAACACTTTATAATTTGGTACACATAAACGTATGCACTTAATTAAATTAATAATATTTCAAAGCACAGCAATTTTAAACTATAAAAACTATTTACTCACAGGATCTCCGGAGTCTTCTACTCTCTACAATTTTCAACGGTAGAATGGGCCATCAAACATTTTTCAACGATTCAACTAAACTCAAACAAAGAAAACAACATGGCCGATCGCGCCACCGGAACTTGCATAAATGGTTAACATTTTAAACCAAACAATGAGTGACGAATGTAATCGCTATTATAAATCGAAAAATACTAACTCAATTTATTAGTAATTTTAAAACCTAAAAATAAATTTTAGCTTTCTTATTATAAACCGGATGTGTTTTTATCAAACGTAGCAATATGGACGCCATTTTAGTTTCAATGTTATTTTAATCAAAATCTTACTTCAGTTAGATAAAAACACACCGATTGATGTTTACAAATCATAATAGGAATTAACAACATGGTTTAGGTAATAAATAGTTTTGTGTAACTCACATCATAATTTGTTGTTTTTAAACTTGGTATAATGACCATCTAAAACATCCTAATTAAAATTACAAAGTCAAATGAATTGACAATAATGGTTAGAAAAGCTACTAAGCGATTATAGGATTTTAAAATTGGTTTGATTAACCTGAATTATTTAATTATTAAGTAATTGCAAACTATAATTAATTTGACGCGTCGACACGGCCATTCTGCGAGGTGGTGCGCGCTCTGCACCAGCCCGAGGTAATCATTCTGAAATGTGAAATGTTAGATTGTAGTCTAGCGCCTCTACACAGGCTCGCTAGCTGATAATTTGGGTCGGTAAAGTATTTAATTTTTGTTTACTCAAACATTTTATTGCAAATTTCAACTTTATTTTCAAGTAGGATAGCTAAACAACTTCACCAAGTTATCAGCTGCATGGAGCAATAATTATAGTTCAATTATACATTCTCAACATATTAGCACAGAATAGAAGATAGAATGAAATAGGTTTATGTGACAATGCAACCGCATTATGCCACTACATTATTATGATTTTATTTTAATACAGTTACTCCACGTAATACTGTATTGCTTATGTTGTCGTAGATAAGGGATGATGCTGTGGTCTGGGCGGTATGAGCGCCGTGGTCCACAGAGGCCCTAAAGGAAATGGGTCTAGGTCGATGGTGTGGTCTGGATCATTTAGAATGATCGTGGTCCACACGGGAGTAAGATGATGATGCTGTGGTCTGGGCGGTATGAGCGCCGTGGTCCACAGAGGCTCTAAAGGAAATGGGTCTAGGTCGATGGTGTGGTCTGGATCATTTAGAATGATCGTGGTCCACACGGGAGTAAGATGATGATGCTGTGGTCTGGGCGGTATGAGCGCCGTGGTCCACAGAGGCTCTAAAGGAAATGGGTCTAGGTCGATGGTGTGGTCTGGATCATTTAGAATGATCGTGGTCCACACGGGAGTAAAATGATGATGCTGTGGTCTGGGCGGTATGAGCGCCGTGGTCCACAGAGGCCCTAAAGGAAATGGGTCTAGGTCGATGGTGTCGTCTGGATCATTTAATATGATCGTGGTCAACACAGGTTATTAAGAAAACATGAAATAGATCTCGTATCGTATGTGGACTTCATCACAGTCATGTAGGCTTCATTTTATGAAAATGACATATTGGTTAGAAACTCATAAATTATTATAAAACAAAACCGCCTTTGATATTTTCTTCATTTTATAAACATGGGCTAGAACTCATCATAAATATGAGAAATGACAGAACTCGCCCAAAATTTTGCGAACACGGTAGGTACTGGTGAACAGGTCCAATAAACTTTATAAATGTGATAGGTATGGCAAACAATTTGCCACACCCAATAAGTTGTAATATTATTAGATAAAACTAGGTTTTCTAATAACGGATAGAACTCACCGAACTTATTAGGCATCCACAGGACAGTCTCCTAGAGTTGTAGATGGGCTTGATGTAGGCACTTGCAATGAACGAAGCTCAGGTGTTGGAGTTATCAGCTGCGATGTTCCAGGTTGATGCTCATTATCCTCTTCAGATTCCGTCGACACGGTTGCCTGGTCGCCTGGCTGAGGTGCTCTACGTAGTTGATCGTGAGCCACCTTACGCGGTCGTCCTCGGCCTGTGACCCTTTTCACCATGTAACGGTCATTGTCCAACACTCTGTAAATCTCAAATGGTTCACTGTATTTCAAATCAAGAGAAGTTTGATTACGTGGGTTGTTCTTGATAAGGACGTAGTCTCCCCTTTGGAATGGTTTGAGTTTTGCTTTATTTTTATCAAAACGCTGTTTTTCATATTGTGCTGCAGCAGTCATCTTCTCACTTACATGTTGCTCAAGTAAATCGAAATCCATTGATTCGTTGTCGATGTTAACCAATTTCAGGAGCTCTGGTGGGACACAATGTTGTCGTCGTGTGAGGAGAGTGAGGGGTGCAACGCCGGTCACTCGATGTGCAGTACAATTAAATGCGAGTTGCAATGCTTCTAATGCAACTTGCCATTTCTCAGTGTTATAATTTTTGATCATGGTCAGAGAATTTTTTAACGTACCCATCACACGTTCCACCTGTCCGTTCGCTCGGCTAACTCCTGGCGCTATTGAATGGATATCAATACCCACGCGATCACAATAAACCTTGAATTCACCTAGGAACTCCCTTCCACCATCAACTACAATCTGTATAGGTGTTGCAAATAGATGTATGAGGCGTTTCAAAGCAGCAAGACTACTACCCTGGGTTTTGTCATTGGAGTAACTTAAAAGTATGTACTTTGTATATGCGTCAATTATAACGATCACATATTCATCACGTCCTTGAGAGTCTCTAGTGCCCAATTTTCCAGTGATATCCATATGGACCACTTGAAATGGTGCAGTGGGTTTTTGGATAGGATGTAGCTGTACCTGAATTGCACCAGAAGGCCCCTTCGAAGTTCTGCATATGACACAGTTTTCAACAAAGTTCCTCACGCCGGTGCTCATCTTATCAAACCAGTATGATTGCTTCAGTTTTTGCAGGGTTTTCTCCCAACCCGGGTGATGTAGCGATGTGTGGTATGAATTAATTAGACTCCACGGGAATGCTTTTGGAACTACTGTAAGCTTATACGTACCAAGCACAGTGTCTGCGCAGATCTTCTTTAGGACACCGTCTTCCACTTCAAAACCAGGAGTAGGGTTTTCTATGAGTGAACGCAGCTTTTCGTCGCGTCGTTGTTCTATTTGTATCCATTTCATGTCGGATGTTAATATATTTGTGCAAAACTCACCAGAGGGATTTCTGCTGAAGAAATCTGAATTTTGTAGAAAAGCCCACCAGCGATGTACTCTAGGTAGCAAGTCTTTCTTGTGTTTGGATGCCTTGAGAGCATTGCAATCTGTAATAACTTTAAACTTACGTCCATACAGATACTGCCTAAAGTGTTTGATTGCTCTCACCACCGCCAGTGTCTCCAGCTCATATGAGTGATAGCGGCTTTCCGCGTCAGTGGTACGTTGACTCATATAAGCGATCGGGTGCTGGCGTCCGTCGATTACCTGGACCAGAACAGCCCCGTATCCAAGACTGCTGGCGTCAGTGTAAAGTTCAATTGGCGCATCTTCCTGAAATAAGGATAAGGTAGGCGCAGTAGACAAATACTGGATAATTTTGTTGCGAGCCTCATCATGTCTGCCGTTCCATTCCCATTTAGTATCTTTTTTAGTTAACTCGTAAAGTGGCATCATAACTCGAGAAAAATTGGGAATGAAACGTCTGAAATAGCTAGCAAGGCCATTAAATTGTCTGACTTGCTTAACTGTAGACGGTACTGGTGCCATTGTTAAAGCTTCCACTTTCCTTGGACTTGGACCGACTTGCCCATCAGCTATTATATTGCCCAAGTACTCAATGGAACGTTTAAAAAAAACAGTTTTCTCAATATTAATTGAGAAGCCAGCCCTTTGCAAAGCAATTAATATTTGCTCTATGTTAGAAAGGCCTTCTTGAAAATCCCTACATTTTGAGAGGACGTCATCTACATAAACCTGGCATACCTGCTTTATCAATAGCGGCATCAACGCTTTATTAATACAACGCTGGTAAACCGAGCAAGCGTTGCTTAGACCAAATGGCGCGCGCATGGCTAGATATTCATAGAGCCCATCGGGCGTGACAAATGCAGTTCTTTCAATTGACTCCTCAGCAACTGGAATCTGGTGGAATCCAGCTGCCATATCAAAAGTAGAAAAGAAATGACCACCAGCCAGTTGGTCTATTTGGTCCGAAATTATTGGTAAAGGGTAGTGGTCCCTAAGGGTATTTCTGTTCAGTTCCCTGAAGTCTACACACATACGATCCTGACCATTTTTCTTTTTGACCAATATTATTGGACTCGCAAACGAAGATTTACTTTCTCGTATGATTTTGTGTTCAAGTAGCTCACTTACAATATTACGTACTTTCTCACGTTCAACCGGGCTTAAACGGTATGGTCGACGTTCCACTCGCTTAGTGGGGTCTTGTAGCCGGATTTCTAATTCACCGGTGTTCACCCTGGTCTTTGGGAACCCGCGAATAAATACATGTTCATATTTGTTAAGCAATATTTTCAATTCAGCTACTTGATCGCCATCAGTTAAATCACAGTCTAAATTATCAAATTTATTACTATCAGATCGTATGTGGTTTACTATCGGTTGATGAAATAGTTTAGCACCCCGTGACGTCACTAATACTCCAATGTTTGTATTATCGACAAGATTTATGCCAACAATGACATCAGCACATATCTCATAATCTGCTACTACATGAAATTGAAGCTCTACTCGTAAATTGTCGATAATACATACTGTTGTTATTTTTGTTAGGGAAAGCACCGTAAATTGACCAATACCCTTTAGATAGTTAACCTCGTTCGTTCTTTTTCCAGGCAATTTAGCCGTTACAGACTCGCGTATTAGTGAGCATTCTGCACCGCTATCAAACATGGCCTGAATTTTAACATTACCAATTTTTATTTGCATAAAAGCGAACTTATTTGCACCCACACAATTAATTTTAGATATTACTGCACGTTCACGCCTGAAACATTTGTCAAATGTATGGCCTATCTTTGAACAAAATGTACACGTTGGTTTGTCTGTCTCGGCACTAACTGTCTGAGAAACCGATTTGTTTTCTTGAGGACGAGGTTGGTTGCTATCAGGCTTTTTATTAAAACGACAGTCCCGTGTTTCATGGCCTAACTTTTTACATACTTGGCAAAATTGTTGCTTTTCAGAAAATCGTGGTCGCTTGTTGATAACCGACTGAGTATTAGATGGATCGGGGTTTGGTCTTTTAATATGGCGAATAGACGATGCCACAGAAATAAGTTCTGGAACCGATACCGCACGCGCATTCAATAATTCGATCCTCAATCGGTCATCCCTAATACAGCCAATAACCGCCTCAACCGCGTCCTCATTAGATAATTTATCTTTTGTGATGCGACGCCAAAGTACCCAAGCTTGAGACAGAAATTGCGCAATATCCTTATTATTGTCATAAGTATGCTCTCTGAATCGAAGAATGTCTCGAGAGTACCTATTTTCAGGTTCGAATGTGGTTATTAATAAATTACGCAATTCCTGCCACGTGGATGTGGAAACCAACCAATTGTCTACCCACAACCTGGCACGACCTTTAAGTAGACTTCCAACTTTCATTCTAACATCGTAATCGGTCAGGCTGTAGGTTTCCATGGCTGTACTCACGTGTTGACACCATTCACGTATTCCTATATTGGCATCCGGATCGTACGACGGTAAAAATACGTCACTAATTTTAACTTTCTCAGATTGTTTAGAAATACGATCGGTCATGCCTTTCATCACCTGCAACATCTGTGAGAAAAACTCAGTGGGTACGCCGATAGCAGAAGCAGAAATATTTTCATTGTTTGAACCAGAATGTCCGGCAGAAGGGGGTAGAAATCCCACTTCTGATAACGGCTGAGTGTTCCCACTTAAATTTTTAGAAGGAGTGACGTCAGCATGGCTAACGTCACTACTCTCGCTTTTATTCTCAGACATTGCAGGATAATGAAAACACCAAACAATAGAATAACACTTTATAATTTGGTACACATAAACGTATGCACTTAATTAAATTAATAATATTTCAAAGCACAGCAATTTTAAACTATAAAAACTATTTACTCACAGGATCTCCGGAGTCTTCTACTCTCTACAATTTTCAACGGTAGAATGGGCCATCAAACATTTTTCAACGATTCAACTAAACTCAAACAAAGAAAACAACATGGCCGATCGCGCCACCGGAACTTGCATAAATGGTTAACATTTTAAACCAAACAATGAGTGACGAATGTAATCGCTATTATAAATCGAAAAATACTAACTCAATTTATTAGTAATTTTAAAACCTAAAAATAAATTTTAGCTTTCTTATTATAAACCGGATGTGTTTTTATCAAACGTAGCAATATGGACGCCATTTTAGTTTCAATGTTATTTTAATCAAAATCTTACTTCAGTTAGATAAAAACACACCGATTGATGTTTACAAATCATAATAGGAATTAACAACATGGTTTAGGTAATAAATAGTTTTGTGTAACTCACATCATAATTTGTTGTTTTTAAACTTGGTATAATGACCATCTAAAACATCCTAATTAAAATTACAAAGTCAAATGAATTGACAATAATGGTTAGAAAAGCTACTAAGCGATTATAGGATTTTAAAATTGGTTTGATTAACCTGAATTATTTAATTATTAAGTAATTGCAAACTATAATTAATTTGACGCGTCGACATATATTATTCAAAGATTTTCTTTAAGAGTAAAGCAAATGCATTAAGGCTTACCTGTCGTTTGTGACTGGACAATACAATGTAAATTGTGATGGTTGCCTTCATCGATGATCTGTATTGATGCTCAGAGCAGCACCAAGGAAGTCAAAGATTATCAAGCATCATCATCATTATTTTTATTATTGTGGTTATTATTACTGTTTTGTGTTGTAACTATTGTAATGTTTAATGTATTCTATGTGTTTCAGTTTACCATTTGTGCTACGTATTTAATTTCTGTGTATTAATGAGTCCTTGTTTCTTATAAAATAATTGAATTATTATTATCATTGCATGCAGTTTCAGGTCGGGGCTGAAATACACAATTTGAACATTTTACTAAAAACGTTTAGCAATAGCATACTGTGTATGTTACGTCCTGGATCATGCGCAGTACGCTATTGCTATGGTATAAATTGTCTATGGATCATAAATTATTATGGTCGGACTTGAGTTAATTGTTTCCGTTTTCTCACATTGGCGCAATATTTATACTTGCATCGATGACAACAGACTGCTAGCATAAATCATAGAAATGGTAACCATGGATCATTTGATTCAAAGAAATGATACTTACTCAACTATGCTTTATCCATCTCTATCTCTACCTTGAAGAGCTCGTGGCTAACTTTAATAATCCAATATATTACCATGCAAAAATAAGATTATTTATTGTAATGTCTTCTTCTTACGTTATATTTCTAATATTTAACTTTAAACTAACCTCTTTGACTCAAACTCACATTTGATTGATGTCGCTTGTCACAGCAATTCATCCCAGGTGATTAGGCGCTTCGCTGATTAGTAGCATCACGGACTCCGGAACAAATGCTCTGGACTGTGTGATATCTTGGTCTTCAATGAACGTCTAACCTGAAATGTACCGTAGGCATGCTTTACTAAACATATCAAATTAAACTCCATCAGCATGTTTTACATGATATGATGATCGTTTGTCACTTCTACCAGTAATTAATGCACTGCTCCATAATGCATAATTTAGAATAAAAGTACTGCTCTTGCGTCATGTCAAACATGACAGTTAAGCTTGAAATCTGTCATGGTTAGCTCTGACGCTACAATAATGTGCACTTAGTTATATAAAAAATACATACTTATAAACTCAGCCAAAACATAGCAATTCTGTTGCTCTCCGATTACACTAAGCCTTAAGGTATTGCTATTTTCATTTGGTATTGTCTTGTTATTCAATTCTTTTGTTTGCGCTTAGGACTGGTGTATTTAATATGCCAATTGACGATCGTTCTTTCTTAGTCTAACTGGCAACAGTAGTGATAAATGGATAGCAACAAACAAAGGCTGTACGTACCAATATTCTTGCTTGCTGATAGGACCATTTTATATCCAAGCAACTGCTTTCGCTCAATCGCCAAAGAAGCCGTCTGGTGGGTTTGCCGGATTCCCCTATTCTTTAGACATTCAAGATCTGAAAAACCATTTTAAATCATTTAGGGGACATGTGATTGCTTTCTTTTGGTACCTTGCTAAATTGGGAGATGATAGAGATGAGATATCGATCTGGTGCAGTGTATATAAATGTCCTATGAGCGTTAAACATACATTACCTAGGCACCTTGTTTACGGAACCTTCTTGTAACAGGTGGGCATTTCGTGTCATTAGTTCAGTTTGATTAGCTCCTTTTTGACTGTAAAACATATACGTTCTGTAGTTGGCCTACCCCCATTCGAAAAGTCGTGAAATTTATGTTTTTTTTTAAGAATATAAGTACTACCGCTCATGAAATTATAATGAATCATATGATACTGACTTACGTGACTGGTCTGTTTCAGCAGTCTGTTAACAAAACATAGCAAAAAAAACATGTTTTCTTCTGTAGAGTGCTGAGGTATGCAGCGTCGTTCACACGGAGTCAGCGGCGGGCGGTGGCGGTCAGTTAGACTGCTCAGATGTTGAGTACCCTAACTGACATGGTAACAAAACAAATGACCACCTTAACGACCACCACCATAATCATTGTTTGTCGAATTATGATTGGTGAAAAACTATCATAGTTGAAATAAAATTTTTGGCAAGTGTGCTGTGGACTAATAATATGTCATGAAAGCAGCATCGCGTAAAAATTCGCATGTTTACAACTGCTATTTGATAAAGCCCGTAGATGTCGTGTGTCATGAACAATTATATTATAAAAGTCTTACTAGCATAAGTTCTAATTTTTTAATGTCAAGCAACATCACGACATGTTACATAAATAACCAAAAAAAAAAATACATACCTCGACTGACGTACGACGTAGAAAATTCGGATCACCGTCGCTCGGCGCGGTGTCGATGTCGTGCTAATGTCTTCAATGTATCTCTGGTGGTTCACCTGATAAACAAAAGAACAGTCTTTAGTACCAAGTTTTAGCAGTATTGCTCAATTATTGCATTCTTTAGTCCGCGTCGTTGAAATCCAATGGCTTTAGCTGTTGGATTTCAACTTTTAAGGAATGCTCTTATATATTATTCAAAGATTTTCTTTAAGAGTAAAGCAAATGCATTAAGGCTTACCTGTCGTTTGTGACTGGACAATACAATGTAAATTGTGATGGTTGCCTTCATCGATGATCTGTATTGATGCTCAGAGCAGCACCAAGGAAGTCAAAGATTATCAAGCATCATCATCATTATTTTTATTATTGTGGTTATTATTACTGTTTTGTGTTGTAACTATTGTAATGTTTAATGTATTCTATGTGTTTCAGTTTACCATTTGTGCTACGTATTTAATTTCTGTGTATTAATGAGTCCTTGTTTCTTATAAAATAATTGAATTATTATTATCATTGCATGCAGTTTCAGGTCGGGGCTGAAATACACAATTTGAACATTTTACTAAAAACGTTTAGCAATAGCATACTGTGTATGTTACGTCCTGGATCATGCGCAGTACGCTATTGCTATGGTATAAATTGTCTATGGATCATAAATTATTATGGTCGGACTTGAGTTAATTGTTTCCGTTTTCTCACATTGGCGCAATATTTATACTTGCATCGATGACAACAGACTGCTAGCATAAATCATAGAAATGGTAACCATGGATCATTTGATTCAAAGAAATGATACTTACTCAACTATGCTTTATCCATCTCTATCTCTACCTTGAAGAGCTCGTGGCTAACTTTAATAATCCAATATATTACCATGCAAAAATAAGATTATTTATTGTAATGTCTTCTTCTTACGTTATATTTCTAATATTTAACTTTAAACTAACCTCTTTGACTCAAACTCACATTTGATTGATGTCGCTTGTCACAGCAATTCATCCCAGGTGATTAGGCGCTTCGCTGATTAGTAGCATCACGGACTCCGGAACAAATGCTCTGGACTGTGTGATATCTTGGTCTTCAATGAACGTCTAACCTGAAATGTACCGTAGGCATGCTTTACTAAACATATCAAATTAAACTCCATCAGCATGTTTTACATGATATGATGATCGTTTGTCACTTCTACCAGTAATTAATGCACTGCTCCATAATGCATAATTTAGAATAAAAGTACTGCTCTTGCGTCATGTCAAACATGACAGTTAAGCTTGAAATCTGTCATGGTTAGCTCTGACGCTACAATAATGTGCACTTAGTTATATAAAAAATACATACTTATAAACTCAGCCAAAACATAGCAATTCTGTTGCTCTCCGATTACACTAAGCCTTAAGGTATTGCTATTTTCATTTGGTATTGTCTTGTTATTCAATTCTTTTGTTTGCGCTTAGGACTGGTGTATTTAATATGCCAATTGACGATCGTTCTTTCTTAGTCTAACTGGCAACAGTAGTGATAAATGGATAGCAACAAACAAAGGCTGTACGTACCAATATTCTTGCTTGCTGATAGGACCATTTTATATCCAAGCAACTGCTTTCGCTCAATCGCCAAAGAAGCCGTCTGGTGGGTTTGCCGGATTCCCCTATTCTTTAGACATTCAAGATCTGAAAAACCATTTTAAATCATTTAGGGGACATGTGATTGCTTTCTTTTGGTACCTTGCTAAATTGGGAGATGATAGAGATGAGATATCGATCTGGTGCAGTGTATATAAATGTCCTATGAGCGTTAAACATACATTACCTAGGCACCTTGTTTACGGAACCTTCTTGTAACAGGTGGGCATTTCGTGTCATTAGTTCAGTTTGATTAGCTCCTTTTTGACTGTAAAACATATACGTTCTGTAGTTGGCCTACCCCCATTCGAAAAGTCGTGAAATTTATGTTTTTTTTTAAGAATATAAGTACTACCGCTCATGAAATTATAATGAATCATATGATACTGACTTACGTGACTGGTCTGTTTCAGCAGTCTGTTAACAAAACATAGCAAAAAAAACATGTTTTCTTCTGTAGAGTGCTGAGGTATGCAGCGTCGTTCACACGGAGTCAGCGGCGGGCGGTGGCGGTCAGTTAGACTGCTCAGATGTTGAGTACCCTAACTGACATGGTAACAAAACAAATGACCACCTTAACGACCACCACCATAATCATTGTTTGTCGAATTATGATTGGTGAAAAACTATCATAGTTGAAATAAAATTTTTGGCAAGTGTGCTGTGGACTAATAATATGTCATGAAAGCAGCATCGCGTAAAAATTCGCATGTTTACAACTGCTATTTGATAAAGCCCGTAGATGTCGTGTGTCATGAACAATTATATTATAAAAGTCTTACTAGCATAAGTTCTAATTTTTTAATGTCAAGCAACATCACGACATGTTACATAAATAACCAAAAAAAAAAATACATACCTCGACTGACGTACGACGTAGAAAATTCGGATCACCGTCGCTCGGCGCGGTGTCGATGTCGTGCTAATGTCTTCAATGTATCTCTGGTGGTTCACCTGATAAACAAAAGAACAGTCTTTAGTACCAAGTTTTAGCAGTATTGCTCAATTATTGCATTCTTTAGTCCGCGTCGTTGAAATCCAATGGCTTTAGCTGTTGGATTTCAACTTTTAAGGAATGCTCTTATATATTATTCAAAGATTTTCTTTAAGAGTAAAGCAAATGCATTAAGGCTTACCTGTCGTTTGTGACTGGACAATACAATGTAAATTGTGATGGTTGCCTTCATCGATGATCTGTATTGATGCTCAGAGCAGCACCAAGGAAGTCAAAGATTATCAAGCATCATCATCATTATTTTTATTATTGTGGTTATTATTACTGTTTTGTGTTGTAACTATTGTAATGTTTAATGTATTCTATGTGTTTCAGTTTACCATTTGTGCTACGTATTTAATTTCTGTGTATTAATGAGTCCTTGTTTCTTATAAAATAATTGAATTATTATTATCATTGCATGCAGTTTCAGGTCGGGGCTGAAATACACAATTTGAACATTTTACTAAAAACGTTTAGCAATAGCATACTGTGTATGTTACGTCCTGGATCATGCGCAGTACGCTATTGCTATGGTATAAATTGTCTATGGATCATAAATTATTATGGTCGGACTTGAGTTAAATGTTTCCGTTTTCTCACATTGGCGCAATATTTATACTTGCATCGATGACAACAGACTGCTAGCATAAATCATAGAAATGGTAACCATGGATCATTTGAGTCAAAGAAGTGATACTTACTCAACTATGCTTTATCCATCTCTATCTCTACCTTGAAGAGCTCGTGGCTAACTTTAATAATCCAATATATTACCATGCAAAAATAAGATTATTTATTGTAATGTCTTCTTCTTACGTTATATTTCTAATATTTAACTTTAAACTAACCTCTTTGACTCAAACTCACATTTGATTGATGTCGCTTGTCACAGCAATTCATCCCAGGTGATTAGGCGCTTCGCTGATTAGTAGCATCACGGACTCCGGAACAAATGCTCTGGACTGTGTGATATCTTGGTCTTCAATGAACGTCTAACCTGAAATGTACCGTAGGCATGCTTTACTAAACATATCAAATTAAACTCCATCAGCATGTTTTACATGATATGATGATCGTTTGTCACTTCTACCAGTAATTAATGCACTGCTCCATAATGCATAATTTAGAATAAAAGTACTGCTCTTGCGTCATGTCAAACATGACAGTTAAGCTTGAAATCTGTCATGGTTAGCTCTGACGCTACAATAATGTGCACTTAGTTATATAAAAAATACATACTTATAAACTCAGCCAAAACATAGCAATTCTGTTGCTCTCCGATTACACTAAGCCTTAAGGTATTGCTATTTTCATTTGGTATTGTCTTGTTATTCAATTCTTTTGTTTGCGCTTAGGACTGGTGTATTTAATATGCCAATTGAAGATCGTTCTTTCTTAGTCTAACTGGCAACAGTAGTGATAAATGGATAGCAACAAACAAAGGCTGTACGTACCAATATTCTTGCTTGCTGATAGGACCATTTTATATCCAAGCAACTGCTTTCGCTCAATCGCCAAAGAAGCCGTCTGGTGGGTTTGCCGGATTCCCCTATTCTTTAGACATTCAAGATCTGAAAAACCATTTTAAATCATTTAGGGGACATGTGATTGCTTTCTTTTGGTACCTTGCTAAATTGGGAGATGATAGAGATGAGATATCGATCTGGTGCAGTGTATATAAATGTCCTATGAGCGTTAAACATACATTACCTAGGCACCTTGTTTACGGAACCTTCTTGTAACAGGTGGGCATTTCGTGCCATTAGTTCAGTTTGATTAGCTCCTTTTTGACTGTAAAACATATACGTTCTGTAGTTGGCCTACCCCCATTCGAAAAGTCGTGAAATTTACGTTTTTTTTTAAGAATATAAGTACTACCGCTCATGAAATTATAATGAATCATATGATACTGACTTACGTGACTGGTCTGTTTCAGCAGTCTGTTAACAAAACATAGCAAAAAAAACATGTTTTCTTCTGTAGAGTGCTGAGGTATGCAGCGTCGTTCACACGGAGTCAGCGGCGGGCGGTGGCGGTCAGTTAGACTGCTCAGATGTTGAGTACCCTAACTGACATGGTAACAAAACAAATGACCACCTTAACGACCACCACCATAATCATTGTTTGTCGAATTATGATTGGTGAAAAACTATCATAGTTGAAATAAAATTTTTGGCAAGTGTGCTGTGGACTAATAATATGTCATGAAAGCAGCATCGCGTAAAAATTCGCATGTTTACAACTGCTATTTGATAAAGCCCGTAGATGTCGTGTGTCATGAACAATTATATTATAAAAGTCTTACTAGCATAAGTTCTAATTTTTTAATGTCAAGCAACATCACGACATGTTACATAAATAACCAAAAAAAAAAATACATACCTCGACTGACGTACGACGTAGAAAATTCGGATCACCGTCGCTCGGCGCGGTGTCGATGTCGTGCTAATGTCTTCAATGTATCTCTGGTGGTTCACCTGATAAACAAAAGAACAGTCTTTAGTACCAAGTTTTAGCAGTATTGCTCAATTATTGCATTCTTTAGTCCGCGTCGTTGAAATCCAATGGCTTTAGCTGTTGGATTTCAACTTTTAAGGAATGCTCTTATATATTATTCAAAGATTTTCTTTAAGAGTAAAGCAAATGCATTAAGGCTTACCTGTCGTTTGTGACTGGACAATACAATGTAAATTGTGATGGTTGCCTTCATCGATGATCTGTATTGATGTTTAGAGCAGCACCAAGGAAGCCAAAGATTATCAAGCATCATCATCATTATTTTTATTATTGTGGTTATTATTATTGTTTTGTGTTGTAACTATTGTAATGTTTAATGTATTCTATGTGTTTCAGTTTACCATTTGTGCTACGTATTTAATTTCTGTGTATTAATGAGTCCTTGTTTCTTATAAAATAAATGAATTATTATTATCATTAAATGCAGTTTCAGGTCGGGGCTGAAATACACAATTTAAACATTTTACTAAAAACGTTTAGCAATAGCATACTGTGTATGTTACGTCCTAGATCATGCGCAGTACGCTATTGCTATGGTATAAATTGTCTATGGATCATACATTATTATGGTCGGACTTGAGTTAAATGTTTCCTTTTTCTCACATTGGCGCAATATTTATACTTGCATCGATGACAACTGCTAGCATAAATCATAGAAATGTTAACCATGGATCATCTGAGTCAAAGAAATGATACTTACTCAACTATGCTTTATTCATCTCTATCTCTACCTTGAAGAGCTCGTGGCTATATAATTACAGCCGTAATACAGTTATCCATTACATACCTTCATTTGTAGTTTATAGTATCTTGTTAGTTTAGTTTAAAGTTTGTTGTTAGTTTAGTTCAGCTATTTTAGTTGATTCAATCGTTTTTAAAATGTAATAATGCATATTGTTAATTAAAAGGCCCTGTCTGAAATGCTTAGCTGTATTCAATTCTAAGTTTAGATCATAGTTTGTTGTTAGTAAAGTTCAGTGATTTTAGTTGATTCAATCGTTTTTAAAATACAATAATGCATATCGTTACTTAAAAAGCCTTCTTTGAAATACTTAACTGTATTCAAATAAAGCGGTTCCTTTGGTCACACGAATAGAATATTTTTAATCTTTAACAAATTAAAAGTCAACTTTTCAAGTTTATTATTATTAGATCTCATTAGTTTTAACTTAAATAATCAAATATATTACCATGCAAAAATAAGATTATTTATTGTAATGTCTTCTTCTTACGTTATATTTCTAATATTTAACTTTAAACTAACCTCTATGACTCAAACTCACATTTGATTGATGTCGCTTGACACAGCAATTCATCCCAGGTGATTAGACGCTTCGCTGATTAGTAGCATCATGGACTCCGGAAAATGCTCTGAACTGTGTGATATCTTGGTCTTCAATGAACGTCTAACCTGAAATGTACCGTAGGCATGCTTTACTAAACATATCAAATTAAACTCCATCAGCATGTTTTACATGATATGATGATCGTTTGTCACTTCTACCAGTAATTAATGCACTGCTCCATAATGCATAATTTAGAATAAAAGTACTGCTCTTGCGTCATGTCAAACATGACAGTTAAGCTTGAAATCTGTCATGGTTAGCTCTGACGCTACAATAATGTGCACTTAGTTATATAAAAAATACATACTTATAAACTCAGCCAAAACATAGCAATTCTGTTGCTCTCCGATTACACTAAGCCTTAAGGTATTGCTATTTTCATTTGGTATTGTCTTGTTATTCAATTCTTTTGTTTGCGCTTAGGACTGGTGTATTTAATATGCCAATTGAAGATCGTTCTTTCTTAGTCTAACTGGCAACAGTAGTGATAAATGGATAGCAACAAACAAAGGCTGTACGTACCAATATTCTTGCTTGCTGATAGGACCATTTTATATCCAAGCAACTGCTTTCGCTCAATCGCCAAAGAAGCCGTCTGGTGGGTTTGCCGGATTCCCCTATTCTTTAGACATTCAAGATCTGAAAAACCATTTTAAATCATTTAGGGGACATGTGATTGCTTTCTTTTGGTACCTTGCTAAATTGGGAGATGATAGAGATGAGATATCGATCTGGTGCAGTGTATATAAATGTCCTATGAGCGTTAAACATACATTACCTAGGCACCTTGTTTACGGAACCTTCTTGTAACAGGTGGGCATTTCGTGCCATTAGTTCAGTTTGATTAGCTCCTTTTTGACTGTAAAACATATACGTTCTGTAGTTGGCCTACCCCCATTCGAAAAGTCGTGAAATTTATGTTTTTTTTTAAGAATATAAGTACTACCGCTCATGAAATTATAATGAATCATATGATACTGACTTACGTGACTGGTCTGTTTCAGCAGTCTGTTAACAAAACATAGCAAAAAAAACATGTTTTCTTCTGTAGAGTGCTGAGGTATGCAGCGTCGTTCACACGGAGTCAGCGGCGGGCGGTGGCGGTCAGTTAGACTGCTCAGATGTTGAGTACCCTAACTGACATGGTAACAAAACAAATGACCACCTTAACGACCACCACCATAATCATTGTTTGTCGAATTATGATTGGTGAAAAACTATCATAGTTGAAATAAAATTTTTGGCAAGTGTGCTGTGGACTAATAATATGTCATGAAAGCAGCATCGCGTAAAAATTCGCATGTTTACAACTGCTATTTGATAAAGCCCGTAGATGTCGTGTGTCATGAACAATTATATTATAAAAGTCTTACTAGCATAAGTTCTAATTTTTTAATGTCAAGCAACATCACGACATGTTACATAAATAACCAAAAAAAAAAATACATACCTCGACTGACGTACGACGTAGAAAATTCGGATCACCGTCGCTCGGCGCGGTGTCGATGTCGTGCTAATGTCTTCAATGTATCTCTGGTGGTTCACCTGATAAACAAAAGAACAGTCTTTAGTACCAAGTTTTAGCAGTATTGCTTAATTATTGCATTCTTTAGTCCGCGTCGTTGAAATCCAACGGCTTTAGCTGTTGGATTTCAACTTTTAAGGAATGCTCTTATATATTATTCAAAGATTTTCTTTAAGAGTAAAGCAAATGCATTAAGGCTTACCTGTCGTTTGTGACTGGACAATACAATGTAAATTGTGATGGTTGCCTTCATCGATGATCTGTATTGATGCTCAGAGCAGCACCAAGGAAGTAAAAAGATTATCAAGCATCATCATCATTATTTTTATTATTGTGGTTATTATTACTGTTTTGTGTTGTAACTATTGTAATGTTTAATGTATTCTATGTGTTTCAGTTTACCATTTGTGCTACGTATTTAATTTCTGTGTATTAATGAGTCCTTGTTTCTTATAAAATAATTGAATTATTATTATCATTACATGCAGTTTCAGGTCGGGGCTGAAATACACAATTTGAACATTTTACTAAAAACGTTTAGCAATAGCATACTGTGTATGTTACGTCCTGGATCATGCGCAGTACGCTATTGCTATGGTATAAATTGTCTATGGATCATAAATTATTATGGTCGGACTTGAGTTAAATGTTTCCTTTTTCTCACATTGGCGCAATATTTATACTTGCATCGATGACAACTGCTAGCATAAATCACAGAAATGTTAACCATGGATCATTTGAGTCAAAGAAATGATACTTACTCAACTATGCTTTATCCATCTCTATCTCTACCTTGAAGAGCTCGTGGCTAACTTTAATAATCCAATATATTACCATGCAAAAATAAGATTATTTATTGTAATGTCTCCTTCTTACGTTATATTTCTAATATTTAACTTTAAACTAACCTCTTTGACTCAAACTCACATTTGATTGATGTCGCTTGTCACAGCAATTCATCCCAGGTGATTAGGCGCTTCGCTGATTAGTAGCATCACGGACTCCGGAACAAATGCTCTGGACTGTGTGATATCTTGGTCTTCAATGAACGTCTAACCTGAAATGTACCGTAGGCATGCTTTACTAAACATATCAAATTAAACTCCATCAGCATGTTTTACATGATATGATGATCGTTTGTCACTTCTACCAGTAATTAATGCACTGCTCCATAATGCATAATTTAGAATAAAAGTACTGCTCTTGCGTCATGTCAAACATGACAGTTAAGCTTGAAATCTGTCATGGTTAGCTCTGACGCTACAATAATGTGCACTTAGTTATATAAAAAATACATACTTATAAACTCAGCCAAAACATAGCAATTCTGTTGCTCTCCGATTACTCTTAGCCTTAAGGTATTGCTATTTTCATTCGGTATTGTCTTGTTCTTCAATTCTTTTGTTTGCGCTTAGGACTGGTGTATTTAATATGCCAATTGAAGATCGTTCTTTCTTAGTCTAACTGGCAACAGTAGTGATAAATGGATAGCAACAAACAAAGGCTGTACGTACCAATATTCTTGCTTGCTGATAGGACCATTTTATATTCAAGCAACTGCTTTCGCTCAATCGCCAAAGAAGCCGTCTGGTGGGTTTGCCGGATCCCCCTATTCTTTAGACATTCAAGATCTGAAAAATCATTTAAATCAGTTAGAGGACAAGTGACTGCTTTCTTTTGGTACCTTGCTAAATTGGGAGATGATGGAGATGAGATATCGATCTGGTGCAATGTATATAAATGTCCTATGAGCGTTAAACATACATTACCTAGGCACCTTGTTTACGGAACCTTCTTGTAACAGGTGGGCATTTCGTGCCATTAGTTCAGTTTGATTAGCTCCCTTTTGACTGTTAAACATATACGTTCTGTAGTTGGCCTACCCCCATTCGAAAAGTCGTGAATTTTATGTATTTTTAAGAATATAAGTACTACCGCTCATGAAATTATAATGAATCATATGATACTGACTTACGTGACTGGTCTGTTTCAGCAGTCTGTTAACAAAACATAGCAAAAAAAACATGTTTTCTTCTGTAGAGTGCTGAGGTATGCAGCGTCGTTCACACGGAGTCAGCGGCGGGCGGTGGCGGTCAGTTAGACTGCTCAGATGTTGAGTACCTTAACTGACATGGTAACAAAACAAATGACCACCTTAACGACCACCACCATAATCATTGTTTGTCAAATTATAATTGGTGAAAAACTATCATAGTTGAAATAAAAATTTTGGCAAGTGTGCTGTGGACTAATAATATGTCATGAAAGCAGCATCGCGTAAAAATTCGCATGTTTACAACTGCTATTAGATAAAACCCGTAGATGTCGTGAGTCATGAACAATTATATTATAAAAGTCTTACTAGTATAAGTTCTAATTTTTTAATGTCAAGCACCATCACGACATGTTACATAAATAACCAAAAAAAAAATACATACCTCGACTGACGTACGACGTAGAAAATTCGGATCATCGGCGCTCGGCGCGGTGTCGATGTCGTGCTAATGTCGTCAATGTAGCACTGGTGGTTCACCTGATAAACAACAAAAACAGTCTTTAGTCCCATGTTTTAACAGTATTTTTCAATTATTTTGTTCTTTAATCTGCGTCCCTAAGCTATTAAGAAATGTTACTCTTGTGTTAATATACAAGAGCACAAAGAAAAATTATTTAAGAAAAAGAGTAAAGCAAATTGCATTAAGGCTTACCTCTCGTTTGTGACTGGACCATACAATGTTGTCAATTGTGATGGTTACCAGTATCGATGATCTGTATTGATGCTCAGAGCAGCACCAAGGAAGCCAAGCAATATGATGCATCATCATCCTTATTTTTATTATTGTTGTTATTATTATTGTTTTGTGTTGTACCTATTTTAATGTTTCATATATTTTGTGTGTTTTAGTGTATAATTTGTGCTAGGTATTTTATTTCTGTGTATTAATGAGTCCTTATTGTTACTTGTAAAATAAATGAATTATTATTATCATTAAATGCAGTTTAAGGTCCCAGCCGTAATACACAATTTAAACATTTTAATAAAAACATTTAGCAATAGCATATTTGCTTAGATGACAACTGCTATTATACATCATAGACATGTGAACCATAGATCATTTGAGTAAAATAAATGATACTTACTCAACTATGCTTTAACCATTTTTATCTCTACCTTGAAGAGCTTGTGGCTAAATAATTACAGCAACTCGGGTCGATCTTTAAGGGTAAGCGGCGCATGCCAAGACCCTCGGATGCTTGACCATCCATTACATATTACCTACCGAGTTTCCTCCAGGCCACCCAATTCACGCCAAGCCGACGATCCGACGTCGCATCGTGCTACGACGCGGCATCGTTTCACGATGCGTCGTCGTTACGTGTTTATGTGCACGAGCCGTTAGTTCCCGGATCTCACTTGAACATCTTTGACAGTCGTGAAAGGTAGTCAGCGTCCCGATAGTAGGTACGACAACTAATCTTACCAAAACATATTGTATTATCCAGTACTACTAGGTTGTGGAAGTCAATAGGCAGTCGCTTCTTGGAAAATACTGGAATTCAGTTGCACTTATATTGACTGGAAGCTTATGCCAACATAGGATAAGGCTTGGTAGATAATGATGATGTGCACCTTGTAGCTCTGGAAACGATATTTCGAAGCTGCGTCTATGCGAGGTAAGCCGAACACGAGTAGACAACAAATTCCCTTGCCGGTTTTGGCCGATATACAAGCAGCGTCCTCTGTTATCACGTAGTGGAGACAGTATAGTAGACACATCGTTCTATTTGTACCACTTACTACTAGAGGGCGTCAGCATCAAACGATTCACGCATAATATATAACTGCTTGCGGTTCCCAATAAATAATGGCGCTGTGTTATCAATGAGTTAATATAATAATAATGAATGTCGTAGTAGTCGCCTTTCAATACTAGAAGTAGCACTGTAGAAACGGTTCGATATTCTAGAAATTTCTGGAACAGGAAGTTGAGTGTAAAACGCAAATTCTTTCCACCCACATATTTTCATTTCTAGCTGCCTGTTCACTTCCACACGCAAGAACGCACTAGTCTAGTAGATTTTAACCGCATTTGGATAGATTTGTTAACCTGTGGCCATCCTTGCCCGATATCAGTGAATGTTTGAAAAACTGTGGATACCGACAATAAATCTTGTAGTGTTGTTCGCGTGTCTTTCATTCCTGCCCGATTAGTCCTCTGTCCTCAACAAAAGGTGTCTGATATACAAGTAACGTCCTCTGTTGTCACATAGCGGAAGCAGTATAGTAAAAAACATCCTTCTGTTTTTGCCACTTACTGCTAGAGAGCGTCATCATCAATAATTAATGATTTACGCATATAAATGCTTGCGCTTTGCGATAATAAAGGCGCTGTTTTATGAATGAATTATTGTAATATTATGAATGAATGTTCTAGTAGTGGATACTGAAAATAAATCTTGTAGTAGTGTTCGTGTGTCTTTCATTGCTGCTAGATTAATCCTCTGTCCTCAACACCAGGAGTACTCGGTCGAAGCTTTTAACTCCGAAGTGCTCTCATAGAAATCATACTTACTTAACTATGCTTTCTCTATCTTTACCTGAAGGAGGTCGTGGCTAAATAATAACAGTCGCACGGGTCGATCTTCAAGGTTTAGCGGCGCAAAGTGTCATATCATATTTTATCGGGTGCCAAACCCATGCTTAGACCTTAATAAATACATAGTCTCCGTGACCTTGGCTAAATTCAGGAAGAATAGCAAGCTTTGCCATTAGAGTATAAGCCTCGTCCCTCCATCTTTTTGAATTTTATGCAGGTCTATATAGATTTGTTTAAGTATGAAAAACTTATATGGAAACGTGGCTCGCCTTCCCCACTCTGTGACTTAGTTAAGACTTACAGCAATGTATGTTGAATTTAAACGACATACTTAAAATAATTCAGAAAGCCGATCCATTCAACCTATAGTGACCAGCAGTTGGTTATGTTTTATATTTGTGTTGCTGCACACAATCAGTTAATTGCTAACGCTATCTATACAATGACCTACGCAGTTAAAATTGCTTACGCCATCTATACAATGACTGACACAGCTAACATAGCTAACGCCATCTATACAATGACCTACGCAGTTTTAACGCCATCTATACAACCACACTTCACCGAATTTACCTTGCTCTCTTCAACATTTCATTTTGCAAACAATTTTTCTACAGCATTTAAAAACCCCTCTTATTAAAATTACCAAACAACGGAAAGATATCATTTGTACTGTTCTACAAACTCACTGTAAATACTGTAAGAGATTTTTCAACTATTTTGGCCCTTGCTTGTACAATAAAATTAACGTGTCTTTTTTAATCTATCATTTACCATACAGCAAATGCAAACTTGCCTCCGTGAATTCCTCGAGACTGAAAAGTAGTTAGTGACACTTACATGAAAGTAAGGGCCTGCGCAGACGACGGACTTTTTGTGCGAACGAGTTTGCGTCGCACAAAATGTCTGCATGGCATACAAAAAGTCCCTCGCCGATTTTACGTAGACTCAACGCACACGACGCACATCTTCATAGTGCAGATAGAACCACTAACGAGTGCAGATTGCATACTAAAAGTGTGCGCCGCCTGCGTTAGCACGTGTTGGAGCAAACGCTCTATTTTTTCGCGCACTTTTTGAGCGGCGCGGCGCGGCGCGATCTGCCCGAATTACACGGTTTTTTTGTGCGCCGGACTTTTTGCGCGTCGTTTGCGTTACTGCATATAATTGCATAGGTTCTATTTTCACAGACTAAAAAGTGCGTCACGGATAGTCTGTCGTCTGCGCTGCACCTTAATATTCCCTATTAATCAAATGCACACACACACACATTCACACACACACACACATACACAAGCATACACACACTCACTCGACTCACCACACAAGCACTTCTAATTTGTTTTATTTAATTTCAATTTTAAGATTTCGATTTTTGTTTTAATCGCTTGGTGGACGATGACGCAGTGCCGGGCCGGCCAGTGCACGCTCGCAACTCGAGCGCCCCGTCAGCAACCTCAGCTCTCCGCCCGCAGTCACCTGGCGGCGGCCGCGCGGCGTGATGTTCTCGACAGTTTTGTATTAAAAGCGCAAAAAGTATAATAGGTACATGATTATTGTGAAACTCAAATAGGGAGTCGAAACTGTATCTCCTAAATGCCGATTAGCAATCTAGCTAGGAGAGCAGTGATTCATCCAGCAATAGTTGTACCTACAACGTGTAATTATTAATGCGTACTTTGTAAATCCCTCATGTACTACAAAACTTTTATGAACCTTAATAAATTATAAAATTATATGCAACGACCTACGCAGTTAACACTGCCAACGCCATCTATACAACGACCTACGCAGTTAACATTGCGAACTCCATCTATACAATGACCTACGCAGTTAACACTGCTAACGCCATCTATACAATGACCTACGCAGTTAACACTGCCAACGCCATCTATACAACGACCTACGCAGTTAACTTTGCGAACTCCATCTATACAAATACCTACGCAATTAACACTGCTTCCGCCATCTATCATCATCATCATACCCATGCAACCCATAGTGATCAGCAGTTGGTTATGTTTTTCTTGTTCGTGTCTGCATGATCGGGCACAGCCATGCGGTATGATTTGGCTCCTACGTACCTACTTTGTTAGTATCTATTGAGAGTGAGTGCCGTGTCTGAATTTTAGTCGGGAGGATATAATTAAGGATGGAATAAAGGAAAAAACACGAGGTAAATAAAACGAAGCGAAGCAACACACCTGTCGGACGATTACGACTGAATACTTATCAGACGACGTAATTACGGCTAGGTGTGTTGTTGGTACTTTAAAAGTCGTAGTAGGCGCAAGCGCGCCCGTTTGACGGAACGCCCTAAACGATGTCTTCAGATTTTGCACTACTAAAACTACTGCCGTATGTTGTGGCTGCAACAACACAAGTTCTGGCGGATGCAGTGACGTTCTTGTCGTTGTAGTGATCAACATCAGAGAAGACTGGAAACCGAAACTGGAGTTGAAGTCGAGTCGACACGTCGTGGTATCTGTGAAAGCAGAGATTATACGTGAGGTTATTTTACTTTATGAGCAGTTGAGAAGATCAGTGAAAATGAATTATTAGTTGGCTTAGGTAATTTTTGGATCGAATAAATCTATTTCTTTAAAATCTATCTATAAATTATTATTGTGCGTCCAAATTGTTTTTTATGTCTATTAATTCTCATTAACGACAGTCATCGCGAAAGTACTACCATAACTTTACGAATTTTACGATAACTAGTTTGGGTTCAGGCCCAAACTGTCCACAGATAGTGCTATACTAAGTTTAAAGCATGCTGTCAGATATTACACGGTTCGAAGTACGCCTGTTGACGCCTGCTTCCTCGATTTGTCCAGAGCATTTGACCTGGTTTCGTACAAAGTACTGTGGAAAAAGTTGCTCGATAGGCGAGTTACGCCTGAAGTTGTTAAAATCTTCTAGCACTGGTACGGGAACCAGGTCAATAATGTTAAATAGTCGGGAGCTCGGACTCGTACTGGTTGGAGTGCGGGGTGTGGCAGGGGGAGTTGAGCTCACCAACGCTCTTCAATCTGTATATCGATGGACTTGTTGGCGAGCTCAGCAGTCGCCATGTTGGATGCCATGTTGAAGATGTTTGTTTTAACAACGTCAACTACGCTGATGATATGGTGCCGCTGAGTGCGTCAATAGAGGCACTCATAGAGCTAATAAGCATTCGCGAAACGTACGCTCATACACATGGCCTAATATACAACATGTAACATAATTAACGCACATCCTGCAATTAGTTTGTTCAGAATCGTTTACTGAATCGATTTCTATAATTTGTAATATAGGTAATTTTTTATCCCAAAATAATTAAAGCTACGTAATTTATAGTCACACTACCCCTGTTCAGTCAGAACAAAGTCAAATGGACCGTAATTCAAGGCAAAAAGACTTTTAAAAGTTCATTTTTATTTGTATTAACACAAATTCCGCCATTCAATACAAAATAAAGAAAAATGAACCTTATTTCAAACATGTTAAAGTCTTTACAAAAACCGTTGAAGGAACCTTAGCGATTTAACCGCACGCACACACTAACAGGCACTGGACAAACGAAACAATAGATTCAACCAACAAAACGCGAAATATGTCATACTTATTTTCGTTCCCTTTCTCGTGCAAATTAAAAACCTAGGATCGAGCGAGATAGCCACTATGACACCGGGCGGCGCGGGCGCAAGGGCGGCTACGATGAAAGCTTAAATGTAAACAATATTAGTCATGCGCGGACATTATTAGTGGTAACTACTTTCGTAGAGTGTTTGCAAATTGTTTTACGCGCGCGATGACTTTCCAATACACAAAATAATGTTTAGTGAAATGGTGAGGACTTTAGCACGGTGCGGTGTGGTGATAGTGTGGTTCTAGGTTCTAAGCTGGCAGAACATTCGATCAAAGGTATGGTACACGAGAAGACCGCAGGACTATGTTAGCTGCTACTCAGCGGCTTCGTGGCCACGGAACGTTCCGTTCGAACACGGCCATCGACAGGGGAGTTGATTAGCGTACACGTAAGTTCTCGTTTTCAAAACGAAATACTGGACTACATATTTCGATGAGAATCCCCATGCCAGTACCGAGAATCAGCTGATTTGACGCCTCTTGACTAATGTACTGTATTGACGGTTGTATAACGTCAAAAAGAGTGAGCTTATGGTTTGTGGGTTTTAAGTGTCCGGTGGTGGTTCCACCACTAAGGCTATGTGGGGTGTCTTTGGAGCGGGTACATGCTTTTAAGTATCTGAGCCATATTGTGACATCAGACCTGAAGGACAACGCTGATTTTGAGCAAGAAAGGAGGGTGCTGTCGGCGAGGGCGAATATGATTGCCAGCAGGTTTGCTTGTAGCTCCAAGGATGTGAAGATCGCCTTGTTTCGAGCCTACTGCACATCTTTTTATACGAGTAGGCTATGGGTATCATATTTGCAGAAATCCTAAAGCGCTCTCCGCGTTCAATATAATAACGCGCTGAGGGCGCTGCTGCAGCTGCCTCGCTTCTGCAGCGCATTTAGAATGTTCGCAAGCATCCGCATTGACTGTTTTTATGCCAGCATGCGCGAGAGGGCAACCTCGATAGCGAGTAGAGTGCGGGGCAGTGGCAACAATCTTCTTACTGTTTTTGTCAACAGGTTGGACGGACCTTTCATGCAGCACTGGCAGGCCTTACATGCACCCGTATATCGGGCCCGGAGTAGGTAAAAATGTAAAATGTAAACGTTTTTTTCAGAAGAGCCCAAGATTGTGTGCTAGTTTAATTTGAATTTGATTTCAATATTAATTTTGGTTTTAATTTTAATTTTGATTATGATATTGATTTTAAATTTGACTTTAATTCTAAATTTGATTTTAGATTTTAATGGTGAATTTGATTTAAATATGGATTTTAACTTTGATTATAATTTTGATTTTAATAATGTAACGTAATTTGATTTCATTTTAATTTAATTTATGTACTGAGTGATATGGGTTAAGGCCTAAAATAAACGATAATAATAATAATTACTAGCTTTAGTCCTTGGCGTAGGCTCGCGTTGAATTCGGTTTCTTTCAGCTATGCACAACTGAATTGAAATTCCATCCATGGTCCAACGCCACATATGCTAGCCTTGAGAGTGGCTAGCGTTCACCTTTTTGTGACTTTGAATCTTTCATGTCAATCAAAGTGATTTTAGGGCTTGCGGGCTACTTTTTACACGACTGCCAAGGAAGTGTTGTTTTTCGCGGGTATCTTGTACTTTTCTTTGTAAATTTATTATAAACTCGTATCTTCCAAATGGGTGGATGGATTTCGACGATTAAGATATCATTAGATTTGTCTCTCTTAGTGTTCTTAGACAGGTGTAAAAAAATGGCGGATTTTTGGCGCTAAATTGTAAGTCGTTAAATTATTATTATTTTCAACCAAGCCTATCGAGTACGGTATCAGAATGAAGGAAAAATAAAAGAAATTAAACTTAGATTACAAAACACATTTCGTTTCTAGCCCTCCAGTAAGCCAAATGTCAAACAGACAGACATACCTACACGGTCAGAATGTATGGCACCAGATTTTTTTTTTAAATAACCGATGAGGAATTTCTGTGTAGGGGGCTCAGAATGATGTACTGAATACGTGGTAACCGTTTTCGCTTCGGTGTTCTCTTCCGACCCGTAAAATCGAACAATATTGAAAGCTCAGAAATAAACAAGATATCATCTGGACCAGACTACGCCGTTGTTAAAACAAATTCTACTTAAAAGGACTTAATTTTGCTGTATATGGGAAAATCCATTGTTATAATACCTTAATAATGTTGCGAAGTTATAAGGCCATCAGTCAGGCTACCAGTTGATTGCTGCCGACGAACAGCGCCTGGCTCATGCCCGACGACTTGGAATCTGGAAGGTCGTCATGACGCTTTACAAATATTTTTATCTCTTTTTACTAACAATGAAATTGGTCATCATAACATTTCATCAAATGTAACTCTTATCGAGTATCCCATTAAAAAACGATTGCTTTCCGTAGGACACCCGTACGAGTATTAATATTGCGCATTATTCTACTTACACGTTGTATTAACCATGTAAGCCATTGTCTTGCGTCTGATGTAAGCATCGCTCCTGAGAGCCTGGACCAGTGGAAATGACTATCACAATATTGACGACGACGACGACGACGACGACGACGACGACGACGACGACGTGTAATAATTTTTTTTTTCGTAGATTGGTCGTGCTATGTCCTCGGCAAAAAATTGCGTAGTCAGGTTTTGCGACGCGATTTTATTAGCAGTCTTAGCCTCTTGGTCCGCAGTTTTACACACGTGATACACCTTGCAGCGACAAACCACGTAAATAATTAGTCTAACTCACTTGTAAGTACGTACGGCTCGGCGACAAGACTACTTTATGTGTGAGCAGTTGTTTGCAGACAACCGCCAGTCTGTGTGTGTGACTGTAGTTAGGGGAACGGAACGGTTGATGGGTTGGCATTTTGGACCTGAAAAATATTAAAAACAGTCTGTTACTCATCGCAAGTCTGGGACGCAATTCAATTATTTCAATTCATTTGAGGTTATGAAATCTTTAGGTATTGTAGTGGTTATTGTCAATTTTGAAATCACTCGAGTTTGACTCGCTCTCGGATTCTATACTACAAAGTTGGCTATTTATTTATAAGTGCTTTTTAGGGTTCCGTACAAAACATAAAAAAAACGGAACGCTTAGAGGATCACTCGTGCGTCTGTCTGTACGTCTGACACAGCCAATTTGCTCCGAATCCACTGGACCAAATCCGGTGAAATTTGGGAGGATGGTGTAATCTTATGACCCAAACACAGATGTGTTTTTTTTAAATATGAGTCATTTTCGGGGGACAAATTAGAAAATTAAAAATAATGTTTTGCAAACCTTACTTTGTCTTATATCAAATGAAAGGGCTCGTTATGAAAATCTCTAAAATATTTTTGTAATTATTGTAAAATAAATAGTTTTGATTTTATTTATGAAAGAATACAACAATTGACCATACCCCCCCCTCCCCCCTTATCTCCGAAACTACTGAGCCTACAATTTTTAAATAAGTACAAAAAATATAGTTCATTACTTCAAGATTAAAGAAAACCTACAAGAATTCTATCAATTGAAAATAAAGTCATTTTCGGGGGCCAAATTAAAAAAATAATATCTTGACTTTGGCATTGTTCGGAACCCTCTTAACGACGACTTCAACTTGCACTTGGCCGGTTTTTGTCCCTAAGGATTAGAATAGGTAAGTCGTCAGAACTGTCATGGTTCTACCTAATGGATTAACTTTGAATATTATTTATTAGTCAGAAAAGAAAATATTACCTCTAAATACGGAAACACGTTTTTTTTAGGTATGGCTAATTTGAATGGATAAGAGAACCGTACAGTAAGTAGCTATGACAATTTTTATGGAATAACACAATTGCACACAAAGTATAGTTTCATTAGAAAGCGCAAAACTGTTACTCATCACGACATTGTTTTGTTATTAAATTGTTGCTGCAGAGTTTAGTAACAGTGGCGTCCACTTCTACATCAAGTGTTGTATGTTACAGTTGAAACCCGTTCTTAGTTAGAACGTTTTTTTTTCTAATTTAAACTAGTTTATACTAACTGCCTTTCTTACAACTAGTATTAAATGCTGTTCTAAAATGAATATCAGTGAAAACTAGTTCTAAATAGACAGAACGCGTTTAGTCGAAATGATTCAGTTAAAACTGTTTTATTTCATTTTATGTGTTTCTTGTTAAGCTGTTTTTCACTTTCCTTTTGTTGATTATTGAAATGACTTGAAATTATTATTGTTGCCATAGCATTTATTGTTATGTGTTTATGTTCTATCATAATTAATGTTCGTTCGTATAAATGAGATGATTCTTCCCCAGACGTGCTAAATTTCCATTAAAAAAAAGCATTCAAACTTACATGAACGTGTAAAATTACTGATTAACTATTTTTATATACATGATTTTTTTAAAACTATAACTGTACTCTACTCTATATCTTTTAATCGTTTTGACTCAGGACCTTAATTTTTATACACCTACTAGATATAGACTATAGACCTCAGTATCTGGCATAAATTTCAACTTGCTAGGTCCACCCGTTTCTGAGAAATTCAGTGCTGACACGGACAGACGGACAAGAGAGTGATCTTATAAGGGTTCCATTTTTTACCTTTTGAGGCACGGAACCCGAAAAATACGATCTTTAGGGTTTAATGATAACTTTTCGAGCATGAACTGCTAAATTTTGGGAATTGACTTGTTAAAAAAATACATCAAAATTTTAACGTAATTTAAATCTTTATCATAAATGATATTAATGATAGGAGCGAAAAACCCTTAATTCCTTTTTTTAAATTATTTTAGACATTTTAAAATGTGACTAGATACGCGCCAAAATCGGTCGCCATGTTGGTGACGTCACAATGCTAAAGGAATTGCTCATCAATACAGTGTGAATTTTCGTGAACTTTCAGCATTGGATTTTAGAATGAAAAATATGTCACGGCAGCTGTTTCTGCGTTCTTATTTTCGTAATTATTCATACAAAACACAATCAAAGTCTTGAAACTATTACTAAAAAAAACCATGTTGCAACATAACACTTCTTTTAATCGTGCTGACCGCAAACCCAAGTTTCGTCATCACGATTTAAAAGTCGCATTCGCAATTAAATCAAGTCTGGAAAAAGAGTTGATACTGAATACTGAAAACTCCTTGGTATAATTTCAAATAATAAATTATTTTATACCAACATTTTTAATAATTTAATTTAGTAATTATTCGACGCTTTTGGTTGATTTCAAGAGAAGGAGATTATAGTAATGAGAAATAAGTACAGAAATCTCTAAACATAAATTTAAATTAGGAATGCGCTCGTAATTCACATTTATGAGTATTTTTATTTACTACATCATTTATTTATTGTGAATTTTGTTTTGAAATAACTGAAGGTTGGATATAGTGCACCAAGGATCTGGGTAGGCATAGTTTTGATTGATCCACCAAAGATAAAAAAAAATTATAGCTCAACAGATTTTTACCATACCTACCAAATTTCTTCTCGCACTATATCCAACTAACCAATAGAACAAAAATAGTAAATTAAAATACAATGTAGTTTTGAACACCTAGTGCATTCCTAGTTTAAATTCTGATTTGGTAAAAATCGGCGCAAATTTAGCCATAGATCAATCAGTGATGTGTATTGTTGGGTTGATTTTAGTACGGTCTACAACGTACAAAAAAATATTAAGATTTTACCTTTATAAAAGCTTAAAACAATATTATAATAGTATATTTTATATCGAGGGACTTAACGATGCCATAATATACCTGAGGTGGTTTGACTCCCGAGCGTGCGAGGTATATTAAGTTGGCGTTTAGTCTCGAGGTGCAAACTGTACTTTTCACTTTGAGTCCGAGAAAAATAGTAAATTTAGTAAAAAAAGCATTTATTATTCCTCCAGTCCATAGAACTTTAAGTTCCTAAGTAAATCTTCTGCGATTTTGGCGGCAAAAGATTATCTTTTATGTCTTTTGCTCTTTGCTCGACGTCAAACTCTTTAACTGGACATTTTTCATAAATTTATTTAAAACCGAACAAATTTACACTCGACAAAAATTCTGAAATTTTCGTGGTCAGTTTTTTCTTCTAAACCAGTCACAGATTAACAATTTAAATTGCATGGCGCCACCTTCCTTGCGGAAAAACCATGGAACTAAAACTCTGAACATTTTCGCAATGAAGATGGTCCACACTCCACAGATAATAGTAGTATATTAACTGGCTGTTTGAGTTTGTCTATATCACATGAATGAAATTAAAAAACTAATTACTTTTCACTCCCTAGGGACTAAAGTGGTCACTTTAGTCCCGCTTCGTAGGGCTATATTTTCGTACTTTTAGAGCATGCGAAGTGAAATAATTTTTTTATTGTTTTTACGCTTAAAACAAAATTATCTAAATTTCCATCTGTCGGATTGTTTAAATTCCTTGATTTAATTACTCGAGTTAATCCAAGTACAAAAAAAAGAATCGATTGGAATAATCGCTTTCACACATAACAAAGATTAAAAAAAAAGGGTAGACATGCCATCAGTCATGTCTTCAAAGTCAGTATCGAATTCAATTTGAGTAAATGTAATAAATATATGTGTTATTGGTTCTGTGTTAGTAAATTACGCTGAGACCCGGGTATTTTCATGTTGTATAAAACATTTGGAATGATGTTTGTCATATTTGTTATCGAATCTATACGCGTCTGTGTGGTACACTGTGGAAAATAAAAATGTAAACACGCGAGAAACTTGCCGCGAAACTTCGACTTTACATTTCAAAATTCACCATTACCAAAACTCATTTAAATGGAACTATGAATGAATTCGTCATAATATAATTCAATGACGAGTTAATTATTCTCAACATAGTGGAGCTTGGTAGTCTGAAAACTAATTTTTTATGATTTTTAGCCTCGGTTCTCAAAATGGCGATGACCGTATTTAGGGACTTAGATATTATTAGGGTAAATTACGAATCTTGCGCGCTAAATATACAACATGTAACATAATTAACGCGCATCCTGAAATTACTTTGTTCAGAATCGTTTACTGAATCGATTTCTATAATTTTTAATATAGGTAATTTTTTATCCCAAAAATAATTAAAGCAACGTAATTTATAGCCACACTACCCCTGTATAGTCCAAGCAAACTGAAATGGACCGTAACTCAAGGCAATAAGACTTTTAAAAGTGCAGTTTTATTTGTATTCGGCCATTCAATACAAAATAAAGAAAAATGAACCTTTTTTCAAGTAAGTTAAAGTCGTTACAAATACAGTTAGGTAAACTTGGCGATTCAACCGCACGCACACATTAAACAGGCACTCGTTAAAGGACACAATAGATAAACCAACAAAATGCAAAATATGTCATACTTGTATTCGTTCCCTTTCTCGTGCAAATTAAAAACCTGGGATAGAGCGAGATAGCCACCATGACACCGGGTTGCGCCGGCGCCTACGATCAAGGCTAAACTTAAAGAAATGTAAACAATTTTAGTCAAGCGATGCCTACGAGTGCGCGATGTCTTTACAATAATTGACCCAAAATGTTCAGTGAAATGGTGACTAATGGTGGACTGTGGCACAGTGCAGTGTGGTGATAATGTGGTTCTAGCTGGCAGAACATTCAAGTCAACCAAAGGTTTGGCACTGGAGTAGACCGCAGGGTAGGACTATGTTAGCTGCTACTTCGTGGCCATGGAACGTTCCGTCCGAACACAGCCATCGACAGGGGAGCCGATTCTCGTACACGTACTCGTTTTCAAAACGAAATATGGGATTAATTCGATGAGAATCCCCAATCAGCTGATTTGACGACTTTTTTTTGTGGGGACGTATTAAATCGTTAGTTTAGTTTAAAAAATTGGATAGTGAACGCTTTTGATAAAAAATGACGAAGTGCTTTCTAAATTAAAACATCAATTAAGAAAACAGGCATTAAAATGTATTGAACATTTCTATTGAAGTTGAGTCGAACGACGACGTTAACAGCTGTCTCGAACGCGAGCGAATACCTACTAGGCTAGCAAGACTCACACAGTCGCATACGTAGGTATGAGACCTACGTATGCGACTGTGTGCGTTCGTTGATTTGTACTGTGACTACAACATTCTTCCGGAATTAGGAAAACTAATTGATTAAATAATCATTGCCTAGATATGTTTAATTAAAAATTCAGTGCATGTATTATGATTATAACATAATAAACTAATTGGGGTGTCTGAGGGTGTGCGTTAATTACGTTACATGTTGTATAACTTTTATTGGCGTTGACATAGGATCCTTTAATTCAAATCTCTTAATTAACGCACACTCATAGTATTTGATAATCAGAATATTAATTATAATAAGAATTATTGATATGTCAAAAAACTGTATCAGCTGTATGATAAGATGAGTAAACATTAACATTGTGACGTCATGCACGCGCTCGAGTTTCTTCGGGAACCGTTGGCGTGTTTTAGGTACTGGGTTCAAAGAATTACTTTTAATTTAAAATATATTTCTAATTAGAGCGAAATAAAAACTTGTATATGGTTTCTGCATTTATGACAAAATAATCTAGAATAATACTCAATTGGGACAAGAATGGTGATGAGATTTGAGGAACGTTTATGTGCAAAGTTTGTTGTTTATAACAATAGGAAAACGTTATCTGTTCCTTAATGCTGGAACTATACTTTATGATATTTACGAGCTACGCTGTACATGCCACTAACTTGCCCTACTTATAGTGAAACGTTGCAGTTTGTTTAATCCAACATTAATTGTACATTATTACTAAACTTGTTATTTTTAGTAGCAATCAAACCTTTATACCAATTGGCTGTCTAAACAATCAACATAACTTTCCTATACAACATCGACATAACATTGCCACTGTTGGAAGTTACGCGTTGTGTGATTCATATCTTCTACGGTCGCGAATCGGTTCTACTGGTCTCTCACAAGCGAGTCGCCCCAGTAACCAGATGAGAAGGCGCTTATCGTAGAAAAGTTGCACTATACCAAGAACCAGGAGCGTGGAGCAACAGCCGACACTCGGAACAGAAGAGTACATCTTGAAGTCAACAAGAAAAACAACATAAACAACATGTCGTCAGCAGATTAATACCAGAATCAGAACGAACTCTACGACAACATAAAAAAGATCGTAATAAATATCAAGAAAGATGGTTGGGACAGGAAAAACCCCGACTATTTCAAACGCCATAACGCAATGTTGGAAAACTTGTGGTCAGATTATCAATTCAATCATGACCGCACAGTCTACGGAACAAAAAGCAAGTCATCCCTACTTTGGGAATGACTCCTATAATCAAACGCTGCAGTGCTACAATGAAATAAAGGAGCTTATTATTCAACAACACCAACAACTCACGACCCTCACTCGTTCTCCAAGGGAGCACTCGGTACAAACAAAAACATTGGGAGGTGCCAACCAACAAATAGGAGAAGTTACCTCAGATCATGCAAGACAGGAACAAGAAGCCGTCAAGAATGAGGTGGCAGAACAAGCCAGGGATGCCAATCAAGATAATCAAAACCGAGAAACATCACCACCTCCTACTCGGCAAGAACAACAAAAAACTTCAAAAAGAGATTCGGTATCCAATAGCAAGCTGGACGACATGATGCGCAAAAATAAAACTAATTCTAGCAACCGCTGTAGTAAACATAGAAACAGCTGATGGGACCCAAATCAAGTTGCGAGCCCTCATCGATCAAGGGTCTCAGATATCGTTGATCACGGAACATGCCGCTCAACTTCTCGGTGTCAAGCGCGAGAGATGCAAAGGAGTCATCTTTAGGGTTGGACAGAAAGAAAACAACTGCAAAGGTATTGTTGAGGACAACAATTAATTGCAGTTCTGTATACAACGACTTCAAGTTCCAAACGTCTGTCTTCAATATGAACAACTTGAATAAGAACCAGCCAAATAAGACCTATGCAAAACCATCTTGGTCCCAAATACAGAACATCCATTTAGCAGATCCAGACTTCCATAACACCCGTCAGGTGGATTTACTATTAGGAGCAAACATTTATTCGCGAATCATGAATTTAATTCTGATTTTTATTTTAGATTTTAATGGTGAATTTGATTTAAATGCGAATTTTAACTTTGATTATAATTTTGATTATAATAATGTAACGTAATGTGATTTCATTTTAATTTAATTTATGTACTGAGTGATATGGGTTAAGGCCTGAAATAAACGATAGTAATAATAATTACTAGCTTAGCCCTTGGCGTAGGCTCGCGTTGAATTCGGTTTCTTTCAGATATGCGCAACTGAATTGAAATTCCATCCATGGTCCAACGCCACATATGCTAGCCTTGAGAGTGGCTAGCGTTCACCTTTTTGTGACTTTGAATCTTTCATGTCAATCAAAGTGATTTTAAGGCTTGCGGGCTACTTTTTACACGACTGCCAAGGAAGTGTTGTTTTTCGCGGGTATCTTGTACTTTTCTTTGTAAATTTATTATAAACTCGTATCTTCCAAATGGGTGGATGGATTTCGACGATTAAGATATCATTAGATTTGTCTCTCTTACTGTTCTTAGATAGGTGTAAAAAAAAACAAAATGGCGGATTTTTGGCGCTAAATTGTAAGTCGTTAAATTATTATTATTTTCAACCAAGCCTATCGAGTACGGTATCAGAATGAAGGAAAAATGAAGGAAATTAAACTTAGATTACAAAAAATATACCATTTGCAGTCTGGTTTTTTGATTCTTTTACGGCCGTTTTCTATAAGTTACGTATAAGTGTCGGTTTATGTGCCCTTTTCCGTAGCTATCGGTGTTTCTATTAATATCCTATACGTGTCACCTACCTGTCACTTGATTAATAGCAAAATCAAAGAAAGCTTTTCTATGACGTTTCGTTTCTAGTCATCCAGTAAGCCAAATGTCAAACAGACAGAGATAGCAAGTTTCCGAAACCGGCGCGTAAGTTATTGAAAATGGCCGTTAATTAAATTTTACATGTTGTTCGCTCGTTTTTAAGTAGGAACGAAAACGGATACCAAGTATTCAGTACCTCATTTTGAGCCCACCCCTAAATAGAAAATTTTCACAAAAGTACAATACCTACACGGTCAGAATGTATGGCAGCAGATTTTTTTTTTTAATAACCGATGATGAATTTCTGTGTAGGGGGCTCAAAATGATGTACTGAATACGTGGTAACCGTTTTCGCTTCGGTGTTCTCTTCCACCCCGTAAAATCGAACAATATTGAAAGCTCAGAAATAAACAAGATATCATCTGGACCAGACTACGCCGTTGTTGAAACAAATTCTACTTAAAAGGACTTCATTTTGCTGTTTATGGGAAAATCCATTGTTATAATACCTTAATAATGTTGCGAAGTTATAAGGCCATCAGTCAGGCTACCAGTTGATTGCTGCCGACGAACAGCGCCTGGCTCATGCCCGACGACTTGGAATCTGGAAGGTCGTCATGACGCTTTACAAATATTTTTATCTCTTTTTACTAACAATGAAATTGGTCATCATAACATTTCATCAAATGTAACTCTTATCGAGTATCCCATTAAAAAACGATTGCTTTCCGTAGGACACCCGTACGAGTATTAATATTGCGCATTATTCTACTTACACGTTGTATTAACCATGTAAGCCATTGTCTTGCGTCTGAGGTAAACATCGCTCCTGAGAGCCTGGACCAGTGGAAATGACTATCACAATATTGACGACGACGACGACGACGTGTGTCATAATTTTTTTTTTTTCGTAGATTGGTCGTGCTATGTCCTCGGCAAAAAATTGCGTAGTCAGGTTTTGCGACTCGATTTTATTAGCAGTCTTAGCCTCTTGGGCCGCAGTTTTACACACGTGATACACCTTGCAGCGACAAACAACGTAAATAATTAGTCTAACTCACTTGTAAGTACGTACGGCTCGGCGACAAGACTACTTTATGTGTGAGCAGTTGTTTGCAGACAACCGCCAGTCTGTGTGTGTGACTGTTGTGAGGGGAACGGAACGGTTGATGGGTTGGCATTTTGGACCTGAAAAATATTAAAAACAGTCTGTTACTCATCGCAAGTCTGGGACGCAATACAATTATTTCAATTCATTTGAGGTTATGAAATATTTTGGTATTGTAGTGGTTATTGTTAATTTTGAAATCACTCGAGTTTGACTCGCTCTCGGATTCTACTACTAAGTTGGCAATTTACTGTTATAAGTGCTTTTTAGGGTTCCGTACAAAACATAAAAAAACACGCTTAGAGGATCACTCGTGCGTCTGTCTGTACGTCTGACACAGCCAATTTGCTCCGAATCCACTGGACCAAATCCGGTGAAATTTGGTAGGATGGTGTAATCTTATGCCCCAAACACAGAAGTGTTTCTTTTAAATATGAGTCATTTTCGAGGGACAAATTAGAAAATTAATAAAAATGTTTTGCAAACCTTACTTTGTCTTATATCAAACTAGCTGACCCACGCAACTTCGTCCGCGTCACATTAGAGAGAAACCTACCTACTACCTACCTACTACCTACCTACTACCTACCTACTACCTACCTACTACCTACCTACTACCTACCTACTACCTACCTACTACCTACCTACTACCTACCTACTACCTACCTACTACCTACCTACTACCTACCTACTACCTACCTACTACCTACCTACTACCTACCTACTACCTACCTACTACCTACCTACTACCTACCTACTACCTACCTACTACCTACCTACTACCTACCTACTACCTACCTACTACCTACCTACTACCTACCTACTACCTACCTACTACCTACCTACTACCTACCTACTACCTACCTACTACCTACCTACTACCTACCTACTACCTACCTACTACCTACCTACTACCTACCTACTACCTACCTACTACCTACCTACTACCTACCTACTACCTACCTACTACCTACCTACTACCTACCTACTACCTACCTACTACCTACCTACTACCTACCTACTACCTACCTACTACCTACCTACTACCTACCTACTACCTACCTACTACCTACCTACTACCTACCTACTACCTACCTACTACCTACCTACTACCTACCTACTACCTACCTACTACCTACCTACTACCTACCTACTACCTACCTACTACCTACCTACTACCTACCTACTACCTACCTACTACCTACCTACTACCTACCTACTACCTACCTACTACCTACCTACTACCTACCTACTACCTACCTACTACCTACCTACTACCTACCTACTACCTACCTACTACCTACCTACTACCTACCTACTACCTACCTACTACCTACCTACTACCTACCTACTACCTACCTACTACCTACCTACTACCTACCTACTACCTACCTACTACCTACCTACTACCTACCTACTACCTACCTACTACCTACCTACTACCTACCTACTACCTACCTACTACCTACCTACTACCTACCTACTACCTACCTACTACCTACCTACTACCTACCTACTACCTACCTACTACCTACCTACTACCTACCTACTACCTACCTACTACCTACCTACTACCTACCTACTACCTACCTACTACCTACCTACTACCTACCTACTACCTACCTACTACCTACCTACTACCTACCTACTACCTACCTACTACCTACCTACTACCTACCTACTACCTACCTACTACCTACCTACTACCTACCTACTACCTACCTACTACCTACCTACCTACTACCTACCTAATACCTACCTACCACCTACCACCTACCTACTACCTACCTACCACCTACCTACTACCTACCAAAAAAAAAAAAAAACAAAAAAAAATATATATATATAATTCTCACGGAGCCCGAGACCTTTCCAACGAATGCAAAACCGTGGAAATCGGTTCGTGCGTTCTGGAGTTATAGCGTTAGGAAGGAAAACCCGACTTATTTTTATATAGTAGAGATGAAAGGGCTCGTTATGAAAATCTCTAAAATATTTTTGTAATTATTGTAAAATAAATAGTTTTGATATTATTTATGAAAGAAGACAACAATTGTCCATCCCCCCCTCCCCCCTTATCTCCGAAACTACTGAGCCTATAATTTTTAAATAAGTACAAAATATAGTTCATTTTTTCTAGATTAAAGAAAACCTATAAGAATTCTATCAATTGAAATTAAAGTCATTTTCGGGGCACAAATTAAAAAAATTATAATTTGACTTTGGCATTGTACGGAACCCTCTTAACGCGACTTCAACCTGCACTTAGCCGGTTTTTGTCCCTAGGCATTAGAATAGGTAAGTTGTCAGAACTGTCATGGTTCTACCAAATGGATTAACTTTGAGTATTATTTATGAGTCATAAAAGAAAAGATTACCTCTAAATACGGAAACACGTTTTTTTTTAGGTATGGCTAATTTGAATGGATAAGAGAACCGTACAGTAAGTAGCTATGACAATTTTTATGGAATAACACAATTGCACACAAAACTGTTACTCATCACGACATTGTTTTGTTATTAAACTGTTATTTAATTGTTGTTACAGAGTTTAGTAACAGTGGCGTCCACTTCTACATTTACACATTTTTTTTTCTAATTTAAACTAGTTTATACTAACTGCCTATCTAGTATTTAATGCTGTTCTAAAATGAATTTCAGTGAAAACTAGTTCTAAATAGACAGAACGCGTTTTGTCGAAATGATTCAGTTAAAACTGTTTTATTTCATTTTATGTGTTTCTTGAGCTGTTTTTCACTTTCCTTTTGTTGATTATTGAAATGACTTGAAATTATTATTGTTGCCATAGCATTTATTGTTATGTGTCTATGTTCTATCATAATTTATGTTCGTATTAGTGCGATGATTCTTCCTAAGGCGTGCTAAATTGCCATTAAAAAAAGCATTCAAACTTACTTGAACGTGCAAAATTACTGATTAACTATTTTTCTATACATGATTTTTTTAAACTATAACTGTACTCTACTCTATATCTTTAAATCGTTTTGACTCAGGACCTTGATTTTTATACACCTACTAGATATAGACTATAGACCTCAGTATCTGGTATAAATTTCAACTTGCTAGGTCCACCCCCCAGCTTGCAAAAAATAATCTTACAAATATCCCAAGAACATATTTTTTTCAGTCTTATATCACACTTACAGACACATATAAGTGTGGATTTGGGCGCACTTTATAAGTCTAATCACCCTTGCAATTGCCTTGTAATGGTCTCGCGAAGTGTATTTTCAAACTTACAAGACTCTTGCTGATGCTTTTATAATGACAAATAAACTTACAAGTGACTTACAATGGCGTGCTGTAAGGGTAAATAACCTTAAAGTCCTCTTAGTAATAAAATACTATTTTAAGAGTAATATCGCTTATAGTCCTCTTTGTGATCTTCTAATAAGAGTGTTATCACGAACCGCGAAATCCTTGGAACTTTTGGGAAAATAATAAAGTATTAAATTTAAATTTATATTTCCTACAAAAGGCTAGTGTGTATATTTTCTAATTTCTTACTCATGTATTTGTCACGCACTAAGTATATGCGATTATTAGGTTGCGAAGTAGTTTTTCTCGATTACTTTGAAATTTTAATAAGAATATCTTCACGGGCCCTTTCAGAAATGTTTCTTTTACTTTATATATTTGTTAATTATTTGTAAAATAATATCATTACGACCAACCGCGACTTATAAGTGCTTTATTAGAGCAATATAAGTCCAGTACTCTTGTCTAAGGTTTATAACGCACTCGTAAAAGTCAAATTAAACGTAAAACCACTGTCTACGCGGCCATGTTGCTTATATTTTTAGGGTTCCGTAATATGTAAAAGCAAGCCAAACGACGAAGTCGAAGGATCTAATATAAAATTAATGAAAATGTGTACTAAATATTAAAATAGTCTATTACCTGATTTTATAACAATTTCTGGAGTCAACACAACAAAGAAAATAAATAACCCTTAATAGGGAATGGTTGTAGACCTTTTAAAGTGTTACTACTCTTTATTATATCTTAGGTGAGATCAATAAAACACTTAAGTAGTAAGGTAAGTAAGGTAAGTCTAATAAAACACTTAGTGTAATCACTTCTAAGGTTGAATGTACTTATAAAATGAATTTACAAGTATTAAATAAGAATCAAAGGCAATTAGACTTGTAAAAGGAGCTTATAATACCACTGCTCTTATTAATATTATATAACATTTTCTTAAATATGTCTATAAGACCATGTTACAAGTGTGAATGCTCTTAAAACCTAAATAGACTTATAAAATGGCACTATAAGAGTTCCTGCCTTAATCAGAACACATATAAACCTTATATAAAACCATAGCTCTTACAAGATTTTGTTTATAAGGGTATTAAGAGTTTCTGACTTAATCAGAACACGTATAAACCTTGTATGAAACCATCGCTCTGAAAGCTTTTGTTTGTAAGGGTATTTTGCTAGCAGGGCCGTTCCTGAGAAAATCGGTGGTGACACACGGACAGACGGACAAGAGAGTGATCTTATAAGGGTTCCATTTTTTACCTTTTGAGGTACGGAACCCGAAAAATACGATCTTTAGGGTTTAATGATAACTTTTCGAGCATGAACTGCTCAGCTTTGGGAATTAACTTGTTAAAAAAATACATCAAAATTTTAATGTAATTTAAATCGTTATCATAAATTATATTAATGATAGGAGCGAAAAACTCTTAATTCCTTTTTTTTAATTATTTTAGACATTTTAAAATGTGACTAGATACGCGCCAAAATCGGTCGCCATGTTGGTGACGTCACAATGCTAAAGGAATTGCTCAACAATACAGTGTGAATTTTCGTGAACTTTCAGCATTAGATTTTAAAATGAAAAATATGTCACGGCAGCTGTTTCATACGATAAATTTGTAGTGAATAACTACAATAATGAATTGAGGTCGGTAAAACGACATGAGTCTATTGCCAAATATGCGTGAAATACATATACACTACACCCTTCCAAAAAATAGGTAACGTAAATGCACTGGAAATATTGTACATAAACAAGCTTCTCGTTTGCTAGTAAAACTCGAATGGTCAAAATGAAAACAGTAACATTCTATCTGCGTTCTTATTTTCGTAATTATTCATACAAAACACAATCAAAGTCTTGAAACTATTACTAAAAAAAACCATGTTGCAACATAACACTTCTTATAATCGTGCTGACCGCAAACCCAAATTTCGTCATCACGATTAAAAAGTTGCATTCGCAATTAAATCAAGTCTGGAAAAAGAGTTGATACTGAATACTGAAAACTCCTTGGTATAATTTCAAATAATAAATTATTTTATACCACATTTTTAATAATTTAATTTAGTAATTATTCGACGCTTTTGGTTGATTTCAAGAGAAGGAGATTATAATAATGAGAAATAAGTACAGAAATCTCTAATACATAAAAAAAAATCAAAATGCTTGCGACTACGGCTAAATTCGCGTCGATTTTTAAGATTCAAAATTTAAATTAGGAATGCGCTCGCAATTCACATTTATAAATCATTTATTTATTGTGAATTTTGTTTTGAAATAACTGAAGGTTGGATATAGTGCACCAAGGATCTGGGTAGGCATCGTTTTGATTGATCCACCAAAGATAAATAAATATTATAGCTCAACAGATTTTTACCATACCTACCAAAATTCTTGGCGCTCTATATCCAACTAACCAATAGAAAAAAAATTAGTAAATTAAAATACAGTGTAATTTTGAACAGCGAGTGCATTCCTAATTTAAATTCTGATTTGGTAAAAATCAGCGCAAATTTAGCCATAGATCAATCTGTGCTGTATATTGTTGGGTTGACTTTAGTACGGTCTACAACGTACAAAAAAATATTAAGATTACCTTTATAAAAGCTTAAAACAATATTATAATAGTATATTTTATATCAAGGGACTTAACGAAGCCATAATATACCTGAGGTGGTTTGATTACCGAGCGTGCGAGGGAGTCAATGAAACCGAGGGTATATTAAGTTGGCGTTTAGTCTCGAAGTGCAAACTGTATTTTTCACTTTGAGTGCGAGAAAAATAGTAAATTTAGTAAAAAAACATTTATTATTCCTCCAGTCCATAGAACTTTCGTAAGTTTCTAAGTAAATCTTCTACGATTTTGGCGGCAAAAGATATTATCTATTATGTCTTTTGCTCTTTGCTCGACGTCAAACTCTTCAACCGGACATTCTTCATAAATTTATTTAAAACCGAACAAATTACACTCGACAAAAATTCTAAAATTTTCGTGGTCAGTTTTTTCTTCTAAACCAGTCACAGATTAACAATTTAAATTGCATGGCGCCACCTTCCTTGCGGAAAAACCATGGAACTAAAACTCTCAACATTTTCGCATTGAAGATGGTCCACACTCCACAGATAATAGTAGTATATTAACTGGCTGTTTGAGTTTGTCTATATCACATGAAGGAAATTAAAAAACTAATTACTTTTCACTCCCTACGGACTAAAGTGGTCACTTTAGTCCCGCTTCGTTGGGCTATTTTGGCGTACTTTTAGAGCATGCGAAGTGAAATATTTTTTTATTGTTTTTACGCTTAAAACAAAATTATTTAAATTTCCTTCTTTCGGATTTTTTAAATTCCTTGATTAATTACTCGAGTTAATCCAAATTTACAAAAAAAAAGAATCGATTGGAATAATCGCTTTCACACATAACAAAGATTTAAAAAAAGGGTAGACATGTCATCAGTCATGTCTTCAAAGTCAGTATCGAATTCAATTTGAGTAAATGTAATGAATATTACGTGTTATTGGTTCTGTGTTAGTAAATTACGCTAAGACCCGGGTATTTTCATGTTGTATAAAACATTTGGAATGATGTTTGTCATATTTGTTATCGAATCTATACGCGTCTGTGTGGTACACTGTGGAAAATAAAAATGTAAACACGCAAGAAACTTGCCGCGAAACTTCGACTTTACATTTCAAAATTCACCATTACCATACCTCATTTAAATGGAACTATTATTTTATTTATTATTTATCATTTATTTTCTCTTCACAAAGATGACTTAAAGTTAATGTGTGCAATATAATGTCTAGCTGTCCTTCAACCTTTGTGAGAGGCTGGTGCCTGATGTAGGTTTTGGGAAAAACCTGTGTTACAGGTCACCAGGCCCCTTCCAGGCTAGAACTAGCTTTTAACGAGATAACGTGTAAGAGTTAAACAATAAGCAAACAATATTAAAAACAAAGAAGAAGTTAAATAATATGAATAACAAAAACATAAAAAGTAATAACAATAAAAGAAATGCCTACCAATAATCTTGCAGAAGTTTTGGAGTCATGTGTGAGAGGAGCATGTATCTTGTGTGAAGTGTTAGACTTGTAGGAGATGTATGTGTAATTCAAATGAGCAGTGTATGAGTGAGGGAGACTTATGTGGAGTAAGTGCAGCGAGAGTTGTTTTTAAATAGTAGCAATTGTAAAGCGAATGGTAGGTGAGAAACAGTTTGTATGTGTTGGAGTGGTCAGAATTAGTTTTATTTCAGAACGGTCAAGAGATTTTCAGTTTTTTGATAATCAACGTTTTTAAGTATTTTTTTATTTCTTTGTTACAGACGGATCTAGTTTTAGGATAAAGGTTAAGGTAACGGTAAGGGTAAGGTATTCAACTTATTGTAAAGAAAATGACCAAGAAAGCAGGGAGTGTAGATTTGAATTGAGCTGTGGGACATACCCTTCACTTTCGCCGGTTGTCTTTAAGTAGTTTAGCGTCAAACTGCATCTGGGAATGTTTTTTAAGTAACGTATGTAGTATGAAAGTTAGTCTAACTGTGAGAGTGTCCCACTCTTTGTACAGGTCAATAGTCGGAAAACGAAAGGGGAGACCTGCTCCAACCTTGAGTATGGCACGCTGTGCCCTTTCTACTGCAATGAGATGTGTTTTTGCGGCACCTCCCCATGATGTGATGCAGTAATCAATTAGCGATTGGCACAGTGCAAAGTAGACCATCTTAATAGTCTTCCGTTCGGCCGAGTGTCTTAGGGTTTTGAAAAGTTATAAAACTTTTCGCAACCTGGTCACGAACTATGAATGAATTCGTCATAATATAATTCAATGACGAGTTAATTATTCTCAACATAGTGGAGCTTGGAAGTCTGAAAACATTTTTTTTATGATTTCTAGCCTCGGTTCTCAAAATGGCGATGACCGTATTTAGAGACTTGGATATTATTAGGGTATAATACGAATCTAGCGCGCTAAATATATAACTTTTAATGGCGTTGACATAGGATCCCTTAATTCAACTCTCTTAATTAACGCACACTCATAGTACACTCGAGAGCAATGAATCCGGGTCACTTAAAGAATGTTAAAAATCTCGGAAACTAAAAATGATATGTTAATGCAATAAATTGTATTTAATAGACAATGTAATACTCCTTAAATGAAAGTAAAAAAAATATGAGTCACCATACATTTTATTAACACAAAATTACATAAAGAAAAAAACTGCTGATCTCTCCTTAAAACAAAAATAGGAAACATGAAATTTTTGAACTTTATTACGATTTTCTTGAATTTTAATACTTCGTATTGCCTCCTCGTGCTTCCATTACTGCGTTTACGCGGTTTGGCATGCTGTACACCAAGTTCCTTATACGATTTTGGGGAATATTCTCCCATTCCTCTGTGAGAGCAATTTTGAGCTCACGAAGCGTGATTGGGGGAGGGTTTCGTTGTTTTACGCATTTGCCTAGCTCGTCCCAAGCATGCTCGATCGGGTTGATATCCGGGCTGCGCGCTGGCCACTCCATACGAGTAATGTTCATCTCTTGAAGGTAGTCATTCACAATCCTACCTGTATGAGGTCGGGCATTGTCATGCATAAATATAGCATCCTCACCTAAATTGACCATAAATGGACCAACGTGATCATTGAGGATTTCTTCCACATATCTTACGCTAGTTAAAGAGCCGTTTTCTATGATCACCAGCTCTGTGCGACTTTCAGAAGAAATTCCGGCCCACACAAGTACAGACCCCGTAGGCTACTTTTTCTTCGATGCATGCTTGCTTGAATCTTTCCCCTGGTCTTCGATACACTCTGTGTCTTCCATCGTGCTTGTAGAGCATAAATTTTTATTCGTCGGAGAACATAACTTTTGACCAATCTTCAATACTCCAATTTACGTGGCTCTGGGCATATCTTAGTCTTGAAATACGATGCCCACGCTCCAGTTTAGGGCCGTTTGCAGGTCTAAGGGGTTTTAAGTTAGATTCAGCAAGCCGGCGTCTTACTGTCCATGCACTTGGGTTACTTCCTCCGAGGCGTCGAAACTGATTTGTGAGTTCAGTTCCTGTGAGAAAGCGATTTCGAAGCATGGTGTTCACCAAGTATCGGTCTTCTCGTGCTGTGGTACACCTGGTTCTGCCCGTTCCTGGTCTGCTTAGGTTAGAACCAGTTTCTTCGTAACGTCGGAGAACTCTTTGTACTGTTGACAGCGACACACCGACAGTCCTGGCTGCATCGCGCTGACTCCGGCCGGTTTCCAGCATTGTAAGTATTCTGGTGCATTCTTCAGGCGTAAGCGACATAATTTCAGCTTGAATAATGAATATAGAGCACTATCAACATGGTTTATGTACCCACATAAATGACAGATTACAAACAAAAGCAAAACCAAATGCTGTAATTTCGTAGTTCCATCTTCGAAAGTGGCCCTTTTTCAAATTTGATTTTTTTATGATATAACTATACAATAACTAAGAAGTTTTAATACCTTCATTTAAGGAGTATTACATTGTCTATTAAATATAATTTATTGCATTAACCTAGCATTTTTAGTTTCCGAGATTTTTAGGATTCTTTAAGTGACCCGGATTCATTGCTCTCGAGTGTATTTGATAATCAGAATATTAATTATAATAAGAATTATTGATATGTCAAAAAACTGTATCAGCTGTATGATAAGATGAGTAAACATTAACATTGTGACGTCATGCACGCGCTCGAGTTTCTTCGGGAACCGTCGGCGTGTTTTCGGTACTGGGTTCAAAGAATTATTTTTAATTTAAAATGTCTTTCTAATTAGAGCGAAATAAAAACTTGTATATGGTTTCAGCATTTATGACAAAAAAAATCTAGAATAATACTCAATTGGGACAAGAATGGTAATGAGATTTGAGGAACGTTTATGAGCAAACTTTGTTTTTTAAAACCGTATCCTATCCGTGTCACCTACCTGTCACTTGATTCATAGCAAAATCAAAGAAAGCTTTTCTATGACGTTTTGTTTCTAGCCGTCCAGTAAGCAAAATGTCAAACAGACAGAGATAGCAAGTTTCCGAAACCGGCGCGTAAGTTATTGAAAATGGCCGTTAATTAAATTTTACATGTTGTTCTCTCGTTTTTAAGTAGGAACGAAAACGGATACCAAGTATTCAGTACCTGATTTTGAGCCCACCCCTAAATAGAAAATTTTCACAAAAGTACAATACCTACACGGTCAGAATGTATGGCAGCAGATTTTTTTTTTTAATAACCGATGATGTATTTCTGTGTAGGGGGCTCAAAATGATGTACTGAATACGTGGTAACCGTTTTCGCTTCGGTGTTCTCTTCCACCCCGTAAAATCGAACAATATTGAAAGCTCAGAAATAAACAAGATATCATCTGGACCAGACTACGCCGTTGTTGAAACAAATTCTACTTAAAAGGACTTCATTTTGCTGTATATGGGAAAATCCATTGTTATAATACCTTAATAATGTTGCGAAGTTATAAGGCCATCAGTCAGGCTACCAGTTGATTGCTGCCGACGAACAGCACCTGGCTCATGCCCGACGACTTGGAATCTGGAAGTTCGTCATGACGCTTTACAATTTTTTTTATCTCTTTTTACTAACAATGAAATTGGTCATCATAACAATTCATCAAATGTAACTCTTATCGAGTATCCCATTAAAAAACGATTGCTTTCCGTAGGACACCCGTACGAGTATTAATATTGCGCATTATTCTACTTACACGTTGTATTAACCTTGTAAGCCATTGTCTTGCGTCTGAGGTAAACATCGCTCCTGAGAGCCTGGACCAGTGGAAATGACTATCACAATATTGACGATGACGACGACGACGTGTGTCATAAATTTTTTTTTCGTAGATTGGTCGTGCTATGTCCTCGGCAAAAAATTGCGTAGTCAGGTTTTGCGACGCGATTTTATTAGCAGTCTTATCCTCTTGGGCCGCAGTTTTACACACGTGATACACCTTGCAGCGACAAACAACGTAAATAATTAGTCTAACTCACTTGTAAGTACGTACGGCTCGGCGACAAGACTACTTTATGTGTGAGCAGTTGTTTGCAGTCAACCGCCAGTCTGTGTGTGTGACTGTAGTTAGGGGAACGGAACGGTTGATGGGTTGGCATTTTGGACCTGAAAAATATTAAAAACAGTCTGTTACTCATCGCAAGTCTGGGACGCAATTCAATTCATTTGAGGTTATGAAATCTTTATGTATATTATTATTGTCAATTTTGAAATCACTCGAGTTTGACTCGTTCTCGGGTTCTATACTACCACAGATTATATAATACTTCGTACAGATACCCAATCCCATACAAAGAAAAGAAACCTCCCTAAGTCCGGCAATCGTTCGGGTTGTTTTCTAGTCTCTATTACTTAGACAGATGGCAGCACCGTACGTCGTCGCACGTCTCACTAATTACCTCAGAGTGGAGTTTTACAACGCCATCTAGGAGTCCACCTAGATACTACGTTCTATCGATACAAAGTGGCATCGATTTAACTAGATGGCGCTGTGTTTATATAGATTCTCACCAACGCACCGTGATCCGTGCCCTCAAGGACGAGTTGGTAATAATACAAAAAACCGGCCAAGTGCGAGTCGGACTCGCGCACAAAGGGTTCCGTACCATTATGTATACAACATTAGACAAAATGGCAAAAAAACACGTTTGGTGTTTATGAGCCTGTTACATACACGCATAGCACCTAAAACGCTGACCGCGCGTTAGCCTAATTACCGCGGATTGCACCTTGCACCAGCGGAGACACGAGGCGCCGACGCAGCTCAACGTGATGCACCCCGGCACCAGACATCGCGGCCTTCGCGAAATCGTCACTTTTGGCACAGCATCGGTCAACTGTTGACTATCTAGCTCATAATTAATATTGTAATTTTCGTAATTAAATTCAGTTTTCGTAAATTTTGTATTTCTTTCAATCCTCCGGCTACAGCCTTTGTAATTAGCCTGCCATACATATTTGTTTTATTTTGGTTTAAGTATTTATTTTTAAATTGAATATACAACTAAGAAAGAAGCGTCTATCTGTTGCCGTTATTAACGAGCAAAAGAATCACGTTTGTTGTATGTGAGCCCCTCTGAAATATTAATTTTATTCCGCTTTTTGTATTTGTTGATATAGCGTCAACAGAAATACATCATCTGTGGAAATTTAAACTGTCTAGCTATCACGGTTCATGAGATACAGCCTGGTGACAGACAGACGGACAGACAAACATTGGAGTCTTAGTAATAGGGTCCCGTTTTTACCCTTTGGGTACGTACGGAACCCTAAAAATGTCTTCGAGTGGGCGAAACAGTTTCATTTGTGTGAATGAGCTAGCACTATACACGCTGCGGTGATTGAGTCTTCATGTGTTTTTGAGTAATTCAATGCATACAGAGCCCTCTTACATTTCGGCGTTACGCAAATTTAGGTATTTTACGCATTGAGCGGGCGGCGACCTACGTGATACTTTCATTTATAATAATATCTATTTACTTGCTCTCACTAATATATTGCGACTATGGCGACTAAACAATCTTGATCCACTGTAATACAAGTTTTCGGTGAACGGAAAAACTTTTGATGTGACAATTTTTTGTTATTTAATATTATTATAATTCGTATTAATATATTTTCATTACTTATTAAAGTGTTGAAATAAGTATATATAAATATTCTAATTGTGACGCAGTAACCTAACGTTGATAACCAACATCCGTAGCATAGTGATCTGAAAATCGTGCTTCAGAACTCATAGAAGTCGTAATAATTATGCTACTATCGATACTATGAAAGTACGTGATATTCGTATTATTTTAACGTTTCAATTACTGCTACATTTTAAATACGCGGTTAGAAACGAACGTGTTTTACAAGCAATCAGGTTTTAAATAGGTAAAAAGATAATTTAGCATCCAAAATTTCTGCTCCCTAGGCAGACAAATATCTGTTTAATATATTTTATGTGTACCTACGTAAATAAATAAATAGTACGGTTAAAACCAGTTTAAATAAATAATTATTTTATTTAGTGCTGTCAAATACCATATTTTTTAACGATCTAAAACTGCAGTCTTAATTTACGATGTTCCATCACACAAAAGCAGCGCCTATACAACAATCGACGCACACTACGATAATACGGACACGAGGAAACGCCAGGGTAGCCCGCGAAATTTTATTTTGCAATGCAATGTGCATGTCAGTGTCAGCCTGTCTGTATGTTGAACAAAATGTATGATTCGCGACCGTATGTATTTACAGAATTATAATAGTTAAAATCGTCAATACATTCCCATTGAATAACCATTTCATGAAAAGATCATTCAATGGGATTAAATGAACTAAGAAGGTTGTATTGATGATTTTAAGGTGAAAGCGTCAGGCTTGCCCGCGAAATTCAAATTTTCTTACGTTTTTTTGCAATTTGTAGACCAGTGCTAGGTTGTTAGTTGATTAAAATATTGTTTGCGACTGTAAGACGTATGTAGTTACAGAATTATAATCATCAAAATCATCAATACAACCTTCCAAGTTCATAAAAGTCGAGGAATGACTTGACTTGAATGACTCGGAGGGTTGTATTGATGAGCACTGGTCTACAAATTGCAAAAAACGTAAGAAAATTTGAATTTCGCGGGCAACCCTGGAGCATCCACCTTAATGATCACAATTCTGTAACTAGGTACCTACAAACATGTTACGGCCGCGAATCATATTTTTTAAATAACAAGGTGACACTGACCTGCAAAAGGTAATCTGCGTAAGATAAATTTACTAGTGTGCCATTTGCGCAGCTTTACGATAGATGTTCCGAACTGCTTTAGAGCAGGCCGTCACTTGCAGCTCATAATACTCAAATATCTATATATATATATATATATACAGGGTGGAATTTTGTAATGTCACCTGAAAGGAAAGTATTCTTAATACTGCAGATAGAAAATTTTATTCAAAGGAAACATTCCTTTATTTTTTAAAACTGTATTCAAGGTTTCTGAAAATTCTCTTCTCCCACACCCGGGAATGGAACCGGCTAAAATCTGAAAAAATTTTACCCTGTACTTTTATTGCATCGATCGTTAGGGTCACTTATAAGGATGAAATCTGTCTAACAAACATGATAAATTAAATGAAAGGAAAACCAGGCAATCTGAAGTTACAAATTCAATGAATCAACATAAAACTCTTTAACTAACATCCATCTTTTGTAATGCAGACTCCTTTGCGACATACTCGTAGCTGCGTGTATGAGGTAATTAAAGTATGAAATGTTAGATTAAAATTTGAAAATTAGATTGTCATAGTTGTTATTCACATTTGATTGTTTTTACAACTCATTTCACATTTTGTCTCACGGTGAAAATGGCTTATCAAGGACAGTTTGATTTAATGGAAGCTTATTTTTTAAATAACAAAAACGTGAATCCAGCTCTGCGGTGGTATGGAGAGAGATATCAAGACCGACAGGCACCAACTCGGTTCGTATTGTAAAGAATGGTAGAAAATTTAAAGAATACGGGTGGTTTCAAGAAGAGACGGCAAACTATTCAGCAAAACTATTTCGATTTTGAACTAGATGTTTTAACATACTTTGAATCATTTCCGAAGGCTTCAAGTAGAGATGCTGCCGATGAATTAGGAACAACCCACACTCGCGTACTTAAAGTGCTGAAAAAGTATAAGTATAAATGCTATCGTGAAGGTCGGTTGGTGCAAAAATTGCATATTGGGGATCGTGAGAGACGATTACAATTTTGTGAAAACATGCTTGGAGAAATTGACCGAAACCCTAATTTTTTGAGGAACATTGTATGGTCTGACGAAACCAACTTCAGCAATAATGGCATGTACAATCGCCGCAATAACCATTATTGGTCTCGAATGAAACCTGTTCGTGTTCATGGAACTAACAATCAAGTAAGATTTTCTTTCAACGTTTGGTGCGGAATTATGAGAAATAATGTAGGGTTAGTCCACGTGTACGAAGGACATTTAAACACTGTCAAGTATATTGATATACTGGATCTCTTAAGAAACGAGTTAAATGGTTTCCCCGAGGAAGAGCGAAACCAAATAATTCTACAGCACGATGGTGCTCTAGCACATAACAGCAGAATCACTACTGCCTACATTATTAACCATTTTAATACCTGGATTGGTACAAACGGCACAATCAGATGACCTGCGAGATCGCCAGATCTCACCCCATTAGGTTTTTTTTTTGTGGAGATATGTAAAAAATCAAATTTACATGAAATCTTATGCGAATAACAACGAGTAGAGAGTTGAAGTTCAGAATACGATTTATAATATTCACCACAACACTTTATTAAAGGTTACTAGAAATGAATTCGTTAAAAGAATAGATTTGTGTATCGAAGAGAATGGAGCCCATTTCGAGCAACTAATTAGTTAGTTTACCATTTTTTGTAAATAATTAAATTAATTTAAGATTTCCTGGTTTTCCTTTCATTTAATTTATCATGTTTTTTAGAGAGATTTCATCCTTATAATTGACCCTAACGATCGATGCAATAAAAGTACAGGGTACAATTTTTCAGATTTTAGCCGGTTCGATTCCCGGGTGTGGGAGAAGAGAATTTTCGAAAATCCTTGAATGCAGTTTGCTTTCTATCAAAAAATAAAGGAATGTTTCCTTTAAGTAAAATTTTCTAGAGACGGAAGGACGGCGAGCTAGCCCATAGCTCCCCGTCCACAGGCCCGCGCCTACGGTTTCCGGAAGCCACCACGTGGCCCCCGACGCCCGGGGCGACTCCCGCGGCGGCCAGGACGTGTGGATCTTTCCCTATCACGTTCTGCCACCTCCTTCGCTAGCATGACTGCTTCGCAGAAGGAGGTGACGGCGTCCCATTCCGTCTCGCTCCGGACCATGGCACGAACTAGGGCCGGAAGCGAGAGGTCGCCGCCGCCGATCGCCACCTCGAGGACACGGCGGTGCTCCACCCAAGCAGGGCACACCTCCACAGTGTGCTCCACCGTGTCCTCCGGTCGATCCTCGCAGTGATAGCACCCGGGCGTTTCCTTCCGCCCGATTTGGTGCAGGAACTTACCGAAACAACCGTGTCCGGTAAGAACCTGCGTCAGGCGGAAGGTGAGGACGCCGTGGCGTCCCTCCAGCCACTCCTCAAAGAGGGGACTTACCGCCACTATTGTGGCGTGCCCTGCACGGGGTTGCGACAGTCGCTCTCTCCATGTCGCCATGAGATCACGCTGGAAGTCCGTCCGCTGAGCGACAATTTGCCGCGGCAGCAGAGTTTCCCCCCGGCGTAGCGCCTCCGCGCGCCACTCATGTAGGCGCGCGAGGACTATTGCCTCGGCAAGGAGGTTCGCCGCCTCGCGGGAGATCGTGTGGTACCCCTGGACCAGCCTCACGGCTACCACCTTCTGGGGCGCGTTCAAATGGTGGCCCTCGCGCGCCGTAGGCGCCACCGTTGGCGCGGGCCTGTGGACGGGGAGCTATGGGCTAGCTCGCCGTCCGCCCGTCTGAATGAAGACAGGCCGTGTCGACGGCACGTTCGTGTTCCACGCGCGCCTCAAAGAGAGTCAGCAATAGGGAAGGGGTCGGCAAGGGCCGAAGCCTGCCGGGGCTGCGGGACTATTCGAAAGAGATACCGTGGCCCCGGAACACAAAGGGCGATGAAGGAACATGGATGGGTTTTAGTCAGTAAAAGTCTGACACTCCCTTTCTGCTCCGCCTAGAGCAGGAGGAGTCATTTGATGATTCCCAATCCGAAAAAAAAAGGTCATAATGCAGCTTTTTTGGGACGTAAATAACATTTGCATATTGATAGTTTCCTCAGAATATTATAACGCCAATCCTTAAACCGACAATAAAACCGCATTCAATAGGTAGGTATAATTGGTGCAAGTTTGTAGAGCGCGTAAGCCTAGGAATTGTTTTTTTTTTTGTATTCAAAAGCTTTGTTTATTCTTTTCAATGGAGATTTTTATCAATTGTTACACCTAGAAATTTTGTAGCCTACTTTTGTATAAAACCAATCTTTGATAATTGATAGGTACTTTACCTATTGGGGTTTGGTGATGTTGTCGTTGAATAAAAAACTTAACTTATGTTTTAGGTTAGGTTTAGATGACGTTATAAACCGATCCTTGATAATTAATATTAGGGTTTGGTGATGTTCAACGTTGAATGAAAAACATAACTTTCGGCGTTGTTTTCAAATGATGCTGTATTGCCTGTTGTCCGCGACCTTCGTCCGCGTGAAATAATTATAAAAATAGTAGGTACCTACTTCACCATTTAAATCGTACCTCCCTATTTTGTGAAAAATGACAAGGGTTTTATTTTTTTTGCACGGAGACTTAATTATTATTCTAAAATAAAAGTAGGTACCTAGTCTTAGTTCATTGATGTATTAAAAGGCGGCCTCCTTTTAATACATCAATGCCTAAGTTACTCTTTATAACAACAGTTATCTGCCAGTTAGTCCCGTCAAACGCCGAAACACAGACAGATAAACAAAGATAAAAATAAAATAAAATATAGGTATTCATTCAGTACAAAAATACACTTCAATTTTATTTATTTGTTTAGATTCTCTTAATCCAACATTGAGTTTTACGTGTGCGTTCAAGAACAAGTAATAACAATAGGTACCTACGACAACAAAAAATATCTCGCTCGAGTTTTTACTGTGCTCAAGTAATAACTCACTCACACAAACGAAGCTTTTCCGTTCCGCATGTGAGGTAAATTGAGTAAAACGCCATCTATAGCAAATAGGTCTAAACAAAATGATTTACAGATGGGTGACTTTTGACAACTTTATCAATCTATGGGTTCAAATTGAAGTAAAAGCCCTCATTTATCTTTTTTGTTGAAATAACGCGATTTATGAGTGTAAATAGTGTTGGGAAGAAATGAGGTCTTACGAAGTATTATGAAGAAATGAGGTTGTACGCAGCACTTGTAACTTCTATGAAAAGAGGTGACACTGACAGACGACATGGAATGGTGACTGGTCGCGAGAGACTCCAATTAAAAAGGGCTGTGAGGTTTTTATTGTTGTTTATTGTATTTTCCTATTTTGTATGCTTACTTGCTATTTTTCTAAACAATTACGTGTTGGTTGAGTTCGTTATAAAGTATGGCGGTTTAAGTTAGTTTCTGTGGTTGATATTTTGTTCCAAGTTAGAATAAACGGTTGTATTCGTTATTCTGTGAACCTCGTTGACTTATTTTGAACATTTTCACTTCTGGATGCTAAATATAGATAAAGTTGCATTAAACAAGGAACATTTGATTTTTACTAATCTTATTTCGGCCGAAATCTACCGTTTAACGCATTTTAGTGATTGTTAATTTCATTACTGTTACCTATGCTGCCATCTATTGATTTTTTTCAAGACTAATTATAATTTGTTCGGGTTGAGACCCCGTGATACTACTAAGTTGGCTTTTTACTGCTATAAGTGCTTTTTAGGGTTCCGTACAAAAAATGGAAAAAAAAAAAAAACGGAACCCTTAGAGGATCACTCGTGCGTCAGTCTGTACGTCTGTCTGTCACAGCCAAATTGCTCCGTATCTACTGGACCAAATCCGGTGAATTTGGTAGGATGGTGTAATCTTATGAGCCAGACAGATGTGCAAAAAAATATTTTTTTTTTAAATATGGGTCATTTTTGGGGGACAAATTAGGAAATAAAAAAAATGTTTTACAAACCTTACTTTGTCATATATCTATGAAAATGATATATGATATATGAAAATGATATATGAAAGGGCTCGTAATGAGAATCTCAAATTTATTTTTGTTAGTATTGTAAAATAAACAGTTTTGATTTTATTCAAAAAAGAAGACGAAAATTGAAAAAGTACAAAATATAGTACATTGCTTGTAGATCACAGGAAAAGCTATAAGAATTCTACGAATTTAATATAAAGTAATTTTCGGGGGACAAAATAAAAAACAAATATAATTTAACTTGGCATTGTACGGAACCCTTGCACTTGGCTGGTTTTTGTCCCTAGGCATTAGAGTAGGTAAGTCGTTAGAACTGTCATGGTTCTACCAAACGGATTAACTTTGAATATTATATAAGAGTCAGAAAAGAAAAGATTACCTCTAAATACGGAAACACGTTTTTTTTAGGTTTGGCTAATTTGAATGGATAAGAGAACCGTACAGTAGGTACAGCAATTTTTATGGAATAACATAATTGCCCACAAAGTATAATTTCATTAAAAAGCGCAAAACTGTTACTCATCACGACATTGTTTTGTTATTAAACGAAAGTTGTTGCTGCAGAGTTTAACAGTGGCGTCTACTCCTACATCAAGTGTTGAATACAACATGTAACATAATTAACGCACACCCTGAAATTAGTTTGTTCAGAATCGTTTACTGAATCGATTTCTATAATTTTTGATATAGGTTATTTTTTATCCCAAAAATAATTAAAGCTACGTAATTTATAGTCACACTACCCCTGTATAGTCCAATCAAACTGAAATGGACCGTAACTCAAGGCAATAAGACTTTTAAAAGTGCAGTTTTATTTGTATTAATACAAATTCCGCCATTCAATACAAAATAAAGAAAAATTAACCTTATTTCAAATAAGTTAAAGTCGTTACAAATACAGTTAGGTAAACTTAGCGATTCAACCGCACGTAAACTCTAAACAGGCACTCGTTAAAGGACACAATAGATAAACCAACAAAATACAAAATATGTCATACTTGTCTTCGTTCACTTTCTCGTGCAAATTAAAAATGTGGGATAGAGCGAGATAGCCACCATGACAACGGCGGGCTGCGCGGGCGATCAAAGCTAACTTAAATAAATGTAAACAATATTTAGTCACGCGCGCCCTTCCTTCAAGAGTGTACCTATGCAAATAGTTTTTCGCGCGCGATGTCTTTTCAATAATTGACACAAAATGTTCAGTGAAATGGTGACTAATGGTGAGGACTGTGGCACGGTGTGGTGTGCTGATAATTCATCCTGGCAGAACATTCAAGTCAACCAAAGGTATGGTCCAAGAGTAGACCGCAGGGTAGGACTATGTTAGCTGCTACTCAGTGGCAGATCGATTCGATGAGAATCCCCAATCAGCTGATGTGACGACTTTTTTTTGTGGGGACGTATTAAATCGTTAGTTTATTTTAGTGCGATAACAAGTGCCGAGGATCTAAAAAATAGGATGGTGAACGCTTTTGATAAAATATGACGAAGTGCTTTCTAAATTAAAACATCAATTAGGAAAACGGGCATTAAAATGTATTGAGCTTTTCTATTGAAGTTGAGTCGAGCGACGACGTTAACAGCATACGTAGATCTCAGATCTACGTATGCGACTGTGTGCGTTCGTTGATTTGTACTGTGACTACAACATTCTTCCGGAATTAGGAAAACTAATTTATTAAGTAATCATTGCTTATACATGTTTAATTAAAAATTCAGTGCATGTATTATGATTACAACATAATAAACTAATTGGGGTGTCTGAGGGTGTGCGTTAATTACGTTACATGTTGTATATGTTACAGTTAAAACCTGTTCTTAGTTAGAACGTTTTTTTTTCTAATTTAAACTACACTCGAGAGCAATGAATCCGGGTCACTTAAAGAATGTTAAAAATCTCGGAAACTAAAAATGATAGGTTAATGCAATAAATTGTATTTAATAGACAATGTAATACTCCTTAAATGAAAGTAAAAAAAATATGAGTCACCATACATTTTATTAACACAAAATTACATAAAGAAAAAAACTGCTGATCTCTCCTTAAAACAAAAATAGGAAACATGAAATTTTTGAACTTTATTACGATTTTCTTGAATTTTAATACTTCGTATTGCCTCCTCGTGCTTCCATTACTGCGTTTACGCGGTTTGGCATGCTGTACACCAAGTTCCTTATACGATTTTGGGGAATATTCTCCCATTCCTCTGTGAGAGCAATTTTGAGCTCACGAAGCGTGATTGGGGGAGGGTTTCGTTGTTTTACGCATCTGCCTAGCTCGTCCCAAGCATGCTCGATCGGGTTGATATCCGGGCTGCGCGCTGGCCACTCCATACGAGTAATGTTCATCTCTTGAAGGTAGTCATTCACAATCCTACCTGTATGAGGTCGGGCATTGTCATGCATAAATATAGCATCCTCACCTAAATTGACCATAAATGGACCAACGTGATCATTGAGGATTTCTTCGACATATCTTACGCTAGTTAAAGAGCCGTTTTCTATGATCACCAGCTCTGTGCGACTTTCAGAAGAAATTCCGGCCCACACAAGTACAGACCCACCACCGTAGGCTACTTTTTCTTCGATGCATGCTTGCTTGAATCTTTCCCCTGGTCTTCGATACACTCTGTGTCTTCCATCGTGCTTGTAGAGCATAAATTTTGATTTGTCAGAGAACATAACTTTTGACCAATCTTCAATACTCCAATTTATGTGGCTCTGGGCATATCTTAGTCTTGAAATACGATGCCCACGCTCCAGTTTAGGGCCGTTTGCAGGTCTAAGGGGTTTTAAGTTAGATTCAGCAAGCCGACGTCTTACTGTCCATGCACTTGGGTTACTTCCTCCGAGGCGTCAAAACTGATTTGTGAGTTCAGTTCCTGTGAGAAAGCGATTTCGAAGCATGGTGTTCACCAAGTATCGGTCTTCTCGTGCTGTGGTACACCTGGTTCTGCCCGTTCCTGGTCTGCGTAGGTTAGAACCAGTTTCTTCGTAACGTCGGAGAACTCTTTGTACTGTTGACAGCGACACACCGACAGTCCTGGCTGTATCGCGCTGACTCCGGCCGGTTTCCAGCATTGTAAGTATTCTGGTGCATTCTTCAGGCGTAAGCGACATAATTTCAGCTTGAATAATGAATATAGAGCACTATCAACATGGTTTATGTACCCACATAAATGACAGATTACAAACAAAAGCAAAACCAAATGCTGTAATTTCGTAGTTCCATCTTCGAAAGTGGCCCTTTTTCAAATTTGATTTTTTTATGATATAACTATACAATAACTAAGAAGTTTTAATACCTTCATTTAAGGAGTATTACATTGTCTATTAAATATAATTTATTGCATTAACCTAGCATTTTTAGTTTCCGAGATTTTTAGGATCCTTTAAGTGACCCGGATTCATTGCTCTCGAGTGTAGTTTATACTAACTGCCTATCTTACAACTAGTATTTAATGCTGTTCTAAAATGAATATCAGTGAAAACTAGTTCTTAATAGACATAACGCGTTTTGTCGCAATGATTCAGTTAAAACTGTTTCATTTCATTTTATGTTTCTTGTTAAGCTGTTTTTGACTTTCGTTTAGTTGATTTATTGAAATTACTTGAAATTATTATTGTTGCTATGGCATTTATCGTTATGTGTTTATGTTCTATCATAATTTATGTTCGTGTTAGTGAGATGATTCTTCCTCAGGCGTGCTAAATAGCCATTAAAAAAAAGCATTCAAACTTACATGAACGTGCAAAATTACTGATTAACTATTTTTATGTACATGATTTTTTTAAACTATAACTCTACTCTATATATTTTTGACTTAGGACCTTGATTTTTAAGTTCAGCATTTTTGGCAGCCCTAAGCTGGATGGCAGCAAGAAGAGGCACCCCTCGTCACATAAACAGTGATAATGGAACAAACTTTGTCGGCGCAAATCGGCAACTCGTAGTAATACAAGGAAATTGAACATATATACAAAAGCGACCAACCACAACGGGAAATCGCGGAGATCAGAATTGAGTGGCATTTTAATGCCCCTGCTTGGCCATCAGCGGGAGGATTGTGGGAACGAGCAGTCAGAAGCCTAAAACACCACTTGAAAAGAGTAGTGGGAGAACAAAAACTAACATTTGAGGAGTATACCACAATCCTAACAAACTGGAGGCCTGTTTGAATTCCAGACCTCTGTATCCACTAAGTGAAAACACCGACGATCTAGACTGTCTGACGCCAGCACACTCTTTATTGGGTCGGCCGGGCCTGACAGTCATCGAAACAAGGGAAGATGCAGGAACAAGATGGGAACTAACAAGAAAGATCTTTGTAGAAATCTAAGTGGCATGAACAACAGAAAATTCTGAAGATCTGAATTACGACCAGATCGCGATCTGGTGGTAATTCATGATGACCATATACCAGCCGGAAAATGGATCATGGGAAGAATAACAGAGCTTCACCCTGGGAACGATAGATATGTTCGGGTCGTTAGCCTAAAAACAAGAAATGGCCATATGAAAAGACCTGTTACAAAACTATCCGTCTTACCTATTATAGGTGACGAAACTGCCAAACAGCAAACTACTTAAAAAACAAACGATAATGAGTCACACATAAAGATGAACAGCGAGTCGCAAAGTTCACGACGAGGCAAAACAACAAACAGAAAAATAAGCTTCATTGGACTGGTCATGGCACTGCTGTATTTGCTAAATCCTGTCGCGGCCACTAAGACAACAAACATTGCGGAGTTTCAAAAAGGTCTATACTTTGATAAAGTGACCATATGCAACTAATTCGCAGGGAGTCGAAGATTATCGTGTACTATGACGTCAAGCCCTACTGGCACGGTGTAGCAGTATCCAGTAAATTCAACAATCATCTAGAACACATCTGCGAGAAAATAAGACAGAAAACACAATGCAACGGAATTTTAACACAACTACAACACTCGATCGACGAAATAGGACACTATAACCATATTATTATGTTGCTGAATCCGCAAGGCCGAGTGAATACAAGAAGCAAACGTGGGTTTATCAACGGTGTCGGTTCCATCGCGCGCTCTCTGTTCGGAGTATTAGATGACGAATTTGTAAAACAATATCAAGCAGACATTGACCTGGTCAAGGCAAACGAGAAACATCTGGCACTGTCACTAAGAAATCAGACATCCGTAATTGAAGCAGAATATAATTTACTGAAGACGTCGGAAGATGCAGTTAAAAAAAGTACAAACTATTTAACTAACATCTGCTAAACCTTGAGAAGTTTACGAACGATCTCAAGAAGGAACTGGATTCTCAAGAACTGTCTTAATACCTTATAATCGAGGTAAAAGTACCTTTAATCAGCAGAGATAACTTCGAGATCTACCGAACAATACCAATACCTAAAAACAATGACGTGAATATGGTATCTATTGCTCAAATTTTAGCAATAAACATCCTAAAGGATTCGTACATACCAATGACGGAATCCGAAATACATCAATGTGTGCAAAATGACGCGGCAACTCGGTTGCGTTTACTACAGAAACCCAAATATCGCATGAAGTCGGACGAGAGCCTCTGCATGAAGAACAAGGAATCTCTTCACTGCTAAACCAAACATGAAACCTGCCGAGACATGTGGTTGGAATTAAACAAGGTAAATAATTAAATATATTTTTGCTGTCAACACTTCATAATACGTATTATTTGTGGGCATCGAGTCTCAACGCAGCTACTACACAAGGCCGGTGTCATAACACTCAATGACGATTGCATAATTAGTAGTGAAACTTTTGCTGTTTGTTCTCAAAAGCAACAATTGAACAAAATACAAGCCCAAGTCGACACAGGTCCTGCAGAAATTCCTCCAATCAACAACATCATAAACCTACCTTTACCGGTTTTAAAATATCTTCACGAGAATGAGACGGTAACAGAGCAGAGAGCATTACTTCAAAAACTTGGCAAACAAGTAGAGCAACTGAAAGCCGCAACATCAGAAGACATCCTGTCAGATCATGCAACATACCACGATGTCCACCAATACGTTGTCATCTACCTATCAACGGCCGCAGCAGCACTCGTGGGCGTTATATACGCTTACGGCCACTTACGCAAGCATGGGGCAAGTCAACAGAATCCAGAAGCTCCATCTGTTCCTAACCCGATGCCCCGAAGAAGGTCGAAAGCGAGCATCGTGGTCAACTCCTTATTTGACGTCACAGACGACAGTAGCGCAGCGAGCATCGTGGACAACTTCTTATTTGACATCACAGACGACAGTAGCGCAGCGGACTTATCGAGTGCACGCGCACTCAATAAAGCAACATCGTCTATTGCGCGTTGTGAATTAACATAATAACTTATAACTATGTTTGTATTTAACTTTTACATTTGAACTTTATTTTGAAACAATTTCCGATGAACATTTAACTTATCTTTGTGAGTGAGCAATATGTACGAGCTACGCTGTACATGCCACTAACTTGTCCTACTTATAGTGAACGTTGCAATTTTTTGAATCCAACATATATGTACATTATTACCTACTTGATAACATGTTATTTTTAGTAGCAATTAAACCTTTATACCAATCGGTTGTCTACTCAATCAACATAACATACCTATACAACAACGACATAACATTTCCGCTGTTGGGAGTTACGCCCCAACATGATAAATATCTGAATATACTTTTTATCTCCATAACTATTTATTTGGTGAGGGCCGCGTAATATGCACGTATTCAAAGAATCACCACAGATAAGCTTAAAACCTATCGTTCACACTGTAGCGCCTGGTTGTTGCAAACAACATTGTGTGCGCTCGAGACTTCTAAAGTTTCGTACTTTAAAATACTGCTCTACTTTTTTCGGGTCGTTTAAGAGAGATAATGTGAGGTGAAAACTTCAGTAAGTTAATTTCATCAAAGAAGTGACAAGCCAATTTTAAGCATTTTTATTTTTTGTTTTATACAGCTATTGAAGGCCACTAAGCCACATGATTATTTCTGATGTAAACTGTAAAAATCTGGGACGCTGGAACTGATGACAGTTCAAATATTTTAATACTCGAAAAGGCAATTAGTACGTATAATCGTTAAAACCGTGGAGCTCTTACGAGGAAGCGAGGAGAGAATGGATTTGTAGGCTATCGCTTGACGGGTTACTGCGCGACGTGCAGATAATAAATCTCTCACGCTAATCTCTCACAAACTTATCTACCGTAATTTTAAGTTCTATACATAATGACACATAATTTGCCATGTTTGTGTCTTCACAAACAAAGATTCAAATTCAAATTAATTTGTTATCTCTTGATAACAAATTAATTTGAATTTGAATCTATCCTAGTTTACCTAAAACTGAAAATTGGACACTTACGTGTAGCTTCCCAGGTTTTAACAATCTACGTCAGATGTAATCATGTAGCTAAGTGGCCCTCAGTGCTTGTTTGAACCTCCGCCCGTCTGAAATGTAAACGAAAGCAATCTTAATAAAAAACTTGTATCCCCTAGCCTTAGTTGGAAGGTACATTCTTGCAAATTTTTATCTAATAGAGCGTTATAAAATAGAAATTAATCATTTATTACAGATATTACAAGATCCATTCATTATTATTCACATTCACAAAATTAATTCAAATGTTAGTAAAATAGACAGAACGTATACATATACGTCAGTATACAGGGTGTAAACAACCTCATCACGATGCCGTTAACCAAGCATTCTGTACATCAAACTAAGTAACTTTACGCAAAAATTATTGCTGGTAAACGACTTTTTTTTTTGAGGTGAAAAATCATGTTTTGTGGTAGAACTCAATGTAACGCACTCAAAACATAGTACTGATGGACGAATTGAATAGTACAGTATGCTTAGTGCGAGTGTCATACTAAAATTCGAGTAACGTCTCGATCACGAAATCGAGTTTACGTTAACATTTACGTCGTCGATAGTGACAATCGAGTGCCTCTAAAAATTGAGGACCGTTTCGAGCACATCGCAAACGTTTGGTGTTGAACGCGAGTGCAAGTTACAATTTTGACAGTTTTGACAGCTGGAATACGCAACGCAGTTACTTGCGAGCGTCGTAAAAGTAAAAGTTGTCACTTAAGATTTTGTGGTGGGAGCACCGTGAGAGTGGTGAAATAACAGAAGATTGTAAAAATATACCTATTTGCATTGTATAGATTCTAGTTTTTAGTATTATATAATCTCATACCACATGTGTGAGTACTTTGTACTGTTCAGCCACCACTTACATTTAGTTATCTTTCATTGACTTGAATTTACCTTGGTGGCTATGAGAGAATGTCATGCTCACTCAAATGTCTCGCTGATGGTGGCGGGTGTGTCGGGTCATTTAGTTCCCTTAAATATGGTCGAGTTGAATGGCGCCGATACATGCGTCATGTTCGTGAACGGGCGCTGTCAGTTGGGACTGGTCATCTCTTGGCTGCCACGGTTCGTTCATTTTAATTACTTTTTTTTTTTTTTTTTTTTTATTTATTATTTTACTCTGGACGCTCTTAATGTGCACGTCTTTCTACATCGTTCTCACACATATGTATAATCTCAACATGAATGATGTAACCAAGATTTTGTAAAAATATTTTGATTTAAAAGAGTGTCCATGGAGTTTCTTGCCCGTTCTTCTCCATAGAGATCTACGTTAGGGAATGGGCAACTACAGTACTTTCTCAAGTTATTATGCCTTGTGTCTGTGACTGTAGCTTTGCTTTTATTGTATTTTCGACTTTCAAAAGTGCCGTAATGGTCTAATTGAAATAAATGATTTGAGTTTGAGTTTGAACAAAGTAATTTAATTTAATTACATATTGTGAATGAAATTTACAATGGAATCTCGTATTATTTCGTTTGGAGAATGTTTAAGACCGCAAAAGCACGAGAAGCGTAATTTAACGCCACAAAAACGTAAACACGGTCACGTAAACAAAGATAGAGTGCTCCAAGAGTGAGCCACTTGAGCTCTTGAGTGTGCCACTCAGGCATTATTAGATCATTTGCTTAGATCTCCATGCCTAAAAAGTAACAAACTTAGTTTTATAAGCATTGAACGATCTTTGCGTAAACACGCAGATAATATCACTTTAATATTCCCGTTTTTTGATATTGTGGTACCAACTTAAGTCAGTAAGTGAGGATATTTAATTTTAGGGATATAAATTGGAAACACTCACATCTTTGACTGTAAAAGGTATTTTTGTCGCTTGTCACAGCAGTCCATCCCAGGAGATCAGTCGCTTCGCTCTGTAGCGTCACGGACTCTAGAAGAAGCGCGGTGGCCTGTGTGATACCGTGGTCTTCAATAAACGTTTAACCTGAAATGTACCGAAGGCTTTCTTTGTTAAACATATTTCAGTAATAATTAAATAAGTACACAGATAGTATGTCACTTTTACACGCAAATAATGCATTAAGTTCTCTATGCATTATCAAAATAAAAGTAATACTCTTGCGTCATGTCAGACACGACAGTTAAGACTGAAATCTGTCATGATCAAGTCTGACGCTTCGTTCCTGTGGACTTAGTTATAAACGATACATACTTATAAACTCACTCAAAACACGGCAATTCGGTTGCTCTCCGACTATATTAAGCCTGAAGGTGCTGCTAATTTCCCCTCTGTATCTTTCTGTCTTGTTCATATTACCAGATTTCTCGTTGCTATAGATATTCAGGATCTGAAAAACCATTTTAAATAATTTAGAGGACAAGGAAGTGCTTTCTTTTGTTTCCCAGCTAAAAACTTAATTGCAATAATTGTGTTTGATATGTGATAATTCCGTCACATAATATTAAAAACAGTGCTGAGTTTGTTCAAATCTCTTCTTTTAACCGAACCAAGTCAAAATAGCATTCAAAGTTTCCCTCCGCGCATTTTTGCCTCTACTGTAAATTTTGTTTTTTCGCATAATATTGTTTACCTCTAAGGTTCAGCATTGAAAGTCGTACAGCGTTTAGCATCTGAGGTGCGATCGGTGTAGACCATGCTTTTAACATTTTCTGTGCCCTGCAGTGATATAAACCTTAATCAACCTATGTCGTGGAGGAATGCAATGCGAAACTAGGTACCTAAAAGTGTACCAGCTTTCAGCTTAGTGGTCGGCAAGAATTCCTTTCATTCGATTGACACTTTGGATTTCCAAGCACTATCTTTTGTCAAGAATATTGCAAGTTTCAACGTCGGACGTACTAATTGTATGAAACTCACATATTTTATTGGAATAGGCACTGCAGTCGTTCTTGCTACTAATTGCATTCCATCCCAGGTCTTTAATCGGTGCATTTTGCAGCTTCACGATCTCCGGAAAGAGTAAATAACTGTGTTACACCGTTGTCCTGAATCAACGTTTCAACCTCCACCTGAAAACTACCGAAAGGATTTTTTGTATTTTCCATAATAATTATATTTTTACTTTTTTGGACAAACGCATTTTCTATCACTGTCTTATAAAAAAAAACCTTTTTCGCGTATGTTTTTAAATTTTATTAATACGATAGTTTGTCACTTTAAAAATCGATAATGCATTAAGCTCCTACGCATTGTCAAAGGATAAAAATAATGCTAAAGCGCAGTTTTCAACACAACAAACTGTCATGTCCATATTATAAAGGTGCTATCACCGAAGTAAAGCCTGTAATGTAATAATTTCAAGATCCTACTTTGAGCAATACTTTACAAGTGAAAGCTCACAGTGAGAGCGTTTACCTGTAATGTAACAATCCAAGATTCAATTTTGTTATATTATACTATGTCAACTTTTAGAACTACCAACAAATTTAAAAAAATAGCAGATCAAATATTTAATGTATACCCTTTATATTTAACGCTAGTACCTTTCTTTGTTTTGCTACAATACCGAATTAACTAAATTGCCACTAGTCTGATGTAGTAACTAACCTATTACCGCGACCGAGGAAAACTGTTCCACCGTAATACAGTTTATTAATAGTACGGGGAACAGGGTGAATCAGTTCTGTGTATACTAACATCCTAATTAGAGTTAGCTAGTGAAACTGTTAATTTTAATAGAAGAATTTAAATGATTGTGTTAGGTTGTTAGATATGTATGCTAATAAAGAAGTTTTTTTTTTTTTGTACAGAAACAACTGACTGCTACCGATTGTGCACTGTTAAGGTGGTGGTTCGCGTCGCGACAGAGACAAGCGACCTAGGCCAGAGACTGAGACGGGAGACCGCGACCGTTACTTGGCTTAAGGCAGTGTATAAGCAACAGTTCGCGAGCGAGATAGAGACAAGAAACAGAGACGCGAGACAGGAGACCGCGCTGGGTGCTGCCCCTGATCAGTAGTATCTCGTGTCACGCTCGAAAAGTACGTTAAAAAATGACTACTTTTTCTGACGAAGATTGTGAAAAGCTGACTGAACTGATCAGACAGCACCTTCCGATATACGATGCACAACTAGACTCCTACAGAGACGAATATTTAAAGGATAAGGAAAAGTATAACAAATCATCGTCTTCTTCATCCTCCAATAGAAGTTCTACTTGGCTTTCCATTACAGTCTTAATTAATAACACAGTACAACACAACTGAATCTATCGACAGACACTCCGATACTGAATGAATTGTAGCTTTGGTTACGGTCTCGGTCTCGACTCACAGTACATGTAGAAGAGAGCGAGACAACTGCCGCGGTCTCCCGTCTCAGTCTCTAGCCTAGGTCGCTTGTCTCTGTCGCGACGCGAACCGCCACCTTAATGTACGTTTCGCCTCACTCACTGATGTAAATCTCGCAACTAAACTGTTACATTACAGGCGAATGCTCTCGGTGAAGGAACACCTGAATATGGCGCGTGATAATTATCTTGGTTTTAAACGACGGCTTATTTTGTTGCTCAGCGACTACATTAATCCTTAGAGTATTGTTCTTCTCTCTAACAAAAAAGAAAAAATAAAAGAAAAAGAGTAGAATTCTGTTAATAAAAAGTGAAATAGGCAACTTTTCGTATACCTACACGTACAATGGTGAAAAGGACTTCTACGTACAATTACTGTAGTATTAACAAGTATTTGTAAAATTAATATTTAATGACTATATTTTTTATTTTTATTTAAAAATATTGCAATAAGCTCCTGTGCATTATCGCACTATAAAATTAATGCTCTCGCTTTAGTTCCGACTACAGTTAAAGCATGAATAGATTTTCTTCTTCAGAGCATAAAGATAAAATGACGGTACTTTAATGCGTAAGAATTCAGTTCTATCCAGACTGAGGGTACTTACATTTCTGAGAGTTTGTTCCGGTTCTGACAGTCACGAGTCTAACATACAAGTTATGTGTGTTCTGTGACGAGATGGGGCGTCGTTGTTCCTTGCCATGGTTTCCGTTCTGGATGATGACGATGAGCAAACATCACTCAACGCCGTCCTGGTCTGCAATTATCGTTTCGATTGCTCATCTGAAATGTAGGCGAAGGTAATCTTATCAAATCCAGATACTTCGTGTGTCATGTGCATTGTAGTATAAACAAGAATTTGTAATATTAAAATTTTCAAGACAATATTTTGTTACTTTTATTATTGTAATAATGCGATAAGCTCATATGCATTATCACTGAGTAAAAGTAATGCTCTCGCGTCAGTTAACACACGACAATTTTGTCTTGAAAATGTCATGGGGACGCATGACGCTTGAAATTTTAAACTTAGTATCAAATGACGCTCGACGAAAAGAAAGGGATGCTTATTTATTTGCTCCAGACTACAGTAAAGCATGAATAGATTTTCATTTTAAAGCATAAAAATTCCTAGGTCCTAATCCCACGTCCTTCGTCCACATGAAATTATTTGAAATGGATTTTGTTGATGATTTCATTCGTTTTATTTTTTTGATCGGAATGTTACATATTCTCCATAAAAAAAAGAAGTTAGGCAAAGTTACTCCTTCTAACATCAGCTGTCTACCATTTTATATTTTCATCCTTATTTCCTTACTAATATTATAAATGCGAAAGTAAGTTTGTTTGTTACCTTATCACGATAAACCACTGAACCGATCATCCCGAAATTCTGCATACACGTTGTCAGGTGTACAGACACGGACAGGTACCTATCATCCCGAAAAAAAAAGTACTGTTCCCGTGGCAAACAACAATAACCTTCTTATGATGATAGATGGCGCCATGTGTCTTTCGAATCATCATTGAATTATATTATTATTACCCTAAATGATTGTCAAATTCTAAATTAACGCAAGCGAAGCCGCGGGCAAAAGCTAGTAATATATGAAAATCTGTTGTTTTGAAATAACAGACTCTTCAATTTTATTTGTTTGTAGTGTTTACTTAGTTTTGTTCGGTTCCCTATCCATTTGCATAAAATTTTAAGACCTAATATAAAGGCATACTGGTCATTACTCCTCTAATTATTTTTTCACAAAACATTATTTACGCTTAACAGCTTACGCATAATTTTTTTTTAAACATAATTTCTCTACTCATAATAATGATAAAGCATAACATACTTATGCATAAATTTACTAACGCATGATATTAAAACATATTCTATAATGGCATAACAAAGAAGCATTATAATTATTAACTACTAAAATGTATGCATACAATACTTGGATATACCAATTTATTTCGACGATTGTAAAAAAAAACATATCTCTTGAAGCAGGTTATACATAACTTATTTCTCATCTTTTTCCCTGTAAGAAGCATGTAAACAAGCCTAAACCATGCATGCAGCAAGCATGTTGTTGGATTTCGCATTCGTTCATAATTTTCATTGTAGGGTAGAAGTAAAAATGACTTGCAAATTGCGTCACTATCCTATCGTATCCCATCCTTTTCCCACATGCACACCTGGACTATCGCTGTCCTTGTCACCGCCGACGGTGACGACTGTGTGAAGGCTCTTGACCACTTGAACGAGAGTAGCGTTACTAAGAACATACTCCCTTTTTAATTTATTACTAATTTACGGCTGCGAACTCCCGCCAGTGCATTTACCAACTATTGTCTAAAACACTACGGAAAGTGCGTATTTTTGTGGTGAAAGGCGAAAGGCGTCTGTGCGCCCCCTCGTGTGCTGCCCTGAATCCAGCAAGGACTCGAACCCTCTGCCGACCGACGCGGAGGATAGATATTGAAGACGGCGAATCTACAGATCAGTTGGTGCTGCATGTTTCTTGCCAAATTCCTTTTTCCATATTCACAAGTTCGTCGTCCTAATTCGTGTCGCATTTGCAAGGACAGACCTACCTACGTACTTTCTCAAACCTTGCAATAATACAGTCCACTATTCAATCAAACAGCTCCCTACGTCTGGGATAAACGCAAACAATTTATATTTCCACCCAAGTATGTGGTGTAAGGCGCCACCACGTGTGATAGATAAATGTAATTATTATGTGTCTAATATTTAAAACATAAATACTTGAAATGCCAATAAATGTAATTATATAATTATTATCTGTTTAATATTGTGTACTCATTAGGAAATATGCATGAAATACAAAACTCTCTTTTATTTATGAAAAATGCCTTGTATTGGAGCATAAAAACATTGTGTTACACTTGTTTAAGTTTCTAATACTTCACTTATTTTACAATTTACTGTTTTATGTAGCATGTTTTTGGTAAAACCACAGATAATATAATACTTCGTACAGATACCCAATCCCATACAAAGAAATGACACCTCCCTAAGTCCGGCAATCGCTCGGGTTATTTTCTGGTCTTCATTACTTAGACAGATGGCAGCACCAGCGTCTCACTAATTACCACAGACTGGAGTTTTACAACGCCACCTAGGAGTCCACCTACATACTACGTTCTATCAATACAAAGTAGCATCGATTTAACTAGATGGCGCTGTTATTATATAGATTCTTACCAACGCACCGTGATCCGTGCCCTCAAGGACGAGTTGGTAATAATAATACAAAAAACCGGCCAAGTGCGAGTCGGACTCGCGCACAAAGGGTTCCGTACCATTATGTATACAACATTAGACAAAACGGCAAAAAAAACACGTTTGTTGTTTATAAGCCTCCCAAAAATATATTATTTGTTTTATTTTGATTTAAGTATTTATTTTTAAATTGAATATACAACTAAATATTCTATGAATATTTGAAGCGTCTATCTGTTGCCGTTAATAACGAGCAAAAAAATCACGTTTGTTGTATGTGAGCCCCTCTGAAATATTAATTTTATTCTGTTTTTTGTATTTGTAGTTATAACGTCAACAGAAATACATCATCTGTGAAAATTTAAACTGTCTATCACGGTTCATGAGATACAGCCTGGTGATAGACAGACGGACGGACAAACAGTGGAGTCTTAGTAATAGGGTCCCGTTTTTACCCTTTGAGTACGTACGGAACCCTAAAAATGTCTTGAGTAGGCGAAACAGTCTCATTCAGTCAGAGTGAGCTAGCACTATACACGCTGCTGCGAATGAGTCTTCATGTGTTTTTGAGTATTTCAATGCATACGGAGCCCTCTTACATTTCGGCGTTACGCAAATTTAGGTATTTTACGCATTAAGCGGGCGGCGACCTACGCAAGCGATAATTTCATTCATAATAATATCTATTTACTTGCTCTCACTAATATATTGCGACTATTGTCACAGTCCGCGATATTCGTATTATTTTAACGTTTCAATTACTGCTACATTTTAAATACGCGGTTTGAAACGAACGCGTTGAAAACGAACGTGTTTTACAAGCAATCAGGTTTAAATAGGTAAAAGGATAATTTAGCTTCAGAAATTTCTGCTCCCTAGCCAGACCAACATCTCTGTCTAATATCTTTTATGTGCACCGGTTAAAACCAATTACCATATTTTTTAACGATCTAAAACTGCAGTCGTATTTTACGATGTTCTAACACGTACACAAAAGCAGCGCCTATACGGCAATCTACGCACACCACGATAATACCGACCGACACGAGGAAACGCCAGAGTAGCCCGCGAAATTTTATTTTGCAATGCAATGTGCATGGCAGTGTCAGCCTCTATGTTGAACAAAATATGTATGATTCGCGACCGTACTTATGTATTTACAGAATTATAATAATTAAAATTGTTACTAAGTACATTCCCACTGAATAACTATTTCAGGAAAAGATAATTCAATGGGATTAAATGAACTTAGAGGGTTGTATTGAAGATTTTAATGATTACAATTCTGTAACTAGGTACCTACATACGTGTTACGGCTGCGAATAATAATATTTTTTAATTAACAAGGTGACACTGACCTGCAAAAGATAATCTGCGTAAGATAAATTTACCTACTAGTGTGCCATTTGCGCAGCTCTACGTTAGATGTTCCGAACCGCTTTAGAAAAGACCGTCACTTGCAGCTCATAATACCTACTCAAATATCTATATATAGATATAATACCTACTCAAATCAAACAAATCGCTTGTAATTTAATTTATAACACATTTGCTCGTAAAGGGTCTCTTATTTCACCAATTTCAATATCGCAATGTATCTCATTACGTACTTGTGCTGTAAAGTAAAATGCACGGTTTATACTTTTTTAAATCTTAGCAAAGAGTTTTTATATCAGAAAAGTAGTCAACATTTTATGAATAAAATTAACTTTGGGAGATGAAATATAATAAATAAACATTTAATTCTTTAATTTAATTAATTTTGACAATAAGTTACAACCACTAATCTGTAAAAAAATACACAAAAATATTAATTTACTTTATTAGTAATACGGGCTGTTTTTTGTGTCTTTGCCTTTAAAAAAAGCACTGATGCGCGCGCCTCGCTAATTTATGAACAAGTAAAAATTATTCCGCGCGCTTTTTCTTTTCGCTGTATTGTTTTTATTTGTTTTATTTATTTCCTCGCAAATATGTTATAAAACGTCGTATGACATACGTGCGCTTTGATAATTACAGCCTCTGCTTTTTTATCGCCCTCGCCTGCGGCTCGGGCAAGCAATATCACCTCGGCTGTAATTTTCAACTTACCGCACTTATATCATAATGTACTATTAGTTACTGCGCGCTGCGGCAAGGAAATGAAGTGAAATAGGTAGATACCTACTAGTAGTAGGATGAAAGATGGAAGTAGGTACTAGCACAGTACTAGGTAGCTACATACATTGTTTTTGTTTACTTGCTATAATAATTATTATTGGTGCCAAATAGAATAGTATTATATTATTATGCATTTTGCAGTGCACTGTTCGGTCTATTTCTAACTTGATATTACCACTACGACTACGAATCGAACTTCCACATTTTTTTTTATAATTTAGGATTACTTTGGAAAAAATTAGCAAAGTACCTACCTACGTCATATTAAAATAAAGAAGGCAAACTTAAAAAAATATGCTCAATAAAATATTGTTTGAAGCTATCGTTAACCTTTAGACCAAACAGCCATAAACCCCTAATGCACCTTTTTTGGGACGTAAATAACATTTGCTTAAATACATAAATAAATATCACTGGACATTAACACACAGCGCAATCTAATGCCACACTAAGCAACGAGGCTTGTGTCATGGACACCAGATAGTTGATATACTACATATATACTTTTTTTTTTTTGTAAATACATACTTATTATACCTACATATAAACATCCATGACTCGGAAACAAATGTCCATGCTCATCACACAAACATTTGCTCCAGCCGGGATTCGAACCCGGGACCCTAAGAACGTAAGGCAGCCTCACTATCGCTGCGCCATTCGGGTCGTCAATATTGTTAGTTTCCTCAGAATATTATAACGCCAATCCTTAAACCGACAAAAACACCGCATTCAGTAGGTAGGTATAATGGGTGCAAGTTTGTAGAGCGCGTAAGCCTAGGAATTGTTTTACTTTTTTATATTCAAAAGCTTTGTTTATTGTTACACCTAGAAATTTTGTAGAGTCTACTTTTTTATAAAACCAATCTATGATAATTGATAGGTAGGTACTTTACATAATGGGGTTTGGTGATGTTAAATGTTGAATGAAAAACTTAACTTTTGTTCTAAGTCAGTTTTAGATGACGTTATAAACCGATCCTTGATAATTAATATTAGGGTTTGGTGATGTTAAACGTTGAATGAAAAACATAACTTTCGGCGTTGTTTTTAAATGATGCTGTTGCCTGTTGTCCGCGACCTTCGTCCGCGTGAAATAATTATAAAAATAGTAGGTACCTACCTACTTCACTATTTAAATTGTACCTCCCTATTTTGTTAAAAATGACAAGGGTTTTAATTTTTTTTGCACGGAGATTTAATTATTATTCTAAAATAAAAGTACTTAGTCTAAGTTCATTGGTGTATTAAAAGGCGGCCTCCTTTTAATAGGTACATCAATGCCTAAGTTACTCTCTCACTCTACTATAACAACAGCTATCTGCCAGTTAGTCCCTTCAAACGCCGAAACACAGGGAGACAGACAAAGACAAAAAATAAAGGTATTCATTCAGTACAAAGATACACTTCAATTTTATTTACTTATTTGTTTAGATTCTTATAATCGAACATTGAGTTTGACATCGCACCTTGCTTTCAAGGACAAGTAATAACAATAGGTACAACAACAAGAAATATCTCGCTCACACACGAACGAAAAGTTCCGTTCCGCATGTGAGGTAAATTGAGTAAAACGCCATCTATAGCAAATCGGTCTTAACAAAATGATTTACAGATGACTGACTTTTGACAACTTTATCAATCTATGGGTTCGAATTGAAGTAAAAGGCCGCCTTTATCTTTTTTGTTGAAATAAAGCGAATTATGAGTGTATATAGATAAATTTGCATTAAACAAGGAACATTTGATTTTTACTAATCTTATTTCGGCCGAAATCTACCGTTTAATGCATTTTAGTGATTGTTAATTTCATTACTGTTACCTATGCTGCCATCTATTGATTTTTTTTCAAGACTAATTATAATTTATTCGGGTTGAGACCCCGTGGTAAAACGGAACGCCCTGTCAAAACACACCATCCTCGATAAGACCCCTCGATATTGACGTCTAAGTTCATCGTGTCAAAAAAACACTTTTATTTGAAAAGTGCTAAAAGTTTCACTAAAATTTTATTATAATATTGTTATTGCAATTTTTACTTGAATAAAGCACATACAATTGGTAAAATTATTTTATTAAGGCCAAAAGATTTAGACGTAAACAAGGCAGATTGTGGATAATGACGTCACATCATGGTCGCGACAGCTACGGTCCTTTGAACTGTCGTAGAAAATCGCAGAAGTTTAATATTAAGTTTGTGCGACAAGCAGTAGTTGAACTTAACTTTTGATACTTTTCTTGGTTGAGTACTGTATTTTACTGATTTATGTGAAGAAAAAATTACGTGCATATTCGCTTTTGTTAAAATTAATTAAGTTTAACAATTGAGTATACAATATTAAACAGATAATAATTACACTTATTGGTATTTCATGTATTTATGTTTTTATTATTTGACACATAATAATTACATTTATCTAACACATGCAGTAAGCATGCAGTATGCAACGTGCAGCAGGCACCGTTTCTGTCAAAGCTCCGGCGCTGTCGGGCTCTGGCGGTCTCACGCAGGCCGCCTCGCCCCTCCGCGCCTACGCGGGCTTAGATTACACTCTAGGGGCAGGGCAGACAAGACTACGTGGAGTTGGTTTTGCAGCAATTCGTTTCTGTCATTAACTTTTGTAGCACAACTTAATGATTTTTTTATTCAAAATTTATACGTAAAAATAACTCAAATTTGATTCCGTTATTTCTATTAATTGTATGCCTAAATACTATAATGCTAATAGTCATTATTCCTAGTAATATTATGCGAATTAAATTTATGCCAAAACAAATTAGCATTCAAGATAATTATGCCAACATATACTGTATACCAAAAAAATATGGCAAAGTATTATGATGGCAAAACAAATTATTGCAAAATAGTTATACCAAAGTATATTAGGAAAATGAACATTATGCAAAAAGAAGGGATCCCGTTTTGTTCACTATCAAAAGATATCAATGTTTCATTAGGAAATGTATGCCAAAGGATGATTCTAAACACATTTTCCGAGATAAGATAGTTCTGCCTTTATGACTATCGATTTGAAATTTATGCCAAAAGATGATTCTGACTGTGAACTTTCTGCGATTTGATGGTTCTACTTTTAATTATTATGCATGGGAAATTTATGCCAAAAGATGATTCTGACTGTGAACTTTCTGCGATTAGATGGTTCTACTTTTAATTCTTATGCATGGGAAATTTATGCCTAAAGATAATTCTGACTTACGAAATTATGAGTTTTGAATGTATGATAAATAAATGAAGGTCTGCTAAACGATTTTCTGCGAAATGAAGTTTATGCTACCCGCTGTTATGCAAAATAATATTATGACATAAGAAGTTCTGCTATAATGTAAAGAAAGAAAACCTATAAATACCTAATCAAAAAATAAAAACAACACAGACCTCGACTGATGCATGACGTAGAAAATTCGGACCATCCATCGGCGCGGTGTCGATGTCGTGCTGACGTCTTCAATGGTACTATCTCTGGTGTTTCACCTGATAAACAACAAAAACAGGCTTTATTACTGTGTTTTGACAGAATTGCTAAATTACTTAATTATCTAGTTCCATGTTCATATGCAAATAATATTTAAATTTTATTTTTATTCAAATAATGTTTTTTCAAGAGTAAAGCAAATTGCATGAAGGCTTACCTCTCGTTTGTGACAGGACGATACAATGTTGTAACTTGTCATGGCAACCATCATCGATGGTCTTTATTGATGCTCACAGCAGCACCAAGGAAGCCAAGCAGCATCAAGCCCCCTGCGGTTTGCAAATGCAGTTTCAGGTCCCAGCTGTAATACACCATTTAAACCATTTAATATAATCATTTAGCAATAGCATACTGCGCTTATTATAGATCATTTGAATTAAAGAAATGATGCTTACTTAAAATTTTGCGTTCTACCATTTAACTGTTTTAATAAAATAACAAAGAGAAACATTTATATTAGATATTCCAAAATCCATTCATTAGTAATCACATTCACTAAATTAATTCAAAATATTAGTAAAATATACTGAACTAACTTATATACTCAGTTTATTTTAAGCTCAAAATGTAGGTTGCTCCAATGCTTACTTTACTCGACTGTCCAGCCTGTCACTAAACATCACTAGAATGCTGTTAGCGCTGGCGCGGACTCTGTAGCGCAAGGCGACGCATCGCTTGAACACAATGGCATGGAAGCCGTCCACATGTACTTACATCCGCAAACATTTCCGATGCGCAGCTTGCCCGCGACAGCCTTAAACATCGTCCTTAACGCCTTCTTGTATTGGGCGCGTTAAGCATTGAACGATCTTTGCGTATACGTATCCTCCAGAGATGGCAGGTGTACAGTGCAAACTCGTTGATAACAATATCTTCCAGTTTTCTGATATTGTTTTATTATATCTTACATCTCTGAGGGTTTGATCTATTCTTAATATTTAACTTTAGGGTTTAAATTAGATATACTCACATATTTGACTGTGAGAGGCAATGTAGTCGCTTGTCACAGCAGGCATCCCAGGCGATCAGTCGCTTCGCTCTGTAGCATAACGGACTCCGAAAGACACGCGAGGGACTGTATGATAATAATATCGTGGTCTTCAACAAACGTTTAACCTGAAATGTACCGAAACCATTATTTTCCAAACATACTTTAATAAAATTACAAGTAGGTGCATAATTCATGATAAAAGTTCGTTACTTCTAGACGTAAATAATGCATTAAGTTCTCTATATGCATGATCAAAAAATATAAGTAATGCTCTTGTGTCATGTCAGAAAAGATAGTTAAGATTGAAATCTGTCTCTGACGCTTCGTTAAGTGTGGACTAAACGACTAGCGGACGTCACGCGATTTCACTCGCGTAGTTCCCGTTCCCGTGGGAGTACGGGGATACCCTATGTTACTTACTGATATTGTAGCTATCCATTACTAACATAACTAAAAGAATTTTAAAAATCGGTCGAGTAGTTTTAGAGTTAAATCGTAACAAACACACAAACAAACAAACAAACATAAAATCAAATCTTTCCTCTTTATAATATTAGTATAGATGTAAATGAATAATTAATTATAAACCTTTATAAAAGTTATAGAAAATCGCATCGCTGGTGATCTAGATAAACAACACACTCTGCCATCTTTAAAGCTCTCAGTTATCAAAATGTAGAATCTACCTACATACGTCTTTTGCAAAATATCTATACCAGCAGTACAGCCGCTATAAAATTAGAACGTATAGGTCCACATTTCAGAATCCTAAAGGGAGTCAAACAGGGCGACCCGCTTTCTCCTAAGCTATTTACCAGTACCCTAGAAAAAGTCTTTAGAACGTTGGCGACCGCCTGGGAAGAGAGAGGTATCTGTCTCGGTGAAGCGAGGTTGACAAATCTACGCTTCGCTGATGACATTGTACTTTTCTCTGCATCAGCAGCGGAACTAGAAAAAATGCTTCAAGAACTTAGCAAAGCAAGCCTTGAGGTTGGACTGAAGATGAACATGTCAAAGACTAAGCTCATGACCAACAGCTCACCAATCAACGTGCACTTAGACGGGGAGAAAATACACTATGTCCAAGAATACATCTACCTGGGCCAAGTAGTTTCCTTCCAGGCGAGACAAGATAAAGAAGTGGCAAGACGCACGGAAAACGCCTGGAAGAGCTACTGGTCCATGAAAGAGCTATTCAAAGGCGATTTACCGATCCCCTTAAAACGCAAGCTGATGGACATGTGTATTCTCCCCATCCTGACATATGGTGCACAGACTTGGTCTTTGACTAACGTCCAGATCCAAACTCAAGGTTTGCCAACGAGCGATGGAGCGCAGTATACTGATGATGTAAAAATAACTGACCGGATAAGAAACACCACACTGCGCTCCAGAACGCAAATTGCCGAAGTAGCTTATAAAGCTTCAAGACTAAAATGGGACTGGGCAGGCCATGTCTGTCGGATGCCCGCACAGCTGTGGGCCCGAATATCGCAGGATTGGAGCCCTGAGACAGCTAGACGGGGTCGCGGCAGACCGAGAAGAAGATGGCGGGACGTGTTGGATGGCTTCCTGGCGAATTGGCGAGAAGAAGCACACAATCGCGAGAAGTGGAAGGAATGGGGGGAGGCCTTTGCTCAGGAGTGGGACAATACGGGCTAACAAAATATATATATATATATATAAACTAAGCCAATTCCGATTCCCGGCAGTCTTTTTGCTATAAAATAAAATTTTCAGTGTCAATTGATCTAAAACGAATTACATGTCAATCTTTTCAAGGTTATATTGTTAAGTTTCATTAGTTTCAGCTTTTATATTTCTTTAATAATATAAAATGAATGAATTGTAGTGCGCCACAATTAAGATTGATTAGTTCTTAGTTCTTGTAATTTTATTCTTACTTACATCTTTGAATAAAAGAGGCATTTGATTGTTGTCGCTTGTCACAACAGTTCATCCCAGGCAATCAGTCGCTTCACTCTGTAGCATCACGGACTCCGGCAGAAGTGCAGTGAACTGTGTGATATGGAGCTCTTCATTAAACATTTACTTAACATAATAATTTCAATTAAATTCCATTAGCATTTTCCACACTCGTCACTGTTCCTACTCGTCATCAAAAATCAAAAAGAATACGAATCACAACTGTTTCAACAATTTTTGTTTTTGTAGTACCGATTCGTCATCGATGCTGAAGTATCATCAAATGAACAACTAACTATACAATTCATTGCAGGCTCCTACTTACGTATGATTGCCTGGTACTTTATAGGCACGAGACGTATTCTATACTGACGCTTATCAGCGAAATATTGAAGATATTAAAAGGTTGTTGTTAATAAATTGATTTAAAAGTCATACTATATTTTTCTAACTAACTGTAGTTTTTGACACGCAAATTTACACTGGTGACGAATCGGGAATTCAATTCAAAGTCAAAAATTCATTTGTTTTCTTATGGTGACGAGTCGGGACTCCTAGTATGGAAAAAGTTTTTGGTGACCAATCGGAACAGTGACGAGTCGGGCATAACTCTTTCACATGATTGTAGTTTGTCACTTCTACGACTTATTAATGCATTAAGCTCCGTATGCATTATTCAAAATAAAAGTAATGCTCTTGCGCCAGTTATCAACACAACAGTTTTGATTGGAGTTGTCATGTTCATTTAACATAAAGGTGATCCCTCACCGGAGCATAACCCTGTACTTAATGTAATGATTTCAAGATCCTACTTTGAGCATTACTTTACAAGTACGCTCACTATGAGAGCATTGCCTGTAATGTTATAAGCCAAGATTAGATCTTGTAGAGCAACAACTGACTGTTACTGATTGTGCACTTCTGCTTTTCGTTTGTGTCTCTGCGCTGGTAAGACAATGTTGTGCACTGTAATGCTCGTTTTGCCTCACTCACTGATGTAAAGCTCGCAACTGAACTGTTACAGTACAGCCGAATGCTCTCGGTGAGGGAGAGCCCTATTATGGCGCGTGTTAATTTAACTTAATTTTAAACGACGGCGTTTTGTTGCTTTTCGACTACATCAATCCTTAAAGTATTGTTCTTCTGTCCTCTAGACTAACAAAGGAGAAAAAATTATATGAAGAAGACTACTATTATATATCGGAAAAGTATGAAATCCGTCATTGTATAAAATTCCTAGGAAATGTGTACAAATCCTAATATATGTAGATAGGAAATCTATGACATATATTGTAATGTGCACTAACAAACAACTAAGACCTCCATCCCCTTCGTGTTAGTTTATATTAAACCTTGTGACAGAACCTTTTTCAACTACACCTTATTACAACATTTTGATTTTTATCTTGACGTTGATTTTATTCATGTTTTATTTATTTTATTCGCACAGAGCAGTCGTTTTTATACATTTCCTATTGTCATCTCGGAATAGGGTATTACACCCTTTTTTGAAAAGTGTGTCAATAAATTCTATAGTGCCAATGAACCACTAAAAAGAAGTGCTCTAAAAATGCATTTAAATTTTGCATTTTCAAACCTACAATCGCATTAGATCGCGAAATGTGGAAGGAGGGAATAGAGGCCTTTGCCTTGCAGTGGGACAATATAAGCTTATAATAATAATAATGAACTAAAACTAACATTTCCGACTGCTTTTTGCCTAAGCTATCTCAATAATATATTTTTAGATTTTTTCTCATATAGAGTAAAATACCCTATTGCATACAATTCCTAGTGTGTCTTAAAGGATCTCTGAAACATTATTCTACATATTCTTATGTAGTAGGTTCGGAATTATATATAAAATATACCGCTTCAAATTTTTGTTTAATTTAGAACATTCAACATTCTAGAACACGTCGTGCATTCGGAAAACGCTTCTCATATAATTCCTAAAGGCAATTTTATTGGTATTCGTTTGTACGAATACAACAATTTCAGAACATTCTATCCTTACTAGCTAAAATCAACGTATCACAGGAGCTTCCCAGGTTCTGGTAATCAACGTCAGACATATCATTATATTATATTATATATATATTAGGCGTAGTAGCCTACAGTGGTCGTTTGACACATTCAAAAATAACCTAAGCCTTAGTCGAAAGGCATATTATTATAAATTTTGATCTTATTTAACATTTTTATAACTTTTTTATATATTTAGCTTTTCTATATATATGTTTTTTTCAAGATCCATACTAACAGGTACATTCATTTTAAAATAATTATTCACGTTCACAAATTAATTCAAAATCTTAGTAAAGTATACAGAACTGACTTAGTATTCAGGTTTAAATGCAATTTGCTGTTATGTATATTTACTCAACTGTCCAGCCTGTCACTAAACATCACTAGAATGCTGTTAGCGCTGGCGCGGACTCTGTAGCACAAGGTGGCGCGGCGCTTTGGCGCAAGATGGCATGGAAGCCGTCCACCTGTGCATCCGCAAACATTCCTGATGCATGCCCGTGACAGCCGTAACATCAACCTTAACGCGTTATTGTATTACACGCGTTAATGTCTGAATGATCTTTGCGGGTATAGTAACTTTAAAGATTGCAGGTGTACAGTGTTAACTCGTAGATAAAATTTGTAAAGTAACTACAAATTTTGCCCGTTGAACTAAAATGTTCCCATACTTTAGCGCGCACCAACTTAGATCATTTCTTTCGAATTTCATAATATTGGGTACTTACGCCGCTGAGGATTTGATCTATTTCTGATAATAGTGGGTATGCATGATTTTTGTATCACTCTAAACAAAACGTATTAACGTCAGTAATAGCAAAGTGAAATTATTTTTAAATATTTATAAGAAATTCTAATTTTAATCCTTTGAAACTGCTGATTAGACAGAGAGATCCGATACCTTACATGACGTCATTCAACATATCGACGACGTGCAAAATCTATACTAAATTCCGTTTATCTAGAAAGAGATAGAAACTAAAGTTTTATTGGTTACTAGCTGACCCGGCAGACTTCGTACTGCCAAATATAGCCTGTCAAAATGATTTATAATGTGTCATTTTTTTGTTCCTACATATTTTATAGTCGGGGCAAAAAATTCACCTGAACAGAACCGTCACCTTTGTACAGAGGTAATAAAGTGCAAAATTGACTTTTTGACGTTAGGAACATACCTACATTGTTTATACAACAGTGACTGCTTGTAATTCAATATGAACTTTATACAATAGCAATAAAGCTCGTTTTGGTTAGAAAACGTTTGTATGGGAAAAAGAAAAGGGCTGTTTTTAGGGTTTTTCCGGCAATTATTCGATTTTTTCTCGCCGTAAAAACCATCTTTGAACTTCAACGAACATTTAAAAAAAAGAATTGGCCAAATTGGTCCAGGCGTTGTTGAGTTATGCGCTTACCAACACTTTTTGCGATTCATTTTTATATTATAGATAACGTTTGTGTTGTTTGGCCGATTTTGGTCTTGTTTTCACTTTTTATCATTATTTTTATAGTATTTTTACATTCCGTATCGAAATAAAAAAAGAGAAAATTTATGCATATTCCCTATTATGTAGGTATTAACTTAAGGGATATAAATTACATATCATACTCACATCTTTAACTGTGAGAAGCATTGTTTTTGCTTGTCACTGCAGTCCATCCCTGGCGAACAGTCGCTCTTTTCTGTAGCATCAGGGCCTCCAGAAGAATCGCGCTGGACTGTGTGATATCGTGGTCTTAAATAAACGTTTAATCTGAAATGTACCAATGTCAATCGGTGGTAAACAAACCTTTGTAAAATTACAAGTAGGTACTTAATTCATGAAGAAAGTTTGTTACTTGTACACGTAAATAATGCATTAAGTACTTTATGCATCATCAAAAAATAAAAGTAATGCTCTTGCGTCATGCCAGAAAAGACAGTTAAGATTACAATCTGTCATCATTAGGTCTGACGCTTCGTTAGTGTGGACTTAGATAAAAACCATATATAATTATTAACAGCCAAAACACATAACAAAAAAAAAGAAACTATCACCTCTGATTTGGAAGAAAATAAAACTACTTTCAATCTATAGAAAGTAGCACCCAATATTATTGCACTAGCCGATACCATAGCTGAGTATTTTCAAATGCTGTAAATAAATATTACAATAAGAAAACTGTACTTTCTATTTAACCTGAATTCAGATACTTACGTTGCTCTGTAATTTCCCACGTCTTGACATTCATCGCTAGAGATACAACTGGATTTATATTCTCGTTTTTGTGATTGTCGCTTGTTTGGTGGTCCTTCCTATGTGGTGAATATAAGTAGGTAACTTCCGTCTGAAATGTAGGCGAAGGCAATCTTAGCAGTAGCAGGTTCATATTCTCAACCAGATAAACAAGCATGCTATAAAAATGATAATGTTCCCACACTTTAGTGCGAATCAACTTAGTTCATTTCATTCTAACTAATACAAACTAATATACTCTAATATTCGGTATTTACGTCTCTGAGGAGTCTATCTATTTCTGAAATTTAACTTTAGGGAAACACATTGAATATACTCACATCTTTTACCGTAAGAGGCATTGTTGTCGCTTATGTCACAGCTGTCCATCCCTGGCGATCAGTCGCTCTTTTCTGTAGCATCAGGGCCTCCAGAAGAAACGCTGTGGACTCTGTGATATCGTGGTCTTAAACAAACGTTTAATCTGAAATGTACCGTAGGTATTCTTTGGTTAAACATATTTCAGTAAATTTTCAAGTACTTTATTCATGATCATAGTTTGTCACTTCTATAGGCAAATAATGCACTAAGCTCCCCATGCAGTATCTTGTAAAGTAAAAGTTGTGTTCTTGCGTCATTGAAGACACGACAGGTAATCTTGAAATCTGTCATGTAGAAGTATGACGCTCCAGAATTTTTAGCTTAGTTTAAAAAAAAAACTCGGACAATAATATGAGAAAGCAGTGCTTATTTTAATGCATTTGAACTACGCTGAAACATAACGACTACATAATAATTGTAACGAGCGCCAATTATTTTGTACTTTTTGTTAATTTATTCACCGATTATAAAAGTGTATGGTGTATGTGTGGCAAATAATGCACTAAGCTCCTTAAGCAGTATCTCGTAAAGTAAAAGTTGTGTTCTTGCGTCATTGAAGACACGACAAGTAATCTTAAAATATATCATGTAGAAGTATGACGCTCCAGAATTTTTAGCTAAGTTTTAAAAAAGAACTCAGACAATAATATGAGAAAGCAGTGCTGATTTTAATGCATTAGAACTACACTGAAACATAATGACTACATAATAATTGTAACAAGCGCCAATTATTTTGTACTTTTTGTTAATTTATTCACCGATTAAAAAAGTGTCACTAACTGCTATTATGTTCCCGTTCTATGAAACGAATGATCACTTTTTGAAAGCTAAAACTAAAAATATAAGAAAACGGTTTTTTAGAACCCTTAGAGGGAGCTCGTTTTAGCGCGACTATTTTTACGCTACGTGCTTTTTACGCACTGGGCCCGCGTGGTGGATTATAGCCCATTCCCTCTCATAGAGAGGAGGCCTGTGTCCCAGCAGTGGGAACATTAATAAGCTGATGATGATTATGATGTGCTTTACCGAGACACAATCTCGAGAAATATGTTTGTGACTGACACAAGAAATAATTGTTCATTATTGTAAACATAAGGTGAGGTAATAAGAGGCTTGTGCACTGCAAACAACCAGCTCACAAACTAAAATGAGCTTCCAAAATTATGGTATGAAATATCCTTGGTTTTGAAAATAATTCAAACGGGCCTGTAATGGTTTACTTGAAATAAATGTCTTGAGTTTGAGCTAGGATTTTTGTCCCTTCTATTTTAAATTGTGTAATAGTTAATGCATTGTCATCGAATAAGTAATGTTGTCGTACCATTTTACATTCACCTAGTGATTGTAAATAATTATTACCTATTACATTGGCATTTCATTTAAGCTGCATATCTTATACCTTTAAACAAGCCATTCTTCTATGTATATATTTATCACTACATGTTATAAAACAAAGTCCTCCGCCACGTTTGTCTGTCTGTTCGCGATAAACTCAAAAACTTCAACACCGATTTTCATACTGTTTGCAAAACTGGATAGAGTGGTTCTCGCAGAAGGTTTAAGAATATAATTTGTTAAGTTTTTGTACACATTGGCTAAAATATAGTGATATTTCTTGGAGGTATCGGAAAAAAATAAGCCGTCTGGGAGCTTTCATCACAAACGCTGCCTAAACCCTTTGAGATATAACAAAATGATGTATCGTGGAATTGTGTATCTTTTATAGGTCTACAGAAAAGTCAGCGATTGCATATGTCTATTTCTTAAGGATAACACACTATATATCCATTTTGATACTTTAAAAAATGCGCGGTAATTGGAAAGCTCAAATGCGGTATTAATGCTTATCATTTTAAATAAGTTTCCTGCACATTATTTTACTCTTTTACACCATAATTATAATTTAAACGAATACCTTTGGAGTAATCGCAAAAAATTACCGAAGCGAGAATAAAATTCAAGCGCCTCGCTTCGCTTACTTCAATCGCTGACCCTCCCCCCGCACCGCACGCCATTGCACCAAACTACATAGATGGACCAGCAAGGCCGATTAACTTCATTTAAGAATTGTGAAAAAAAAACGTGTTATGATGTTGCAAACTTGCGTCCAAATGTTAGATAATCTACTTATTAGACTATGGTTTAACGGCGTTTTGACCCTCTCTCTCTTATGTGACGCAGACAAAGTTGCACGGGTGAGCTAGTGTATAATATAATCTGAATCTCGGAAACGGCTGCAACGATTTTCTTGAAATTTAGTATGCAGCAGGGGGTTTCGGGGGCGATAAATCGATCTAGCAAGATTTAATTTTTAGAAAAACAAAAGAGCGAAGCTCGGTCATCCAGATATTTATAATTAAATCAATTAATAATGTAAATACGTACGATGGGACACTGTTGATCTTCTACTGTTAACCATCTATCGTCCAGAGTGTAGAGTTTTGTTTGTTGCTGAGCAGGACATTTTTTTGAGCCTGAAAAGATTGCAATAGTTAACGAGTCGTCCATACAAATTGCTATATTTTATCAAATATAGTTGTTAACACATTGTTCATATTGCCATCTCGTCAGTTAACCGAAAAGTACTATGGCCCGTTTCACTGCTTCAGGCCAAAATCATTTTGAACAACATAAAACTGTAACTCATCTTGACAATTTAGCTATAAAACTAAATTGCTCCGCACAGAGTTTTAGTGTTGCGTTCTTTTCTGTATCAACAGTTTTATAGAACATGTCGTGCATTCGGAGAACGCTATGTGTAAAAATATCATAAAGCAATTAGTATTCATTTGAAGTAATGCCGATGTTACTAACTGAAATATAACTCTCAGAACCTCTCAGAGCCACATGCTTGTAGAATATTTCAAAATGCTTGCTAGTGTGCAACAATTAAACTCATTCTATACTAGATAGTTTAATTCAAAATTGAGCACTTACGTACCACAGGAGCGTCCCAGGTTCTGTCAGTCAACGTCAGTCATAACTTAGTATGTTGCATCGCGGCCTTCAATGCTCGCTCGTCTGAAATGTAGACGTAAGCAATCTATACAAAAGAATTGTATGACCTAAGACTTTAATCGTAGAATTTGATCTACTTCTGATATTTAATTTTAGGGAGTTAAATTGCTAATACTCACGGCTTTGATTGAGACGCATTAAGGTTACTCGTCACAGCAGTATATCCTTGACTTCGGAAGGAGCACGCTGGACTGTGTGATATCGTGGTCTTCAATTCTAGAGGTAATAAATGCATTAATCTCCCTATGCATAATCCAAAGTAAAAGTGATGCTCTTGTGTCATTTTAGACACGACTGTTAAGTTTGAAATCTGTAATGTTCAGCTAATGGATAGAGTGGTTCTCGCAAAAGGTTTAAGAATATAATTTGTTAAGTTTTTGTACACATTGGCTAAAATATAATGATATTAGTTGGAGGCGTCGGCAAAAAATAAGCCGTTTGGGAGCTTTCATCAAAAACGCTGCCTAAACCTTTGAGATATAAGAAAATGGTGTATCGTGGAATTGTGTATCTTTTATAGGTCTACAGAAAAGTCAGCGATTGCATATGTCTATTTCTTAAGGATAACACACTATATATCAATTTTGATACTTTAAAAAATGCGCGGTAATTAAAAAGCTCAAATGCAGTATTAATGCTTATCATTTTGAATAATTTTCCTGCACATTATTTTACTATTTTACACCATATAATTTAAACGAATACCTTTGGAGTAATCGCAAAAAATTACGGAAGCGAGAATAAAATTCAAGCGCCTCGCTTCGCTTACTTCAATCGCTGACCCTCCCCCCGCACCGCACGCCATTGCACCAAACTACATAGATGGACCAGCAAGGCCGTTTTACTTCATTTAAGGATTGTGAAAAAAAAACGTGTTATGATGTTGCAAACTTGCGTCCAAATGTTAGATAATCTACTTATTAGACTATGGTTTAACGGCGTTTTGACCGTCTCTCTCTTATGTGACGCAGACGAAGTTGCACGGGTGAGCTAGTGTATAATATAATCTGAATCTCGGAAACGGCTGCAACGATTTTCATGAAATTTAGTATGCAGCAGGGGGTTTCGGGGGCGATAAATCGATTTAGCAAGATTTAATTTTTAGAAAAACAAAAGAGCGAAGCTCGGTCATCCAGATATTTATAATTAAATCAATTAATAATGTAAATACGTACGATGGGACACTGTTGATCTTCTACTGTTAACCATCTACCGTCCAGAGTATAGAGTTTGTTGCTGAGCAGGACATTTTTTTTTGCCTGAAAAAATTGCAATAGTTAACGAGTCGTCCATACAAATTGCTATATTTTATCAAATATAGTTGTTAACACATTGTTCATATTGTAATCTCGTCAATGCATCGAAAAGTACTATGGCCCGTTTCACTGCTTCAGGCCAAAATCATTACATTGAACAACATAAAACTGTAACTCATCTTGACAATTTAGCTATAAAACTAAATTGCTCCGCACAGAGTTTTAGTGTTGCGTTCTTTTCTGTATCAACAGTTTTATAGAACATGTCGTGCATTCGGAGAACGCTATGTGTAAAAATATCATAAAGCAATTAGTATTCATTTGAAGTAATGCCGATGTTACTAACTGAAATATAACTCTCAGAACCTCTCAGAGCCACATGCTTGTAGAATATTTCAAAAAGCTTGCTAGTGTGCAACAATTCAACTCATTCTATACTAGATAGTTTAATTCAAAATTGAGCACTTACGTACCACAGGAGCGTCCCAGGTTCTGACATTCAACGTCAGTCATAACTCAGTATGTTGCATCGCGGCCTTCAATGCTCGCTCGTCTGAAATGTAGACGTAAGCAATCTATACAAAAGAATTGTATGACCTAAGACTTTGATCGTAGAATTTGATCTACTTCTGATATTTAATTTTAGGGAGTTAAATTGCTAATACTCACGGCTTTGATTGCGATGCATTAAGGTTACTCGTCACAGCAGTATATCCTTGACTTCGGAAGGAGCACGTTGGACTGTGTGATATCGTGGTCTTCAATTCTAGAGGGAATAAATGCATTAAGCTCCCTATGCATAATCTAAAGTAAAAGTGATGCTCTTGTGTCATTTTAGACACGAGTGTTAAGCTTGAAATCTGTAATGGATAGAGTGGTTGTCGCAAAAGGTTTAAGAATATAATTTGTTAAGTTTTTGTACACACTGGCTAAAATATAATGATATTAGTTGGAGGTGTCGGAAAAAAATAAGCCGTTTGGGAGCTTTCATCAAAAACGCTGCCTAAACCTTTGAGATATATGAAAATGGTGTATCGTGGAATTGTGTATCTTTTATAGGTCTACAGAAAAGTCACCGATTGCATATGTCTATTTCTTAAGGATAACACACTATATATCAATTTTGATACTTTAAAAAATGCGCGGTAATTAAAAAGCTCAAATGCAGTATTAATGCTTATCATTTTGAATAATTTTCCTGCACATTATTTTACTATTTTACACCATATAATTTAAACGAATACCTTTGGAGTAATCGCAAAAAATTACGGAAGCGAGAATAAAATTCAAGCGCCTCGCTTCGCTTACTTCAATCGCTGACCCTCCCCCCGCACCGCACGCCATTGCACCAAACTACATAGATGGACCAGCAAGGCCGTTTTACTTCATTTAAGGATTGTGAAAAAAAAACGTGTTATGATGTTGCAAACTTGCGTCCAAATGTTAGATAATCTACTTATTAGACTATGGTTTAACGGCGTTTTGACCGTCTCTCTCTTATGTGACGCAGACGAAGTTGCACGGGTGAGCTAGTGTATAATATAATCTGAATCTCGGAAACGGCTGCAACGATTTTCATGACATTTAGTATGCAGCAGGGGGTTTCGGGGGCGATAAATCGATTTAGCAAGATTTAATTTTTAGAAAAACAAAAGAGCGAAGCTCGGTCATCCAGATATTTATAATTAAATCAATTAATAATGTAAATACGTACGATGGGACACTGTTGATCTTCTACTGTTAACCATCTACCGTCCAGAGTATAGAGTTTTGTTTGTTGCTGAGCTGGACATTTTTTTTTGCCTGAAAAAATTGCAATAGTTAACGAGTCGTCCATACAAATTGCTATATTTTGTCAAATATAGTTGTTAACACATTGTTCATATTGTAATCTCGTCAATTCACCGAAAAGTACTATGGCCCGTTTCACTGCTTCAGGCCAAAATCATTACATTGAACAACATAAAACTGTAACTCATCTTGAAAATTTAGCTATAAAACTAAATTGCTCCGCACAGAGTTTTAGTGTTGCGTTCTTTTCTGTATCAACAGTTTTATAGAACATGTCGTGCATTCGGAGAACGCTATGTGTAAATATATCATGAAGCAATTAGTATTCATTTGAAGTAATGCCGATGTTACTAACTGAAATATAATTCTCAGAACCTCTCAGAGCCAAATGCTTGTAGAATATTTAAAAAGCTTGCTAGTGTATTTTACTCTTTTACACCATATAATTTAAACGAATACCTTTGGAGTAATCGCAAAAAATTACGGAAGCGAGAATAAAATTCAAGCGCCTCGCTTCGCTTACTTCAATCGCTGACCCTCCCCCCGCACCGCACGCCATTGCACCAAACTACATAGATGGACCAGCAAGGCTGTTTTACTTCATTTAAGGATTGTGAAAAAAAAACGTGTTATGATGTTGCAAACTTGCGTCCAAATGTTAGATAATCTACTTATTAGACTATGGTTTAACGGCGTTTTGACCGTCTCTCTCTTATGTGACGCAGACGAAGTTGCACGGTTGAGCTAGTGTATAATATAATCTGAATCTCGGAAACGGCTGCAACGATTTTCATGAAATTTAGTATGCAGCAGGGGGTTTCGGGGGCGATAAATCGATTTAGCAAGATTTAATTTTTAGAAAAACAAAAGAGCGAAGCTCGGTCATCCAGATATTTATAATTTAATCAATTATTAATGTAAATACGTACGATGGGACACTGTTGATCTTCTACTGTTAACCATCTACCGTCCAGAGTATAGAGTTTTGTTTGTTGCTGAGCTGGACATTTTTTTTTGCCTGAAAAAATTGCAATAGTTAACGAGTCGTCCATACAAATTGCTATATTTTGTCAAATATAGTTGTTAACACATTGTTCATATTGTAATCTCGTCAATTCACCGAAAAGTACTATGGCCCGTTTCACTGCTTCAGGCCAAAATCATTACATTGAACAACATAAAACTGTAACTCATCTTGAAAATTTAGCTATAAAACTAAATTGCTCCGCACAGAGTTTTAGTGTTGCGTTCTTTTCTGTATCAACAGTTTTATAGAACATGTCGTGCATTCGGAGAACGCTATGTGTAAATATATCATGAAGCAATTAGTATTCATTTGAAGTAATGCCGATGTTACTAACTGAAATATAATTCTCAGAACCTCTCAGAGCCAAATGCTTGTAGAATATTTAAAAAGCTTGCTAGTGTATTTTACTCTTTTACACCATATAATTTAAACGAATACCTTTGGAGTAATCGCAAAAAATTACGGAAGCGAGAATAAAATTCAAGCGCCTCGCTTCGCTTACTTCAATCGCTGACCCTCCCCCCGCACCGCACGCCATTGCACCAAACTACATAGATGGACCAGCAAGGCTAATTAACTTCATTTAAGAATTGTGAAAAAAAAAACAAGTTATGTTGTTGCAAACTTGCGTCCAAATGTTAATCTACTTATTAGACTATGGTTTAATGGCGTTTTGACCGTCTCTCTCTTATGTGACGCAGACGAAGTTGCACGGGTGAGCTAGTGTATAATATAATCTGAATCTCGGAAACGGCTGCAACGATTTTCATGAAATTTAGTATGCAGCAGGGGGTTTCGGGGGCGATAAATCGATCTAGCAAGATTTAATTTTTAGAAAAACAAAAGAGCGAAGCTCGGACATCCAGATATTTATAATTAAATCAATTAATAATGTAAATACGTACGATGGGACACTGTTGATCTTCTACTGTTAACCATCTACCGTCCAGAGTATAGAGTTTTGTTTTTTGCTGAGCAGCATATTTTTTTGAGCCTGAAAAAATTGCAATAATTAACGAGTCGTCCATACAAATTGCTATATTTTATCAAATACAGTTGTTAACACATTGTTCATATTGCCATCTCGTCAGTTAACCGAAAAGTACTATGGCCCGTTTCACTGCTTCAGGCCAAAATCATTTTGAACAACATAAAACTGTAACTCATCATGACATTTTAGCTATAAAACTAAACTGCTCCGCACAGAGTTTTAGTGTTGCGTTCTTTTCTGTATCAACAGTTTTATAGAACATGTCGTGCATTCGGAGAACGCTATGTGTAAATATATCATAAAGCAATTAGTATTCATTTGAAGTAATGCCGATGTTACTAACTGAAATATAATTCTCAGAACCTCTCAGAGCCACATGCTTGTAGAATATTTAAAAAGCTTGCTAGTGTGCAACAATTCAGCTCATTCTATACTAGATAGTTTAATTCAAAATTGAGCACTTACGTATCACAGGAGCGTCCCCGGTTCTGACAATCAACGTCAGACATAACTCAGTATGTTGCATCGCGGCCTTCAATGCTCGATCGTCTGAAATGTAGACGTAAGCAATCTATACAAAAGAATTGTATGACCTAAGACTTTAATCGTAGAATTTGATCTACTTCTGATATTTAATTTTAGGGAGTTAAATTGCTAATACTCACGGCTTTGATTGAGACACATTAAGGTTACTCGTCACAGCAGTATATCCTTGACTTCGGAAGGAGCACGCTGGACTGTGTGATATCGTGGTCTTCAATTCTAGAGGTAATAAATACATTAAGCTACCTATGCATAATCTAAAGTAAAAGTGATGCTCTTGTGTCATTTTAGACACGACTGTTAAGCTTGAAATCTGTAATGGATAGAGTGGTTGTCGCAAAAGGTTTAAGAATATAATTTGTTAAGTTTTTGTACACACTGGCTAAAATATAATGATATTAGTTGGAGGTGTCGGAAAAAAATAAGCCGTTTGGGAGCTTTCATCAAAAACGCTGCCTAAACCCTTTTAGATATAAGAAAATGGTGTATCGTGGAATTGTGTATCTTTTATAGGTCTACAGAAAAGTCAGCGATTGCATATGTCTATTTCTTAAGGATAACACACTATATATCAATTTTGATACTTTAAAAAATGCGCGGTAATTAAAAAGCTCAAATGCAGTATTAATGCTTATCATTTTAAATAAGTTTCCTGCACATTATTTTACTCTTTTACACCATATAATTTAAACGAATACCTATGGAGTAATCGCAAAAAATTACGGAAGCGAGAATAAAATTCAAGCGCCTCGCTTCGCTTACTTCAATCGCTGACCCTCCCCCCGCACCGCACGCCATTGCACCAAACTACATAGATCGACCAGCAAGGCTGTTTTACTTCATTTAAGGATTGTGAAAAAAAAACGTGTTATGATGTTGCAAACTTGCGTCCAAATGTTAGATAATCTACTTATTAGACTATGGTTTAACGGCGTTTTGACCGTCTCTCTCTTATGTGACGCAGACGAAGTTGCACGGGTGAGCTAGTGTATAATATAATCTGAATCTCGGAAACGGCTGCAACGATTTTCATGACATTTAGTATGCAGCAGGGGGTTTCGGGGGCGATAAATCGATCTAGCAAGATTTAATTTTTAGCAAAACAAAAGAGCGAAGCTCGGTCATCCAGATATTTATAATTAAATCAATTAATAATGTAAATACGTACGATGGGACACTGTTGATCTTCTACTGTTAACCATCTACCGTCCAGAGTATAGAGTTTTGTTTGTTGCTGAGCAGCATATTTTTTTGAGCCTGAAAAAATTGCAATCATTAACGAGGCGTCCATACAAATTGCTATATTTTATCAAATACAGTAGTTAACACATTGTTCATATTGCCATCTCGTCAGTTAACCGAAAAGTACTATGGCCCGTTTCACTGCTTCAGGCCAAAATCATTTTGAACAACATAAAACTGTAACTCATCATGACATTTTAGCTATAAAACTAAACTGCTCCGCACAGAGTTTTAGTGTTGCGTTCTTTTCTGTATCAACAGTTTTATAGAACATGTCGTGCATTCGGAGAACGCTATGTGTAAAAATATCATAAAGCAATTAGTATTCATTTGAAGTAATGCCGACGTTACTAACTGAAATATAACTCTCAGAACCTCTCAGAGCCACATGCTATTAGAATATTTCAAAAAGCTTGATAGTGTGCAACAATTAAACTCATTCTATACTAGATGAGAGATTGAGAGATATGAGAGACTTCAATGCTCGCTCGTCTGAAATGTAGACGTAAGCAATCTATACAAAAGAATTGTATGACCTAAGACTTTAATCGTAGAATTTGATCTACTTCTGATATTTAATTTTAGGGAGTTAAATTGCTAATACTCACGGCTTTGATTGAGACACATTAAGGTTACTCGTCACAGCAGTATATCCTTGACTTCGGAAGGAGCACGCTGGACTGTGTGATATCGTGGTCTTCAATTCTAGAGGTAATAAATGCATTAAGCTACCTATGCATAATCTAAATTAAAAGTGATGCTCTTGTGTCATTTTAGACACGACTGTTAAGCTTGAAATCTGTAATGGATAGAGTGGTTGTCGCAAAAGGTTTAAGAATATAATTTGTTAAGTTTTTGTACACATTGGTTAAAATATAATAATATTAGTTGGAGGTGTCGGAAAAAAATAAGCCGTTTGGGAGCTTTCATCAAAAACGCTGCCTAAACCCTTTGAGATATAAGAAAATGGTGTATCGTGGAATTGTGTATCTTTTATAGGTCTACAGAAAAGTCAGCGATTGCATATGTCTATTTCTTAAGGATAACACACTATATATCCATTTTGATACTTTAAAAAATGTACGGTAATTGGAAAGCACAAATCCTTATCATTTTAAATAAGTTTCCTGCACATTATTTTACTCTTTTACACCATATAATTTAAACGAATACCTTTGGAGTAATCGCAAAAAATTACGGAAGCGAGAATAAAATTCAAGCGCCTCGCTTCGCTTACTTCAATCGCTGACCCTCCCCCCGCACCGCACGCCATTGCACCAAACTACATAGATGGACCAGCAAGGCCGTTTTACTTCATTTAAGGATTGTGAAAAAAAAACGTGTTATGATGTTGCAAACTTGCGTCCAAATGTTAATTTACTTATAAGACTATGGTTTAACGGCGTTTTGACCGTCTCTCTCTTATGTGACGCAGACGAAGTTGCACGGGTGAGCTAGTGTATAATATAATCTGAATCTCGGAAACGGCTGCAACGATTTTCATGAAATTTAGTATGCAGCAGGGGGTTTCGGGGGCGATAAATCGATTTAGCAAGATTTAATTTTTAGAAAAACCAAAGAGCGAAGCACGGTCATCCAGATATTTATAATTAAATCAATTAATAATGTAAATACGTACGATGGGACACTGTTGATCTTCTACTGTTAACCATCTATAGTACAGAGTGTAGAGTTTTGTTTGTTGCTGAGCAGGACATTTTTTTTTGCCTGAAAAAATTGCAATAGTTAACGAGTCGTCCATACAAATTGCTATATTTTGTCAAATATAGTAGTTAACACATTGTTCATATTGTAATCTCGTCAATTCACCGAAAAGTACTATGGCCCGTTTCACTGCTTCAGGCCAAAATCATTACATTGAACAACATAAAACTGTAACTCATCTTGACAATTTAGCTATAAAACTAAATTGCTCCGCACAGAGTTTTAGTGTTGCGTTCTTTTCTGTATCAACAGTTTTATAGAACATGTCGTGCATTCGGAGAACGCTATGTGTAAAAATATCATAAAGCAATTAGTATTCACTTGAAGTAATGCCGATGTTACTAACTGAAATATAACTCTCAGAACCTCTCAGAGCCACATGCTTGTAGAATATTTAAATAGCTTGCTAGTGTGCAACAATTCAGCTCATTCTATACTAGATAGTTTAATTCAAAATTGAGCACTTACGTATCACAGGAGCGTCTCCGGTTCTGACAGTCAACGTCAGACATAACTCAGTATGTTGCATCGCGGCCTTCAATGCTCGCTCGTCTGAAATGTAGACGTAAGCAATCTATACAAAAGAATTGTATGACCTAAGACTTTAATCGTAGAATTTGATCTACTTCTGATATTTAATTTTAGGGTGTTAAATTGCTTATACTCACGGCTTTGATTGAGACGCATTAAGGTTACTCGTCACAGCAGTATATCCTTGACTTCGGAAGGAGCACGCTGGACTGTGTGATATGGTGGTCTTCAATTCTAGAGGTAATAAATGCATTAATCTCCCTATGCATAATCCAAAGTAAAAGTGATGCTCTTGTGTCATTTTAGACACGACTGTTAAGTTTGAAATCTGTAATGTTCAGCTAGTGGATAGAGTGGTTCTCGCAAAAGGTTTAAGAATATAATTTGTTAAGTTTTTGTACACATTGGCTAAAATATAATGATATTAGTTGGAGGCGTCGGCAAAAAATAAGCCGTTTGGGAGCTTTCATCAAAAACGCTGCCTAAACCTTTGAGATATAAGAAAATGGTGTATCGTGGAATTGTGTATCTTTTATAGGTCTACAGAAAAGTCAGCGATTGCATATGTCTATTTCTTAAGGATAACACACAATAAATCCATTTTGATACTTTAAAAAATTCGCGGTAATTAGAAAGCTCAAATGCGGTATTAATGCTTATCATTTTAAATAAGTTTCTCGCACATTATTTTACTCTTTAACACCATATAATTTAAACGAATACATTTGGAGTAATCGCAAAAAATTACCGAAGCGAGAATAAAATTCAAGCGCTTCACTTCGCTTTTTTCAATCGCTGACCCTCCCCCCGCACCTCACGCCATTGCACCAAACTACATAGATGGACCAGCAAGGCCGTTTTACTTCATTTAAGGATTGTGAAAATAAAACGTGTTATGATGTTGCAAACTTGCGTCCAAATGTTAGATAATCTACTTATTAGACTATGGTTTAACGGCGTTTTGACCGTCTCTCTCTTATGTGACGCAGACGAAGTTGCACGGGTGAGCTAGTGTATAATATAATCTGAATCTCGGAAACGGCTGCAACGATTTTCATGACATTTAGTATGCAGCAGGGGGTTTCGGGGGCGATAAATCGATTTAGCAAGATTTAATTTTTAGAAAAACAAAAGAGCGAAGTTCGGTCATCCAGATATTTATAATTAAATCAATTAATAATGTAAATACGTACGATGGGACACTGTTGATCTTCTACTGTTAACCATCTACCGTCCAGAGTATAGAGTTTTGTTTGTTGCTGAGCAGGACATTTTTTTTTGCCTGAAAAAATTGCAATAGTTAACGAGTCGTCCATACAAATTGCTATATTTTATCAAATATAGTTGTTAACACATTGTTCATATTGTAATCTCGTCAATGCATCGAAAAGTACTATGGCCCGTTTCACTGCTTCAGGCCAAAATCATTACATTGAACAACATAAAACTGTAACTCATCTTGAAAATTTAGCTATAAAACTAAATTGCTCCGCACAGAGTTTTAGTGTTGCGTTCTTTTCTGTATCAACAGTTTTATAGAACATGTCGTGCATTCGGAGAACGCTATGTGTAAAAATATCATAAAGCAATTAGTATTCATTTGAAGTAATGCCGATGTTACTAACTGAAATATAACTCTCAGAACCTCTCAGAGCCACATGCTTGTAGAATATTTCAAAAAGCTTGCTAGTGTGCAACAATTCAACTCATTCTATACTAGATAGTTTAATTCAAAATTGAGCACTTACGTACCACAGGAGCGTCCCAGGTTCTGACATTCAACGTCAGTCATAACTCAGTATGTTGCATCGCGGCCTTCAATGCTCGCTCGTCTGAAATGTAGACGTAAGCAATCTATACAAAAGAATTGTATGACCTAAGACTTTGATCGTAGAATTTGATCTACTTCTGATATTTAATTTTAGGGAGTTAAATTGCTAATACTCACGGCTTTGATTGCAATGCATTAAGGTTACTCGTCACAGCAGTATATCCTTGACTTCGGAAGGAGCACGTTGGACTGTGTGATATCGTGGTCTTCAATTCTAGAGGGAATAAATGCATTAAGCTCCCTATGCATAATCTAAAGTAAAAGTGATGCTCTTGTGTCATTTTAGACACGAGTGTTAAGCTTGAAATCTGTAATGGATAGAGTGGTTGTCGCAAAAGGTTTAAGAATATAATTTGTTAAGTTTTTGTACACACTGGCTAAAATATAATGATATTAGTTGGAGGTGTCGGAAAAAAATAAGCCGTTTGGGAGCTTTCATCAAAAACGCTGCCTAAACCTTTGAGATATATGAAAATGGTGTATCGTGGAATTGTGTATCTTTTATAGGTCTACAGAAAAGTCAGCGATTGCATATGTCTATTTCTTAAGGATAACACACTATATATCAATTTTGATACTTTAAAAAATGCGCGGTAATTAAAAAGCTCAAATGCAGTATTAATGCTTATCATTTTGAATAATTTTCCTGCACATTATTTTACTATTTTACACCATATAATTTAAACGAATACCTTTGGAGTAATCGCAAAAAATTACGGAAGCGAGAATAAAATTCAAGCGCCTCGCTTCGCTTACTTCAATCGCTGACCCTCCCCCCGCACCGCACGCCATTGCACCAAACTACATAGATGGACCAGCAAGGCCGTTTTACTTCATTTAAGGATTGTGAAAAAAAAACGTGTTATGATGTTGCAAACTTGCGTCCAAATGTTAGATAATCTACTTATTAGACTATGGTTTAACGGCGTTTTGACCGTCTCTCTCTTATGTGACGCAGACGAAGTTGCACGGGTGAGCTAGTGTATAATATAATCTGAATCTCGGAAACGGCTGCAACGATTTTCATGACATTTAGTATGCAGCAGGGGGTTTCGGGGGCGATAAATCGATTTAGCAAGATTTAATTTTTAGAAAAACAAAAGAGCGAAGCTCGGTCATCCAGATATTTATAATTAAATCAATTAATAATGTAAATACGTACGATGGGACACTGTTGATCTTCTACTGTTAACCATCTACCGTCCAGAGTATAGAGTTTTGTTTGTTGCTGAGCAGGACATTTTTTTTTGCCTGAAAAAATTGCAATAGTTAACGAGTCGTCCATACAAATTGCTATATTTTGTCAAATATAGTTGTTAACACATTGTTCATATTGTAATCTCGTCAATTCACCGAAAAGTACTATGGCCCGTTTCACTGCTTCAGGCCAAAATCATTACATTGAACAACATAAAACTGTAACTCATCTTGAAAATTTAGCTATAAAACTAAATTGCTCCGCACAGAGTTTTAGTGTTGCGTTCTTTTCTGTATCAACAGTTTTATAGAACATGTCGTGCATTCGGAGAACGCTATGTGTAAATATATCATGAAGCAATTAGTATTCATTTGAAGTAATGCCGATGTTACTAACTGAAATATAATTCTCAGAACCTCTCAGAGCCAAATGCTTGTAGAATATTTAAAAAGCTTGCTAGTGTATTTTACTCTTTTACACCATATAATTTAAACGAATACCTTTGGAGTAATCGCAAAAAATTACGGAAGCGAGAATAAAATTCAAGCGCCTCGCTTCGCTTACTTCAATCGCTGACCCTCCCCCCGCACCGCACGCCATTGCACCAAACTACATAGATGGACCAGCAAGGCTAATTAACTTCATTTAAGAATTGTGAAAAAAAAAACAAGTTATGTTGTTGCAAACTTGCGTCCAAATGTTAATCTACTTATTAGACTATGGTTGAATGGCGTTTTGACCGTCTCTCTCTTATGTGACGCAGACGAAGTTGCACGGGTGAGCTAGTGTATAATATAATCTGAATCTCGGAAACGGCTGCAACGATTTTCATGAAATTTAGTATGCAGCAGGGGGTTTCGGGGGCGATAAATCGATCTAGCAAGATTTAATTTTTAGAAAAACAAAAGAGCGAAGCTCGGTCATCCAGATATTTATAATTAAATCAATTAATAATGTAAATACGTACGATGGGACACTGTTGATCTTCTACTGTTAACCATCTACCGTCCAGAGTATAGAGTTTTGTTTGTTGCTGAGCAGGACATTTTTTTTTGCCTGAAAAAATTGCAATAGTTAACGAGTCGTCCATACAAATTGCTATATTTTGTCAAATATAGTTGTTAACACATTGTTCATATTGTAATCTCGTCAATTCACCGAAAAGTGCTATGGCCCGTTTCACTGCTTCAGGCCAAAATCATTACATTGAACAACATAAAACTGTAACTCATCTTGAAAATTTAGCTATAAAACTAAATTGCTCCGCACAGAGTTTTAGTGTTGCGTTCTTTTCTGTATCAACAGTTTTATAGAACATGTCGTGCATTCGGAGAACGCTATGTGTAAATATATCATAAAGCAATTAGTATTCATTTGAAGTAATGCCGATGTTACTAACTGAAATATAATTCTCAGAACCTCTCAGAGCCACATGCTTGTAGAATATTAAAAAAGCTTGCTAGTGTGCAACAATTCAGCTCATTCTATACTAGATAGTTTAATTCAAAATTGAGCACTTACGTACCACAGGAGCGTCCCCGGTTCTGACAATCAACGTCAGACATAACTCAGTATGTTGCATCGCGGCCTTCAATGCTCGATCGTCTGAAATGTAGACGTAAGCAATCTATACAAAAGAATTGTATGACCTAAGACTTTAATCGTAGAATTTGATCTACTTCTGATATTTAATTTTAGGGAGTTAAATTGCTAATACTCACGGCTTTGATTGAGACACATTAAGGTTACTCGTCACAGCAGTATGTCCTTGACTTCGGAAGGAGCACGCTGGACTGTGTGATATCGTGGTCTTCAATTCTAGAGGTAATAAATGCATTAAGCTACCTATGCATAATCTAAAGTAAAAGTGATGCTCTTGTGTCATTTTAGACACGACTGTTAAGCTTGAAATCTGTAATGGATAGAGTGGTTGTCGCAAAAGGTTTAAGAATATAATTTGTTAAGTTTTTTTACACATTGGCTAAAATATAATAATATTAGTTGGAGGTGTCGGAAAAAAATAAGCCGTTTGGGAGCTTTCATCAAAAACGCTGCCTAAACCCTTTGAGATATAAGAAAATGGTGTATCGTGGAATTGTGTATCTTTTATAGGTCTACAGAAAAGTCAGCGATTGCATATGTCTATTTCTTAAGGATAACACACTATATATCAATTTTGATACTTTAAAAAATGCGCGGTAATTAAAAAGCTCAAATGCAGTATTAATGCTTATCATTTTAAATAAGTTTCCTGCACATTATTTTACTCTTTTACACCATATAATTTAAACGAATACCTTTGGAGTAATCGCAAAAAATTACGGAAGCGAGAATAAAATTCAAGCGCCTCGCTTCGCTTACTTCAATCGCTGACCCTCCCCCCGCACCGCACGCCATTGCACCAAACTACATAGATGGACCAGCAAGGCTGTTTTACTTCATTTAAGGATTGTGAAAAAAAAACGTGTTATGATGTTGCAAACTTGCGTCCAAATGTTAGATAATCTACTTATTAGACTATGGTTTAACGGCGTTTTGACCGTCTCTCTCTTATGTGACGCAGACGAAGTTGCACGGTTGAGCTAGTGTATAATATAATCTGAATCTCGGAAACGGCTGCAACGATTTTCATGAAATTTAGTATGCAGCAGGGGGTTTCGGGGGCGATAAATCGATTTAGCAAGATTTAATTTTTAGAAAAACAAAAGAGCGAAGCTCGGTCATCCAGATATTTATAATTTAATCAATTATTAATGTAAATACGTACGATGGGACACTGTTGATCTTCTACTGTTAACCATCTACCGTCCAGAGTATAGAGTTTTGTTTGTTGCTGAGCTGGACATTTTTTTTTGCCTGAAAAAATTGCAATAGTTAACGAGTCGTCCATACAAATTGCTATATTTTGTCAAATATAGTTGTTATCACATTGTTCATATTGTAATCTCGTCAATTCACCGAAAAGTACTATGGCCCGTTTCACTGCTTCAGGCCAAAATCATTACATTGAACAACATAAAACTGTAACTCATCTTGAAAATTTAGCTATAAAACTAAATTGCTCCGCACAGAGTTTTAGTGTTGCGTTCTTTTCTGTATCAACAGTTTTATAGAACATGTCGTGCATTCGGAGAACGCTATGTGTAAATATATCATGAAGCAATTAGTATTCATTTGAAGTAATGCCGATGTTACTAACTGAAATATAATTCTCAGAACCTCTCAGAGCCAAATGCTTGTAGAATATTTAAAAAGCTTGCTAGTGTATTTTACTCTTTTACACCATATAATTTAAACGAATACCTTTGGAGTAATCGCAAAAAATTACGGAAGCGAGAATAAAATTCAAGCGCCTCGCTTCGCTTACTTCAATCGCTGACCCTCCCCCCGCACCGCACGCCATTGCACCAAACTACATAGATGGACCAGCAAGGCTAATTAACTTCATTTAAGAATTGTGAAAAAAAAAACAAGTTATGTTGTTGCAAACTTGCGTCCAAATGTTAATCTACTTATTAGACTATGGTTTAATGGCGTTTTGACCGTCTCTCTCTTATGTGACGCAGACGAAGTTGCACGGGTGAGCTAGTGTATAATATAATCTGAATCTCGGAAACGGCTGCAACGATTTTCATGAAATTTAGTATGCAGCAGGGGGTTTCGGGGGCGATAAATCGATCTAGCAAGATTTAATTTTTAGAAAAACAAAAGAGCGAAGCTCGGACATCCAGATATTTATAATTAAATCAATTAATAATGTAAATACGTACGATGGGACACTGTTGATCTTCTACTGTTAACCATCTACCGTCCAGAGTATAGAGTTTTGTTTTTTGCTGAGCAGCATATTTTTTTGAGCCTGAAAAAATTGCAATAATTAACGAGTCGTCCATACAAATTGCTATATTTTATCAAATACAGTTGTTAACACATTGTTCATATTGCCATCTCATCAGTTAACCGAAAAGTACTATGGCCCGTTTCACTGCTTCAGGCCAAAATCATTTTGAACAACATAAAACTGTAACTCATCATGACATTTTAGCTATAAAACTAAACTGCTCCGCACAGAGTTTTAGTGTTGCGTTCTTTTCTGTATCAACAGTTTTATAGAACATGTCGTGCATTCGGAGAACGCTATGTGTAAATATATCATAAAGCAATTAGTATTCATTTGAAGTAATGCCGATGTTACTAACTGAAATATAATTCTCAGAACCTCTCAGAGCCACATGCTTGTAGAATATTTAAAAAGCTTGCTAGTGTGCAACAATTCAGCTCATTCTATACTAGATAGTTTAATTCAAAATTGAGCACTTACGTATCACAGGAGCGTCCCCGGTTCTGACAATCAACGTCAGACATAACTCAGTATGTTGCATCGCGGCCTTCAATGCTCGATCGTCTGAAATGTAGACGTAAGCAATCTATACAAAAGAATTGTATGACCTAAGACTTTAATCGTAGAATTTGATCTACTTCTGATATTTAATTTTAGGGAGTTAAATTGCTAATACTCACGGCTTTGATTGAGACACATTAAGGTTACTCGTCACAGCAGTATATCCTTGACTTCGGAAGGAGCACGCTGGACTGTGTGATATCGTGGTCTTCAATTCTAGAGGTAATAAATACATTAAGCTACCTATGCATAATCTAAAGTAAAAGTGATGCTCTTGTGTCATTTTAGACACGACTGTTAAGCTTGAAATCTGTAATGGATAGAGTGGTTGTCGCAAAAGGTTTAAGAATATAATTTGTTAAGTTTTTGTACACACTGGCTAAAATATAATGATATTAGTTGGAGGTGTCGGAAAAAAATAAGCCGTTTGGGAGCTTTCATCAAAAACGCTGCCTAAACCCTTTTAGATATAAGAAAATGGTGTATCGTGGAATTGTGTATCTTTTATAGGTCTACAGAAAAGTCAGCGATTGCATATGTCTATTTTTTAAGGATAACACACTATATATCAATTTTGATACTTTAAAAAATGCGCGGTAATTAAAAAGCTCAAATGCAGTATTAATGCTTATCATTTTAAATAAGTTTCCTGCACATTATTTTACTCTTTTACACCATATAATTTAAACGAATACCTATGGAGTAATCGCAAAAAATTACGGAAGCGAGAATAAAATTCAAGCGCCTCGCTTCGCTTACTTCAATCGCTGACCCTCCCCCCGCACCGCACGCCATTGCACCAAACTACATAGATGGACCAGCAAGGCTGTTTTACTTCATTTAAGGATTGTGAAAAAAAAACGTGTTATGATGTTGCAAACTTGCGTCCAAATGTTAGATAATCTACTTATTAGACTATGGTTTAACGGCGTTTTGACCGTCTCTCTCTTATGTGACGCAGACGAAGTTGCACGGGTGAGCTAGTGTATAATATAATCTGAATCTCGGAAACGGCTGCAACGATTTTCATGACATTTAGTATGCAGCAGGGGGTTTCGGGGGCGATAAATCGATTTAGCAAGATTTAATTTTTAGAAAAACAAAAGAGCGAAGCTCGGTCATCCAGATATTTATAATTAAATCAATTAATAATGTAAATACGTACGATGGGACACTGTTGATCTTCTACTGTTAACCATCTACCGTCCAGAGTATAGAGTTTTGTTTGTTGCTGAGCAGGACATTTTTTTTTGCCTGAAAAAATTGCAATAGTTAACGAGTCGTCCATACAAATTGCTATATTTTGTCAAATATAGTTGTTAACACATTGTTCATATTGCCATCTCGTCAGTTAACCGAAAAGTACTATGGCCCGTTTCACTGCTTCAGGCCAATATCATTTTGAACAACATAAAACTGTAACTCATCATGACATTTTAGCTATAAAACTAAACTGCTCCGCACAGAGTTTTAGTGTTGCGTTCTTTTCTGTATCAACAGTTTTATAGAACATGTCGTGCATTCGGAGAACGCTATGTGTAAATATATCATAAAGCAATTAGTATTCATTTGAAGTAATGCCGATGTTACTAACTGAAATATAACTCTCAGAACCTCTCAGAGCCACATGCTTGTAGAATATTTAAATAGCTTGCTAGTGTGCAACAATTCAGCTCATTCTATACTAGATAGTTTAATTCAAAATTGAGCACTTACGTATCACAGGAGCGTCCCCGGTTCTGACAGTCAACGTCAGACATAACTCAGTATGTTGCATCGCGGCCTTCAATGCTCGCTCGTCTGAAATGTAGACGTAAGCAATCTATACAAAAGAATTGTATGACCTAAGACTTTAATCGTAGAATTTGATCTACTTCTGATATTTAATTTTAGGGTGTTAAATTGCTTATACTCACGGCTTTGATTGAGACGCATTAAGGTTACTCGTCACAGCAGTATATCCTTGACTTCGGAAGGAGCACGTTGGACTGTGTGATATCGTGGTCTTCAATTCTAGAGGTAATAAATGCATTAAGCTACCTATGCATAATCTAAAGTAAAAGTGATGCTCTTGTGTCTTTTTAGACACGACTTTTCAGCTTGAAATCTGTAATGGCTAGAGTGGTTGTCGCAAAAGGTTTAAGAATATAATTTGTTAAGTTTTTGTACACATTGGCTAAAATATAATGATATTAGTTGGAGGTGTCGGAAAAAAATAAGCCGTTTGAGAGCTTTCATCAAAAACGCTGCCTAAACCCTTTGAGATATAAGAAAATGGTGTATCGTGGAATTGTGTGTCTTTTATAGGTCTACAGAAAAGTCAGCGATTGCATATGTCTATTTCTTAAGGATAACACACTATATATCAATTTTGATACTTTAAAAAATGCGCGATAATTAGAAAGCTCAAATGCGGTATTAATGCTTATCATTTTAAATAAGTTTCCTGCACATTATTTTACTCTTTTACACCATACAATTTAAACGAATACCTTTGGAATAATCACAAAAAATTACGGAAGCGAGAATAAAATTCAAGCGCCTCGCTTCGCTTACTTCAATCGCTGACTCCAAGTTTGGTGCAATGGCGTTCGGTGCGGGGGGAGGCCCCCGCACCGAACGCCATTGCACCAAACTACATAGATGGACCAGCAAGGCTAATTAACTTCATTTAAGAATTGTGAAAAAAAAAACAAGTTATTTTGTTGCAAACTTGCGTCCAAATGTTAATCTACTTATTAGACTATGGTTTAACGGCGTTTTGACCGTCTCTCTCTTATGTGACGCAGACGAAGTTGCACGGGTGAGCTAGTGTATAATATAATCTGAATCTCGGAAACGGCTGCAACGATTTTCATGAAATTGAGTATGCAGCAGGGGGTTTCGGGGGCGATAAATCGATCTAGCAAGATTTAATTTTTAGAAAAACAAAAGAGCGAAGCTCGGTCATCCAGATATTTATAATTAAATCAATTAATAATGTAAATACGTACGATGGGACACTGTTGATCTTCTACTGTTAACCATCTACCGTCCAGAGTATAGAGTTTTGTTTGTTGCTGAGCAGCATATTTTTTTGAGCCTGAAAAAATTGCAATCATTAACGAGGCGTCCATACAAATTGCTATATTTTATCAAATACAGTAGTTAACACATTGTTCATATTGCCATCTCGTCAGTTAACCGAAAAGTACTATGGCCCGTTTCACTGCTTCAGGCCAAAATCATTTTGAACAACATAAAACTGTAACTCATCATGACATTTTAGCTATAAAACTAAACTGCTCCGCACAGAGTTTTAGTGTTGCGTTCTTTTCTGTATCAACAGTTTTATAGAACATGTCGTGCATTCGGAGAACGCTATGTGTAAAAATATCATAAAGCAATTAGTATTCATTTGAAGTAATGCCGACGTTACTAACTGAAATATAACTCTCAGAACCTCTCAGAGCCACATGCTATTAGAATATTTCAAAAAGCTTGATAGTGTGCAACAATTAAACTCATTCTATACTAGATGAGAGATTGAGAGATATGAGAGACTTCAATGCTCGCTCGTCTGAAATGTAGACGTAAGCAATCTATACAAAAGAATTGTATGACCTAAGACTTTAATCGTAGAATTAGATCTACTTCTGATATTTAATTTTAGGGAGTTAAATTGCTAATACTCACGGCTTTGATTGAGACACATTAAGGTTACTCGTCACAGCAGTATATCCTTGACTTCGGAAGGAGCACGCTGGACTGTGTGATATCGTGGTCTTCAATTCTAGAGGTAATAAATGCATTAAGCTACCTATGCATAATCTAAATTAAAAGTGATGCTCTTGTGTCATTTTAGACACGACTGTTAAGCTTGAAATCTGTAATGGATAGAGTGGTTGTCGCAAAAGGTTTAGGAATATAATTTGTTAAGTTTTTGTACACATTGGTTAAAATATAATAATATTAGTTGGAGGTGTCGGAAAAAAATAAGCCGTTTGGGAGCTTTCATCAAAAACGCTGCCTAAACCCTTTGAGATATAAGAAAATGGTGTATCGTGGAATTGTGTATCTTTTATAGGTCTACAGAAAAGTCAGCGATTGCATATGTCTATTTCTTAAGGATAACACACTATATATCCATTTTGATACTTTAAAAAATGTACGGTAATTGGAAAGCACAAATCCTTATCATTTTAAATAAGTTTCCTGCACATTATTTTACTCTTTTACACCATATAATTTAAACGAATACCTATGGAGTAATCGCAAAAAATTACGGAAGCGAGAATAAAATTCAAGCGCCTCGCTTCGCTTACTTCAATCGCTGACCCTCCCCCCGCACCGCACGCCATTGCACCAAACTACATAGATGGACCAGCAAGGCCGTTTTACTTCATTTAAGGATTGTGAAAAAAAAACGTGTTATGATGTTGCAAACTTGCGTCCAAATGTTAATTTACTTATAAGACTATGGTTTAACGGCGTTTTGACCGTCTCTCTCTTATGTGACGCAGACGAAGTTGCACGGGTGAGCTAGTGTATAATATAATCTGAATCTCGGAAACGGCTGCAACGATTTTCATGAAATTTAGTATGCAGCAGGGGGTTTCGGGGGCGATAAATCGATTTAGCAAGATTTAATTTTTAGAAAAACCAAAGAGCGAAGCTCGGTCATCCAGATATTTATAATTAAATCAATTAATAATGTAAATACGTACGATGGGACACTGTTGATCTTCTACTGTTAACCATCTATAGTACAGAGTGTAGAGTTTTGTTTGTTGCTGAGCAGGACATTTTTTTTTGCCTGAAAAAATTGCAATAGTTAACGAGTCGTCCATACAAATTGCTATATTTTATCAAATATAGTAGTTAACACATTGTTCATATTGTAATCTCGTCAATTCACCGAAAAGTACTATGGCCCGTTTCACTGCTTCAGGCCAAAATCATTACATTGAACAACATAAAACTGTAACTCATCTTGACAATTTAGCTATAAAACTAAATTGCTCCGCACAGAGTTTTAGTGTTGCGTTCTTTTCTGTATCAACAGTTTTATAGAACATGTCGTGCATTCGGAGAACGCTATGTGTAAAAATATCATAAAGCAATTAGTATTCACTTGAAGTAATGCCGATGTTACTAACTGAAATATAACTCTCAGAACCTCTCAGAGCCACATGCTTGTAGAATATTTAAATAGCTTGCTAGTGTGCAACAATTCAGCTCATTCTATACTAGATAGTTTAATTCAAAATTGAGCACTTACGTATCACAGGAGCGTCTCCGGTTCTGACAGTCAACGTCAGACATAACTCAGTATGTTGCATCGCGGCCTTCAATGCTCGCTCGTCTGAAATGTAGACGTAAGCAATCTATACAAAAGAATTGTATGACCTAAGACTTTAATCGTAGAATTTGATCTACTTCTGATATTTAATTTTAGGGTGTTAAATTGCTTATACTCACGGCTTTGATTGAGACGCATTAAGGTTACTCGTCACAGCAGTATATCCTTGACTTCGGAAGGAGCACGCTGGACTGTGTGATATCGTGGTCTTCAATTCTAGAGGTAATAAATGCATTAATCTCCCTATGCATAATCCAAAGTAAAAGTGATGCTCTTGTGTCATTTTAGACACGACTGTTAAGTTTGAAATCTGTAATGTTCAGCTAATGGATAGAGTGGTTCTCGCAAAAGGTTTAAGAATATAATTTGTTAAGTTTTTGTACACATTGGCTAAAATATAATGATATTAGTTGGAGGCGTCGGCAAAAAATAAGCCGTTTGGGAGCTTTCATCAAAAACGCTGCCTAAACCTTTGAGATATAAGAAAATGGTGTATCGTGGAATTGTGTATCTTTTATAGGTCTACAGAAAAGTCAGCGATTGCATATGTCTATTTCTTAAGGATAACACACAATAAATCCATTTTGATACTTTAAAAAATTCGCGGTAATTAGAAAGCTCAAATGCGGTATTAATGCTTATCATTTTAAATAAGTTTCTCGCACATTATTTTACTCTTTAACACCATATAATTTAAACGAATACATTTGGAGTAATCGCAAAAAATTACCGAAGCGAGAATAAAATTCAAGCGCTTCACTTCGCTTTTTTCAATCGCTGACCCTCCCCCCGCACCTCACGCCATTGCACCAAACTACATAGATGGACCAGCAAGGCCGTTTTACTTCATTTAAGGATTGTGAAAAAAAAACGTGTTATGATGTTGCAAACTTGCGTCCAAATGTTAGATAATCTACTTATTAGACTATGGTTTAACGGCGTTTTGACCGTCTCTCTCTTATGTGACGCAGACGAAGTTGCACGGGTGAGCTAGTGTATAATATAATCTGAATCTCGGAAACGGCTGCAACGATTTTCATGACATTTAGTATGCAGCAGGGGGTTTCGGGGGCGATAAATCGATTTAGCAAGATTTAATTTTTAGAAAAACAAAAGAGCGAAGCTCGGTCATCCAGATATTTATAATTAAATCAATTAATAATGTAAATACGTACGATGGGACACTGTTGATCTTCTACTGTTAACCATCTACCGTCCAGAGTATAGAGTTTTGTTTGTTGCTGAGCAGGACATTTTTTTTTGCCTGAAAAAATTGCAATAGTTAACGAGTCGTCCATACAAATTGCTATATTTTGTCAAATATAGTTGTTAACACATTGTTCATATTGTAATCTCGTCAATTCACCGAAAAGTACTATGGCCCGTTTCACTGCTTCAGGCCAAAATCATTACATTGAACAACATAAAACTGTAACTCATCTTGAAAATTTAGCTATAAAACTAAATTGCTCCGCACAGAGTTTTAGTGTTGCGTTCTTTTCTGTATCAACAGTTTTATAGAACATGTCGTGCATTCGGAGAACGCTATGTGTAAATATATCATGAAGCAATTAGTATTCATTTGAAGTAATGCCGATGTTACTAACTGAAATATAATTCTCAGAACCTCTCAGAGCCAAATGCTTGTAGAATATTTAAAAAGCTTGCTAGTGTATTTTACTCTTTTACACCATATAATTTAAACGAATACCTTTGGAGTAATCGCAAAAAATTACGGAAGCGAGAATAAAATTCAAGCGCCTCGCTTCGCTTACTTCAATCGCTGACCCTCCCCCCGCACCGCACGCCATTGCACCAAACTACATAGATGGACCAGCAAGGCTAATTAACTTCATTTAAGAATTGTGAAAAAAAAAACAAGTTATGTTGTTGCAAACTTGCGTCCAAATGTTAATCTACTTATTAGACTATGGTTGAATGGCGTTTTGACCGTCTCTCTCTTATGTGACGCAGACGAAGTTGCACGGGTGAGCTAGTGTATAATATAATCTGAATCTCGGAAACGGCTGCAACGATTTTCATGAAATTTAGTATGCAGCAGGGGGTTTCGGGGGCGATAAATCGATCTAGCAAGATTTAATTTTTAGAAAAACAAAAGAGCGAAGCTCGGTCATCCAGATATTTATAATTAAATCAATTAATAATGTAAATACGTACGATGGGACACTGTTGATCTTCTACTGTTAACCATCTACCGTCCAGAGTATAGAGTTTTGTTTTTTGCTGAGCAGCATATTTTTTTGAGCTTGAAAAAATTGCAATAATTAACGAGTCGTCCATACAAATTGCTATATTTTATCAAATACAGTTGTTAACACATTGTTCATATTGCCATCTCGTCAGTTAACCGAAAAGTACTATGGCCCGTTTCACTGCTTCAGGCCAAAATCATTTTGAACAACATAAAACTGTAACTCATCATGACATTTTAGCTATAAAACTAAACTGCTCCGCACAGAGTTTTAGTGTTGCGTTCTTTTCTGTATCAACAGTTTTATAGAACATGTCGTGCATTCGGAGAACGCTTTGTGTAAATATATCATAAAGCAATTAGTATTCATTTGAAGTAATGCCGATGTTACTAACTGAAATATAATTCTCAGAACCTCTCAGAGCCACATGCTTGTAGAATATTTAAAAAGCTTGCTAGTGTGCAACAATTCAGCTCATTCTATACTAGATGAGAGATTGAGAGATATGAGAGACTTCAATGCTCGCTCGTCTGAAATGTAGACGTAAGCAATCTATACAAAAGAATTGTATGACCTAAGACTTTAATCGTAGAATTTGATCTACTTCTGATATTTAATTTTAGGGAGTTAAATTGCTAATACTCACGGCTTTGATTGAGACACATTAAGGTTACTCGTCACAGCAGTATATCCTTGACTTCGGAAGGAGCACGCTGGACTGTGTGATATCGTGGTCTTCAATTCTAGAGGTAATAAATGCATTAAGCTACCTATGCATAATCTAAATTAAAAGTGATGCTCTTGTGTCATTTTAGACACGACTGTTAAGCTTGAAATCTGTAATGGATAGAGTGGTTGTCGCAAAAGGTTTAAGAATATAATTTGTTAAGTTTTTGTACACATTGGTTAAAATATAATAATATTAGTTGGAGGTGTCGGAAAAAAATAAGCCGTTTGGGAGCTTTCATCAAAAACGCTGCCTAAACCCTTTGAGATATAAGAAAATGGTGTATCGTGGAATTGTGTATCTTTTATAGGTCTACAGAAAAGTCAGCGATTGCATATGTCTATTTCTTAAGGATAACACACTATATATCCATTTTGATACTTTAAAAAATGTACGGTAATTGGAAAGCACAAATCCTTATCATTTTAAATAAGTTTCCTGCACATTATTTTACTCTTTTACACCATATAATTTAAACGAATACCTTTGGAGTAATCACAAAAAATTACCGAAGCGAGAATAAATTTCAAGCGCCTCGCTTCGCTTACTTCAATCGCTGACCCTCCCCCCGCACCGCACGCCATTGCACCAAACTACATAGATGGACCAGCAAGGCCGTTTTACTTCATTTAAGGATTGTGAAAAAAAAACGTGTTATGATGTTGCAAACTTGCGTCCAAATGTTAGATAATCTACTTATTAGACTATGGTTTAACGGCGTTTTGACCGTCTCTCTCTTATGTGACGCAGACGAAGTTGCACGGGTGAGCTAGTGTATAATATAATCTGAATCTCGGAAACGGCTGCAACGATTTTCATGAAATTTAGTATGCAGCAGGGGGTTTCGGGGGCGATAAATCGATTTAGCAAGATTTAATTTTTAGAAAAACAAAAGAGCGAAGCTCGGTCATCCAGATATTTATAATTAAATCAATTAATAATGTAAATACGTACGATGGGACACTGTTGATCTTCTACTGTTAACCATCTACCGTCCAGAGTATAGAGTTTTGTTTGTTGCTGAGCAGGACATTTTTTTTTGCCTGAAAAAATTGCAATAGTTAACGAGTCGTCCATACAAATTGCTATATTTTATCAAATATAGTAGTTAACACATTGTTCATATTGTAATCTCGTCAATTCACCGAAAAGTACTATGGCCCGTTTCACTGCTTCAGGCCAAAATCATTACATTGAACAACATAAAACTGTAACTCATCTTGACAATTTAGCTATAAAACTAAATTGCTCCGCACAGAGTTTTAGTGTTGCGTTCTTTTCTGTATCAACAGTTTTATAGAACATGTCGTGCATTCGGAGAACGCTATGTGTAAAAATATCATAAAGCAATTAGTATTCATTTGAAGTAATGCCGATGTTACTAACTGAAATATAACTCTCAGAACCTCTCAGAGCCACATGTTTGTAGAATATTTAAATAGCTTGCTAGTGTGCAACAATTCAGCTCATTCTATACTAGATAGTTTAATTCAAAATTGAGCACTTACGTATCACAGGAGCGTCTCCGGTTCTGACAGTCAACGTCAGACATAACTCAGTATGTTGCATCGCGGCCTTCAATGCTCGCTCGTCTGAAATGTAGACGTAAGCAATCTATACAAAAGAATTGTATGACCTAAGACTTTAATCGTAGAATTTGATCTACTTCTGATATTTAATTTTAGGGTGTTAAATTGCTTATACTCACGGCTTTGATTGAGACGCATTAAGGTTACTCGTCACAGCAGTATATCCTTGACTTCGGAAGGAGCGCGTTGGACTGTGTGATATCGTGGTCTTCAATTCTAGAGGTAATAAATGCATTAAGCTCCCTATGCATAATCTAAAGTAAAAGTGATGCTCTTGTGTCTTTTTAGACACGACTTTTAAGCTTGAAATCTGTAATGGATAGAGTGGTTGTCGCAAAAGGTTTAAGAATATAATTTGTTAAGTTTTTGTACACATTGGCTAAAATATAATGACATTTGTTGGAGGTGTCGGAAAAAAATAAGCCGTTTGGGAGCTTTCATCAAAAACGCTGCCTAAACCCTTTGCGATATAAGAAAATGGTGTATGTGTGGAATTGTGTATCTTTTATAGGACTACAGAAAAGTCAGCGATTGCATATGTCTATTTCTTAAGGATAACACACTATATATCCATTTTGATACTTTACAAAATGCGCGGTAATTAGAAAGCTCAAATGCAGTATTAATGCTTATCATTTTAAATAAGTTTCCTGCACATTATTTTACTCTTTTACACCATATAATTTAAACGAATACCTTTGGAGTAATCACAAAAAATTACCGAAGCGAGAATAAATTTCAAGCGCCTCGCTTCGCTTACTTCAATCGCTGACCCTCCCCCCGCACCGCACGCCATTGCACCAAACTACATAGATGGACCAGCACGGCCGATTAACTTCATTTAAGAATTGTAAAAAAAAAACGTGTTATGATGTTGCAAACTTGCGTCCAAATGTTAGAGATAATCTACTTATTAGACTATGGTTTAACGGCGTTTTGACCCTCTCTCTCTTATGTGACGCAGACGAAGTTGCACGGGTGAGCTAGTGTATAATATAATCTGAATCTCGGAAACGGTTCCAACGATTTTCATGATATTTAGTATGCAGGGGGCGATAAATCCATCTAGCAAGATTTAATTTTTAGTATATAAAACTGAACTGAAGCTCGGTCATCTAGATAATTATGATTAAATTAATTAAGTAAATTCGTACGATGGGACACTGTTGATCTCCAACTGTTAACCATCTATCGTCCAGAGTGTAGAGTTTTGTTTGTTACTGAGGTCATTTTTTGAGCCTGAAAAAATTTACACTAAATTTCGCTGGAAATATCTGAAATCTACCTTATTACCCTTTAAATCTAGACATGACCTTCCGTCGCATTTAACAGATCTTTATTTAATAAAATATAAAATATTATTAAATTATTATGACAGTCATCGCCACGGTGAGGCAATTTTTACAATCCTTCCAGTGAACCAGAACAATACCTCACGCAAAATCGCTAGTCTCAAAAGTAACGCTGAAGGCTACGACAATATTAACCTGGATGTGATTAACATGACTTTGCCGTACACGTTGAATTTTTGACGGACATTATAAACCGCTCTATCCACTCAACCGCCCACGGCCGCATTAAAAGCCAGTAGCCGTTTTGCCAAATGTCCATGGCCGCATTAGCGGCCAGTACCTTGTTGTTAACTTGTTACGATAAAATTAAGAATAAAATCTGTGTTTATCTGTGGATTGATGGTTTTGTCCGATCTCTACAATATTCCCGAACGACGTACCTAAGATCATAGCACTATTCCATCGACAAATGTCAAAATAAAAGTAAAAACTTTAGTGTAAACAAACTCCGCCATTTCTGACGTGTGGCGTCGTATTTCAATTGTTCTGTTATGTATATTGTTGTTTTCGGATAGTGTTATATATCAAATTAATCGTGAAAATCTGTGCTACTATATTATCATAAAGGAAATCTAGTTTTCGAATCTCAAAGTGGTAGGTTTAAATACCTATAGTGATTGTGTTTATACAAGAAATAAGTGTTTTTGTGATTAAAACGTGTCTGTTAACGGAAAAACAGTGCATAATTAGTATTGTGAGCATATTATTAAATTGCATATACAAAAACAAGTGGCTTCGTAAAGTTATAGGTACGTAAATAACCGTGTTCAAAAACAGTCGTTGGCGCAGGCCGCGTCAAAATAAACAGTGAGTATCCAAATTCTAATTTAATTCTATTTTTTTTTTCTAGCCTGCTCTGTCCCACTCTTGGGCAAAGGCCTCCCTCCACTCCTTCCACTTCTCGCGAACCCGCGCGTCCTCCTTCCAGTTCGGACGGAACTTATCCAGTTCGTCCCGCCATCTCCTTCGTGGCCTGCCGCGACCCCGCCTCACTGTGTCAGGGCACCAGTTTCCAGCAATTTTGGCCCACAGTTTGTCTGGCATGCAACAGACATGACCTGCCCAGTCCCATTTCAGTTGGGCAGCCTTTTGAGCCACGTCAGCTATATTTGTTTTGGAGCGCAGTATTGTGTTTCGAACACGATCCGTTAATTTAACATCTAGTATACTGCGCTCCATTGCTCGTTGGCAAACCTTGAGTTTGGACTTCTGAATTTTAGTCAAAGACCAAGCCTGTGCACCATAGGTTAAGACACCATAGGTTAATTCTAATTAGACTATCGTAAATAAACTAATAAGATTGTGGTCTTATTGGAAAGGAAATATAATCTAGTTTATTTTAAAAATATTTTAATTGAAATTTTATATTTAGAAAAATTCAAATTAATATTTTAATAGCGAAATAGCCGTTTTCATCACTGTTTTTCAAGTTCTACATTTTTTTTGAGTTTCATATTAATATTAGTTTTTTTTTATATATCTAAGATTGTCAAGTGTTTTTATCTAAAGTGTCAAATTACATGCGAATATTTCGCAATTTTTTGCACGCTCGGGCGGTTGGGTGCAAAAAAGTCGCGCGCGGGGCGACAGAGTGGCTATCGTCTTTTCAAATTTCCCTGATCAAGGGAAAATTGCTAGAACAAAATAACATTTTCCTTGCATCTTAACTGCTTTACTGGATGTCACTGACAACATATTATCATAAAAGATAAGGGACTGTACTCAATTCTGGTTTTACTAGATTTTTCCAGGGCATTTGATAAACATCTCATTATTATTGGTTTCAGAAGCTATACAATGGCTACTTAAGTATTAGGGAACAATTAGTTGACCTGCGTTTGAGTAACGGTACTAGTCTTAGATCGAACCTAATCCCGTAGAGAGAGGAGTTCCACAGGGTTCTATTTGAGGTCCCATTCCCTTCATGTTGTACTACGCAGACATAATAAGGTGACTCCAGAGATGCAAGTATGTACATATGTCGACGTATTATCGAGGACACTCCCGCCCCGCTCCCGCCGCTTAAAACATAGAAACGATCTCTAACCCCGCCCTGTTGACTTTATATTAAATAATTAATGAAAAAAATACCGATCGGCGACACATGCCAAACGAGAGTTATTGTTATATTGCGCGCCAAAGTTGACGCTTTCCTAATAGGCTTAAAGTTTAAGGTGGAGTGGCTCGGCGCCTCCGCATGATTTAAGCGAAAAAAAAATTATCTGATCAGGCGGAAAAGACCACGACTGTACAACTGTATATTTCTTTCAGACCAAACGAGTATGCCAGTGCCATTAAAGATCTTAAAGACGATCTTTAACGAATCTCCATGAGATCTGAGGTAAATTGCCTGTAGCTGAACCCTACCAAAACTAAATATAACTATGGTTTTTGGCACCAGACCACAGCTCGCCCGACTGCTTTTGACTTGGAACTAATGGGTGAACAAATTGAGAGAGTGTATGAAGTGCGTAATCTAGGTTTTGAGTTGGACAAATCCCTTCGTTTTGAGAACACATAGCAAACTCTACCATTTAAACTACGCCGACAAAGTGTACAGCCCACGTCTATTAGCTCGTACAGATCGACTCATTCAGAGCTTGCGCGCGGTTTTGCTACAATAATCCTTATCGAACTCACATAACACCTTTTCTAAACAAGCATTTCTCACTAAAAATGAAGTCCAGACGGAAACTGCACTTGACGTGCCTCCTGTTCGGTGTGGACAAATATTTAAAAAAAAACGGACTACTTATACAATAAACTTAGTTGGTTAACTAGTAGACGCGAATGTGGGAGAAGGCAATGCTCGCAACATCTCTTGACTCAGTCTCATAACACAGCAGCTTCCAGAGGTAGCTTTCGCTATGCGGCATCCAAAACATGGAATAAGCTGCCACCACCGATTAGAATATTCAGCAAAATTGACACATTCAGAAGACGTTTACGGCAGTATCTAATGGAATCGCAACGGAAGTTGGATATGGTTGCACTAATTGTCTTAATTATATAATGTACAAACTATCCTTATCTACCTATCTAATTAGCTTAATCACGGTACAATATCTTTGTCGTCTAATGCTGCTCAAAAGTATTAATAGCTGATGTATACAATTATTCTGCTCATACTCACCTTTGGCTTGCTTAGGATTATTCCACATGTGTCCTCAGCTGTAGAGGGGTGTCGTGATATTCGCGGCGTTGCCGCGCCGCAGGGACACATAGCATTTTGTGAGACCTGCGGAATGTAAAAATAGCTCACTAAAATAACAGCCTATTTTTTAACCTACACAAGTATGCTATTGCAGCAACGCATGCGCACGTTCTTATCCAATGTGCCTGGCCCACTTGCGTGCGACTGGAACAAACGGCGTCGGGATGACTTCTTTCACCCATCCCTTGCACTCATATCCGGCAGTGGCTGATCCTGAGTGTGATCTGTGCCCCTGTCTTGAGACTTGACATCTGAAAATCCAAAAACAAATAAAAAATTACAAAGGTGTCTTTTCATTTTACATCTATCGCACTTTTAATATCAACTTTTAAACTAGCTTACCTTTTATACTTTATGCTCTTCGTTTATCACGTATCAATTTTCCGTCGGCAATGTTTTGCCGCTTTCATTTATTGATGACAGTTAAGCTTGAAACCTGTCCTGGTGAGATCTGACGCTTCGTTACTGTGCACTTAGTTATAAACGATACATACTTATAAACTCATCCAAAAGTTCCAAAACACAGCAATTCTCTTGCTCTCCCACTACACTAAGCAATAAGGTACCTACTGCTATTTTCCTTCGGTATGAGCCTTGTTCATCTATTCTTTGTTGCTAGATTTCCGTCTACTATAGATATTCCAGATCTGAAAAACATTTTAATTATTTAAAATAATTATTTTTAATAAATTTAGAAGGCAAGCATGGTCCTTTTCACTGCTTAAGTCCAAAATAGTTTTTAACAATATAAAACTGTAACTCATCGCGACAATTTAGCTAGAAAACAGAATTGTTCCGCACAGAGTTTTAATTTTGCGTTCCGTTCTTTCTACAAAACTGTTGATGCATCAACAGTTTTGTAGAACATGTCGTGCATTCGGAGAACGCCCCGCTTAATGATATCTTAATGCATTTTCTATTCGTTTGAAGTAATGCCGATATTACTAACAGAACTAAAATATATTTCTCTAATGTCCCCTCCTAATTTATTTGTAATTGATCGTAAAATTGCATAAGCAAAATAAAATATCATTCTGGTTGAATATGAACGAGAGTAACTAAAGGATTAGCTGGAATAAAATTATCAGGGTCTCCTAGTAAATATGGATTTGTTAGAGTTACAGAACTGAAATATAATATTCAGAACCTCTCAAAACTGCATAATAATATGGTATTTCAAAATGGTATAGCACACTTGCAAGCGTTTCAGTTCAGCTCATTCTATCCAGGCTTGGTAAACTGAAAATTTGGCACTTACGTATTACAGGAGCTGCTCAGGTTCTGACAGTCAACGTGATACAATATATTATGTAGTACCGCGGCCTTCAGTGCTCGTTTGAATTTCCGTCTGAAATGTAGACGTTAAAAGTCTAAATATTAAGGACGTAAATATTTTGTATGACCTAAACCTAGGTCAAAATCTACAATATAATGTTCTTTCAAATTTTGATCTAATATAGCGTTTTGGCATTTACTTGATTAAAAGAAACCTTCGTTGCAGCATATTCCAGGCGTGCTTAACAGGATTTAAATCTGGGGATTGCGTGGGTCAGTCCAAGGTCACTTCATTATGTTGCTGTAGCCGCTGAGTTACCACTCGTGTCGTAGTTGAGCAGGCCTGCTTGCGTATGCGCAAAAAAGCTCGTTCCATTTGCAACTGGTGAGGTTGGAATATAAGTGCCAGCACCTCATCACGGTGTTTTGCAGCCGTTAAATAGCATTTTATCGAAACGCGGTCAGTTCTCCTACCTAGACGTACTCCCGGCCATACCATGATTGACTGTTTGATTGATTGTTTCACTTTGATATGGATGGACTTTCTGGCATTTTTGCAAGTGGGTCTGACTTCCAGGCATTTGCCAAATACGTATTCTTTGTGTATCGTACGTATTCTTTGTGTATATCTTTGGAGCTGCTTATCTTGTTGGAGCTGCTGAAGATTGTACAACTATCTTTGCATTGTATAGATTGAATCTCTTTAGTATTATATAATCGCATAGCCCATACTGTGTGAGTACTATGTACTAGAAAGCTATCATTCACTGGAAACCTACGTCTTTTCTTGACTTGAATGTGCCCTGGCGGTTGAGAGTATGTCATGCTCACTCAAATGTCTCGCTGATGGTGGCGCATGTGTCAGATCATTTAGTTCCCTTCAAAATGGTTGAGTTGAATGGTGCTGATCTATGCGTCATGTCCGTGAACGGGCGCTGTCAGTTGTGACTGGTCATCTCTTAGTTGCCATGGCTTATTTGAATGAATTATTTTAGTTTTTGAATTGTTTTTTTTTTGTTTGTTTTTACTGTGGACACTTTTGTTCGGTTGTCTTCTCGCCGTAATTTGTAAAAATCGGTCTTGTCTGGCGGCGGCTAACCGGATATTCCCAGTGTGCCGATCAGCCATCTCACCAGTACCCTGGTAGAGAGACTACAACCTGGACCCGCTTTGACTGGTGCCAATGGCATCAGCAAATATATTGAACTGGCGCGCGCCTGCTTTCAGTATGCCTATTGCTCTCAACATCTCTTACCTAGTTAAATTTCGATATTCCATAGTTTAAATAAACTCAGCTGTATTGATATAAAATTATTTAAAATTATGTTTTGATACTGAATTTTGCCCCATTTTTTTTTAATTTTTAGTTTTTGAATATGGAATATAAATGTATCGCTTTTAAATCGCTTTGAAATGTCTAGTACTTTTAAAGTTATGCTAATTAAAGTACAATATCCCCAGACACTTTTGATGTATACAACTTAATGCGTTACTAAATTGGACGCATAAAACATTAAACGATCTGTGTATCGTTACTCCAGGGATTGCAGGTGTACAGTGTAAACACGCAGATAATATCACTTTAATATTCCTATTAATATTTTCCCTTTTTTGATATTCAGGTACTTACGTCTCTCAGTATTTGATCTTTTTCTGATATTTAACTTTAGGGATATTAGATATACTCACATCTTTGGCCGTGAGAGGCGTTATGTCGCTTGCCACAGCATTCCAGGCGATCAGCCGCTTCGCTCTGTAGCATCACGGACTCTAGAAGAAGCGCCCCGAACTGTGTGACACCGTGGTCTTGATCAAACAATTTACCTGAAATGTACCGAGACATTCTTTACTAAACATGTTTCAGTAAAATTACATGTAGGAACTTTAATTATGAAGATAGTTTGTCACTTTTAGACGTAAATAATGCATTAATTTCTCTATGCATTATCAAAAATAAAAGTAATGCTCTTGCGTCATATCATACACGACAGTTCAGTTAGAAATCTGTCATGACCAGATGACGCTTCGTTCGTGTGGACTTAGTTTTAACGATACATACATATAAACGCAGCCAAAACTAAGCAATTCTGTTTCTCTCCGACTACATTAAGCCTTAAGGGGCTGTCAACTCCTAATTGATGTGATTTACGCAGTTTTTTAAGAAAAACTATTTGTTCTAGCACAAAAAAAAGAAATGTTAATATTCATCATATTTTAAAGACCGTGGACGAACTCAGATTCAGGATCTGAAAACCCATTTCAGATAATTTAGAGGACAAGGAAGTACTTTGGTTCCTAATTAAATTTAATTTAATTTTTAACACCCTTGCTCATAAAACTGATGTAATTCTTCTGAGGTTCTGTAATAATTCTGAGGTTTTAAATATGTAAAGCGGGTCATAAAAAACGCGCGTGTTACCAAAGCAAATAGTTAAGTTATAGTCCATACAAATTCCATAACAGTATTATTTGCCATTTCAAATATGGAATTGATCGCCGCCGCACGACTCCAGCCAGTGAGCAGCGCGCTGTTGCTATTCAAATTTCGAACTAATCGCTGCGCGGCGACAGTCAGTAGGCAGCGCTAGCGTGGTGTTAAAATGGCGGGAAAGTAACAGTGTGCATTCACAGATTGAGTTTATTTAAAATAAAAATAAACAGTTTATTCGGTAATTTAAAAACTTGGCTGCATGCTCTAGCGTCTTTGCCAACATTTTCACGCAGCCACGGCAGAAAATAATCCTCGCGCCATTTTTCTCAAATTTTCTTTTCTTTGTACTTGTATTGTGAATATCTAAAAATGACAACTTTCAATAATGAAGATGAGCAACATATTACTTCAACTCCACCGGATATACTAACAGAAGCGTGAACCGCATGCGATAGCTTGCTGCCGTCAATATCCAAGGACAGATACATAACCACGCATGAAAAATGTTTTTTTTTTCTGTTTCCTCGCAAATGTGTTAAAAAACGTCGTACGATATACGTGCGTATTGGTTATAACATGCGAGGCGGAATTTCAGCCCGAGCCGAAGGCGAGGGCGTAATTGAGCCGAGCATCTTAACGCACTAATATCGTAATGTACTATTAAGATGTGATAATTCCGTCTAATAAGTATAAAATAGTGCTGAGTTTGTTACAATAATTATCATTAATGAAAAATAATAAAAATGCAGGTGGACAGAAACGGACATAAAGGGTGTAAATAGACCCTTATTGAAGTCGAAAAGTACTTGTTCTCCCCGTCATTGCAATATTTTTTTTGTTCTAGGCCATACCTGGGAAACTTCTATTTACGGAGATATTCGGGGTCAAATTTCCAACATTTTCACAAGTTAAAAAAAAAACTTGATAGAATGGAAGATTTTTACTTTAAACACCTCCACCACCCACGTACTATTTAATCCATCCATCAGCACAATGTTTTGCGTTACATAGAGTTTTACCGTAAAACGTGATTTTTCACCCAAAAAAGAAAAGTCCATTCCCAAAAAAAAATATTGCTATTTTTTTTTTGCGTAGAGTTACTTAGTTTGATGTACAGAATGCTTGGTTGACGGGTTCGTGAAGGGTCTGTTTACACCTTGTAGAGGGTTCCTTACATCCCGAAAAAAAGTACTGTTCCCGAGGAAAACCACAAAAACGTTCTTATGATAATAGATGGCCACATGTCTTTAGAATCATGATTGAATTGTATTGTAATAGAAAATTTTGTAGTGTATTAAGAGTTTAACAATCAAATTATAAATTAACGCGAGTGAAGCCGCGGACAAAAACTAGTTTAATATAAACGATAGATTGTCACTTTACGTACAAAATAATGCAATATAGGCTTCTATGGATTATTGTTTTCAAAAGTAACGCTCTTGCGTCGAGTCTGTCCAGTCATGGTTTTTCTGCCGCTTCGCTAGTATGAATTTAGTTATGAGCGATATATACACAATTATATACTCGGCAATAACACTGCAGTGCTTATTCTGTTGCTATCCAACTACGGTTAGCCTTAGGCTACGCACGGACTGTCAGGTATGCTTAGCGCCTAGTGCCTAGCGAGTTGCGGACGGACTAGCGAAGTGAAACGAACGTTCTATAATTTTCGCGTCCTGCATTCCGTGCTTCACACCTTCGCTGGCAAGTAACCAGATGTTAAGTCATCAGGCTTAAATCGCTAAGCGACACACCTGAAAGTCCGTATGTGGCGGTAAAGTACTACTATTTTCCTTACAGGCAGAATAAAAAGATAAAGAGACCCTTAGTGGTTTCACAATCATAATTATATTTACAGATACGTCTACTTTACCTAAAAATCCTACCTACTTACTAATATGTAAATACACCCGCGCCCCGCAAGTCCTGTACTACACTGCGCGCCATGCGCCCGTCTACGTGAGATTCGAAGCCCTATTTGTCTCTGAGGGTAATGATTTTGGAAAAACTGTGATACATGTGTGTCATAATTTTATCTGAAGAGTGTGTGTACCAATTCTCGCGTCAATCGACCTAGAGAATACAAAGTTCCACAGAAAATTCAACCTTCATTCCACCCTCTTAGGGGTGGAATTTCGAAAATCTCTTCACAAAAAATACACCCTTCAAATTTCATGTCTCTAGGACCAGCAGTTTGGGCTGTGCGTTGATATATCAGTCAGTCAGTCAGGAATTTGAATTTTTCATCCCATATTCTGGGATGATTATTCAAAAACGCTGATACAACTACCAACCAAAAGGCTAAATACAAATTAATGGTTTGAAATACAAAACGAACGGGTTTCCTGTTTATACTGTCATCCTCTATTTTACGCCCTCAGGGACACACTGAAACACGTGGTTTTTAATTTTGAACCAGAACGACAAATACCAATTTTCATGGTTTAAACTACAAAAATTACGATCGTCCATACAAACTTTCATCCCCTATTTATATTTTTAGGGGTTGAATTTTTAAAAATTCTCCCTTAATCCTTGTCTACATTGTAACTGGAACTTTTTGCAAAATTTCAGCTTTCTAGGTCCAAGGGTTTGGGCTGGGCGTTGATGAGTCAGTCAATCAGTCAGGACTTTTGTATTTATTTATACACCACTAATTTTTTATTAGTACAAAAAACTCTTTACTGATCATAATTATGTAGTCAAAAATAAAAAAAACGAAATCCCAAAATTGTCTACCAAAATTTGTCATAATTGGTAAACTCATAAAATCAATCATTCATAACAATTTTTTTTTGTTTTTTTTTATTTCAAAGGTGTGCATAAATTATGATCTTTGAAATAAATTATTTTGAATTTGAACTTGCTACTAGAAAATGACCACGCGAACGCGAGAGCGAGAATACTACACTGGCCTGCAAAAACAAGTATCACACTTTAAAAATTGCAATAACTTTTTAAGTAGGTACACAAGATATTTAAAAGTGTAGTACTTATTTTTGCAGGTCAGTGTATTATGAATGGCCTGTACAATATTTCCATAAATTGAGTGACATTTTGGGACATAAACAAACGCTTATAACTTTGCTGTATATCAATATTATGTATTGAGATTTTACATAATATTCAAAAGACTTTCTTTAATAAGTCCTTTAAGTTTTGTAGTAATTAAAAAAGAGTGGTGTATAGATAGATATTCAGCAATAAACAATTACTAATAATATCAAGTTTTATGAACTTACGCTGACATTCCGTGTTTGAGCAACTGCTTTACGGCCTGGCGCCAATGTGACGTCCAGCACTGTTGGTGTGTTTGGAAACGGGTAGCCTCGTTCATGTTTCCTGATCCTATTTGCTGAAGTCATTTATTGGTCTGAAAAACATTTTAAATAATTTACTATAATAATCTAAACTTTCTGGCTGAAACTCAAATATAATTATTATCTGTATATACGTACCTATTGTGTATTGTGCAAGCAATCTTTGACTGAGTGTTGTCCCTAAAATCTGAAAATCTGCTTTAATAACACTTTTTAGTATAAATTGCGCGTCAGTCGTACTGTAAGAGATCTTTCGTCCATTTAGAAACAATAATTATATCACAATGAAATTCTTCTCAAAGTAACCTTGAAAATGTCAAAGTACTTGATTAAGGGTTTACAACACCTAATTGATGCTGTTTAGGCAGTTTTTTTAAGAAAAACTATTTGTTCCAGCACGAATCAGAGAGAAAGATTCATCATATTTCAAAGACCGTGAACGGACTCGATACAAAATTGGACGAAATCGGCTCGATAGAAAATAATTGCAAAGAATGGTTTTTAAATCCTCATTAAACGGTTCTATGTCTTTATTTTTTTAGACGTACGGGTCTACAATTAAAAACATGAAGTCAACATATTCATACCTAAACCGCTAACGAGTCATATTTCACAAATAATCCACACTTTATATTTATTCATTATTTTCTTCTAAAACCTGGCCTCCCAGTAACTCTCTCGCTCTCGTTTACTCCGATACAAATAGACAGTGTGCGCGCATTTTGGTGTTGACATCCCCTTAAGTTTAATATTGAATATATATTATTGTATAGTGTGGATGGGGATGATTGATGGCCCTCGTATCCGCGTACATTTTATCCGATAATGGGCGAGACGCAATAAAAGGGTTAACTTTGAGTCTGTTTATAAATTCTGAGTGTCATGTCTAAATAGTTTTAGAGTGCACTGTTTTACGAAGTAAACTTATCACTAAAATATTTTGATCGTTGTAAAATTGTTCTAAAGTGTTTGCTGCATATTTATTTGTACATCACGGATGCGTCAGCTATAGTCGCTTTATCATGGATAAAATACAGCAACGCTGCTTATGCATACGTTACGAGCCGACTCCACTAGCTCTGCGACTTATAAAACAAGAGCATGGGTTTAGGTTTTTCAGTATTATAGTATAAGTATATTCATAATCTCAATTTTTGTCCATCTGTGACAGATAGTTTTCACAAAATCTATGCAAGGTGAGAATGTGAGCTTTCAAATCAACAATGTTCGTTATATACCAATTTAATCTTCAACTTTTTAGGAAAAGTAAAGAACAGGAACATTATCATCCGTCTCAGTATAAATAAATAATTATACCGTAACCGTTTCAAGCTCTTTATAAACCAATAACACTTAACAATGCTCTCGTAATTTCAACTCCAAAATGACATTTACGCCGATTGGAAACAATAGACATAAAAGTAAGTAGGTATTTACATTTTCAAATCTCTGAAGCGTGCAACACATATTCGAGTCGACCGTATTTGCACAGCCGGAGTATTATGGTGCATCAGGCTAACACAACCATGTGTGTATGTATGTAGTATAGTGTGCCTTTCTTTGGAAGTTTTCTTTGCATATCACATTCATAAAAAAATAGTACAGGTTACATAGAAGGTCATCAAAATAAATATGACAAGCTGCAATAAAGTGAATGTTGTTGGATAGGAATCACACACTACACTGGTGCGATTCTATTAGCGCATAAATATGCACTCTTCAGTTAACAAGCAAAGTAAATACCTATCGAGATATTTTAGGTTTGGTTTATAAAACGTTTACAAGAAAAAAAACATGGTTGATCAAATATACGAAAGCACCAAGCAAAAGCAAACAAACGATTATTTGTCACAAATGAGTAAAGATTCGGTCCAACTGGTCACGGAACACTTTACATGTCCGCAGCTGGTCCGTAACAGTTAGACTGATGCTTTTATAATGCAAGTTTAAGTTTGATTCTCCGAAGGCAACCAACCGCAACCGCCAAACGCTTCTGCAGTTGCAACGTCGTCACCAACAGGTTATTAGAGTTACATAGAAACCAACAGCAAAGCTACAATCAACACTGCAGTTGCGGTTAGCGTTCGCGGCCGTAGTTACAGAGCTTTGATGTCAACAAGGCAGGTAAATTAACTGTTTATCAAATTGACACACCACGCCAATTTATCGCGTTATGACTATTTCGTTCAAGTGTCAAAAAGTTTTCCAATTAATTTCACTGTCTTTACAAGGTAGCAGTACCTACCTATATTTGTTACATGAATATAATACTATTAGGTCATCTCGAGATCATCTGGGGACCATGCAGGTTAGTGTCTGAGATGGTCTTTTGATGAAAGAAACCACACAGATTGAGTGGACCTGTCCAGTCAGTGCACGCATTTGTCAGGTATCGTGAAGTTCAACTCAGAACACAAAGAGCTCAACGACCTGACGAACAGTGCCAATGAAAAGACATTTGGGTAGGCCGCATGACATACTCAATCTGCCAGACAATCATAAAATCTAACTGAAGTATAGTGACCCACATAGTCTTCGCATTAGATTTTTTTTGCGTGATGTCTTAAAATAAAGAATATGTTTGATATTAAAAAAATACTATTTTAATTATGATCAATAAGATAATAACGTTTTCTTCCTTTTAATTATTTTGTCATTACTCTCCCTGTTTCATAATGGTTTCATTTCTTTTGTATATTGTTATTTTTGAACTCTTGAAACCCAGATGTTATCTCGAGATGGTGTGAAGACCGTACAGGTTAGTGTCCGAGATGGTCTTTTGAAGAAAGAACCACACAGATTGAGTGGACCTGTCCAGTCAGTGCACGCATTTGTCAGGTATCGTGATGTTCAACTCCGAACACAAAGAGCTCAACGTCCCGACGAACAATGCCAAAGAAAGGACGTCTCGGTTGGTCACATAAAGCTCTCAATCTGCCAGACAATCATACAATCTAACTAAGGTATAATGACCCACATAGTCTTCGCATTAGAATAATTTTTAGTACCTTAAAATAAATAGATGTTTAATATGAAAAATATACCGTTTTAACAAATCACTCAGATTTTTGTCTTTTTCCTTTTTATCATTTTGTTATTTCTCTTCCTGTTTCTTAATAGTTTAATTTATTTTGTTTATTGTTATTTTTTACTCTTTTGTAACCCAGATGTCATTTCGAGATGTGAAGACCATACAGGTTGGTGTCCGAGATGGTCTTTTGAAGAAAGAACCATACAGATTGAGTGGACCTGTCCAGTCAATGCACGCATTTGTCAGGTATCGTGAAGTTCAACTCAGAACACAAAGAGCTCAACGACCCGACGAACAGTGCCAATGAAAAGACATTTGGGTAGGCCGCATGACATACTCAATCTGCCAGACAATTATAAAATCTAACTGAAGTATAATGACCCACATAGTCTTCACATTTACAACATTTATTTTGGTTAGGAACATTAATAATAATAGAGTGTAAGTAATTCTATAACTAAAATCAAGTGAAGACGATCGGTGTATCAGTTTCTTGCTCTGTGCAAAATGGCATTACAAGAAATGCATACAAAGATTATTTGAAATGCATAGAAAAATTATTAAAAAAAAATAAAAAAAAACCGACAGCGTAAAAAATAACTTTAAATAAAAACTGAAACGAAAAAAACAAGAACAAATAATAAATTCTAATACGAAATTAATGGGTCCCCGACTAATGGGTGCCGACTATTGCAGTCAATATGTTCCGTATTAGAATTTATTATTTGTTCTTGTTTTTTTCTTTTCAGTTTTTATTTAAAGTAATTGTTTACGCAGTCGGGTTTTTTAATTTTTTAAATACACTTTTTAGTTACAATTATAATAAGATGGAGAATTTCGCATTTTACTTATTTTGGTGTACATTTATCACTTGTAAGTTCACAAACCTACCGAGTCATCCGCGCGTATCTTGTACAGATAATAAATAACTAATTTTTTTAAAATTAAATGTGGTTATGATGACCGTTTTAAAATCCTCATGATTAGCCCTTTAATTTGTAACCCATATTGCAGTATCCAATTATTATTATTTTATTCAATAGCCTGTGTTACTCGGGGTAATACAAGGATTCTAACGATATCACGTACATCGAAATTGGTTTAGGCGTTTAGAATTTATGGTGGAATAAAGAAAATCACAAACATACATAGGTACTTACATACATACATGAACCCTGAAAACATAACACTCCTGTTTTTGGGCAGTCGTGTAAAAATGAAATCGGTTGTTGCTTATTAATTACAGACATTTTGCTTATATTTTTATTCATAGAGAATACACATTAATTTCTGGATAGACAACCGATTTCATTTTTGACAAATGTGTGTAACATAGCTTATTAGCGAGAGGCCGTATAAGTTATTGCTAATTGCTAGCTTATTGCAACGAATTTGCGTTTTATGTACAAAACATGTTTAAAAAAGAAATAGTGACATTTGTAAATTGTTAAATAAATGGTAGGAACTCATTTTTGACGAACAATTTTCAATGAGTACCTAGTATCTAACAAAATCAAAAGCTAACAACCGATATTGTTTGTCAAAAATGTGTACATAACTATCATAGGAATTAAGTTGTGGATAAGTATTACTAATTTTATAACACATTTGCTCGTAAAGGGTCTCTTACTTCACCAATTTCAATATCGTAATGTATCTCATTACGTACTTGTCCTGTAAAGTAAAATGCACGGTTTATACTTTTTTAAATCTTAGCAAAGAGTTTTTATGTCAGAAAAGTGGTCAACATTTTATGAATAAAATTAACTTTGGGAGATGAAATATAGTAAATAAACATTTAATTCTTTAATTTAATTAATTTAGACAATAAATTACAACCATTTATCTGTACACAAAAATATTAATTTACTTTATTAGTAATACTGGCTGTTTTTTGTGTCTTTGCCTTAAAAAAAAGCACTGATGCGCGCGCCTCGCTAAATGTGAACAAGTAAAAATTATTCCGCGCGCTTTTTCTTTTCGCTGTATTGTTTTATTTATTTCCTCGCAAATATGTTATAAAACGTCGTATGACATACGTGCGCTTTGATAATTACAGCCTCTGCTTTTTTATCGCCCTCGCCTGTACTGCTCGGGCTAGTAATATCGCCTCGGCTGTAATTTTCAACTTACCGCACTTATATCATAATGTACTATTATACATGGTTTCTTTTTTTGCCAAATGACCATAATTATGTTGTAGTAGCTTATGTATGTACTAGGTATGTGAACTAAGTTTCCAGTTTCAAACTGGCGATATTGTTATTTTGAACAACATTATTATAGCATCTTAGTGTTTAGTAGCTCTTAGCCTTAGGGTTGTATTGCAAACACAAGATCGGCTATACATAAGTTTAACAAAAATATACCAACAGACACAATAGACAAATCACATAAACTAAGCTCTTATCTATATTAAAGACACAGTTTTTAATTTTTTTTTTCGTTTCATTATTTTACCATTTTTTTTTTGTTTGCTTTTCTTTTTTTTGTTTGTTTTTCTTTTTTTTGCTTGCTTTTCTTTTTTTTTTGTTTGTTTTTCTTTTTTTTTCTTTTTTTTCTCCTTTTTTTTGTTCTTTTTTTTTCTCTTTATTTCCTTTTTTTTCCTTTTTTTTTTATTTTTCTCTTTATTTCCTTCTTTTTGTTTTGTTTTTTTTTTTTCGTTTTGAACTGTGCTTTTTTCATAATGATCAATTAGACATTATCTTTGGAATATATGACGACCATGCAGGTAAGTGTCTGTGCTGGTCATTTGACGACTCGACAAACAATGCCAAAGAATCGACATATAGATAGGCCGCTGAAAGTACTTGAATTGCCAGACAATAAACAAATATTTATTATGTAAAAGTATAATGAATGAATAAAATAAAGACCCACATAGTCTTCATATTAACAATAATTTTAACATACTTACTCGTAAGATCATTTTAGAGTTCAGTTAAAAGTAAAATTCTTAAAAACTTGAACATACTTATGTAAGGTACTTAGAGTATACAAAAGCTAAAGATGATCTAAATTTAGCTTGCTATTCACAATATGATGCGGTAACAAACATCTGCATGTTTGTTACCGCATCATATTGTGTGAATAGCAAATAGTGTGAATAGAAACAACAAAACACGAATTTATTAATCCATGACTGCTCATGGATTAATAAATTCGTGTTTTGTTGTTTCGTTTTGATAGAAATTGTCTCAACATAATATAACAGACTCCAAGAATCCTAATAAACAATCTTTGAATAAGGTTCTTAGCAGAACTAAAGCTTAACTAACTACTTGTTAGTGCAGGATTCATATGCTTCTTCTTTTTTCATATTGTATAACGGGCTGGTGTCCGCAAACCCACGTCCAAAGCGCGTGGTTGCGTACATTCTTCTTTTAGAGTCGATGCCATGGTTTTGTCCATAGCTGTTTGAATAGCTCTGTCGTTTGCTTAATTTAAGTCTTGGAGAGTGTAGGTAGTTGTACAGTTCAGGCATGATCAAACGCTGAATCTCCGGTGAGAGGGCTCCACAGCGCTTCTAAGTAGGTATAAGATGGATTCTCTCTTTGTCTTCATGGTGCAAATCTACCGATTGCATTCAACACAGATATACAGGGATGTAGGTTCCTTTTACAAGACCTGTGCAACTTAGCTGTACGCGAAGAGCCGACATCACGACAATGATGCTGCTTAATTGATGCACACAATAGTACCCGGCAGTAAATATGTCACATCAAGCTTAAGTTTTAGTTACGCACTGTATACTTGTTTCTTATTACACTCATATATGTAACCACGTTTAACTAAAAGTTGGTGTGTCGTATTTACGCTCGGGTAAAGAACTCTTTCTGGAACAAGGTAAGGTTAGTAAGATTTGAGGAGCTTGTTATCGGTCTTGTTTAAATATTACTATATTTATTTTTGTACTGCGAGCGATACATTGTTTGTAAATAACAGTTTGACAAATGACTAAACAACAAACTCGACAAATTATTTCTTACAACTTCATTCAAGATTCAGTCATACTGATACGAACATAGTACGAACCGGCTTCGGACAACGAGCAATGACAGATACCTATTATCATTTATTGTTTATTAAACTATAACCACAAGTTGACATAACTGTATAAACTAGGGTCTATGCCTTGGGCATTCTCTATTCATTATTATTATCTGTCAGAGTTTGACCGAACCTTAACACATTTTATTCTCAGATCAACAAAAAAAGGAAGATGGCGCGCTGCGAACATCAAAAGTGAAGCCACAAAACCGTGCTCCTGCAAGTAAAATACACGCTCATGCACACACATACAACTAAAACCCATGCTCACCGCTCTTAGTACGTAACAAGTCGTGGTCTAGTTAACATAGTTTAAAAAATAGAATTATGCCTTCGTGTGAAGTGAAAAGTTGTAAAAACAATAGTAAATCACATAAAAAGTCTCACGGAATCACTTTTCACTCGTAAGTACTTTAAATAACATCGTTTTTTTTTTTAATAAATAAACTAGTTTTAGGTTACTGGAACAAAACACTTCAATGAACGAACGCAGTGACATAAGTGCGAGGGTTGCCATAATATGATTTAAAATTTCCCGTTGAATTCCGCGTTTTATTCCTATTTTCTTATTTTTATGTCTCAAAAATTTGAGATTTCCAATTAATACTGACACAAAAAGTAAATGGATAGTAGCTATAAGAAATAGTCGAAATGATACAAAATGGATCGAAAACCAGCGTGGTTTGTTCCGATCATTTTGACAATAACAACTATATAATACAATTTTATTTCAAGACAATTTGGCGATGTAAAAAAAATAGTTTTATTTTTTCGAAATAGAAGTCCTAAACAATTGAGGTACAATACCATACTCAACATTATGTTACAATATTATCTTACCCATGCAATATTATTCCCCAAATTATAGGGAAAAAATTTAAGAAATGGTTACCCTTCGATAAAAAAAAAGGTGGCTTCACTTTTGATGTTCGCGGCGCACCATCTTCCTTTTTTTGTTGACCTGAGATTTTATTTGACAAAATAAATCCGGTCATCTGACCAAAATAATGTCTTTAAATGTTAGCTCTATATAATACTTGATGAAACGTTTTATATTTGTTCGCTAGCAATAACGTAACAATATCATGTGCTCTGATTTTACCGTTATCCTTTTATAAGATGCCTGCCTTTCTTTCGAGGATATCATAAAATTTCCATAATACGTAACATTGTTTCCATGTGTGGAGAGATCTTAACTGTTTCTTTCAGTAAAACCAAACATTACAGATTTCATTTACTTTTAGACATGGAACAGCGGAATGTCATGCAGATGACCAGAGCATCATTAAGTGATACGGGAAATGTTTGTCGCGATAACTAGAATATTTAAATTATACTATATCCCATGATCTGTCCACGAAGTAGACACGATAGTTAAACACTGGCATCTCGACCAAATCAGTCATTTGACAGATCATGATTTATAAAGCTTCCTTTTATAAAACTGTAAAATATGTCATTTAGATCTGTTAACTCTGTCAAAGACAAAATTGTAGTAACCTCGGAGATAAGAGTATTTTCTGAAAATTTGGAGCAATATCTTCACCAAAAAAAAAGAACCAAACATCATAAAAAATATAATTAAGTATAAAAAATATTATGAAAAAATATTTCATAATCCCTAAAGAAAGTTCTTCAGACGATAGTTACTAATACGATTTATGTTATGTTTTAATACTTTTTCTTACTAAGATCAAACTTAGCCCAAATTAAAATCTTATAGGAAAAGAAAATTGTTGATGAATATTATGAAAAGTCTAATTCCTACGAAGCATAGATCTCAAGAAAACATTTGTGTCAGACAGACAAGTTAGTGAGATAAAAAAACCAGCCAAGTACATGTTGTATTTTAGATTTTGTTTTTCAATGCAAGTCTTCACCCGTTATAAACAAGCAACCACTTCATCCTAGTCACTTTATAGGATTTTTCTGAGGGTTTTGTATTTGGTATATAATTATCCAACACCCTAGTTCAATGACTATTACTGCTAAACTAATCAAGTTAACTTAACTGCTATAGTTTTTCTGTAAAGTTCATGAAATGCACTATCATCATGAATTTTTCCAGAATTTTCAAGCCAGCAGTTTAGCTTTTAGAGCGGGGTAAACGCCCTACTGGAATAAAAAGTTGCACTTTAAAGTTTAATATTTCGTGAATGGAGCATTAAATCGAAAAGTAGTACTAGCAACCCTTAAATCAATTTAAAAGACATATTCAACCATACCCCACACGATGGGGTAGACGACGAACCAAAAAATATTTTCCAAAATTCAATTTTACCACTTTGTTCACGTTATTGATATACACACCTCTACAAAATTATAGCTTTCTAGTACTAACGGTCTCTTAGCAAAACCTCGGACAGACAGACAGACAGACGGACATGGTAAAACTATAAGAGTTCCTTGTCAGGACTACGGAACCCTAAAAAACATGATACCGATTCAATTTTTTGTTCGGTTACATAAATTAAAGGAAATTAAACCATTTCTGTCATGTTGATTTTGTTGTTGATCTTCATTTAATAACACAATGTTGCGCTAACAAAATAACTCAGTTGCCATAATTATGATACGTACATACTACACATTGCAATGAGTAATTACGCAACTAATGTACAAAAATAAAAGAACAAATGGTTCACAAAATACCATTTTATCAATATACTAGATTTCACAATATACTAGATTGCTGTGTCATCTTAAAACAGCTATAAAAATGTTTCGAAGTGTGCCTGTTAGCATTGATGTTACAGGTTTTCAGTTACTAACTTAAGCATTGCTGCTTCATTGCTGTTTTTAATCTAAACGTTGTCGCCTAACTAATGGGACTTTATGTAACGCCTGGTAGCAGAAACAAGTAATTATGAGAGACGACTATCTTCAGTAGTAATCAGAATTCGTACGTACGTTCCTAAGGATTTAAAGTGGTGCTGCCGGTCGTTAAAGTAAGTCAGATTTGTTACCTCGTGTAGCTGAACCTTGCAATAGTCTTTGTTACGAGGTCGCGTTCAATGGCAGCAACACAGGACAGCGATTCTACGGCCGTAACTACCGCGTGGCGTCTTAAACTGCTCCCTGGTTCGTGATTATGACCGTCAACTGTAATACATTGAAGGCAATCATTATTACACATGCAAAAATATATTAGAAAACATTATAGGTCATGTTTTCTCCTTTGTTCTCATAATTATGAAGTCAACAAGAAGAAACATACATAGAACTTTGCAAACATTGGCTTTCAATATGTCGGGCGGGATCGATAAAATCATACTCGTAGTAAATGGCGTCACTCAATATGCTACGCTACGTAGCGAACTTTTTACTTGTAAAACAACTTATTTACTTCGTTTATCGTAGTTAATTAAAAGTACTTACTTTTTTATGATTTCCAAAGTTTTTCTGATTAGTTTTCCTCACGTCTGCAACTGCTTCGTCTGCACTGGTAGATGCATTGCTGGCTAGCCCGGGCTCGAAAGTCAAGGGTAGTCAGGGGCATCTTTTAGCGTTACACACACATTTAGATACCATCTGTAATTTAACGATGAAGAAGTTCAGTATTGAATGGTTAAAATATTTAAATACTACTCTTTCGTTACTATTCATGACTTGCTCACTGGCTTTTACAATGAAGACTAAGTGGCGAGGGCTTTGGTCAAGCCTTTTGCGTCCCCCTAACGTATTGAACAAAATGGCGCCCAGTAACAAGTACGCAATATTAGCGGTCTAGACAAGACAGTAAACTGGTTTTGCAGCTGCCCCAAATTAATACCCCCTTTTATAGATAACAGGAATAAAAAGACAATAATGGACTAGATACATTTATACTCACGTAGCCAGTTAATAAGATAAAGTTCACCTATTCAATGGAGTTATCAAGCATATCTACTAGAATAACTAGATTATTAGAATAGTAGATAGAGAACTCTTATACGTATTACCTACTTATTCTCCCTCGTTTGTATTTGTAAAATACATCTAAATTTCAGTCGTAACCGTAAAGAAATAGGTTTAAGAAAATATTTATAAATACCTGTAAAAGTTAACGACGCCATTAATCATATTCAGCCGACATCAGGTATCCACATAATGCCCTCAGTCACGCCAGCAATATTTGTTTTATTCACAAACAAAACCGATGATTCACTCGTAGCTATTTCCCGTAATAAAACTGCTTATTAACATTATTTTTACTGTTAAAGTAACAAGGGGAGACTTAATATCCAATTTATGGACTACAAGCGTTCATGAAGTGAAAAGGGTCGCCCTACCTCACTCGTCTAGCCCTGTGGATGAAAATAAATATCGACCGCGCGCCGCGCGTCGTTTTCCTGTTTTACCCACCGAACTTTGCGCATGGCAACTGGTACAACCCCTCGTGAACAATTTAAGTACTAGTAGCTCTTGGTGGTTTGCCAGGAATGGTTGAATGATCTAAAGCTGCTATATAAATTGAAACAGATTGTAAAAATATGTGACGACAGCGTTTAAAACAAAATTATACTTTGTGTTGTGTGCCAATCCCTGTGAGTAAATTGTGTAGTGGAATCAATCGAGCGAGTCGATTGCTCTGACTGCCATGAAAATATCAAAAAGATGCGTCAGTAGATAGCGTGGCTTTTCTAGTGTAGATTAAGCGCAGGCCACACCGCCAGCTAGAGAGCGAGCCAGCGAACCGAACGAGGCACCGTTTCATCTCTTTTCATACTTCGGTTCACACCGCGAACGACGAAAAAGCCGAAACGTAGTATGAAAAGAACCTTGCCCGCCTCGCTCGCTTGCTCGCTAGCAGGTGTGGCCTGCGCTTTATCCATCCTCCCTCTTTTAGAAATATGTGAAAAGTATTTCGTGTGGTTAATAAACCTGGTATGGATTTAGCAGATAAAATTAACATCATAGTTTTGCTTTCAGTCTTGGTACAAAACACAAAGTAAAAGTAAATTAATATCATTTCTGTCTGTTTCAAATGCCCGAGGTATGTCGATGTTGTTTTTTTTATTTCAGTTGGTAGGTATAATAAATTTGTGTATGATATCGCGACACATGGACTGCAGTACATCATGCATTATGATTGTGATGATTTTTAAAACTTGATAAAATGTGTCGGGCTGCTACTGCGAAGTTTATTTATCTTTGTTATTTCTCATAATTAACTCCTTAGAAAATCTAGACTGCCGCGTTGTAGTTCGTGGAAGCGTTACTGCTGAGCGTGAGGTTCTGGGTTCGATTTCCAGTTTTCCTGTTAGAAAATTTTCAGTATTAAGAAAATTTTACTATTTCAAGAGCTACGCAAGCGCTAAAATTTTCAGTATTAAGAAAATTTTACTATTTCAAGAGCTACGCAAGCGCTAAAATTTTCAGTATTAAGAAAATTTTACTATTTCAAGAGCTACGCAAGCGCTAAAATTTTCAGTATTAAGAAAATTTTCCTATTTCAAGAGCTACGCAAGCGCTACTGCTGAGCGTGACGTCCTGGGTTCGATTCCCAGTTCGGGTCATTAGATTTTCCCGTTAGAAATGTCTCAGGAGCAGACACGGAGTCTGGATTTGTGCCCGTTAGATGGCAATAGGCTCGCCCCATATTACAAGACAGTGCTCAGCATGACGTCTTGGGTTCGATTCCCAGGACGGCAAAGTGAATGATATAATTATAGAAGAATGTTCTTCTATAATTATAAAAAACAGGCTGAGCGTTAAAAAATAAAATTAACCAAAAATTTTTCACTGCTAATGCGAACGTTTTTATGGCATTTTACGTATTTTTTTTATTCAGGGTGGAACGCGAAAACGGTTTTTTCCGCACTTCGAAATTTTAATTCTTCTATATTTAAAAAAAGAAACAACTGTTCCATACATTTATAGAAACAGCTGATTAAAAAACATCGTATTAAAAATTTCGATGGGACCCACCCATCGAAATTTTTAGCGGGGATTCAGAATGATGTTCTGTGTACGTGGTAACCGTTTTCGCGTCTGTGACCCTCCACTCCGAATAACCGAGTAAAATAGTCGTTATTCAATATTTGTCACGACAGGTTCCTTTCAATAAATCCACACAAAAAAGTTATGACCTGTCTTTTCTGTTGAGATGGTGTAGATCTAGAGAGGTAGAGGATCATGTTCTCGTCTCGTAAACTTTCTTGTATGGGTTATTGAACCCACATAGTCAAAGTCAAAGTATTTATTAGTGTGATTTTTGGCGATACAGTACTGACCACTGTATCGACAAAAATCACACTAATAAATACTTAGTCACCAAAAATCACACTAATAAATACTAGTTAGGGTAACTCAAAAAACTACCCGTTAGTATAATACACTCTTTTTAACAATATAAAATTTTAAAATTGATATAACAAACAAATTAACAAGAATTTAAATATTTAGAATTCTATAAATTTTTCTAATAAACTTTTAGAATACAAGTAATCGTTATAAAAAATATTCAGATCACAATGAATAAAAAAAAAATAGAAAAATCTTGACCAGCTTTTGAATTTTCAAGGATAAATACATAATGGTGTCGATTCTGTTGTGCACAAAATAAACTTAATTTAGGCTATTGCTATCTTTTACTAAAAGGCAGTGCGAGAAAAGAACGGCTATAGCTATCAACTAAGTTAGAGATGTCAAACTAGTTTATGCCGTGCGCTTCACCGTGTTTTTAGTCGACATGTTTTTACGTGCACCCTTCATTTGTATGGTAATATTAGTTCCAAATAAATTTGACAGCTCTAAATTACGTCCGTCTCTTTCTCGTTTTATTAGAGAGAAAATGATAGCAATAGCCTAAATTAAGTTTATTTTGTGCACAACAGAATCGACACCAATGTCAGCATAGTTTATTACCTACACATTTTATAGACATAACTTTAACCTTTTTTAATTAGCACATTTAACAACAGCTCGTGTTACCGAACTTTCTTCAAGGAGACTGGTGTATTTACTCTATTATATACTACTATGCCTAATCAGTAAAATAAGCTGGCTAAAAGCCACAAAAGCTGTTTAAAATATTTGGAGGTTGACCGTACTGTAACCCTAAGCCACCCAACGGCGGTAATGGTGACCGCTTATTTGTTTCCAGGGTTCAATTTAATTTTGTATTTAATATTACGACAAATGAAAACACCTTTACCCTCCAAATTCTGGAATGTCACTCAAAATTTAAGTGGCACTTATATATTTAACAGATACTCAAAAGTGACGTTTGGCCATACGAAATTTAAAGTTTAGGAGCTGCTCAAATGTTAAGCAGCCCTTACATTTTTAAGTGACGTTTCAGTATTCGGGGGTACAATAAAATCGTTAGTGTTTTTATAATACGAGATCTGTGTAGGAAAAATGTTTCTTTTTTTTTATCTTTATTTAAGGGGACTTGGTCAACATTGACGATGTCGCCCCGTAATTCTAATTATACTATAACTATTAAGGCTAGATACATCTTAACCATTCAAAATCATGACCAAATCTTATCTCAACTATGGAGTATTATACCTGTGCCGTAAGTGGCACATGTACAATTCACACAACTTCCTGGCCCCTTCCGAAAAAGGGAAGTCCAAGTAGCTGCTTCATAACCCTATATTGTACTGCGTATCCCCAAGTGCCTGTCGCCGCTGAGCTTCATTCCGGACACACTCGAGCAAAACATGGTGAACATCCTCGATCGCGTTACACTCCGTGCAATTAGGTGAATCCGTTTTATCCATTAAATGTGCAAATTTATTTGATGGAATGTGCCCAGACCGAAGTCTCAGCAGTGTCACAATATATTGTCTATGGGCTTCCATCTCCTGGAACCATGGGCAACGAAAAGGTCCTGCCTGTATAGTCCTGTACCATATGCCTTTGGTGAGCGACCTCTCATCAAAATATTCCTGCCATAAGTCTTTACAGATCTTTTTAACTGTCTGAACCTGATCTGTGTGTAACGGTAAACAAGTGAATGTGATCCCTTCCGATGAAGCTAATTTTGCTGCCTGATCCGCTTTTTCATTGCCCATGATGCCAATATGAGATGGAATCCACTGTAGAACTATAGTTTTATTAGTCATACGCAGCTCTAAAATGGTTTGGAGGATAACAAAGGCTATCGGGGAACCTCGAGAATTCGAGGGTAGCCGAGCCAGATGCAATAAAGCTCTCTTAGAGTCAGTTAAAACCACAATATGCTGAGTATCAAGGGTTAATGCGTATGAAAGGGCTTCGGATATCGCTATCAGCTCACAGTACATTACAGAAATATTAACCTTAATTTTAAATTGGAGCGTATTATTTAATTGAGGGTCGAATACAGCCGCTCCCGCATACTGCGCATCCTTAGATCCGTCTGTATAAAGTTGATAGAACGAACCGTAGTTATCATTCAAGTATTTGGCACACTTTGTTCTTAAATCTAATACATCCATTGATCTCTTTGGAATGCGTACATACGGGATATCGTAAAAGATGTTCTTTGATAAGTCAATGCTGGAGAGCCATGTATCCAACGAAAATACACCCAATAATAGACAATAAATAATAGCCAATAATAGCTAGAATAAATAGGTACATCTTGGATTTGTCTATGCGTGTCTACTAATAATGGAATCTTTTTATTTCTCCAGTATTGACCCTCACACAGGTTTGACAATTCACCAATAATTTTTATAGTCACATTATCTTTTATGGATCTAGATTTAAGCCAAAATTTTCCCGCCAAATAGCTTCTTCGAATTGGTAGCGGCTGTAAGCACAGTTCGTTCTCCATGACATGGATTGGAGTGCTCCTAATGAAGACCCAATAATCCTCATACATAAATTTTGGATTCCGTTAAGTTTATTTAATTGACTGTTAGCGTAATTACCAAATAAAAAACTACAGTAATCAAGTCTACTTCGGATCATTGAGATATACAGGCGTCGCAAATAGTTCGGGTGGACTCCCCATTTGGATCCAGCTAGCACTTTAAATATGTTTACTAATCTTGAGCACTTTTCCCGTAATTCCTTAATATGCCTTTTACACTTCAAAGATTTGTCCAGCCACATACCTAGATATTTTACACTATCCACCTGTTGAATGTTATGATTGTTAATATTTACCATAAATGTTTTACGATTTCTACCCCTGCTGAATAACATTATTTTGGTTTTATTAAAAGAGATCTGTAATCCCACTTCTTCTATTAAATACTGAAATGATTTTAACGAATTTTGCATATTAGTAATGGAGTCCGCCACCGCCACCATGTCAGTCCGACTTCAGGACCAAGCCTCGGAACCTATCCTCCTGCAGCGAGGTGTGAGACAGGGAGACGTCATATCTCCGAAACTATTCACCGCTGCACTGAGGATGTCTTCAAGGTTCTGGACTGGAGAGGGCTAGGCATCAACGTCAATGGCGAGTACATCACTTACCTTCGGTTTGCCGACGATATAGTGGTCATGGCTGAGACCATGGAGGACCTCAGGACGATGCTCGATGACCTCAGTAGAGCTTCCGGAAGAGTGGGTCTTAAAATGAACATGGACAAAACCAAGGTCATGTTGAATGCCCATGTCACACCCACTCCTATCAAAATCGGAGACTCTATACTCGAAGTTGTAGACGATTATGTGTACCTGGGACAAACGGTCCAGTTAGGAAGGTCTAACTTCGAGAAAGAGGTCAATCGTCGAATCCGACTCGGTTGGGCAGCGTTCGGGAAGTTGCGCGGTATCTTCTCGTCCAACTTACCGCAGTGTCTCAAGACGAAAGTCTATGACTAGTGTGTGTTGCCAGTGATTACATACGGGACCGAAACGTGGTCGCTCACAATGGGCCTCATCAGAAGGCTTAAAGTCACCCAAAGGGCAATGGAGAGGGCTATGCTCGGAGTTTCCTTGCACGATCGAATCAGAAATGAAGACATCCGCAAGAGAACCAAGGTTACCGACGTAGCCCGAAGAATTGCCAAACTTAAGTGGCAGTGGGCAGGTCACATTGCTCGCAGAACGGATGGCCGATGGGGCCGAAAAGTTCTGGAGTGGCGACCGCGAACCGGAAGACGTTGCGTTGGAAGACCTCCCACTAGGTGGACCGATGACCTGGTGAAGGTTGCGGGAGTCCGCTGGATGCGAGTCGCATGGGACCGGTCAATGTGGCGACACTTGGGGGAGGCCTATGTCCAGCAGTGGACGTCTTTCGGCTGAAATGATGATGATGATGAATGGAGTCCGAAATTTGTTTCCTAGCTATGTATAATACAAAGTCGTCTGCGTATTGCGACACAAAAACGTCAGCTATATTATGACAAATCTTTGAAGTGGCTGCATTAAATAATAGTGGGGATAGCGGACCGCCCTGTGCAATGCCAGTCCCAGTGGTCCTCACTGCTGTGCTACTATCATTAGATTGAACTGATAGATGTCTTTCGTGTAAAAATTCCCATAAGTATCTGCACAACACCGCTCCCACTCCCAAACCATCTAACATTTTTAACAGGGCCACTAAGTTTATATTGTTATAGGCGCTATCAATGTCAACAAAACATCCCAAAGTGCTAATGCCCTTCGAAAACCCTTCCTGAATGCGCGATACCAATCTAGCCAAGTTGTCAGCACAAGACCGTGTTCTCGTAAATCCGGTTGTTTCATTTGAAAGGGGAAAAATCGTTACACATATAACTTCCAAAATTCAATGTTGTCAGTTGACTATGTGCTGAATACTTGATCCATCTTCAGCAGTTGACGAATAGCATAACTATAATTTAATTGAATATTGGCCCTTTTTACCTAGTAAGTTTGCTTATTATTATTCTTTTTGTGTGAATATGGTGTTTACCTATAAGTAATTTACCCGTAAAAGGGTCCATCGTTATTTCAAAAAAAAAAATGCCAATCTCTGTGAAATAAAAATAACGATAGACTCTTTTATGGGTAACAAATTCAATTGTTGCGCTGTAATTTAAAATTAAAAGAGTATTAAGTCAACTCACTGACACTCACTCAACAATTGTGAACAAATTGTTCACAATGAATGGTGAATCGAGACAAAACTTTGTGAAGGATTATAACGTTGAAATAGTAATTATGGTATGCTGCCAACGATCGCGATATCTCAAGTAAAATTAAGCAAATAAAGTAGAGCACTTTTTGGTAACATGTCATATTAATTCAACGTTAATATCCCTTTCAAAGTTTTGTCTCGATTCACCCCTGCGTTTCTATACACCCCATTTTATCGTTACCTGCAATTATTAAACGTCAGCACATTTTGAGTAGCCAAATGCAGCGCTCGTACTAGCGGAAAAGGAAAATAAGTATATGGACCCACAGGTCCATGGGCGGCGTTGTTACAGAATTATTTGAAAAAAAAAATGACTGGAGTTCATTGCTGAAGTTAGGCATGCCAAATAATTCAAAACCCTTTCGATATAATACATACGATCATGGTGTGACACGTTAAATTAATAATCGCGGAAGATATCCTGTAGTGACAGTATAAGTGTAGTTTTAAACCGTGAAAACTTAAAACACTGTTGTCTTCTTGGTCTAGTGTATAAGATATTGATATTTTAAACTATCAAGCTTTGACTAAAGCTTTTGCTTGGTATATACACAAGGTGTAAATGGACCCTTCACGAAGCCGTCAACCAAGCATTCTGTACTAACATAAAACTAATCAACGCGACGCAAAAATAATTGGTAGGAAACGACTTGTTTTTGGGGTGAAACATCTCGTCTTGCTGTTTGACTTAATGTAACGTACTCAAAACATTGTGCTGGTGGATTCATTGAAAAGTATAGGGGTCATGAAGGTATTTAAAGTAAAGTTGGAAAAAGTAACAAACTTGTGATAAAGTTGGAACTTTGGCTTATAGGCTTAGGTATGGTCTTCAACTAAAAAATGATGGCAATGACGGGGAAAACAAGTGCTTTTCGGCTTCATTAAGAGTTTTTTTTACACCTGTTAATAAGATACCTACTTGTTTTACTGTCTTCTTCTTATATAGTAATTTATTTGTGACAGTTTATTATGTGTTGATGCTACTGTTTAATGCTATTGTCCTAATTATTTTAATATTGTCTGTAAGGATCCTGAATAATAAATAAAAATAATATTAAATAAAAGCAAATTTTAATTATGTCCTGAAGTTCCTGCTTGCGTATAAAGTGTCTAGGCAACAAGAAACCATCGAACACATTAATTGCTTTTACAGATCTCATATCTCCATCTATGAAGCTTGGAGCACTTAGCTGGGCCAGTAATCCATGTGGGAATCCCGATATTTACCGGATGAATCTTACGTCAAGGAGCGGGGTAAGGTTCGCCTAAAATTAATCAAAAATGCTCGATCCAATCCCGGTCTTAATTCTTGACCACCAAACATCGTTCTCATAATAATTACACTTTCCAATAATGCCTTGATTACAGGCATGAGCCAAGTACAGTGATGACTCGAGACAGAAAACTCTGGCTTGTGCTTGAGAGGTGCCATCCGTCAAGTGCACAGATTCTGCTCTGTCTTGTCAATGTACTCGATACATTATAATCTATGCATAATTGAAATCCGTCTGTGGGCCAGTCATGATAAATGGACAGGGTTTTGGCACACCTTAACAAAGGTAATAGTGTCCTTTCTTAAACTGGCTATTTTAAGCTTGTTAAATATTAGCCAAGGGTACAACTATGTGAGAGATCCTCACGTCCCGGCCGCCGCGGGAGACGCCCCGGGCGTCGGGGGCCGGGCTAGCTCGCCGTCCTTCCGTCTCATGACGACAGGCCGTGTCGACGGCGCGTTCGTGTTCCACGCGCGCCTCAAAGAGATTCAGCAGTAGGGAAGGGGCAAGGGCCGAAGCCTGCCGGGGCTGCGGGACTATTCGAAAGAGATACCGTGGCCCCGGAACACAAAGGGCGAGGAAGGAACATGGATGGGTTTTAGTCAGTAAAAGTTTGACACTCCCTCCTGCTCCGCCCAGAGCGGGAGGAGTTACTTGATGATTTACAATCCTAAAAAAAAAAAAAGGGTACAACTATGTCGAACAATAACAGCATTGTAACAAATAAACTAAACAATTTTCTTTTTTGGTCTCTGTTAATGACAGCATCGTTCACTAAGCCGAGCTAGACACAGAAGACGTCTGAACAGAAATTTTCAGCGTCACAATGATTTGTTATTATAAAGTGTTCGGGGATAAAAATATGTATTTTGCTGTGAGTATGTGTGAGATTATAAATGAACCATGTTTACTTACTTCAAGTATTAAGATTTATACGAGTATTATGGAACATCTTAGGTTTTACACTTATATCTTGGGATTTGCCGTAGATTTACAGTTTTTACAAAAACATTTATGTATAAATAAAACTGCCATCAATTACTATTACAAACTTATTATTTGCTGTTGGTGCAATAGCCGTTTCTAGGAATCGAACAGCAAAGTTAAGTTCGTCCTTTAAAAAGTTTGTACGGAACCCTCGGTGCGCGAGTGCGACTCGCTCTTGGCCAGTTTTTTTGTATGTACACAACTTAAGGCGACTACAGGAGCTAAATTAGCAACTCTAATTGTAGTGGTTGAAACTTTGTTTTAAAATACTGTTAGAATAAAGTTCTAATCAGCTTGCACTATAAAGTGGTTGTTACGTCAGTCACTGCGGGCCGAATAGTGCGAAATGAGTCGTATTTTGCGATTTACAAAAATCCTATTGATTGGACTAAAAAAATAAAACACTATCATGCTTATATGTTGCTTGTAGAATTATTTGCCAAAAAATCAGAATGATTGCATGTATTTGAGAATGGTTTTGTACTGCTTAAAAAAAATTTAAAGATAAGTTCATGATTTTATTTTATCAAGTAAAATTAGTTGTATTATGTTTTCAAAACACTATCATACTAGCTAAGCCCACCCAGAAAAAGGTGGCGAGAAGGTTTGGACGCGTACCGCTTAAGTTAACCTACTAGAAAATACTTGTAGTTGTTAATTCTAAAACACAATCGAAATTATGTGTTTACTTATGTAAACACGTCGCTTTTATTCATTTTCCTTCTAAAATAGGTTCGATTCTATATATAGAATTTATAGTAATAAAGAGGTACTGAAACTTACTTGTTTGTCCAAGACACGAGTATACAAATGCACAATTGCACATAGTATGCAAGATGCCACATTAATTTATGTCATAGTCGTGTTTTGCCTGAACAGCGTACAAATATAAAGGTAAGATTATAAAAGCGTAAAACAAAATTTATAATAAAAAATAGCAAAATAAATGACAAAGTAATTAAAAATAAAATTTAGATATTCATACAAGTCAAATTGATTGATCATTACAAAATTCGTCCGTGCTGTAATAGACTTTTTTTAATAGAAGGCTTTTTTTCGATTCTTGACAGAAACCATTTAAACGCCATCTACAGCATCCCTTATCAATTGCTTGCAATGCAGAAAACTCACCATGTTTAGACGTACGTGGTAAAACAGGTAGATGGCGCGCATTCCATAGTCATTATCATTTCAGCCGAAAGATTTCCACTGCTGGACATGGACCTCCCCCAAGTGTTGCAACATTGACCGGTCCCATGCGTCTCGCATCCAGCGGATCCCCACAACCTTTACCAGGTCATCGGCCCACCTAGCGGGAGGCCTTCCAACGCAACGTCTTCCGGTTCGTGATCGCCACTCAAGAACTTTTATGCCCCATCGGCCATCTGTTGTACGAGGCTTGTCCATTTCCACTTAAGTTTGCCAATTCTTCGACTCCGCCGGTAACCTTGGTTCCCCAGCTTCATGATTCTTCATATTATGATTCGATCACGCAAGGAAACTCCAAGCATAGCCCTCTCCATTACCCTTTAAGATTAAGACTTTAAGTTTTGTGATAAGGCCCATTGTGAGCGACCATGTTTCGGTCCCGTATGTAATTACTAGCAACACACACTGGTCATAGACTTTCGTCATGGAATCTCCTCCAGTTTTGGTCACTAGCAAGGCCTGGTGCTCTGACTGTAACTTTAAAACTACTTTTTATTTTTATCCAACTACGGCGAAGCAAAAAGGAAGGTTATGGTTTTTACCGGTATGTATGTATGTATGTGTGAATCTGTTCCCTAATAACTCCTGAACTACTTTATCATAATTTGACTAAATAAGGTATCGTTGGAAGCGTCTTGATCGTAACTACCAATCCTTAAAAAATTATACATTCTAACAGTACTAAGGGATCATAAACTTTAGGGCAAAGTGGCATACGACTACGGTTATCCTTAATTGATAAGATAATTTCTGAATTAGATTTTACTTGCATGAGGCAGAACACCACAAAAACAACTACCGCATAGGTTAGCTGTTTTTTTTTAACAGCAACCGTGAAACTCTAAACTTTCATCCCACCTGGTGGGAAGTGATGATCAGGTCAAATGTGGAAGGGAGCTTCGCCCGGAATCCTCAACAATAGAGAAACTGTTGTTATGTTCAAAGGCTTGTTTTAAGTCCGCCTGGGGTAGCTCCCCCCAGGCGGACTTAGAACAAACCCTACCACCAACCAAACTGGGCAGAAAATAATACCCCCGCTGGAAATGGAACCCGGGATCTCTTAGTCTGAGACAGGTCAGGAGAAACTCGCAATCATTGCATTATCAGAGAGTTTGTTGTAACCAGGATATACAAGAATATTATGGGTCTCAAAAGATTGGTTAAATCAGACTCCAAAGCAGCGTGGCGTCATGCATTACCTATTTTGTATGTGCAGTTTTCACGAAGGCATTCCAGAAACGAAAAGAATTTGTCCAAAACTAACTTGCAAGTAAATAAATAAAAAATAATATTTTTATTAGTTATGGTAAATACAGGCTTCCTTGTTAGTTTTCAACAAACAACGTTAGAGTTTATAACAAGACAGCGGAGAGATGCTATTATATTTTTTAAGTTTTATAGGGCTGCATCTCACAAACCCGATCGTTATTTATTGAATCCGTTACTAGGGCGGCATATCCACGGAGATGGTACGAGCAACTACAACTGCCAGGGGCCCTACTCTCTAACGTTTTGTCCGTATATTCGGATCTATCCGTCTCTCTCGCGCACGTCTGCAGATGAGTGCGAGTGAGAGAGACGGATAGATCCGAATATTCGGACGTAACGTTACAGAGTAGGGCCTCAGGTCCCATGAAAGTGAAACTATCACAATACACATACTAGTGTATGTATTATAGTGGTGGCTAGTTTCACTTTCAGGTTCAGAGTTTGCGTGGCGCAGTATATAAAACGAGACTGCGTCATGGACCCAAATATCTGAGGAATCCAAAAGATATTCGGACTACAAGGACAGATAGAGATACAAGATACAAAATTGTTATAAATAAAATTATGCGTTTTAGTCGTTATCAAAATATGGCTCGAGCCAAATTAAAATACTCTCCATTACAGTTACTATGGTTTCATCAGCCTATTAAATAAATGTTCCCACTGCTGGGACTCAGGCCTCGTCTGTATGAGAGGGAATGGGCTATAATCTACCACGCGAGCCCAGTGCGGATTAGTAGATGTCACATGTCTTCGAATTTATTGGTTCTAGGACATGCCGGTTTCTTCACGATGTTTTCCTTCACCGTTTTGAGAGCAGTGGTGATGAAATAAATTACACAAAGTAATGCAAGTAACGTAAGTCGGGGCCGCCACCACTGGGCCATCGCTGCTCTCTCTCTTACTGTGGTTTAATCACAGTCAACTATTGTGTCATTCTGTTATTTATACATTACGTTTTTACCGTTACGTTTTTCCCCTCGGTGTAATGTATTACTTACCAACGAACACAAACTTATTTGCAATGTTTTTTCCAGTTATCAATCATGAAAATCGGTTCGACTTCGGGATCAAGACTGTTTGCTGAGACATCCCGTCATACAATCCCTCAACAAAAGTGGAAATCTTCACAAAGAAACGAAACAAGTAAGTACCGGAACTTTTACACGAATCTTAGCACTATTATTAATGAACAGGCACTATGCTTATCAGTGTACCTTATTAGTGTTTTACTTAATAAAAACACTAATTGGATACACAATGTGTGTGGTTTTACATTATTTCTTCCACATGTACCTATGACGTCATATCGAGCGGACTACGTCACCTATGGCGTAGAGAGCAGGATGCCAATAGTAGAATATGGCCTCTTTAAATATTAATGCGACCTTAGCATTATAACCAAATCCACGATACAATTTGTAATATATTAGAACGATATCCGCCAAATGTAAGTCGTGGTAAGATGGAATTATCTATACATATAATAAAATCGTTGAGACCAAAAAATCTGTACATTGAAGATTAAAAATAAAAAAAGCAGCCAGGGTGACTTGAAATAAGTAACTGAACATATTAAAACCATTTAAAAATTTTTTGTTTGTTTGTTTGTTTGACCGCGCATCACGTAAAAACTGCTGAACCGATTTTGTTGAAATGTTCAGAAATCTGTTTAAATACATTCAGAATAACATATAGGCTATAGAAATTTTTTTTGGAAAAAGGGGGTGAAAAGGGGGGGTAAAGTTTGTATGAAAAAAAAATATATTTTTCTAGAATCATAAAACTCAGAATAAATACTTATTAATAAAAATAAAGAAACACCTGTCTTAGCATTTTTTTTAAATCTCACCCAGAGGCGCAAAAAAGAGGGTTTTGTGTTTAAAATTAATAAACTTCAAACACCTATACAATCAAAACCAATGAAGTGTAACCTTTTAAAGTTGCTACATATACTCCATATCTAATACAGGTAAATATAATTTCTCAGTTTTCTTGAAATTTGATTTTTGAGGTGAATACGCACAAAATAGCGGAACTCAAGAAAATCAGCTTTCCTCGGTTTAAGTAGTTGGTACGAAATGTTTGTGCGCGCATCACGTCAAAATTACTGCGTAGGCTTCTTCAATATTTAAACTATATATTATCACGCTACTTCCTTAAGGGGGTAGGCAATTTTGCATTATTTCCGTATATTTCAATTGTTTGACGTTTCAGTCATGACGTAAGTACATGAGAACGGCTATTTGTGGCTTATGTCAACGAAGTAAATAGCCTTGCAGTTTCATGACCGCTCTGTAAACTACGGGGTTGCAGGTTCAAACCCTCCAACATTATTTTCACTTTTTGTGATTTGTTTAATTTTTTTTTTGATGCTGTGAGATTTCCTATATTTCATTTTGTATTTAAGTTGTGTGCATTTCTTATTTTTTTCGTGAAATATTTTTCCAAAAAGTAATAGAGTAGTACTTATGGAAGAAGAATACAATCATGCTACCCCCAAATAAATTGGGATACGGGCAGGAGTGTGATGATGAGGATGATTTCTCCAAAAAGAAGTATAGCGAACACCAGAAGCCTGATAAATCCACGTGTTCTTGCCGTGCAAGAACTGTGCTATGCTATTCGCAATAATCAATAATCCATACACAGTTTACGTAGATTATATTTACAGCTAAATTGTTATTGGCCTCATATCGTGTTTTCGGGCGGGAGGAGACGCCCGGGTTCTTCCATTGTGAGGATCGACCGGAGGACACGGTGGAGCACACTGTGGAGGTGTGCCCCACTTGGGCGGAGCACCGCCGTGTCCTCGAAGCGGCGATCGGCGGCGGCGACCTCTCTCTCCCAGCCCTGGTTCAATACATGGTCCGGAGCAAGACGGAATGGGATGCCGTCACCTCCTTCTGCGAAGCAGTCATGCTAGCGAAGGAGGTGGCGGAACGTGAGAGGGAGAGATCTTTACGTCCCGGCCACAGCGGGAGACACCCCGGGCGTCGGGAGCCACGTATTGGCCCCTGGCCACCGTAGGCGCGGGCCTGTGGACGAGGAGCTATTGGGCTAGCTCGCCGTCCGTCCGTCTCATGACGACAGGCCGTGTCGATGGCGCGTTCGTGTTCTACGCGCGCCTCAAAGAGAGTCAGCAAAAAAGAAGGGGTCCGCAAAGGCCGATGCCTGCCGGGGCTGCGGGACTATTCGAAAGAGATACCGTGGCCCCGGAACACAAAGGGCGATGAAGGAACATGGATGGGTTTTAGTCAGTAAAAGTCTGACACTTCCTCCTGCTCCGGGAGGAGTCATTTGATGATTTCCCATCCGAAAAAAAAAAGCTATATCGTGTTTGGGCTCAATTCATGCACCTTGATATGAACTTTCGACCTAGCTGGAGTATGACTGTCATCGAGTGTCTAAGGATGAAAACCTAAGGCTGTCGAGGGAAGCCCCAAATTGGAAAAACATAGTACAATATTTTAACGATGATTGCATATATTTCCGAGAAATTAAATTGTTACCTACTTGAATCTATACTTATTATAAAGGAGAAAATAAGTTTGTTTGTTTGTTTGGTTGGTTGAACGCGCTAATTTTAGGAACTACTGATTTCAGTTAAAAACATCTTTTAGTGTTGGATAGCCCATTTATCGAGGAAGGCTATACGTTATACAACATCACGCTACAATCAATAGGAGCGGAGCATCAATGAAAATTGTTGCAAATACAGCGAAAAATCATTGCTTTTGAGAGCTTCATTTCCGTGCGCTGCGTAAACGGTTAAAGTTACTCAATAATCATACATGTCTGACGGGATTGTTCCTCTTAAAAAGTCCGCTAAAGCATATTATCTGCATTTTTTTTAGGTTGACTCACACTCTCTCTAAGCCTCTCTCTTACGTAACGCAGACGAAGTTGCGCGGGTCAGCTAGTATTCAAATAGTTCTGTCGGTTCTCTTGTAAAGTAAAATTCTTGATTGCTTGCCGATCGATTAACTACTTGGGATTGATCGGTGACATCACAGTACGCCAAGTGACGCGCAAGGTTGATAGTGCTTTTGTTTTCATTCATACAATCGTTTCTTACGCTGTTTTGTTGCCATTGTCAAATTATGTTATTAACAGAATGAATTAATTCTAATATTGCTATTTTGCCGTGTTTACATTATAACTTCTTACTCAAGCAGCTGCTGTTGTCTGTTGAAAGTCGCCACGTGCTTGGTCCACGTGGAGAAGACTACCTATTACGTTTGCGTGGAAAATACTACGTCCGGCAAAATACTATATTCAGTACTAGGGTACCAGAAAGCATTGGAGCTGGCTCTTATGATGTTATATTCGTTTATTCATTTTTTCTTTTGTACAACTGACTTTGTTTGAACAAAGTAAAAATCTAACGTAATTTGTAACTTTGATTTGAATGCCCATCGTACCTTTTGAAAATAAACTATTCTTTCATCTTTCGCCTTATTTTTTTTTGTTTTGTTATCTAATTAAATTCATATTGAAATGGAGCACAAGTAAGAAAATACATCAGTATAAACACGGCACCAAACTCATTCATGATAGAATGTAGATTTTCATCTATCTATATCTATACCTACTAATATTATATTTAAAGAGAAAAGATATTTTGTATTTTTGTATGTAACGATTAAACTTATAAACTACTAGACCGATTTGAAAAAATCTTTCAGTAATGGATTCTACATTATCAGCAAGTAACATAGGCTATATTTTATCGCCGTACTCCCACGGGAACGAGAACTACGCGGGTGAAATCGCGTGACGCCCGCTAGTATTCAAATAAAATTAAAGCTCCCAATTATTTGTACGTTTAAAGTATATTATACTAGCTGAGTCGCGCTACTTCGTTTGCATCACATAAGAGAGAGAGAGGGTTAGAGAGATTGGATTACCATAAAAAAGGTGATATGGTGTGAGTCAATCTTAAAAGATAGACATATATGCTAACGCGGATTTCTTTTTCGATTTTTTAAGAAGAAAATGTCCGTCATACATAATTGTTGCGTAATTTTTATCGTTTACGCAGCGCACGAAACAGAAGCTCTTAAAAGGAATACATTTTCCGTTTTTAGGGTTCCGTACCCGAAAGGTTTATTACTAAGCCTATGCTGTCCGTCTGTCTGTCATCGGGCTGTATCTCATTATCCGTAAAAGGGAATTGAAATTTTCACAGATTGTGTATTTCTGTTGCTACTATAACAACAAATACTTCACCCTTCATGCTGCATGCTGTAACGTTATCAAAATTTTTAAAAACACTGCAGACATAATTATTATAAAGGGCTTAGAAGATTTTTGTATGAAGCCGGCCTAACTTCCGCCATTATTTTTTTCAATGTCGCTACCAGAACAACTTTGATAGCTTAAATCTCGGTAACGTGACGCTTTAGAAGATTTTGTCTCAGATAAATCTTGTTTGTATTGATGCCAGCTATCGATTGATACAAGTTTTATGCTGGTCTGATCAAATTAAAGTAGTACTGAAGATGCCATCAGTGAATGAACTTAAACTTTGATAGCTCATAATATCTCGGAAACGTGACACTTTAAAAGGTTTTGTTTCATACTAAACTTGTTTGAATTGATTCCAGCTATCGATTTATATACGTTTTACGCGTGTCTGATCAAATTAAAGTAGTGCTGAAGATGCCATATTCAGTGAATGGACTTAAACTTTTAGCTCATATCTCGGAAACGTGACACTTTAGAACATTTTGTCTCAAACAAAACTTGTTTGTGTTGATACAAGCTATTGATTAATATAGGTTCTATGAGTAGAATCTACTTTGAAAAAAAAAAAGAGACAAGTTTTTTCATTATTTATTTACTTATATAATAAAGGAAAGTATTTAAAAGTCTTAATTTACGACTACAGTAGAATTATATTTTATGTATGGATGGTAAATAATGGAAATTTCTTATGTAAAATATAGTTACTTATATTATCTATTATTACTACTTAACCTCATATGTGTTCTCACTCACCAATCTGTAAACCAAATTCCCAAGAAGATGGTTTACAGACTCTTAGTTAGTGGTCTAGTTAGTGAGGTTTGTGAGTTATTTTATACATTTCTTAAAAAATATGACAGAAACGTATCGAAGAACTTACTGAAAACGTATCAATGAAATTATTTGTAGTAAATTATGTCTTTGCGACAAATAATTACAATGTTTTAGGGTGCGGCAATTTATAAAAGAGAGGTTTTAGTACTTTTTGCAAGTTTCCTGCGAATATTTTATTAAACATGACAGAGCTCAGCAGCTCTGTCATATTCACATAAAAGTTAGATGTAATAATAGAACACAGAATTCATTTCAATACTTTACTTTACTTCCAGTACAGACAGATATTTCTGCCTTTCGTAGTTCTGCGTGTGGTCACTGAAAATAGGAAAATGTACGGACACTGAAGACCCAGTAGTAGCACGTACCGTAACTTCACTCCAATTGCGAACAACAGTTGCGTTATAAGTAGATAGAGTAATTTAGATTTGGTATGTAAGTGTGTCATAGTTAGTGGTTTGCCTCGACCCTCGCTAGGCCGTCGTACGTTGAATGGAAGCATGGAAGAATGGCGGGTCGTTTTCTATGTTTAGTGGACTCCTAAACGTAAACGTTTTATTGATGATGATGTTGTTGCAGACCGCGCGTGCTTCTACATTTGTAAGTCAGTCAGTGGAAAGTGACTTCATATTTTGTCATCTTTTAATCACAAAAATATTCTATACAGTGTGTTTTAAAAAGTACCCTAAGTAAGCAATGAAGGCATAAGAAACAATTTAGTAATTAAGTTGTCCTTTATGCTGTGTCTTTGCGAAGTTCACGTAACTTTTAGCTGCATCGTTTTCATGGAAGCCACAGTGGCGTGCTATGTGCTCGGCACAGTATTGATTTAAGCAGTCCATGCAGTATTAGAAGAACCAGGTTGTCATAAACACTGAGAATTCAGTTGCATCGTTTCCACGGAAGCCACAGTAGCGTACCATGTGCTCGGGACACAGTATTGATCCAAGCAGTCCATGCAGTATAAGAAGCACTAGGTTGTCATAAACACTGAGAAATCAGTTGCATCGTTTCCATGAAAACCACAGTAGCGTACCATGTGCTCGGGACACAGTATTGATCCAAGCAGTCCATGCAGTATAAGAAGCACAAGGTTTTCATAAACACTGAGAAGTTTTCAGGAATCTTGATGTTTTGAGATTCCGCGATATGAATGAACATTTTACATTGCATAAAAGGTTCAATATTAACTTGAATTATTGATAATGTGTAAGCCTGCTTCGCAACACTGCTGGACAATGGTCTCTCCCATGACTGGAAGGAAGGTCTTCCCATCTATGGTCAATGGTCGATGGTTTTTTCCATCTTCTTCGAAGACTGCCGCGACGCTTTCTGGTTGTGTCAGGGCTCAATATCCTAGATATCCTAGATCTAGATTAACATAAACTTGAATTCATCAGAATTAATTTTAAAATAACATAGTTTTATTAAGCTTGTAGTACCTAAATATCAACAAAAGTCTGTCCGGTATAGATTTTTATTTTTAACTATAATCATGGCTAACCAACTGGCTAACCTAAAGACTGATACCAAAGCAATTTTTAATGGAACATGAATAACAAAGACACATCAGCGATCATATGAATTCAGAACAAAAGCATTAAAATTATCAAATATAAAACTAAAATCAAAAGGTATTTTGGCATATGAGGGATTTGAACCATCGCACTCGCGTTATTAGCACGACGCTCTAACCACTAAGCTAATGTGCCTGTGCTTATTATGTCGAAAAAAGGGATTATATTTCGTCAATCACGGCTATTCATTGAAAGAAATGGATAAATAATTGGAAGATACCATAGTGTGACGGGATGCAACGGCACCCTCCGTTAACCAGCGCTTTTCACATTCGATAGCCAGGTGACTTCAGGCAAACTCTTCCGAACCATTACGAATAAAACTAATGTGGTAGATCAACATAATAACATGTTTAACTGTGGCTGTACGTATATTTACAAAAAAATGTCAGCCCAAGTAAGTAACTCCATAAAAAAAAAGTAGTTGCAGCACCAAAGAATTACCAATTAATACATGGCAGACGATAAATCTAATCTGATCTAAATTGACGTCAAAAAAGGAGTAATTTCTATGTTTGGCTGTTCTTCTTCTTCTTCGTGTCAAAGATTTCCATTGTTATTTATTTTATATATTGTTATTTATGTTTGGCTGTATCTCAATATTTTTATGCATATTTATCGATGTTTCTGTCAATTATTATGAACCGATTTGGTTTTTTTTTTTTTTTTGGTAGAGGAAGGCCGCGCGGTAGTCTCATTTAAGTTCTATTAACTTTGCTTGAGTAGTTTATGAAATAACTCCTTCAATACGTATTTTTTCCTGAATTATGTTGAGAAGGAGCTCCAGGCTAAATAATAACAGTCGCTCGGGTCGATCTTTAGGTTAAGCCCTGCTTGCCTAGGTTGGTCTGTGGATGGGTGACTAACCATTACATACCGAGTTTCCTCCGTGCCTCGGAAAGCACGCTAAGCACTTGGTCCCAGCTGTCATTTGTAGATCTTTGACAGTCTTTACAGGTAGTGATCAGTAGCTCAGAATTTCCGCCAGGCTGCCCTGCTGGCATTCCGGGCTTGTTTTTTGAAGGTGTATTGTGTTATCTTGTATGAGTCCCAGTCGTCTGGTAGTCTGGAGTTTTTGGCTCTGTTCAACTGCTTGCGCATGGTTTGCCTGAGTTTACTAAGTTCCGCATTCCACCAGGAGTTACCCTTACTTTTGGTGTTCGGATCTTTTAGTTTGCAGCAGGCGTGGTAGGCTTCGGTTATAAATTCCGAGAGTTTTGTTACGGTGTCCTCCAGTTGTTTGGGATCAGTTAGAATTTGGGGCGTTTGGTGCTGTTTTAGTAAGGAGGCCAAAAGTAGTTTGTAGCCGGGTACATTGGTACGGCGTGGGTTGCGCCTAGGTTCGGGTTTTTTTTAAGTTAGCTAGAGCAGCGAATCCTTCAATCCAAAATAATGTTACCTATTTTGGTAGGGTCCGGTTGTCACAATAGGTGAAGACAAATTAAACAAAACATTTGTGAAATAGTTTTATTATTCCGTATGATAGAATACTTTACAAATTTACTTACGTAACACACGTACCTATTACCTACTACATACCAACCCGCCCACATAACTACAAATGTTTAGTAAAAGCTTGTAATAATAATAAAAAGGTAAAAACACACCGTGCAGTACCCACTTCTTATTAAAAAAACCGGCGAAGTGCGTGCGTGGCCACGCCCTGTGTAGGGTTCCGTAGTAGACTGTTATATTTTAGATTTTGTTTTTCAATGCAAGTCTTCACCCGTTATAAACAAGCAACCACTTCATCTTGGTCACTTTATAGGATTTATTCTAAGGATTTTGTATTTGGTACAAAATTATCCAACACCCTAGTTCAACGACTATTACTGCTAAACTAACAAAGTTATCTTAACCGCTATAGTTTTCCTTTAAAGTTCATGAAATCATGTCAATTCACTCACACAATCATCATGAATTTTCCAGAATTTTCAAGCCAGCAGTTTAGCTTCTAGAGGGGGGAGGACGCCCTACTCGAACAAAAATTTACACTTTAAAGTTTAATATTTCGTAAATGGAGCATTAAATCTTAAAGTAGTATTAGCAACCCATAAGTCACTCTTTAAAAGACCTATTCAACAATACCCCACATAATGGGGTAAACGACGAAAAGAATAACATCTACTAAAACTACTAATTACTTCACATGTAGGGAAGCTACCCTAAAAAAATATTTTCCAACATTTTATTTTACCACTTTGTCGGCGTTATTGATATACATACCTCTACAAAATTACAGCTTTCTAGTACTTACGGCCTCTTAGCAAAACCTCGGACAGATAGACAGACAGACGGACAGACCGACAGACAGACAGACGGACATGGTGAAACTATAAGGGTTCCTTGTCAGGACTACGGAACCCTAAAAAGGATCATATAACAATAAAATAAAGGCCTTACTTGAAAAAGTAATAATCAAATATTTACTTACCAATAGTACAATAGGTAAGTAAATATTTGATTATTACTTTTTCAAAATATATCATACTTAACTATCCCAAGGAGGATATATTTATATTTTTTCTAGTATATTCATTCAGACAGTACAATAAACAACCATTATTAATAAAAACCACGTTTTTACATTAAAATATTCAAACTTGTCACAAAACAAACAACGTGTGTTACCCTGACAACCTTGAGATTGTCAACTAGCTGTGACAGCGTAAACCGGTTTTTTCCACTCTCGCCGCGTACGCGACAAGCGGCCAGTGGTCACGCACACCTGCTCCGCGTGCTTGTAGTAGTGCAACCGATTTGCGCGGTTGTATGAAGCTTATACCGCTTAGCCGTTTACTTATTCATGTGGCAAGGCTAAAGGCGTAGGTTAGTTCAGCTACAATAAGAACTCGTTATTTAGGTGATTTAATTCATGTCGCAGAAACAAAACAAAGATCATACACTCAAGCAAAGTTCTTAGAACGTAATCTTGAATCAAATACCAATAACAATAGCTCGGTTCATAAGCTTAACAAAAGTTTAACACCAAACGAACAAACCTCACACGGTTTGTTTAGTTAAATATAAATTTATGAACTTCAATACACTTGGATTTTAAAATAAGCTCGTAATCAACTCCCTCACACCATGTTATGACGTCATGAATATTAGGTTCGAAGTCAAAGACGTAATAATAGTTTGATCTCACCGGGTTTAAGCTCCTTAGCACATCGATGAGACGCTCTGCGACGTCCATTGCAGTCGACGTTGAAGGCGAGGGCAACAGCGACAGCGCCGGTAAAATCATAGTTTTAATATTTTATGTAAAGATAATTATAAGATTAATTTTAAGATAACTTTATATAATTAAAAACTTATATAATTAAATATAAACAAAAGAGGAGGTGACCCGGGTTTGAATCGGGGACCTCCCGATCTGCAGTCGAATGCTCTACCACTGAGCTATATCCCCGATGAGAGAATGGTTCAAATAGTCGTAGTACTCCTAATTACAATCCATTCAAGAATAACAGTTCGAAGAATAGAAATGAATATTTGCTTCGCGGACGTCGTCGTCGGGCTCGCGCATGAAGGGTTCCGAACCATCGTAGTAGCCCCCTTTAATTTTATTATGGCGGCAACAGAAATACATCATCTGTTAAAATTTCAACTGTCTAGCTATCACGGTTCATGAGATACAGTCTGGTGACAGACAGACAAACGGACAGTGGAGTCTTAGTTATACGCTTTGGGTACGGAACCCTAAAAAGCATCTCCACAGCATAAATAGTGAGTAAAGTAATAAAAAGAACATAAACAAAATGAGTCATTGTAGCAATAAACTCAACTAAATAAAAAATAGTTATTTGTTATACAAGAGTGCAAAGTTGCTTTTTAACCGCGTGCTCAATTTTGATAACCGAGCAAGCGAAGGATTCTAAAATTGAGTCACGAGCGCAGCGAGTGATTCAAAAATTAGAATCCTGAGCGTTAGCGAGGGAATCAAAAGAGCACGAGGTGAAAAATCTTCGCACTCGAGTGCAACACGTAACTTTTCATCCCACCTCAGCAAGGAAATGACTAAATGCAAAAAAAAAAAACATTTACAATCACAAGATACTTTTACTTTTATTTCAGTTTAGGTGTTAACTACTACATTATGGTAGGTAAGTATTACAGAATAATCTTTAAATTATAACAAATAATACTTAGGTACAATTAAGAAAAATTTTAAGTAACGTTGCTACAGTTAGTTTAAGTTGAGTGTAATATTTATTTATTTATTTATTTATTTATTTATTAAAACTTTATGCACAAGTAAACACTGTACAAAGGCGGACTTAATGCCTTGGGCATTTTCTACCTATTTTTTTTTCAATTTTTTTAATATCGTACTGTTTCAAATCCTTCTCGCGTGATTGTTGAGGGAGAAAGCTCATTTGCGCATTATTAACAGTTTCAGTCAATTCTGTTGGCGTCAAATAAACTTCTTGGTCGCCAAAACCACTTATTTTACGTTTTTCACTTGTTTTTAACCTAAGGTTTTAACAATTGACCTGACAAGAAAATGGCGCGCGCAAAGCAAATTATAAAAGTACACCAAGAAGGTTCCGAGTCTGAGTTTTTAACAAATTAAAAAAGGTTGTACCTATGATAAATTCGGCACCATGGAGGTAGAAGTAAATAGGTTTAATGATGTTTTGAATTCACAAACTTAGTGCACACGATGTTCTAAATTCAATTTACTTTATCCTCTAGAGGATAAAAACGACTTTTGCACTCAGATATCGAAGAGCAAAAATACTCTTTCCGAGATGGGGGGATGAAAAACTAATTTGTTGTTGAATATTTACAAGTTAAAGGGGAAAATATACATGTCCGTGATTAGAGCTTTCGTACTGTACCTACGGATCAGAATGCTACGCTCTGTACAGAAGATGGATGAAAAACGATTGCAAGTAGCGGAAATGAGAATGTTGAGGTAGGTGGATGTGTGGTGTGACAAGAATGGATAAGGTAAGGAACGAGTATATTAGAGGAAGTTCGAAAGTGGCGCCTGTTACAGAAAATGGAAAGTCGTTTGTCTTGGTATGGACATGTAATGAGAGAGATGATTAATCATTTAATTTAATAGCGAGGAGTTTTTACCGCCACTTCTTCTTCGCAGTTCAAACGTGGTGATAATCATCCTAATTTTACTTTTGATTTGATTCAAAAACTGCTTGTTTTGCAGTTGTCTCGGAATAGTTTTGGAACGAAGTTCCTTATCACGCGTTGCGAAAGGGGGTTAGACGGAAAAAAATAAGACGAAAAGTTGTAACGACACTTTTTGCTATAGTAAGCTATTGTAAGCCGTGCGGCGTGCGCATGTTTCTCTGTCGGTCTCTCTCTCTCTTTTATAGAAAGCAAGCCAGATATTCGATTAGATATTTTCGCCAGTTTTCTGTTTTGTTTTTTAATTTTTTTTTAATAAAAAATATATAATAATAATAATAAAAAAAAATAGGCGAAAATATCTAATATACTACTTTGTTCCATCCGGGTGTCCCTTGACACCTCTCAAGTTTGTTTTAATACGCCAAGTGGCAGTTTATCATGATAGTCTTCCTGCCTTGCCCCATGTTACTTGGGCCCGCCGCAACACGTTTTTTTCTTCCATTCTCCTTGGCCAATCTTCACGCTATCATTTACTCCTTTGTCTTTCATTTAATTCCTAATACAATGCATCCATCGTTTCTTTGGTCATCTTCTCCCTCTCCGTCCATCAACATATAATTATCACTACATAGTATAAAACAAAGTCGCTTTCTCTATCCCTATATCCATATGTATGCTTAACTCTTTAAAACTATACGCAACGGATTTTGATGCGGGTTTTTTAATAGATAGAGTGATTCAAGAGGAAGGTTTTAGTATATAATTTGCGGGCAGGCGAAGCCGCGCGCGGGCATCAGCTAGTATAATAGATATCAGATAGTATAAAGGGTGTAAAAAACCTCTTAACGAAGCCGAAAGGCTTGTTCTCCCCGTCATTGCAATATTTTTTTTGTTTTACACCATACATGGGAACCCTCTAGTTACGGATATATAGGGGGTCAAAGTTCTAACTTTTTGACAGGTTTTTTTTTTAAATACTACTTTTTAATGTAAGATTTTTACTTTAAACACCTCCACGGCCCCCATACTATTTAATCCATCCATCAGCACAATGTTTTGAGTGCGTTACATTGAGTTCTACCACAAAACATGATTTTTCACCCCAAAATAAAAGTCGTTGCCCAGCAATATTTTTTGCGTAAAGTTACTTAGTTTGATGTTCAGAAAGCTAGGTCGACGGCTTCGTGATGAGGTTGTTTGCACCCTGTATATTCATCACAGTTTTAGTCACATGCGATTGATCCCTCCTCATCACATGCATACCAAGACAGTCGATTCCCTTTCAACTTTTCTGTAACTAGTGCACTTTTAATCTTCCTCTAACATACTCGTACCTTAACTTATCCATTCTTCGCCAAGTGCCAGTTTGTATTTAAAATATCTGAAACAAAAAAACAAAAATGCTGTTGTAAAAATCATGAAATGAAAAAAATATATATGCGACCCTGCTAGGACTCGAACCTAGAATCTTCTGATCCGTAGTCAGACGCGTTATCCATTGCGCCACAGGGCCCGTTGAAAGTCTTTTTGAAATAGTCCATAACATGTCGCAAAATGACGTCATTCAAATAAGAAATTATTGTTTTTTACAAAGTCTTAGCTGGTGCCTGTGACCTTCGTTCCTACTAGCTACCTAGCTACCTTTACATTCCGTGCAAGCGTACTTCGGAGTAGTCTACGTGGGTCCGATACGTCACAATCTTGCAAAATGTTACGTGTGTATAAATACGGAGGTTACGTGTGAATTTTAGTGTAGTCCACGTGAAGTAAATACGACATGAACCTCTTTCAAATAGTTTCGCATATTTTCGGATTGAGGCGTACGCTTATGATGACACTTTGTATCTATTAGATACTATAGTATTGTATAGCTAAAGAATTTGTTAGTTTGAACGCGGTAGTCTCATGGATTACTGGCTGGAATTGAAAAATCTTTTTGGTTGGATAGTCCATTTATCGAGGAAGGTTACAGGCTATCACGCTACGACTTATAAGAGCAGAACATAAATGAAAAATGTTGCAAAAACGGGGAAAATTTATTCCTTTAGTGAGCTCTCTCTTATGTGACGCAGACGAAGATACGTGGGTCAGCTAGTAATAAATAAACCCTTTCGAACAAGTGAAGTTTCAGTTTGTTTCGGCCGACGGCCGGATACGAGCTTTTGGCCGAAATAAGCTTCTGAAAAACTGAAAAATATTGCTGCGATTGATTGCTTCAATAAAAACTAAAACCATTTTGTGTTGTGTGCTAATACTTTTACGTCGATAGTGTATGAAATCGACTCAGTACCTGGGGGCCTAAAATGGCCGCTTTAGCAGAATCCTAATATAAACCACGTTAAAAATTTAAAATTCCTAAAATGGACCTTACTGTTAAGAACATAAAGTCCATTTTAAGATTTTAATTTTTTTACGTGATTCATTTATGATTCTGATAAAGCAGCCATTTTAGACCCCCTGTTTCCTTGTATTGAGAATTATTAAAAACATCTACTATGCCTTAGTTTGGAGTATAGGAAAGCAAAAAGTAAACAAAATGTTTTCATATCTTCTGGGATACGGCTGAAACTATCCCACTGCGACATAATTATCTGTGTATACAATAAAATGGTTCCTTATCCATGTTTTCTTCTTTTGCTGACCGTGCCGATATGCAAATAACTTGAAAACTTACTGCACATGCACGCAATAATAACCAAAAAAACGCTCTCTTCTCTCACGCTGATCTGGGAGCTATAGAAAAACATCGAATGTATCAGCTGCTTATCATCCCGTGCATGTCGTAAAAGTCGACTTATGGAAACGTTTACTTTTACATCTTTTAGTAAACAACAGTCAACTTAGGGCATGCGAACTGTCACAGTATGCAAATGGCCTAAGTTACATAATTGGCGTTAGAACAGGATGCTGATTTAGGGTATTGACGATTATTCACCGCAGCACCCACGAACCAAGTTAGCAGGTTCACTGTTCACCCATCAACCCGCATTAGACAAGCGTGATGGGTTAAATGTCTAATCCCTTTCACCAATATGAAGACGAAGAAGAACAAAAGGCCCCAAATGCCCGGCGGCTCCAGTGGTGTTGCTGCTGATGACGGTGGGCAGCCTCACCCTGGAGTCAAGGGTGCTAAGAATCCCCGGGCGAGATCGATCCCCCGTTCAACGACCACAGCAAATAAAAACAGGAGACTGATAAATTACTTAACGTCTTAACCTACATTCGCACTCTAAAGTCTGAAGATCGTTTGATTGAGCTCGAAAACGCGTTCACTGAGGTCAACTGGGATATTGTTGGCTTATCAGAAGTGAGAAGAAGCGGTGAAGACACAATAGAGAGAGAACACCATTTTCTATTATAACGGACAGCGTGGAGGACTATACGGATTAGGATTTTTAGTAGCAAAAAAATGGAAAAACAAAATTTTGGGATTGCAGTCCTAAAATTTCAAATATCGAGCAACCAAACTATCCATCGTCCAAGTCTACGCTCCAACGTCATCCCACCCAGATGACGAAGCAGAAGAGTTCTATGATCTACTCAACAAAGCCTGTGATGAACATCAAAGCACTTGGAACATAGTTTTGGGTGACTTTAACGCCAAAATTGACCAAAGACAAGATCTAGACTACTCAAAAATCTTGGGTCCATACGGCCTCGGAGCCTGCAATGAACGTGGAACACGCCTTCTCCAATTTGCTTTTGGCCAGAACCTATGTGTAAGTAATAGCTTCTACTACAAAAACCCTCATAGAAGATGGACCTGGATATCCCCTAACAATCAAACTAAAAATGAAATAGACTACAATCTCACCTCTCATAAACAAATAATTAAAGACATCCAAATCATTAATCAAATTAAATTTAGTTCTGATCACAGACCCGTACGCGCAATAATTAAACTCAACACCAAAATTAACCGGCAAAAATATATTAAAAAACCAAGTAAGAAAATTAAAGTAAGAAAATTAAATAAACAATCAGATAAACTAGGTAGTAAACAGTTCAAACTAGAGCATAGAAATAGTTTTGATATGCTTGATTCAGAGATCGAAGAAAAAGATGTCCAACAACAACACGTGGAAATAATACAAAGTTTAACTAAAGCCAGCAGCAGTAACCCAAATAAAACGCAAAAGCAAAAAACCATCAGACGAAACTGTAAAATTAATAGAAGAGAGACAGGATTTGTGTGCAAACAGAGATTTACAGTACAGACTTAAAGATAAAGAAGTTAAACGTAGTATTAGAACAGATATTAGAAATTACAACAATAGACTGGTCCAAGATGCTCTAGAACACAACTGCTCTCTGAAAATAGCAAAACAAGGTATTTCAAATCACAAGTCCTGGATTACATATTTAAAAGACGTTAACGGTAAGAAACAAATGAATAGATCAAAAATATCAGATATCTGCACGAAATTTTATAAATCCCTTTACGCCGACGACACTCAACCATCTTCAATACCCGACTATTGCTGTCCTGAAAGTACACCACCCCTAACTGGACACGAAGTCCATGGTAGCACTCACCAAATTGAAAATCAATAGGTCATGTGGCGAAGATGGCATCAGCACATAGTCTTTGAAAATAGGCGAACCTATTCTCCTCCCATACATCACCAAGCTCTTTAACAGTATTCTACAGTCCGGTAGTTTACAAACTACCGGATTAGTTTGTAAACATCATTCTGCTCTACAAAAAGGGTGATAAGTCAAACATTAATAATTACAGGCCCATAAGTCTCATATCACAAATCTACAAAACTTTCATTAAAATAATAGAAAATCGTATATCTGGTGAATTAGATAACCACCAACCTCCTGAAGCATAGCAGCAGGCTACCGCCCTGACTTTTCTACTACTGACCACCTACATACAGTCAACCCCAAATAATAGAAAAATACCAAGAATACAAACTCCCACTACATCTAACTTTTGTCGACTACTCCAAGGCCTTCTACAGCATTACACATACAGCCATTTTTAACGTTCTAAGTAACCAAAACATCGATCCCACATACATACATCTAAAAAAGAGAAAGGAGTCAAACAGGGCGACCCTCTATCTCCTAAACTTTTTACCAGTACCCTCGAAGAAATCTTCAGGAAACTGCCAGCCGATTGAAAGGAATGAGGCATTGTTCTCGGCGACACGAGACTGTCTAATCTACGTTTCGCCGACGACATTGTTATTTTTGCATCCTCAGCCACTGAACTTCAGTTATGCTTCAAGATCTAAGCGATGCAAGACTTGAGGTAGGACTGAAGATGAATAAATGTCGAAGACCAAAGTTATGTACAATGAAAGACCTAAACTAATAAAAGTAGACGGGGAGGCAATACAACATGTCCAGGAATACCTGTACTTGGGCCAAGTAGTCTCTTTCCAGGCGAGGAGGCAAGACAAAGAAGTCGCAAGACGAACAGAAAACGCCTGGAAGAGCTATTGGTCCATGAAGGAACGATTTAAGGGTGAGTTGCCTATGGCACTAAAACGCATACCTATGGACATATTTAGTCTCCCCGTCTTAACCTATGGTGCACAGACTTGGTCTTTGACTAACAAACTCAAGGTTTGCCAACGAGCAATGGAGCGCAGTATATTAGGTGTTAAATTAACGGATCGTGTTCGAAACACAATATTGAGCTCCAAAACAAATATAGCTGACGTGGCTCTAAAGGCTGCCCAACTGAAATGGGACTGGGCAGGTCATGTCTGTCGCATGCCGGAAAAACTGTGGGCCAAAATTGTAGGAAACTGGTGCCCTGACATAGTCAAGCGGGGTCGCGGCAGGCCACGAAGGAGATGGCGGGACGAACTGGACAAGTTCCGTCCGAACTGGAAGAAGGACGCGCGGGTTCGCGAGAAGTGTAAGGAGTGGAGCCTTTGCCCAGGAGGGGACAGAGCAGGCCAGAAAAAAAAAGAAAAAAACAATAAAATGGTTCCCTATCCATGTTTTCATCTTTTGCTGACTGTGCCGATATGTAATTAACTTGAAAACTTACTGCACATGCACGCAATAATAACCAAAAAAAAGTAAGTTTATACAAGCGTAACATCACAAACTCAAACTTGTAATGGCTATTTTTATTACAGAAAGTACTTAATAATTCTGACACCATGTTTAATCTCTCAAACTCGAGTACGATAAAATAAGTAAACTTCACTTCCACGCGGCATACGTTCTCTGCTCCCGTAAATAAATCAAAAAAAAATTAAGATACTAGGAGTTCATAAACATTACGAGCTTGAATTGGAAAAATTCGGCAGCCAAAACGAAACAACTGCCGCTGTTACGTGATGCTTAAATCCCCTCAGACACATTAATTTAAGGCTGTAAATCGGATACATGTTTTTGCGTGTTGATTTCACAACACGCAGTCTCAGTCACAGTCATCCGTGATGAAATAAAGTTTCCGGCGTTTTTAGGTAATATTTACGAATTATGACAGAAATTAACGTAAATAATTATTATCATATGCAAAAGATGCGTTGTCAAATACTGAACAAATATCCATAAATATGGTTTTGGGGCATCGTTTTATTACGGCTTTTATTGTAAGGTTTTCAAGGAGTGACGCTCCAAAATGGCGCTTTTCAGGATTATTTTGCTAGCTTTCACCTTAAAGCCGGTGAAGTAAAATACGTGCTCATGGCCGTTGCCATGAGCACGTATTTTATTATTTTCGATGTATGTGGCTAACTTCATACCAACTCAATAGAGTTAAAACAAACTACTTGAAGTTCCGAAACATAGGATAAAAACGTTTCTCGTACAGGAGAGGAATTAATTACCAAGTTATTTTGCTTTTTTTAAAATCCTTCAGTTATCGGACTAACGCTTTTTTATTCATTCATTCTCCCCTGTCAACCTTCGCGGAATCATTTACTCCTATTTTTTTCAAATCATTCTTCACACAACCCATGCATCGTTTCGTTGAGATTTTTTTATAGAATAGTTTTATACTTTTTTGGAACTCAATCAAATCATAAATAATAATAATTATATTATAATTGATGAATGAACTTTAAATTTATCTTGCTAAGTTTAATAGCCATAGCCGTAGTGTCAGCTAACTTCACGCAGATGCATTGTTGCCATGGAGACTGCATTTGCGTGCCATGCGCTTGGGAGACAGTATTGATCCAGTCGGAGCGTAAAATATTTCAAGACTAGGTTCTCATGAAAGGAAGGGAGGTTTCCAGAAATGTTGTTTTCGAGGTCGTGGGCACCACGAGGTAGCACACGACTGCTATAAACATAGTTTGTAGCTATAATTATGTTTATGCTTGACTTGTTTGTGTGAGAAATAATAATGTCTTTTTTTAATTGAATAAACTACAAAAATTAATCGTATTTCTATAGAATAATTTATCACAGATCTTCTATTTCTTACTATTCTAAGAATCAAACATTAGCATAAATTGCTGGCATAAAAAAATATCCCCCTGCTGCTGCTTCACACGGCGCTACCTATCAGCAGAGCTATTACGTATCTTTCTGATATCCAGTGACTATCAAGCTTCGGTTGTACACCGAACTTTGTTGACAACCATGAATGTCATAATATTGGTATTACGTATCACATTGAGTGGATTCACTTTATGGTGACTAAGAGTGTCAAACATAATACGAAACTTTTGACAGTTAATTGATGGACACTGAGCCCAGTTACTATCATTTCGAGCTGTCAACAGAGATACGAGCTCTACAGGTCCAAAACTAAATTATTTTTTAAGGTGATACCAACCATTCACATTAACAAAGGGCTATGAATTATTTGACCTGCCTAAATTTTGTTTTACTGCCATTTTATTTTATTTTCAAAATAGCGGCCACACTTAAACCTGTATTCATTAATAGCCGGCATCAAAACAAACAAGGTATTGTGCGAGAGAAAATCTTTTTAGCTTTATCTTACAAAATAATTATAAGTTATCAAAGTTACAATCTGCGCCATCGGCACAACTATAATAGCTTGTTATTATCTTGCACTTTAGTTGTAGTTTACCTGATGTGCAACTTGTGCATGGCATCTGATATAAAAATAAGCCCTGCGAATAAATAAGGTTACATTAGGAACTCACTTTAAAAGAATGTTTTTTTTTTTTTTTATCTACATCTTCACTAATATTTTAGAGAGGAAAGATTTGTATTTTTGTAATGAATAAACTAAAAAACGCTGCCCCAATTTCAAAACTTCTTCCACCATTAGAAAGCCACGTCTTTATTGAGTAACATAGGCTATATTTTATCCCCATACTCCCACGGAAACGGGTACTACGCGGGTGAAACCGCGTGACGTCCGCTAGTTATAAATAAAAAGAAAAGTCTTGACTAACTGACTGACTCATCATCGACCAGCCCAAACCATTGGACCTACAAAGCTGAATTTTTTGCACAGAGGTTCCCTTATAATGTAGATAAGAAGTCAGGAAGGACTTTTCGAAATTCAACCCTTAAGGGAGTTTAATAGGGGACGAAAGTTTGTATGGAAAATCGTCAGTTTAAAGGTAAGGGTTAATTTTGTGTTTAGGCTGACGATTGAAAATTAATTTATACGTGTCACAGCGTTTTTAATAATCCTTGGTAACACACTGGGCTAGACTGATGCGTCACCGCGTTATAGCACAAAGATTACTTATTATCCCAGAAGTAAGATCCCGTGGAAATTTTCCTAACTCCACGTTGCGAAGCCGCAGGCATAAGCTAGTACTTGATAAAAAAAAATAAGAGTCTCTTATCGTCAAGATAAATTTAAGAGTTACTGTGCTTTTCACTACGTTATTGGATACAAATCGCCCAACTGGTCTGTCAGCCACGTCAATTGCGTTGGTATCCTGGCGTTCGCGTTCACGTTCATAGCGTACGTATGTTCAGTACCAGGATATCATACGATAGAAGGAGGAGCATTGTCAGTCAATGCGTGCCAGTCACATGGTCTGCACGTACAATGATGGGCTTTCAAACTTGTAGCGACATCTATCGGCATCATGCTGAACTTGGGAGTTGGCCAAATCAGAACAAACCGGAACTGTTTATTTTACTTCTTGCTATCTGCTGAAATGTACAGATGCAGGCACTTGACGTCTAGCAACAGCGTAATTGGCTTTTAACGTTCCAAATACTGTGACACAGGATATGCCTGGGTTCAATCCCCCTACCTCCGCTGCGTAAGTTGGCACCGTCAACATTACTACTTTAATATAGAAAATGTATTGCACTGTTAGTGCACTACTTTCTGCACTACTCTACGTCAATCAATGAAACTTTGCTCATAGTATAAACCAACTACCTTTCAGCTATGCAGCCCTGGTAGGTAAACACAGCGGTAATAATGTGGAAAGCCATAAATGAGTATCAAGTCAGTTATTATATATTATTATCGATCGATTCTGATCGAGTCATCTTTTGCAAAAATAACAATGTTTAATTTGTTTCATAACAAGCAGTGCTCTTGTGTTTTCTACCAGCAAAAAAAAATACTGTTTCAGACAAGCTTTCACCGGCTAATTAACCTCAGAAGCAGATGTTTATAGGGTTCCGTACCTCAAAAACAAAAAACGGAACCCTTATTATGGGATCACTTTGTTGTCCGTCCGTCCGTTCGTCTGTCTGTCAAGACCTTTTATCTCGGGAACGCGTGCAGGTATCGAGTTGAAATTAAAGCCATATACTCAAATCGAAACAATGGTAATAAATAATCAAACGAAGGAGATGGCGGGACGAACTGGACAAGTTCCGTCCGAACTGAAAGGAGGACGCGCGGGTTCGCGAGAAGTGGAAGGAGTGGAGGGAGGCCTTTGCCCAAGAGTGGGACAGAGGCTAGAAAAAAAAACTCAAATGTACGGTCCCTTTAAGCTGTGAAATATCAACCTTCTCAGTTAAAGTAAAACAAGATACGGGCGTTTATGTCGCAAAAAACGTATATTTCAAAACTCTCAAGGGAATCATAATTCAGAGGGTACTTCCCGTTTGCCTAGAACTATGAAATCTGGCAAGTAATATCGTCTTTTACTACAAATACAGGAAAAAATCTGAAAACAATACATTTGCAATTAAATCATAAAAAAAGTCTTTATTTTGGACGACCCGAATGGCGCAGCAGTAGTGAGGCTGCCTGACGTTCTTAGGGTCCCAAGTTCGAATCCCGGTTGGAACAAATGTTTGTGTGATGAGCATGGACATTTGTTTCCGAGTCATGGATGTTTATATGTATAATAAGTATGTATTTACAAACAAAAAGTATCTATGTAGTATATCAACTATCGGGTGTCCACGACACAAGCCTCGTTGCTTAGTGTGGCACCAGATGGCGCTGTGTGTTGATGTCCAGCGATATTTATTTATTTATTTAACTTACGCCGTCTGTCTGTCAAGACCGTTTCTCCCGGAAACGCTTGGAGGTACCGAGTTGAAATTAAAACTATTTATACTCAAGTCTACAGTCCCATTAAGCTGTGAAAAAGTCGGTGACAACAAATTCAATAAAAGAAACAAAGTGATAGACTACCGAAAGTATATATTTAGAGAACTCTTCCACAAAACTGCTAGATGGGTTGTTTTATAAACCAATGTTCTAGAGCAGGGTTTCCCAACCTTTTATGTGTCGAGCCTCCCCAGATTATAAAGAACATTTCCATTTTTTGCGGCATAAAACAAACACAATGTATGTCTAGGAAAATGGAACAAGTGTTTGCAAAGCAGCAGCAGAAGGACACCACTGCGTGCCAGGACTCTGCACTGCCAACCATCGCGCGAGCGACGGCCGGCAGTGACAGGTCTCCTCCAACCTCTGCTACGAGGGCACGGCGCGGCTCATCCCACGCGGCACACTAGGCCAGCGTATGCCGCGCCGTATCTTCCGTGCAGTGGACGCAGTGATGGCACCGGGCGTCCGGCTCCCTGCTTAAGCGACACAGGTACATCCCGAAGCAGCCGTGCTCCGAGAGCACCTGCGCCGCCCGAAACGTCAGGGAGCCGTGCTTCCTCCCGAGCCAGTCGTCGAGTACTGGGAAGCTCTAGCCTCCCCCGCCATTCCGCCACCATGACCTGTCGGAGCTGAGACCGGTACACCGTGATCTGTCGGTGTACCAGCCTCTCGCCCCGAGGTTTGGCCCCCTCGCGCCACTGGTACAGTGTCGCGAGGGTCTTCGCCTCCAGGTCCCACGGCGGGGATCCAGCCAGTACACAAGCCGCCTCGTACGAGATCGTGCGATATCCCCGTACGACCCTGACGGCCATCGCTCTCTGCGGTCTGCGCAGTACTGCGATAGTACCGGCCGTCAGGTCGGTCGCCCATATCGGGGCCCCATAAAGGGCCATCGATCGCATGATCCCTACGTACAACCGTCTGCAGGCGGAGCTCGGGCCCCCCAAATTGGGAAGCAGCGTTGAAAGCGCGCCCGCCGCGCCCATCAACTTGGGCACCAGCCGCTGAAAGTGGGGGCCGAAGTCCCAACGGCTGTCGAGCACCAATCCAAGGTACAAGACGCTGTGCCCTGAGACAACCTGCATACAATCCTTCACTATAGTGAAAATCACAAAGAAACCAAAAAAGTGAGTGAGTGCATTAATTAGTGTGTGTGAGTGTGTACATTTGTCAAATTAATTTGTTAGGCGTCACTTTTAATGATCAAGCTAGGCCCAGTCCTAACTCAGCGTACTAACATTAAAACACGGATTCCACTATAAGTGTTTTTTTACACTATTTACATGCTCTGGGCGGAGCAGGAGGGAGTGTCAGACTTTTACTGACTGAAATCCATGTTCCTTCATCACCCTTTGTGTTCCGGGGGCACGGTATCTCTTGCGAACAGTCCCGCAGCCCCGGTAGGCATAGGCCCTTGCGGACCCCTTTATTTTTGCTGACTCTCTTTGAGGCGCGCGTGGAACACGAACGCGCCGTCGACGCGGCCTGTCGTCATGAGACGGACGGACGGCGAGCTAGCAAATAGCTCCCCGTCCACAGGCGCGCGCCTACGGTGGCCGGCAGTCACCACGTGGCCCCTGACACCCGGGGCGTCTCCCGCGGCGGCCGGGACGTGAGGATCTCTCCCTCTCACGTTCCGCCACCTCTTTCGCTTCCGTCTCGCTCCGGACCATGGCTTGAGCCGAGAGCCGAGCCGAGCCAGGGCCAAGAGCGAGAAGTCGCCGCCGCCGATCGCCGCTTCGAGGACACGGCGGTGCTTCGCCCAGGCGGGGCACACCTCCACAGTGTATTCCATCGTGTCCTCCGGTCGATCCTCACAATGGAAGCACCCGGACGTCTCCTCCCGCCCGATTCGGTGCAGGAACTTACCGAAACATCCGTGTCCAGTAAGAACCTGCTTCAGGCGGAAGGTGAGGACGCCGTGGCGTCTCTCCAGCCACTCCTCAAAGAGGGAACTAACCGCCACCATTGTGGCGTGCCCTGCACGGGGTTACGACAGTCGCTCTCTCCATGTAGCCATGAGATCGCGCCGGAAGTCCGTCCGCTAAGCGACAATTTGGCGCGGCAGCGGAGTTTCCCCCCGGCGTAGTGCCTCCGCGCGCCACTCGTGCAGGCGCACGAGGACTATCGCCTCCAGATCCCATGGCGGCTATCCAGCAAGGAGGCTCGCCGCCTCGCGGGAGATGGTGCGGTATCCACGGACCATCCTCATAGCTACCACCTTTTGGGGCGCGTTCTGATAGTCGGCGGCTCGCCGCCTTAATAAACGCGCCCATACCGGGGCCCCGTAAAGGGCCATGGAACGCACGACTCCCGCGTATAGCCTCCGGCAGGAGGCGTTTGGTCCCCCCATGTTGGGCAGGAGCCGCCTGAAGGCAGCCCCGGTCCGTTCCAGTTTGGGGGCCAAACGTCGGAAATGCTCCACGATGTTCCACCGGCTGTCGAGGACAAATCTCGGGTACTTCAGCGTCGACTCGACGCCGATGGAAACCCCTCCTACCGTCACTGAGGATCCCGGAGGTGGCGCGTTCCGAGGCCCATGAAAGCACATGGCCTCGGATTTGTGCAGTGCCACCTCGAGACCCAGTTGGCGGATCCTCTCCACGACTATCGCAACCCCGCGTGTCATAGTATCGGCCGCCGCCTCGTGCGACCTCCCCTGTGCCAGCACCAGTGTGTCGTTAGCGTAGCAAACTACACTGACACCGCTAGGGAGGTAGGCGCGCAGCACCCAGTCGTATCCTTTGTTCCACAAGGGCGGTCCTAGAACCGATCCCTGTGGAACACCGCACGACATCTCTCGCCGGTTCCAGTCTCCGCTGCGACCGGGGTTGATGTCGTACCTGTCCATCAGGTAGTCCCCAACCACACGACGGTGGTAGGTTGGCAACCGGTGATACCGGAGTGCCTCCCTTATGCAGCTCCAGGGCATGGAGTTAAAGGCGTTGGCGATGTCGAGAGACACCGCCAAGACAACCCCACCCTGGGACACCGCATGCCCCGTCGTGAGGGCCGACACGCGCATGATGGCTTCCACCGTAGAGCGCCCCTTGCGGAAACCAAACTGGTGTTCCGCAAGGTCCGGCCCCGTCCCCGCAAGGTGCTCGGTGAGGCGGTTTGCAATTTATCTTTCAAAGACCTTGCCCACCTCGTCGAGCAGCACCACGGGCCGGTATGCGGACGGAGAGTCCACCGGGCGCCCCGGCTTCCGAATGAGGACCAGCTTCCCCGTCTTCCAACGAAGCGGGAACTGGCCTCTCTTCAAGCATGCGCTTAAGAGCCCTTCGAGTCGGGGCCCGAGAGCCTCCGAGGCCAGGACCCAGGCTTTGCCAGGCAAGCCGTCGGGTCCCGGGGCGGTATTTTTGGCACCGAGCCTGCGTACCGCCACTGTCAGGATTGTTTGCGGTCCTATTATAATAAAATAAATTATGCAGCTTATTATAATCAACTCTACGATTATCACTTAGTGAATACTATAGAAAGTATATGGCATGACGGTCACATGGTCACGATACAAATTTAATTATAAACTACAACAGGTGGTTTTTTATAAGTTTAAATGACAAAATTGCTTACCGATCAATTAAACTAATTCTGATTGGTCGGTAACATCATGGTACGCAACAAGATTAACAAAAGTTTTCATGCTCATTCTATCCTAGTACAGCGAAAGCACACCTTCTTACACGACACTGCCGAGGAATCCTTTGAGTTCAGAAGGATTATGAAATCATGTCACGGATCTGCAAAAGATATAAAAGCAGCAAATATTTGAATAAGTTTCAAGTTTGCTTTATAATATTGTTATTAGGTTAAGTTGATCTGATTATAGGCTATTATTAATATTATTATGAAATCATGAATTCGATCTTATTATTCTGTCCGAAATTGATTAAAACTCACCTCATGATGAAGCCATGTGGAGTGCTACTTAATGCGCTTGCGTGGAAAATACTACGTCATTTTTAATACTATATTAATACCAGGATATCATACAACATTAGGGCTTGATTCGTTTCATCATGTGTGATCAAACTGCTACAAGTTGGATAGTCCACGTGGAGTGCTACTATTAGAAGAGCAAAAAAAAAATTAAAATACTATTTTCAATACTAGGAGATCATAAAGCAGCTGCTGCAGCTTGGTTTGCTTGTCATGAATGGCCAAAAAAACGAAATATATTGCAGTGAATTTAAACAACTTTCGCAAACGGGTGGTTAGCACCACTAAACTAAGAGTAGCTTTTATCCCTGTATATAAAAAATGAAACAAACCGAGACCAGACTATACCTACTTTTCGTGCGATTGGAACTTATTTATGGTTAGGGAGCCGGCTGCCATTTTGGTTTAAACTTTTTTTATGTTTCATATCTATAGGGATTTGATAAAATTCACAAGATGCACTGAACAACTTGTAGGCCTTTTTAACTCATCTTTCAAGGGTTACTGTTTGATATGCTACAATAAAATTCCTAAAAGTATTCTTGAACTGAATAAGACGAAATTTAAAATATGCATTAAACGCACACTATGTAAGCAAGCATATTACAAGATGAGCAATTATATCGCTGTTTTAAATGCTTGGCTCAATGCTGGTCCTGCTCCCCAAGGACAGGGGCGCATAAATTGATAGCATTAAATAGTATTGTTGCAGCAGCTGAAGATTGTACAACTATCTTTGCATTGTATATATTCAATATCTTTAATATTATATAATCGCAAAGCCCATATTTAGTGAGTACTATATACTAAAAAGCTATCATTCACTGGAAACCTACGTCTTTTTTTCACTTGAATGTGCCCTGGCGGTTGAGAGTATGTCATGCTCACTCAAATGTCTCGCGCATGTGTCGGATCATTTAGGTCCCTTCAAAATGGTTGAGTTGAATGGTGCTGATCCAATTTAATTTTCATCTTTGTTTCGATAATTCAAAAGCGCCTGTTACTGGCCTATTTGAAATAAGTGCTTTGATTTTGATTTTGATTAAAAATTGATAATAAAAATAGTCCACTCCTGTTTAGGCAAAATCGACGATTCATCATATTTTTTGCTAGCCATGCTGCTCATAGTTAGTGGGAGGGCGATCGTAGATCGTATCACTGCCCCCCGTGCGTCTTGCCCCGCGGGGCTAAAATAGTAGATTCTCGCCTAGTATAGGTAGCGTCTATCATGTGAAGTTCTTCAACAAATAGGCAGTTACTCCATGAAAATAGCAGCAGCATTCGGTGAAACTTTTGGCCAACCCCACCATAGTTTGGGAAAGGTTAAGCAGGGTGTGTTTAGGTAGTTTTAATTTAATATTACTAAGTAGAAAAAAAACCGGCCCAGAGCGAGTCGGACTTTGCTGTTCGATCCCTAGAAACGGCTATTGCTCCAACTGCAAATGATAAGTTTGTAATAGTAAAATCGCTTTTTTTTTTGTTATTAAACTACATATTTACGGTTTTCAGACTTTTACCTTTGCATGTGCTGTAAGACCTTGCTTTTTGCCAAATTTCGTGATTCTAGGTCAACGGGAACTACCATATAGATTTTCGACCCAAAACCTATGGTAGGTACTTCCGGTTGACCTAGAATTATTAATTTTGGTTAAAAGCGAGGTCTTACAACACCAGTAAAGGGAAAGATAAAAAAAAAAAGAAAATAAAAAAAAAGTTGAAAATTAAGGTAAATTTTGGAACTTACAAGTTTTCGCGAAAATCTAAATTTGCCCATATCTTTTTATCATGTTGAATCAGGGCCTGATATTTATACACTTAATAGGGACTATAGACCTTCAACTTGCTAGGTCCACCCGTTCCTGCGAAAATCGGTGGTGACAGACGGACAAGAAAGTGATCTTATAAGGGTTCAGCTTTTCCTTTTGAGGTACGGAACCCTAAAAAGAAAGATCATTCCTGACTACTGAAATACTATAATACTACCAAATTGTATGTCCAAAAACAGCATAATAGGCTTCTTACGTTACAAGTACACGGGAGCTGGAGGGGACACAGGAGCCTGGGTTCAATTCGCACCTCCTATGCGTCAGTCGGCGCCGTTACCATTACTACTTTCTAGCAATAGCCGATGGAAAATGTATGTAGGTAGTATGTTATTTATATTTTAAACAAGCTGTGTCTTCGTCCGCGTGAAATTATTATATAAACTTTACTTAGCTATTAGAATCGGATTACGGTAACAATTTCAAGGCTTTTTTTTGTTATGGAACCCTAATCCTTTGACAAAAAAAAAACGTACCTAGCCTAAGTTACTTCTTATAACATTATCTAGCTGTCAGTATAAGTCTATCTACCGGCAGATATCAGGAGCACATCTTCTTTCAACTTATTTATAGCTAAACTCAAGCAGTACGTCACTATCAACATAAAACTATTAAGTTGACGATAGCTAGTCTTTCACACATTAATATCAACCTACATTAAGATAACAAAACTGTTGTTGGAATACACTTTACCTTAGTTATGTATTTAATCGACAAGTGAAGAATGTATGTTCTTTTAGATAAAATAAAGAATCTTTAAATCCAATTGATGAGCATGGCCCGATTCTACTTCTGGATTGGCTCCAGCAAAATTTTGTAAACGCTTTCGATTATGATAAGCCATTGTAAAGTCCACAACGACTTGGCTATTAAGTCCAGAGTTGGCTTCAGGCAAGAGTTCTCCTTAACAGTCAACTTCTGTATACGCAGTTACTCACTCAATTATAATTGTTATTTTCCTAAAGTCTGGCATAACTTAAATATTGCACCTGTAATTTGTTTTTTTTTTTATTATTATGTAATTAATTTTTCGTTTGATTCCATATTTCGGACATGTATGCGTAAGTTCTGCTGATCTCTGAGTTAAAAGTCAAGGGTAATATTTTGTAGTAAGGACTAGATAAAAAGCCATTGTTTTGCAAGTTTTATAGACCATTGTCGATAACGACTACCAGCGGCCAAGTATGTGACACTACATAAATCTTTCCACTGAACAGAGGAACAAATGATAAGTTCCGATGCCCTCCGCAGCTGCAGACAGGTCACGCGGCGCCACTGTCGCAGAATGCACTAACGAGGGCGCTTTAGAACGCCTATTTGGTCACTGTGAGTACATGGCACATTAGCTCAGGTCGGATAGAGCACCGCGTCCGGGGTTTAGACGCGAAGGTCGGGGGTTCAAATCCCTCATGTGCCGCCACCTCTTTTTGAATTTATTTTTTAAAATTTATAATTTTAACAAAAGAATAACACAATCTTTTTGTGTATTATTTTTATAAATTAATATTTTTGCAAGTTCACGTAACAATGAACGGTGATTTGAGTGAATGAGCTAAAAAAACGCGCGTTTTCTCATTCGGTTCAAAATTGTGGTTCAGGAAGTCGTGGTGACCGTTGTCTTTTACTTTGCGATTAGTACTTACAAGCAGAGCGTGCAGTCATAGTCGCTGAAATTTGGTATTGGTATTAAAGTCATGGTCGACATGGGATTTATGAAAATTGGCACTTTTAAGATACAGATACAAACAGATACTATTGAATGCATCCATCAGCACAACGTTTTGATTGCGTTACATTGAGTCCTACCGTAAACCGAAAACCTATATATACCTACCTACCTATATCTACCCTTTTGTAAAGGAGTTAAGAAAGTGTCATGTAACTCAGTTTCAAGAAAATTGTGAGTTAATTTTGTGTCGAGCTGACTATTAACATACAACAGTTTGACGACTTCGTGTATATTAACTGCATTACCTCAGTTAATACACAATCTATATGTGTGCCAATAGCATAGAAAGCATATAACCATAGAAACAACAAAATAAAAACTCTTTGGTGAAAATTTCATAAACATCCGATCAGTGTTCAGCGAGCGTTCAGACATAGTCGGTGAAACGGTGAAATTCAAAACTACCACAATACTAAACTTTTGTTGTTACTATCACTTAAAAAGGTACCGCTTTTAAAAAATCCGTTTTTTTGAGAAAACATGTATTTTGTTCAACGTCAAAGACAATTATTTGTCAAAAACTGGAACGATTCGGAAATAAAAGTTATTTTTCTGTGTATTAGCTTAAGAATCCATCGTTTATTATGACTTCCTGTATATTTACCACCGCTATCGCTCAGCTACATTATGTCAAAACACCGTATATTATGAAAATCTGTTCAGTATTTGTTGTGTTTAGTACTAACAAACAGATCGTGCTCTCATAGCACGGAACACTTAATAGTTCTAACAAGTAGTAAAGTAGTCTATGAAAGTAGAATTGAAGTGGATCTGATTTCGGTGGATAAATCATGCTGAAATTTTTTATGGGGTGTTCAAAGTAGGGTTCATTCGCTGTCTTCTCATTCTCAATAACTTATCCTTGGCCACATGGATTTATTATGCGCGAACGACACTTACCAGTTGTAGCGAAATGAAAGTCTAGTTTCGTCACTTGTTAAGCAATACATTTATACCAGTACATTTGTACCAATACATTTTTCTAAAATCAGCACTTCTTTCGTACATGTTTTTCTTTTTGTCGTAAATTCTTCAAATAATTTGTTAATACATACAAAACATGCATCAAGCGACCACTCTGATTCGTTTCTTCTTTCTGGGATCGCTCCAATGGCATAGCCTAAAGAAGATAGGCTATCGCATAGTTTTGCTCTCTTTGACTCATGTTGTGCTGGTGCTTCTGGCACGGGTATCGTTGTCAAAGAGGCACGTCTGCGTTCAGTAACGTTTGTGTACATAAAAAGCATAAAGAATTTGTGAAACGAAATTTGGATGATTTTAAATCTCAATAATTATGCAAAAAAGCCATTCTTCACTCTTTTCTTGACTAAAACAATAATCTAGGTTCAGTATTTTCTCAGAGTATACTTTGTACAACAGCTATGCTTTTATTGCCATTGATGTCATATTGTTTGCTAATAAAAAAATAAAGTTAAAACGAAAAAAAATATGACTTTAGGCAACGTAAGTGTGATAAAATTTAAAATATGGAATTTATTATACGCACTTTAAAAATAATGCTTCACACCTTTAAAATGTTTAGTTTTAAAAATTAACTAACAACTTTAAAAATAATAGTTTCCACTCGGTGAGGTGCTTATCTTTAGAATTAATTCAGTGAACTATAAAAATGATGAATGGCAATATTTCCAGAACTTAGGATGCAAAAGCGAGCGAAGCGAGCTCTGGACTTGGGGCACTATACTACTTCGTGGACAGATGGGTATCTGTCCACGAAGTAGACACAATAGTTAAACAATGGCGTCTCGACCAAATCGGTCATTCGACAGATCATGACGCTTTTTAGGCGACTATAAAGTGTTTTGAACTTCGTTTTTTACCTAATAATAACTAGTTTCGGAGTTGATTTTCAGTGCAAACCATTATTTTTGTAGTTTATTCAATTAATTTTAAAGCTAGTGGAAACCCTTTTTTTATAGTTCATTAATTAATTTTTAAAGCTCAACATTTTAAAATGTTAAAAATTATTTTTAAAGTGCTATTAAATACATCCCATTTAAAACTATATGCATATAATTGTGAACCTCCTCCTTTTTTACGTCGGCTAAAAAACAGCTTATTGACTCTCATTCTGAGTTGGAGTAAGTAACTATGCTCATTAGTAAAAGAGGCTATCTCGGGCAACTTTATCTAGACAGGTTTAAGATGAACAAAACATGTCTCATGTATCTACAAGCCATCTATAACGGCGGCAAACTATTAAGTCGTCCTGTTCATCTTCTCCTTGTGACTGGCTCTATAGATAACTTTCGGGAACCAAATGTACACGTACACGAAGCGCCGCGCGCCGCGTCGAATACTCTCTTGCTGCTCTGTTGTGCTGGTATTTAACGTGAACAATATTGATCTTCCTTGACGCGATGAACCTTTGCCATGACATCATAAGACAGAAAATGGGAAACTAGCTAGATTTTCATAAAATACAGAACTTTTGGAATGTTTTATTTGATTGAAAAAATAAAATACTTTCTTCGTTAAAGTGTCTCATTACCGCCCCATGAAACACATACGAGTATTCAATGAAACCGAGGGTATAATTTAAGTTGGCGTTTAGTCTCAAGGTGCAAACTGTACTTTTCACTTTGAGTGAGAGAAAAATAGTCGATTTAGTACAAAAACATTTAATAAATATTACTTTAAAAATCACAAAGATTATCAATATGTTTTTGCTTTTTGCTCGTCGTCAAACTCTTCACTGTCACTGGACATTCTTAATAAATTTATTTAAAACTGAACAAATTTACACTCGACAAAAATTCCGAAATTTTTGCTGTCAGATTTTCTTTTCTAAACCAGTCACAGTTTAACAATTTAAAACAGATAGCGCCACCTTCTTTGCGGAAAAACCACGGAACTAAAACTCGCAACATTTTCGCAATGAAGATGGTCCACATTTCACAGATAATAGTATATTTACTGGCTGTTTGAGTTTGTCTATGTCTCATGAAGGAAATTTAAAAACAAATTAGTTTTCACTCCCTAGGGACTAAAGTGGCCACTTTAGTCCAGCTTCGTAGGGCCATATTGGCGTACTTTTAGAGCATGAGAAGTGAAAAAACATGGTGTCACAACAAAGCACTTTTCGAGGGTATTAGTTTTTCATCTATGAAAAATACGAAGCTGTATTTCACCAGGCAACAACAAGCCAGGTTGGCCGAGTGGCCTAAGGCGCCAGATTTAAGCTCTGGTTCCCGCAAGGGAGCGTGGGTTCGAATCCCACACTTGGCATTTAATAGTAGTTGAGTCTGCTTTTTTACTTTTGATCAGAATCAATTAGCAATTATTAATTTAATGTAAAGTTTTTATAACTACTTTCTAACTTTAGACAGTAACATGCACACAAAGGACCTTTACGTTATGAAAAACATTAAAAACTTCCGAGAGGATTCACGACTTTTTAAGAATGTTTGTGTCTTAATCTCAGTATTAATCTGCCACTGGCAAAAATTGTTAATTAGCTGCAAGAGCATAAACAAATAAAGGCTAAAACCTATTTTTTTAAAGTAAGAACATATTTGAAATAAACAAGCGAATGGTGTACAAAACTAGCATGTTAGCTAGTTCAGCAGACCCACTTCGATCTTATACTACGGGCATAGACGTGCAGAAGCACTGCATTCATGAAGAACCTAAACTCCAGGGAAGACTTGTTTTCATTCAACTAAAGCAATGCCATCTGTTTGGGTTTATGCATGTGTTAGTAGTTTGTCGTCTGGCCGCAGCTGCACCCGTTCATTTTGAAGGGCGTCCGTCGCTACTGTCGCTGAAAGTAATCAAAGGACGATACAGGACGAATTTGGATGCCATTTGTAGCGGCAAATTAGCGCGGCGGGGTGGAATAAACTTTGTTTTAATATTATTTTATTATACAGTATTTCTTTCCGCCTGGCTCGACAAAACGAATATGTTACTTGGTAAATATGTAGCTTTCTTATGGTGGATTTTTTATAACATCAGTCTGTTAATTTTGAGTTAAATTGTAAGAAACAAAAAATCAAATCATTTCTCTTTTAATTACTTAGTTTAGAAATTTTAGAGTTAGTGTCGAGAAATCTTGAAGTCGTCGGTCGGTAGGAGGCGCAGATTTGAGTCTAGTAAATGATCACATTTGAAACTAGTATTTCAGATGGTAATGCAGCATAAGATTTGAACTGTAGTGTTAATAAATGAGATGAACCCAAAGACCCTAGAACGTCCGCTAAACGAAACGCGGGGCGGGCGCAAGTGTCTGTATTGTAAAATAGTATGAGTAATAAAACATAGAAGTAATGAATTCTTGAGCTTTACGCTACAATACTACGCCAGCTCGATGCACTTATCATGATGTCAAACTGCGTTATACATAGATAAACTATCCTGAAAAGTTTCATTACATATTTTAATGTTTTTAATTGAAAATTATCCATTTAGGTATAATTCATTTTAGAGGTAACTTTGAGGTATTTTTCTATTGAGAAAATTTTATGGAATCGTGTTTACGAAACAGATGAATCTCAGAAATAGTCTTCAAATTTGTTATATATTAAACACAAAGTGAATGCTTCGATAATAATAAAACGAGAGCCGTTCAAAAATCTCAATTTGGGGTTATTCTGGCCCTTAAGCCGATGATGATGATGATAACTTTGGCTTAACTTATCTGACTAAAAGAACATACAAATCTTCTGAATACCTCGTTTTACAGGCTGCAAGGATGTTTTGGCGCTCGACTGGCGTGGTTAGGGAGGTGCTATCGGTAAACATTTTTGTAAAGCTGTTGCGTGAAAAATGAAATGAAACGATGGCAGCATTAGTTCCGATTTTGAGCGCGCGACAATTGCATATTTGCTATGACGTTTGTTTGTGACATACCTGTTCTGTTACCTGAATGCCTGGTACTCCAGGCAATATAGTTTAAAAACACACACTATTAACTAGCGACTCGGAGGACCCCCCAGGGAGGAAATAGTTGGGTGGAAACAGTGAGTTATTTCTCAAGCGCTTAAATTTATTGGCTATCTTGTTTAATTTTTGGGCAATGTCGTAGCACTTTCTTGCTTTTCGAAGTGACTCCCGCCCTCAAGAGGCTGGCTCATTTTCCAAACATAAAAATTATTAATTATTGTATAGTTGTTTAAATTGTTAATAGCTTTGTTAAATATTTGCTTACACAAGAATTAATGCAGCCTATCACAGTCCACTGCCATACATCAGCCTCTCACAAGCTGAGCCACAAGTATTCGTGTGCTACACCATAACTATTTCTTCAGCTTAGTGGCTCTCATGTAAAGCAATTTTTCAAAATTGAATACGCAATTTTATTAAATAAGTTTCCGTAATCCACCCCACGCAATAATTTGAGCCAGGGTCTAATCAACTCAGTACTGTGAATGTTATAGTCTCATCTACTCCAGCGTCCAGTGTTAAACTTAACAATTAGGTAAGTTACCAACTAATTAGTTAAGCTCAACAATTTGGCATCTTTGGGCATTATCCATACCGTGACCCACATTCTACAGCTAAACTAATATTAATATCCATATGTAAAGAACGGTGTGGCGGCCATCTTGTAAAACAGTGTTTGAACAACAATTTTTCACTACTTTTTAACTTTCTATACTACTCGATATTGATCAAAGAAACTTTGCTGATATTACAAACCAACTACTTTTCAGCTAAACAGCCCTGGTAGGTTAAAATAACGGTAATAATGTGGAAAGTCATAATGAGCATTATTATTATATATCGGTTGTGTCATCTCACGCGTAAAATAATAATGCATATTATTTAATTTTGTTTCATAATGTTGTGATTTCCTATCATATAAGCTTTCATCCACGAATTAAAATCAGCAGGAGATGTTTTTTTTTTAAATCCTACTTCTTATAATCTTCTATATGTATAAAATGATAAACTGACTGACTGACTGACTGACTGACTGGGTGACATATCAACGCACAGCCCAAACCGCTGGGTCTACAGATTCCAAATTTCGCAAGTAGTTTCTTTATGTGGTCTAGGGGTGCACCAAGAAAGGATTTTTTAAAATTCACCCCCTAAGGGGGTTAAATGGGGCTCCAAAGTTTGTATGGGGAAACAAGATTAGTTAGACTATTTTATTCAAAACTTCACAGGAGTGCTCCTGATAAATGAGTAGAAACGGTTTTCAATTTTTTTCAGAATTCAACCCCTAAGAAGGGGAAATGGGGTGACAAAGTATGAAAATCAATGCACAGCCTAAACTGCTGGGTCTACGGATTCCAAATTTGGCGAGTAGGTTCCTTATGTGGTCTAGAGGTGCACTAAGAAAAGATTTTTCAAAATTCATCCCCTAAAAGTGATAAACGGAGTTCTAAAGTTTGTATGGGGAAACAAGATTAGTTGGACTATTTTATTTGAAACTTCACAGGCGTGCTCCTATTGATAAATGAGTAGAAACGGGTTTTAGGTTTTTTCAGAATTCAACCCCTAATAGGGGTAAATGGGGTGACAAAGTCTGAAAATCAACATGGCTATAGTTTGTATGATGTATCTGCTCAGGTGTATTGCAAAAACAACGATTTTAAGATTAAATATGGCGGACCTGAAATACCATCATCCCCTGTTGGGGTGCGATGGGGTTGAAATGTCTAAAAATGAATATGGGTGTCGATACCGAGATTATCAGGGGTGCTGATTACGAATATGGCTTTTATTTTGAGTTCCAGAAGATGGTGGATTCGACTTCTTGAAAGGGTTATTTTTGATTTATTGTGATGATTGTGATTACGATGATAATGATTGATTGACAGTGATTGTGATTACGATGATAATGATTGATTGACAGTGATTGTGACAGTGACTGTGACAGTGACTGTGACAGTCACCCATTTTTCTGTTTCATTGTAAAAGTTTTCACTTTTATTGATGGATTGCATGCAGGTTTGACTCAGTGCACGGTGCGCGTCCTGATCACCAGGTTGAAATGTATTGTGTTGTATAACTGGAAATTAAAAAATAGTTCTGTTGAATTTGTACTGTTAGTTTGTAATTAGGAGTTATTAAGTAGTGGGGAAATAACTAAACCCCAAGCATTCCCCAAGGTGCATGTCAGTAATGGCTGCATCAACAATATCCTTTTTCACGATTCCAAATATAAACCACAGGGTCTAGATAGAACATTTTTTTTAAATATAAAACCCCAAAGAGTTATTTATAACTAGCTGTTGCCCGCGGCTTCGCCCGCGTGAAGTTCGGTAACTGTCCCACGGCATCATACTAAAGGGATAAATAGTATCCTACATGTTAATCCAGGTTATAAACTATCTATGTGCCAAATTTCATAATGATCACAAATATTATCATCACTATGACGGTCACCACCATTATCACAATCACCATCACAGTCATTATCACAGTCATTATCACAATCACCATCACAGTCATTATCACAGTCATTATCACAGTCATTATCACAATCGCCATCACTGTCACAATCACTGTCACAGTCACTGTCACAGTCACTGTCACAGTCACTGTCACAGTCACTGTCACAGTCACTGTCACAGTCACTGTCACAGTCACTGTCACAGTCACTGTCACAGTCACTGTCACAGTCACTGTCACAGTCACTGTCACAGTCACTGTAACAGTGTGAGTGAATCGTGAAAAAGGATATTGTTGATGCAGCCATTACTGACATGCACCTTGGGGAATGCTTGGGGTTTAGTTATTTCCCCACTACTCAATAACTCCTAATTACAAACTAACAGTACAAATTCAACAGAACTATTTTTTTAATTTCCAGTTATACAACACAATACATTTCAACCTGGTGATCAGGACGCGCACCGTGCACTGAGTCAAACCTGCATGCAATCCATTAATAAAAGTGAAAACTTTTACAATGAAACAGAAAAATGGGTGAGTGCATATTATTTTCACTATTTTCACATTTTTAGGGTTCGTTACAAAAAATGAAAAAAACGGAACCCTTATAGGATCACTCGTGCGTCTGTCTGTCTGTACGTCTGTCTGTCACAGCCAATTTGCTCCGACTCTACTGGACCTAATCAGGTGAAATTTGGTAGGATGGTGTAATCCTATGACCCAAACACAGATGTGCAAAGTAAATAAATATATTTTAAAATAAGGGTCATTTTCGGGGGACAAATTAGGAAATTCAAAGTACTAATCAAAAGAATAAATTATGCATTCTAAGCAGTGGCTCCAAACCTGTAGGGCACTTATCCTTGATTGAAGACGTCTTCTCCGACTACTTCGATTTCTGCCATTATTTTATACCAAATGGAACTTTAAAGGAACTCTTAGACAACATAGAAAATAAATTGAAAGACTTTACCGATGACGATTACTGTATCATTTTTATGGGCGAAAATGATATAAAATCTGAGAGTAATTATATAAACATGATAAATATGATAAGAAAATCACTACAGAAGGTGGCCCACACCAATAATATTATCTGTTTACCGACGTTTATAACAGGAGCACCAATTTACAATTTTAGAGTGGAGATGTTTAATAATCTGCTTAATCTTGACCTACAAAATAATGACTACGCCTACCTATTTGACAGCAACAGTGAGTTATCACTAGACATGTTCTCCAACACAACAGGAAAAATAAAAAAAAATGGAATGAAACGTATATACGACGGCATTATGAATAAAATTGTAATTGATTTGTGCTCATTTGGTCAGTATGACATATTACCGAATAACAGTAGCATACAAACTGAACCTGATATTGTTATAAACTCACCTCAATTCAATGAAAAAGAAACCGACAACCAGTTTTTTCTCTGAAAAATATATGTATATCCTACATCAGAATATTGCAGGTTTAATTAACAAATCTGATGCTTTATGTGTAAACTTAGAAGAACTCGTAGACAGTAAAAAAATTGTAGACGTCATATGTATTACGGAGCACTTTATGATGGCAGGATTTGAATCAAACTTACACCTAACAAATTACAATTTGGCTTCATGTTACAGTAGAACAAATAGTAAAAGAGGTGGAACATGTATCCTACTTAAAAAAGAACATCAATTCAGGGATATTCCAGAAATCCGAAAATTTTGTCTTGACTGTATATTAGAAGGTTGTGCAGTTGAACTACTTGACTATAAAATTATCATAGTTTGTATATATAGGGTACCTAAACAAAACAACTTGTATACGTTCTTTCATAAACTGGAAAAACTTCTGACTTATATAGCCAAATTGAATTGTAAAAATATTATAATTACTGGTGATTTTAATATAGATGTTTTAAAACGCAATAACGTAACATTAGATTTTGAATGTTTACTGTTAAACTATAATTTAAAACTAGCTTTACATGAACCAACCAGATTCGCCAGTGGAACTTGCATTGATAATTTTGCACATAACTTTAAAAAGGGATGTAAAGCTGAAATTTTGGAATTAGGCCTGTCGGACCATACAGCCCAATTAATAAAAGTTCCTGTCAAAAAAAATCTGACATTGCATTATTGGCGTACAATGAAACGCGATTATAGCAAGGAAAATATTGATAAATTTAAAATGTGTATTAAGAGCTTATCTTTCTCAGACATTTACCTCACTGATGACCCAAACACAGCTTATCAACACTTTATAACTGATTTTAAACTTTTCTACGACCTTTGTTTTCCACAAACCCAATTTCTAATAAAAGTCAATCATAAACCCAAGTGGGTATCACGTGGTATAAAAATTTGCAGTCGAAAGAAAAAGGATTTGCTATGGAAATTCAGATCGAACTCAACAAAAGATAACAAAATAAAGTACTTAAATTACAGTCAGTTATTTAAAAAAAATTATAAAACTAACAAAACGGGCGCAAAACAACTTTAAAATATTAACTTCTCATAATAAAACTAAAACAGCGTGGTGGATTATAAACAAAACGAGACTCAACACCCCAAAAGAATCCATAGATAAAATAAAAATTGATGAAAACGAAGTCCTTGATAATCCTACAGAAATAGCGAACGCATTTAATAATTATTTTATTGAAAAAGTCAAACCCCTTCCGGGTGCCGGTAAAAAAGTAACGTCGTTAATTAATCAACAATTAAATTCAATGTTTCTTGCACCAAGTTCACCCTACCAGATTAATAAAATTATAAACAACCTTAAAAATACCAACAGTGTAGGATATGATGGTATATCTACTGAAATAATTAAAGCAGTAAAGGACGATATATGCCACCACTTGAGTCACATTCTGAACTTGTCGATTTCTACTGGAATATTTCCACAAGATCTTAAACTATCCGTTATAAAACCTTTATTCAAAAAAGAATGCAAACAGTTAATGGTGAATTATAGGCCTGTTGCACTATTATCAACATTTTCAAAAATTTTCGAAAAATATCTTTATGGCGAATTTAATTCATATCTAGAAAAAAATCATATTTTGTGCAATGAACAAAAGGGCTTTCGACAAAACAAAACCACGAATATGGCTATTTATGAATTCATCCAAAATGTTATAGGCCACGTTGACAAAACAGTTCCAGCTTGTGCAATTTATTGCGATATGTCACAGGCTTTTGATTATGTAGATCATAATATACTAATCAGTAAACTTGAAGCATACGGCATAAGAGGCAATATTTTAGATTTAATTAGATCCTATTTGACGAATCGACAACAGTTAACAGTAATAACTAAAGTGAATCCTAAAACAAAAAAAGAGGAAACATTCAGCTCCGCGAGGAGAAATGTCACATACGGTGTTCCTCAAGGCAGTGTCCTAGGGCCGCCGTTGTTTATTATATACATCAACGACTTGCCAAAGGCAACGACTCAACCTATGACATTATTTGCTGATGACAGTACAATTTCAATTGCATGTAAGGACATTAATAATTATAAATCTGACATAAATAATTCACTGACATCTATAATTTCTTGGCTTGATAATAATAATTTAAAAATAAATTTATCCAAAACAAATATAATGCACTTTGGTCAAAGATTGCATAATCCATTAAATGTAAATCTGATTCACGATAATTACACTATTAATGAAGTATCTAATGTCCGTTTTCTCGGCTTAATTATAGACAGCAAACTAAACTGGAAAGAACACATTGACACACTTTGTAAAAAAATAAGTAGTCAAGCATATGCTTTGTACCAACTTGCTCCGTCTATCAACACTAATGTGTTACTATCGGCTTATTATGGACTTGTTGAATCTGTTCTAAGATATGGCATTATCTTTTGGGGCAACTCATCAAATAAAGATATGGCATTTAAAATGCAAAAGCGATGCATACGTGCTATGTTCGGTATCCAAAGAACTGAGAGCTGTAAGCCACTTTTTACACAGCATAAAATCCTCACACTGCCGTCACTTTATATTTTAGAAATCGCCTTATTTGTAAGAAATAATCCCCATTTGTTTTCTCGAATATCGGACCTTGTAAAACGAAACCGCCGGGATAATAGTAAACTGCGTGTTCAGCCAGCTAAGACAGCTCTAATGTATAAAAGCGTTGTATGCAGAGCACCGATAATTTATAACAATATCCCTATCTGTATACAAAAATTAAATACAGACCAGTTTAAGAAAACATTAAAGAAAATACTGACAGGAAAAGCCTATTATAATGTCAATGAATTTTTAAATGACAAATCGCTTTTATTTACTGACTGAATTCATTATATTTATTTCGAATCGCATGAATATTTACCAATTGTTTGTTGTTTTTTATTTAATATTAATGTCAATTGTTCATTTTTTTTTTTTTTTTTTAGATTAAGTATTTAACTTTGTATATTTTTTTGTTTTTTTATTTGGAAATCTAATGGTCTTTGACCTAATTTGTACACCAGTCATGGTCAAACATGTTGTGCCAAAGAATATCCTGTAACACCTATAATAAGCATCATACCATGTATATTATCTACACATGTTTTTGCAAATAAACAAATCTTTATCTCTTTATCTTTATCTCAAAAAAAGTTTTGCAAACCTTACTGTGTACTTACTTATCAAATGAAAGGACTCGTTATGAATCTCAAATATATTATTGTTGTATAGCAAAATAAATAGTTTTGATTTTATTCATGAAAGAAGACGAAAATTGGCTATTCCCCACCTGATCTCCAAAATAAAAAATATAGTTCATTGCTTTTAGATTACAGGAAAACCTATAAGAATTCCATCAATTGAAAATAAAGTCATTTTCGGGGGACAAATTAGGAAATTAAAAAAATAATAATTGACTTTAGCAATGTATGGAACCCTCTTCACGCCAGTTCAACTCGCACTTGGCCGGTTTTTTGAGTATCATTTTTAGTGAAGCACTAGGTCTCCCGCAGAGCACTTGTGGTGCGCGCATAGATCTCGCGAGAAGGATACCATTCTCTCTGATATTGGTGCGCGCATAGAATAGGATACCATTCTTTCTAATATGACCTTTTCCTATGTTTGCGGTTCTGGAGTGGGTATGAAAATTATGCAGCCAATTATAATTAACTCCACGATTAATTATCTACTCAATGAATACGATAGTAGATAGTTATGATGGTCGCATGATTAATAATTAGTAGTCATTTGAACCTTAAAAGAAAACAACCTGTCCGTGTTTATAGTTTAGTTGCGATCATGGTTAATTGATCGGCAAGCAATTATGCTTGCCGATCAATTAACCTAAACACAGCAAGAGCAAACCTTTTTTTACCTTATAGATATGCGTTTTTAAGTTACAAATAGACATGAACTACTACTACTACTTCACAAGTATGAACTGACGCTGCTGCTCTAAAAATATCTTAATGTTATTCATATTTCAATCATTATAATAATCTATATCATTATCCTATTTATGATCTAAATGAGTCAACTGAACGGAACTACGGAGCTCTCGGAGTACTTGTTGAGGCCACCCTGGTAAATAAGATTGCAAAATTAAAAATATAAAGGGCGCAGCAAGAATTAAAACAAAATGTTATCAGGATTTTAGTAATTTATTCAGTTTCACTCTCGTAATTTACAGAACGATGATTATGTGACCATTCAAAAGAAACATTATGATTAAAACATAAAACTCCTATAATACCACGAAACAAGTATCACAAATAAAGTACGCTATGTAATGATTGTGTGCGACAAAAATCTGTAGTTTAGCGAACACTCTATGCCCTGTGGTATCTAATATTTATACTCTACACAAACGCCTTTAGCGACGAATTCATGCGCGGTAGCCCGCCCCCACTCTGTATGTATAAAAATCGATAACTTCTCATTTGGATGACGTCATTTTTAAAAATGTTATGGACTATTTCAAAACTTCGTATAACAGGCCCTGTGGCGCAATGGATAACGCGCCTGACTACGGATCAGGAGATTCCAGGTTCGAATCCTGGCAGGGTCGGAAACATCCTTTTTAATGAATTTTACAATAAATACAATTTGATTATGTAAGCATTTTTTGCAGTTTTTTTTTATATATTTTCAGAAACTACAAACTGGCACTAGGCGTATTAACAAACACACTCCGCGTTATTTTGTTTTGCAGTTTTTAAAACATGAAAAAACTTTAATTATTAAAATTATGTTGAAATCGGCAATTTTTTGACTGTCAAATTTTCAAGAGACAGGCCCCCAAACGCCCGGCCACTTCTCGTGTTTTAACCGGGGGGGAAGATGTAGGGGAAAAACTCCTCGCCATTAAATTAAACTACTGTCACATGTCAGCTAGCACATACCAATACACCAAGATAAAGTTGCGTCTACAAACTCTGAATCCAAGTAGATTTCGTCAGAAAAAATCTACCTATTGGTCTTGCACCTAAAGTCGAGTTTTCCGTAAATTTTACCATAACTAGGGGGTCTAGTTATAACCTCTAGAGCCCAAATCAACCGCCGGTTAAAATATCCGCATACGATGTATGTTGGGTGCCAAGTAAAATTTAGCCACACTCTACAGGTCGCAATTATGCACCGATTACTTTGCCAAAAAATCGAAAGGGTCAAAACTTAGGTTAAGTTCGTGAATGGGTGAAATTCGTCAATTTTTTGGCCATAACTTTTTTCCATAAATTTAAACATTTTTGATGCAACCCCTAAGTTGGGGAGGGGGTCGAAATTTCCAAAATTTTTGAAAAAAAGAAATGATATCTCCGAAACGGTAAACATTTTTAGCGTTGCAAATATTTTTTTTTAAGCAAATTGTTTACATGTATGTTTTTTTTTCCATGCTAAACTTTTAAGGATTTTGAGGAGTTGAAAAAAATATGGGTGGAACCTTCTTCGAAATCTACCTCCTCCTGCGGTTTGCCGAAGGGATTTTTTTAACTTGACCCATTTCTGTAATATCTACGTCTTGATGGGTCATGTGCTCCTAGTAATACGCGCCGTATTCGTATGGTCTGCCTGGATGAGGAATGATTATAATATTGTTGTGTAAAATCACTACAAGGAATACGCATACCTACAAAAATCCAATGAATAGTAAATACGGCCCAGTACCATTCATATGAAGAGGTAGTCTACCAAAATTGAATGCAATAACGAACTGGCTGCAGTAAGTTTCACATTAATCAAAAGTTCTCGTAGAAATAATAAGTATAAGGAAACATTTATGTATTCTTAATAAAAGCTAACGAAAGCTATTCAGTGTTACGCCTAAGTTTATAAACACTACAAATATGTCCTTAGCGTTTTTGTAGTCCTGATATATTATGTATATGTGTGTACTCTAAAGGGGAATCTCCGCCGTCGAACATGCGCAGTAATGACTAATAGGGTCACGGGTTATTAGACGACATTGACCTCAACCTTCCTTTACACCGCGCGGTAACGGCCACAAGTTCAGGACGCCACCATTATTCTTTGAGATAACATTGCACGAATTCCGATCCGAGCGACTACGAGTCATATCGACCTATTAGAAAAAAGATTTAGATACACAAAAAATTGATTTTGGTAGTATCACTACACTTCCGAACTCTTTTGCGTCAAAATATCCTTGAGAGTTTTATATCGCCCTGCGTACCATTTACTTTGTATTTATCGATCTGTGTCAGGTATTCATAATTCGAGAGATTTCAGTCATTCTTGCCTCTGCCCCTGGTCTATGCAATCGGTGGCTTTACAACAACGTCTAACGCCTTCAAGTCTATGCGCTCATGAATGCGTTCTGTTCTGATTCGATACGAACCGGTCTGAGTACTTTAGTCCTTTCTCGCTGTCTCTGGTGGGTCATCATCTGCTAACCTTTTCTCATCTGGTTTGGGGTTGATCCCTTCCAATTTCACTGAATGCAGCTGAATACGAGTATTTTATATGGAGCATGAGAGCACTAATAGGCACAAAATGCCGGTTTTAACAACAGGTTTTATAATAATGTTTAAAATCCAAATTTCGTAATACTCACATAGTACATCATTTGTATCTTAGCATCAGTGATCAGTGTTCTTAGACATCAAAGTAAATCGTTTGTGCATATTGCAATCTTTTTAAGTAAATATTTCATCGTAATTTTAAATGAATTATATTGTTATACGCTAATAAAAAAAAATACTTGCAGTTTCTCCTGCAGCGCCCATTAGTTCTTGTAGCGTGCAGTTGAACTGCACCAAAGAAATTATGGACACCGGCCAAGTTTACAACTACATAATTTTCTTCATGATCTTTATCAGAAGCTTAATTATGATGACGTAAAAGTAGACATAACATTAACCGTTACACATTTAATTTAAGTTATTTTTGATACCTTATGTGAATGGAAACGTGAAGTCAGGGTACAAAATAAAATAATTAATGCCACTGTAATACGCAAGTTAAACGATTTATTGTAGCTTCCTGTATTGCTACGGTAGTGTAGTACTCGTTGCCGTGACGTTAGCTACGACGTAGCATCACGTAGCACGTTAAATGATATACTTACCAAGTTTCTACTGCTGAGACCAATTTACTTCTTATATATAGGTATATAAGAAGTAAATTGGTCTCAGCAGAAACGGTAGCACATATTAACGAACAGTAATTTGATAAATGCAATTATGAGAAAAACACACATGTTATTCTTACACAGAAGTTTTAACTTTCTAGAATCCTGTTGGGTAGAAGTCAGGTGCCTAGAATTCAAAACAAAAATAATTTGTAGTCACATCTGCATTGGCTAAGGCAGGTTACTTTGTAAAAACTGACTGACTGAGCTGACCCCGTGCCCGGAGTCCAAAACCTAAATGTTTAATATGTATTCAAAATCCAACTGCAACATTAAATAAAAATAAAAAAAATAAAAAATCCGGACTCCGTTAGATCAACACCTCAATTACAGTATTCGTTGCCATGGATACGCAACGCGTGCAGATTACTAGCGAAACAGGAATCAGAAGGAGTTATCATGCACGCTCAACAACCTGTGGAACATGGTTAAAATTTAGTACTTATGTTACATTGAGTCCTACCCTAAACTATGATTTTTCTCCCAGAAAAGTAGTTTTTCTTATTTTCAAAGGCATAAAGATAAATTATTCACTTACCGGAAGTAAAACTACTGACCTTGTTGTCACACATCAACTTTATTACTACCAACTTTATCCTGGTATTGAAACTGAACGCTATCGATCTTGTTCTCATGCCTTAACTGGGTTCTTTTGATACGTGGTCATCCATGTAGTCAACGCTACTTCCAGATAGTTTCAGATATGGTTGACCTACAGTGTCCTCCTGAAAATGCAATTTGAGATCCAATAAAATAATGCTTTAGGTAATAACTAACTCTAACATCTGATTTAAGTATTCTATGCCAAATTCAGTTTCAAAAAGATTAAAAACATAATACCGATGATTTCAGTGGTGAAAATTCATCGATTTCGAAAGAACTCCAGGAACTGAAAGGTTTCTTCTTCATGCAAGACGCTGTCGAAATCTGCCAGTTGCTGTGGTAAATTTTGTTTTATATGTACTCGCCTAAGATAAGTAATCATTGTGAAGCCTTAAGATCTGCACACAGAAATGTCAAAAATTAAAATACATCAACAATCTTGAACTTCACAACCCATTTTCAATAAAACATAAACATGTTATAGTGCATCGCTCAGTTATAAGATAAGTCGATACAAACTTCACGTCATCACCAGTTGCTTTTTTTTCCATCGGAACCGCACTGGCGTGCCATGTGCTCGGAGATAGTATTGATCCATTTAGAACGTAAACTATTTGCAGTACCAGGCTGTCATAAATACAGAAGGGTCAGTTTAGGTTAGTGCCATGAATTCACAAATCTAAACTAGAATATATACTGCCTCCGTATTCACAATTCCTTCGATTCGACAAATTGTATAACTATCTTTTTTTGGCATTACGAAATCGAGCCAGATGGACATACGACCATTCAAATCGAAATCGAATCGAAGCGTTTGTGAATTAACGCTGACTGGGCTGATAACGCAAAATGCTTACATGACATAATCAGTTTACGCAATAGATAAATATCTATAGACGATAATGAACATTGCAGTTATACCCCTATTTTCCTTGGTCAATCTGAAAGCCCCTAAACCTCTAGTCATAGGCCCCATAATGTGGGAAAAAGTTACTAAAACAATTTTAAACGGGGCTACCTTAACGGAAAATCAGCTTAGAGGTGTAAACCTGTGTCGCAAACTAAGTTCCACCACATCTCTTGCCCTGCGATCCCCATTACGTGCAGCTACAGTGATCTCTGCGCTGCCACGGACAAAGAAGATGAACTATCGCACTTATCTTCATCTGTCAAAATTTGTTCATGACATCTTTTGAAAACAGCACTTTGTAATCGTTGTACTTTTACAAGATAATTATGCTTCGGGTTATCAGCATCAAATAATGAAAATCAGAAGTTGAAGTTCTAATCAAAACGTACTTTACCATTGACTCGATCGCTTTTCGTTACTCCATGTAGGGTGCAACACCAACGCCTCTAGTGGACAAAGTGAAAAGTTCGTCTGCCTAAACCTGTGACGTAGTTGCTTCGGGTACCCGACGTTGAAATAATATTAGCCTTTATTGTGTTCATCCAAAATTTTTGATGATCTACTGTACGCCAGTGCGACTGCTGAGGATGAAGTTCCTCCCTCATTCAGGTCGGCCAAAGTGTTTTTGTATTTTTTCGTCAGGGATTTCTCAGTAGCAGTCAAGGAGTCTGCATACGAACCCGGCTGATGGCAATAAGGTCATCCTCAATAACATGGCTTAACATACCGATTTTCCTATTTCGAGCTTAAAACATAACTGGTAAAATGAGGATCAGCTATAAGGAATACTTCTGCCTAATTCCTTGAGGATTATAGGCGTGGTGGTATGATAATTATGTTAATTTTGCAACGTACTGATGTTTATCTTGAATTTATTAGCCTAATTCGCTGTTTTCTAGGACTGGTTGGTTTAGTTGTCAGGACGTACAAGTATGAACCAGATGATATAATAATAATTAGTGTGTTTACAGTTTTTTAATTGTACATACCGATTTTCCTATTTCGAGCTTAAAACATAACTGGTAAAATGAGGATCAGCTATAAGGAATACTTCTGCCTAATTCCTTGAGGATTATAGGCGTGATGGTATGATAATTATGTTAATTTTGCAACGTACTGATGTTTTTATTGAATTTATTAGCCTAATTCGCTGTTTTCTAGGACTGGTTGGTTTAGTGGTCAGGACGTACAAGTATGAACCAGATGATATAATAATAATTAGTGTGTTTACAGTTTTTTAATTGTAATCGAACCACAAATAAAGAAAAATATCATGTAACATACATGACATACAATGCAATAGCACATTATCAAACTGTTTGGTATTAGTTTCAGTCATCAATACTAATTTGAATAAAGAGTTTGCAATTATTTACACTTAATTGTGTTAAACCAAACACTATTTATTTAGCATTATTTTTATCATATGTTTAGTGTTTTAAATCAAACTAGCCTTATATTTATAGTACCCTAGTAGACTAGCGGCGAAACAACGTGAGAATAGTGCAGTTTCAAGAATGAAGTTCGTCGGAGTTGACTGGAATGGCTGGCGGTGTGAGGTGGTTGTTTGGTATGCTTTAAGCCACAAAAAAAAACCAGCCAAGAGCGCGTCGGACTCGCGCACCGAGGGATCCATATAAACTTTTTAAAAGACAAACTTAACTTTGCTTCTGATCCCCAGAAACGGCTATTGCACCAACCACAAATAATAAGTTTGTAATAGTGAAATCTCTTTTTTGACGTGATAACGTCTTATAAATCGGTGAACACCGGCTGCACGCACAAAAAAGGGTCACCGTTTCGCGCGCCAGTGACGTTCCGCTGACTCATCAACGCCCAGCCCAAACACTACTGCAATTTACTGAAATTTACTACTTTTTTTTTACTGAAATATTGCACATTGGTTCCCTTTATAATGTAGAAAAGGAACAAGGAAGATTTTTTTGAAATTCAACCCTTAAGGGAGTTAAATAGGGGAAGAAAGTTTGTATGAAAGTCCGTCAGTTTTAAAGTTAGAGATACCGAGGCCCCGGAACACAAAGGGCGATGAAGGAACATGGATGGGTTTTAGTCAGTAAAAGTCTGACACTCCCTCCTGCTCCGCCCAGAGCGGGAGGAGTCATTTGATGATTTCCCATCCGAAAAAAAAAGGATCATAAAATTTTGTGTTTACGCAAAAAAATTTTTGTTTATGGAAAGGTCTTAATTTACGAAGTAAAAATCACAAAAGTTATTATCTAGGCGTATGGTTGGAAGCTAACGCAATGGTGTTGTTAGAATTTCAATCCTTAAGGAGGATGAAATTTTGTTTTTTCTAATAAATTACAATTTATCGAAAAAATTGTAAGTTTTAATTAACTCCTTCCTTGTATTATACAAATTAATGATAATTTAGTGATAATCATTCAATTCAATTCATAAAAGTATGCAATTTTTCATCAATGTTTTCTTATAACGTAATCACGTGAAATTATCGTCCGTAAACCGACTTTACAGACAATATTTGTTTTTGTTAATAAACTACATATCATCATATCATCCGTTGCATGTGCTGACATTGCTTCTCGCCAAATTTCGTGATTCTAGGTCAACGGGAACTACCTTATAGGTTTTCGACCTAAAACCTATTAATAGGATACTTCCGGCTGACCTAGAATTGACAATTTTGGTTAAAAGCAAGGTCAGCACAAGTAAAGGGAACATTCTGAAAAATAAAAACTTTTTTGGCACTTACAAGTTTTCGCGAAAATCTAAATTTGCCCATATCTTTTTATCGTGTTGACTCAGGACCTTTAGACACCTAATATATGGCTATTAATAGACCTCAGTATCTGGTATACATTTCAACTTGACAGGTCCACCTATTCCTGAGAAAATCGGTGGTGACAGACGGACGGACGGACAGGGTAAGGGTTCCTTTTTTACATTTTGAGGTACGGAACCCTAAAAAAGTCTCTCTCTGTCTATCTTTATCTAGGCTAGTACAGGCCCCTTTAGTAAAAACAAGAGAGATAGTTGCAGCTTTAGCAACTCAGTTTAACGGTCACTATGGCCGTCAGCCCGACCGTCCGTCACCACGTTGACCGTTCGTGTGAGGCACATTAACAGCATTGCATACAGCTGTATAGTAAACGCAAGCAAAACTTATTTTAGACAATTATTTTTACACCGATTAATTCAATGAAGCCAGCGATCAAACATGCCTTTTGCACTTTGGATCAAAAAAATTCTGAGATTTCCCGAGACATGCGAGAATAATAAAAACATGAGAAATATTTATGTGGTTTTTTTTTTCTAGCAATATGGCACAAATTCATTTGTAGGTCAATGTACCCGAACTAAAATGGGTTTTACTAATAGGTCATTATTTTCCTGCCCTTATTTCAATTTATTTGGGGTCGGCACAGAACGTATTTTTGTTCCATACTCTTTATTAGTCGTCGTATCATGTGTATATATCATAATGTATCATCGTTTCTTTGGTCTCTCTTAGTTTTGTAGCCATCCACATTCATACTCATAACTTACCTCATGTTATTTAAAACCAATGGATTTCTCTTCTTCTATTACAGTTTAATAGGCGGGGCGAACCAATTGCACGCCATCGAGTACTAGCACGTCATAAATTAATAGGAGCACATTTATCTGAAACTATTGGCAGTTAGATGCTTTGTGATGCGATTCGCACTATTTACATCCGTACCAGTACAAGGATAACAACAACACGAAGTGGTACTTTAATATTTAGAATTTATTACAGACAATGGATTATGCGTGTGTTAATAAAATATGTTTAATGCGCTACTGTGGTTTCCATGGCAACAATGAAAGTTGCATGAAGTTTGAAGTACTCTCCAAACCATTTCAGGCGCGGTAAATTGTATTAAAGTCTATAATATTTTAGTAATTATAATTTTCAGTAATATTCTATGGAAAATATTATACAAAAATCCGCCTTGAGACTTTTAAATTTTTACAAAACTTCCTCATCACCTCGTCATCTGCCTAGCCTTTTTCATAAGAAAAAGAAAATTGGCCGTCGGCCCAAGGTAGCAGATATGAATACGCTTGTGGTTTTGTTGTACATACTAACACTACTTAATCCTAAACATCTTGTTAATCAAAATATAAGTAAGGCCTGGTGGTTCTGGGATCTTACTCTCTCTTCTTTTCAGCATACTTGCGTCCACTGCTGGACATATGCCTCTTGCATGGCTCTCCAATCGCTTCTGGATGCATCGGTTCTGGTCCAGGTCGGCCCAGCCACCTTCTGTATGTCATCCAACCATTTGACCATCTGGCATCTGGCAGCCAGTCTACCTACACTTCGATTTCCTGTTCGGGGTCTCCAGAATAGGACTTTATGGCCCTATCTGTCATCGATCTTCTGTCGGGTCTTACTTTATGACGATGATATTAGTTTTATTTCCATAGCGTGGTGAATCTATCGGGATTGAACCCGTACCACGGCAGCACTGTGTTTTACGGTATTGCATCTCGCTAATACTAGGGACACAGGACGTATGGAAGTTTTGTACATATTTGAAGTTGCAAGTGATGACGTTCATAGAAATCCTTATTACAAAGCTTGTAGGATCAAAATTGCACTTTAAACATGGATCCAACTGCAATTTAAATCTGTTAACACCTGCCCTCGTACAACAAATTCGCACAAACCATACAAGCTGCGATTTCATACGGTCTTGAAACAAGATTATATAAACGATATTCTTTTTACATCAAGAACCAGTATTTTTTTTCTCTTTTAGTGTAGAGAACCAAGTGAGTGCAATTCAGTAACTAGCCATAAAATTATAAAGTAAATGGTAAACAGGCAGCGGAAAAAGAAAAAAAAACCGTGACAATAAAACAGTTCTCAACATTATAAGATCCACCCAACGAAGTAGCTACGACGTTGTGACGTCACTGCTACGGCTGCTACGCGTTCGTAGCTGCTGAAAAATAAAGCAGAGTGGCGATTTAGTTACTTTCATCCTTCAAGGTGGTGAGTCTACCCGTCATAATATGACGGGTATTTTATATTATAAAAAAAATAAAAATAACAATGGTAAGAAAAAAAATACTAAGAAAAGTAAGTAATGGTTCATTTCAATGGAATATAGAAATTGTTAAGAAAGAAGAGACGATAAAAATTGAAACAAAAATCCCGTTTCTATGAGATATTTACTGATATTATCATATACCTGTTAAGTTTAAGCATAAAAGTTATCTCATTCTATGTGTTATCTGAGACTATTTCCGTAAACAAAAATCTCTTATGACCCTAGATGAAAAAATCTTTTGTGTTAGAATGCTAACACAAAAGATTTTTTCATCTAGGGTCCTGTTACTTAGTACTGGATAACCATTACAGTATCGGGTTTAATGCTGCTTATTTATGTAAATACTGACTGAGTCCAATTCAGAACGAGATGGCCTTGTTGTGTCTAGAGCCCTTTAGGTTAATAGTAAAAACGCCACTCTGAATATAATCCGGAACGAACAGACAAAAATAGAAAAAAAGTTGATTTGTTATGACTAAACTACCGTATTAACTTTCAGATGTATTCAGTAAAAAAGCTATTTTAAAATACTAGAACTATATATAATTACAAAAATAAAACAAAAAGTAAGTACCTACATAATATACAACAACGTCAATAGGACATTAAAATTTAAAATAATTAATTTTTAATTTTATTTTAAAATCAAAATCTGACAATTTTATTTATTTGTTTAGATTAAAAATTATCCTCGACCACTCTGTTTTATTCATATAATTATTTTTCCTCCCGAGGGTAGTCGCCAACTAGATAAAGTAGCCTGGTGATTCATGTTGTGCTGGTGTTCCTGGCACGCGTACCCAAGCCGTGGCAGCCGAAGAGCAGAGAGTCTTCGTCCTCCTATGTCATTTGCATAGTAAAGTACAAAGGGTAGGGTTGAATGAAACCACTACTACCACTGAATGAACGTGTTGCAGTCCCCCCTTCTATAGCTATTGCATTTCCTCTTTCCATTTTCGTACATGTCTGTCGCACAAAAGCATACAGATGAACTTTGCTCTCATCTAGGTGTGCGTACTCGTCGTGAAATAGAAGGGGACCCACATCCTGATAATCATGGTAACCTGGTACAGCAAATCTATTAATAATGTTCCCATTGAGTTTATTTTATCATTCCAAGATACAAAATGTGACGCTTTAAAACATTTTGTCTTGTAAAAAACTTACTTATATTAATGCCAGCTATCGATTGATACAGGCTTTATGTGTGGCTAATCAAATCAAAGTTGTGGTGAAGATGCCACCAGTGAGTGGACTTTAACTTTGATAGCTTATTATCTCGGATTCGTGATACTAGACATTTTGTTAAAACAAAACGTGTTTGTATTGATGCCCAGTTATCAATTAATCTAGATTTTACAAGTGCCCGCTATTTTGAAAATAAAATAAAATGGTGGAAGTTGGCCGGCCAGGCTTCATACAAAAATCTTCCAAACCCTTTATTGTAAACTTAGGCTCGTTATCAAAGTGCGCTACTAGATGTTAAACGTTACAAGTGTTGAAAGGCATAGATATTGTAACTTTTAGGTACTACGAAACTTCTAAACGAAATCTAAATAATCATTCTTCTGTGACTTTGTCGTGTGCTCTTTCTTTATTTGAATTATTAATTACTCCATTACATAGTTGATGCATTTCCTTACATTAGGCCTGAACTAACTAATCGTTTGCTTTACTTAGAGTAGGCGTTACTAGAAGCGGAGAGCTATAATGACGAGCAAAATGACACTTAAACCCAATTTAATTCATTAAGCAAAATTTTTACACCAATCTACTCTGAACTTCACATTACGAGCCGAGATGTTACGCGATTTTATTTGTTATTTAACGATTTGTACGCTACAAGTATCGTCCCCAATCTCTGAAGTTCAATGTCAAAAGTACATTAAAGCCTATTAACACCTGTCCGGTCGACAGTCGCAACTCCAGGCACCCTGCGGCGCTAGTATCGACTACGAAAATAGTGACACCAGACAAATTCACCCGCCACCTCTTGTATTCCATCGCCATCTCTTTCTACACGCGTCAAAGTTTCCACCTCTCTGTCACCCTTTGTGATCGATATCAAAGTACCAAAATGTAAGAGAAATCTCTTGCGCATGCGCTAAGGAAGCAAGGGAACGCATATTTCGACTCGAATAGTATCGGCACATTAGCTCAGTGGCAGAGCACTTTTCCCAGACGGAGCGGGGAGGAGGTCGTTGGTTCGAATCCTTCATGTGTCCTTTTTTTTGGTTATTAAAGTGTATCACTCACTTTTTAAAGTTCCTAAAACCTTTTTTTTGTTATAATTCTTTTTCTTGCAGAAAAATGTAAAATTTGGCATGTTAACAAAAAGACACACCCGAGTTTTGCTTTTTTTGAGCTTTCGTGCATGAGATACATACATACAGTCTACACTTAGATGCTATGCTATGTTCACACACATCATCAAAAGTCAGGAATACCAATTCCTAAACCTACTTACAACTTAATAATTATAATTAATATCACTAGTAGTCCATGGAATTGGTACATTTTGCCTTGCATCAACTAAGGTAGAAAAAAATCAAAACTGTCTTATTGATGATGAAGTAGTTATAGTAGTAGTAAAATCGTATTTGAATGATAGACAGCAGCAGGTACAAATAAATGGTGTCAATTCAATGGGTTTAAATGTAAAAATGGGTGTACCACAAGGTTCGATATTGGGTCCCTTCCTGTTTTTAGTATATATTAATGACCTACCCCGTTTATTTAACAACCATCCGCATATGGTGTTGTTTGCTGACGATACTTCTTTAATATTTAGGATAAACAGACGTGCCACTGATCTTGACGACGTAAATAACGCCCTACTGCAGGTCCATAATTGGTTTACCGCTAATAATTTAGTACTAAATGGGAAAAAAACTAAGTGCATTAGATTTGCTCTACCAAATGTCAAAAGTAATGATTGTGACATAATATTGAATCAAGAGAAACTAGAATTTGTCGATAAAACGGTTTTCTTGGGAATCACGCTCGACTCAAGGTTACAATGGGGTCCTCATTTAACATCTCTTGCAGGACGGCTGAGTTCAGCTGCATATGCTGTTAGAAAAATCCGTCAATTTACTGATATTGATACCGCGAGGCTAGTCTATTTTGGTTATTTTCATAGTATTATGTCATACGGTATTTTACTATGGGGACGGGCTGCAGACATCGAGTCTATATTTATTCTGCAGAAAAGAGCCATCAGAGCCATATATGAATAACGTAGACGCGATTCTCTAAGAGAACTGTTTAAGGAAATTAATATCATGACAGTACCTTGTCAATACATCTATGAAAACATCATGTACGTTAGGAAAAATCTGCATTTATTCAGTAAAAGAGGTGACAGACACCACTATAACACTAGAAATAGGGACCAACTAGTTCAGCCAGGTTTCAGGCTTGCTAAAGTAGATTCATCTTTCATGGGGTACTGTTTGAAATGTTACAATAAAATACCTCCCAACATTCTTCAACTGAATGAGACGAAATTTAAATCTTGTATAAAACGCACACTATGTAGGCAAGCATACTATAAGTTGGGGGATTACATTGATGATAAAAATGCTTGGCTACATGCTGGTCCTGCTCCACAACCATAGTTGCAAACTAATTGATTGCACTGGTCGGGCATTATTTGAGTCTATCGACACGGAAAGAAGTAGAAGAAGAATTGATTCCCATGTTAATGTATTGTGGAAGCTGCGGAAGATTGTAAAAATATACCTATTTGCATTGTATAGATTCCAGTTTTTAGTATTATATAATCTCATAGCACATGTGTGAGTACTTTGTACTGTTCAGCCACCACTTACATTTAGTTATCTTTCATTGACTTGAATATGCCTTGGTGGCTAAGAGAGAATGTCATGCTCACTCAAATGTCTCGCTGATGGTGGCGGGTGTGTCGGGTCATTTAATTCCCTTAAATATGATCGAGTTGTTTGGCGCCGATACATGCGTCATGTTCGTGAACGGGCGCTCTCAGTTGGGACTGGTCATCTCTTGGCTGCCACGGTTCGTTCATTTTAATTACTTTTAGTTTTTTTTAAATTTTTGATTTATTATTTTACTCTGGACGCTCTTTAATGTAAAGACGTGCGTCTTTCTACATCGTTCTCACATATATGTATAATCTCAACATGAATGATGTAACCAAGATTTTGTAACAATATTTTGATTTAAAAGAGTGTCCATGGAGTTTCTTGCCCGTTCTTCTCCATAGAGATCTACGTTAGGGAACGGGCAACTACAGTACTTTCTCAAGTTATTATGCCTTGTGACTGTGACTGTAGCTTTGCTTTTATTGTATTTTCGACTTTCAAAAGTGCCGTAATGGTCTAATTGAAATAAATGATTTGAGTTTGAGTTTGAGTTTGAGTTTATATCAAATACAATTTTTCGACCTCCAAAACCCTACCAATCATTGTTAAATTTAAAAAAAAACAATAATTTTTCGTACTTTTTTTAGATTCTGTTATTTTTATCCACCAAGCACCTTTGCTACGATAAAAATCTTGTATGAAAGTTTTTAAGAATACTAAATTTGCAACAAAATAAAATAAATTTAGTTATGTTAGACCAAATAACTTCTAAGATACGTTACGTTTTTTAAAGTTTTAGTCAATATGGTCAACTATGGACCCATTTTACAGCATGAGTCCTTAGTTATAGGTTATTAAAGTACATAAAATTTGCAACAAATCAATCAAGTAAGTAAACCCTTCACGGAGCCGTCAACTAAGCATTCTATACATCAAAATAAGTAACTTTACGTAAAAACGACTTTTTTTTTCTTGGGGTGAAAAATCACGTTTTACGGTAGGACTCAATGTAACACACTCAAAACAATGTGCTGATGGATGGATTGAATAGTACGGGGATCGTGGAGGTGTTTAAAATAAAAATGTTACTATAAAAAAAAAAATAGTCACCTAATATCTCCGTAACTAGAAGGGTTCCAGATATGGTCTGGAACAAAAAATATTCGCAACGACGGGAAGAACAAGTGTCTTTCAGCTTCGTTAAGGGTCTATTTACACCCTCTAAAGTAGGTATTAAAATTTATTTGCTCACAAACTACCAATTTTACATCTCCTCGTTTCAAATAATATTGTAATGAACATTGTAGCTAAGATAGACTAGTCTCCTATACGCATGCGTCAGCCAAAACGGCTAGGGGATGAGTACAGTTCAGAATAATTGTCGGTAAGACCTTACGCGACTGTCTGTTAAAAGCTACTAATCACAAAAACTACTGAACGAAAAAAAACATTTTTTTCACCGTAAGATAGACTGTTTATCAGGGAAAGCATAGGTGTAAGTCATAAAGCTTTTGTATGAACTGAGCTGCCGCAGGTCAAGTAAAAAAAGTCTTGAAAACTGCTAAACTAGAAAGTAGTTGCCAGTTTTTGGCAGCAGTGTTATCCATTGCTGTGTTTTTCGTGAGTTTTAACTACTTGATGGTAAAATCATGTTTATTCTGTGAATATTTTTTTTAACGTCAAATGTCTTTTACACTTTTTAAAGGAAAACATTTTAGAATGTAGATCAATTTACATACAGAAAAAGATTTCTTAAACCCATGATCTGTCCACGAAGTAGACACAATAGTTAAATAATGGCGTCTTGACAAAATTGGTCATTTGACAGATCATGATTTATATCGCATTACAATTGTTGAAAAAAAAAACTATTACCTGTTGCTCTTTTTTCAGCCTGTTTGAAGTCACTCATTAGTTTTGTCAATACATAAACTATACATCAATAGTTTTTAATTAGTACAAATACTTAAAAGGCTTATTTTAAAGAAGGTTCTTTAAAAAGCCCATGCCTTTAACGTTATTCACTTTGCTGTTTATCAATATAATGTATTGAGACTTTACATATAATATGTAAAGTCTCAATACAAGGAAGGAATGGAGGGAGGCCTTTGCTCAGGAGTGGGACAATACGGGCTAACTAAAAAAAAATAATGTGAAGTCTCAATACATAATATTGATACTCAGCAAAAAAATTGCGTTTGTTTATATCTCAAAATGTCACTCAATAAGGAAAAAATGTACAGGCCATTCATAATAGTATTCATTAATCGTTTTCTACCGCTCTCGATTTTGCGTAATCATTTTCAAGTAGCTATTTTATTAATGATTGATTCAGTTATGAGTTTTTACCAATTATGACAAATCGTAGACAATTTAGGGATTTCGTTTTTTTTACTTTAGACTACATAAATATGATCAGTAAAGGGATAGAGCCCCATTATATATGTACTAGTTAATAATTAATGGTATTTGCAAGGGGTGAATTTGTAACTGCAGTTTTTCAGATATAGTATTTCGATCGCTAACGATGAGGAGGGAGCTGTGCGGGGTCTGTAAAAATGCTGTGAGTGTCGCGCTCTCCGATCCACTCACAAAAGATAACATAACACAGTTTTTACTGTAATTTATACGTATGTATTTACAAAAATAAAGTTATAGCTGTACCAGGAATAACAAGTTAACGAAAACTAAAATGAAACGGAGAAATATTTACGATTACCAAACGATTCTCGTTAATTTTCCTATGCACACTCGATGGAATGATAATACTTGGTTTCAGTCGAATCCCAGGTCAGGCAAAGTGATATTTAGTTCTTCCGTTAGGAATTTCTCAGTAGTAGCCACGGAGTCTGGATTTGCACCCAGTTGATGGTAAAAGGCTCGCCCCCTATTACATGAGACTTAAACATAACTGGCCAAATATTGGGTGTACTATTAGGTACTACACCTCTGCCTTCGGGGATTACAGGCGTGGTGTTATGTTTTGTATAACTTAAAACAAATCACTAATTACAAAACACATAAATTAAAACAAATCAAATCATAATTTCCAATACTCTAACTGACGGACTAATTAGATTTGCATTTTTTTGATACTGTCGTCATGCCTAAGGTTTATTGACCTTATAAATTGTATAGTGACAAAAATAATATTATTATGCTCAGCAACCTTTAGGTTTAATTTATGGCCAATTAGAACTATATAAGGTAGTTTGCACCAACATTCAAATTGCTATAACCTGTCTATTTAGTTTCGTACGCCAACGCGCAGCCGCACTCACCGCGCCGAGCGTCTCTCGGTGACACGACGCGTCGCGTCCGTCAGGGGAAGTTCAGCGCTAGCCCCGAGAGGACGGCTTTGCTGAACTTTTTCTGCCCAATAGACTTGAGACCAAACATAAAATAGAAATACAATGTCTTAACTGGTTAGTGAAACTTCGGAGAATAGAGAGGAGTGCCTCTATGTAAACATTACAACAAATATACGTATGTAATGTTTTTAATTAAAAAAAAAAAAAAAATTAAACTAATACATGAAGCCTTTTAGCCTGCATCGATTCTGTAATTTATTTTCAAAATAGCTGCCAAGCATAAAACCTGTATTCTTCAATAGCTGGTCAATGCAAATACTTATTGTGCAAAACTACCTCAGTGGAGAGCTTCCAGTGACATTCGGCGTTCCCCAAGGCAGTGTGATTGGTCCAACCTTATTTCTAATATACGTTAACCAACTATGTAATCTGAGTTTGGGAAGTGGAAAAATCGTGGCATTCGCTGATGACACTGTCCTTACCTTCTCTGGTGATACGTGGGATGACACCTTCGATTATGCACAAAAAGGACTAAGTAATGTTCTACAATGGCTCAAAAGACACATTCTCACAATCAACACAGACAAAACTAAAACTCTTACATACAGTTTAAGAAATTCGAGTCAACCACCAAATTCGCACGCTTTGGTAGCGCACTCTTGTGTAATGCCTAGCACTGCGACATGTACATGTCCCGAACTGGAACGCTGTAGAACCATCAAATATCTCGGTGTGACTCTCGACGACAGCCTGAGCTTTGCACCACATATAGAGTTACTGACGAAAAGAATTAGAAAGCTAATCTTTGTCTTTAGTACTCTTCGCCACATAGCAGGACCCCAAATTATTAGGTGTACATATTATGCTCTTTGTCAGTCTCTCTTAACGTACTGTATAAGCGCTTGGGGTGGTGGACCAAAAACTACTCTTTTGAAACTAGAACGAGCTCAGAGAGCCGTGCTAAAAACTAGCACCTTTAGGTCCATCCTTTTTCCAACTGAGGAATTATATAGGAACTGTAAAGTCCTTACAGTGAGGCAATTATTTGTCTTACACATGCTACTATATCAGCACCAAAGAACCTCCTATGAAGTAATCACCACAAGACGCAAAGACAAGGTATGTCAACCCTTCCCCTGTAAATTCTCTTTTACAAGAAGATTTCCTTGTTTCCAAGGTCCTCATCTCTATAATAGCCTTAACAAAGTACTAGACTTCTACTCACTACCTAAAATGTCACTCAAAAAGAAACTAAATGATTGGCTACTAACACTTAACTACAACAATACAGAAAATTTATTGCTGACTCAATATAGTTCCCGTTAAACTATCCTATGCTCATACACATGCACGCTCACATACACACACACACACACACGCACGCACACACACACATGTACACACACACACACTACACTACTCTGCTCATACCATATATTACTTTTGTTTTCATTCTTTTTTTTCTAAATAGTTTATTTGCCCGTTTACTTATGCTGCATTTTGGACTAGTCATATTTTTTTTTTTTTTTTTTTGTAAACAACATTTACGTAACTAATTACAATTAAGAATCATCCACTAAAGGGTCGGGCCCAGCATCTTTAACACAAGTTGTCTTGACAACTTAGCAAGGGTGTTGGTGTCGCCACAATATTGTTTAATTTTCCTTAAACTGTATGTACTAACATGTATCTAATGTAAAATGTTAAACTTGATGCAAATAAATTATTATTATTATTATTAAAAGAAATCTTCTAAATATGTATTTCCGAAAAAAAAATACGAGTTCGGGGTTCCTATCTGTAGAGGGAAGGGCCCAAACACATTGTACGCCATCGAGTACTAGCTATTTCAAATGCACAAAATAAACACATTCAAATTATAACAACATACATTTATGTCAATCAAATTGACATTTACTATGAGATATGGTTACTAGAATGATAAAATTTTATAATAAATAAAATAAATAAAAACATTTATTTGACACATAAAAATACACGTTACAAGCCAATCACACTAAAAAGCACACAAGTGTATTTCCACAAATCTGATCCTAACCCCCCAAACTAGGCCTGGACCAGTATTTTAGGGGTCAGCGTTCAGCCCTGAATTCCATTAGTAATCTTACAGCTTTGAGAGTGTCCCTACAAAGTTGACAGCCAAGGTTATTGCCATTTGGTAACACATATAGGTAAAAAATTATAATATAGGAACTACGATACAATTAAAATTATAGTAAAAATAAAATAAGGTTATATAATTCTAAAGGGTTAAGTGTATGTCTGAGTGTGAAAGTGTGTGAGTTGATAAGTGTTTGTGTGTAAGTGTGCATGTGGTGGAAGTGTGTTGTTTGTGCAAATGGGAGTGAGTGAGTGTCTGGTTTGGTTCGCACCTTTGAATGTGTGTAAAAGAAAACGGGAAAAAGTAAGAATGGATGACAGTGTGTTTGGATTTAGATCATATTATATTATGGATGTGAATAGACTTTCAGTCTCCTAATAGTCCATCTTTTGGAGCCAGTCTGCTTCTTTCTTCTTCATTTCCTGCCGACACATTTTACCTATGTTTAGCTTTTTGTTTGCGAGATTGTACAGTTTGCTGCTTAAGCTATTAAACTGATGTTTGGCAAATGAGGTCCGGCAGGGTATAGTAAAGCATACAGAGGATTTGCTACGCTTATTAGGGTCGGGTAAGGGAACACTGCCATGTCTTCTATGGGTGGATTTGAGCACATAGAGCTGGCGGACAGTTAGAACTTTAAGCTCAGAGAATAATGTTGAGGTGGGGAACCTGTACGGTTTTTTGGTCATTACCTTGAGTAAAGCTCTCTGTGTTCGCTGCAACCCGATCAGGTAGATCTTGGCTGCACCTCCCCACACGGTTATGCTGTATTGGATAATGGACTGATACTGGGCTGGACTGGGCTAGGTAGACTAGTTTTAAATTTTCCAGTGTTGCAGAATCCCTAAGGGTCCTGAAAACATTTATAAGCCGCTTAGTTCTCGCAATGATCGAGCCAATCTGCCTGTCCCACCTCAGTCCAACATCCATCAGCACGCCTAGATATTTTGCCGATTCTACACGAGAGACAACCTGGCAGGTACATTTGTTTCGGGTTTCGCAAGTATGTGCTATTATGGAATACTCAGGCAAGGGCTTAGTGTTGGGTCACAAAGAAAAGGGTAAGAAATGTGTTTAGTTCAGGTTTAGTGTAAGGAGATTTAGTCTTAGCCAGGTCATTATTTTTGAGAGGGAAGGTTCGGCTCTTTCTTTGACCGCCTGCCAATTCAGTCCCCATACAAATACTGCAGTATCATCTGCATATGTAAAAATTTTGGTGTGTTGAAGTGACATTGTGCAGAGGTCATTTATATAAACCAAAAACAACAGGGGGCCCAAAATACTCCCTTGTGGGACCCCAAAGATGATTGTGCGCTCCTCGCTAAGACAATCGCCTATTTTGACATATTTCTTACGCCGGGAAAGATAATCTTTAAATATGTTCAAAGCAGTGCCTCGTACTCCTATTCGTTCCAACTTTGATATGAGGATAGGAACAGAAACTGTGTCAAACGCCTTGGAGAGATCTAGATATATACATAGGCATATATTCCTTCTGTCTAGGTTTTCCACTACTTGCTCTGTCAAATCCAACACTGCGTCCTCTGTAGAGACTCCTGATCTAAATCCGTACTGGTTGTCGGCTAAGATTTTAAAGCGATTCATAAAATTTTTGAGGGATTTGTAGAGAATTTTTTCCAAGATTTTCGATAAAGCTGACAACACCGAAATGGGCCTATAATTATTAACGCAGTCTCTGTCTCCACCTTTGTGAATTGGGTATACAATAGCCTTTTTTAAAGCATCAGGGAATACCCCAGTGCTTATTGCACGATTACAGATGTGCGTTATAGGTGGAATCAATACACGTCGGCACTCTTTGAGGAGGGAGGATGGAATTCCATCCCATCCAGTAGCACAATCTGGCCGCAGCTGTAGGATAGTGGATTCGATATCCGCTTCATCTACTTCTAGAATAACGAGCGAGTTGGATGGTTTGTTTTTGGGACTGTCTGAGGCAGGCGGCTGATGGGAGACAGAGTCATTTGTAGATGAGGATTGGGACAGAAGGATTTTATTGGCTAGGTTTTTCCCGACGTCAGTGAAAAAGTTACAGACAAGGTCAATAGACGATTTTGGGCTATCTAAAATTTGGAGTAGTACCAAAGTATTGTTTTTGACTTTTTGAGCCTTAGTTATCTCTTTGATAGCTTTCCATAGGGCTTTAGGGTCGTTGCCTGCTTGGTCCAGTTGACTTTTCTCATATGCGATTTTTAGTTTCCGTAGGAGTTGATTTGTAAAGTTCCTGTACCGCGTATATGTTACTTTAAGTGTCATGTTATCCGGAGATTTTTTTGCTTTAATATGTCACCTATCCCGATTTTTAATACAGCGCAGGAGCCTTTTTTGCTTATTAAGCACTACAACAGTTTGCGTGTGTTTATTAATAATTGATGAGATTGTTGAAATTAAGTAGTTGGTAGCCGTGTCAGCGTCATCCATTCCTAATAGAGGTTTGAAGTTTATGCTTTCTATTTCGAGTTTTATTGACGGATAATCAATACGAGTTTTGGTGTTATTGTACTGACGTTTAGGACACAAATTTTCTAAGACCAATACAACAGGCATGTGATCAGTAATATTTGATTCTAGTACTAGTGTTGTAGAAGGCAGTTTAGATTTTAGTAGAATGTGGTCCAGACATGTTTTGATTCTGGTAGGAAGTGTGTGTGTAGGGAAAAAGCCGTGCGATGCATTAAAGGTAAGGTATTCCTCTGAATTGGGGTCTTTATTCATGCTGCAGATGTCGATGTTGATATTGCCAACAAGGACGTGCGTACTAGTTTTTAGACCAGTGTAGACGGTATTTAAACTGTCTAAGAAATTATCGTAGTTACTTCTAGTCTTAAGTGAAGGAGGGCGATAAATAGCAACTATTTCTAAGTTCTTTCCTATTTGACAAACCATGCAATTTGCGTCTTTAAAAGCTGGTTCATAAGCTAGACAGTTTATTTTTTTAGCAGCTTTGTATTCTCGTGGAACTGCAGCCTCAGTATAAAGCTGTGTCTGTTCGACTACTGACCACAGAAAGTACTGAATGGATTTTTATATTTCTTTCATCATCAGATTAAGTGTTTTTCAAAGGAGATTGAGGTGTACATTTTAAAATAACAACTGTCAAGGGCAGGGTAGATAAGGTTTTAATTATCCTTGTACGTATAACGTCAGTTTCAGCCATTTCTTTGTGAATAAAATAATTAAAATGAACGAATAATTTAAATTTGTTAGACCGTTAGTGAAGATGTGGCAAATACATTTATAAACAATCATCCTGTATAAACTAATATAACTTATCCCGGAATAAGTTTCGAGTTTTATAGATCTAAAGCATTCGGTATTTTAAATAACTATGTCGCTTTTGTGAATGATTCGTCATATTATCTGAGACGGTATCAGAAGTATATAGAAAGCAATAAACATGCTTTAAACGCACAGTCATCCCAAGCTGAACGTTATTCGTAAAACAAGTTGTAGTGAAACACACGCAGGTTGGTTAAACACTGGTTTATTTACGAACACCCTCACATATAATTATAATCTTATGCTGACCTACCGTCAACTACTTAATATAAATATACTACATCTCTTCCCTTCTAAGAAAACAAAGCAAGATTATATTATTAAAATAATTAATACAGAACTAACTATAGCTAACATGTTGTTTACCGAACGTACTAACTTCTTACTACTAACTAACACTAATACTACTTACTAATTACATTTATACTTATTTACTATATTTATTTCTAATTTATTTTTACTTTTGTTATCCTTCCTATTCACGACCTAAGAAAAGATTGGTCAGCATTCGTACAGTTCTTTCCTTAGACCTCTCAATAGGAACCGTTAATGGCGACGGTGTAGACGAATGATCGCGGATATCACCTGGACTTTCATATTCGCCACTCTCGTCGAGCAGTACCGACTGATTGTTGCTAGCTGGACTTGTCTGCGCTTGGGTTGGGACTTTAGCCCGCGCGCTATGTCTACGTCTACGGACAGCTGTCGCCGTCACCACACTTGGTGTCTTGCCACTACCTACTACACTGCCTGTTGGTTGTTTCGTTGACTGCCCTACTCTTTCTGTTGACCCTGCCGTACGCCTAACCAACTGACTTCGAGTGCGTCGATTCCGGCTACCGCGTTCGTCTTCTACAATATACGAGCGAGGTTGTGTAGTACGTGCCACTATTGTAACCAGTTTCCTGTCGCCGTTACTGGTCAAAGTTGCCTTATCACCGGATGATAGGCTTTTTAGTGGTTTCGCTGATTTGTCGTAATTTATTTTAATTTGTTTTCGGTTTGTCATTAGTCTTTTAAAGTTCTGGTCGTTATCTACCTTCTCCGTTAGCAACTTAGCACTAATAGGTAACCTTGTTTTTAGACGTCTACCCATTAACATCTGTGCGGGTGAGTCTATGTTATGGCGTGGTGTTGCCCTAAAATTTAACAGTGCCAAGTTAATATCCTGTCCCGAATCTACACACTTCTTTAATAAATTTTTTACTGTCTGTACGGTTCTTTCGCTTTTACCATTTGACTGTGGATAATGTGGCGATGCTGTCTCATGCCGTATTTCCCAATCGCACATAAACTTTTTAAACTCCTTTGAGCTATATGCCGGTCCATTATCACTTACCAGCTCCGCTGGTATTCCGTGCCGCGAGAATTGTTCTTTCATAAATGTAATTACTTGTCTAGAGCTGACACTCGACAATTGTCCGACCTCAACATAGTTAGAAAAGTAATCTACTAAAACAATGTAATTTTTTTTTTTATATTCGAATGTATCTGAGGCTAGCTTGTGCCAGGGCAGTGCCGGCACACTGTGCTGCAGCAGTGGCTGGCGGCGAGGGCGGGGCGCGTGTAGCGCGCATGCTGCGCACAATCGCACCACTCGCTCCACGTCCTCGCACATTCCTGGCCAAAACATTACTTCGCGCGCGCGCCGCTTGCATCTCTCTATACCTAAATGTCCTTCATGGACTCGTGACAGCATGTTTTCTCTTAAAGCACGCGGAATAAACACACACTCTTCTTTGAAAACTATACCGTCAACGAAATGCAGTTGCTCGCGATATGGCCAGAAAACATTTACACTCTCGTTCACGTCACGCCTATTTTTAGGCCATCCGTTCGTAATATACCTAATTAGCCATCTGCTGTCACTTGCTAATTCTGTTTCTTTTTTAATCGCTTCCATATTTGATTGGCTGAAAGGCACATTCTCTAACATAAAGCAAGTTTGTACTTCAACTTCTTCTGACACTCGGTCATGCATAATTTCCTTTAAAGGAGCCCGCGATAGCGTGTCCGCTATATACATATATTTGCCAGGCGTGTATACCACCTTAAAATCGTATCCTTGCACTCTCATCATCATTCGCTGTAACCGTGCTGGAACCGAAACTAATGGCTTGTTAAATAAAGATTCTAGTGCCTTATGGTCAGTATGCACGGTGATATCAGACCTGCCATAAATATACTGCCTGAACCGCTCGACCCCAAACACAATAGCCAGCATTTCTTTTTCTATATGTGCATACCTGGTCTGGGTGTCGGAGAGCGTGAGCGAGGCAAACTCCACCGGGCGGCCGCTCTGCAGCAGCACGGCGCCCAGTGCGACACTGGATGCGTCCACCGACAACACTATCGGCTCACTGTCGCTATACAGCGCCAGCACCGGTGCGCTGCTGAGCTTTGCTTTTAGCCTATCTACTGCCTCTGAATGTTGGGATTCCCATGACCACTCCGATTCCTTTTTTAACAACAACCTAAGTACATTCACACTCTCTGAGTAGTTTTGTATAAATTTAGCTAAATAATTGACCATTCCCAAAAATCTCTCCAGAGCCTTCCTATCGGTCGGATACGGCATCTCCCTTATTGCTTTGACTTTTGTGTCGTCTGCCCGCATTCCATTTGCATCAAACTTGTGACCTAAGTATGTAATATCCGATACACCAAATTTACATTTTTCTCGATTAAATTTTACACCGATATCCTTTGCACGTTGCATGAGGCACTTCAATCTACGGTCGTGCTCATCTTCAGTGCGCCCCCATACTATTACGTCATCAATAAAAGATTCTACTCCTTCTAAATCTTCTAAATGCTGCCTAAGCTTCGCATGAAATACCTCTGGCGCACAGTTTATACCGTAAGGTAAACGTAGGAATTGGTACCGACCGAACGGTGTGCTGAATGTACAAAGGTCGGCACTCGCGTCATCTAGCTGAACCATCCAAAACCCGCAGCGAGCGTCCAGCACGCTAAAAACCGTAGCTCCGCGCAGGCGCGCTGCCAGCTCTGGCACTGTCAGCAATGAGTACTGCGCACGTCGCACCGCGCGATTAAGAGGTCGTGGATCTAAACAAACACGAATGCTGCCATCTTTTTTCGCAACTAAAACAATAGCATTAACCCAAGAGGTTGGATGTGTAACCTTTCTAACTACGCCCAACTGTTCCATTCTATGTATCTCATCCAACAATTTATCCTTAAGTCCTAAAGGAGTTTTCCTGGTTGGGCATACAACTGGCTGTACATTTTTATCCACTACGATACTATATTTACCTGGTAATTTCCCCAGTCCTTGAAACAATTCGTAATAGTGATCAATATTAATTGCATCTATTTGACTTACTAATCCTAATGCAATGCAACCCTCCAAACCGAGTACATTCTGACAGTTTAAATCAGCAACAACAAATGACAACACGTAACGTGTTTTATTAAATACAAACGGCACATTACCAATGCCTATAATTGGCAATTGATTACCTGTAAAGGAATGTACACGTTTTGTGAATGGCTTAAGGTCTGTTATTAATAATCCTAAGTTTAAATAGGTTACTTTAGAGATAACATTAATCATTGATCCTGTATCTATTTTTAGATAAATGTTTATACCTTGGCATTTTACAACTTCTATCCATTCCATTGACGACTTACATTGTTGTTTGTCCTCTTCTAGTGTATTAACAAAAAACAATTCGTCCCCGCTATCATCACTATTTACAGTTTCTACACTGAGATTTAACACTTTGCGTATTGCTTTCTTTTGCTCACACACTCGCGAGAAGTGACCTTTCTTTTCACAAACATAACACTTGGCGTTCCGCGCCGGACAGCGCTCACCGCCGTGACACCACCCGCTACCGCACAGCTCGCAGGTGCTGCGCTGCGTGCGCGCCGGCCGCGGCCCGGCGGCGCCGCGCCGTCCTCTAGCGCGCCGTCCGCCTCGTGCACTGCTACCGGTTTGAACTGCATTCACTTGCACACCCGTTGATACGCCATCGATGCATTGACTTTCCTTTTTGGACATCTCTGCCGCCTGGCAGATTTGTATCGCCTTTGATAATGATAGATCATCTGTGCGAAGAAGTCGATCCCTCACAGTGTTGTTGACAATGCCACACACGATCCTATCTCGCAACAAGCTCTCGTGCAATTCACTGAACTCGCACTGCTGACTCAGTACCCTCAATGATGTTACGTATTGGTCTATGTTTTCGCCGTCTTCTTGATTGCGTGTAAAAAATTTAAACCGCCGTACAGTGATATTTGGTTTTGTGCCGAAATACTTGTCAAACTTTTTCAATAAACAATATATGTCGTCTTCACTTTCACCTTCATCGAACGTGAACGTTGTATATGCCTCATAACCAGCTGATCCAATGAGGTTAACCAACAAACTAGCCTGGACTTCCTTAGGCTCTTTGCTCACTCCAGATGCTTTAAGAAAAACTTCAAACAACTTGCGCCATTTGTGCCACGCGTCGGATCGCGCGGCCGGTCCGCCGTCGAGCGATAATTCCACTGGAGGACGTGCGTGTTCCATTATTATTTATGCACTTTTCTCTTACTATGTATCACGGCACTAAGAAATAATAGGTTCAAGTCCGTTTTAACTGTTTTATATGTTAAAAAGGCACACCGCCGTCACCATGTAGTGAAACACACGCAGGTTGGTTAAACACTGGTTTATTTACGAACACCCTCACATATAATTATAATCTTATGCTGACCTACCGTCAACTACTTAATATAAATATACTACACAAGTGTATTGAGGAGCGAGATTATTTCAGAATCAGCTAGTTAAATTGAATAAGACGGTATGTCAGACAATATTTCGTAGAATCTACGAAGAGTACGAGTTGTACTTGATAGTTTCATCAATTTTATCACAGATTTAGAAACTGCTAGGTATAGGCGTCTCCTTTCTTCTGCCATAAATTTCCTGTTCCGTGGGTCGATACGAAACTTAACACGTAGTTTGTAATAATAAATAGCCAAATGTATCTGAAAATCCATAAAATTATTGGACTCAAAATATTAGTTGAGAAATCAGCTTTTTACTTTTACAACGGGTGTCGTAACCGAGACAGGGCTAAGATCTGTCGTGAAGAATTAGACTCGTTCCTCACAGATTGTCCAGAGAAGACAAAATAATAAGGAAAATAGAAAAAAACAGCAAGGTAAAAACGACTGGGCCTTCGCTCGAGCGCTTTGTGACGCAACCTAACCGAAGCAATAAAATAAATAGTTTTATACCTATTGTCAATAAATAAACCCTTACATTATTATGTGTACCAAAAACAATACAGATGTAGCTTGTTTAAAGTTTGCTTAGAAACTGAGAGCTTTACGTGATGCCCGCACACTAGCAACTTTCATGTGTGGAGTTTTAAGAGTGCAGAATAACGAATTGAATATGTGTCCTGCTCACAAATGCGTGTACGGTGGTGATTAGAATGAGACAAACACAGTTTATCGATACCGTTTCATCAATTAGAAAAGGTTGTTTTACTCACCACTACTGTACAGATTGCAATAGGTTCTGCCGGACTGTACATTTTCTGTGTTTTATGGTATCCTAGTACAACGAAGTCTGTTGAGAAAATCGTACACCTCCTGCGATGCCGATACATTGTACGAGCATAAGATCCACGTTCTTTGAATGATGGACAATTTAATGTACCAGTGATGCGATTTAATATTTTTAAAGAGAATTTTACACACTTTTAGCTTCTAAGTCAATTTAGCTTTTTAGCTAAATTGACTTTGCTTAATATTTATAAAAAATTATTCCTTGGCCGTAACCTCTTTAAGAGAATCTGAGTCAGTGAGTCAGATGTTGAGTTCCCCGTTAATATGTAGTCCTGGTAGATCTGTCTGCTGTCTTTCGAGCCTATCTGCCTTCGCACATGACATGCGCAGTTACGACTACAGGCTGGGGTGAGACGGGTTATTGGCATACAGATGACCTAGACCTAGACACTGTGCTATAAACGCCAGGAGCCGACGACAGACGCGCGAACTTTCTAAAAATTGCGTCTGTTGCTTATAATGCACCTATCTTGTTATTTTTGCAATTCTGAATGGAGGTGTATCATTTCTTTTTGCTAACGGCCGACGACACTAAGGCGAAGCGTGTATAATAATATGTTGTGGTAAAGCTTTACGACTATAAAACAACGTAAATGCCGATTTCGTCAGCGTCTTGCGTTAAAGATAATGTGCAGAGCATTTTAGTTCCTGGAGTTCTTTCCAAATCAATAACTTGTCACCACTTAAAGCATCGGTACGCTACCTGAACCATAACTTGTTTATGGAGAAGATTTGCTAAAAGCTAATTAACTCGATAGTATAGGTACCGTAGCGTCATCATTTTGTGTAACCAGATTCCACAGAATACCAGTTTTTTACTTGGAGAGTCGGTTTAACTGATCTCCACAATAATCCAGTAAGTGGGTAACATAATATCCCGATGCCCTTTTGTGAGTCTGGTAGTATTGTAAACGGCAGGATTAACATCTTCTTCACGATTCTTTTCTCCTAGTACTTATTATTCACTAAAAAGACGATTTCAGCGGCACCAACATCTCCATCTTGATTCTGTTCTCCTAGTACTTTCTGTTCAAATTCAAAATTGATTTCTCTCGTAACAAACCTTAGTGTGCCAGAGAGAGACAAAAAATAGCAACAACAACAAATGGTTTCCTTGTAACTTTGGGAGCTGACTGTACTGTACAAAAAACAGTTGAAATTTGAGGTGGACAAAATGGGATTCAATGTCAGAAGATTAAAATAGTTACGAGTTGGCACACTTTTTCTCTTGTTTCGCACGTCTTTTATTTAGTTGTCGAAATGGGAAAGTTACGAGATGGGCCGGAGCCATCATTTCTTTTACTAACGGCCGACGACACTAAGGCGAAGCGTGTATGATGATATGTTGTTGTTGAGCTTTACGATTTTAAAACAACGTAGATGCAGATTTCGTCAGCGTCTTGTGTTAAAGAAAATGTGCAGAGCATTCTAGTTCCTGGAGTTCTTTCCATAACAATAACTTGTCACCACTTAAAGCATCGGTACGATACATATTTTCTTAAAAAGGTTAAAATCAGTTGTTAGTTTGTGTTAATCAGTGCTCTTTTTAATAACAATAGTGTTACCATAATCGATAGTGTTGAATTCAAACACCAGAACATCAGAAATGTGAGGCTGCATTTCTGCCGCAATTCTCGTATGTTTATCTAAACTATCTATACTAATATTGTAAAGAGGAAAGATTTGATTTTATGTTTGTTTGTGACGATTTAACTCAAGAACTACTCACACAGTTATCCTTCAACACGAAAACATCAAAATACAGCCAAAGAAACCCTATACAAATACAGACGCGCCCAGCGCATCTTCTTTCAACTTATTTAGCTAAACTTAAGCAGTACTTACGTCACTAACAACACAAAAGTATTATGTTAACGATATAAACTAGTCTTTCACACAATAGTAAATGTCGACCTACCTACATTAAGAAAACAAAACTGTTAACTACTGGACTACACGTTACTCTAGCTATGTATTTATTCGCTAAGGGAACAATGTATGTTCATTTAAATAAATAAAGAATCTTCGAACCCAACTACTCAACCGATTTTATATTCTTTCAATATTAGAAAGCTACATCTTTACCGAGTAACACAGCTTGTAAATTATATTGATATCATGCAAATTAGCCGAACTATCACAATTTTCGCGGATGAAGTCGCGGGCGAAGAACTAGTATATAATAATATTACTGAAGTAGTATTATAACGATAACTTAACGCCCGTGATACCTAAAGGGTTAGGTACCTCTACCTAACCCTTTAGGTATACCAAATAGTCACCTACAATTCACCAGATATGTTTACGTCCCATGTAATAAGGGGCGAGTCTATTGCCATCAGCCGGGCACAAACCCAGACCCCGTGACTGCTACTACGGAATTCTGCCCGACCTGGGAATCCAACTCAGGACTTCATGCTCATCACTCGCGCTTGGAACCATTAGACCATCGAGGCTGTCAACATAGCATAAATAAATAAAATTTATATTCCCGGCATAAAAAGAAGCATGAAGTAAGAATTACCTACGTAGGTATGTTGCTCATTAAAATGAGTCATGACCACTTGTCACACACCACATGTCATTAGCCTCCCTTCCTATGCAATATGGTATCCTATTACCATGGCAACACCCTTGGACCATTATTCAAAGGTACAAATTAGCCACATTGTCGATGAAGGTACTAATTACGTAATTACAATACTGCTAATAAATGTCTATATATCCGGCAATTTGAACATACCCTAAGTATAGGGTAGTGACAGGTATCCCCATTAGGAAGTTACAAAGTAGGGCCGCGAAGGCGTCAATTTTAAATGCCATAGCGGACGGTTTGGAAATTGCAGCTGTGTTAATTGTTTTTAATTTTTAACAAAGTTTTTAGGGCGTAAGTAGTATTATTGAAATAGATATTGGACTTCCGTAGAATACCAGATGTATTTCGCCACGTGAAAGAGTTTAGAATTCTCATGAGCACTAATCATTTTAAAAAGTTAAACCTCTTAAGGTGTATTGCGTATTATCTGGTGCATTATGGTAATTGTTATCCAAAAAGAATTGAACAAATAGAATCTAATCTCGATACCCAATAATAGCCTCATGGATCGAACAGGTTTTTTTTGTAACATATTGTATAAACAACTTTAACTACGGAATCGTGAGCCATTTCATCCTATTGCCATTTCCTTTCGGTTTTGTTATCAAATTCATGGATAGGGATAGTGGCATAAATTTATATCGTTGAGGTCGTTATCATAAGAACTGACCTAGCCATTTTACCTGTGCTACAAAAATAGTCAAAGCTTTATGCAGTTTGGTCTGAAGTGTGTCACTTTTAATGTATGTGTTCCTGGTAGCGTGAGAAAGTTAAAAGGCATTGAATCGTTCCAAAGATGATGAGCTTCTTGGACTACAATCGAACAATTTATGTTTTAACAGTTGTTCCATGAATCTAAAATTGTTTTTAGGGTTTCGTAATGTTTTATAAATGATACATTTTTTATAACACAAAAGTTTGCTCTTCTTCTAATTTGTAAATCGTTGACTCTATGAAAATCGACTCATAAGGAGTAAGTAATCTTCAAAAACATTGAACTTGTTGCTATTTGTCTACTAAAGAAATAACCTTCGTCAATGGGGCTTCTGTGAAACAATAATAGAATTTACAAACGCACAGTGTGATAAATACCTAACTAACCTGCTTAGTTTGGCATGTGGACAAATACAGTTGTAGTTATGGGAACAGTATTAAAAATAATGGTTGTAAAAAGACCCTTACGAAGCCGAAACGCAAATGATCCCCATAATTCATATTTTTTTTTTTGTTTTGAACCGTACCTTAATTCTACCCACAAAACGTTAAAATTGTTAGAAATGTTTTATATTCTAAAACTTTATTTTAAAAACCTCTATGACCTTTTAGTATTCAATGCATCTATCAGCACTATGTTTAAGTGCGTTACATTGAGTTCCACTCTAAGCCGTGATTTTTACCACAAAAAAGGCGTTTCTCTTATTTACAAGACCATAAGGATAAATTCATTCACTTGAAACTACTGAACTTGCTGTCACACATCTTCATCATTTTGTGTTTTGGGTAAACTAACTTTATAAATAATAGCAACCGGATGCCAGCCACACAAATACATTGCATAGTAGGTAGCTAACCGTAGAAGATGCATGACAGGAAGATACAGCCTCGCATTCCTGATATTCTGGTATTGAAACTGAACGCTATCGATCTTGGCCTCATGCCTTAAATCTGAGCAACGTTTAAGTTATAGATCAAGTCAATTTCAGAAATGTTGAGTAACAACGCCCTCCTGAAAAAGCTACCTCTTACATCTGATTAAAGTATTTCATGCCATATTCTCAAGATATTTAAAAACTTGTTCTGATGGTTTCAGTGGCGACAAATCATCGATTTGGAAAGAGCTACAGGAACTGAAGCGCTTCAGTTTCTACTTCATGCAAGACGCGGACGAATTCAGCCAGCTGCTGTGGTAAGTTTTGTTTTTATGTGTAGAATAGGACGATATATTGCCTTTCACGCCGCGCCTTAACATTGTGGGGGGCACCTTTTGATCTGAACACACAAATCAAATAATTAAATACATATATAAATTGGAACTTCGCAACCCGTTTTTAATGAAACATAATTGTTGTATAGCTCACTTACAAGATAAGACAATACAAACTGCATCACGTCAGCCATTGAAACCAAAGTAGCGTGTCATGTGCTCGGAGATAGTATTGATCCATTCAGAACGTAAAATATTCATTGTAGTACTAGGCTCTCATAAAGTACAGGCTGTCACTTCGCGGAATGTATGGTTAGTGCTGCCATGAATTCACAAACATTTGTTGGCATAAGGGCAGATTTGCTTCACGCCAGATTCGCGTTAGGACAGATTCGCTTAAAGACAGAAGTAGAGTCGGATAAAAAGTAATTTTATTCATTAATACGAAACATCAGAGAAAACAAAAAAAAACCTTACAGACATCGTTACTAACCAAAACTAAATTCACTGTACAAATTTTTAATCCTAAGTTTTATCCGTATTAACCTTGAATCCTAAATTTTGAAAACTTTCTTTGTCCTTGTGTCCATTGTTGACATTTTTTAAAATCCTTTTATCATTTTTATGGTTCCGTAAATCCGGTTTCATAAATCTAAACTAGAGCATCTACTGGTAGCGCAAAATGCTTACGTGACATAATCATACCTACTACGGTACTACCTTATAGTAGCAGGTTACGCAATTGTATTTATATACGCTGATGAACATTGCACTTAATTCCTAATATTTACCTTGGTCCATCTGGAAGCCCCTGAACCGACTCCGGAACCAAGTATGAGAAAAACGAGGGTTCCCAATTTGACGTATAATTTTTTTATGTGTGGTCTTCGTCGTTTATGAACCGATGATGATTCTTTTTTTTATTTGAAAGAGTATGCTCCTGTAGTCCATTTAAATTTGGTGAAGATCTGATATTGATCTTCAGAGATATACAATGGAACTCTTCAAAAATAGACGGCAAATCTGCAGTGATTGCTGCAATCGCTTAGATATTTATTGTTTATAAACAATAAATATCCAAGCAGTCTTTGATTTATACAACATCATGACGTATCATCACGCCAGTATGCTCGGGGGGGGTAGGTAGGTAGGATGTGTACAATACACCCAGATTTCGACAGTTAGGAATATTAAGTTCCAATTATTCTATTGCATTGTATAGATTCCAGTTTTTAGTATTATATAATTGCATAGCACATGTGTGAGTACTTTGTACTGTTCAGCCACCACTTACATTTAGTTATCTTTCATTGACTTGAATATGCCTTTGTGGCTGAGAGAATGTCATGCTCACTCAAATGTCTCACTGATGGTGGCGGGTGTGTCGGGTCATTTAGTTCCCTTCGATATGGTTGAGTTGAATGGCGCCAGTACATGCGTCATGTTCGTGAACGGGCGCTGTCACTTGAGGCTGGTCATCTCTTAACTGCCACGGTTTCTTTAACTCTGGACGCTCTTAATGTGCACGTCTTTCTACATTGTTCTCACATATATGTATAATCTCAAAATGAATGATCTAACCAAGATTTTGTAACAACTTTTGATTTAAAAGAGTTTCTTGCCCGTTCTTCTCCATAGAGATCTTCGCTAGGGAATGGGCAACTACAGTACTTTCTCAAGTTATTATGCCTTGTGACTGGGACTGTAGCTTTGTTTTTTTTTGTATTTTTGACATTCAAAAGTGCTGTAATGGTCTAATTGAAATAAATGCTTTGAGTTGAGTTTTTTGCCTATTACCATGACATGTATTGTTAACAATACAAATATTTGTTTGGGAATAACTAAAAATGAAAAAAAAAAAAAAAAACTTGACAAAAAAATCCGACTTAAAAACAAAACAGAAAAAGTGAAAATTACTTTAGCTTCAGGTGTCGGTGACCTTTATTTGATTGATTTCGTTTATTTGTCACCGACTTCTGAAGCTTGTGAGCTAAGCTTATAATGAGGCCACTTCGACGGAACAACAGCATATAGGTGTGAACTTATGTCGCAAACTAACTTCCACCTCTTGTCTTGCCTGGTGAGCCCCATAACGTGCAGCCACAGTGATTTCTGCGCTGCCACGGACGACGATGTGCCAAATACTGTTGTGCAGCGACATAAAGAAGATGAAGTATTACATTTATCTCCATCTGCCAAAATTTGTTAAAAAAAATAATTCAGAAGTTGAATAATTAGTCCTAAACAAAACGTATTTTACTATTGACTTGATCGCTTTTCATTACTCCTTATGTAGGGTCAACATCAACGTCTCTAGTGGACGAAGTGAGAAGTTAGTCTGTATAAACCTGTGACGTAGATGCCATTGACGCATTGCCGTGTGACGTTGAAATATAAGTTATTGGTTTTTTGCTTCCAAGAATTTACAAAGGGTGTAACAAGCCCCTTAACAAAGCCGAAAGGCACTTGTTCTCCTCGTCATTGCAATCATGTTTTTCTTATAGACCATACCTGGGAAACTAAAATCATAAAAGAAGCATGCCATTTATTTCAGTCTTTCACATTTTTTGTGAAACTGCTTAAGTCAATGTAAGTTAATAAATAACCCGTAGCTCGAGTAGTCATTACTGCGCATGTCACGTGCGATTGTAAGAAAGCCTAACAGTGCAGCAGACAGATCTACCAGGACTACATACCTAACAAGTAACTCGAAATCTGACACACTGGCCCACATTCTACTATAGAGGTTACGGCCACGGGCTTGATATGTTTGATGACGGTGAAATAGGTGTAGTAGTTCCAGAGAATATCCATACAAGTTTTAATAAACTCAGTCACTCGCCAAAATTCGAGTTCTATTTCATATATTATATAGTTACGATTCCTGATGCAGTGCATGTATTTCATATTACAATCATGAAGTAAAATAAAGTACACATACTAACTGAAATAGATAAAGACGGCGACATATTACGTGGTATCTTGACACAAATATGTATTACTTTACCATAAATGCCAGTTTCTTAATTGAGTAATTGAAGTTCTGAACTTATTATGTTGAAGGAAATAAAATAATATGTTATTTTACGAAAAACGAAACCGAAAAAGCTCTAGTGACTTGTTGGAATTGCACTTTTCCGTGCTCGTATCCTTTTTGTCACTCAGAACCGTAATTTGCTAGAGCGAGATACAGAGTGAATGTCGATGCACGCGGTAGCATCGACTATGCGGTAGGCAAACGTTCTATTTCTCGCTCTAGCGAATGACGCTTATGATGGATCCGGGAGGTTGAATTGTAACTCTTCAATGGCTACTAGTAAATCGCTCGAGTTTGGGTTTGTTGACTGGTGTGGTGGTATGGGGGTGGTTGACGGTTGAAATCCATCTATCAGCACTGAATCGCACTTTTCTATGCTCCTAATCTTTTCTGTCGAACTTCATGCATGTGGCTAGCTTCGTTCCAGTAATAGGTAGGTAGGTTAGGTATACATTTCCAAAATACGTGTTCAACAATATCAACATTCATAACTTGTTAAAATGAATCAAACTTTCATCACGGTATTTATGCTTGAGAAGGTAAGCCGGTAGAGACATTTAAATACATGTGCGAGTTAACACATTCAAAATTTAAACAACATCATCATCATGACTTTTAAGCAATTAGTTTATTTCTCTAGCCATCGTTTACCGATAAGCGGAGTTCACTGATTGGCCGGTCAAAGGAGGACTTACGCTCCATTGGTATTGGTTGGTTCCTTGCATTGATGGGGTTCACCATGATAACTGAACTCACCCCTAATTTTAAACACCCACCACCCACCTAACACACACACATAACCACCAACATACACACACCATCACGGAAAATTCTGTAAACTGGTTTTCGAAACGTTAAGCTAGATGTCACTATTAATAGTGACATCTAGCTTCACGTGGACAACAGTGCTAACTATAACAACAGTGGAAATGGCGAGCTCCGCCTATCAACCTCTTAATAGATTCTACTACCCTAGTACCAAAGCTCAAATCCAATGCAAATGCTCAAAATGTGGCGTGTACATGTGGCGGTTTCATTGAATCTGAACTGAGGTTACCAGGATAACATGAGATCTGAGGAGGTCAATCTAAGAACAAAAATTTAAAATAGAGCCATCTAGCTACATTTATGATTCGGCTTAATGAGCCATCTAGCTAAGTAATGATACACTACTACTACAAACAGTTACAGCCTGAAACTCTCTCAATTCTTTTTTTACTGGTTTTAAGAGTTTCTGTGAAGGATTGAAAGATGACGCTAGTCAGGAATTGCAAGCGGGAAAGGTTAAGTAGGTAATGGGTGTACGCTCTGAATAAAAGGACCTATGTGCCATCAAAACTATTGACATGTTTTCTTGAAGTAAAATTGTTATTAAATCTAAGAATGATGTGTTATGTTAGATGCTTTATCCTGTAAATTTTAAAGTAAAATCTTAAGCGTTACACTTTGACATTGAAAAAAGCGTGTTAAGGATGTTCTATTGGAGTCGTACTTTCAAGAATGCAGACAAGATTGAGATGTTAATAAATATAACGTTTGAAATCCAGACGCCAATTAAAAAAAATGCGTAGTTAATTCCGTAGTTGAACTACGAATAAAATGTACAGTAAGCATTGCTTGTGAGTAAGTATTCTGTATATTTTTATAATCACCCTTTTTGAAGGAAGTCATTATTGTGAAGATTTTTTCATAGAAATGCTGACCTGTCCCATTACAACGCAAGTGCAGTTTACCGAGAGTGCGTTAAAAAAAAGACTGACACATTATCAAACACGTCTTTGACATCAATAATCCCGAGGCATTGCGTGTCAGTGCGTCAATTAAACGTCCTCGACAGTTTTGTAGTCCGAGTATATTATATCTGTTTGTTATTCTAGAGGGAAAACTTCAGCACGAACATGCGCAGATATGACTACAGGGGTCACGGGTCATTGACCGACACTGGCCTTGACCTCTAACATTGCACTGAAACCGCCACGAGTTCAGGATATAACACAACGCACGATTAAGTGCCCCATATCGAATTAATTCTAATTTGCGTATTAAAAAGCCAATGTTTAAGAGAAAAAAAATGTATACTAAAAGAAAAATTAGTAGTAGCGGTATGTTTTCATTAAAACTTTTGGTAACAGATAACCAAAAGTCTTCCATACCCTGAGACTTAAGGTTAAAGTACCTTAAATCTCAGGGTTATGGAAGACTTATCGTCGATGCCAGTATTTCGGACGATACTATCACGGCGCACTCGCATTACCTAACAATAGCATCTTAAACTAAGCCTTAAGGTGCCGACGCATCGCATTATGTAGCTATTTGCCAGTCAATTACGTTTATTTTAAGTTTTATTCATTGTTAGGGTTCCGTACCTCAAAAGGAAAAAGCGGAATCCTTATAAGATCACTTTCTTGTCGTCTGTCCGTCTGTCACCACCGATTTTGTACAATAAATATATAGTTTAATAACAAAAAAAAAGCGATTTTAGTACTACAAACTTATTATTTGCGGTTGGAGCAATAGCCGTTTCTAGGGATCGGACAGGGTAGTTTAGTTTGTCTTTTAAAAAGTTTGTACGGAATCCTCGGTGCGCGAGTCCGACTCGCTCTTGGCCGGTTTTTTTTAATCAAATTTAATTTCTACTTAAAATTATGGTTATTCTGGTCATTATTTCAGCCGAAAGACGTCCACTGCTGGACATGAGCCTCGGCCAAGTCATCGCCACATTGATCGGTCCCGTGCGACTTGCATCCAGCGGATCCCCGCAACCTTTACCAGGTCATCGGTCCACCTAATGGGAGGCCTTCCACTCTAGAACTTTTCGGCCCCATGGGCCATCCGTTCTGCGAGCAATGTTCCCTGCACTCTGCCACTTAAGTTTGGCAATTCTTCGGGCTACGTCGAGAATTCAGTCATCAAGTATTGTACTGAGGTCCTCCATGGTCAGCCATGCCACTCATCAGTTATTCTGGTATTTTAACGTTATTCAGAGCTATTAAAAATCCCGATCAAAACCATAAAATTACAAAGAAAAGTGGTTTTATGGTTTTGAACGAGATTCTAAACTAAGCCACTATTTAAGAGACGTTTTTATTAATATTTCATTTCGATTGCTTATGTATAATAATCGGTAAGCTAGTTTTATGCTGCATTCCCGCCAAATGGCTTTCGAGTAAAGTCGTGAAAATCGACATCTTAATAGCTCATAAACTATCAGTACGCTGCACGCTGTCTAGTATTATTAACTACAATTTCAACAGCTCTCTGACTAATTGTAACCTCGATAGTTCAGGCGTTTCCCAATGCACACTAGCGCCAGCTTACTTGTGTGCGAAAATGCAGACAGTCATAACAGCTAACGCCATCTCTTGGGTATGTTGAATTGGGTTCATGTTGAAAATGAACCTCGCTCGTATGGAAGCCTAGTACAACTTGCGCAATGTGTATTGCTAGTCCAGTAGTCACAGACCCCTATTTTTATTTCCCAACCAATCGTTGCGGCAGTCAACGCAACTGCTACTTCTGCTTCCTTTTTGTTATTGAGACTAGATTTTATTTTGTGGTTTTAGCTTTTAATATGAAAGGGAATCTTTTAATATGAATTAAAAAAAATATATAAACTATAAATTTAATCTATAAAAGTGACAAAAAGATTTATAGCTACAATGAACTGACAATAGCTAAGAACCATAATGGTGACCCAAATAGTACAAAAAAGGGTTATAATTTAACTGTGTGCAAAATTTGCTCCGAATCCGTCTAGTTGTTTTTGCGTGACTGAATCAGAATCGTCTTAACGATATTTTAAACGAGTTGAGCGCTTAATAATTAATAGTCTAGGGTAGATGACTAGTATAGATATAGTATATGTATAAATTACCCAACTGAATTCAGAAAGCTTATTTTTACACCTAGCTACTGGACCTAGCTAGCTGGGTGTAAAAACTTCACATTACGAACCGTTGCTTTAGGCCTGAATTACTTCTTCGCTGACGTCGGTCGCGTACGTCAGTCGCACGTACGAGTATACATTGTATTCTACACAGCAACATACTGCGACGCTGACGTCAGCGGCGCGTATGTTGCTATTGTTTTTCTCGCTAACGTACGCGACCTCAGCGTAGCAAGAATTCAGGCCTTAGTGTCGTAAAATAATATCGTCCTCGAACGTTCAAGTTCAACGTCAAAAGTTCAACAGCCTATTGATTTTCTGGTTGTACCTCCGGCGGACCTTGACACACATATAAGAAAATTAAGGCGTAGCTTCCTCAGCATGCCGTCTCTTTCTACACGCATCAAAATATGAGTGCTGCTGTTTTAGCAAGTTCAAACTTGTACATTATAGCTTATACAAATTTCAATCATAATGTTACTGCAATATTTAACCCCCGTTTTACAGTACTGCAAAGATGTTTTAGCGCCCGAGTAACGTCTTCAGGGAGCCGCTATTGGTTGACATTTTGTGAAACTGTTGAATGAAAATACAGAGTGGCGGCGTCAGTTCCGATTTTGGCCACGCGTCACGTATTTTTTATGAAGTTTGTTTGCCTCTTGTCTGTAATCTGGGTTCCTGGTCCTATGAAAGCAGTTTCGTAAAAAAACACATAGTTAACGAGCTACTGAGTAGAGTAGGGAATAGTCTGTTAGTTGTGGGGCCACGGTTGGCATTTTCTGTCTCTTGAATATTTTGGTTTTCTTATTGTTGCTGTGAATTTGGGAAATATCTCAGGCATTTCGTTGTATTTCTCACAAATTCCCGATATCAAAGGTTTTTGGCTCATCTTCAAATTATAAAAAATGATTTTTAATTTTTACAAATTGTTTGCACAGCTTTGTAAAGTACTGACTAGAATTAAATCGTTTACCAACACTGTTTTCTATCATCATGGTATATAAGATTAAACTATGTTGTAAATTTATAACCGACGAAAGAAAAGGAGGTTTTTTCCATCAAAGATGTGACGATGTTGCTTTTGTTTGCCAGACACATTATCCTGTTCGACGAAATCTCTATTTTTTCAATTCACTTTGCATCTTTATTGTATTGTGTATACATTTTGAGAGTATCGTTTTACAAAATTCTTCTGCGCTATATTTACTGGGTTTTATCATTCATGGTACAGTTGTTTCGTAAGCTTCTACATATTTAACCTTTGCTCATTTTCATGAAAATATTATCCTGTTTTGTCCATTTCTATTGCTGATTTCTTCTTATCTTTGTATTCGACCAGTTAGTGCACCTTTTGGTTTTGTAGTACTCGGTTCATGTCCACTTTGTTTGTTGTGGTGTAGCTTTCTAGCAGTGAAATTATTCTTAAACCTGATGATGAGTAGTTTCGGAGATTACCACCTTCATTCAAAACTTTATACCTCTTTGACCTTCTGAATGACATGTTTATCTATCTATCTATACATATAATAAAATCGTTGAGAACAAAAAATCTGTACATTGAAGATTAAAAAAAAAAAACCAGCCAGGGTGACTTAAAATAAGTAACAGAACATATTAAAACCATTTTAAAAATTTTTGTTTGTTGATTTGTTTGACCGCGCATCACGTAAAAACTACTAAATCGATATTGTCGAAATCTTCACAAATCTATTTAAATAAATTCAGAATAACATTAAGGCTATAGAAATTTTGGATTTTTTTGGAAAAAGGGGGTGAAAAGGGGGGGTAAAGTTTGTATGAAAAAAAAATTTAGATTGTTCTAGAATCATGAAACTCAGAATAAATACTTATTAATAAAAATAAAGAAATACCTGTTTTAGCATTTTTTATAAATCTCATCCAGAGACCCAAAAAAGAGGGTTTTGTGTTTAAAATTAATAAACTTCAAACACCTATACAATCAAAACCAATGAAGTGTAACCTTTTAAAGTTGCTACATATACTTCATATCTAATACAGGTAAATATAATTTCTCAGTTTTCTTGAAATTTGAGTTTTGAGGTGAATACGCACAAAATAGCGGAACTCAAGAAAATCAGCTTTCCTCGGTTTAAGTAGTTGGTACGAAATGTTTGTGCGCGCATCACGTCAAAACTACTGCATAGGCTTCTTCATTATTTAGGCTATATATTATCACGCTACTTCCTTAAGGGGGTAGGCAATAATGCATTATGTCCGTATACTTAAATTGTTTGACGTTTTAGTCATGACGTAAGTACATGAGAACGGCTATTTGCACCTTATGTCAACGAAGTAAATAGCCTTGCGGTTTCATCACCGCTCTGAATACTACGGGGTTGCAGGTTCAAACCCCCCAATGTAATTTCACTTTTTGTGATTTGTTTTTTTTTTTTGTGCTGTGAGATTTCCTATATGTCTTTTTGTATTTAAATTGTTTGCATTTCTATATTTCTATTTTTTTTCGTGAAATATTTTTCCAAAAAGTAATAGAGAAGTATGGAAGAATGAATACAAACATGGTGCGCCGACCCCAAATAAATTGGGATAAGGGCAGGAGTATGAGGATTTCTCCAAAAAGTAGTATAGTGAACATCAGAAGCCTGACAAATTCACGTGCTCTTGCCGTGCTGTGCTATTCGCAATAATCAATCTTCTAAATATATAAAAGAAGAAACTGACTGACTGACTCATCTATCAACGCACAGCCCAAACCGCTGGGTCTACAGATTCCAAATTTGGCAAGTAGGTTCCTTATGTGGTCTAGGGGTGCACTAAGAAAGGATTTTTCAAAATTCAACCCCTAAGGGGGTTAAACGGGGCTCCAAAGTTTGTATGGGAAAACCAGATTAGTTAGACTATTTTATTCGAAACTTCACAGGGGTGCTCCTATTGAAAAATGAGTAGAAACGGCTTTCAGGTTTTTTCAGAATTCAACCCGTAAGAGGGGGAAATGGGGTGACAAAGTTTAAAAATCAATGCACAGCCTAAACCGCTGGGTCTACAGATTCCAAATTTGGCAAGTAGGTTCCTCATGTGGTCTAGGGGTGCACTAAGAAAAGATTTTTGAAAATTCATCCCCTAAGAGGGATAAACGGGGTTCCAAAGTTTGTATGGGGAAACAAGATTAGTTAGACTATTTTATTCGAAACTTCGCAGGAGTGCTCCTATTGATAAATGAGTAGAAACGGGTTTCAGGTTTTTTTCAGAATTCAACCCCTAAGAGGGGAAAATGGGGTGACAAAGTCTGAAAATCAACATCGGTATAGTTTGTATGGTGTATCTGGTCAGGTGTATTGCAAAAACAACGATTTTAAGATTAAATATGGCGGACCTGAAATACCATCATCCCCTGTTGGGGTGCGATGGGGTTGAAATGTTTAAAAATCAATATGGGTGTCGATACCGAGATTATCAGGGGTGCTGATTACGAATATGGCATTTATTTTGAGTTCCAGAAGATGATGGATTCGACTTCTTTGTGATTTATTGTGATGATTGTGATTACGATGATAATGATTGTGATTGTGACAGTGATTGTGACAGGGATTGTGACAGTGATTGTGACAGTGATAGTGACAGTAATTGTGACAGTGATTGTGACAGTGATTGTGACAGTGATTGTGACAGTGATTGTGACAGTGATTGTGACAGTGATTGTGACAGTGATTGTGACAGTGATTGTGACAGTGATTGTGACAGTGATTGTGACAGTGATTGTGACAGTGATTGTGACAGTGATTGTGACAGTGATTGTGACAGTGATTGTGACAGTGATTGTGACAGTGATTGTGACAGTGATTGTGACAGTGATTGTGACAGTGATTGTGACAGTGATTGTGACAGTGATTGTGACAGTGATTGTGACAGTGATTGTGACAGTGATTGTGACGGTGATTGTGACAGTGATTGTGACAGTGATTGTGACAGTGATTGTGACAGTGATTGTGTCAGTGATTGTGACAGTGATTGTGACAGTGATTGTGACAGTGATTGTGACAGTGATTGTGATAGTGATGATGATAGTGATTGTGACAATGATAGTGATGGTGATAATGGCTGTGATGGTGATTGTGATAATGATGGTAATTGTGATAATGATTGTGATAATGGTGGTGATCGTCATAATGATGACAATAATTGTGATCATTATCAAATTTGGCACATAGATAGTTTATAACCTGGATTAACATGTAGGATGGCTCTTGCAGGACGGCTGAGTTCAGCTGCATATGCTGTTAGAAAAATCCGTCAATTTACTGATATTGATACCGCGAGGCTAGTCTATTTTAGTTATTTTCATAGTATTATGTCATACGGTATTTTACTATGGGGACGGGCTGCAGACATCGAGTCTATATTTATTCTGCAGAAAAGAGCCATCAGAGCCATATATGAATAACGTAGACGCGATTCTCTAAGAGAACTGTTTAAGGAAATTAATATCATGACAGTACCTTGTCAATACATCTATGAAAACATCATGTACGTTAGGAAAAATCTGCATTTATTCAGTAAAAGAGGTGACAGACACCACTATAACACTAGAATTAGGGACCAACTAGTTCAGCCAGGTTTCAGGCTTGCTAAAGTAGATTCATCTTTCATGGGGTACTGTTTGAAATGTTACAATAAAATACCTCCCCACATTCTTCAACTGAATGAGACGAAATTTAAATCTTGTATAAAACGCACACTATGTAGGCAAGCATATTATAAGTTGCGGGATTACATTGATGATAAAAATGCTTGGCTAAATGCTGGTCCTGCTCCACAACCATAGGGGCAAACTAATTGAATGTATTGGTCGGGCATTATCGACACGCAAAGAAGAAGAATTGATTCCCATGTTAATGTATTGTGGAAGCTGCAGATGATTGTAAAAATATACCCACTTGTATTGTATAGATTCCGGTTTTTAGTATTATATAATTGCATAGCACATGTGTGAGTACTTTGTACTGTTCAGCCACCACTTACATTTAGTTATCTTTCATTGACTTGAATATGCCTTGGTGGCTAAGAGAATGTCATGCTCACTCAAATGTCTCGCTGATGGTGGCGGGTGTGTCGGGTCATTTGGTTCCCTTAAATATGGTCGAGTTGAATGGCGCCGATACATGCATCATGTTCGTGAACGGGCGCTGTCAGTTGGGACTGGTCATCTCTTAGCTGCCACGGTTCGTTCATTTTAATTACTTTATTTTTTAATTTATTATTTTACTCTGGACGCTCTTAATGTGCACGTCTTTCTACATCGTTCTCACATATGTATAATCTCAACATGAATGATGTAACCAAGATTTTGTAACAATATTTTGATTTAAAAGAGTGTCCATGGAGTTTCTTGCCCGTTCTTCTCCATAGAGATCTACGTTAGGGAATGGGCAACTACAGTACTTTCTCAAGTTATTATGCCTTGTGACTGTGACTGTAGCTTTGCTTTTTTGTATTTTCGACATTCAAAAGTGCCGTAATGGTCTAATTGAAATAAATGATTTATGTTTGAGTTTGAGTTTTGAATTTGATACTATTTATCCCTTTAGTATGAGCCGTGGGACAGTTACCGAACTTCACGCGTGCGAAGCCGCCGGGCTACCAGGTTAACATTAATCAAAAGAGCTGAGATCAAAGATCAGATCGTGTAAAAGAAGAAAAATAATGCCTTCAGCTTGTATGATATGCCAGCGGGTTATCCAAACGTACCTATAAATTTTATCTGATGTATGAAGCGTCTTAGTAATTTTGATCACTGTATTTAAAGAATTTTACCATTCAGTAGAGCTCAACCCGGCAGCACCGACATCTTGGGCATGGGGGCATAGAAAAAAACGAGCGAAGAGAATGATTGTCTTAACTTAAAGCATATGCAGCTTTTTGTAAGCTTAACGGCAAATGTGAGATTCCTATAGAATAATTATTAATATATGCAGCATACCAATAAACTAGGCTGAAATAGACCTATGTCAGCCTAGTTTATTGGTGGTAAGGGATTATTTAAATGTTAAACAAAGACAAAAGTATCTATGATCCCTGTCGCACTTACAGACATTCAGTGCCTATAAAAGGACCTGCGCTACGCAGAATCCGGCAGTGGCTGTCTTGGAACGAACCTATTTGGTTGATCCAAGTCTTCCACCGATATGCGAGGTATGATTCAGAGTAGGGGGCTACTCTGGAAGTATGTGATGGTAGGCCTGGTCCTGAGACCAGATCCTGTAACGGTACGGATGACGGCCTGTGTTGTCATCATACCAAGGTTCTGAGTTGGCTCGCGTTGATCGTCTAGTCTGTTCGTTTTCGTGAATGAATATATTGAGAAAGAGTCGAACTTTCTTAATTAGCCTTTGGTGATCAATACTGTGTTTAATCTAGGAAGGATCGAACTTCCTTACACCAGTGTTTAGGAAACAATACTGTATCAAGAGAGTCATTTCGGGGTTTTCAGTCAACAATTAGATTTAGATTGACCACAGGTCAATCTTGAGTACACTCCACTGCGCGAACAATGTAGACTTATCAATCATTCTACTCGATAACGCGGAGCTTGTCTCAACGCGTCTATACTATTATTTTAGTATAATACTTATCAGTCTTGTTCGGATTTAATAAAGGATTTTACAATTTAAATTCAATTTGACACGTTAGAATGATTGTGTAAGTTGATACATGTGTGTTAGGGCTTATTTCAGCCACCACGTCTGACTGATATCGTTCTAGCATGGGGGAACCCTACACCGATCAATCGGTATTTGACCATTTTTATAGGGGGGTGCATCACGACCCCTTACATAGACGCTACGAAGCGTTGGTGATTCCCACATCCCGTAAGGGCTGGTACTTGCATTTTTTTATTGCCACATTCCCATTTAGGGCAGGCACTCCCCCTGAACCATGGTTTTGATATGTGTTTATATTTGAGTTATATTTAGATTTGGCCAAATCTAGGTCGGGGTCGGATTGCAAGACATGGCGTGTAATGGTATGCTAAGTTATCACTGCCAGAGGCGTCGCCCAGTCGTGTCTCTCAATACCATCAGTCTATCGGAGTTAAGGAAATATTAATGTGCATTATATCACAACACAGCCGAAATGTCTCTCTCACAAGAACAGTATTTCTCCTCCAGAATACTTAAGTGATTATTGACTTGAACCAAGGTGTTGATTGAGTTACTGTAAGTTAGTGTCTCTACTCACTCAGTTTGGGTTTTACTGATGTATACTAGGTTTAATTCAGTTCAGAAGGAACTTATAGTCTTAAACCCTAATGAAAGTATCTGACTTAGGTCTGGATTTCTATCTCTGACCTGGTCTATAGTAGTAGTATATTTGGTTAATTCCAATAACGTAAAATCATGTTATTCAAGGTTCAGTATACATATAGAGAGTTCATTATTGGAGATCCAAACTGATTTACTACACTGATTTAATACAGTGCCTCTTGTTACGACTTGATCTTAATTTTATCAATCTTCCATTATTAAATTCTCTACACAGGTAATCTTGGAATATAAAAGAAAGAGGTGATTATGGTTTAAATTATTCGTTTATTTCAATAAAATGAACGAAAGAAACTGTTTGTTTATTTAGGCCAAGGTTCGCTAAGATGGTAACGAACCTAGGTCGAGAGTCCCATTCCTAACCTAGTCAGATAAGGGAAAACGGAACATCTCAAGCGAAAAACCCTTCTGACGTACACAAATTAGATTAACACACATATGTACACAATATTGACAATTATTTACCAGCTTATATAAATCGCAAGACAACTGAGAGGAGAGGTAATGCACACATAATGGATACACAGTTTTATTCAAAGTACTTTAGCCACAATATCCCATGATAATTTACAGTAGTGTATTCAAATTCCTGGCTTAAACCATCTCGCGTAATTCATGGTCTGCGTGATGTATATTGTTTATACAATTCAAAGCGATTTCTCCACAATTTCCACCTTTCCATCTCCTACAAACTTCTACACAAGCTATCACTAGGAGATAGATTACCATTATCAAAAATAGTATTAAGGCTACCTTGTCCAGGTTATACCAAAGGTGCTCTAGCGACTTTTGCCTTAGTGAATATAAGATATCGAAGTTTGTGGCAGCGTCCATATTTACTTGGGTCGTTAAATAGATTGGGTGACTGAAGTTATTGTAAATTAGCTTGGGATCTTGCTTTAACACAAAATTTGAACTTGGAATACGTTACCAAATTTCAGCTCTCTCTCTGTCTCGATTTCACTAATATTACTTAGATACACTGCTTCTACTTTATTTAAAATACAAACAATATTCAACCAAACTTCTATAATTATTGCTATGCAACCGTGTCAACTCGACGTCAAGCTTCGTCTGTGTCTGCTGACCCCGTGTCCCGTCGCAAAAAACATCCAGATAGGCTCCTCCTAGAAACATTAACCAAAGCGAGTAATCTGTTTTTCATTGGCTGTTTTGTGTAAGACGTTTGTTAATTGGCCAAAAGCATGGCGTCTCCGCTTCCCGCCAAGTTGTCGCTGTGCCCGCATCTATTTTACACATCTGTTTACCAGATATCCAGATATTCCGGAAAAGGTTACTTCGACGTATAATTTATTGCTTTTCTAGTGTCGTCTTGTAATATTATTTAAACTAAATTCAATAGATTTTTATTTTCTAAGTGTTTTGGGTTTCGTTTGCTTATCTTTGTTTCTAAGTAATTTCTCTTCATCGATATTTCAATAGGCAGTTTTTGACAAGGGTTGAAATTTATGGATGGCTATTAAAGTAAGCTATTTATTTATTATTTATGAAAAAAAGAATTGGGCGTTCGACTCGTCCATCTCAAGTACGAGCTTCGGGGAAGGGTCCCCGAAGCTTGTACTTCCATCAAACAGTTTATGAATATTTCATTTAAACTTCTAACATCTCTTGTTTGTGTCCGGGTTTACCAAATACTTAATTACGCACGTTCGGTTCTCTTTTTAAAGATGTAACCCTTGCATACCACGTGTCGGGTGCTAGCAACTGAAGTGGCGACGTCAAAGTATCGAGATTTCTGGTGTACTTAGGAAGGTTTCAGCAGCCACACAGACGGACACTAAAACTGATTTTGTCTTATTGTATACTAGCTGTTGCCCGCGGCTTCGCCCGCGTGGAGTTGGATAATTGGAAGAAAAGTATTCTACTCGTATGTGTTAATCGAAGTTATATAATAACTGTGTCCAAAAATTAAATTTACCCTCTTAGGGGGTTGAATTTTGGTAATGGTGGTTTATATGTATGATAAGTATGTATTTACAAACAAAAAGTATCTATGTAGTATATCAACTATCTGGTGTCCACGACACAAGCCTCATTGCTTAGTGTGGCACTAGATGGCGCTGTGTGTAATGTCCGGCGATATTTATTTATTTTATTTATTTTGGTAAACACTGAAATACGTAGCTCATTATTTTTGCCGTACTCAATTCATATGAAATTTCATGCAAAGGAATAAAAAGTTTCATACAAACTTTTGTGCTCTATGTCACCCCCTTGGGGGTTGAATTTCGAAAAATCCTTCCTTAGTGAATGCCTACGTCATAAGAGGAATACGTGTGCGAAATTTTAAGATTCTAGCCCTAAGGGTTTGGCCTGTGCGTTGATACATCAGTCAATCACTTTTGCCTTTTATATATATAGATTTTAATTATAGATATAGTAAAATTACAAACAACACTTTAAAAGCTGGTTTATGTTAATTAAAAAGTTAGTTTAATTTAAAAACCCGCCAACCAAAGAGTCAAAGGCACACGTAATCTCATCTCGATAAGGTAAAGCGTTATTATGTAATGATTTTTTGATGAACGCATGTTGAAATAAATAGTTTGAATTTTATTTAATTTTGTGTAAAAAAATAACAACTTAATAGACCGAAACGATAAATTAAACAAATCAACGGCAAACTTAAAACAAACTAATAATAGTCCTCCGCAAATTAAGGAAACAATGTTGATATTATGGTGTCGGCATGCATTTTATAATAAATAATTCGTGACTGGTGAAACTTATTAGCGGAATGAAGTAAGTGCTTATATCATTCCGCTAGTAAGTTTCACCGGTGGCATATTTATTTGATTAATTTCTGACTTCCAAGCGTGCAGAAGGTAGTTTGTTTTACCGAGGCTCGCCCAAAAATAATTTCATAAAAACACCTTATTTTATTTTCAAGGTTTTCTGTTGCAAGTATCATAATTTATATCATAAACATAAAATCAAAAAATCACCTTGTTCTGATTCTGTGACCTAGTTCGGAGTCTGTTGTGTAATGGAGTCGTTATATTTTCGTCACTTAGGTTCACGTCAACCCTGCAACGGCTCACCGTCCTCTATGAGTACGTTACTTTTCCCGTTGAAAATGCTGTTGAAAATTTCTGCACTCTTTTTGGCCGAAATTTCTTCAGTTGCCTGGCACTGCTTTACTGCATTATTGTATTTAGAATTATTTTGTTTTGACTCTTGAGAAAGCTGACAGCATTCTAATGTCATTCTTTCTTTCATTTTATTTAGACGTATTTTACGTGACCCAGAGAATTCAGTTTCTTTTTATTTTGCAGCCTTTTAATAAAAGCTTGTCGCTTGAATAGAAAAGACAAAAAAAACAACTATAACTACGCGACAAGCTTTTATTTTATTTATTTTATTTATTTATTTATTTATTTATTCAGTAGTATACATACATATCATACATTTAAGTTGGTGCCAACATAAACTCATTAGAGTTTTACCGTGCACCAAGATCATCGACTACATAATTTAGAAATAAATCCACTTAGGTAGGTACTTGGTTAAAAATAAAGAAACAACCACAAGAGTTACAACGGGTATTTGGCGAAATAATATTTTAATACCAACAAGCGAGCCTCGGTGACCAATCCGACCGTCCGTTCATAAAAAAAACAGAAGTAGGTAGTGGAGGAAGTTTTAAATGGTACAGGTTGTTCCTAAAAGTATATTACTTAGTCATGTTTTTTTTTTTTATGTTATGTGATGATTGGTTTGTGTTACTCTTACTTAATATGCTGTGTGTATGCTTTAAACTATTTATCTATGAAGAATTAAATTAATAATATCTTTAAATTTGATTAAAACTATTATTTTTCGTTTTTATTACTCTTATGTATACTTTTATCTTTTAAGTGCATTTTATAAAAGGTTATTAGGGTTCCATAGTCCTGACAAGGAACGCCTAAAGTTTCGTCATGTCCGTCTGTCTGTCCGTATGTCCGAGGTTTTGAAAAACCGGTCGGCCAGCTGAAAAATCTGGATGATAGTGCATTCTATGAAGTTTATAGTAAAATTATAGCGGTTAAGATAACTTTATCAGTTTAGCAGTGATACACTCACTTGCAAGAAAGAGTTTTAACTTTTTAATGCCACTTTAAACCCTAATGTTTCATTAAAGCATTGCAGTAAAGGAATTATGATGCATTTTAAAGCTCCTTTAAATTTTAACTATGGAAATGTCAAACATATCTAATGAAGTGTTAAACCATCCATTAACGGTATTTTGTATTGCACGAAGCGACTTTAGCGCATCAGAACTCATTAAATTACATTTTAGAGGTTATCATTTTTAATGGGTCGACGACGGGCCATTAAACCGATTTTACGTAGTGTTTACTTTTATTTTCGCTGCTGAATATGTCGTTGACCAGCCTATAGTCGCTGTCTAATCCAGAAGAGGTTCTTCGCCGCCGCTAGATCCTAGACAGAAAAAATTTATTCGAAAAACATGATGGAGAAGAGTTCCGGTTGCGGCTACCAAATTTCAAAGGAGGTAGCGCTGCAGCTTCGAGACCGCGTCAATCTGGAGCCACAGACCCTGAGGAGTAAGGCCATTTGTGGTCTTACCCAGCTTCTAATCTGTTTGCGGTTCTTCGCTACGGGGTCCTTCCAGATTGTACTAGCTGATCTGATGAACATAAACAGCTCTACAGTTTGTCGGATCGTACAAAAGGTGTCGGTGGCGTTGCTCAAGGAATTTTACATTACTGTCGTATACAGCCTCTTTTCATATTATGTTCAATTTCAGACTGATTTAGACATTTGTTTTCATTTGGTGCCGATTTTGGTCTCATATGTTTCGTTTTCTCCGACCGTCTTTTTTTAACACCTAATTAGAACACTAAGATTATTGAGATGAATCTAATGATATCTAAATCGTCGAAATCCGTCTAGCCGTTTGATAAGATGATGTTATAACGAAATTTACAAAGAAACATACAAGAAACGTGCGAAAACATAAACCTTCCTTAGGAGTCGTGTAAAAAATAGCAATGTCAAAAGAAAAAAACGAAACCCCTAGAGTATCACTTTGTTGTCTGTCTGTCCGTCTATATCGAGTTGAAATTAAAATCATAATTATTTTTAAGTCTACAGTCTCTTGAAGCTGTGAAATAATCAAACTTCTAAGTTTACGTAAAAAAAGATACGGCCGTTCTGCCGCAAAAAAAAGTATATTTCGACACTCAAGGAAAGCAAAATTTATAGGGCAAGAAGCAATCTCTTACAGCACATATAAAGTTAAAAATCTGAAAAACGTAAATATGTAGTTTAATAACAAAATATCTACAAGTTTATACGAAAACCTCGGCACGCGAGTCCGACCCGCTCTTGGCCGGATTTTTTTGGAGTAGGCTTCGATTTCTATTACAAACATAATAGGTTGTACATTAGCTGAGCTAACGTGGTTAACAAAATCGTAATTTATGTCCATACTTCCATATCATGATATATCCTAAAGACATTTATCGTCATATTATTTTCAGTAGCAAAAGTTCCATCCCCAAAACTCACATCACGTATTTTGAATAGGTTTTCTTTAATTCCGTAACCAGTCAGATAATACTTTTGGAGTCGTTTACGCATGCGCTGGCTGGACAGCGTGGAGGGGTTAGGCCGGCTTACTACCGGAGCTCACTGCGTTCGTGCGGCAGCCTGCTACCTCCACATGGGAGGATCGGTCTCCCATTTGGAGGTTCAGCAGGCTACCAAAATATCTTTGATGCGCTTGGTCGCTGAATTCATAATATCAAACTCAAAGAGAGAGAAAGTCTGGAGCCCGTTTTTTATGAAAACTAAAACTGCATCACTGGATTTTTGTAAAATCAATTTCCCTAGCCAAATTCCAGGAAGTAATGACATTAAAGGAATTCGAAGTATGGGCATCTGCTCCAAGGTCCAATAACCATAAGATAAACATAATTGAAAAGAGCTTTTTAAGGAGAACCTTTGCTACTAAGATGACTTTGAGGGCTTTTGCTCAATCTTCTTTGCCGCATGTCATTACTTCCCAGAATGTTATTCCTATTAGCGACACTATCGAATGGTGTAAAAATACAATGAGTGTTTTTATTTCAAAATCAACGGGTTCGATTCTTGACTAGGAATATTGATGATCCAAAAATCGAATGATCCCGTTTTAATTAACTTCAACATCTGCCTCAAGAATCCTGAGTATTTCTCGCTATGCCTCATAATTTCGGATTTGGGACCAAGCCCTCTTAAAAAACACCGTGTATCCAACACATCTAACAAAGCAATCTTTATAATTATATAGTTGGCTTTTAAAACTATATCTGCGGTCAGCGTTTACCCGTAAATATATTGTTCCGAGGTTCAGCAAATAGTCGTGCGTAGGTATGTAATTCACAATTCAAATAAAGTACCTCTTTTACGTAAATGTTCCTCTAGTACCCCAAGAAAGTTTGTAGATGGATATGTTGAGGCTGTCATAATTTTACTCTACTTTTCCTGAGTAATATAAAAAAAAACTGACAGACACCAGTCTGTCAGTTTTTTTTGCCTGCCATTTGCATGCCAATCCCAAAGATAGGAAAAGGAAACGGGGAAGACAACTTAAAAGATGGGAAGATGAGTTGAAGTTCATAGCGGGCTCTTAGTGGAGAAGGGTAGCCAGAGATAGAACACAATGGAAAATGTTAGAGGAGGCCTTTGCCAAAAGGTACACTGAACTTAGAGATATCCTCGGAAGTTCAGGATAGTGGGCTTATTGATTGTTTGATTGATTCATGTTAAGGCTTCAGCCAAAGAAATTGAATATTAGGTAAGTTTCTTTCCGGCCTGTGTATAAGAGCCAGATTTAAATGTTTTTTTCTAATTTTGCCGATAACAAGCGCTCAGGTGAATTATTAAGGTTACACATACCTTGCATACGACAAAATAACCGAATATATTTTTGATCTTAAAAACATTGCCTCGTTGGTCTAGTGATCGCAGCGAGTTTGATTCTAAGGCCAGGCAAAGGGTTTATTGGTTACTGTCCATCAGGAATTTTTCAGTTGCAGCCACAAAATCAAGGCATTTATTTCAAGTAGGCCAGTTACAGGCACTTTTGAATTGTCGAAACAAAGATGAAAATTAAATATAGCTACAGTCCCAGACACAAGGCATAAAAACTGTGAAAGTACTGTAGTTGCCCATTCCTTAGCGTACATCTTTATAGAGAAGTACGGGCAAGAAACTCCTTGGACACTCTCACGGAGTCTGGATTTGTGCCTGGTTGATGTTAATAGGCAGGCTGGCTATTACATCCTAAATAAGTGGCGCGCAGTGGTTCTCGCCTTTAACGTGCGGTCGTTGGCCGACCTTGGTGATCGGGCCCGCCGGGAAAAGCGGGCTGATGCCAGTCGGGGGTGCATGTACTTATATCTCCCGGGCCCCCGACACATGGTAGTAGTAGGAACAGTGAGTTTTTAGTCAGTTTGAGTCCGACATAACCCTCCACTTGCCCCAGTCGTCGGGTATCCATGAGAATTTTCCTACCTCTGTTACATGGGATTAACTAAACGTAACACAGGCCTACAAAAATGAAAATAATATTCGGTGAACATAATCTGCCATAGTTCTTATATTATAATTTTGTTACCTGCCAACACGCTAACACTTATAGTTCCTGCCGTGATTGACGAGTATATTATCATTCATTTTCACCTAGACCATATTATCTGGGAACCTTTTACTTACAGGGATATTGAAGGTCAAAGTTCCAACTTTTTCATATTCTACAAGTTTTTAATGTTACGAGTAAAACTGTACTTTGAATACCTCCACGACCCCCTGTAATGCATTCATTATCACAATGTTTTGTGTGCATTACATTGAGTCCTTAGAACGTGATTTTTCACCCCAAAAAAAAGCGTTTTCCAAAAATATTTTTTGCTTAGAGTTACTTAGTTTGACGGCTTCGTGAAGGGTTTCTTTACACCTTGTATGTACGTATTTTGCTCGCGTCGCGTTGTTACAAGTTAAAAGTGAGAGAGCAAACTATTTCATTTTTATTACAATGTTCCTAACCTGCATCAACGCTTTCGCTACCAGTCTAGACAAAGACAGCACAGCACAGTGAATGAAACCACCATATTTTAAAGAGCTCCAGCTCGTCACCCCACCTCGTACCGTGAATGAAACTTCGTTCTTATTACAAATTTATTTACGTATTACAAATGTGGAATCATCTACCTCTACGTTATGCAATCCTGGTAGGAACGGGTTATTGCGCAGAACCCCACAGTACAATTTAGCCATCATGCAATGTAACAAACAATGTGCAACCTTAGCCCACCCCCCCACATGCCAGGGGGGTGGAGAGTTTTCAGTTTTATCAAACAGATAAGTGAGCTTGGCCGCTCTGGCCGAGCCCCCAGATCCGTCTGCCGTCCCGACCGTGTTTCCATTCGAACGTAGGTGCTTACATCTGTATAGCTCTGCAACACGAGAGTAGTGGGGGTAGCAGCCTTTTTACTATATTTATAATCTATATCTATCTCTACCTTGCCTCTGTGATAGATTGTTTTCATTAATGAAAAACACATTATTTTAAAAAAATATATGAAAAAAAGTAATTTTAATTTTCGTTTGTAATATTTTAAGCTGTTGCATGCAGTGGCCCTGCCCGTTGCATTGCCAACGTAATCCTCCACACAATTAAAATAACCGTTTTCGTGTCGCTGGTACGACATTACTTATATCCCATGATCTGTTCACGAAGTAGACACAATAGTTAAACAATGGCGTCTCGACCAAATTGGTCATTTGACAGATCATGATTTATTTTAATGGACTAAATGGTGCAAACGCAACTAATTAGTCTCATCTGAACCATTGATGGCGCAGGTCAATGGTGCATACGGTACGACGGGAAAACTTCGCCTCTTCCACGGCTTCGTCTGTGGCAGCGCAGATTTCGCTTTGGTTGCAGGTTTAGGGTTCAGCGGGCAGGATAAGAACTAGGGCAAAGTTAGCGACACAGTTCCAGGCGCTAGTCCCTTCGAGGTTGCCCCAGTTTACTAGGTTGGAGTTACATCTTCCCACTTGAGTTCGCAGACGGTTCAGGGACTTCCAGTTGGACCACAGCTGAAGGTTGGACTCTGCAAGAAGACTGTCACTAGGTGGTAGTTAGTGAGTTGAAGGGGATCAGGTCGCCACAGTTTCATCTTGGTTCGCGAATATGATAATTTAAAAGATTTTTTGTTATCAAAATTAGAAAACTTATCCAAACAATAAACCCTGCTGTATAACATAAATATTGTTGTAGCAACTAGATAAAAAAATAAGGAATTAATGGCAAACATTTATTTCTGTTTAGCCATGCAAATCTTCTAAAATTATTTACGGGTTTCCATTAACCAATGTAGCGGGTACGGTGGGTCTGTATCCCATTTTTCAAAAGTAGTAAAATGATGGGATCAGGATGAGGATTTTATTTTCGTGGAATTAATTTTAGGTGGACCATGGCCAATAGACATTTTTTATTTGCATATTCCTCATCATTTAGGTGATCCACCGGCAAGAAAAAGTGCCCGCGGTCAAACCAGGTGAACTAAGCAGGTGGGCCAAGACCGAATTCCTGATGAAAGTAGGGCTAAGGTGGCCTCACTCAGATAAGCTATCGAATACATACTTTCTTAGTGTTTTAACCTTGGAGTTATTTCTAGCAAGCATTTTCCTCTTTATCATAAAATGTAGTCCAAGATACTTATCTATTAGATACCAATAGTAAAATCAGTGGATCTATTTGAAAACCAGTAAAAGTACCAGGGTTTTATAACAAAATTAAAGTCAGAAACATATTTTTTTTATTTCATTATCATCATCATTTCAGCCGAAAGACGTCCATGGACATAGGCCTCCCCGAAGTGTCGCCACATTGACCGGTCTCGTGCGACTCACATCCAGCGGATTCCCGCAACCTTCACCAGGTCATCGGTCCACCTAGTGGAGGCCTTCCAACGCAACGTCTTACGGTTCGCGGTCGCCACTCCAGAACTTTTCAGCTCCATCAGCCATCCGTTCTGCGAGCAAAAAGCCCTGCATTTTTTTTATTTAAGGTATTTGTTAAAGGTATTTATATCGCTCATAGTTTTGAGAAAACTGTTGATATATGCAGACGAGCGGACCTTTCAAACGAAATTATTAATTGGTTTTGTCTCTAGAGCTTGGTTGAGACTAGGGTCGTAATTTTGTCGAGTGCCATGTGATTTACTACATACAGATCGAGACAATGCTTTATTTGAGACAATCCATTCTTTAATAATGGCATTTACACTGTTTAATTTAAAGTTTTCCATTTTATTAATTGAAAAGCTTACATCTGTCGTTTAATTTACACATTAGCTGACGCAAAAATGGCGATCCTCTCCCATTGATGTTGTTATATTTTGACTGTTATGGACCCAGAGCGCGCTTAGTACGATGGGAATAATAAACTAAGCTAACTAACTACTTATATTAAACGAGCTGTTCAATGGCTACTTACGGGTTTAAATATTTTGAAACCCAAAGAGAATTCTTTCTTCTTTTGACTACTTTTATTGTTAGTATTCAATTTAGATTATGGTATGGGTAAACAAACCTTTGCATAGTAGGACTACTTTAAGTGAACAGTACAAAGTGGCGTTGCTGGTTAAGAAAATTTGCGTCGATATGTCAAACTTTGAACATTTTTATTTTAGTTCTGTTTTCCCACCTGCACAGATAAGTTGGTTGAAATGAATGTTCTATATGTGTGACCATTCGACCATAGATTATACGTTTAAAAAGCAAGCGTGGGAAAAGTGTAAGGTTTTCTGTCATTGGGCGTTATCTAAAGAACAAAAGAGGTTATCTAAGGGAACTGTTTAAGGATATTGGCATCATGACAGTACATTGTCAATACATCTACGAAAACATAATGTACGTCAGAAAAAATCTGCACCTTTTTGGTAAAAGGGGTGACAGACATAATTACAGTACTAGAAATAGGGACCAACTAGTTCAGCCAGGCTTCAGACTCGCTAAAGTAGACTCATATTTCATGGGGTACTGTTTGAGATGCTATAATAAAATTCCACAAAGTATTCTTGAACTGAATGAGACGAAATTTAAAACATGTATTAAACGCACACTATGTAAGCAAGCATATTACAAGTTGAGCGATTATATCGCTGATAAAAATGCTTGGCTCAATGCTGGTCCTGCTCCACAAGGACAGGGGCGCTTAAATTGATAGCATTAAATGGTATTGTTGGAGCTGCTGAAGATTGTACAACTATCTTTGCATTGTATAGATTCAATCTCTTTAGTATTATATAATCGCATAGCCTATATTGTGTGAGTACTATGTACTAGAAAGCTATCATTCACTGGAAACCTACGTCTTTTCTTGACTTGAATGTGCCCTGGCGGTTGAGAATATGTCATGCTCACTCAAAAGTCTCGCTGATGGTGGCGCATGTGTCGGATCATTTAGTTCCCTTCAAAATGGTTGAGTTGAATGGTGCTGATCCATGCGTCATGTCCGTGAACGGGCGCTGTCGGTTGTGACTGGTCATCTCTCAGTTGCCATGGCTTATTTTAATGAATTATTTTAGTTTTTGAATTGTTTTTTTTTCTGTTTTGTTTTACTGTGGACACTTTTAACGTGCACATCTTGCTACATTGTTCTCACATAATATACCATCTCAACATGAATGATGTAACTAAGATTTTGTAACAATATTCTGATTTAAAAGAGTGTCCATGGAGTTTCTTGCCCGTTCTTCTCCATAGAGATCTACGCTAGGGAATGGGCAACTACAGTACTTTCACAGTTTTTATGTCTTGTGACTGGGACTGTAGCTACATTTAATTTTCATCTTTGTTTCGACAATTCAAAAGTGCCTGTAACTGGCTTACTTGAAATAAATGCTTTGATTTTTGATTTTGATTTTAGAGACGGTCATTGTTATGTCATTGGTGGTTTCTTTTAACTCCTTTTGTGTATTTATCAGTGTGGGGATTCTGAGGGCTATTTAAAGTATAATCCTGCCTTGTTACGGCAGTTCAACTACAAGCATGGCGCCTCATAAAAGCAGCCATGTTGTGGTTGGGCTCCTCACACTTATGCAATGCACTAAAATATAGTATAGGATTATTTTTGGTTTATAGGTCTAAACCTTCATTTGTGAGCTCATGTCATGTGTGTTATGGTTCTTCAAGAATGAGTGTGAAGTTGTGTAGGGGAAGGAAATTGTAAAATATTGTCATCACTCAATTGCAATGTTTTTATATATTATCTTATATATTATCAAGACTATAAATGTAAAATCAACAAAAATATTTTCAATAAAACTCAAGTTGGGTTTTAGAATTTTTACTAGCACACAGAAAAAAGCTATCCTAGACACACACAAGTTAGTAGCTCGTCTCCCCCTTGTATCAAGAAGTGAAACTTAAATCTATAATCTTAAAAACTGCCAAAGTTACACATGAAATTCATAATGTTATCTTAGTTCCTATTAAAAGTTTAATTACATTTTGTAGATGCCATTTCCACAATAATATAATGTAAGACTATCCTAGTACACATTAAATTGAATCTTACATCTATCGCATGAGTGTTATCCCCTTGTGTCAAGAAAAGAAACTTAAATCTATAATCTTAAAAACTGCCAAAGTTACACACATGAAATTCATAATGTTATCTTAGTTCCTATTAAAAGTTTAATTAAATTTTGTAGATGCCATTTCCACAATAATATAATGTAAGACTATCCTAGTACACATTAAATTGAATCTTACATCTATCGCATGAGTGTTATTAAATACTGTGCGCAAATTAGATGCAGCTCTGTTAGCCATAAATATTAATTATGACTCTAAACACCTAACAAGAAGAAGCATTTTAAATTATGACGCATTACAACATAGCAGGCTGTAGTTAGTGCGTTCCTATACCTAATGATTATCCATGAATAAATAGAACACTGAACACCTACATATTAAGAATTACTACTACCATAAGTACCAAATGATTATCCAAACTACTAAACTAAAGGAATAAATACGAAGGGATTACATGGAATACAAGTCACTGTAGCACACGTCAGGACTTCAAAGTAATGGATTACTGTGAAGATTAAGATTGATATGATGATGAAATTGAAATCAATGGGCGCCGGGTTTTGGGGCGCGTTGCCCGGGGCGCCCGTGGCGGGCGGTAAGTCCGCATCGCCCGCGACGGTGTTGAGCTGGGGGCTGCTGTACTTGCGCCCGTCGCCGCTGGAGGCCGACACCACGTGGCTGTGACACCACTCCGGGTTGTTCATCATATTTATCCGCTGCACTTTTGCAGGGTCTCCAAAGTATAGATGTGGATGGCCTTTTTAAGCTGCTTGGGTTGCTCCTGCCTGAAACACCATAACATAACAATAAGAATCGTAACTCGTAAAGGTCATGGCGTCAGACAATTGCGTGTGACCGATGCCATTTTGTGCCTACCACAAAAGAAAATCCGTAGGGTTAATATTTTTTGCGATATAACAAACAACATGAGAGGAAAACCGGAAAATTAATGGAATCAAATCCCTTGGTTTTCCAAATATTTCATTAATTTAATTTAACATAACGTAACGTTAGACTGTAACTTGGACTTGGCAAATGGCGTCGGACTGTGGCGTGGCGTGACCGACGCAAGCTCAAAATTTTCCGATAGATATTGTTTACGCGATTTAACAACACGAGAAAAAAGCTAGTTTTTGCATATTTAATATAAAACACCTTACGGTACATACTACTGGCATAGTTTGTAAGATTAAATAGCGTTTACGGTACAATCATATACCTATTTTTTTAAATTACCATGAAAAACATCTATAGTTCGAAATACGAGGAAACTTGGAAAAAACACCCGGTTTGTCTCAATTTCTACGGTCATTTCAGTATTCTAGCACTTCACCACATAAAAAGGGGAAACCGCGCCGAGGTCATAACGAACTGGAAAACTGAACTGGAAATTCACGAGTCTTTATCGGATCATGAATCTTGTTGCACTCACCTGCGCAGAGCAGAACGCTGAATTTATTTGCACTGAATTTTCACACTATTGCAAAATGTAATTAGAGGCAGCCATGTCCAACTACATTTAGATTTTTACACTGAATTTTAAATGGCAGCCCACCTGAGTGACTGCTCAGGTCCACTGCCATTCAGTGTCGGATCGAAAGGGCGAGGACCGCTATTGATTCATCCAGCACCCCTCCTGCCTTAAATTACACACACAAAGGCCTTGCATCATGCACACTACTAAGCTTTCAGTGGCGCCACCTACAAACCTACAGATGCTTGATGGATGCTTATTGGTCATCCGAATGAAAAGATCAACTTCCAGTTCTAAAAACTTCTTTGGCCTGTTGTGATAGGTTTCCGACGACCAATCACACTGATTTGACGAGTGTGTGTGTTTGAATTAAGTTATTCACTCCATTGCATTATAGAAATGCTCACTACTACCATCTCACTGTAAATGGATGTAGTAGTGTGTGTATTGTACAATTTTCTTTTTCACTGATTTGATTACTTGTCATTTTGCCTATTCGTATCAAAGAACATTTTGAAAGATTTTTTATCTATAGTGTTTAAATTATTCTCTTTACCAAATTGCCGAAGTTTTCGAAGAATATTCAAGCTTAATAAAATATACGTTTTATTATAATATGGCAACTATAGCAGTTCACATAATTAGGACGAAGGTTGTAAGATCAAAAAAAATATTGAACTTTTCCGACCGTCTTCCGGTTTTCTAGAAGCTTCGAGAATGCTGGAAGTTGTCCCGTATTGGTGTACTTGTGTGTGTATGTGTGTGTGTAATTGGTAACACAGTAATCGAGTTCACTCATACTCAGTAACGTAATGCAGTAGTGTTAATGTAGCGTTTACAAAGGGCCCAAATGTTTTTTTTCATAAACTTGGTTAGTGGTCATTTTGCTTGCGCGCGAATAAGAAAAATACGAAATAATCAAAAATTTTACTTATAAGCTGAAGTATTTGGCATATTAAGTTGAAAGACTACCAGGAGCTAATCAGGTAGATATATCAGAAACTAAACATCCCTTTTATAAATGTACCTGATGTGAAAGGGCCACACCATGTTATGATAGTGCTAAACACAAAAATAATCAGTAACTGAATTGATAATCAGCTGGTATACCCAGGCACAGGATCGTGGAGATTGGCACAAGGAAAGAGAGGCCTATGCCTAGCAGTGGGTGAGTTCGGGCTGTGGATAATGATGATGATGATACCCAGAAATAAATAGCGCATTTTTTCCACATAATCCGACTATATCGTTGTACTGCTAGAGCACAGGCATCTTCTGTATGAGATTCTCTGAGTCATAGTTCTCCACCACACGAACCCAGTGCGAGTTGGAAGTTGAGAGAAGTCTTGTTTCAGAATGTTTGGTCCTAGTATATTTTTCCACGACCTTTGTCATTGTAACCGTTTAAAAAATTATGTTTAATAATACTAGTAAACTTCATTGAAATTCGTCTCAGTAGTGTAATAATACGTTTAAAATACCTCTTTCATTCTCATGTAAAAAGCCAGACATGAGTACATCTGCCGAACTGGCCCCGGCAGATTGCAAAAATTGGCGAACAAGGGACTGCTCGACCCTTCTGAGTTTTTGAATAAAAGTATTTAAATAAAGAGTTCTTTGTTCAGCATGTATTTAACATTGAGTGATCGTTATACAGCAGCTGTCTGGTCCAGACTTACAATTGACCCCTTTCATTTAATCTTGTCTAGTTTGAAATGTGATGCGACAGTGATTTTATTATGTGAAAACTGGCGACGAATCTTTTGAGAGCGTGTTTTAGAAGCTTTGTACAGTCTCATTCACCTTTCATAAAACGAGTTTAATCCACAATTAGGGTGAGCTAACTGTTGTACACGTGTTTGTGTTGAACGTATACTTTGGCTTTTTCACTGAAAACGAAACAGAAGTTTGATTTATCATGTGACTAGAAAGCAAAATATATAATTTCATTACTACATGTTATAAATTAGAGTCCCCCGCCGGGCAGAGGGTCTTATACGCTAGGATCTCAGAAACTACTGAACAGATTTTGAAACGGTTTTTAAAGAGAAATAATTCGTTGAGAAGGTTCTAAGCTACAATTAAAAAAAAAAACAATTTACGAAAGAAAGCTCTTAATGACAATATTTGGAACCAAGACGAAAAAAATCGTCCTTTCGGGGCGTGCGCTGCATAAACAGTACAAGCTACGTGAAAATTATGTAATAAGGAATTATTCCTCTTAAAAAGTTCCAAAATAAAGTCCGTGACGGCATAATTATGTCTATCTCTAATGATTTTAAAATTTCCTCAAAAATAATGCTTCATTTGCGAAGATGTTTTTACAGACATAGTATTGATCCTTATCAAAATAAATATGTTAGTCATCTTTATTGTTTAATTGTGACCAAATGTGCCACTTACACCATTTTATTAAGATGACTTTCAATGGGAAACTAAAGTACGTTATATGAAGTGACACATGACCACCATGATCTATCCTTCAGAAGTTGTCGAATATAGATTAGAGGTACCCGTGCGAAGCCGGGACGGGTCGCTAGTATTTCATAATTTTAAATCGCTTAACACAAAATTTATGATTTTTCTGAACAGCAACATTTAAAACTTACGTTCCAGGTTCACTATAATAGCAAGTTCAGCATAAAACGCCCTTATTTTGATGAAACGTTGGCTTATCTTCAATATACATGGCGGATTGCTGACTACTTTGAGCAGCGATTTTTATGGGAATGGAGCGATGTATGTGCGCCATTCATCAAAGCAAAGCAATTATTGGTTTCTCTTTCATTCTCATGTGTGTTTATAGAGAGCGAGGAGCAAATGAATATTTGTTTTGCAATGTTTTGGATGCTGTACTGGAGAAACATTCAGACAAATGTTTGGTCTTGAAACCAAGGTTTGCCAACACCAGGCTTTATCGATCGATGCCAACCGTTGTACTTACACAACAGTTGTGGATGTTCAAGTTTCCATAATTATGAAAGCTTTAGGACCACGTTTTGTAATTGTGCTTTGTTTGTTTGGTTAACTGTAAATGTTTTGACTTTAACATTGATGATTCTAGTTTAGTTACATACATGGTCATGGTCATACTTACTTTTCATACAAACCATGATTTATCAATAGGCCTCCATAATGACTCCCGTCTCAAGAATATAATATAAAAGGTATTATTGATTAGTCAAAGATATACACTCGAGAGCAATGAATCCGGGTCACTTAAAGAATGTTAAAAATCTCGGAAACTAAAAATGATAGGTTAATGCAATAAATTGTATTTAATAGACAATGTAATACTCCTTAAATGAAAGTAAAAAAAATATGAGTCACCATACATTTTATTAACACAAAATTACATAAAGAAAAAAACTGCTGATCTCTCCTTAAAACAAAAATAGGAAACATGAAATTTTTGAACTTTATTACGATTTTCTTGAATTTTAATACTTCGTATTGCCTCCTCGTGCTTCCATTACTGCGTTTACGCGGTTTGGCATGCTGTACACCAAGTTCCTTATACGATTTTGGGGAATATTCTCCCATTCCTCTGTGAGAGCAATTTTGAGCTCACGCAGCGTGATTGGGGGAGGGTTTCGTTGTTTTACGCATCTGCCTAGCTCGTCCCAAGCATGCTCGATCGGGTTGATATCCGGGCTGCGCGCTGGACATTCCATACGAGTAATGTTCATCTCTTGAAGGTAGTCATTCACAATCCTACCTGTATGAGGTCGGGCATTGTCATGCATAAATATAGCATCCTCACCTAAATTGACCATAAATGGACCAACGTGATCATTGAGGATTTCTTCCACATATCTTACGCTAGTTAAAGAGCCGTTTTCTATGATCACCAGCTCTGTGCGACTTTCAGAAGAAATTCCGGCCCACACAAGTACAGACCCACCACCGTAGGCTACTTTTTCTTCGATGCATGCTTGCTTGAATCTTTCCCCTGGTCTTCGATACACTCTGTGTCTTCCATCGTGCTTGTAGAGCATAAATTTTGATTCGTCGGAGAACATAACTTTTGCCCAATCTTCAATACTCCAATTTACGTGGCTCTGGGCATATCTTAGTCTTGAAATACGATGCCCACGCTCCAGTTTAGGGCCGTTTGCAGGTCTAAGGGGTTTTAAGTTAGATTTAGCAAGCCGACGTCTTACTGTCCATGCACTTGGGTTACTTCCTCCGAGGCGTCGAAACTGATTTGTGAGTTCAGTTCCTGTGAGAAAGCGATTTCGAAGCATGGTGTTCACCAAGTATCGGTCTTCTCGTGCTGTGGTACACCTGGTATTGCCCGTTCCTGGTCTGCGTAGGTTAGAACCAGTTTCTTCGTAACGTCGGAGAACTCTTTGTACTGTTGACAGCGACACACCGACAGTCCTGGCTGTATCGCGCTGACTCCGGCCGGTTTCCAGCATTGTAAGTATTCTGGTGCATTCTTCAGGCGTAAGCGACATAATTTCAGCTTGAATAATGAATATAGAGCACTATCAACATGGTTTATGTACCCACATAAATGACAGATTACAAACAAAAGCAAAACCAAATGCTGTAATTTCGTAGTTCCATCTTCGAAAGTGGCCCTTTTTCAAATTTGATTTTTTTATGATATAACTATACAATAACTAAGAAGTTATAATACCTTCATTTAAGGAGTATTACATTGTCTATTAAATATAATTTATTGCATTAACCTAGCATTTTTAGTTTCCGAGATTTTTAGGATTCTTTAAGTGACCCGGATTCATTGCTCTCGAGTGTAGTTTAAATTTTGTTGGTATGTATGTTGTGCTTGAGTGGGCGAAAATCTACGGAGTTTTTAGATTTAGATTAGCCCTTCACTTAGGGTAAAAATGAACAAAGCAACTGGGGTTTGTAAATTCTTTATCTATACTTCTATACTTATACTAATATTGTAGAGAGGAAAGATATTTTGTATTTTTGTATGTAGGTAACGAATAAACTTAAAAACTGCTGGAACGATTTGAAAAATTATTTCAGTTATGAATAGCTAGATTAGTAACATAGGCTATATTTTATTCCCGTACTCCCACGGGAACGGGAACTACGCGGGTGAAACCGCGTGTCGTCCGCTAGTTTACTATATAATGTATAATCTATTCCTTTGAGCAGTCTCATGGAACAATATTACACTTGTTCGAACGCCTAAATGCCTATGGAATTCGGGCAAAATACCAAGTAAAAATTAATGTGGCCGAGTTCGCTTGTCTTAAGACAACCTCCTCTGGCTTCATCATTTTGGGTGTCCCGTTTGAATACCCGAGTACTCGTAGTGCTTAGCTCGAATTATCGCATTGCGATAACCAATGTCATAATAAGTAGTAAAGTCATCTTCAGTCACCAAGTGTAAGACATTAAGAAAGGTCGCTATTGGTATCAAAACAATTCCTACAGACGCACATGGCCACTGTTTAGCCGAGAGTGACTCGAATAATGGAAATATAAAAATGAAAAAATATGTCATTTTAAAGTGTATTTGGCCGCTAGGCCGGTTTTCAGTTTTATGAGACTGTCCTGCAAGCTTGACCGCTCTGGCCGAGCCCCCGGAGCAGTCTACCGTCCCGACTGTGTTCCCATTTGAACGTAGGTGCATACCAAGGAACTTATATACTAACTGGAATGATGACGTGCAACGCAAAGGCGTTCCGAGCGAGAGAACTTCAAGAGTGGATGTCATCTCTTTCTAGTAGGGTATCGAATATTTGTACTTACATTTGGGACAGTTATTTTGTTATAACTTACTAGCACTCCGCTCCCCGCTTTGCATGGGTAGCAGTTTCCTCAAAATCACGGGGTATTTATAAGACATGGTAAAGCCGAAACCTACGCATGCTTTTCATCAGAACTAAAAAACCTCATATGATTGTTGCCTAGATAGTAGCAGCAGTACCGTATGTCCATAACCTTTAGTTTTCCAAGGATGACACAGTTAAAATAAACTCTGTAATGGGATAGGTTTATGATGTGTTGAATACGTGCCACTTGTCTCATTTTCGTTAACGGTGGTCTACATATAAGATTACATCCTTCATTTGTCAAGAGATTTTAAAGTATACAGAGCTGCGATATTCACATAGATGAAGCATGAGTATGTAGAATATTCATACAACAAGTGATTTATCAAATACTATTAATTTGATCAATCACAATCGATTTATTAATCACACTACACAATATTAATTGGATTTTTGTAGGAGTCATTAATCTTAAATGTAAGTAGGAAGATGCTGAATATAGATGACGGTTGCAAACTAGGCAATAGCTTGAATACATCTTCCTAAAAAGGACAACTTCAAGCCACCGTTGCTGATGATTCTCATTGTTAGGGAATCTGCATGGAAACAAAACAATAATTAATATTATACTGCAAACTACTACCGATGACAAGCTCGCCCTATTTTGATTACTACGTACGACTACGAAGTACGAACTTAGCTATATTATTATGCTTAAAAGTGATTTTTATTTCCATGATCCCCGTTTCCCGTATTCCCGTTTGTAAATCAACGACATTGTCACCCTAGTCTTAATTTGTAAACAATGTAATAGAAACTTACCTGGAAAATTTAATTCCACATTCAGGAAAACCCCTCACTATTACAACTCGTCACACAACTGATGTACAGAATGCTTGGTTGATCTTTACGCAAAAAATATTGCTGGGAAACGACTTTTTTTTTGGGTGAAAAATCATGTTTTGTGGCAGAACTCAATGTAACGCACTTGAAACATTGTGCTGATGCATGGATTGAATAGTACGGAGGTCGTGTTGTGTGAGGTGTTTAAAGTAAAAATCTTACATTAAAAACTTGTATTTAAAAAAAGTTGTCAAAAAGTTGGAACTTTAGCCCCCAATATCTCCGTAACTAGAAGGTTACCAGGTATGGTGTAGAACAAAAATGATCGCAATGACGAGGAGAACAAGTGCCTTTCGGCTTCGTTAGGTGTGTTACACCCTTTAGACTGGAAGATTCCACTTAAGTAATGTAAAAAGAACTTGATAACGTAAAAATACGACTTCAGCGTGGAAGTGTATCGGCCATATTGTTCATATGAATTGTCATCTATGTATGTTGCCATTCAAAAATAACTTAATTTATAATTATTTCATAAATTACTTAATTTACATAATACTATTTCGCAAAATTATTATTTGAATATTTAGTGTTTAAATATTAAATTATTCCCGTCACGATTTCTGTGCTAGTTTAGCTATCAACGTGATATCCAATTACTAAATAAAAAAAATATATAACTTGCAATTGTTAGACAAGGACACAATCCACTCGTGTCGCTTTCTCACTCTGAAGGCTTTTCCCCCTTTGTTATTTGTCAGAGATAAAGTTCATTTTCCAACGTGTTTTTGATATCAAGATTTTGTTTGTAATCATTCCAGTTAGTTATTTTGTTCTTTGGTGTATACATCTTTACATCCGTACAGCTCTGCAAAACGAGAGTAGTGGGGGTAGCAGCCTTTTTTTTACTATATAATCTATCTAGTAAAAAACGTGTCTAATATTATGCAACTTTACTTTTTTTTCTCGTCATCTCATTGGACATACCCATAACTCACTTACCACACACATACACACACACCTTCACAGAAATATGTTATAGCTGGTTTCAAAACGCGAAGCTATAATTATGTCACTATTATAGCAATGGAAGTTTATCGGAGAGACGTAAAAAAAAAAAAAAAAATTACCTTTTAGCTTTTTATGTCAAAAAAACATAACATCAATTTTGGTTAAACCCACATTGCTTAATATTAATTTTGAAAGATTATGTGCGAGTGAGGCGTCTCGCTTGTTAACTTTAAAAAAAAATTGTTAAAAGAAAAAATCATAAATAAATTATTTATTTATTTGTGAAAGATCTGGAGGAACTTTGTATTGCTCAACTGTGAGGTAATATTTTATTAGTCGTTTAATTTGCAAAGTTGTCTTTGATTTTAATTTATTAGTTAGTTGCTTGGGGAGTTTATTCAACAAGTTAGGTAAGAGGTACCTTCAGGTCCTTCTTCCATATTCATTGTTACATTTCGGCAGATTATATAATGGTAGGTATTCTAAACGTCTTAAGTTGTTGGATCTTATTTTATGACTTATTTTATCAATTTCTGTAGCTAGTGATATTATAGCTAGTTTTACTTTGTCAAAGACATTTATTATTTTACAATATTCAAATAATTGTTGATTTGTATGGACCTATAATTTTAAACATCCTAATCAATCCTAGTATAATCATAGCCAATCGCTGACCGATCCATCTCCAGGCAGGTTCTGCTTTCCTAGTACCAAGACTCAAGTATGCAAATGAAATGCCCAAGTCGCTGTTCTGTGCTGAACACGGTGTCGGAAACAAAACTGTAAGTGAACTGATAGTACCAGGATAATATGAGTTGTGAGAAGTTCGATCTGAGTTCAAAAATTTAAAACGGTGCCATATATCTACGCAAGCATACTACAACACTACATACGCTGGTTTAAGTCTCTCTATAGGTTTAAAAGATGTCACTGATTTCCAGAATATTTTATTTTTTTAATAATTATTCTTGACAAAACAATTTACATAATATTAATTGTAGAGGCTTTGAAATTAATTTTTTCCCTTGCAATTATTTGTATTAACATAAAAAACGTAATTCAAATTAATTGTTTGTAACTTTTCACCAAAAAAGGCAACAATTATGTTTGCGTTGAGGTACTTAGTTTTATTTACAGAATGCTTGGTTGACGGCTTCGTGAAGGTTCCGCTTACACCTTGTATATTTGCAAAACTTTTAGGAGATTACAAATCGATATAGGTTACAATAATTACGTTACAGAATAAGACAACTTCTATGCATGGAAATCTAAGAAACTTTGCTTTTTTTTGGCAGCCGATGAATCTCTCACTAGTTTTAGCATCTTAATGCTACAATAGTAAGTATAAATGTATTAAAATGTGTAATAGAAATTGAGTGATTCATGCATAGGTACCAACAAGCTTGTCAGTATTGCGTTCCCCCTTGGTAACTATTGCTACTTACTCTCTTGTAATATTCGTATCTCGTTGTTGCACCAGCACACAGATGTATGACCCTTATTTTTGTGTGTCTGCCACAATCTCATCCAGAGGTAGAGTGATATCATCCTGGTAAAAGACACAGGTTATTGCAATAAGTCATAGAATACCTGAAGAAAACAAAAAGATCTATCTATTGAACAGATTTAATTGAGTTAAGTAAGTAATCATTGTCACACTACTTTTTACGTGTACCTACCCAAATTCTCTAAGAGAAATACACCAAGCCGTCTAAAATTTTGCACTATCTTGCGAATCTTCGTTAGCTCAGTTTGTAGAGCTACGGACTGTAGAGTTTCAAGCGTTGTTATCCGTGGGTCGCTGGTGCAAATCCGGCCCGAGGGAATCCTTTTGTGTTTTTTTACGAATTACAATGATTTTATTTCAGCAAAGTTTTTGGTTTAAAATAATATCAAAAATAGGCTAATATGGGTTCCGTACCTCAAAAGGTAAAAAAGGAACCCTTATAAGATCACTCTCTTGTCCGGCTGTGTCTGTCCATCTGTCCGTCAGTCCGTCCGTCCGTCCGTCACCACCATTTTTCTCAGGCACGGGCGGACCTAGAAAGTTGAAATTTATACCAGATACTGAAATCTATAGTCCCTATTAGGTGTATAAAAATCAAAGTCCTGAGTCAACATTGTTAAAAGATATGGGCAAATTCAGATTTTCGCGACAACTTGTAAGTACCAAAACTTACCTAAATTTTCACTTTTATTTTTCGGAATTTTCCCTTTACTTGTGCTGTAAGACCTTGCTTTAACCAAAATTGCCAACTAGGTCAATCGGAAGTACCCTATAGGTTTTGGGTCAAAAACTTAAATGGTAATTTCCGTTGACCTAGAATCACGAAATTTGGCGAGAAGCAATGTCTTACAGCACATGTAAAGGGAAAAATCTGAAAACCGTAAATATGTAGTTTAATAAAAAAAAAGCGAATTTACTATTACAACTTATTATTTGCGCTTGGTGGCAGTAGCCGTTTCATGGGATCGAAGAGCAAAGTTAAGTTTGTCCTTGAAAAAGTTTGTACCTAATATTAGTTTAAGACTCCATTATTTTTATTAAAAACGTGACAAACGTATTTTGTTGTAGTGTGTAGATAGAAACACTCTCAAAGTCTTAGTCGGTTATACTAACAAGGCTTAAGGAATACTAACAATTTTTATCGATAAAATGCCTGTAACAATGATAAATAATTAAGACATTGTATTTGTAATTTAGTAGTAGTAAGTACTGTATTGGGTCGGACGTAAAGAGTGGCACCATCCCATATATTCCCGTGGCTCGTGGGTGTCGTAAGAGGCGACTAAGGGACTTAACAGAGAGTGGGCAGCAAAGCTGTCCTTTTGTAACAACCGTACCTGCCATCGCCAACCCGCCTGCTAAACGTGGTGACTATGGCAAAACCCCCCATTTTAGAGGAGGTCTATGTCCGTATTTCAGCAGTGGACGTATTTCGGCTGAAATGATGAATGATGATGATGATTTGTAATTTAATTTTGGCCTCAAGTCTATTGGAGAGGGGAAACTCAACAAGGCCGGCCGTTCGGGGCCAGTGCTGAGTTTCCCCTGACGGACGCAACGCGCCGTGCCACCGCGAGTCCGGTGACTGTGGTGGCGCGCCGGCGCGTACAGTGTTAGATAAGTTAGAACAATTTGATTGTTGTTGCAAACTACCTAATATTATGGTTCTAAAGGAGCTAGATTATTTCCAAACAACATACATAACATCCGTCTTGAGCAAGCATGGTGATCAATGCTCGTGCCTTCTCTGTATGAGAAGAGGCCTTTGCCCAGCAGTAGGACAGTAATAGGCTGGTATTATTATTTATTTATTATTATACATAACATTTATAATAATATTACTTTCATCACGTATTTTTTAACCTTCATAACCTATTCTTAATATAATACAGGTCGGTTCAATAAATAAGTCGGACCACGATGTTACGAGAGTCAACTGCCCTAGAGATTGTATTATTTTATATATTTTTGGGAATCTAAAAGTTGACCCCTTGCCGGGCTATCTGATTTTTTTCAAATATGCCGCATCGACTATATGCTCAATAAGAACACATAGGGCTCCCCCTTCTAATAAGTTGTTCCCGAAATTATAAGCACCTACCCACAGAAAATAATTTATTTTAATAACATTTGAAATCGATAGCTCTCAAGTTCATTGACTTCTTAACGCTTACCGATCGACTTTATTGTCTCTTTCCAACATTTCATTTATAAATTAATTTACCACTACATGCAACTGTTTCTCGCACATGCACTGTATCAAAGGGTAGTAGTGGTATTGCACGAACCTGTGTTTCATATGATTTCCTAGTCTAATATATGATTTACTAGTTTATTCTATAAATAATGACCCCGATCACTATTTTATAGAGAGAGTCTGATCCCATTATACATAACACTAGCAAACGGCGCTTTACTGCTCATTAAATTACTCTCTAGTAATTACCCCACCTAGAAACCCGTGCGAAGCGGGGACGGGCCGCTGCCCGTCCCAGCTTCGCACGGGTTTCAGTAACATTATTGAAGTTTTTCCATTCATAAATATAGCCTATGTTACTCGCTGATAATGTAGCTATCCATTGCTGTAAGAATTTAGCAAATCAATCCAGTAGTTTTTAAGTTTATTCGTTACATACAAAAATACAAATCTTTCCTCTTTATAATATCATATAATTATAGATATATAGTGTAGATAGTTTAAACTACCAATTCAAATGAGTAGGAAGGCATAGCGAGATAACTATATAAAGAAATAAATAAAAAACCGTTAGGAGGAGCCAAGTTACGGGAATGCAAAAAAAAATATACGATTACCATGAATTAAAGTTATATTGTTAACAATGTAAAATAAATGCATGGCAAACATTAAATATTTGCTATCCACATAACTACACCACCACCAACAACACCATACACAATAATACCACACTTCTGACGCAGTCTAAATGCAACAGGACAGGATCAATACTTTTGAGTTCAAACACCAAAGCAGCAGGAATAGAGCAGGATGTTTTCCGTCTAACGTGCACAAATACTCGTACTTATACTCTGCTAGGAGTAAACTCATTTTGATGCTACGTGACTGCTATTAATAGAATCGGTTACCAGGCGAGCATGAAATATAAAGATGCATGACAGCAACTGTTGAGGTTTCACTTTCGGAAAGGAAAATGGAATGGATTATAAATATGGAAAAAAAAGTATAAATATGGATTATTTAAAAGCAATTCTATATTCTTTTATTTTAGGTTTATTTTCTTAATAATGGTGAGTTTTATTATTTAACCGATTTTCAAAAGAATGGATTATCAGTTCATATTTATATACATATTCATATTCTTTATTGCATACAAAATTACAAAAATATACACACAAAATCAAATATATAGCTTATGTACAACGGCGAACTTAACCCAGAATTGGGTTTTTTTTACAGCAAACCTTATTTTTGTTGCGAGATTTTCAGAAGAGCATATTATACCTATGTGCACAAACAATACAGTTAAAAACTTAAATTAACTTATTTTATTACTTAACTAAACTAATACATACAATATATTTATATATAGATACTAGACACTTACATATAAAAAACTCTTTACAAAATATTATCATGTTGACAGGAAATGTTCTTTTATTATTTTCTTGAACATATCTAAGTCTAATCTAGAACAGAACATATCTAAGAAGGGCTATCCAGCAGTCTAGTTCGTCTTTTTTTATACCCGACTACGGCGAAGCCATAAGAAAGGGTTATGATTTGAATACAATGTTCAGCGATAATTCTTTACAGCCTTATTGTCAACAATTTCGCGGATGATGGGAAAAGAAGTGCCTTTTGGCTTTGTTAAGGTTACTTTTACACCCCAAGAGTACTTTTTGAAGTAACTTACTTAGCTAATGCACATTTAAGCGCAACACACGCACCGAACGGAAGCGTCAGACGGGTCGGGACAACGACGGGTGTAATTGCATGTATTTATATGGACGACAACTGTAACACACAGAACGCGAGCGCGGGGCGGGTACCGTCGTCGTTGCATTGCATGATCCCATTTAATGGTCAAGTACTTCAAGAGAGTAACGATCTCATATACAAGTGTCGCAAAATTATTCATCGAATTTTGTTTGTGAATAACTTTTTTGCTAATTATAAAAATTGATTTTGAGAGATGGTAATCTTTACATTTTTTTCTGTTCAGTTGTAGCTGCCAGTGTTAAAACACTTTGTTTCCGTTTTACTTATCGCATTTTCCATGAATTTCCGCAAGATTTCCGGTGAACTGTTCGCATTCCAGTCGAATATTCTCCTTAAGGGTCTGCGATTGTCTCGCGACTTCAAGTAGCCCCAAAAAAGGAAGTCTGGGATGGTTAAATCGGGCGATCTTGCTGGCCAAGTCAAATTGCCAAAATAGGAGATTACGTGACCAGGAAACGCTTCCTTCTTAATTATTCCACGCTCTTGCAGAGTATAGCGCTCCATTGCTTGTCTGTTTGTATTTTGCAGCTGTCTAGTTCACAAATGTCAAATATGATTGAGGTTCTACGCCATTTACAAAAATTATAACATCATCCAATAGGGTGATTTATTTTGCGTCACCTTGTAGTTTGATATAATTATGACAATTATGTGATAATGATGATGCTGCTAATTAGAAAGTTCCACAACTAGAGAAAAAAAATCGGTTTTGAAGTCGGTCGCAAAACAATTAACCAAACTTACAAAGCCCGACTGACTTTCAAAACTAAGGATTTTATGCCTTTATGATTGTTTTATTAATAAGTTTTTGTATTTTATAAGACACTATTTAGCTGCCTTATCTTTTACAAAAATAAATGAATTTTGAGTACATATTTTCATAACATCAAAATTCTAAGATGATATGAACTGACCGGTTCGATAATCACAGACCCGTCACCAGTGCTGCAGAAGCGAGACGGTGCATTGACAATAGATGGCATATCTATAGGTATGTTCGTTGTCGTCTGGCGCTGAATTCTATTTATAGCGGCTGTGACTAGGAGAACATAGAGATTAAGAGGTAAACTAGTTATGAAATCGTTCATTCACATCACGCCTTTTTCCCCAAGGGATTGGCAGTCGTGTAAAAGCTATGTTTTTGCTATTTTTGGTAGGAGCGCTTTGCCTTCGTGTGACTACTATGTACTACCTGTTAATGGAACCCCTAACCTTGCAATCACAGCATCTTTACTACAAACTAATGGTTGGTGAATTGGTTGGTGAGATGGAATGGTTGGTTTGAGGTGATTGTAGGAGCTTACTTTTGCAGTTGCTCTACTCATAGTGATCATAATTAATAAGTAGGAATGTCCATGCATAAAACATAAGTAAACACAACAAATGGCGAAATTCAGATGCTACTAAAGTAACGCATTACTGAAATAATAATTAGATTGTTTGAACTGCGGTAACTTTTTAAATTGATTAATTAGCGTCATGCTGTCATAGAACGAAATGTTAGGATTGATCAGATTTTAATTTTCATGCAGGTTAGAAAGTGTCACAGTGCTGGGCCCAATCTGCCTAATCTTCCTGAGAGGATAATGCTAATATATTTTCTAGCTCAAGCCAAGATGTCAAAATATGATGAGTAAAGCTGCAGTGATGATAATGATGACCAACGCAGCTACCCAGGCTGATTTTTTATTTACATTAGCTGGACTACATTTACCATATTTTACCGATGGTATAAACTGCAATTTTACATGACTATAGCGCAATCAGCCTGAAAAGTTCCCATAGCTGGAGATAGACCTCCTCTCCATCTCCTCATCTCATCCTCTCCTCTCCAAAATGGACTATACCACGCAAGCTCAGTGCGTGTTGGTAGATGTCACAAATCTTCGAATTGTTGATTCTAGGACATGCCAGTTTTCTCACCAGTGCTCTAAAAACGGTGATGAAAAACATCGTGAGGAAACGGTTATGTCTTTAAGGATGTCTATAAAATAAGACTAGATTAAATGTTTAAAAAAAGTTCACAGTCAGTACGTAACGACTTTATATCGTTAGATGTAACAACTTTAATCTGAATGTCAATAGTAACGATAGCGAACGGGAGGGAGAGGGGGGGAGGGTAACCTGAGATATTTACTTGTAATATAAGCGTTTGAACACGAAATGTTAAACCAAAAAGCATATCTAGGTTAATAAGAAAAAGGAAGCAGAAGTAGCTCGTAGTAGGCAATCTACGTTGCCGTCGCGATCCAAAACCCGAGACTCCTTGACAACCGAGACTCCTAGACTAGCAATGCGTAAATTGTACTAGGCCTCCACATGAGCGAAGAGGTTCACTCTTAATACAAACGCAATTCAACTCACATCCTAGAGATGGCATTGGTTGGAGCTTGTTACCTGCAATGTGACGATTTTATCTACGATTTTTTTTTGTTTTTACTTGTAACTTCGTGCACGTTTATTTTCATGACGGCATGTTATGTAGATAGAGAGAGCACAAACCTTTAAGAAAGCTTCACTTTTAATAGTATATTCCTGCTTACCTGCTTATACCAATGCTGTCACAACCAGCCATCAATATTGTAAACGTATCTTAGGCGGTTGGTATTGCTACGACCGCGTAGCTGATGTTGCCGTCTGCTACGGCGTAGCAACTGCGTACGCCATTATGCTTGTTTTTCTGGGTAATAATAAACAGGTAGTTCTGTTTGACTTTACTGAAGCTTGTATGCTCGAAGTTGTTAAATAGTAAATATTTTAAGAATAATAAGTAAGTTTAGATTTTTTTTGTTTTTAGGGTTCCGTACCTCAAAAGGAAAAAACGGAACCCTTATAAGATCACTTTCTTGTCCGTCTGTCTGTCTGTCTGTCTGTGCGTCTATCACCACCGATTTTGTCAGGAACGGGTGGACCTAGCAAGTTGAAATGTATACCATATACTGAGGTTTATAGTCCATAATAGGTGTATACAAATCAATGTCCTGAGTCAACACGATAAAAGGATATAGGCAAATTTAGATTTTCGTGAAAACTTGTAAGTACCATAATTGAGATTATGTCATAACAACTATTATGTATTACCCATATTTGCAAAATAAAATTCTATTCTATTCTACCTTAATTTTTAATTTTCAATTCTTATTATTAAACTACATATTTACGGTTTTCAGACTTTTGTCTGAAAACCGTAAATATGTAGTTTAATAATAAAAAGAATATGGTTAATACATAATAGTTGTTATGACATAAGGGAAAACCCTTTACATGTGCTGTAAGACCTTGCTTTTAACCGAAATTGACAATTCTAGGTCAACCGGAAGAACCCTATAGGTTTTGGGTCGAAAACCTGTATGGTAGTTCCTGTTGACCAAGAATTACGAAATTTGGCAAAAAGCAAGGTCTTGCAGCACATGTAAAGGGAAAAGTCTGAAAACCTTTAATAACAAGAAAGAAGCGATTTTACTGTTACAAACTCATTACTTGCGGTTGGAGCAATAGCCGTTTCTAGGGATCGAACAGCGAAGTTAAGTTTGTCCGTTAAAAAGTTTGTAAGGAACCCTCGGTGCGCGAGTCCGACTCGCTCTTGGTCCGTTTTTTTTAATAACTTCTGATCCGCAAGTATAACAAAATAACAGTTTATTTTGAAAGGGTCCTTTTTTCAAAAGATTGTAAAAGATTTTATTTTTTTGTAAATTAAATGAAAAGGTGGTCACAGTCCGGCATTTTTTTTCAATCGCCTACGTTCTCTTAATGCTTATAGATAAGCAAAGCGATTAAGTGATTAAAATCTGATTTATCCTATTTTTATCATGTGTAAGGTGAGAAGTTCGGTTTGATGGAGTCTAGTAAAGATAACGAATATGAGTGTAAACGTGTTTAAGGCCCCTAGCACACGGCGTATTTTAAACGCACAGACGACGCGGGTTCCTGGTGCTATTATTGCATCCGCGTTTATCTGCGCCGTAGATTGCCGGCTTTTGCGTTTCTATAGATTCAAACGCGCGTAAAACGCGATAAAAACGCGCGTGTGAAGCGCGTTCAAAACTCGTTTGAAGCCGATATACATGATCTCATTACTGTATTTTGATTTAATTTAACTCCGGTTTTAGAATCAAAAGAAGTTCTTGGATGACGAATATGACATTCGATAACATTTAGAAAAAAAATCCCATCTTCTATGTTTTAGCAATTGTAAACGTTGTGTGATAATGACCACACAATCTTCTTTCACTCATAAATATATTAAGTAAGCATTGTTGTATCAACCGATGCCATTGTACAACCGACGAGGAGTCTCTGACCAAAACGCGGAAACTACGAGAACTATAGCGCGTCTGTATCACTGTATCTGCGCGTATATGCACAGTAGACGCGCGTTTCACGATCGCCCCGTGTGGTTAGGTTAGAAGGTTGCGTTCAAATCTCGTTTGAAGTGCGTATACGCGCCTCATCTGCCCGTCGTCTGCGCGTTTAAAATACGCCGTGTGCTAGAGGCCTAACTATTAATTTCTCCATTTGCTCCTACGCAAATAATTCCCGCCTGTATTTTGTGATCGCGCGTGCATTCGCCACACACACACACACACACACAGTGTGGACACTGAAGTTCGTGACTGCACGGTAGCGATTCGCTGAACGCTGTATGCTGCTGTGTATAACGACTGTGTGGACAATGACATGCTTCGTGACTAAGAATTTACATCAATATTTTTGTTGACTCAAATGTACAATATAAACCGGTGGTAAAAGTACATTTTGGAACAACATGCGTTTCTAAGTTTAAGCATGCATATATTTAGGTAACTGCTGAATAGTTGTTATACAGTAGCTTCGAATGCATAATACCTTAAACCTAAGTAACTGTGCTGGATTTTCAGATTAGTTAGTATATTTATTTTAACAAACTCTTAAGTTTAGTATCGACTCACGGAACGGGAAATATGGCAGAAGAAATGGGAAGCCCAGCAGTGAGTGACTCTGCGATGAAATTATGATGATAATAATGAAACTATCAAGTACTTTAAATTTTGAACGAATGTATGGAAGATTGTATCTTATTCTATTTAACTAGTTCTTTTTTAGGGTGGTTCCGTACCTCAAAAAGAAAAAACGGAACCCTAGGAACGGAACCAAAGAATCACTTTGTTGTCCGTCCCTCCGTCCATCTATCTGTCAAGACCCTTTATCTCGGGAACGCGTAGAGGTATCGAGTTATAAGACTAGTTTAGACTACCTCGTTGGTCTAGCGGGCGCAAGTGCGCCTGCGTCATTGGGTATTTCCATCAGGAATATCTCAGTAGCAGCCACGGAGTCTGGATTTGCGCCCGGTGATGGCAATAGGCTCGCCCCCTGTTACATGGGACTTAAACATAACTGGTGTAATGTGGGTGTACTATTAGGTAAACTTCTGCCTAACCCTTTGGGGATTACAGGCGTGATGTTATGTTAATGTCGTTCTAGTTTTCATGAATAGGAAAGCCTATTTCGCAGTTTTATTAAGACTCGTTGGTATATAAAATATATGCGAAACAATCCATTAGATACATAACACGAGATTCGGTACACAGTACAATACAGCGAATAACTCAGCTTCAGGGTCGTACACGATACTGAAGCTCTGAAGAGTCTGTCTAAAGATACTGAAGAATCTGTATTTGAACCATGCATCTCGTTGTTCCCTTAGTGTAGTGGTTATCACGTCGGCCTTACACGCTGAAGGTCCCTGTTTCGACCCCAGGCGGCAACAGAATATTTTTTGGTATTCAAATGCACTTAATTTTCCCCACAAGTTCATCTTAAGTGGGAAACGCCAGTGTAGCCCGCGAAATAAAATCTTTCTTATTTAGTAAATATTTATTTTTTACTATGTGTTTCACATTGTAAAAAATAAATATTTAATCCCTGTTTTTAAACTAACCAATGCAATTTTAATGAAAACAATGGCTTAAAAGCTTTTCTTTCAAGACTACTACTAAATTACATCTGGTTTTTATCAGCTTTTATTTAGTTTCACCTGTCCCGATGTTTGTCTGTAATCAAACCTTGCAAGTTAAATTTGATCCCTTTCCCGGCTGCCGATTGGGCTGAAATTTTGCACGCATATGTATATCGCGAGCCAATGCAATGTTATGATAACATGAAGCTGATCTGATGATGGAGCTGGAAGGTGGCTATTGGAACTTTGTAATGAAACGACGCAAACCCATTGAATTTAGACTTGTTTGATTCGTCTTGATGAGTACTTTGTCTGGGTCTGATGATGAAGCTGGAAGGTGGGCCTAGTAACTCCGTTATAAAACGACATACTTAGCCCCATCGAGTTTGGGCTCGTATGATTCTTCTCGACGAGTAGTTTATCTCTAGATGGTATCCATGGGGTTTGATGATGGAGCTGGAAGGTGGCCATAGGATGTCCGTAACATAACGGCATAATCCCATCGAGTTTGGGCTCGTTTGATTCGTCTTGAGGAGTACTTCGGTCCTAAAATAATCTAATAAATAGTTTTTCCTACTTTCTCTTTTCTTTTTAGATAATGTGTGCTCAAAAGATTACATTGTGCGTACTACGAATTCCTACGGGCTTCGGAAAAACGCCACTACGCGCTACGAACTATGCCGTAATAAATCCCGAATCAAAAATATTAAAAAAAAAACTTATTTAAAAACGAGCTTTTAAATAAATGCTATTAATATAAACGCTGCTACGTGCTACGAACTATGCCGTAGTAAATCCCGAATCATAAATACGAAAAAGCTAAAAATAAATTTAAAAGAAAATAAAAGTTTTTAAAAGCAAGCTTTTATCACTACTTGTGTATTAAAAACAAGCTTTTATTATTGGAACATTATAGAACATTTAGCATATTACACCTTCATTATTTTTCTTTTGTAATCACAATGTAAAGCGCTTTTTTTTATCAGGTTTAAATTATTTTAAACTTATTAGTTATTTTTATTAACAAGTAATAAAAGCTTGTTTTTAAAAAAGTTTTTTTCTTTTTATTTTATTGTAAACTTATCCTCGTTATCAAAGCGCGCTACTGGATGTTAAACGTTCCAAGTGTTGAAATGCATGGATATTGTAACTTTTAGGTACTTCGAAACTTCTAAAAGAAATCTAAATAATAACTCTTCTGTGACTTTGTTGTGTGCTCTTTCTTTATTTGAATTATTATATTCGTACTTAGTCCGAGATAACTGATGTAGTACTTGCCTTTCCACACTCTTTATACGCGAATTAAAAAGCAAAAGCAGAAAACAAAAATCTCCACCTGGCAACTCTAAACGTCGTTGTCAATTGTTTTTTCGCGCTCGCACGCGATTGTGTATTTCTGTGAAAATATTTATTGAAATTATAATTTAATAGTGTAATATTGTGATTATGCCTAAAAGAAAGGCTCAGGAGTCGGAAGACAAGGCGATTAAGAGAATTAGAAGATTGGAAAAGAAACTCAAAAGGTATAAAGACAAGTTGCGTCAGCCGGAGGATTGTAAGTACCTACCTCCCTATTTTGAATTCACAATTTCACCATCGAAGCTTAGTTCTTAAACCAATTTCGGTTTTTAAACATTAATATGTAGCTATTGCGTTGCAATTGGCAAAGTGCCTGTTTAATTATTGTAGACATAGTCGCGTTGCGACTATGCGAACTCCCCGTTGGGTGAGTGATAGATGGACAAGCTTCCTCGTGTTACGACGATGCTTCTTTCCGTTGGGAAGGTGTAAATACCGACTTGGTATCTAATATGCTCTACTCTTTTGCGTAATCCCGTTGGGATAAGTTTGCGAAGCTACGTTGTTCAAGTCCGCTAATTAAGTTGGAATTTTGGTTCAAAATCGAATCGAATAGTTTATCCCATTGTTCTCATAGCTCTAAAAGTCAGGGGAGATATTGATGCATTGGCATATACCTACCACCAAACATAAAGGTTGTTAACCAAATCTTTTTCTTTATTTTATCATGTATGAATTTATTTTTAGTTCAAGACTCAAATGAGGATATTGAGAACATAGACAGTATTGTCCATGAGGATATTGAGAACATAGACAGTAATGTCCAAGAATCCCTTGAAGAGCCAGAATTGTCACAAGAATTTTTAGAGGCCCTCGGGGAGCCTAAAGAGACTGAAAAAAGATTTGGCACTCCCATCAATATCAACATTCTGCAACGATTTGAAAACATATTGATAGAAGGAATAAAAACAGAAGAAAAAGAAAAGATTTTGAAAGACCTTTGTTTTCCTGAAAATGGTAAATTAATGCAAGCACCAAAGCTTAACATAGAGCTTACAGGTTTATTGACATCTGCTATGAAAATGAGGGACAAGATGCTGGAAGAGAGACAAGAGGATACAGGCTATGTTATTGCTACTATAGGTCACACAATAGACATGATGACAAAACCAAACTTTGATAATTTGACAATTGTCAAAAATTTAAGCGATGCCACAAGACTGCTGTGTAATTTACATTATAAATATACAGATATTAGAAGAAAGCTGATCAGTCCCTTATTGGACAAGAATCTTGACTTTAACCTCAAAGATAACAAGAGGTCTGAGTGGCTTTACAGTAAACTAGATGATGCTGTGAAATCAGTGTCGGCTATCAAGAAAGCAAGCTCAATTTTAGCACCTCCTAAGAAGACAAAAAACTGGCAACCACCTCCTCGCCAGCTAAGTCACTTTCATCGAGGGAAAGCAGTAGCTCGAGGAGGATATCAACATCAATTTCGGTACCAGCCACGACCCTCTCCACGACAAAGCCAACAGCAGGGCCGTCGTCCAGCCCCTGCTCCATCGAGTTCACGGGGGATGACCAGGGGTCGATCCCGCTACCCGTAGAGGTAAAATTTGCAGGCAGACTGCAGTATTTTTATTTAAATTGGGAATCACTAACTCAGGAGCCTGTAATATTGCAGTGGATAAGAGGTTACCATATCCCTCTTACACATATACCTAGACAAGACTATTCACCATGCAATAATAATTTTAATTTAACTGAGAAATTAATTCTTTCCAAAGAAATTAATAAGCTTCTTGAGCTCGGAGCAATATCATCTTGCTCCCCAGTTTGTGGTCAATTTCTCTCAAGTATTTTTACTGTACCTAAAAATGATGGTACATACAGGTTCATACTTAACTTAAAAGCGTTTAACAAGTTCGTAGAGACTTCTCATTTTAAATTAGAAGATGTCAGGACTGTGTGTAAACTGCTATCAAAGGGGGACTATATGACTACAATAGATATGAAAAATGCCTATTTCCTAGTGCCGGTCCAAGTAAATCACAGACATTTTTTAAGATTCATGTTTTTTGGTAAATTATATCAGTTTAATTGTCTACCATTTGGTCTTGCATCAGCGCCATTTGTATTTACGAAGTTACTTAAGCCTGTTGTAGAACATCTGAGAAACAAGGGTATACATGTTGTACTCTACTTAGATGATGCAGTCTGTCTTGGATCTTCATATGAGGAATGTCTCAAAAATACTAATTATGTCACAAGTTTACTTGAGAAATTAGGTTTTGTTATAAATAGCACAAAGAGTTGCCTGAAACCTTCCAGAGTGAGAGATTATTTAGGATTTAATCTTAATTCTCAAGATTTGACAATTAGTCCTACTGATAAGAAAAAAGAAAGATTAACTGTCTTAATTCAGCAGTTTTTGAAAAGAGACAGCTGTACAATTAGAGAGTTTGCAAAACTATTAGGAAATTTAGTTTCTGTTTGTATGGCAGTTGCATATTTTTGTTTTGTGTACACAAAAACCTTAGAAAGAGAAAAATTTTTATCCCTTGAAGCTTGTGGAGGCAACTATGATAATAATATTATAATCAGTAAAGAAGTTAAACAGGATTTACTATGGTGGGAAAGAAATATAGTCACTGGTTATAGTAGGATAAAACAATATAATTTTGAATTGGAAATATTTTCAGATGCGTCAGGCACTGGGTGGGGTGCATTTTGCAATGGCCAGAGTGCTAGAGGTCAATGGTCTGATGAAGAACTAGGTTTTCATATCAATTATCGTGAATTATTAGCTGCATTTTTTGCACTAAAATGTTTTGCTCAAGACTTAACAAATTGTGAAATCCTGCTTCGAATTGATAATACCACCGCGATTTCTTATGTTAACAGACTAGGTGGAGTTCAGTATCCCTTATTAAATGGTTTGGCAAGACAGATTTGGCAGTGGTGTGAAGCTAGGAAGTTATGGATATTCGCTTCATATATAAAATCAAAGGAAAATATAAATGCTGATTTTGAGTCCCGAGTAGTTAATATAGATACAGAGTGGCAATTATCAACTGACGCCTTCAATGTTATAATTACGAAACTAGGGATGCCTGATATAGATATTTTTGCTTCGCGTGTAAACACTAAATGTGATAAATATATATCTTGGCATAGGGATCCATCTGCTTGGAATGTTGATGCATTTACTGTTAATTGGTCAAAGTTTTTCTTTTACGCATTTCCGCCTTTTTGTTTACTTTTAAAAGTAGTTCAAAAAATTAGGACAGATAGAGCAACTGGTATTGTAGTTTTCCCGATGTGGCCATCTCAGCCTTGGTACCCGTTGTTGATGTCTATGGTAGCGTCAGAAATAGTTTCCATGAACCCTTCAGAAAATCTGTTAACTGCTTTCAGGAAACCCCACCCACTAAACAAGCAACTTTCCCTGGGGGCGTGCGTCTTATCAGGGAAGCACTTAAACGAAGAAGTATCTCAGAGGACGCAATAGATATAATGATGGCATCCGTATCCCCGAATACTGTAAAGCAATATAATAGCTGCTTAAAGCAGTGGTGGAGTTATACCAAAGATAATGATATAAATATTTTCAGTGCATCCATACCTATCATAATTTCCTATCTAACATTGGTTTTCCAAAGAGGTGGTTCTTACCAAACCTTAAATTGTCATCGGTCATCGCTTTCTCTTATCATCGGAAATCACGTAGGTACAGATGATAGAATAAAGCGATGGTTTAAGGGAGTTTATAAATTACGACCTTTGACACCCAAATATAGCAGTGTGTGGGACCCTTCAAGAGTTTTATCATATGTTTGTCACTGGTACCCATTGAATGACTTATGCTTAGAAAAGATCACCAAAAAGACTGTAACGCTATTAGTACTGACTACTGGCCAAAGGGTTCAGACTATAAATTCCATTAGATTAAACAATATTAACTTAACATCTACTGGTGTCGAAATAATTTTTACAGATTTTCTAAAAACATCAGCTCCTAATAGGCCTCAACCTAAAATAATTTTACCTTATTTCACTGCTCAACCCGAAATATGTCCCGTTAAAACACTTACACAATATATAGAAGTAACTAGAGGATTAAGAATTAATGATAATTCATGTGATTATTTGTTCATTACTTTTAAAAGACCGCACCATCGTGCTTCTTGTCAGTCAATCAGCAGATGGCTGAAGCAAGTTATGTTGGACAGTGGTATAGATATCACTCGTTTTTCTGCGCACTCAACGCGCCATGCTGCTACTTCATGTGCCTATAGGGAAGGTCTCTCGGTAGACAGTATCATTAAAGCAGTAGGTTGGTCTCCAAGGTCATCGTCCTTTGCTACACATTATAACAGACCACTATATAATGAACCTAACCAAGTGTTGTTTGCTAGAGCGGTACTCAATAATTCAAACTGATTTTAGTTATAAGTTAAAGTGTGTAATTTTAAAGGCAGAAGTTGTCCTTTTTTAAGTTGTTTTATGTTGAGAAAAATAAATGTTTTGTAATTTTAAGTGTTATGTTCTTCTCTGAACATCTACATCAGTTATCTCGGACTAAGTACGAATATAATGATAGGATTAAACGAACTTACCTGAAGTGAAGTTCAATCCTGATTATATGAAGTACTTAGTCCGAGATAGAACATCCCGCCCTCCCTGAATTAATTTTATTTTCCCTAGGTAATTAAATTAATTTTCCCTCTTTGGGGGCTCTGAAATATTGACAACGACGTTTAGAGTTGCCAGGTGGAGATTTTTGTTTTCTGCTTTTGCTTTTTAATTCGCGTATAAAGAGTGTGGAAAGGCAAGTACAACATCAGTTATCTCGGACTAAGTACTTCATATAATCAGGATTGAACTTCACTTCAGGTAAGTTCGTTTAATCCTATCATTAAATTGGATATTGTGATTTAAAAACGTCAAGGTTCAAAATGATACAAAAACTTAAATGCCCGGCAAAAAAATAAACATAGTTGTTGATAGTTGTTGCATTTCCTTACATTAGGCCTGAACGAACTAATCGTTTGCTTTACTTAGCTTGGGCGTTACTTGAAGCGGAGAGTTATAATGACGAGCAAATGACACTTAAACCCAATTTAATTCATTAAGCATAATTTTTACACCAATCTACTCTGAACTTTACATTACGAGCCGAGATTTTACGCGATTTTATTTTGTTATTTTACGATTTGTACGCTACAGGTACAAGTATCGTCCCCGATGGCTGGAGTTCAATGTCAAAAGTAAATTACTGCCTATTAACAGCTGTCCGGTCGACAGTCGCACCTCCAGGCATACTGCGGCGCTAGTATCGACTACGAAAATAGTGACGCCAGACAAATTCACCCGCCACCTCTCGTATTCTATCGCCATCTCTTTCTACCCGCGTCAAAGTTTCCACCTCTCTGTCACCCTTTGAAAGAGTGTGATCGATATCAAAGTACCAAAATGTAAGAGGAATCTCTTGCGCATGCGCTAAGGAAGCAAGGGAACGCATATTTCGACTCGAATAGTATCGGCACATTAGCTCAGTGGCAGAGCACCTTACCCAGACGGAGCGGGGAGGAGGTCGTTGGTTCGAGGCCTTCATGTGCCCATTTTTTTGGTAATAAAGTGTATCACTCAATTTTTAAAGTTTCTAGAAACTTTTTCATTCTTTTTCTTGCAGAAAATTGTAAAATTTGGCATGTTAACAAAATGACACACCTCGGTTTTGCATTTTTGAGCTTTCGTGCATGATATACATACAGTCTACACTTAAATGCTAATGACGTCAAGATATCACTCACACACATCATCAAAAGTCAGGAGTACAAACTCCTAAACCTACACAACTTAATAATTATAAGATTACTAGTAGTCCATGGATTTGGTACATTCTGCCTTGCATGAACTAAGTTAGTTCTGATTTTTTTATATGTTACAACATTAAATAAATTAAAAGTAAAAAAACTTTTTTAAAAACAAGCTTTTATATACGTTAAAAAGAATAAAATAAACTTTCCCTTTAAAACTTTTCAACTATCAGCTTATAACGTCATTACACAATTAATATGTTATGAAAATTTGTCGCGAGATTATCCATTATTTTATTGTTAACCATTTAGGTAGGGTATGGATAGATAGGGTAGGTGTAAGGTGGGTAGGGTATATAGGATATGTAGGTTACAATAGTAAAAAGTATAAGGAGATAGTAGGTAGGAAAAGTGCATTGCAACGCATCGGGAACAGCTAGTTTAAGAGTAGATTATTGCATCGAGCACAAAGTAATTTATAATTGCACCAAGTGCCTGATTTAGAGCCCGAGCGTTAGCGAGGGCTCTAATCTAACAGGCACGAGGGCAATATAAATTACTTAAGGTGAGGTGCATAATCTGCTTTTCTTTCAACTACTACCTATAGGAATAGTAGATAAAAGAAACTCATATCAAACAGTTAAAATAGAAGTTTCTATAACACTGTCGGCTTCATTTAGAATGTTTTCCGGAGTTAATGTGTCGCTCGATGATTCCATTTTAATTCGAAGCCGAAGCACTCACAATCAGATAGTATCACACTTTATCGTTTCCAAAAATATTGTCAAGAAAAATTAACAAAGTTCCCGCCAAATCACTTTTTTTAAATTTCTTTCATTTTTAAATCAGAGTTAGCAGCAATCATTTTTTAAATTTGGAACAAGTAGGATGCAATATTGAAATTTCATACATTTTTATTGCTCTAGAGCATTAAAGACTCGCTTTGTACTGAGTTTTTAGTGTGATTGTGATGAAATTAAAGCATAGTTGGAAGAAAAATATTTACTCTCAGATAGACCAGCTCAGAACTGTGTGTTCCGACACAGTGTACGACACAGAACGTCAAATTGGACATTTGCTTTGCATATTTTAGCCTTAGTACTAGGAAAGCAAAACCCGCCAGGAGGTGGAACGGTAGAGCCCGCTTTAATAGCGAAGCGGCGATGCACAAAGATACGAGTACGTCACTCCTGTTGCGATAACAGTGACCTAGACCTTAAAATATCCACGATTACAGAGAAAACTGTTTGTTGATTTTCCAAAATGTTGGATATTATTACTTCTTCTTGTTACAAGATCGATAAAATCGCTGCTAGTATCGTTCGTGCAAATTCATTGTTCGGAAAGCCCGCGGCGTTAACATTATTTCTGTTGTAGTTTGAATTCATTTTCAATTGCAATTTTGATTCTACTTGCCTACAAGGCATACAGTTTAAAATTATGTATGCAGTCTCCATACTTCTGCGTCTCTAGTATTAGTGAAATGCAATATTGTACCAGACCAGTTTAGTGGATCCAGCTTGAGTTCTAAAATTTCTAACCTCCGGCAATGAACACACGTTTGAAGTCGCGAAGCTAGTATCAGGCTGCAATCCCGCCAAATGACTCCTGCGTCAGTAATGAAAGAATGTGAGTCAGAATTTAAGAGTTACAAGTAAAACCTTGGATTAACCAATAGGTATGTGGTCTTTGACAGTAACATAATTTATGGAAATGTGTTGATTCAACCCTTTTTATGATAACGAACACATTACTAATTTAGTGTGACGTCACGTAGCCCATAATCAGCAGACAATCCATACGCTTCTTACGATATTGATGAATTATGATATAAGTAGTTTGGAAGTTAGGCGGAAACAGATAAACATACATATTCACTCGTACATACATAGGGGCTGAAATCATAACCTTCCGCAGTCGGGTATTAAAGAGTAAATCTCATTGTTTCCAGTTCCGCTCGAGAGTATGTGGCGCTGCTATGGAGTCGACATGCGGTTTACTGGCGACTGAAAAAGTTTGACTGGGAAACAAAAAAGTAAGTACTAGTTTACTCGATTTTATTAGGTTCAGCGCAAATAAACTGGTCTGCAAAAATAAGTATCACACTTTTAAAATTGCAATATCTTTTTAAGTACACAAGCGATACTTTCGAAACAAAAAGGACTCGAAAAATAGTTTAATTTTGTCTATAGTTTCAAAGAAAGCTTCTAAAAATTGCTTTATAACGTTTTTTTATTTTAAATCTCTAACTTCTATAGTTGAATAATTGAAATTTAAAAGTGTAGTACTTATTTTTGCAGGTCAGGTAGATTTAACTACAACTTGACAAATAAAATGCTGCATAAACTCAGAAGTACCCTTGAGTAAGGACTGAGGCAAAGTATGAAATAGAAAACAAATAAACTCGATTAATCACTTTAGGCCAATGCTTGTATTCTTTATTATGTCCATAAACGAATAAGATACAGAATTCTCAATTTTATTTAGTTTTACAACTCTCAACTTTCAACCCGACGTGTTATATTGCAATTTACAATGACCATCACTATTGGTGAGGGTTTCTGTTACATCGCGGGAGCTCTAAGATGGCGTGGAGAATTATTATTAAATAGTTAATTAGTTGGTAATGGTCCACTTTAGGGACTAAGTGCGGAAACCAAAACCCTTAACATAGTTGATAATGCACCACAGCCACCACAGGCCATGTTTCTGTGTAACATTTTCTGAAGTTCCACTTATCGATCTTTTATTATTGCCTGAGTCAGGACTCGATTTAAATGATATTTCACCGCAAATCACATCACCAACAATCACCCTAAATCTAGAAAATTTACAACCTGTAATAAATTAGTAACAAACACTTTTATGGCCTTTTGAAGACGTTAAAGCGTATTAAACTTATATTATTAAACTTATATTACAATATTGGCTAACATGAAAATTGAAACGAAAAAAATTTACTTGAATTCCACATTTCCTGTGAAACTGCCTAGGTCAATGTAGGTCAGTAACCCGTGACAGTAACTCGAAAAGTCATTACTGCGCATGTCCTGTGTGATTGTAGGTAGGCCTATCAGACCAGCAGAAAGGTAGCTACCAGGAATACATAACTGACCAGCAACTAGGACGATCATTTGACACAGTGACTCACATTCTCCTGTAAAGGTTACGGCCATGGGCTATATGGTTAAACTTTAATGTAGGTCCATTCGTGTTGGTTATATTGAGGTAGTAAGTTTTATAACAATTAATCTAACTTGTATTAAAAAAAAACACAATTGCCACATGTGTGACGGAGCATCACTTAAGAACGACTCTATCGATTTAGCAGATGTTTTTTTTTTCAGAAATAGATGTTTCTTTTCACTTTCCTTATATTATTCTATTTAATACTCCAATAGGAGTTTGTCCGCTATTATGGGACCGAAAACTTAAGAATTGGGGCAAAATACTGGGGGGGGAGAACTAAGCTCCTAAACTAGCCCCGAGGAGTCACGTACCTAAACGTGAACCCCCGGGCAGTCAGTTCCCACAAAGACCAACCCACCCATGTGTCTTTCTTGTGCTTTACCGGTAAAGGCACAAACAAACTCGCCTGGCACACTACTTTCATGAAGGGCCGCTATACCTCACTCCCCGGGTGGGAAAGCCCTGAGATGAGTACCCTCCCTGTCGGGTGATACAGGTGAGTGCCTAATGTTAGCATTAAGCTTGTAAACCGGTCACCAATCTCAATGTGCGAAAGTGCCTATGGGTTTACGACCGATCCAGGCCGTTGGCGTAGAGACCCTCAATCGTGCCGGATGCAGCTGTAACAAGCGGGTTACAAAAAAACCAGGCTGCGACTAGGAGATCCCCTAAGGCTGCAGCCAGAACGCTTCCGACTTTCTGCCTAGCCCTGAAGGTCGACGGGTGTGTCGGGTCAACACACACTTGGGTTCGTTGGCACCCCTAAGGTTTCCCCCAAGTACTCCTACAGAGTCCTGGCCTCGGAGGCTCTCGGGCCCCGACTAGAAGGGCTCTTTAGCGCATGTTTGGAGAGAGGCCAGTTCCCGCTTCGTTGGAAGACGGGGAAGCTGGTCCTCATTCGGAAGCCGGGGCGCCCGGCGGACTCTCCGTCCGCCTACCGGCCCGTGGTGCTGCTCGACGAGGTGGGCAAGCTCTTTGAAAGAGTAATTGCAAACCGCCTCGCCGAGCACCTTGCGGGTACGGGGCCGGACCTTGCGGAACACCAATTTGGTTTCCGCAAGGGGCGCTCTACGGTGGACGCCATCATGCGCGCGAGAGCCCTCACGACGGGGGATGCGGTGTCTCGGGGTGGGGTTGTCTTGGCGGTGTCTCTCGACATCGCCAATGCCTTCAACTCCATGCCCTGGAGCTGCATAAGGGAGGCACTCCGGTATCACCGGGTGCCGACCTACCTCCGTCGAGTGGTCGGGGACTACCTGGCGGACAGGTATGTCATCTACCCCGGTCGCAGTGGAGACTGGAACCGGCGAGAGATGTCGTGCGGTGTTCCGCAGGGATCGGTTCTAGGCCCATCCTTGTGGAACATCGGTTACGACTGGGTGCTGCGCGCCGACCTCCCTAGCGGCGTCAGCGTTGTCTGCTATGCAGACGACACGCTGGTGCTGGCACAGGGGAGGTCGCACGAGGCGGCGGCCGAAATAATGACACGCGGGGTTGCGATAGTCGTTGAGAGGATCCGGCAACTGGGTCTCGAGGTGGCATTGCACAAGTCCGAGGCCATGTGCTTTCATGGGCCTCGGAATGCGCCACCTCCGGGATCAGCAGTGACGGCGGGAGGGGTATCCGTCGGCGTCGAGTCGACGTTAAAGTACTTAGGTCTCGTCCTCGACAGCCGGTGGAACTTCGCGGAGCACTTCCGACGTTTGGCCCCTAAACTGGAGCGGACAGGGGCTGCCTTCAGGCGGCTCCTGCCCAACCTGGGGGGGCCAAACGCCTCCTGCCGGAGGCTCTACGCGGGAGTCGTGCGGTCCATGGCCCTCTACGGGGCCCCGGTGTGGGCGCGTTCATTGAGGCAGCGAGCTGCCAACCATTTGAACGCGCCCCAAAAGGTGGTGGCCGTAAGGCTGATCCGGGGGTACCGCACGATATCCCGCGAGGCGGCGAGCCTCCTTGCCGGATTGCCGCCATGGGATCTGGAGGCGATAGTCCTCGCGCGCCTACACGAGTGGCGCGCGGAGGCGCTACGCCGGGGGGAAACTCCGCTGCCGCGGCAAATTGTCGCTCAGCGGACGGACTTCCGGCGGGATCTCATGGCGGCATGGAGAGAGCGACTGTCGCAACCCCGTGCAGGGCACGCCACGATAGTGGCGGTAAGTCCCCTCTTTGAGGAGTGGCTGGAGAGACGCCACGGCGTCCTCACCTTCCGCCTGACGCAGGTTCTTACCGGACACGGATGTTTCGGTAAGTTCCTGCACCGAATCGGGCGGGAGGAGACGCCCGGGTGTTTCCATTGTGAGGATCGACCGGAGGACACGGTGGAGCACACGGTGGAGGTGTGCCCTGCTTGGGTGGAGCACCGCCGTGTCCTCGAGGTGTCGATCGGCGGCGGCGACCTCTCGCTTCCGGCCCTGGTTCGTGCCATGGTCCGGAGCGAGACGGAATGGGACGCCGTCACCTCCTTCTGCGAAGCAGTCATGCTGGCGAAGGAGGTGGCGGAACGTGAGAGGGAGATATCCTCACGTCCCGGCCGCCGCGGGAGACGCCCCGGGCGTCGGGGGCCACGTGGTGGCTTCCGGCCACCGTAGGCGCGGGCCTGTGGACGGGGAGCTATGGGCTAGCTCGCCGTCCGTACGTCTCATGACGACAGGCCGTGTCGACGGCGCGTTCGTGTTCCACGCGCGCCTCAAAGAGAGTCAGCAATAAGGAAGGGGTCCGCAAGGGCCGAAGCCTGCCGGGGCTGCGGGACTATTCGAAAGAGATACCGTGGCCCCGGAACACAAAGGGCGATGAAGGAACATGGATGGGTTTTAGTCAGTAAAAGTCTGACACTCCCTCCTGCTCAGCCCAGAGCGGGAGAAGTCATTTGATGATTTCCCATCCTAAAAAAAAAAAAAAAAAAAAAAAAAAAAAAAAAAAAAAAAAAAAAAAAAAAAAGTAGCTCTTATGACGCCAAAGATATGACGCGGAACGCGGTAGCAGTGCTACGAGGTGGGCAGGGCCAGACGGCCGGCGTCGGTACTCCCAGCGCTACGGCGTAGCGCGTCAGAGGAGTCGCCGCGCCCGCCGGCCGAGAGGCGCTAGGTCGTAGCAGTCGTAGCGGATAGCACGCGTGTGCTCGCAACGGCTGCCGAGAGCGGAATGCCATGCAAACCCAGGGCGGGTCGCTAGTTTTATATAAACCTAGCTGTTGTTCGCGATTTCGTTTGCGTCGAAATTTTTATGTCTATGTGTGAGAAAAGTAGTCTTTGAGTAACAAACATCCATCCATCCAGACTTTAACATTTTTTCATTGAAAATTCATAACATTCGGAACTTTGTAACGTTTATTCTGTATGTGGTATTGATTCATTACTTAAAAGATCCCAACCCTCAGCTACTTCCGTCTTAAGAATATACTCGTACAAGACGTTTAAGTAAAATTTAATGATATGATTTATTCATGATATCAGCATTATCTTTCTTTTATCGGCAACAATAAAAAATACAGAAACAACATCACGACTGTGTTCCCTCGTGGCTTAAGCAGAGTTGACCTATTAGTCAATTAGTCACCTATCTCTGTTTTGCTGAAACTAGAGTTTCGCTACACTTTGCCCAACCTAGTTCACAATGTTGAATATAGTTTCGTAACCAGTGAATGCTGTTCGCTTAGAACATATTTATTTGGCAACCAACATAATACTTAAAGTAGTTACGGGATGATATCCGTGATTTTCCTTGGTTACTATGAGCTCCCGATATTTCGACGCTGTTGCAAGCATCATGATCTCGGGAATACGTATAGAATAGTACGCATAGTATATCATCCCGTAAGTACTTTAAGTGTAGTGAAAAACCGTGAAAGTCTAAAACAGTGAACCAACATAATATTCTTAACTGGAATTTCGTAATGATCATCATCGAATTTCTCTTACTCATTACCAAATGTATTGGGGTTGGCGTGTTATTTTCGTCCATTTAAGAAAGGGGGTCTTTCTTAACATAATTATCATCATTTACATAATCCATCAGTTTTTTGATCATTCTAGTTTATTGCTAATGTTTTTAATATCAATAAATATTTCTCAAATGAATTAGATCACAATTTATGTTAATATAATAAATTATTACTCATCATGTTTCCATTCAAAAAAGTTTGTTTAGCGATTAACCTTTACTTGTTTGAGTTAGTTCATCATTATCTGCTTTACCTTTTCCCAACTATGTTGAGGTTCCAGGTTAACCTGATTTAGCTTTTTAAACAACTAAATAATGCAAAAAAAAAAAAACTACAAACTTCTCCGTTGAATGTGTTACCTACTCTTTGTGCTTACCTGCCGACTTATGTATGTCGCAGCCAATTCGTATAACACGCCGTATTACATAATGGCGCCCCGGATTGAAAAATGTAATGCGGTGTCCTCACGTTCAGCCGGATTGTGGTGGCGATATGTTGGACAAAGCGGCGTCCAACGTTTAGCCGTATTGTTTACGCCGCTTTGATGAACGCGAAGTGCTCATTCAAAACGGCGTACTTTATTTCAGCCGAATTGTAATCGAAACCGAATTGTAGCGACGGTTTGCCATCTGGCGCGTCTTTATGTAATATGGCGTGTTCTACGATATGCCTGCGACATGCACACTGCAGTCATATGTTTAACAAAGTTAGTTCTAAACTTCCAAATATTCTATAATTCAGTTTTACCTCATCTGCGTAGTCTTTTTCTAACTATGTTGGAGTCAGCTTCCAGTCTAATCGGATACAATATAGTAACAGTATTTTACACGGAGCGACGCCCATTTGACCTCAACAATCCAAGTAACTAGGTAATAACATACGTCTTGATTACACAGGTTGTCACACTTTCTGTAATGTAATGACTGTCCAAGATCTATAAATAACACGTAACGACTACATAATGTGCTTTCTGAGGCACGGAGAAAACTCTGCATGTGAATCCATAATATTTATGTATTATGTAACTCACATAAAATTGTTATGCCAGTTATTAACTTTTTATTAACAGACTTCAAAAAAGGAGCAATGCAAATAGCAATAGGGGTTGTGCACTACTGTTTTCGCGCTAAGGCGTACAACTAAGCTCAAAAAAGTCACAAATTGGGTCAATGGTGTGATGGTGTGACTACGGATCAGGTTAAATTATTATTGGTTAAATAAAATTAACCATAGTCACACTGGTGGGGTAATGCTGTGTGACTGTGGATCGGTTGGGGATTTATTTGGTTGGAGGATTTACATTGACAATGCAACGGAAAGGGCCACTGCATGCAAAACAGCTTAAAATATTACAAGCGATTGTTAAGGTTTTTAAATAATGTATTTTTCCTTAATGGAAACAATAGTAGGGATAGAAATAGATTATATAGCCAAAAAGGCTGCTATCCCCACTACTCTCGTGTTGCAGAGCTATACGGATGTATGCACCTACGTTCGAATGGGAACGCAGTCGGGACGGCAGACGGGTCTGCGGGCTCGGCCAGAGCGGCCAAGCTCGCTTATCTGTCTGATAAAACTGAAAACTGGCCTAGCGGCCAAGTGCACTACATAATGAAACATACTTTTTAACCGACTTCGAAAAGGAGGAGGTTGTCACTCAAAGACGCCTGTTCCGATTTGAAAAATGATTTTTTTTTGTTTAAAAAAGTATACTTTCAGTTGGTCCCATAGAAATATTGTCATGATCTGATCATGGACTTCGGAGATAAAAAACGAAACTCTTCAATAATAGACAGCAAATCTGTCGTGAATGCTGCAATCGCTTGGATATTTATTATTTACACAACATCATAACACAACATCACGCCTGTATGCTCTGAGGGGGTACGCAAATGTGTACAGTGCACCCACATTTCGACAGTTAGGTATGTAAAAAAAAAGGTAAGTATGTAAAGTTCCAATAAAATGGGGATAAGCGTATTGCCATAAAGTGTATTGTTAGCAATGTAAAATAAATGCACTGCTAATATTTGTAGAGGTATTATAACTAAAAATGGAAAAATAACTTTTTAGCAAAAAAAAAAACAAACTTCAAAAACACAAAAAGAAATTAAAAATAACTTTAGCTTAGAAGTCGGTGACAAAGAAACTAAATGAACCAAACAAAAGTCTTTTTTTTGTATCTTACTCAACAAATATATACTGCACGGCTTCTCATTGAACTTACCCATAACCTACCTATCACATATACTTAGCTTATAACATACACACACTAGCACAGAAATGTATGTAAACTGGTTTTCAAAACGCGAAGCTAGATGTCACTATTATAGCAATGGAAGGAACGTAACGTAACCGATCCACCTCCAGGTGGGTTCTACTTTCCTAGTATAAAGACACAAATATGCAAAGCAAATGTCCAATGTGGCGTTCTGTGCTGTACACGGTGTCGGCAACATCATTGCAAGTGAACTAAGAGTACCAGGATAACATGAGTTCTGAGGAGTTCGATCTGAGTGCTAAAATTTAAAACGGTGCCATCTATCTTCGCAATCATACAATTCGAAGGTTTCTATGTAGAAGACTACTGTTACAACTACAGCATTCAGGTCTCCTTCAAACCCTCTGCTGGTTTATAAAAAGTCTCTGTGTAAGGTTCAAAGATGACGCTACTCGCTAATTTAGAGGATATTTACCAATGACAGTTTATAGTTTCCATAATTGTGTCTTTTTAGAGGTAGACTAAAAGGTAGACGAAAATAAGGCTTAGAAATTATTTTTTGCCTAAACATAACTTCCCAGTTTTTTTATAAAACCCTTGAATTTTGTTTATTCTACACATTTTATGAGACAGGATTTAAAAGTCTTAGTAAAGAAAATCGGATCGAAATATTACTACACCCACACTGTGCCAGTTATGTTTAAGTCCCCTGTAATAGGGGGTGAGCCTATTGCCATCAACCGGGCATAAATTTCTTTCCTGACCCGTGTATTATTCAATAGAAATCCACCAGCACAATGATTTGGGTGTATTAAATTGAGCGATAACGTAAACCGAGTAGTCGTTTCCAAGCAATTATTTTTGCGTAGAGTTACTTTTTTGATGTACAGAATGCTTGAAGGATGGCTTCGTGAAGGATCTGCTTACACCTTGTATATCTGCAAAACTTTCAGTATTTTACAAATAGACAATATGTGTGTCATATCAATTTCTGGTCTCCTGAAAGTTTTAGAATCAGAATTATATCGACGAAGAAGGTAAAACTTGTTTGCATGGAATTAAAAGAAAGTAATACGGTTTTTTTAGTCAAATCATTAATCTTTTGTGCTCGTATGGATGTATTAGGCACTGTATCAATACTGCAGTAGTAGGTATGTGCATTAAAATACACTGACCTGCAAAAATAAATATCACATTTTTTAAATTGCAATAACTTTTTAAGTACACAAAATATACTTTCGAAACAAAAAGGACTTGAAAAATAGTTTAATTTTTCCCTATAGTTTCAAACAAAGCTAATTAAAATTGCTGTAAAACGTTTTTTTTTTAAATCCTTAACTTCTAGGAAAAATTTAAATTTTAAAAGTAGTTTTTTAATTTTAGTAGTAGTACTTATTTTTGCAGGCCAGTGTATAATAAATTCATAAATAATAGTAGTACAGTAGCAATAATTGAGTGATTCACACATAGATACCTACTTACATTGCAGTATTGCGCTCCAGCATGCTAACTACTGCTGTCACTTACTATTTAAAATTCATATATCGCTGTTGCACCACAGATGAACCTCAGACGTGAAAGGATAAGAAGAAAGAAATAAAGTTTCTTAATCGCAGGGACATGACTTGCATACACAATTTGAAAACAGAAACAATAAATATAACAAATATTCAGAATACAACAAAACGGAACATAAACAAAAAATAAATTAAAAAAAAGTTGAAAAGCCGTCAACTTTTTTTTTCACGCCATTAGTACGACAAATAGGTTACCACTCAGCATGATGCTGTACTATGGGGGGCCCACAGCACAGCGCTGGTTTTCAGTGGTCACCCGTGAAAATAAAAACGATGTCGTGTCGATGCCGGTGTCTTATGATATCATTATATGACATCGGTTTTAAGAATACGTTACATACTACCTGAAGAAAACAAAAATGTCTATATTTGAACACGTGAGTAATCTTTCTTATTAATACATCACTATCACTACATAGTATAAAACAAAGTCGCTTTCTCTGTCCCTATATCCCTATGTATGCTTAAATCTTTAAAACTACGCAACGGATTTTGATGCGGTTTTTAATAGATACAGTGATTCAAGAGAAGGTTTTAGTATATAATTTGCGGGCAGGCGAAGCCACGGGCATCAAGCATCGGGCAGCTAGTATATTATAAATGCGAAAGTTTGTGAGGATGGATGGATGGACGTTTGTTACTCTTTCACGCAAAACCTACTCAACGGATTTATAAGAAATTTAGCACACAGATAGTTTATTACTTGAATTAACACATAGGATACTTTTTATCCCAGTAGTATGATCCCGTGGGATAATTATGGGACTACACGCGGGCGAAACCGCGGGTATAAGCTAGTATTTGTATTATCATACAAAACAGTATCATTTGAGTTAAGCATCATTGTCACCCTACCACTGCCTACATAAGTAGCGGGTAGTTCACTAACAGATATACACAAAGCGGCCTAAAATTTTGCACTCTCCATTAAGCCTTCGGTAGCTCAGTTGGTAGAGCGGTGGACTGTAGAGTTTTAAGCGTTGTTAACCATGGGTCACTGTTTCAAATATGGCACGAGGGAATCCTTTTGAGCTGTTGTAAAATTAAAATTTTCTTTTCTTTTAAATTATAAAGCATTTTTTACATTTTATCACGTGTTTACATTATTTACAATTTACAAATCTATTAAAATAAACTAAACTAACTTAAACTAAAAACTTAAAAAATGGCGTCAAAAAAACTCCTCAACGCTGTCAACTGGTAATGTCCCCAAGAGACTGGCGGCGTTACCGCGCTGTATGGCTACGCTAAGCCTTTGGCCAAGGTAAAAGCCAGCCCTAGGGTCACGGAAAGTGTCAACTAACCGTTTAGAAATTTCCTTGAAAAGGCTGTGAGTGCACGGTCCTACAGTTTCAACCCCAAATGGCTCGAAAATATAGTTACCAATAAGGTTACTATATTTACTTTTCTTTTTATTTGTCATAACAAAAAATTGATCATTTTATAGTGTGTGTAATTTTGAACACAGTCGTGAAAACGAAAACAGGCGCACGCATTCTCATACATTCAGATTTCATACTTAACGATTGCCAATCACAGGTATGATTGCACTTGTTGTGATAAGCAGAATCACATATCGAATCTAGTATGTTGCATCTTTTCGCTCTTTGTACAGAGTCATACCTCTGCATTTATTTGTTCTGGTCCTTGGCCACTGAACACACTAGCGACAAACCGTTTGACCCCTTTTTGCTTTTGGAATAAGACAGAGTGACACAAAGAAAACCAGATATAATGAAATAATGTAACCTACTCCAGCCTTGACCTTAAGTGATACGGTTTGATACAAAATTTTGGTACGTGCTGAGCTCTGACGGAAATTCACGAATACCTACGAACGTTCACTTTGAACGTCAAAGAACAGGCTAGATTTGAGTTCTAGTTTTAACAACTATACACAATGAAGGCAAGCATTTCAGATAGAGATAAACGTATTAATGTAGACAAACTTTACATCTATAGCTTTAAACTCTCATTCAAACCCTCTTTAAGCCAGTTTATAAAAGTCTCTGTGAAGGGTGAAGGGTTAAAGGATGACGCTACTCGTTAATTTACATGATATTATGACCCATGACAGTACAATTCATTGCTTGAGCTTATAGCACTATTCTGTTGTACATTAATTTTAAGTTAAGTTCTAATTTGGATTGTTAATTGTTTTGTCTCAACGGATGCTGTATTTTTTGACGCTTGTCATGCATGGTATTAATTAACCTTTATATTTGTACGCCATTCAGGCAAAACGAAACTAAAACACAAATTAATGTAATATCTGGAATGTGTACGTATACTCGTACCTTGGACAAATAAAAATAATCTTACTTTAGTAATTTTAATACCCATTATTTGCAATAAATTGAACGAATCGAACCCTTTTTAACCGATTTCCAAAAGGAGGAGGTTATCAATTCGACTGTATTTTTTTCTGTGTTTGTTACCTCAGAACTTTCGACTGGGTGAACCGATTTTGATCATTCTTATTTTGTTTGAAAGCTGGTGCTACCTTTGTGGTCTCATTTTAATTTGGTGAAGATCTGATGCTGATCTTTGGAGATATACATTGGAACTCTTCAATAATAGACAGCAAATCTGTCCTGATTGCTGCAAACGCTTGAATGTTTATTGTTTACACAACATCATAACGTAACATCACGCTTGCATGCTCTGAGGGGGTACGCAGATGTGTACAGTACAACCAGATTTCGACGCTTAGGTATATAATATGTTAGTTTCCATTTAATTGGGGATAAGCCTCTTACCATGATATGTATTGTCAATGTAAAATAAATGCATAGCAAATATTTGTATAGGATATTACAAGTAAAAATTAAAAAATAAAACACTTTTTTTCAAAAAATAAAACCGACTTCAAAAAACAAAAAAATTAAAAATAACTTAAGCTACTGAAGTCGGTTTTGTTTTTTGGTAAAAAAGTTTGTTTTGTAGAAAAAAATATAAAAACGAAGTTATATTCATCATTATGCACATTATTTTGATATGTGTTTTCGAATTAACAACTTCATGGTTTTTTTTTTGGAGGTAAATTATTGTAGACACGATTTGCATACCTACGTTATGTTCATATAATTAAATTATAGTTCCATAAAATTCGCACCATTTCGGTGTTGTAATGCAGACATCAGCCAAGAGTTGTGTACGAGCTCTCTAGATGGTGTTGGGATCGAATTAGATCGCGCTATCGTTTGTCGCAAGCGTTTAATGACCCCCCGGCCTTACATTGCAGAGATCACATCATAGATATTATGAAACCTACTACTTGGGCTATTTCCCTATACTTGTACTAATATTTTTGACAAGCTGTCACACGTCAAACGTTGTTGGCAGTTTTATTATGCTTAAATATTACTGTAAATGCTAAAAGCCGTAAAGCTGCGGTAAATCCTAAGATGTTCCTTAATTTAAGTCATAATAGTTTGACATTCAAACAGGTTAATAAAACACAAATTAATGTAACAGCTTGAATGTGTACGTATACTCGTATCTTGGACAAATAAAAATTATCTTACTTTAGTAATTTTAATACCCATGTTTTTCAATAAATTGAACGAATCGAACCCTTTTTAACCAACTTCCAAAAGGAGGTTATCAATTCGACTTATTTCTTTTGTGTTTGTTACGTCAGAACTTTCGACTGGGTGAACCGATTTCGATTATTCTTATTTTATTTGAAAGCTGTTGCTACCTTTGTGGTCTCATTTTAATTTGGTGAAGATTTGATGCTGATCTTCGGAGATATACAATTGAACTCTTGAATAACAGACAGCAAATCCGTCGTGATTGCTGCAATCGCTTGAATGTTTATTGTTTACACAACATCATAACTTAACATCACGCTTATATGCTCTGAGGGGGTACGCAGATGTTTTCAGTACATCCAGATTTCGACAGTTAGGTATGTTAGTTTCCATTTGATTGGGGATAAGCGTCTTACCATGATATGTATTGTCAATGTAAAATAAATGCATAGCAAATATTTGTATAGGCTATTACAAGTGAAAAATAACTTTAGCTTCAGAAGTCGGTGGAACAAAAAAAAACTGAATCAAACAAACTAGTCACCGACTTCTGAAGCTTAAGTTATTTTTCACTTTTTTGTTTTTAGAAGTCGGTTTTGTTTTTTGGAAAAAAGTTGTTTTAGTAGAAAAAAAAATAAAAACGTAGTTATATTCATCATTAGACACATTATTTTGATATGTGTTTTCGAATTAACAACTTCATGGTTTTTATAATGGAGGTAAATTATTGTAGACACAATTAGCATACCTAAGTTATGTTCGTATAATTAAATTTTAGTTCCATATTTTCGCACCACTTCGGCACTGTAGTGCAGACATCAGCCAAGAGTTGTGCACGAGCTCTCTAGATGGTGTTGGGATCGAATTAGATCGCGCTATCGTTTGTCGCAAGCGGTTAATGACCCCCCGGCCTTACATTGCAGAGATCACATCATAGATATTATGAAACCTACTACTTGGGCTATTTCCCTATACTTGTACTAATATTTTTGACAAACTGTAACACGTCAAACGTTGTTGGCAGTTTTATTACGCTTAAATGTTACTGTAAATGCTAAAAGCCGTAAAGCTGCGGTAAATCCTAAGATGTTCCTTAATATAAGTCTTAATAGTCTTTGACATTCAAACAGGCTAGTGAAAAAAAAATAGTTTAAGTCGTAATGTGTATGGTATGTAATTATAATTACACACCATACACATTACGGCTACGTGTAGTAAATATGGTTTATTTATAATTCTACACATACTCACAGCAAAAGCAACACACTTTACAATTACAAATAATAAATGTGATCCTGAATATTTCAGTCCAGAGTTGGTCTTATTTTTAATTTGATCCTGTCTGGAACCCAGTTATGGTGTAACGACAAGGTATGGGAAAAAAAAAGTTTAAAAAGATCGCATCTAGGACATGAAATCTGGAAATAAAACAAGCCATGTAAATCTTAGATTTTATAATTCCCAAGTACATTTTCGTCCGAAAAAAGAAAGGTCGAGAAAAATGCTGTTGACGCAATGTTTACATCAGGCAGAGCTTATTATTTCCCAGGTCAACTAAATCCCCACCTTGAAATATAATAGGAAAGTAAACCAAAGTTATAAGATTGGACAGCAATAAATGAATAAATCGTATAATTTTACATATTATGTAAAATTATACGATTTAACCAGAAGTATAAGTTTCTTTGAACAACATCTTTAATTAAAATGTTTGTTGACCTTAGAAATTGTATTGTGGCAAAAATAATACGCACAGAAACCCTTTTTTTCGGTTGGGAAATCAGCAAATGCGGGTCCCGCTCTGGGCAGAGTGGAAGGTAGTGTCAGACTTTTACTGACTAAAACCCATCCATGTTCCTTCTTAGCCCTTTGTGTTCCAGGGCCGCGGTATCTCTTTCGAACAGTCCCGTAGCCCTGGCAGGCATCGGCCCTTGCGGACCCGTTCCTTTCTGCTGACAGACGGACGGACGGCGAGTTAGCCCATTACTCACCGTCCACAGGCCCGCGCCTACTTGGCCCCCGACGACCGGGGCGTCCCCCACGGTGGCTGGGACGTGAAGTTCTCTTCCTCTCACGTTCCACCACCTCCTTCGCTAGCATGACTGCTTCGTAGAAGGAGTTGACGGCTTCCTATTTCCTCTCTCGCTCTAGACCATGGATTGAACCAAGGCCGGACGCGAAAGGTCACCGCTGCCGATCACCACTACGAGGACACGGCGTTGCTCCGCCCAAGCTCAGCAACCCTTCGTTTTAATTTATGGCTAATTAAAACAGTGTTAGAACTATCTAACACAGTTTTCATGCATCAAAATTTGAATTGCTCTAAGTTCTGTACGCCACCGCGCCGCCGAGCCACCGAGCCGCCGCGCCGCCGCACTCTCCGCACCCCATCTCTCCCGGTGACACGACGCGTCGCGTCCGTCAGGGGAAGCTCAGCGCTGGCCCCGAGCGGACGGCCTGGCTGAGGTTCTTCTGAGCAATAAACTTGAGACCAAACTAAATTATAAAGACAATGATTCAATTAGTTAGCGAAACTTTGGATAATAGAACTCTCTATTCTCTCTATCTAAATATTACAACAAATATACGTATGTGATGTTTTCAATTAAAATAATAATTTTGGAACTAATATTTATCCATGAAGCCTAGCCTGCTTCAATTACGATATTTTATTTTCAAAATAGCTGCCACGCATAGAAATAGCTGGTCAATGCAAACGAGTATTGAACAAAACACTTCTAAAATTGCCGGAATATTTAAAAAAAAAAAAAACATAATCAGAGTTTCTATGAAAAAATGGCATCGCGAAGACATTGCACGCCATCGAGTACTAACGCTTCACATTTAATTTCAAATCCCAATTGAATTGGGGTCGGCGCAGCTTGTCTTCTTCTTCCATACTTCTCTATAACTAGTCATCTCATCAGACACCTCCTTTCTTGCCATATCATCCTTTACACAGCCTATCAGTGCCATCTAGCGCTATGAATCACACTTTTCACAAAACATAATACACTCAAATCTGAACAACATACATTTACGAGTATGTCAAACATTGACTATGAAATAAGGTTACCAGCATAATATTAATCTATATCCACTTAAACTTTTTTACTAATATTTAGGTTAAGACTTACTAACAACATAATAATATGGATTGTATTTGATCTGAAATAAATTTTACATTATTATCTCCTTTATTCATCTTAATATCCTTTTATTTACATTTTTAAATATTTCTTATAAAAAACATATAATGTAAAAAAATAGTAGTCCGCCGGAGTCGGGAGCAGGGTCCAAGCCACCGTTGGTTAGGGGCAGGAACCTCCTCACAATGCGAGCCGTATCGAGGAGTACTGCCTTCTGAATCAGGCCCAACCGATTGATCCAACCGCCTCAAGGGAGCTTCGATAGATGGTCATTGAGGCTCTTGGCCATAAGGCCATTGACCGTCACGACAATCGGCACAATGATAATATTTCATTAATATTATTATTTAATGCATTGTTTGATTCGTATAAAACCATCTTCACATTATTGCCTTTGTAATGAAACCGTTTTGGGGCACATCGCTTGGATGGTTTCAAAGTCTATAACAAACATTTCTACCTATGTCCGTTATACCCAGTGCCTACATGCCCTTAACACACATAGACACATCGCTGACGTCATGCAAGTTGAAGGAAGACAGGAATATTCCAATCCCTTACAAGAGAGAAACAGATAGATAGCTATTGTCGCCTCTCATCTGTTTTGGTTTGTTGTTCATTTGCATAGCAGTGTGTTGCGAAAGTAGGGCTGCCAGACGTCCGGAATTTTAATTCAATCAGTCACAGTCACACAGACACTCAATAGTCTGGAAGGGGGGAATTCTAAAACGTCCTGAATTTTCAAAAATGGGAAAAGTATGACACAATCTCAAATTAAAATAGAAATCAACAGTATCACTTGTCTTAGTAGATGTATAAAAATAATTATAATGTGAGAAGATTTATGATTAACATATATTTTAAATCACCTGGCAATTTTTGTAACAAATCGTTCACTATTAATAACGTTTGGAAATAAAGTCTGGAATTTCATCCGGAAAAGTTTTTTTTTTGATCTGAGAACCCTATGCGAGAGTGGCTTGCAGGTTTTTTTTTTGTAACACACAATTCTTGAAGGCGGCAGTTGAAGTGGCGCTGTAGTCGTGCGACACTATTGCTCATCTCTTCCGTTTCAGCATATCTGTATGCACGTTTCCCTCTCTATCAATATTAGTTCCGCAACTTCCACGGAATTTCAGTCACTAACTCTCACACGCTCACATTAAATACACTGGCGTTCATAAAATCTGACCCATAGGGCTTGTAGGCTTTTCCAAGCATAAATTAAAACAAATAATATTTATCAAAACAGTTTTTTTAAGTTTTGTTTTTGTAGGCTGTAAATGATGTATTTTTTACGACACATTTCGACTGTAATATTAATTGAACTGAGTTACAAAATAAACAGATAGCACTTGATTACATCTTTCTATGACGTCTTAATGAGGAACGTATCGTTGCCGCAATATATATAAAAGTGTAGTACTTATTTTTGCAGGTCAGTTTATTTTATACTAAGCTTGCTTAGTAAGTGTACCAATACTACCCCACTAAAAGGCTTGAAAGTTCATTACACCCTGGTTCGCTGCAATACGACCTAAGCAGCAGAAAGGGGGAAAGCAGAACCGTCGCTGTGATACCCTTCCAAGGAATCTGGTACAGCGCTGTCCAGCAAAGCAAGAGTGTAATGAGGACGGCTTCACCATAGTTCAGAAGAAGAAGAAGAAGCCTACTTGCCGCTATCAATGCGGTACTGGACTGTCAGGACCAAATATACTGTTGCGTCCAGCGATACCTGTCCTGATGTCGATGCTTTATGTGTCCCAACTGCATCACTCCACGAAGGTTGAGGAGATCGTGGAGTACATGAAGGTGAAGACCAGCTGGACCTTGAGGGTCGAGAAGTTGGAACCGCGTCACAACACCAACTTCAAGTCGTTTGTGGTGCGAGTTCCGACACAACATCTCGACAAGTTTCTCAAGGAAGAGTTTTGGCCGAAGGGTGTAGTCTACCGACGGTTTCGCGGCAGGCTACGTGACATCGCGCAGCGTAACACGACGCCGCCACTTCGTGTGTCTTAGTTCTTAATTTATAAGTTATATTTTGTATGTATTAGTATGTTTTTATGTTGTAATGTAATTTTGTGTATTTTATCTATGGGCCTTATGATGCCTGATAATAAAATGACTGATTGATTGATTGATTGATTAAACCTTCTCAAAAATCTGGGCATGCAATCTATGGAATTTCATTACTGCCCTGAAAATCAGGGTAGTAATCCATTACTAACGCATTTTTTTTTTTTAAGTCTTAATGACGTTGTTAGCAAGTGTAGTATAAAGCAGTATAATTATATCACTCGAGGGTAAGCACAGATTACTAAACTTGTGTTGTGATGGTAGGCCTGGTGCTGAGACCAGATCCTGTAACGGTAAGGATGACGGCCTGTGTTGTCATCATACCAAGGTTCTAAGTTGGCTCGCGTTGATCGTCTAGTCTGTTCGTTTTCGTGAATGAATATATTGAGAAAGAGTCGAACTTTCTTAATTAGCCTTTGGTGATCAATACTGTGTTTAATCTAGGAAGGATCGAACTTCCTTACACCAGTGTTTAGGAAACAATACTGTATCAAGAGAGTCATTTCGGGGTTTTCAGTCAACAATTAGATTTAGAATAACCACAGGTCAATCTTGAGTACACTCCACTGTGCGAACAATGTAGACATATCAATCATTCTACTCGATAACGCGGAGCTTGTCTCAACGCATCTATATTATTATTTAGTACAATACTTAATCAGTCTTACTCGGATTGAATAAAGGATTTTATAAGTTAAATTCAATTAGACACGTTAGAATGATTGAGTAAGTTGATACATGTATGTTAGGGCTTATTTCAGCCACCACGTCTGACTGATATCGTTCTAGCATGGGGGAACCCTACACCGTTCAAACGGTCCTTAATTATTGTTATTGGGGGGGCAATCGACTCCCTATATAGACGCTACGAAGCGTTGGTGATTCCTACATCCGTATAGGCAGGTACTTGCATTTTTTTATTGCCACAATCCCATTCAATTCAATTCATTTATTTAGTCAGACATAAAAGTATCCATACGCTAGCACACAAATTCGACAAAACATAAATAATAATAATAGTTAAATAACATATTCAAAATCAAAATAGTACAATAATAACACAAAAAATAAAAATGAGGAATTTAATTTATGCATAATTAGAGAGTTGTAGTTGTTGTTGTTTAATAATTAATTTAATTTAAAATAACAAATTCAATTAGATTTCATAGATTAATAATTGTCAATAACATAATAAATATAAATAATCAAGAACATCCTAACAAGAATAACCAATAACCACTAATTATCTCCCCCAAGCCCTAAAAATGGGCGCATGTAAGGCCAACCAATGCCGCATGAATGGCCCGTCTAACCTGTCGGCGACGACGGCGAGGAGACTGTTGCCGCGGGCCCTCACTCTGCCCGCTATCGAGGCTGCCCTCCTGCGCATAGTGGCATAAAAAAAGTCTACGCGCACATTGGCGAACATCCCCGACGCGCTGCAGAAGCGAGGCAGCCGCAGCAATACCCTCAGCGCCTTATTATATTGAACTCGGAGGGCTCCGTAGGCTTTCTGCGAGTATGACACCCACAGGCTGCTCGTATAAAATGTAGTGCAGTAGGCTCGAAACAAGGTGACTTTTACTTCCTTGGAGCTACGAGCAAACCTGCGAGCTATCATGTTCGCCCTCACCGACAGCGCCCTCACCTCCCGTTCAATATCTGCGTCATCCTTCAAGTCAGGCGTTACAATATGGCCTAAGTATTTAAATGTCCTCATGTCTCATCCTTCTGCTGTTACTCATGTCGTCATACACCACACCGAATTTCGGTCTGCCGCACAAAAGCCATTCTCCAAACCTCTGCCTGGCGTACAGATGAGCCTCGCTAACGTGTCTGTTCCAGTCCACCACGCGCTTTCGCGACCCATTACCATTTCGTTTCTCCCTGCTAATAATAGCGGCGTCCCTAAGAGCGCAAACAACATCACGGTACAGGCAATCAATTACCTTGTTATGAGTCGGATCACTACACATGCAATCACAACACTCAGACAACTCTGTAGGGAAGTCAATCTCTCGCAGACGGCTGTGACATTCCTTATTGTAAAGACTAACTGCCTCCGGACTTTTCTCCCCCCTCTCCCCCCACACAGCTTTATTGTCACGAGGCGGCCGTCTGGATAATTTAGACCTAATCACATTAAGATCACATTCAATCAGCAAGCTCTGCGTCACTGTTCTCAATAATCGCACTTACCAAGCCCATTTAGGGCAGGCACTCCCCCTGAACCATGGTTTTGATATGTGTTTATATTTGAGTTATACTTAGATTTGGCCAAATCTAGGTCGGGGTCGGATTGCAAGACATGGCGTGTAATGGTATGCTAAGTTATCACTGCTAGAGGCGTCGTTCAGTCGTGTCTCTCAATCCATCAGTCTATCGGAGTTAAGGAATTATTAATGTGCATTATATCACAACACAGCCGAAATGTCTCTCTCTCAAGAACAGTATTACTCCTCCAGAATAATTAAGTGATTATTGACTTGAACCAAGGTGTTGATTGAGTTACTGTAAACTAGTGTCTCTACTCACTCAGTTTGGGTTTTACTGATGTATACTAGGTTTAATTCAGTTCAGAAGGAACTTATAGTCTCAAACCCTAATTAAAGTATCTGACTTAGGTCTGGATTCCTATCTCTGACCTGGTCTATAGTAGTACAAATTATTATATTTGGTTAATTCCAATAACGTAAAATCATGTTATTCAAGGTTCAGTATACATATAGAGAGTTCATTATTGGAGATCCAAACTGATTTACTACACTGATTTAATACAGTGCCCCTTGTTACGACTTGTTCTTAGTTTTATCAATCTTCCATTATCAAATTCTCTACACATGTAAAATCACCTTTTTCTTTTATATTCCATATAAAAGAAAGAGGTGATTATGATTTAAAATATTTGTTTATTTCAATAAAATGAACGAAAGAAACTGTTTGTTTATTTAGGCCAAGGTTCGCTAAGATGGTAACGAACCTAGGTCGAGAGTCCCATTCCTAACCTAGTCAGATAAGGGAAAACGGAACATCTCAAGCGAAAAACCCTTCTGACGTACACAAATTAGATTAACACACATATGTACACAATATTGACAATTATTTATCAGCTTATATAAATCGCAAGACAACTGAGAGGAGAGGTAATGCACACATAATGGTTATACAGTTTTATTCAAGGTACTTTAGCCACAATATCCCATGATAATTTACAGTAGTTTTTTCAAATTCCTGGCTTAAACCATTTCGCGTAGTTCATGATCTGCGTGATGTATATTGCTTTTACAATTCAAAGCGATTTTTCCACAATTTCCACCTTTCTATCTCCTACAAACTTCTATACAAGCTATCACTAGGAGATAAATTACCATTATCAAAAATAGTATCACAGCCACCTTGTCCAGGTTAGACCAAAGGTGCTCTCGTGTCTTTTGCCTTAGTGAATATAAGATATTGAAGTTTGGGGCAGCCTCCATATTTACTTGGGTCGTTAAATAGATTGGGTGACTGAAGTTATTGTAAATTAGCTTGGGATCTGGCTTTAACACAAAATTTGAACTTTAAACGTTATTAAATTTCAGCTCTCTCTCTGTCTCGATTTCACTAATATTACATAAATACACTGCTTCTACTTTTATTTAAAATACAAACAATTTTCAATCAAACTTCTATAATTATCGCTACGCAACTGTCTCAGTTCGTCGTCAAGCTTTGTCTGTCTCTGCTCACCCTCTGTCCCCGTCGTCGCCAAAAACATCCAGATAGGCTCCTCCTAGAAATTAATCAACGCAAGTAATCTGTTTTCATTGGCTGTCTTGTATAGGACGCTTGCTCATTGGTCAAAAGCATGGCATCAGTTGATTCCCGCCAAGTTGTCGCGTCTGCGTCTGTCAGGCGTCTATTTTACACATCTGTTTACCAAATATCCAGATATTCCGAAAAAGGTTACTTCACCGTACGATTTATTGCTTTTCGAGTGTCGCCTTGTAATATTATTTAAACTAAATTCAATAGATTTTTATTTTCTAAGTGTTTTGGGGTTCGTTTGCTGCAAAAGATAATTTTGTTTCTAAGTAATTTCTCTCCATCGATATTTCAATAAGCAGTTTTTGACAAGGGTTGAAATTTATGGATGGCTATAAAGTAAGCTATTTATTTATTCTATATGCAAAAAAGAATTGGTCGTTCGACTTGTCCATCTCAGTGTGATTCACGGCCCTCGGCTTGGCGTCGGGCCTCAAATGCACACTCGATTAGTAATCTGTGCCTTACTCCCCTTGGTGAATAAATAGCTATTATCTATTCAAAACACAATACCACCGGCTATATCCAAAGTGCTGTTTTGGATATAGCCGGTTAGCTCTTTTATTGAAAGACATCAGTTTCAGCTACTACTAAATTAGCTTCCCAAAGAAGTTTTTACTCGACGACGGCGAAGCCAAAAGGAAGGGTTATGATTTTAGCAGTCTATGTATGTAAGTATGTATTTACGTATGTTCCTCCGTAGAGCTTAAAATATTCATTCGATTTTGATGAATAAGGTGTCAATCGATCCGTTATTATAGCCCGGGTATAATAGGCTTAATTTTAACCGACTTCAACAATAGGATGAGTCGAGTTTACATTGTAAACCCCGAATTTAATTAGAACGTGATTTAACAGTCGTAGCGGGTTTTTTAGTTGTAGTATGCGACACAAATTCTTGTTAAAGAGTATTTTTTGTATTTAGGACATGTATCCATTTTTTTGCACTGAAGTGTATGTCTGCGGCTATATTAAAACCAGCGGTGCACACATTGAAAGCTGTATGTGTTGTATCGCGGAAGCTCCACCCTCTAGTTTTTTTATACCATACGAGAAGATTTGTATCATGTTTGCATACGATACATCGTGTCGGATCAACAAGATTGAATGAAAAAAATCACTTTTCTGAATATTTTATATGACTTCATGGGCTACTATACATCATGTTTAAAACACTCTTTGTACAGAACACGATGTAAAATAACAATATCAACAAATAATTGCTTAATTTACTGTTACATTTTACTTGCTTAATAAGTTTAAATCGTTTCGTTTATGCTTCTGGAACCTACTTAATTAGGCACATTAGTTTTCTAGATATTGAGTGACATCAACAAGCTTGTCTGTGATTCCTAAAGTGTTGGTTATAGTTGTAACACCCACATTTCACCAATTAAGTTTTTCTGTTTAGTATCTTATTTATAAACAATCTAGTCCGATGAAAGGGAACGTACCTATTGCCTACAATCGGGCACGTATGTAAACTCCAGGCAACAACTAAGATATTTCTGTTGGAAAAACCCAACAACATTTTTTTTCAACCTGGAAATAAACCCGAACCATCATGCTGAGCAATAGCCTAGGATCTTTAGTAAATGTTTGTTAAATGCTTATGCATGTTTGCATAAATACACAATAATTATCGGAAGATGTTCATAAAGCATACCAACTTTATTCTAGCTCTACGACGTTTATAATAATTCTTAAGATACGAAAATGAAATAAAATTAACTTATCTCACGTGCCTTATGAACAATGGAAACTTTTTTGCATATCCTAAAGACAACTCCAGCGGCATTCTAATGTCCTAGTAGCTGAAATCGCAAACGCTTCGTTGCGTTCGTTTGCCAGCGAAATGTACCAGTAGCACGGGAGTTTCCAGGAGGTAATCATTACAATTTCCCACACTTTTACATGCGCAGAACTCACTTTCACTTTCGTTCTGCGCAGGTGGCTTTTACACTCTACAGTAAAAATTACGGATCGTATGGTCGTTTTGCCGGGAGCTAGGTAAAAGTGTTGTGTTTACCTCCGCGTCACGGTCTGTAAAGAGTGCCGTACAACGTGAAATTCGATTGACTGCAGACTGGTCTCGCCACGATTGATAAAGTCTCATATTCGATGGACATTCAATTTTATTACAGGAAGAAGAAAAGGTGTATTTTTATCTTAGCGGTCGTTAATAAAGCTTTAAGAACTTTACTAAAGAAATAACCCACCAAACGATATTTTATATGAAAAAAATGCACCAACAGAGCATAGGAGCCACGGTATCTCAACGTTATTACTACCACTTATACAACATCAAGAGTCAAAACTGATATTTTTCATCCGTAAAATATTATATTTATTTATTTAATTACAACGGTTGTATAAACCAATTACTGTAACTAAAACTAGAACTAAAAGAGTCAGAGATAACATAAAATTAAAACAAACAAAATAACAAAGTTCACACATTCATAAATTCCTCTCACAATACTTCTGACATGCCAATAAAATCTTTGTCCATCCATCCGCAAACAAACCTAACTTTCGAAATCTGGGTGTATTGTACACATCTGCGTAGCCCCTCAGAGCATACAGGCGTGATTTTACGTCATGATGTTGTATAAACATCCAAGCGATTGCAGCAATGACGACAGATTTGCCATCTATTTTTGAAGAGTTCCATGGTATATCTCCGAAGATCAGCATTAGATCTGCACCAAATTTAAAAGGGACCACCTCAGAAATATATTCTTGCAAATAAAAAAAGAATTTTAAGAATCGGTCCACAAATGGGGTAGAAATATGGTAACATACATAAAATAAAAACATACACACGAACATATTAACCTCCTCAGTTTTTGAAGTCGGTTAAAAATATGTTTCATTTCATAGTGCACTTGGCCGGTTTTCAGTTTTATCAAACCACTCTGTGAGCTTGGCCGCTCTCGCCGAGCCCCCAGAGCAGTCTGCCGTACCGACTGTGCTCCCATTCGAACGTAGGTACATTACATCCGTACAGATCTGCAAAACGAGAGTAGTGGGGGTAGCAGCCTGCTTTACTATAAAGTGTGTAAAAACTTTCTTTACAAAGTCGAAAGGCACTTGTTTTCCCTATCATTGCGATCATTTTTTTGTTCTACATCATACCTGGGAACCTACTAGTTACGGAGATATTGGGGGTCAAGGTTGCAACTTATTGACAAGATTTTTTTTAATACAAGTTTTTATTGTAAGATTTTTACTATAAACAATTCCACGACCCCCGTATTATTCAATCAATCCATCAGCACTATATTTTGAGTGCGTTACATTGAGTTTTACCACAAAACATGATTTTACACCCCAAAAAAGAAAGTCGTTTCCCAGCAATAATTTTTGCGTAAAGTTTCTCAGAATTCTTGGTTGATGGCTTCGTGATGAGGTTGTTTACACCCTGTATAATCTATACCGAGAACAAATCTCACACTTACAGGTAACAACAGCTATATTATGTGCATAAAATTGTATGACAAAATACCAAATTCCATAAAAACGCTTCTAGATTCGAAAATAATTTGACGATGTCTTTAATTGAACAATGCTTTTATTTATAGTGTACATGAGTTTTTGGATTATAAATTGTAAGTTTTATAAATTGCACGGTAATTTTAAATTATTTTTGTTATATTATTGTGTGGCGAATCTTTCCCATTATTGAAATTATTATTATTGGCTTTTATAATTATTACTTTTTATTATTATTTTGACATTTATTTAACTCAATAATACAATTTCAATGGGATTATCTGCATAATTGTGATCAATAATTTGTATTTCAATTATATCAATTATCATCAATTTTATGTAATATTTGCACGCCGAATTAAAGAAAGAATAAGAAAACAATTTAATGCATTTTACCAACCATACTTAAAATGCCACTTACGGGATATCTTCCGTGATTATCAATTGTTTTGAGCTCAAAACAATTGATAATCACGGAAGACATCCCGTAAGTGACATTTTAAGTATAGTTATGAACCGTTCGTCATCATTCTCCTGCCCTTATCCCAATTTATTTGGGGTCCTCCTTCCAGACTTCTCTATTCCTTTTTATTAAATGCAAACTATGTTAATTAAAAAAAATGAAAATCTCTCAGCATAAAAATATTGAAACAAATACATAGGAAAAGAACGATATTTTAAGCATGTTTATTGCGTTTAAATAATAGTATTTAGAGATTTGTGGTGCAAAGTGGGCCGGCGATTCAGTTCCTTCCTAAAAGTCCGCATCGTCAAACGTTGCACGATGTTGCTTAACGCGCTACACCACCGAAACAGCGCACGACCGTTACTGGGAGCCGATAAAGCACCAGTAGATAGATAGAAACACATAATCCGCGTTGTCGGACGTCGTACGATATTGCTTTGCCCGCTACACCACCGAAACAGCGCACAACCGTTACTAGGAGCCCATAAAGCACCAGTAGATTGTTGTAAACACATAATGCGCGTTGTCGGACGTCGTACGATGTTGCTTTGCCCCGCAACACCACTGAAACAGCGCACAACCGTTACTAGGGGCCCATAAAGCACCAGCAAATTGTTGTAAACAAATAGCCCGCGTCGTCGAACGACATACGATGTTGCTTTACGCGCTCGTCACCGAAACAGTGCACAACCGTTACTAGGAGCCCATAAAGCACCAGTAGATTGATATAAATAAATTGTTCACCCGAAACACGTGGAGTGCTTACTAATGCGCCTGCGCGAAAATACGAAAACGACAACAAACGTAGTATAGAAACTTACAAAGCTAACGCACTATTATTAATTTGTATTTTACACGGATTGAAATCACACACAGAGCAGGTTTTTTTGACCGTAAGTGTTTGAAGCCGAAGCTTCGGTTCACTACACTATTATTAAACGAATGAGTTGATTTAAACTCATTTGACTCTCATAAGTTTAATATTCATGGATCTTAGTGTTCAGCAACTGTTTCATTTCTAGTTAGTTGGGTATATTAACACCGTTTGTTCCAACGAAGGTTATGTGCTTGTGTGCAAGTTATGTTGTGTTTTAGAAAATGTATGTTGCGGAATTTGGTTCTGTCTTGTTGTTTTAGCGTTTTCTGTTATCTTTCCTGCGGTTTCAACTCTTGCGCAGTTCGGAATTTCTGCGGTTTGGTTTCTGCCTCTAAATAATGTATGGCCTGGCCAGGCCTGTGACTGTGCTTTGAAGAAACAATGCATCAACTCTCTCACTTCCTCTGACTACCTTTTTCTACGTCTATTTTCGTTAAAGGTAGCATTTTTGGAGAAAAGCGTTTGTATAGTATATTATTAGAGTAGCGAGCCGCTTTTGTTTCGCCCGGCGCCGCCTATTGGGTCTAAAACTAAAGGTTTTATCCGATATATTCACAAAATGTTATTGAAATCAGTTTATTAAGATTACTATAATTATAAATAGATTAGAGAAGTATAGATTACCCAACTTTGTTCCAAAAGCAAATTACACCCATTTGTAAACTTTACATTACAAATCGTTGCTTTAGTGTAGTAGAATAGTATCGTCCTCGAACGCTCAAGTTCATTGTCAAAAGTTCAATAGCTTATTGATTTTTCGTTTGATGCCGTGTTAGTGACCCAGTATCAACCATGACCACCCCTGTTCAAATGACGTCACGAGCAGCGATCTCTCTTCTTCATTCATGCCATCTCTATCTACATGCGTCAAAATATATTTTTCACCTCAGCACCTCAAACAAGCAGGTTTTGCTGTTTACAGACAGTGAGCAAAATTCGATTTTGCTGCGAGCGTGAGACAAAGTAACTTTTTAATATTTTTTTTAAATACCGAGAACTGTGCAGGTCTAGTCACAAAATTCGAAAGATTTCAACTTCACTTTGTTCTGTCACTTTCACTTCGATACGAAAAAAGCGAGAGATATAAACAAGTCGATTCGAAATTCGATTTTCAAATTCCATATCTAGTAGGCCCAAAAAAGAAACAAACAATGAAACGTTCGGATACCGATATTGTAAATGGATAACCGTAATATTGTAAATCACGTGTTTAGGTTTTAAATGAAAAATTGTTATATTTCGAATAATCGAATTATATTTTTATATCAAGATGAAGAATGTTGAAGAAGAAAATACGAAGTTTATCATGTATCTACTTATTTATTTATAGTTACTTATAACAAACTTTATTATTGAGACAGAATACCGCGAGTGTAGTTACAGAACGCATTTAAAAAAAAAATGCGGGATTTAAATTTTAATTGTTTTATTTTCTGTGTGTTCTAGCAATAGTTTGGTCAGTGTACACTAGCTACAAAGTACAATTACATTTGGATAATAAAGTAATAATAACAAATAAATATGAGTGAGTCCAGTGACGAAGTCTGCTATTTAACACCCGAAGAAGCTTAATGTAAAAAATGCAAAATTAAGTTTCCTGCCTGGAAAGTCTCGCGAAAAATATCTAAAAACTTATGATATTTTAAGCAATGGAGACTGAACTATTACTTTTAATTTGCAAAACTACAACCATTTCATTTTTGATTTTTTGAAATTATTTAAATGTTGTCATCATCATTAGCCTATTAATGTTCCCACTGCTGGGACACGGCCTCTTCTCAATGAGAGGGAATGGGCTATAATCCGCCACGCGGGCCCAGTGCGGATTGGTAGATGTCACATGTCTTCGAAGTTCTGGTTGATGCCGGTTTCCTCATTATGTTTTCCTTCATCGTTTTGAGAGCAGTGGTGATGAAATAAATTACACAAAGTCATGCGCCTGCCTAGGTTCGAACCCGCGACTTACTATTCGTAAGTCGGGGCCGCCACCACTGGGCCACCGCCGTTCTCATGTGTCTAGTCTCTTAATGTGGCGTGGTGGTTTAATTTTTACCATGTTGTTTTTTTTACCTTTAGGTATATGTTCTCGCTGCTGAGGTGAAAAGTTGTATGTGTTACTCGAGACCAAAGTTATTTGCATCTCGTGTCTTTGAATCCCTCGTTACGCTCAGGATTCTAACCTAGAATCACTCGCTACGCTCGTGATTCAACTATAGAATCCTTCGCTTACTCGGGATTCAAAATCAACACTCGCAGCAAAAACCCACTTTGCTCTCTTGTTGCACAAATAACTAATTATGGGTGATGGAGATGTTTGGTTTGTGTTGGTGCTTTTTTTTCGCAGGCTTAATGCATAAGACATTGATTGACAACGATAGTTCAGTTACAGAAAAGGCGGCGGAAAATCGGTGATTCCTGCATACTGCCATTTTTTTAATATTCACCGGCCGGCACCGTGCTAAAAGTTGGAATACTGAGAGCAGTGCAACGACTCGCCCGGCTACCAGGGTAACAACAAATCAAAAGAGCTAGGTCGAGTAGAAAAAAATATGACGACTTATTATATTATGATACACATAAACACGGGTTTTTCCAAAATTAGATTATGAAATTAAGAATTAAATTAAAAAGTACTACAAAAAGTGTACAGTTAGGCGCATTGCTTCTCTTACAATGATATTATCAGTGTATTTAGGTAAATTATAATTAAAATATACTTAACAGCTTCAAGTAATGATATTACCTTTAAGCTGATATATGAGACGCCATAGCAAACTAAATAAGGTAATTTTGAGCAGAAAATTTAAAGTATTTTTAACAACACGTGCGTTTATCTTTCGACCACGCTTTCGGATTTTTTATTTGATTCCTGCGCCGTCCACGCAGAGCAAGTAACGTTATAATTCTTAGCCGTTCTTCCTGGTATGTATAAATCATGAAACTCACTGGGATACGTTATGTAAAAGGTAGTATGAAATGATATTGTTGATATAAAAATTGCGTAACCGTTAACAACTAGCTGGCCACTCCAACACTCATCTACGTCATACAAAACTGTGATTATCTCCTAACATATTCATTGAAATCAAAGGGCTCGGAAGATTTTTGTATGAAGCGTGGCCGGATTAACTTCCGCATTTTGTTTTTTTTTTCAAAGTAGCGGCCATGCATAACCTAACGATAGCTGGTATCAATACAAACAAGTTTTGTATGAGGCAAAATGTTCTAAAGTGTCACGTTTCCGCGATATGAGCTATCAAAGTTTAAGTCCATACACTGATGGCATCTGCAGCACAACTTTGATTTGATCAGACATGCATATAACGTGTATCAATTGATAGTTGGCATCAATACAAACAAGTCTTGTCTGAGATAAATGTTTTAAAGTGTCAGCTGTATTCCTCAAAGCGAAACTATTTTTAAGCGCAACTAACTAAGGGCAACTAAATCATTCCTCGAAGCGCAACCATTAGTTGCACTCTAAAATTCAAATTAAAAATATCATGTTTATTCCTCAAACCGCAACCATGATGAAAAATAGAGAGAGTATGATGGATTCATCAATGATATCGATAGACAGTTTTAAATCAACTGCAAAAAGTAAAACCGACTTTATAAAAACACGAAGTGATTTAATTGTTTACTTACTAAAACGGACTACCAGGCAAACAGAAATTAGCTGGAAATAAGTGTTTAGGCATCTTTTAGTCAATCGTGTTAAAAAATGAAAGGTTCATTAAATTGAATTATGACAGTTGTTTTGAAAGTACCAGGGTAACAGAAACGAAAGAAAATAGACATAAACAATCAGGTTACAAATAAAATCAAGCAGCAGCAGATTATACGCGATGATAATGTCATGGCGTCTAATTTTACCAAACGTCATCCTCAGTTTGCTACGGCGAAAGGACTATACGACGTGTCCGACGTCACTGCTACGGCTGCTACTTTTTTGTATGGAAAATCATCCAATGACTCCTCCCGCTCTGGGCGGAGCAGAAGGGAGTGTCATACTTTTACAGACTAAAACCCATTCATGTTCCTCCTTTGCCCTTTGTGTTCAGACAAGCATTACATTATAGTTCTGTGACCGACGCGCGATGACACGCGTACGCACGAAATGAATAAAAAATAATATGTGGAATGATTTAGAAAGGAATTTGTAAATGGTTCTAGAAAAAAATATGCCGTAAAAATAAATTAAAACAAGACCCATAATCTGTACATATAAAATGCTTGTCCTGAATGACTGACTGACGGATCAACACACAGCCTAAACCACTGATCGTAGAGACCTGAAACTTGAAGGGTGTGTTCTTTATGACATACGCATCTGATAAGAAAAAAATTGCCGAAATTCTACCCCAAAGGGGGTGAAAAAGGTGGACAAAGTTTGTATGGGACAACGTAATTCCTTGGTCCAGTCTACTTCAAATTTTGCCTAAACATTTTTAGCAGAATTGATGGAAGACGTGTTTCGTATTTTAATTAATTTCATCCCCTAACGGGGTTAAAAAGAGGTAGAAAGTTATATTGGGGGTGATTTGCTTCGAAGTTTATCAATACTCCTTTGTGCTTTTGATTTTAAATTCCATTCTGTTTTGACACATGTTTGCAAACTCAATCCGATTTTATTTAAAAAAGGTTGAACTCACATAAAAGCTTGGTGCAATGCAAATACTCTTTAAAATTGGAATGTCACGAAAGTCACCATTACTAGTACCGCAATTGAAGATTTCTAAGCTTTAGAGAGGTTATGCACTTTTAGGACATGGCCTCAAAGGCTATAGGCTATATTATAACATCACGCTATAACCAATAGGAGCGGAACATCAATGAAATAAAAAAAAACATCAATAAAATCAGGGAAAATTTATTCATTTTGAGAGCTTCCGTTGCGTGCGCTGCGTAAACGCTTAAAGTTACGCAACAATCATGTATGTCATAATTGATTCTCATAAAAAGTTCTAAAAAAGACCGCAGTAGCATAATATATTACGCGCACCTCTTCATCGCTTGGTTGAGACTTACAATAATGAGTTTAGCATAATCGACATACTTTTCCTCAGTAAAAACGTATTCAGGAATCAAATCCGCGCAATTCTTAAGGATCGGCAGTCGACGATTGTGATGTAATGTGTTTACATATTATGTGTATAATATGTATTGTGTGCCGACTAATTGTGTAACTTTCTGTATATTGTGCATCACTTAACTTACTGTAAAACTTACTTTTATAACTGTTATTTTAGTTTACATCATATACTTACGGTCTCTCTAGTTGTATAAGTATTTATAGTAATCTGTGGAAAACGTAGTGGGTAACATATTCATCATAGTTTAGTATGTACGCCTTATTATGATCCTGTAATATGTTACTGTTTGTTTTTCCTAAATAAATAAATATTCTGTCTATCTGTAAGGGCAACTCACACTCTCTCTAACCCTCTCTCTCTCTTATGTGACGTAGATGAAGTTGCGTGGGTCAGCTAGTTACAATATATAATATGCTATAGCTATGAGATAATCACTGATAATATAATTAAATAATCGTAAAGATATGGCACAAACTGTTCTATCAAATGTGTTAGATGAGATTAAACAAGCTCTAAGACTTACAACTAAGACAGAGGTTTTGATATTCTAGCTAGAGTCTCGTTGGAAAGAAATTACTATTTCATCATTTGATGAGCATGGACATTTGTTTCCGAGTCATAGATGTTTATGTGCATAAAAAGTTTGTATTTACAAACAAAAATTATCTATGTAGTATATCAACTATCTGGTGTCCACGACACAAGCCTCGTTGCTTAGTGTGGCACTAGATGGAGCTGTGTGTTAATGTCCAGCGATATTTATTTATTATCCGAAAATATTTCTCAACTACATGAGTATCGCGTTTAACCAACCATTTAATGAACTGTGGTTTCGAGCCCTGTGTTCACGGCCCGAAACCTTATTAATATTGTTCTGTTAATACGTACAAATACAAATAAAAAAGTAAATGAAACGTTTCGTGTCCAAGATATGCCCCCCCTCAATTTACTCTAGTTTCTTCATACAGCGTGCGCCCAGCCAGATCATTCGTTGCCATGGATACGCAACGCGTGCATATGACTAGCGCAACAGGGATCACAAGGAGTTATCATGCACTGCCACCTATGGAACATGTATGCATAGCCATGTCAGCAAGTAAGCTCAGAACAATAGCTTACTTATGTTGAAGTTATCGCTGAACAAGGTTTCAATTATTTTAATAACGTGGATCAGCGTGGACGAGGAGTTTCTGCCTACCCTCGTGAGAAAAAGGCGTGGGTTTGTGTAATAACAATATAATTAAAATTTCGTTGTTATCAAATTAGATGTTAATGGGACGATTTTTTTAATATTTGAGGCATTGGACAGGATTAATAGTGACTTTCAAAATAAAACCTATTACAAAGATACGTGAACAAAAGTTGTAAGCACCACATCAGCGATGCAGATACAGGAGGAAGTATCTTGGACATGGTACGCAGTGAGGAGGTTTCACTACTCCACTACCTTCCCCGTGTACATGGTTTTTTTAATTCTTTACACTATGTTTAATGCTTCATTTTCCTCGACCAATCTTATCCATATACGAACCGTCTTTTCGAGGACTGCCGTCAACTAGCGTAAAGTACCTTGGTGGTTCAACTCTTTGTGATTCATGTTCTACTGGTGCTCTTGCCACGCGTACACAATCCAAAGCATGGCAACAGAAAGGCCACAAGGGGCGCAGGTCCTGTTACATTATTTGCACAAATCTTATACTGTGCAAAGTGGTGGAATTGAGAAATCTGGATTTCTTAGTGCTTTACCGGTGAGAAGAAAGGCACCAACAAACTCGCCGGGCATACTACTCTCTGATGGCCTGAAGGGCCACTATACCTCACTCCCCGGGTGGGAGAGCCCGGAGATGAGTACCCACCCTGTCGGGTGACACAGGGAGATGAGTGCCTCATGTGAGCCCTGCTTGTAAACCTGCCGCCAGTATCAATGTGTGTTCGGTTGTAAGGCCAATAGGGCCCATAGGGACACCCAACCGTCCCGGGTGCAGCACTGTAAGCGGGAGTTAGAAAACAACCAGGCTGCGACTAGAATATCCTCCAAGGCCGCAGCCGGAGCCCTTCCGACTTTCTGCCAACCCCTGAAAGGGGTCGCCGGTGTGTCGGGTCAACACCAACTTAGGTTCGCTGGCATCATAGAGGTTTTCCCCTAGTACCACCGAAAAAATGATGGATTTAGCTCTTAAGGAGCCAAAGATACATAATATGACGCGGAAAGCGGGACTGAACCAACTGCAAGTGCTACGCACTCGTAGCTGATTAAACATGGCGTAGCAGCCGCTTTGTACTGTGCATAGCACAGTTAAGTACGTAGCAGTACTGTGAGGTTTGTGGGGCCAGACGTCATCGTAGCTCTGAGCGCTACGGCGTAGCGCGTCACGGAGTCGCCGGGTGGCGCTGGGACGTAGCGGGCGTAGCGGATAGCAGGAATGTGCTCGCAACGGCTGCCGAGAGCGGAATAAGGAAACGAAAACACAAGTGTTATTTTGTAATACGAGTATAGCGGTGAACATGAGCCTCATCCCTACTATTTCATTCTAATACGCAAGCGCGGGTCGCGCATGCGTATTTGGTAGTCTCTACACATATACTTGCCGAGAACTCGACATTGTGCCAGGATTTGTGCCAATTTCGCCCGGAACGGTTGCCAGAAACGGACAAATTCACCTCAATACATATCGGCCGAGCTCTCCGTTTAAGATCATTAAAAAAACTCCATGAATTCATAACAGTAATGAGTCTTTCAAGGCTGAAATGTCGAATACAATGATACAAGCTTTATTATAGCTTTCTGTAATGTGGCGGTGAACAATAAAAGCCCTAATAAAATAATATATAATTACACTTGTTAACACGATTTTGTTACCCCAGCTAAAATTGTTAGCTATTGTATCAAGGAAAAAGTTATACAGAAAAAAATATAACAAAATGCCTATACGTCTGATTTCAGAAATATTTATTTTCATAGAAACGACAGTCATAAAAAGAATGACCAATTTTTATCTATTTTACAATGAAAGTTAAAATAAAAAAAAAAGAAATAAAACGAAAGAAATAGAATGATGTACTTACTTACTTATGAATACGGTGTAACCGTTTTTGCGTCGGTGCAGTTTCCATCCTGTATGAATATTCTTTTAAAAATCTATTATTATTTTTTGTTTAAACATGACATACGTATATCTCTCAAGTCTTCGAAGTTTTGCTACCTACTAAGCATGACGACAGTATTAAAAAAATACAAATCTATTTAGTCCGTCAGTTAGAGTTTTGGAAATGAATAGACACGTATTTTTTGTTTTTGTAAATCAATGAATATTGACAACAGATAAAACGCATAAGAACTCGGGAGTGGGGGCTCGTGACTTCAGAACTAGCTAAAAATTATACCTAGACGTGACGTATTGAGAATTTTAAAAGCGTCATATCTTCGTCAATTTTGGTTTACCTAAGTAACAATAGAAAAAACACAGGTCAAATATTTTTTGATAATCTAACTGACGGACTAATTAGATTTTTTTTGTCGTCTCGCCTATTAAGCCATGATCTCGGTGTTTGCCCGTACTAACTTCAGGTATTGTAAAGTCAATCACGGTTCGCTAGGTATCAGTTGGTTGGCTACCAGGGTAACATTAATAATACGAGCATCAGCTATATAAATTGCACAAATAAAGAGACTCGGCATGAAAAGCAAGTCGAGTTGACTATCACGCTACCACTTTTCTTATTCGAAGTTAGCAGAAACCCGTCACTTAACGAAACTATTACAAAAGGAAATTTCTGAATATGAACGTAACGAATATGAACAGAATTTGAATAATAATTTATTTGGTAGGTACCAAATTTGACATGATTTCATGAAAAATATTTTTTTTTTGAGTGAAATCAACTACCTGGAGCTTTATAAAAGATTAACTTATTTTTTACGGTCGCAAATCAATCAATCATCAACAAAGAATCTGACCGAAAAGTAAATTGTAAAACGTAAGAAAACTAGGCTACCTTCCGCTCCCACCTTATTAAGCAAATAAAGAATGTACTTTAAACGCACGGTATGACAGCTGAAGCGGTCAAATATAAATGCGTAATATAGGGTATTGCCAAAACTCTACTGCTCGTATTGAGGTATACTCTAAGCCTTAAGGGTCGCAATAAAGTCTGTGGATGACCGAATTGCGTGCAAGCTGTAACATATTATTAAACTACCTGTTCATTCTGTTTCCCTAGTAGTTTCAGTCGGCTGGATACGATACGGATACGTGGTCTGAAAAACATGTAAGGACAATTTTATCACTTACTGTTCGTGCTGTGCACCTTTGCAATTCACTTGCATATTATTTTCGATAGCTCTTCTTTAGAGGTTTTCAAGAAAGAATCAGAATATTTCCTGTCAACATGATCTTTATGTAAAATCATATGTAAGTCTTATATGAAAGATTTCCAAAATAACCACAAATATTATAATTATATTAGACACGGTTGTATATGCACGTGATTTCAACGCTGCTAGTAAAGGAAACATTAAATCCTGTATTATCCCACACATTAACACGGTGGTTCTTCGATTCACCTTGTTAATTTAGGTTCAAGTCGCACAAAGGTAGAAAATAGTACAAGTGCAAGAATTTCCCGCGAAATTGACGGTCCGGTAGTACGGCCCCATCGGAAATTTACCAAATACCACGCGGACGCAGCCAAAGCCATTTGAATTCACCATTATCGTTACTTGCTGTTAAATATTTTAGTTATAGTTTACTTAAACGTCACTTATTTATACCATTTGTGAGAAATAACTCTACTGCACCTAAATGTACACTTTTGTGATACTTTTAAAATAATTATATTCTTATTCTATATTCTTATTCTATATTCTTATTCTATATTCTTATTCTATATTCTTATTCTATATTCTTATTCTATATTCTTATTCTATATTCTTATTCTATATTCTTATTCTATATTCTTATTCTATATTCTTATTCTTATACGCTTTTATACAAGGACACAATAAGTTGTAGGAGATAAAGCGGGCTGATGACCAAAGAAGGATGGAAAGCATATTTCTGTTCGCTTCTCCCGTCATTAACACCCTATCCCCCATCGAATGACACGCTATCTTGGGGATAAATAGATGAAACGACCGACCTACCTTAATAAAACGTCACTGTTAATGTGACGTCATTCGAACACTAGCGCCGCAGTGACCATTACCGGTACTACGACAATCGACCGGAAAACCAACTTTTGACATTGAAATTGAGCGTTCGAGGACGGAAGATAGCACTGTTTCGTAATCTGCTGGTTGTAAAAAATATTGATAATCACTGGTTTTTTTTTTATAGATTTTATTTTATATTTAGTAGTAGTAGTTAGGTAGGTAGTAGTAAGTATTATAAGTTAATGTTTAATGCCTATTAACATAGTAGTGTGATATTTGTCTAAGACCCGGAACTTTTAAAAGTCAATCAGATCCTGTTTCTGTAGTCAAATACTGTCCTTGTATCGAGATACTAAAATCTATTTAAATTATTCATCGTAGGTTGTTTGTTGGCACTTGGTGAGTCAAAGCATCCGTAACCATGGAAACGCAATGCGTTCGTTTTACCAGGACGACATGATTTGGAAAGACTTCATAGTATCATCAACCGTAGAAGTGGATATGCGAATCGTCGTTTTTAACACTCATTTTCAATGGAACCTCAAAACTGGGAATTGAAACCAGTTGTTTTTTAGTTAAACAATTGAATTTGAATAATTACGGTAGGTACCTTATTGATAGAATATGTTTTTACCTGTACTCTGATAGCATTATGGTAGGAAATTATTAACAGGAACGTTTTTAACATTTATACACTCAGAGATATTGTACCATCCCATTTGTGAAAGAATTTTAGTAATCGACATTCAAACTTACTAACTTTACTTCTTTAAAATGTAATAGAACTCATCAAATTTTACTAAACATTGTTATTCGTTAACTTTTGGTGTCTAAATTTTGAATCTCTGCACAACAAACTGTTTGTAAATTATTTATTATAAATATTATTTGGTTTACCGTAACAAATTTTTCATCAGATAACAGTTTAATTCTTTTCAAAAACCCGCTCTAAAAGCTGCGGCGTTATTTTTCTTGCTTTCAAACGAATCTTACTTCCTACTAATACACCGCGTAGCACATGCTACGGCTCTCCTAGCGTGTCATCCGCGAAATTCAAATTAAAACAAAATATGAATCGCGACCGTAACACGTATGTACAGATATTGTATGTATGTTGAATTATAATCATCAATACGACCCTATAAGTTCATTTAATTCTATTGAAAGACAATACCGTATTGTCTTACAATGTGAATAAACAAACTTAAGTCACAAGCGTGACTTTTGAACATGAGGTCCTGGGTTCAATTCCCAGGTCGGGCAATTTTATTATTTGGTTTTTCAAACAGGAATTCTTTAGCCAGGCTAAGCCACGGATCTTGGATTTGTGCCCGATTTATGGCAATAGGCTCGCCTCGTATTCTATGGGACTTAATCATAACTGGCGAAATGTGGGTAATACTATTTAGTACACCCCGCCTAACCCTTCAGGGATCACGGGGGTAATGTTATGTTATCAATTGAAATAACATTACGCTATTCATGAAACTAAGTGGATAGTGAACAGTTGATTGAATCGACTGACTTGTCAGCTGGGACGAATGCATTGCGGGGGCGATATTCTTAACGTAAGTACCAGGATATCATACGGTAGTGAGAGATGCATTTTACTACGGCGCGTTAGTCACGTGGTCTGCAATGGTGCAGTTGGTACTAACTGTAGCGACATCTATACGGTAACATGCTGCACTTCTTACCCAGCCAGCTAGCTGCAAATTGAAACTTTTTAGTTTTCTTGATAAGTAACTTCTGCGGCTTTTGCTATATATTTTTTTGTGTTATTGCCCACTAACACTTAGTTGCTTTGACGCACTTTGAGATTTGTTTTGGCACCACGACCAGGAGTGTCAACGGCCAAATTAAAAATAATCAACGTGTGGTATTCGTATTTTTATAAAACCGTCGAAAATGAGGAGCTGAAATTGATGATTTCAGACACAAAATTCAAGGTTGAAGATAATACACTAACAAATTTTATTACCCGGCAAAAAATTTAACATTGTAGTTGGTTCTCAAGCATTTCCTTGCATTGAAGACCTGACCTAACTCAGCGTTACGTTACTTGGCACGTACGTTAATAAAGCAGGCATTTAAAAGCGACGATTTAATAATAATAATATCTCAACACAATACAGTTATTACGGTACACAAGGAACCTACTGACTGTTTGGGAGTTATTTTAAAATTTCTATTAATAGCAGTTCCGAGCCTAAAAGATTACGAACCGAGCTTCAGAACGAGAACGTAACGTCCTCGAACTCTCAAGTTCAAGGCTAAAGTTCACGATTTTCTGGCCAATTACCGCACCTACAAGGGCAATGGCCTAGTATCGAATGACGTCATGAGCGTGGATCAGAAAATTAAGGGGTGGAACTTACTTTAGCATGTCATCTCTTTCTTCTCATAAAATATCACAGAAGTGCTGGTTTCATTTGTTAATTTTATAGTATTACATGTCTTTGTTGACTAATTGAATTGATATCTCTAATAGGCTCTGAATTCTGACTAAAAACACATTAAATGTCTTCTAAATACCTCGTTTTACAGTTGCAAGGATGTTTTGGCGCTCGACTATCGTGGTTAGGGAGGCGTTATTGGTAAACAAACATTTGTGAAACTGTTGAATGAAAAAGCACGATGGCGGCGTTACCTCCGATTTTAACCGTGGGCCAAATGATCAATATTTGCCATGACCTTTGTTTGAGACATATTTGTACTGTAATCTGATTGCCTGGTACTCCAAAGGCGATTTAATTTAAAAACACTACGTTAACTAGCGAATTAGGAGAGTGTTGATTAGGATTAAAATAAATTGAAGTATAGATTTTAAACTTAAGAATTAAGTGGTTAACATTCAGTTGTCATGTTTTTAATTTGGTATATTTTATGAGTGAGTAACTCTGGCGAGTTGGCACTTTTTTAATTACTGTTGAACGAGTGAAAACATGAGTATTTGTTGTTTACTAATTGAACCGCATTTGGTGTGTGGCATGTCGGTGTGAATTACGAGTTTGTATTTGAAATATCGCGAAATATTCCTGTATTGCAAACATACCTTGGCTAAAGCAATGGTACGGCTGTTTGTTGACAAGTTGAATAAACAGGTTCATGACCCAAATAATGTGACATTAAATGAACAATCATTTTATTTATTCGTACGTTTTGCTAGCTCAGCCACTTAATCTTTCCGCAAGGGGGCGCTTCATTCGTTGGGGTATGGGGTGTTCGTGGCGGGAACGCAAATTCATGTACTTTCCATCTCTTTCTGGCTATCGATGTTTATCTCCTCCAGCTTATGGTGTCCTGGTATATAAGAGTCAAGGCGTGAAAATATGACGTCTGAGGATGACACCGCAATGCATGGTTTCAAAAATATAATACGAATACCTTGACGTATTTGTGCACAATAATAGGCGAGACGACAAAAAAAATCTAATTAGTCCGTCAGTTAGATTATCAAAAAATATTTGACCTGTGTTTTTTCTATTGTTACGTAGGTAAACCAAAATTGACGAAGATATGACGCTTTTAAAATTCTCAATACGTCACGCCTAGGTATCATTTTTAGCTAGTTCTGACGTCACAAGCCCCCACTCCCGAGTTTTCATGCGTTTTATCTTTTGTCAATATTCATTGATTTACAAAAACAAAAAATACGTGTCCATTATTTTCCAATATCCTAACTGACGGACTAAATAGATTTGCAATTTTTTGATACTGTCGTCATGCCTATTGTGCACGAACACGTCTCGGTATTGTTGACTGTTTCATTTGTTTTTGTTTTGAGTTGAAGAATGAAACAGACGTTGGATGTTAGAACGGTTCGACTCTAAACACAATAATTGTTTCAGACAGATGTATGATTAGGCCGTACCTGTTGATTTTATTGTATGAAAAATTTTGAACTGTACCCACTAGATTGAGGGGCAAAATACGCCTTTGAAGTGTCAGCCAGAAATTATAAATAGCATTCGCAATATTAATAAAAGTGGAGGGATCACCACCATGATTCTTGTGTATGGTAGGTTGAATACTTTTTGATACTTTTGAACCACGGACATACGTTAGGAGGTAGTAGTAGTTTAGAGAGTAAAATAATAAGTGTATATATTATGTATAGGCTATTATTTTAATGTTTTTTTTTTATAATGTTTTATAGAAATGTAAATTATGTGTAAAAAGTAACAAAGAAAACATAAATGTATGTTGATATGGCAGAAAAAATTAACTATAATAACAACCGTTGAATGCAAAAGTTAATAATCAGTAAAAAACCGGCCAAGAGCGATTCGGACTCGCGCACCGAGGGTTCCGTACAAACTTAACTTTGCTGTTCGATCCCTAGAAGGCTATTGTACCAACCGCAAATAATAAGTTTGTAATAGTAAAATCGTTTTTTTTGTTATTAAACTACATATATACGGTTTTCAGATTTTCCCTTTATATGTGCTGTAAGACCATGCTTTTTGCCAAATTTCGTCATTATATAAGGTCAACGGGAACTAATATAGGTTTTCGTCCCAAAACCGGTTCCGGTTGACCTAGTATTGTCAATTTTGGTTATAAGCAAGGTCTTACAGCACAAGTAAAGGGAAAATTCCGAAAAATAAAAAAGCTGAAAATGAAGGTAAATTTTGGTACTTACAAGTTTTCGATAAAATCTAAATTTTCCCATATCTTTTTATCATGTTGGCCACTGTAACAGTGCTGCCTCCTTAGGGTAGGTAGGGTGATTAAAATAAAAGGAAGTAGACGTTACCATATAAGTTTATTAGAAAGGTTCTAGAAGTCGGTTAAGCCGGGTCGTGGAAAGGGTATCGAGCTTGCGTTATGATAGAACTGCCGAGAAGCGGCACTGCCCTGCAGACGTCGGACGTAGGGTGCGGCTCCGGCGTGGATGTCCAGGGTCCGAGGCGCAGCGACAGGAGATGTCCAGCCACTCCCCTGCTGCTGCGGCGGTAGGATGTTAGTAACCGCTTCTGGAGTCTGCGCGGTTGGTCTGCGTGGCCGCTGGCTGAGAGGGCCGCGAGTGGAGGTGGCCTCTGGTAGAATCTCACGACGATAGAAAGCGTGAGCTTGGAACCCTGGAACGAGTCGGGTTTGTCCGGTTAGGTGTAAGCCGGACAAGCGTGCCGACTGCCACATCCCGACAACCTTAGGCCCAGAAGTCCGCGAGGAACAGCGGTGAGCTAGATTCCTTTGGTTATCGAGATGGGGCAGTCTGGAAGGCGCGTTACAGTAGGAAGCGTGAAGAGAAAATATGGTTTGGATATTATCCAAATATGTAGGTGGTTGAAGAAAAATTATAGTGTTAATTTTTGCACAAGAATATGCTCCACGAACATATCTGGACCTCCATCGCACGATACATGGTTCCTGTACGTAAGCTAGCAAGTTCACAGGCCTCTTAGGTAGGTGAATAGAACAAGGAGACCTGAACCGGTATTGGTGCAGAGATTTTATAGTTGATGCGCGGTAGGCGTTACAACAAACAGATAAGCGCTCAGAAAACTTATGACACGGAGCTTGCAGTTAAATCTATATTACGAGTATCTAGAATAAACAGGTATTTTATACACTTAACCACTCAACCGCCCCTGGCTGCATGTGCAGCCAGTAGCTGTTTTGCTAAATGTCCCTGGCTGCATGTGCAGCCAGTAGCGCGTTCGTCCAACAAATGCAATAAAAAGTCTACTAAACTGCTATTTCTAGAGCTTATTCCTCTTGTAGCAAACTCTATACTATATTCCTCAACGTTCGGACCAACAATAGCAACACTATTCCATCGACAAATGTCAAAATAAAAGTAAAAACTTTAGTGTAAACAAACTCCGCTATTTCTGACGTGTGGCGTCGTATTTCAATTGTTCTGTTATGTATATTGGTATTTTCGGATAGTCTTATATATCAAATTAATCGTGAAAATCTGTGCTACTATATTATCAATCTAATAAAGGAAATCTAGTTTTCGAATCTCAAAGTTGAGTATTTCGCCTCCGAAAAAGTGGTAGGTTTAAATACCTATAGTGATTGTGTTTATACAAGAAATAAGTGTTTTTGTGATTATAACGTGTGTGTTAACGGAAAAACAGTGCATAATTAGTATTGTGAACATATTATTAAATTGTATATACAAAAACAAGTGGCTTCGTAAGGTTATAGGTACGTAAATAACCGTGTTCAAAAACAGTCGTTGGCGCAGGCCGCGTCAAAATAAACAGTGAGTATCCAAATTCTAATTTAATTCTAATTAGACTATCGTAAATAAACTAATAAGATTATGGTCTTATTGGAAAGGAAATATAATTAAGTTTATTTTAAAATTATTTTAATTGAAATTTAATATTTAGAAAAATTCAAATTAATATTTTAATAGCGAAATATCCGTTTTCATCACTGTTTTTCATGTTCTACATTTTTTTTGAGTTTCAAATCAAAATCAGCTTTTTTTTAATATATAGATTTCATAACTATTCAGCTATTCACTGTAAATTTTATTTAGCTATAACTCTTGTAGTTTGCGATTGTTTATCTAAAGTGTCAAATTACATACGAATATTTCGCAATTATTTGCACGCGTGGCGGTTTGGTGCAAAAAATTCGCGCGCGGGGCTGTGAGTGGCTAATAGGGACTATATACTTCAGTATCTGGTATAAATTTCAACTTGCTAGGTCCACCCGTTCCTAAGAAAATCGGTAGTGGCACACGGACAGACTGACAGACCCTTGATTGCTGATCTTATACCCTAAAAATGAAAAACATTATGATGTCTTATTTATTTATTTAGTACAGCAACAGCAATACATACTAACAATTAATGTGAAACAACATAAAAGTACTGGTATGTATGCCTATTATAGGTTTAAGCAGCATAAGACAACAACATATTTTAATTTTTCAAATCAGAGTAATAAAATTTTAATACAATATAAAATAAAATTTACTTAATACTTTTACATTTAGTATTAAATATACTTTTTTATCATTTCTGATATGAATTATGATGATAGGCATAATAATATGTATTATGAGTGTGATATCTAAAGATATACATTTTTGTTAAATGGTTGCTTAGTTGCAAATGTATTGAGTTGACAGAAATTTGTTATTTAAAGGTAAATTAGTGTTCTCCCGTACCTCAGAAACTGATCTTCTAAACTTGTTAAGGGGAACACCGAATAAATCGGTTTCCAGTGATGTGTGGGAGCTGTTTTAACAATAAATTAATTTATTTCAGGTAAATAACACCCATTGCCAAATAAAAATTAATAAAAGATAAAAACAGTTATAGTTTCTACATATTGGAGCATTGAAACCAAGGTTTGCTTTGCGAAAAGGGATATGAAACAGTCTGGTGATGGAATATTTGGGAGGTTTTGAAGGGACTGAATACGAAATTTGCTCAACTTAATCACTACATTTTATGATTCAGTTGACAATAAATTTTGTAAAGAAAAATAAGTTCGCGCGAACGGCTACGGTCTCGCAGCGTCTTTATGTTAAAAAAATGTAGGCGTTGCTCGTACGGACAGCGATGACTTATTTTTCTCGATAAAAGGCAAGATGCTTTGTGATGGTTCGTTGAATTCATTCAATTCTTTGCGAATAAACAGCGTAGAACGGATTCCTTGCAACGCTAGCATATTTTAACCGACTACGCACAAGAGTGTTGAACAAAACTATTCTGATCTTTGGAATTAGAAAACCCCGAGTATTGCGTTTAACGAAACCCAGCATCTGTCTGACTTTTCGACAACATCGCTGATGAGAAGTTTTTTTATGAGAAGTGTTTTTTTCTGCAAATCGGCGAGTAGAGCCCCGCAATGTCTATCGACTCTACAACTACTACACTGAAGCGTAAGGGGTGGGTTTTCATGTTTATACTAAAACTAGTTGTTGCCTGCGGCTTCGCTAGCGCGTAAGTATGATGCCATCTAGCCGATTTCGGCCACAGCGACTGCATTCGATGGCTTTCTGGTGTGGTTGTAGATAGCTTTGGTGTGCTGCTCTTTCATATGCTCTCAAGTGGCTAGCATATCCAACTTTGGCCGAAAAACTCCGACCACAAAGTGGACATGTCAGAACACCATTGACATAATTGTAGGGTATAGCTGTAGGTGGTCTAGCTTTAAGGTCATCACGCTTTAAGTCCAACTTCGACCTTCTTCTCTCTTCAAAGGCGTTGACCTGCCGATGCACACGACGTCTCCACTGGGGCCGATTTTGTGGCTGCTTTCCCCACACTTTTTTTTTTTTTTCGTATGGGATATCATCAAATGACTCCTCCCGCTCTGGGCGGAGCAGGAGGGAGTGTCAGACTTTTACTAACTAAAACCCATCCATGTTCCTTCATCGTCCTTTGTGTTCCGGGGCCACGGTATCTCTTTCGAATAGTCTCGCAGCCCCGTGCTTTCCCCACACTAAGGGGTCAATTTCGCATCTTTTGAAGTGTCTATTCTGAACATGGAAACGTAAAAACTGACCACCACGTTTCCGTTTTCCTTCCTGGAGTTCAGAATAGAAAATGCGCTTCGCCAGTCTGTCTTCGTGCGTCCTAGAAAAATGCTCACGCAAGTATAAGTAAAAGATAAATGGTTTTAAAGAAGTATGTGATTTTCAAAGTAAAAAGCATAAATTTAATACTGGGTAATGAAAATAATTATGTGAACGATGCGATGTAGAAAGTAAGAAGATATTTGATAACATAAAGATTAAATCTTAAACATAATTCTAATCTCAGTGACCAGTAGCCATTTAAACATATTATGTTGATAATGAAAATATACGAACATTATGTATAGACAGTTTGGAAGTTAAATTACAAAACAATTGATTGTTGGATATTTGATAGAGCTTCATCTAGAGGGAGCTATCCCTCTATTTAGCAACTACTTGAGACTGAGATTCAGTCAGTTTTGAACGCCGTTAATGCAAGCTTTGTCCGTGTTGTTAGTATTCATTGAATCTTGCGTTACCGTAGACGTAGAGGTATATTTTTCATGACGAGCTAATTATAGCTAGTAAGTTTGTATAGTTTTTCTCCAGCGTTTATCTTGCAGTTAAAAGTAGATGCCAAAATAATTATGATGTTAGTTAGATAAATGGTTTTTACAGGTACTTAATCGTGCATGATAACTCCTTGTGATCCCTGTTGCGCTAGTAATATGCACGCGTTGCGTATCCATGGCAACGAATGCTCTGGATGGACGCACGCTGGAGGAGTAAATTCAGAAGTTGATCGAACGGAGTTACTTTAAAAAAAAAATATCCTTCAAGTTAACGAATACTTATATAAAAAATATTCGGTTTTGGACTCCGGACACAGGGTCAGTTCAGTCAGTCAGTTTTTACTAAATAAACAGCTTTCATTCCAATCCAGATGTGGTTATGTTTTGTCCAACTGGATCCTAGAACGTCAAAACTTCTGTTTGAGTATTACATGAGTGAATTTTGTGTTTTATAATGTACTCTCAACAGTTGGAACTTGGCCTCCATAAAAATGTTACATTCTGTTTCAACGATGACAAAAGTGTATAATCCCAGTTGGTGCCGTTTTGATCTCGTTTGTTGTACAGGGGCCGGCTTTGTCAAAGATGCAGTTTAAATGCAATATTTATTGTAATTTGACCCTTCAAGCCTTGCAATAAGAACTTTCATATACGTCCGATCACAAAACGATAAACGTGTTTCCAGCTTCTACACCTCCTGTGCTCCTTGTATTCAAACGCAATTTTGATCTCGCGTGGTATGTGGTTGTGATACGCAATGAAAACGAAACGAAGAAGAGATGTCGCAAATACAGCGTATAACATAAAACAGCGTAATTTGGAATAAAAATAGTAAGATAATTCAAATTGTGGCCACGCTTGTATCAATATTTTATATCAATAGTTTGCATCAAACCCTGACACCAGGTTAGGCACTAACCACACGATTAAGAAAGAAAGATCAATACAAATAAGGATTCTGTGTGACAAAATGTTCAAAAGTGTCACGTATCCCAGATATCAGCATCACCATTATCTGCCTACCCTTTTCCCAACTATGTTGGGGTCGGTTGGTCTTCCAGTCTAACCAGATGCAGCTGAATACCAGTATTACATGGAGCGACTGCCTATCGGATCTCCACAACCCTGTTAGTACTGGGTAAGACGATACTTCTTGGTAGACTGGTTGTCAGACTTTTTAGGCCACTGACTACCTGTAACGACTGTCAAAGATCTTCAAATGCCAGCCGGGACCAACAGCATATCCCAGATATAATATAATGATTTAAACTCAATAGCAAACCTGCATTGTGCATTGCAGTGCCCTGACAGGGCTCATGTACAAACACGACAGTTATATTGTATTAAAATGTGTGATGTGCATGAGAGCAAATAAATAAATAAGCTATGTATGTTAAAATCTATTTACTGATGGCGCACTCAGCTTAATCATCTTTAAAGAACGGCAATTGGAGAATCACCTAGTTTAAACGCTCATTACTGAAAATATGATGAATTAAGTTTTAGACATTTCATTAACCTTTAACCTGTAGAAATAAAAAAAATATTTTACTTGGAGATTAAGCTCTAATAAGTTATTTTAGGCATAGAATATGGAAATGAGCCGGGCTAATTGGCGTGAGGAAAGTTTTGAGTATGAATGTGAGTCTATAACACCAAAGAAACGATGGATTGACTGTGTGACTCTTTAGTTGTAATTAATTATTCTAAGCATAGTAAGTAGTTCTCCATGTGGAATAAACGGTATACAAATATCAGACAGAGTAATAAGTTCGAATTAATGATTTCATAATTATTCTGAACTCAAAGGTTAAGGAAAGGACATCATGCGTTTTAGTACAAATTTGAAAGTGTATACAAAACCATATCTATACTATCTACTGTTAAAACTTTCAGTCAAAGCGAATTTGACCAAAATTTTACTTATTCTGAGTATTTTTTGTCATCTGTAACTACATATTTGTTTGGAAACCGTTGAAAATGCGTAGGATAAAAAAAGTTTCACTGGTCCATAAGTAAAGTAATCTAAATCATATGCCTTTTGCATGGTTCTTCATTCGCTTCTGGATGCGGCGGTTCTGTTCCAGGTCGGCTTTTGTCATAATCAACATCTGCCCACAACATGTTCATCGGTCATTCCAAATATACTGAACATTATTATAATTATAAGTATTAAATATACTCGTTTTATATTTTAAAGAGCTGCACGCTAGCAAAATAAAACTTGACGAGTTGAGTTAGTGTGAAACAAATACGATGTACGACGACCATGCCACGCGTCGGTTGCCATGGAAACGGTACGCTTGCCAGGAGCACTAGCATAGCATGAATCGGGAAGAGTTACAAGCTAAGGGTCATAAGCAACTTACTACCATGTAGCTTGGCGGGATTTACACAAGATAGATGATACACTATTATTTGATCGAAGACTAAAGTACCATATACACTGGTGTGGCCAACTTTTTACTGCAGTTTGCGTCCGATTGTCCCAATCATTTATTGACGACATTTAACGTTACTTACACTGATTTTATACATAAATCAATGATAAGATACAATTAAACTCATGTGATAATTTAGTCAACCAATCACTGCAGTTAGTAGTTGACAAATGGTGTTTGACAATGGCATTTTATTTGTTGGCAAATTGTTGTGTTTATTTTAATTCTGGAAACTAAGCCCGTTGTTTATCATGCAAACAACAACCCCTTGGTACACATCCAGCCTAGCTTGTAGAAAATATTAGAACCAACTTTTGGCCCTCTACCACTGTCCAAACCAAAGTATTAAGTTGCGAAAGATGAATTATCTACCAACCAAATGGGAACACAATATAAAGGTAGACATGAAGGTGTGAATGCATTAACGTAACGCAAGAGCGATCCTAGCTGTATTCTTTAGTATGCTGCCTGTACAGCAAACGCACGATAAATGTATACTTGTACCAACTCGTACCAACGATGCGATCATACTCTCAAAACTTTTGCAGTCCTGGTATCGCATAAACATTTGCGTGGGCGTTGGGAGGGCTTTCGGATCTTTGTGCAAGGGTTACTCTAATATCGGGCGTTGTTATGCATTTGATTGGTTTTGTAAGTAAGCAGGCGCTTCTCATCTAACCAGACGTTGTACAGTCATAAGCACCAATACATGTATAACGATTTCGATGAAAGTTGAAATATGAGATATAACGGATGTGAAAAATCGATCTTTTTGAGGTACGGAACCCTAAAATCAGTCATTAACACGTTTGATTTACGTTACGCTTTTGTTTGAACTAACTTGTTTTTGGTTTTTATTGCGTGCATGTGCAGTAACTTTTCAAGTTAATTACATATCGGCACAGTCAGCCCCAAAAAAATATAAACACGGTTATGGAACTATTTGATTTATACAACACATTTCATCGTAGTAAGATAGCCGTATCCCAGAAGATAAATTAAAACAATTTAAAACTATCTTACTAGACTAAGTTAGTAAAATAATTATAAAAACATTAATACTGCCAAATGATCAACACAATTAAAACCCCATTATAATGTTACATTTTGCTGTGCTATTTAGGCAAATGACTCCAAACTAATGCGTGGTCAATGTTTTTAATAATTCTTATTACAGGGAAATAGGTAGTGAGTTGATTTCGTACACTATTGACGTATAAGTATTGGTACACAACACAAAATTATTTTTGTTCTTATTAAAGCAATCAATCGCAGCAATCTGTTTTAGTTTTTCAGAAGCTTGTTTCGGCCAAAGGCCGTCGGTCGAAACAAACTGAAACATCACTTGTTCGAAAGGAATTATTCATAAGCGCACGCCTCTATCGGAAAATAAGCGAAACTATTTGAAAGAGTTTCATGTCGAATCTACTCCACGAAGACTACACTAAAATGCACTAGCGTGGAAATGAAGTGAGTAGGTAGCTGCAATACGCTTTGTAGTACCAGGAACTGGTTATAACGATACAATATGCAAAACAGCCCTTCCTTCAGGAAAATACCCAAAACATTTTGCAAGATTGTGACGTATTGCACCCACGTGGACTACTCCGAAGTACGCTTGCGCGCAATATGAAGGTAGCTATAGTAGGATTTCCAATTTAGTGATGTTCATTCATAAACTTTGCCGTTGCCAGATTCTTCAGTATGAGTCGTCGCTGTGCATTGGTTATAATGCGACGAAGTCATCGCAAAACAGCTCGGTGTTACTAGGAGGCCATGAAGCATAGCAGCTTGAAACATTGGCAATCTGATACACATGGACTCCTTGCCAATACGCATGCGTTTATATACGAAAACAGGCAGATAGATATACATATTTGAGAACGTATGAAACACTTTGCCGCTCTTTTTATTCCTGTGTACTAAGGAAAATTAACTGAACGCCAACGGCCTGTGGCGTTTAGTCAATATGGGAAAACAGTTTTGTGTTTATAATGAAAACGTTCCTAAATAGCAAACATAATACCTTGGTTTCTGTTTCGCACTAGATAGTAATGACCCGCATTATTTTTCTTGCATTATTTTTGAATGGCAAAGGCCATTCCGTCAACGTAGTTACTTACGTATTTGAATCTTGGTCGAATTTATATGGGCCGTGGCGTTTTCTACCTCTTTTGGAACGTGGGATGAAATTAAAACTGTTTGGCTTAAATAAGTGCAAGATTCATAAAAAAATAACGTACAAAGGTACAAGCAATTAGGTACATTTAGGTAAACATAAAACTGACAAATTTTAAGTGTTTCCTACGAATTATTAGGAAACAACAAAGGAAACGCAAACGGATCGAATCTATCAACAACAGAAGAAAGGTAACGTGTTTAGGTAACGGTATAGCGTTCTTTAGTGTACTTGAGTACCCCTACTCAATTACACTAAAGAAACAGTCAGGTGGATCCCTGACCAAGCAATGCCGTAAACTGCATAATTATAACGGCTTCTTATATTGTATAATGGGTTATAATAGGCGAGACGACAAAAAAAATCTAATTAGTCCGTCAGTTAGATTATCAAAGTATATTTGACCCGTGTTTTTTCTTTTGTAACGTAAACCAAAATTACGAAGATACGACGCTTTTAAAATTCTCAATACGTCACGCCATGGTATAATTTTTAGCTAGCCTGACGTCACGAGCCCCCACTGCCGAGTTTTGATGCGTTTTATCTTTGTCAATATTCATTGATTTACAAAAACAAAAATACGTGTCCATTAATTTCCCATACTCTAACTGACGGACTAAATAGATTTGCATTTTTTTGATACTGTCGTCATGCAGCTTGAGCCAGGTATAGTGAATACTAGCGGACGTCACGCGGTTTCAACCACGTAGTTCCCGTTCCCGTGGGAGTACGGGGATAAAATACAGCCTATGTTACTCAGTAAAGACGTGGCTTTCTAATGGTGAAAGATTTTTTTAAATCGGCGCAGTAGTTTTGGAATTTATTCATTACAAACATACACACACAAAAATACGAATATTTCCTCTTTATAATATTAGTGTAAATGATAAACATGAAGGCATCCGCTTTTAATAATTATTTATAGCAAACAATAATAATTTCCTAGCTGAATCCTCGCAGCAGGGGTTTATCCGTATAGAATCAGCTAACTAACAACGAAACGGTATCTCGGATCGAGACAACTTTTTTCCTCAAAAAATTGTGTTTTCCTATAAACCGGTCTACATTTAAGACGATGTATGTACCAATATGACAGGATAATTATTTTATATAAACTCAAACTCAAATCATTTATTTCAATTAGACCATTACGGCACTTTTGAATGTCGAAAATACAAAAAAAGCAAAGCTACAGTCACAGTCACAAGGCATAATAACTTTAGAAAGTACTGTAGTTGCCCATTCCCTAACGTAGATCTCTATGGAGAAGAACGGGCAAAAAACTCCATGGACACTCTTTTAAATCAAAATATTGTTACAAAATCTTGGTTACATAATTCATGTTGAGATTATACATATATGTGAGAACGATGTAGAGAGCGTCCAGAGTAAAATGATAAATCAAAAATTAAAAATAAAAAGTAATTAAAATGAACGAACCGTAGCAGCCAAGAGATGACCAGTCCCAACTGAAAGCGCCCGTTCACGAACATGACGCATGTATCGGCATTCAACTCGACCATATTTAAGGGAACTAAGTGACCCGATACACCAGCCACCATCAGCGAGACATTTGAGTGAGCATGACATTCTCTCGTAGCCACCAAGGCATATTCAAGTCAATGAAAGATAACTAAATGTAAGTGGTGGCTGAACAGTACAAAGTACTCACACATGTGCTATGCAATTATATAATACTAAAAACTGGAATCTATACAATGCAAGTAGGTATATTTTTACAATCTTCTGCAGCTTCCACAATACATTAACATGGGAATCAATTCTTCTTCTTCTTTGCGTGTCGATAGACTCAAATAATGCCCGACCAGTACAATCAATTAGTTTGCAACTATGGTTGTGGAGCAGGACCAGCATTTAGCCAAGCATTTTTATCATCAATGTAATCCCCCAACTTATAATATGCTTGCCTACATAGTGTGCGTTTTATACAAAATTTAAATTTCGTCTCATTCAGTTGAAGAATGTGGGGAGGTATTTTATTGTAACATTTTAAACAGTACCCCATGAAAGATGACGTATACTTGTAGGAACTATGAAACAAGCCTTCTTGCCCATTTTCATGATGCTATGTTAATGGCAAGAAGTGCCCGGTAGCTGCCATTTCACTTATGTGTATTGTTTACATTATTCCACGGCATAACATCACGCCTGTATGCTTTGAAGGGGTACAATACACCCACATTTCGTCAGCTATGTTAAAGTTTATAGGGGATACGCCTCTTGCCATGCCATGTATTGAAAAACCAAAACAAAACAAAAAAATGGAAAAGTAACCTCTTTGCAAAACAAAAATGAATCAATAAATTAAAGTCATCGACTTCCGAAACTAAACTTCTGTTAAATCACTTCGTGTTTTTATAAAGTCGGTTTTACTTTTTGCAAAAAAGATTAAGGTTTCTTACGTAACGCTAATTACTTGCATCAATAAATACATACATTTCAAATGACCGTTTAACATTCAAACATTTAATACCAGTTACTTGGCAGGTGTTCCATAGGGTTGCCATCGCTATCTCTGGCCTTCACGAATTCACCCCAGGGGTGAGGACGGAAGGGCTAGTAGGGGAGGGCACAAGCACCTCTTTGCTTGTAATTAGGTGGTAGACATGTGACCTACATTTGTGTTTATATAGTAAATTGATGACCGTGTGGAGTAAATGTTATAATACAAAATCATAGTTACAAGCTGTAATGAAAATTGTTTATTAACAATTCCCTTATGCAAGTGCAAGAAGTCCACAGTCATCTTCCTACCCTTGTTCGATTCTATTTGGGGTGGGCGCAACACGTTTTCTTTTTACATTCTCCCCCATCAGACGTCACGGCATCATTTACTCCTTTCTCTATCCTATCATTTCTCACACAATCCATCCATCTTTTATTTAGCCTTCCTCTCCCTCTCCATCCATCAACATTCATGTATATCGCTCTGTTAGTCACATGCGTTACATCCCTCCTCATTACTTGTCCATACCAAGACAAACGACTTCCTTTCAATTTTTCCATAACAGGCACTTTCAAACTTTCTCTAATATATTCATTGCTTACTTTACTTTTTTACAATTCCTGTCACTCCACACATCCATCTCAATATTGTCATCTCCAAAATTCATACATCATAAAAATCGATAATTTCGTATTTGGATGACGTCATTTTGCAACAAGTGATGGACTATTTCAACGATACTTTCACCGGGCCCTGTGGCGCAATGGATAACGCGTCTGATTACGGATCAGAAGATTGTAGGTTCGAATCCTGCCAGGGTCGCAATTTTCTTTTTTAACTTGACTTTTACAGTAAGATTTGCTTTTTCATGACTTTTACAGTAAGATATTGTAAAACTCGAACGATAAAAACCCGTCGTATGACTAGGCTTAGTGGATACGAAAGTCTGGTTCTTTGAAGACGATGGTATTTTTTTATTTTATTTGTTAGCTGCATGTGAATGTTTTGTTACGAAACCGCTTTAGTCTGTTCTGATAATAGTTTAGAAAACAAACAAATACACTATCTTTTGTATGAGCTCTGAAGTCGCGACCGAAAGAAAACTGTTTGTATTTGTGGTCTGACTGACTATGTAGGTTTAATCTGATTGTACGTTATTAATCGCTTAGAAAATACTTAACAAAATAAGTATTCCTGTGAAATCAGTAAATGTCACATAAAATAATAAAAAATAAAGTAAAAAAATAGTAAAATACTGAAATATACTTATTTCAGTATTTTACTATTTTTTTACTTTATTTTCACATTTCGACAGCTGTTAGGTATGTTAAGTTTCATTTTATTGGTATTGAGCCTATTACTACGAAATGTATCGAACAAAAAAAATCTAATAATATAACTTGTGTTATTATAGAGGCCAGTCTCAATTCGCTGTGGGAAAAAAGTTTCTAAATGAAATCTATGTAAAGTCTGAATACAGACATTTAAACCGGAAACAAAACCGCATTCTGTAGTATGTAGCATTGAACAACTCGGTGGAGCATCGGACGGCGAGTAATATATGCGGTGGGCCGAAATCGAAAAACAAAAAGATATTACAAAGAGGACAGGTGGGGTCTCGCAGTAGGCTCATCCACAGGCTGCTTGCAATAGGGACCCATTGTTTGGCACTACGGAGCTTTGTATGTGCGAGTTTTTTTAATAGAATATATCAAAATAGTCCCCAAAATATTTAAAATAAAATTTATACAGTAGTTAGTAAAAACCCTTCTTATTTTAATACATGAAACTAAACATGATTGTTACGAGTAGGGTGCGTTGCCTGATGAAAATAAGTCAAGTTTGACTTGTATTAAAAAAAAGGTTATTTAATTTTTTCAATTATCTTTCAGCCTATAACTACTCATACAGGTGTGCATAGCCTGCCTTAACACGTAACAACGTAGTCAGAACGGTATTCATGTATGCGAATGTAATTATGAAAAGGGTACTGTTTTATTTATTTTACTCACCCACATTCCACCCGTCATACCACACACACTTAACTTACAACACGCACATCATCACAGAAACCTCTGTAAAATGGTTTTCAAAACGTAAATCTAGATGTCGCTGTTATCGCAGTGAGAGTGACGTAGCGTTTTCCATTGATCCGCGTGACGTTGTTACGGCGGGCCCATCCACCTCCTGGCAGGTTTTGCTTTCCTAGTACTAAGACGCAAATATGCAAAACAAATGCCTGACTTGGCGTTCTGTGTCGTGCACTGCAACATTAACTTGGTTTTTCATTAACATACTATGAAAAAGATATTTAGTTTTGCTTTGGTGAATGTAAATTGATAAATGAACGAGCGTTAAAATATTTTTATTATTTATATATTTATAGCTTTAATTCTCCATAACCTTTATAATATCTTATAACATTCGTTGTTCATATTCATTTCATTTTTTCCCCGACTACGGCAAAGCCAAAAGGGAACGGCAATGATTTTGGCAATCTACAAATATATGTTAGTATGTTCCACCGTAACGCCTAAACTACTTAACCAATTTATATGAGTGAGGTGTCAATAGATTCGTAATAATAACGCGTGTAACATAGGCTACATAAATTTTATAAAAAAAATATATGACGGAATTTAAACCTAAGATTCTGATATCGAAAAAAATAAACTGAGATCATCATGTGTTTGGTGTAAAAACAGTTTTGGCGAGCACATTACAAAAATGTAAAAAAAAACGGAAAAGTATTGAATAAAAAGTTAAGTTATAAAAGTATAACCCGACTACGTAGAACAAGAATTTGCGTGGTATAATACTACCACTAAAAAACCCGACTACGGAGAAATCGCTCTCTAAATTTATTTATTCAAACAATTTACATTTTGTGTTCGAATTTTTGATTTTGGGGTTCACAAGGTAAAATCGACTCCTCCTTTTGAAGTCGTTTAAAGTGTAGCCTTTGTTACCTGGGCCATAATTACGAATCGATTGACACCTTATTCATCAAAATCGGATAATTAGCTTAGGCGCTACGGAGGAACGTACGTAAATACAAACTACATAATTACATAGACTGCTAAAATCATAACCATTCCTTTTGGCTTAGCCGTAGTCGGGTAAAAAGGGGTCTAAAAAATATGAAACAAAAAAATAATTCAAATAGAATTACAAAACTTCCATTATTCCCAAAAAAAATAGCCTCCCTGGCGGGGGATCGAACCCCGGTCTCCCGCGTGACAGGCGGGGATACTAACCACTATACTACCAAGGATTGTGATGGCAAAGCTGAAATAGGGCTTTCACTGATTCAAGAAAATTACAAAATGTCAATTTTCTCTGCTCTAGCAACCTTTTATTTACAATTTTTTGTTTTATAGGCACTGTGGGAGCATTACACATTTTAATAAATACAATTCTTGATTTACTTTGCTGTATTTTGGGTGAAATTCCAGTTTTTCAGTGATTTTGCAACTGCAGAGCCACCTGCGGGACCTTGGCACATCACAAAGAGCATAGTCTTCAGTAACCCTTAAAAGTTTCCCTGTTGACACGCTAGATGGTGTAGTAGCACCCCATTTACTCAAACCTGTACGTTGTCGCTAGGAGTCACGTTTAAAAATTGAATGACAAGCCCTGTATTACTGGTTTGAACGTCAAACATAGATGTCAGGGTGTCTAGTTTTAAAGCCTAGATTATTGTATATGATATTATTCGTTGACAATAGACAAATGTAATCTTTAATATCATTTGTACTACTAACTGAAAGCTTTGCATTATTTGCATATTCCATTACTTATTTGGTTGTTATTCTAATACATGAAAAAAAAAAAATTACGGTACATTTTTGACTTAAGCAAGAAAAAAAAACAATGTTTCTTTGTAAGGCTAGCTAAGTTGCTACGCCGTAGCAGACGGCTACAGGCCTACGTAGACCGGGACGGCATGGCAATGGCATGGCATTCAAACGTATTATTGATATAGCAATACGACCGTGGCGCGTCTTTTATTGCCGTGCAATGAAATCCCTTTCGATACCACGGCATGCCACAACATCATTTTAAAGCATAGCAATTTATGTAAATTTGTTTTTTGTTTGTTTCTTAGCAATATCAAACTCAAACTCAACTCAACTCAAATCCAAAAACATAAACAAAGCGTTTCTATACTAAAAAAGCTTACCTCTTTTCGCAAATAACGCTGTTTTTCATTGTGCGCTGAATGTGCGACAGCTCACGTTCCACGTTTTGTTTTCATTGCGTTCTGATTATTTTACTATCGAAACCACGTACTATACTTGATTTTTAAAGGTTTGAGGATACCTTACTACAACAAAAACGGCATTTAAAAGTGTATAAACAAGAAATCGACTTCTTTTAAAACTTGCGCCTTGACGTGGTCAACGTAATTACTGAAAATACATACATACTAAAATACAACATACTAAACATAAATAGTAATAATAATTTGTGAATCCTGATACGAAAACCGAAAAATATACTTTTAGTTGCCGTTTGAGTGGTAGTCGGATCTCATAGTTTTATTTTTGTTACAGCTCTTTGTTTCTATGATTATTATTGTTTATACAGGGTTTCACTGAAATGAGCTCGTGGCTAAACAATAACAGCCGCTGGGGTCGATCTTTAGGTTAAGCCGTGCTTGCCTAGGTTGATCCGTGAATGGGATCACCCATTACATACCGAGCTTCCTACGTGCTTTCCATTTGTAGATCTTTGAAAGTCGTAACAGGTAGTTAGTAGCCCGAAAGTCTGACACTAGTCTTACCGAAGGGTATCGTATTATCCAGTAGTAACTGGGTTGTGGAGGTCATAGGTGCCTGCAGTCGCTCCATATAAAATACCGGTATTCAACTGCAGTCGGTTAGACTGGAAGCCGACCCCAAAATATTTGGGAAAAGGCTAGACAGCTGGTGATAACAGGTCTTTACCAACACAACAACGCAAACACAAAAATAATAAATAGTAATCAGTATCAGTACCTATTGTTGAATACATATTTATTATGAAGAAAAAGCAGCCTCTTAAGTTGTTTCAACGGTTTTTGCACAGACGGCTATCAAAAATTTTTGTTTTCATTCCTTAATTATATATAATTAAACCAAAAGCACAATCGCGCTGTACCAATGCAAAAGAATGTTAGGAAAAACGTGGGGGCTGTCTCCAAAGATCACGCTATGGCTTTACACAGCGGTGATCAGACCAATGCTGACTTATGGCGCCTTGGTTTGGTGGACGAGAACTGAACTTGCGACCACCGCCTCTAGGCTTCAGCGGTTCCAAAGGCTAGCATGTTCCGCCATCACGGGCTGTACGAAAACAACCCCAACTGCGGCAATGGAGATAGCCCTACAACTAACCCCCCTTGAATTGTACATACAGCAGGAGGCAGCATTAGCAGCCATCAGGCTGATGCACTTAGGCATATGGGGCAAGAACCACACCAGTCCCCACGCAGGCATCCTGGACCGGGTGATTGAGTATCAACCACTCATCGCTGCCCCGTGTGATAGGACACCTAATAAACCTATGTTCAACAAAAGATATAGCATACAAACAACAGAGGAATTAAGGGATCAGTCAGGAGCCAATGAAGTACGCATCTACACAGATGGCTCTAAAACCAAAAACGGCTCAGGGGCTGGCGTACACTCCCTTGACCTCAACTTTAACTTTCACTTACCACTAGGCGAACACAGCTCGATATTCCAATGCGAGTGCGTCGCCCTAACACAAGCTGCGACAGCCGTAAAGCGTCTAGGGGTTCACAATTACGCAATCAGATTCGTATCCGATAGCCTAGCTGTGCTTAAGGCCCTAGAAAACAAACAAACTAACAGTACATTAATATTTGAATGTCACCTCGCCCTGGAAAGTATATCGCTGTCTAACAGAATTACACTCCAGTGGATCAGAGGACACAGTGGGTCCCTAGGCAATGACGCCGCAGACGAACTTGCCAAGAGAGGCTCCGAGATGGCAGTGCTAGGCCCGTACCCACTCCTTCCCTTACCTTTCTCACAATTCCGTACATGGATTCGCCAAAGATCAACTGAACTCCATAACAACAAATGGTCACGGTCCACAGACTGCAGGCAGTCAAAAATGGCGATACCAAGTCTTCATCCGCGACTAACAAAACGACTGCTCAGCCTAAGTAGAAATAACCTCAGAATAATAATAGGGACAATAACGGGCCATTGTCCCCTAAACAAACATCTTTTCAACATAGGCGCCACGGACAGCCCACTCTGCAGGGGCTGCTTCGACGCCGAAGAATCGGCTGCCCACGTAATCCTGGAATGCGAGGCAGTGGCTACCCAACGCAAACAAATCCTCGGAACGGTGGGGTCGCTCCGCGAAGCCTGTGAAGCTCCCAGGAAACTTCTGTGCTTCTGGGCGGAGCTAGGCTGGCTAACTTAGCCAGGACACCTACGCACAACGGACCGATTAAGAGTCTAAGTGCGGAAAATGGAGTCCCTACTCTACTCTACTCTACTCTAATTATATATAAACTTGCATAATTTATTATTTTGAAGTCGTTAAGAGCAGCGGTGTCCCAGTGGTGGCGGCCTCGACTTACGAACAGTAAGTCATGGGTTCGAACCCAGACAGGCGCATTACTTTGTGTAATTTATGTCATCACCACTGCTCTTAAAACGGTGAAGGAAGTCGTCGGAATCGTGAGGAAACCGGCATGTCCTTGAACCAAAAAATTCGAAGACATGTGACATCTACCAATCTGCACTGGGCCGCGTGGTGGATTATAGCCCATTCCCTCTCATAGAGAGGAGGCCTGTGTCCCAGCAATGGGAACATTAATAGGCTGATGATGATGATGACGATGATGATGACGTCATGAAAATAAACGTACTCGATGTTCAAGTACAAATAAATAAAATCGTCACAATGCAGGTAACAAGCTCCAACCAATGCCATCTCTAGGATGTGAGTTGAATTGCGTATGTATTAAGAGTGAACCTCTTCGCTCATATGGAGGCCTAGTACAATTTACGCATTGCTAGGCTAGGAGTCTCGGTTGTCAAGGAGTCTCGGTTTTTGGATCGCGACGGCAATCTACGCGACTGCTATACTTGTGCATACTTTATCTTATTGAGGTGGGGTTGCTTTTTTGGTTTAACATTTCGTATTCAAACAATTTAAATTATAAAATCAAATTCTTTAGACAACAGAATTAAATAAATATAACAAGAAAATAAGTAAATATCTCAGGTGGCCGTTTTTAAAGCAGGCGGTGAGGACTTGTGATATCTACAAACACGCACTGAGCTTGCGTGTTTGATTATAATCCATTTCTTCTCATAAAGTGGAGGTCTATGTCCAGGTATGGGCACATTACAGGCCGATTATGCTATAGTAATGTAAAATTGCAGTTTAAATAATCGGTGAAATACAGAAAATGTAGTCCAGCTTAAGTAAATGAAAAATCAGCCTGGGTAGCTGCGTTGCTCATCATTATCATCACTGCCTTCTAGGCAGCTTTACTCCTCATATTTTGACATCTTGGCTTGAGCTAGAAAATATATTAGCATTATCCTCTCAGGAAGTTCAGGCAGAATGGGCCCAGCGCTGCACTTTTTAACCTACACTAAAATGAAGACCTAATCAATCTTACCATTGTACTCTATGACAGTTTGGCGCTAATTAATCAATATAAAAAGTTACAGCAGTTCAAACAATCGAATTATTATTTCAGTAATGCACTAATTTAATAGTGCCTGAATTTCGCCATTTGGTGTGTTTACTTTTGTTTTATGCATAAACATTCCTACTTATTAATTATGATCTTCAAGGTTTTGGACTGGCGACGGCTAGGCATCAACGACAATGGCGAGTACATCACTCAACTTCGGTTTGCCGACGATATAGTGGTCATGGCTGAGACCATGGAGGACCTCAGTACAATGCTCAATGACCTCAGTAGACCTTCAGAGTGTGTCTTAAAATGAACAAGGACAAAAACAAGGTCATGTTGAATGCCCTTGGAACACCCACTCTTATCGAGATCGGAGACCTACAACCGAATTTTACCTCTCTATAATATTAGAATAGATGGATTACATTTCTCCTTTTGAACTTTGCTATAGATATTAAAACAATTCCAACAAACGCACAAATGGCGTCTGTTTAGCCGAGAGTGACTCGAATAATAAAAAAAAAATGAAAAATATGTTTCATTTTCATAGAGCTTTTGCCCGCATGGCCGGTTTTCAGTTTTATCAAACCACTCTGTGAGCTTGGCCGCTCTCGCCGAGCCCCCAGAGCAGTCTGCCGTACCGACTGTGCTCCCATTCGAACGTAGGTACATACATCCGTACAGATCGGCAAAATGAGTGTAGTGGGGGTAGCAGCCTTCTTTACAATTTAATCTATTTTTATCCCTACCATGCCTCTGTGATAGATTGTTTCCATTAATGAAAAACACATTATTTAAAAACGGTAATGTAATCCTTCTATCGGAATACGAGTGTTTCAGTTTTTTCACTGAATGGGTTTCACAGAACGGTTATTATAGATACCTCTGCACTGATGTGTGCCAAGACACTTTAAAGGATTTATTCGAAGGATTTTGTATTTGTTACAAAATTATCCAATACCCAAGTTCAACGACTATTATTGGTAAAGTAATAAAGTTATCTTAACCGCTATAATTTTTCTTTAAAGTTCATGAAATGCACTATCATCAAACATTTTTCCAGAATTTTCAAGCCAGCAGTTTAGCTTTTAGAGAGGGAGGGGGGGGGGGGTCGCCCTACTGGAACAAATATTTGGACTTTAAAGTTTAATATTTCGTAAATGGAGCATTAAATCAAAAAAATAGTGTTAGCAACCCCTGAGTCATTTTTAAAAGACCTATTCATCGATACCCCATGGTGGGTGATGGGGTAGACGACGAAAAAGGGAAGTGGCGATGAATTTTTATTTTACCGCTTTGTCGGTGTAATTGATCTAAACACCTCTACAAAATTACAGCTTTCTAGTACTAATGGTCTCTTAGCAAAACCTCGGACAGACGGACCGACGGACTGACTTGACGAAACTATAACGTTCCTTTTCAGGAACGGAACCCTAACAACAGACGAATTGATACTCCATTCTTTTGGAAGTCGGTTAAAACATAAAACTCACTAAATAGTAGGAAAAGAAAATAAAGGGACATAGAAATGCTTTTAAATAATCTATGTATTTATAATGTTTATACTATTTTTTGTCAGTGTTGGGATGGATTTAGAAAGCACGTGAGAGAATTAAGGGTGTCGTGACAATCATTGATCCCAAATGCATAAAAAACATTTTGGTTTGATGACCACACAAACGAGATAATTTTCAGTGATGGACAATTCTTTTCGCCACTACACGTAACTTTTATCTGTATTTTCTAAAAACATTCTTCTTAGATAATATCCATTGTGCTTTTTTTTACCGTAAGTGAAACCGCAGCAGTTGCTGTCATGCATCTTAATATTTTATGCTCGCCTGGTAACCGATTATATTAATAGCAGTCGCGTGACATCAAAATGAATGTATTCATAGCAGAGTATGTTGTGCACGTTATAGGGCAAACATCTCTCTCTTCTCTCTATTCCTGCTGCTTTGGTGTTTGAACTCAAAAGTATTGATCCTGTCCTGTTGCATTTAGACTGCGTCAAAAGTGTGGTATTTAAAGGTAATAGACTTTGCGCGGTAGTAATTCTTTTTACCCAACTACGGCAAAGCCAAAAGGAAGGGTTATGATTTTAGCAATCTATGTATGTAGGTATGTATGTACGTATGTTCCTCCGTAGCACCTAAACTTTTCATCCGATTTTGATGAATAAGGTGTCAATGGATTCGTTTATCCGTATTATTATCCATATTCATTTTAACCGACTTCAACAATATATAAATAAAACACCTTTTGCTTGCTTATTGAAACTATTTATTCGCACAACTGCACTGTTTGACGATCGAACAACGACTGACTCCATTAGAGCTCACAAAATAAATTCAAGTGACATTTTCCCCACCTAGAAATAACGATGATGTCATAACCGTTATTTCAAAGTGTTGTCAAAGTAAAAATATATTATGTCCCTATTCTATGTTGAAATTACGTTTAAGAATTAGTTTAAAAAAACAGTTACAATAATAACTCATATTCTGACAGTGTTGCCATAGTGAATTTGATAATTCTATAGCAAAATCAAACAAGGGCATGACGACAGTATCAAAAAATTGCAAATCTATTTAGTCCGTCAGTTAGAGTATTGGAAATTAATGGACACGGTCGTATTTTTTGTTTCTGTAAATCAATGAATATTGACCAAGATAAAACGCATCAAAACTCGGGAGTGGGGGCTCGTGACGTCAGAACTAGCTAAAAATTATACCATGGCGTGACGCAATGAGATTTTTAAAAGCGTCGTATCTTCGTCAATTTTGGTTTACGTAACAAAAGAAAAAACACGGGTCAATTATTTTTTTAAATATCTAAGTGACGGACTAATTAGTTTTTTTTTGTCGTCTCGCCTATTTTGTAATCAAATTAAGAAAATCACAACACTCGGCCATCCGACGGAGTGCAAACTCCGAAGCACGCAATAATCACAACCCTGAGGTAATTACATCAAAAGAAAAATTAAATAAATTTACATTACATAAAAAATCACAATGCAGAATCACAACACATTGATACTTAGATCGTATTCAGTTTGTACATGATTAAAGAAAAAAAAATGCATAAAACTTTCTAACTACGTAATTAACAATTTTAGTTTACACCTTCGTCCGACTCGTGAATTATTATTATTCTAGTAGGACGAATCAGATTCTGACCCTGAAGATTCGTCAATTCCCAACGATTGGATATGAATCCACGATCGCATTCTATCGGCAGCTACCACACTTACATTTTTTTTTTGTGTTGAACCCTGACACATTGAGAATCGTATTTATCATTTTCTAAACATTTTGCCACTTTATATGGACCGCTATGGACCTATGGCCGCTTATGGACCTTCACTGGTCTGTAGCCACCGGCGTGCAATGCGATAATAAAGGTTTTCTGTTACAGTTATCCGAGTTATTACCTACCCTACCGCATTTAATGCAATTAATTAATGGTTTAGGACAATTATTGTAATTGTGTCCTCTCTCGCGACAGTTAAAACAAGACGGATCATAATTCCTACTAGAATGATTAGTTGAAGCTCCATTTTGAACATTTGTAACACGTAATTCTCTTTTTTATATCTGAATTAAATGTAGACTGGGTTTTAGGGGATTCTTTCGATGTGTCAAGTTGTTGGGAAGCTAAATAGTTCAACAAGTTTTCCGGTTTTTTACACTGGAGTGCTTGTGCAGCGTTTCTTATGGAACTATCATTGATTCCATAAATTATACACATGGCTATTACTACAGCACACCTACATGGCTATTACTACAGTACACCTACATGGCTATTACTACAGCACACCTACATGGCTATTACTACAGCACACCTACATGGCTATTACTACAGCACACCTACATGGCTATTACTATAGCACACCTACATGGCTATTATTACAGCACACCAACATGGCTATTACTACAGCACACCTACATGGCTATTACTATAGCACACCTACATGGCTATTATTACAGCACACCTACATGGCTATTACTACAGCACACCTACATGGCTATTACTACAGCACGCCTACACGGCTTTCACTATAGCACACCTATATGGATATACATTACTACAGCACACCTACATGGCTATTACTATAGCACACCTACATGGCTATTATTACAGCACACCTACATGGCTATTACTACAGCACACCTGCATGGCTATTACTACAGCACGCCTCACCTACATGGCTATTGCTATAGCACACCTTCATGGCTATTACTACAGCACACCTACATGGCAATTATTACAGCACACCGACATGGCTATTACTACAGCACGCCTACACGGCTTTCACTATAGCACACCTATATGGCTATCACTACAGCACACCTACATGGCTATCACTAGAGCACACCTACATGGCTATTACTATAGCACACCTACATGGCTATTATTACAGCACACCTACATGGCTGTTACTACAGCACACCTACATGGCTATTACTACAGCACACCTGCATGGCTATTACTACAGCACACCTGCATGGCTATTACTATAGCACGCCTCACCTACATGGCTATTACTATAGCACACCTACATGGCTATTACTACAGCACACCTACACGGCTATTATTACAGCACACCTACATGGCTATTACTACAGCACGCCTACACGGCTTTCACTATAGCATGCCTCACCTACATGGCTATTACTATAGCACACCTACATGGCTATTATTACAGCATACCTACATGGCTATTACTACAGCACACCTACATGGCCATTACTACAGCACGCCTACACGGCTTTCACTATAGCACACCTATATGGCTATCACTACAGCACTATCACTAGAGCACACCTACATGGCTATTACTACACAGCACACCTATATGGTTATACATTACTACAGCACCGTACAAGGCTATTACAACAGCACACCTACATGGCTATTACAACAGCTAACCTACATGGCTATTACTACAGTCCACCTACACGGCTTTATCTATAGCCCACCTACATGGCTTTCACTACAGCACGCCTACACGGCTTTCACTAGAGCACATCTACATGGCTATCACTACAAAACGCCTACATGGCTTTCAGTACAGCACACCTACTTGGCTATCACTACAGGACGCCTACATGGCTTTCACTACAGCACATCTACATGGCTATCACTACAGGACGCCTACATAGCTCAATAAAACGTACCTACTTGGCCTATTTAAACCACACCTACACGGCTACTAACCACACTCACACATTTTTCTTTAAACTGGATGTTAACATGTAATATCGACACATCTTCATGGCTGCATTATCGTTGAAACTCATATTAAATGCCCTAATTATGTATACTTTCTGCACACCTGAATCACGTGGACTTTTTAACCGGGTAGACATCTTTCTCTTTTTCACGTTATTACAGTAACCTTCATAAATGTGTAAAACACTGTACGTAGTAAGTAAGTATGTAACTTGAAAATCTATTTGTTGAATTTCCACCATTTCTTTCTTTTTTCTTACGAATTTTTCTGACCTATAATCTTATCTTACCTACAGAAAGCATACATCAAAATAAGATAAAGATAAGGAAACAAATTACTTACGATTTCGCTGCGACATGGCTCGTGGTTCTTGTTACTTCTGATATATAAAGAAAACACCTTTTGCTTGCTTATTGAAACTATTTATTCGCACAACTGCACTGTTTGACGATCGAACAACGACTGACTCCATTAGAGCTCACAAAATAAATTCAAGTGACATTTTCCCCACCTAGAAATAACGATGATGTCATAACCGTTATTTCAAAGTGTTGTCAAAGTAAAAATATAAATTATGTCCTTAATCTATGTTGAAATTACATTTAAGAAAAAAAAAACAGTTACAATAATAACTCATATTCTGACAGTGTTGCCACAGTGAATTTGATAATTCTATAGCAAAATCAAACAATTTTGTAATCAAATTAAGAAAATCACAACAAATACGAACAACAGCAACAGTCGATTTTACTTTGTAAACCCCGACTTTAGTGCGTGATCTTTCCGTAGTCGAGTTTTTAGTGGTAGATGTTTTCTGTAGTATACCACACAAATTCTTGTTATGATATACTTTGACTGGGATCAGGTTCAACATTTAACTTCCGAAAATGTTAAAACAGGGGTTCGTTGGTGTTCCTAAGAACTCCATTATTCAATTTCTTTCTTGAAAATAACGGTATTGCTCCCAATTGTTTACAAAAAGAGTCATTTTTTAACCGACTTCAAAAAAGAAGGAGAGGTTCTCAATTCGTCAGAATCTTTTTTTTTAATGTATGTTCACAGATTACTCGAAGACGCCTGAACCGATCTGGAAAATTATTTTTTAGTTTGAAAGAGTTTACTTCCGAGTTTGTCCCATGGAAATTCCAGGTTTGATCATGAACTTCGGAGATAATTATGGAACGGAACTATTCAATATTTGACAGCAAATTGCTGCAATCGCTTAGATGTTTATTGTTTTCATAACATCATATAACATAACATCACGTCTGTATGTTTTTAGGGCGGTACGCAGATGTGTACCTGTACACCCATATTTCGACAGTTCGGTATGTTAAGTTCATTGGGGATAAGCCTATTACCATGAAAATATGTATTGTTAACAATATAAAATAATTGCAAAGCAAATATTTTGTTTGGTAAGTTTAAAAGAACTAAAAAATTGCAAAAATTAAACAGACTTCAAAAACACAAAAAGTTTAAAATTACTTTAGTTTCAGAAGTCGGTGACAAAAAACTAAATCAAACGAACGAAAGTCTCTGACTTTTTTTATTGGTACTTATGCTTGAACTTAGGTAATACTTAGTCCTGCCAGGGCTGCGGGACTATTTGAAAGAGATATTGTAGCCCCGGAACACAAAAGGCGATGAAGGAACATGCATGGGTTTTAGTCAGTAAAAGTCTGACACTCCCTCCTGCTCCACCCAGAGCGGTAGGAGTCATTTGCTGATTTCCCATCCGAAAAAAAAACGGTAATACTTAGTCACACAATATTTCCTACTTAAGTACCGTACCATTTAGTATCCGTGTTATTTACTGGTAACAAAAATACCAAGATAATGCACAATTTTCCTGGAACCTTAACATTAAACCATGTGCCACAAACCTTATAATCTTTGAAAAGGATTAGCTTATGCATTTTCACGATTGTAATACGAAAAAAGTTAGAACTTCAAAAAAGGGCACATGTGGGACTCGAACCCACGACCTTCCCGTTCTGAGAACGCGATGCTCTATACCATCCAGCTGAGCTAATGTGCCGCTACAAAGTGCTTCCAAATTCGGTTCCTGTATCGTCCTTTGGGTGCATTCAGCGACAGTGGCGCCCGTCGCCCATTAAACAAACGGTTGCAACTGCGGCGACACACGGAACTACTTACGTACGTATAAACCCTTTTGAAGGTCAGGGATATATTGCTTTTCAGATAGATGGCATTGATTTCAGCTTAACTTTTGTATTTTCAGTAATTTTAAGGCTTTTTATCCCCTTTAACCTTCGGAAAGACGAACATTAGCCATCATAATAGATGTATCTCATCAGTTTATGACTGCTGTGATGAAAAAGTTAGGCAGCGAAGTACAATCCTTTACTTTGGCTTACACATTCTCAAATTATTGTGTTATTATAAGTTTACATTAGTTGTTCTTTCTTTAATTTTCTTGGGCCCATTATGTGGCCACATTAATAGACGCCGCTATTAAAGTGGCCGTATGGCGTTCTTTAGATCTAAAAAAGTGCACGTGTTGCACTTTTTGTTGCGTTGTACTTCAGTAAATGGGCCATTGTCTGGTCGAGAGCATCACATTCACGCTGTGAGTCAGATGGATCTTTAATACCCCATTTTGGCAAACTGTGTTTACCCGCAATCGCAATCGGTTAAGTGCTTCCCATACAGGCCACTTCAGATCAGGTCCGGGAGGCAAATATTCCTGGGGTTTAATGAAATCGTTGGTGGAGTCTGCTTCTCTTCCCAAAGTTTGCTTCATGACATGCGTAGAGCGTAAGAGCTTCTTACGCTCTACGCATGTCATCTAACTTTTAAGCCCACCCGGGTTCGTTGTTGTGTAATCGTAGACGGAATGTCGCTATCGAGTACTGTTACATTGCAGACTAATTAATGGTCATTTCGTATACTGAGGAGGTTTCATTCATGATCACACCTCACGCTTGATTTAGATTGGCAATTTGAGATCAATCCTAACCGTCCATAGTCACATTGAACATCGAAACTGAACCGAACATTGAAACATTAACATTGACACCGCATCGTCCGGCTTGAGAAGCTTGCGCCTTAACTTTTGATCCATCACGACACAATATTTATTTATCAAATCGCAGTCAATAAGTCCACGAATGGCACTAGTGAAAGTTTTAATCGCAAAGCATCGGCATGGAATCACAAAAATTAAAATGCGTATATCTAAAAACTACTATTTTCTACTTTATGATAGTTTTTTGAGAACATGCGATATATTATTATAACACAACAGCCGCGACCTTTAAAAACAACATTCATGAAAGCCTCTTAGTGTTCATGAAAACCTAGTTCTGCAAATATTGTTAGGTCTAGATGGATCAATACTGTGTCCCGAGCGCATGGCACGCCACAGCGGTTTCCATGACAACGATGGAGCCAGCCTGAAGATCGTCTAAAATGTGGTTAGCTCGCCGAAAAATTGGAATTGGAGATTACAACAGAAACAAATTTAATGCGTTTTCTGTTTGAGAACTATTGCATTTTATTAATTAGGTTATTGTTACTTTGGTTCTAACTAAAGTTATTTCTCATTGCATTTCGGTTATTTTTATTCAACATTCGACGAGTAAGTATCAATGCACCGCAGAACCGCGCTTTTCTAAGTCGCCACCATTGATTTATGCACAAAAATAAACAGAACTACATGACTGAGTTGGTTAAGTCCTTCATAACGTTTAATTTTTAGGGTTCCGTAGTCCTGACAAGGAACTCTTACAGTTACGTCATGTCCGAGGTTTTGCTAAGAGACCATTAGTACTGAAAAGCTGTTATTTTGTTTGGTGTGTATATCAATTACGCCGACAAAGTGGTAAAATAAAATTTTGGAAAATATTTTATAGGGTAGCTTACACGTGAAGTGGGGATGATTTTTTTTCGTGATCTACCCCATCGTGTGTGGAATCTTTGAATAGGTCTTTTAAAATGACTTAGAGGTTGCTAATGTAATTATATTTTTTTTCGATTTAATGCTCCATTTACGAAATATTAAAATTTGAAGTGCAAATATGTGGTCCAGTAGTATCCAGTAGGATCCCCCCCCCTCTAAAAGCTAAACTGCGGGCTTGAAAATTCTTGATGATAGTGCATTTCATAAATTTTAATGGAAAATTATAGCGGTTAAGATAACTTTAATAGTTTGGCAGTAATAGTCGTTGAAATTGAGTGTTGATAATTTTGTACAAAAAGGATTGAATCGTTCTATATTGTGAAAACGGCCTACTACGGAATCCTACACCGCGCGTGGCCCGACACGCATTTGGCCGGTTTTTTTTGTCAATTGACTATGATTTTTTAGCCATAATTCCTAGAAAATTAGCTAAAAATGTATTGCGGAGGTCAGATAGGAACGACTGCTTATCTGACCTCCGCCATCCAGTTACTGGGTAATACGACCTAGGTTGGTACAACCAGTTGTCAGATTTACGGGCTTATGACTCCGCTTGTCATTAGTAGATCTAGAACCCTTCTTTGGCAGTCGGGTAGGAATATTCTTCTATATTGCAATTTTTTTACCTTATGGTTGAACCAGTTGTTATTGTAATTCCTTGTTTTTTCAGATGTTTTTAAACAGTTTTTCACGGATTCCTACTTTATTAACATCTTTTAGTTCCATTGCGTGTTGATGAATATAATTATTGAAACCGCTTACCACGGCCAAAACGATTTTACTGGTTCAATATCGCTACTGCTGAAATACTAGGGGCATAGAAAGCTTGGAAGCTGGATGCATATTATTGGTTTCATGTGCTGACATGCACTTACGTCCTTACAAAGCTTTTGGAGTCAAAATTGTAAGTAAATTACATCGTGCAAGCTTCAACAGAACTCTGTTTGCGCTCCTGTAAAATGAATTTATTTAAGGAAAAACAAACAGTAGCACAATGAGAATTAGCAACAGTATTTAAATATTACATTAAAAACAAAAATAATTATGCTACCTACAACGTTCTCCACAGATTACAATTAAAAGTATTTAAAACTAGTTAGTAACAACACAAATACAATACATATACAACGGTCATTGTCCTGGAACTAATATCTAGATTGTTTAATGTATGTGATTATATAATAACCACTCACTAGCCGCGCGTAAGATTTGTTCACCTTTATGCCAGGCCGATGAATTGTGTATGAATACGCATTACGCATGTTTATTAATAATGTTGCTCGAGTAACAAATATTATATGGTAGGCCATGTTTGTCCACTTCAATACTGGTCATTTAGTTGCTCAACTTATCCGCGAAAGGAGCGGCGGTGCTGTTTTCATTGATAAAATAAAAGCTACACATAAAGCAGCCCTATTTCACACACGTACAAAGCTTTAGTTCCAAATACCGCCGCTTCGCAAAACAACGTGTATATTTGACGTCACGTTGGCAAGCCTTGTGTGTGTTAGTACTACTGCACTAATACCAGTATCAGATTGGAATATCGATTTGTGACGTCAGATTACGTCAAGCCATCATAGGTAGTCGAACCATCGCTTCGTGCTTATGGGATCCTAGTAACACTGGAAGCAAAATTTTTTTTTCGTTCGTAGGCCTAGCTATGACCTATATAATAGATACGCTCCACGGTTTTGGTAGTTATCAGTCAAGCTATCCGATCGAGTGACACGAGTTTCTCCTCCCGCGTCCCTGTGATGCCGTTGAAGTTTCCTCGTGGTATTTTTTATCACTTGTTTTCCACAAAGAATAGAATTTATTCTCGATACCTAATAGTTACTCTTACGGTATTTTTTTTTTATATATTAGTGTATGTTAATACACGAAGCAAAAACTACAAAGTTTTTGCTTCTTTTTTCTTCTTTTTTTTTTTGTTCAGCCGGGCTCCACCTTATTGTTTGCACCCCGCAGTTGGATACGAAGAGCTGTTGCTGCGAGACGTCTCTGTGCGTTTGTTACAACGCGACGAAGTCGAAATCAGTTGGCTCCGCGTTACTAGGAGCCCATGAAGCGTTAGCAGATTGAAATATTTACAATTTGGCACACGTGGAGCTCTTACTTATGCGCATGCGTGAAAATACTCATGCATCTAGATAGATATGTGACATACGAAACACATTGCTGGTTTGTGTTCCAGTCTGCTGGCTAAAATTGACTGAATGCCAGAGGTAGAAAAAGTTTTTGTATTATGTTTTTAGAAAGATGACTTCCTCGAATAGCAAACATAATACCACGTATTAAGATTTAGTTTCTGCTTGGCACTGGGGAGTAGCGACGCTTTCTTTCATTTGTGCTTTTCTTGAAAAGCCTTTCTCAGACAATGTGCAGTATGGCCAAATACCGGCAGAGCCCGATCGCTGCAGGTGCTGTACATACATCAAGCGTTAACAAAGAAAACACCAAAATTAAAATTAAAGGGTGTTAATAGACCCTTATCGAAGTCGAAAGGCACGTGTTCTTTCCATTATTGCGATATCTTATTTTATTCTAGACCATGCCTGGGAACCTTCTGGTTACGGAAATATTGGGGGTCAAAGTTCCAACTTTTTCGCAAGTTTCTTTATAAATACAAGTTTTTAATTGTATAACTTTACTTTAAATACCTACACAAGTCTCGTTCTATTCAATTTATCCACCAGCACAATGTTTTGAGAGCGTTACATTGAGTTTTACCGTAAAACGTGATTCGGTGACAAAAAAACTAAATCAATCAAACAAAGGTCACCGACTTCTGAAGCTTATTTTTCACTTTTTTGTATTTTTTGCAAAAAAGTTTTAATTTGTCACTTTTTAGTGGTCCACATGTGCTTACCCCTTCACAGAGTACCGGTGTGATATTATGAACTGGTGTAAACAATGGACAGGCATGAGATTTCAGCAATCCCAGACCATTTGCTATCATTTATTGAGGAGTTTTGTTGCCTATCTCCGAAATTCTTCATCAGATCTTCACCAAATTGAAATGGGACCACTCCGAGAAAGTATTCTTCCTAAAACTACCCAAATCGCTTCAAGTGATTCTATGAAATTTGAAGAGTTCTCTTTATTTCTCCAGGATCCCATCATCAGATCGCGACTTGATGATAAGGGGACCACCTGGGGAGTATACCCTTTCCAACAAAACAAAAAAACCAAATCGGTCCAGCAATCTTCGAGTAATCGGGGAACATACATTAAAAAAAATTAAGGATCTGACGAATTGAAAACCTCCTCCTTTTTGAAGTCGGTTAAAAAAAAGAAAGTTGATTTAATTTTCAACTAACTTCCATAAAGAAGAGGTTCTCAATTTGACTGTATTTTTTTTGTGTTTGTTTCCTCAGAACTTTCGACTGGGTGAACCGATTATGATGATACTTTTTTTATTTGAAAGCTGGTGCTTCCCGTGTGGTTCTATTTTGGTGGTCAAATTTGGTGAACATCTGATGCTGGTCTTCGGAGATATACAATGGAACTTTATTTATGTAACACTTCAAGCACAAAGTACACAGGCGGACTTAATGCCATAGATAGGCAAATCTGGCGAGATTGCTGCAATCGCTTGGATGTTTATTGTATATACAACATCATGACGTAACATCACGCCTGTATGCTCTGAGAGGGTGCGCAAGTGTGCACAATACACCCAGATTTCGAGAGATAGGTATGTTAAGTTGGCACGTTCATGTTCCGTGCGCGCCTCAAAATGATGTCAGCAAAAGGAAGGGGTCCGCAAGGTCCGATGCCTGCCGGGGCTGCGGGACTGTTCGAAAGAGATACTGCGGCCCTAGAACACAAAGGGCTAAGAAGGAACATGGATGGGTTTTAGTCAGTAAAAGTCTGACTCTCTGTTCCGCTCCGCCCAGAGCAGGACCCCGGTCATTTGATGATTTCCCATCCGAAAAAAAAGGTATATTAATTTATATTTATTGGGGATAAGCCTATTACCATGACATGTATTGTTAACAATGTAAAATAAATTCATGGCAAATATTTGTTTGGGAACAACTAAAAATGAAAAAAAAAACTTTTTTGCTAAAAATAAAACCGACTTCAAAAAACACTTATAAGTGAAAAGTAACTGTAGCTTGAGAAGTCGGTGACAACAAAACTACATCAATCAAACAAAAGTCACCGACTTCTGAAGCTAAAGTTATTTTTCACTTCTATGTCTTTTTTGAAGTCGGTTTTATTTTTTGTTTAATTTTTTTAAGTGATAATACTTTTAACTGCCCCGTTGATCTTTTGGTCGCAAGCGCGACTGCCGAGCGTGGAGTCCTGGGTTCGATTCTCGGATAAAGGAAAGTGATTTTGCTATGCTATTTTAGCTGACGTAAAAGTTAGGCGTGACTAAACACTGAATGTTTTTCCTTAGTTTTGATTTAGAATACATATTCCCTTATTTCAAATTCTGAAATTTGTCATAATGCTGAGAAAGAACACACACGATCAAACAAAGATCGGCTAACTTTAGATTAATTCAATTAAGTCCAAAGCGGACTAGAGTTGCCAAAAATGAGGTATGCCATGTATTATTGACTAGAAACCAAATTTTCGTAAATAAAGACATCAATGTCATAGTCGACATCTCATCACGTCAAAACTGTTCGTAAATTAGATGTAATTCTGGCAGATTTAGTATGAGATTAGAATTTAAAAGTTTTGGTCGACACTGTACCTATCGGAAGTGAATAGTGAGAATCGAGACTTATCAGTGAACAAAACTCTTGCCCATTCTGCTTCACTCAACTATACGTGTTCACGAGCGTAGTGTGGTCTTGCTACTCAATGCCCTCTCACGAGTTTGGGGCAACTTGCTGGACTTTGGGGCTAGAGACTACATTAGTGAAAGTACAGTGTACTTTCACTAATGTAGTCTCTTCGGGTCTGGAGAAGCTGTTACTGGACTGCAACTGCACTGAGGTGGCGATTTCTCAACACAGTGGAGATAATATAGCGGTCTTCTCGATGTCTTCTAGCTCTCCCCAGATGGTTTCCAGTTTTTTTGTACACAAGTGATATCTCATATGCCAAAATTCAAGTGTTTCATGAGGATATTGAAAATCTATAATTACGATGTTTTCAGTGGCGACAAGAAAAGCGCAAAGCACAGCAGATTCTTCTTCATCCAAGACGCTGACGAAATCTGCCAGCTGCGTCACTGTGGTAAGTTGGCGTTTAAAAGGCACAACGACGTGCGATTTGTAACGTGCCTTAGTATTGTAATTGGTAGTGCTTTGGCCAAATAAGTTTTTACTATTATGCATTCAGAAGGGCAAAAAATACAATACATCTTTGAAGACAAAGGAAACAAGCAGCAATTAAGTGAAAACATCGCATTCCTGACCACGTAGCGGAATTATACGATTTCAATTAAATGTAGCACTTGGCTCTGCTATAAGTTAAGACTACAAAGGGGTTCGAATAATTTGGCTTGGCTTACTTCAGACATTTTATCTTATTTTCAAAATAGCAGCCACGTATAAAACCCATATAAAATAAACAGTTGTCTCATAACTACGACACCTACTCATCCCAAATCTATCGGACTGCTGAATATTTTTTTTGTAACTTAAATCACATGATTAATCTGAGCCTTTTAAATGTTAATGGAATGGTTTATGTGCAGACAATTTCTCGAGAGTTATTTGATAGACTATTACCTAGAGATAGAATTATTAAGTGCAGTCAAATCTTGTAAATTGCTACGGCGTGCGACGGACGCCGCGCCGGCGTAGCACTGCTACGACTATGGGAGCTACGCGGCTAGTAGCAAATCTCGCCTACTTACTTGCTTTACGACACAAATTCTTGCTGTCCATATCTTCTTTGATACCAGTTAAGTTGATGCCTTCTTAATGTAACAAGAATTTGTGTGGTATAATACCACTAAAAAACCCAACTACTGAAAAATCACGCTATAATTAAATTTGGGGTTTACAAGGTAAAATCGATTCCTCCTATTGTAGAAGTCGGTTCAAAGCCTATGTTACCCGGGCCTCAGCAAAAAATCGATTTATACCTTATTCATCAAAATCGGATTATTAATTGAAGCGTTACGGAAGCACATACGTAAATACAAACATACATACATAGACTGCTAAAACATAACCCTTCTTTTTCGCTTCGCCGTAGTCGGGTTGCATGTACCATTTCATTATTGTTAAAACAAGTTTGAAAATAAATTCTCGTATTTTCCAGCTACATATGAGACTAAGCGGAGCGTTATGGAGTCAAGATGCTGTGTACTGGAACTGCTGAAAAGTCTTCACAAAAGTGAGTACCGATGTTTACCCGATTTTCTTAAGGTCAGTGCAGACTGATTGACAACTTGCCGATTAAACTGCTGCGATAACTCAGCGAGACCCGTGTTATAGGTTTATAGTAAGTCAATAAATACTCAAAACTAAAGTAACAATAAAATATCAAACAAAATATAGCCTTTCAATAAACATAGTTAATATCTTATAGGTTGCCAAAATAAAATCATTGAAAAAAAGAATTCAAATCCCAAGACCCGCTTCTGCTGTTCATTTTTTTTCCTTTTCATATAGGTGAAAAGAATTGAATTGAGAAAAGCGAAATAATTATAGAATTATTTCACTTTTCTCAATAAAAACAATATCTTATTTCTGCTGATCGTAGTGGCGAGAACCGCTCTGTTCTCCACCGAGATGAGCGGTGACGCATGGTCGCGGTGGGCTACAGCGACAGACGTCCTTCCTACTCCCTGCTTGCCCACGGCGCGCGACGCATGCGTATACAACTCAATGAATATCTCACAAAATAACCCGTTTTATTAAGAAAAACATGGATCAAAATACCGGTTCAGAAATTAATAGATTACTATAGTTATATAATTAATAGGTTTTTAAAGAATAAAGAAAATGTCTATATAAACTCTATTTGAAGATAATTATTATTTTAGATGGTCGACAAGTCAACAGTCGGGTACTGACCCGATTGTAAGAGACTTCCAGTTTTACAAGTTCCTGTATATTAGCCGCGTTATTCAGCTAAAACACAATTTATGTATGTGCAAATAACACCAAAGTCTTCCCCTAATAACACCCTATCTAATCGTGAAAATTTTATTAAAATCCGATCAGTACTTTTTGTGATTAGTACTTACAAACTGAGCGCGTAGTCATAGTCGGTGAAACGGTGACATTCAGAACTCTTTCTATGGACATTTATCGTACCTAGTTGGTTAAATACATTGTATCCGAGGTAAACAACCATACTAAATTTCTTTAATTAAAACAATCATTTTGGTCTCTATCAAAACTTCAGTTAATTTCTTATTGTTTTCTCATTATAATCACTGAAATATTTTTTGTTGGTTATTTTCTTTAACACCTTATTTAACTTTCTTTGTTACTTTTATTTTTCATCTTTGGTTTTTCTACTGTCCTCCAGATATTAAAAAATAAATTAAAATTAACATTTCCCGGATAATTAAAACATTTTAAGTTACGTTTTCGATATTACATATCATGCTAATTAAGCTACTACTTATTTCTGGAAGCCTAACGCTTTATGGGCTTGAGTAGTTTTCTGAATAAAATACCACCTGAGCTAAGTTTCTACTTAGATACTTATGACAGCCTGGCACTATGTATAACCATCTTGACGTGTTTACACAAAATCTTCATAAAAATATGGGTTATGCCCGTATCTGCACTCGCCATAAGGTCGGAAACTATCTCAAGGGAACACTGATTTTGTCTCATACAATACTTTTTTCTATCAATTCCAACTATTGTTTAATACAAGTTATAGTGTGGTACAATAACGTGGATGAAAATGAACCTCGGCACAACCAAAAAGAAGCCTAATTAAACCCAGCAGTGGCTGAAGCCGGGCTGTGGATAATGATGATAATAGTTACTCGGGATCTATTCGGGGACCGTTTCGCGGCAGGCTATGTGACACCGCGCAGTGTTACACGACGCCGCCACTTCGTGTGTCATAGTTTAAGTGAAGTGCTACTAACATAGTTTTTTAAGTTACTTAATACTAACAAAATGAAAATATGTATTTTTAGGTTAAAACATTTATCTATGGGTCTTTGTTACCTGAATAAGATATTTATAGTTTTAAAAATGGAGGAATATAGGCAGATTATACAAAATTATAAGGGAACCGCTTTAAAAAAGAGACGTTATTTCAGTAAATAAGCCTTTTATTAAACGTCATAGACAATTTGTCAAAAATCCGGAGGAATCCGGAAAACGAAACTTATTTTTCTGTGCACTAGCTTACCTTGTACTATCAGACTCAACAATTTAACGACTTCCTGTATATTTACTGCTGTCGCTCAGCTAATACATGATCTATAATTATGTAAATAAAACCAAAACCTTCCCTAAAAATCTGTTCAGTATTTGTTACAGAGCGTACTCTCATAACACGTATTACTTAATAGTCATAGTCTATAAAAGCAGAAGCTCGCTCTGCTTTTGGTAGATAAATAATTCTAAAAATGACTGGTTGTTTTCGATCATTTGCCAAATGGAACGGGCCGAAAGAAGGACTTATTTGCTGTCTTTGCGGTCGCAATATCAATGTCATCCTTGCCCCCACGGATATTATGCATAAAAGACATTTTTGAGCGAAAGACAATGTTGGTGATGGTTATCGTTAACATGGTTTCTATGGAAAAAATCAACCAGATACTGTTATTAAATTTGTACATATACTTAAAAAATAAATAGAAGAAGATGGCGGGACGAGCTATACAAAACTAACGACTTCTGTTCCACATTAGCCAACAGAAATAGATAGAAACAACAGGAAGTCGTGGGAGAGGCCTTTGCCCAGCAGTGGGATGACGCAGGCTAACAGTATCGGTATGAATTGTTTAAATGGGCATGACCTCATCTAAGCCACATTTCCTTTTTTCTGGATAATCTTCAAATTACTCCACTCGCTCTGAGCGGAGCATGAGGGAGTGTCAGACTTTTACTGACTAAAACCCATCCATGTTCCTTCATCGCCCTTTGTGTTCCGGGGCCACGGTATATTTTTCGAACAGTCCCGCAGCCCCGACTCAGCTGAGTCACACACCATTCCTTCCCTTCCATTTTTTTTTTAATTATTATTAATTCTCATAAAAAAGTCGTTTGTGCTGGGTAACACTACCTAATTCAAATATAGTAAAAAAATAAGTACTATAAAATCCGTAGAACAGAAATAATATGATTTCAATATTATTGATTACTTTATCGTGACCGAATTTACGGTTTTCATGAGAACCTAGACATAGGAGGTACAAGGTACAGTCTGCCTCAAAAACTACGTCATTAAGTTACAAGACTTATGTAGTGAACAATTTATTTTACCGAAACGAAGTATAACATTGCAACCAAACCCCCACACAGGCCAGATATATAGTTACATAAGCACCCTATGTCCAAAACAAAGTAATTTATATAAGTCTCACAAATATTTGTATACAAAGTAGTTCAAAAACGAGGTATACAAATCTAAATCATTCAGAGATTCGCGTGTAATAAACATTTCGTTGGTTGGTGACGTTTAAAGGCCTAAGCATCATTCGTTAGATTTATTCGTACATTCACTAAAAACAAATGAGACGTCACTGACACTATGCATGAAACAACAAGTAACATTTAATTAAATGTATCAAAATCCGACTACAAATGGCGTTTCTTGGCTGTCGGGTAATAAAAAGGACATAAATAACGTTTTTATTCTTTAATCATACGAAGTTCGAGACATGTCATTCGTTGTAAGTCATATGACGTTGTCGGTCTGTGTACCTTGTTTTGGTTGTAGCACGTACAGATAATCATGTATCCTGTGTAGTAGGTTTTGGGGGAATGTTAACTCAGAAGTGGTAAACAAATTTTAAACAATGTTTTGTAGCGTGTACATGTCGTAAACAATTTATAGCACAAAGGCTGTTTAAAATAAAATGGGTATTTGTCCTTGTACATATATTTTTGGGGCTGACTGTACTAGCCCCATTCCCAAACTATTTCACCGGTCGGCGCATGCGTAGTCTACTCGCCGCGCCACTACTCTAGCTGTGATCTGAGCGAGTGGAGCCAGTGTGACGATAGCCGTGGCTCGGAAAAGACAACATGTTTATTTTCATGCTTCCACTCCTACAGGTAATTCAAACTGGGTGCCGCACTGGCGAGTGTGGTCGTACTGTTTGCGCTCAAAATAGGTACGTCCTTTAGTCAAAGGTGATCTTTCTTCTTTATCGTGTGGTTAGTGCATAACCTGGTGTCAGATTTTTTATGCCGCCCATGGGCCTCTGACTTGGCTTGTTAAAAGTGATGCTATCATTGTACGAATTAGTACTGAAATATTTACAAATCTATCTGATCATTAATTTTTGGACTTAAATGAAAGGCAAGTCTGATAATTTAGAAAAAAGTATCCCGTGCTAAACAAGAAGTCAAAAAGATTTTTATACCAAAATGGTTTGAAAAAGTACATAATATACACTAATATTATTACATACTATTCTAATAAGATTTATCAGTGGTAGCTAGGGACCAACCAAACAGCCAGGTTGGCTCCCAGTCTACCACTGCCGTAAACTGCATAGTACTGGTCCTTTTATAGACGCTTGCAAGTGAAACGAGAAATGCTACATCTGTAATCTATGTCACCCTGGTATATTTCTTAACATTGTGACAAAGATACAGGATATTATATTTGATTGAGAACAAAGCTCTTTAGTGAAATTTTCTTTATACTACAAACCTAGTGTGGACACCAAAGACATATTTTGATTTGATGTACTTTGGACACAATACTTTTTTAATCAATCAAACGAATTTTTGAAAAAAATCTTTTAATAAATAAAATAAACAGCCGAGTCAAATAACTATTAATATCTAAAGGAACACCAAGATTTATAGCTTGATTTTAGGGTATTACAAAGTTATTAGGTCTACAGAAGAATCTCTTAGAGACTTTTTGACAGAATTCTTCACAAAGCCGTCAACCATGCATTCTGTACATCAAACTAAGCATATCTACGCAAAAAAAAAATTCTAGGATACGACTTTTTTTGTTGGGGTCAAAATCACAGTTTACGGTAGGGTTCAATATAACGCACTCAAACATTGTGCTGATGGATGCATTGAATAGTACAGGGGTCATGAGGGTGTTAAAGTAAACAAACATATTCCATTAAAATTTAAAAATTGTGAAAAAGTTTAGACCTCACACTAACCTCTTTTAGACATGCTATATCTCCGTAACTACAAAGTATGGTTCTGAATAAAATTCTCAATGACGGGGAAAACAAGTGCTTTTCGTTTTCGTTAAGGGTTTTTTTACACGACTGCCAAGGAAGTGTTATGTATTTCGCGCTTATCTTGTGTGTTTCTTTGAAAATTTTGTCTAGAACCTCGTATCTTCCAAATGACTGAATGGATTTCGTTGTTTATTTTTAGCGCTAAATAACTGTAAGTCGTTTTTATTCTTTTTTCAACCAAACCCAGAAAACCATAGAGCAGGGTATCAAAATGAAGAAAATTAAAAGGAGATTACTAAAATATAAAAATACAATTTGCAGTCGGGTTTTTTGATTCTTTTAATTAAATGTTACTTGTTCCAAATTGTAGAACTGGTTAAATAGTATCTTAAGTTAATTTGAATTGAAGTTGTATTCAAAAGAATATACAACAATATAATTACTGAGAATGGTTGGGCAAACCCGTCATTGAATAAAGTTGCGACAGTTACAACAACAGATTATGATTTTGCGTTTTATGTTTTTTTTTATATATATTTAACACTGTCAATGCAATATATGCAACGCAATGTCAATAACGCTCGTCTCTTAGCTGGAAAATAATACTACCTGAATCCCTTGAGAATATTTTTTTTATTATCAAGCATCATGTTTTTCTTTTTAGATGGTTTTCGAGCTATAAAGGCAGTCTTCTTCTTTCATACTTCTCTTTTACTTGTCATCTCATCACACGATTTTATACCAGGACACATTAAGCTGTACGAGTTAAAGGCTCGCTGATAGCCATAGAGGGATGGAAAGCATATTTGTATTCCCTCTGCCGCCACAAACACCCCATCCCTCAACGAATGACATGCCTTCTTGCGGACAGATAGTTGAAGCGACTGACCTACCTTAATACTAACGTCGCAGTGACTTTGACCGGTACGACATCGACCGGAAAATCAATAAGGTGTTGAACTTTTGAAAATGATTTTTATTTTATAGGTGCCATAGAACTTAAAAGTAACATAAAATATTGCTTTTCAACATTTGGCATATCGTAAGTCCAGCTGTGCATTGAAAGTAGGTAAATAATAATCATAGGGAATTGATTTTACTAAAAATTTAATATCAATTAAAGTGTTGTAATAAACTTAATTCGTATTTTTCGTATTCGTATTTGAAATACGTTTAATTTATTTTATTTTCTGTCTTTTTGATTTTTTATTCAACTCGGGGTTATTTTTATGGTCATAGTGAAGACAGACATTTACATACTTCTCTATAACTGCTTTCAATAAAAGCATACGGTGGTTTAAAGTGGGTGTTTGTGTCTCGGCATGGTCGTTAAATTCACTAAATATACATACACACACAACATCCAAACACAAATACATATACTTGTATTAGAGTCGACAAATGATTTATGAATACGATTTTTTACAATAACAATTTCTTAATTTCTCTGTTTGGGGACAATATCCACCCACTGGATGCACTTAAGTTCATTTGTTGGAAATCAAGAAATAATTAATTATTTTAATTCTTACACCTAAAGAAAGGGAGCAGCGGTGGCCCAGTGGTGGCGGCCCCGACTTACGAACAGTAAGTCGTGGGTTCGAACCCAGGCAGGCGCATTACTTTGTGTAATTTATTTCATCACCGCTGCTCTCAAAACGGTGAAGGAAAACATCGTGAGGAAACCGGCATGTCCCATGTACTAGAACCAAAAAATTCGAAGACATGTGACATCTACCAATCCGTACTGGGCCCGCGTGGTGGATTATAGCTCATTTCCTCTCATTGAGAGGAGGCCTGTGTCCCAGCAGGCTGATGATGATGATGATGACCTAAAGAAAAACATTCTTCTTTACGACACTCTAAAATGTATATTCTTTTATCTTTCTATTTGTAGTAATTTATTATTTAATTTATCCTCTCTCATCATAACAAAAATAAAATTCTACATTTAAGTATAAATAATGTGCCACCATTTGTACACTGTGTCAAGCAACTGACTTGTCTGTTTCTAAGGCATTATTTTACTCTATGATATATGTAATGACGTCTATCAAAATTGCACTTGTTTAAGGGGACGCCATATTTTAGGAATATAATGATTTGTGAAAAATAGTTTACTTGAATGATAGTGATTCCTTGACTTTTAGAAGTTTTGCTCTTTATCTCTGTCATCACACACGACCGGCATTTTCGGTGATTTGGGTCGCTTTTACTTTTAATGCATTCGGTACGTGAAGTGCATCTGTTGACGCCGTAAAAGCGACACTGAGGTCAAATCTGGCTTATTAGCCACATTTTAATATTCCGGTGTCTGAGCGCTTATAACCTATTTACACCTTTCTTACTTATAATATCATTATTGCTAATTAATAAATTGTACCACGCTTGGAACTTGGACATTACTTTTCAACAGTTAACGTTTTTTTATTTGTTTTTTTTCTGTCATTGGATAATTATCATTATTTTATTTACTTTGGACCTTTTTCTCGCCAAAGTCAACCGGATTTGCAGGAAAATAACAGTGATGATTGTGCAGGAAGAGTAAGTTAACTCTTGTTGCACCGAATATTCTGGAAAATATACAAATTTAAATAACTATCTCAATAACAATAAATTCTTAACCGATTTAATAATACTGGGATCCCACGTTGCCGGGCCGGAGAGTATTCGTAACGTAACCATGGCAACGCGATGCGTTCGTTTTACCAGGGGGACAGGACTTGGTAAGAGTTCATAATCAAATTTAATTCAAGAAGTTGTTGTCAGTGTCTACAGCGTAAAGGATGAATGTAAAGAGAATATTCTAATAGATAATGAAAGTGTATATACGAGTATATTAATAACTAGCTGAATTGCCCGCGGCTTCGCCCGCGTGAAGTTCGGAAACTATCCCACCGGATCATACTAAACGGCCAAAGTACAGTAAGTAAAGTAAATACTATGTGTCAAATTTCGTAATCATCACAATTATAATAACCATGTATAGAAGTCAAATCCGCCATCTTCTGGATCATAATCAGCACCCGTGCTAATCTCGGTATCGACACCCTTATTGATTTTTAGACATTTCTACTACAGCGCAAGATATTTCCCCATGTAAACTTTGGACCCCCGTTTCAATCCCATAGCGGGTAAAATTTTGAAAAATCCTTTCTGAGTGGACCCCTAAACCTCATAAGGAACCTATGTGCCAAATTTGGAATGCCGACTCAGCGGCTTGGGCTGTGCATTGATTTTTAGAATTTGTCACCCCATTTCCCTCTCTCGGAAAGGACTCCTGATGAGAGGATTCCTGTGAAATTTCGAATAAAATAGTCTAACTAATCTTGTTTTCCCATACAAACTTTGGAGCCCCGTTTCACCCCTTTGTCAGGTGAATTTTGAAAAATCCTTGCTTAGTGCACCCCTTTATAATATAACTAGCTGTTGCCCGCGGCTTCGCCCGCGCAAAGTTCAGTAACTGTCCCACGGGATCAAACTAAAGGGATAAATAGTACCTATCCTACATGTTAATCCAGGTTATAAACTATCTGAGGGAGAGGTCCTTACGTCCCGGCCGCGGCCTGTAGGCGCGGGTCTGTGGCTATGGGCTAGCTCGCCGTCTGGCCGTCTTTTGACCACAGGCCGTGTGCGCGTTCGTATTCCACGCGCGCAAGGGCTGATGTCTGCCGGGGCTGCGGGGCTGTTCGAAAGAGATACCGTGGCCCCGGAACACAAAGGGCGATGAAGGAACATGGATGGGTTTTAGTCAGTAAAAGTCTGACACTCCCTCCAGCTCCGGCCAGAGCGGGAGGAGTCATCACCTTTACAATCACCATCACAATCACTATCACAATCACTATCACAATCACTATCACAATCACTATCACAATCACTATCACAATCACTATCACAATCACTATCACAATCACTATCACAATCACTATCACAATCACTATCACAATCACTATCACAATCACTATCACAATCACTATCACAATCACTATCACAATCACTATCACAATCACTATCACAATCACTATCACAATCACTATCACAATCACTATCACAATCACTATCACAATCACTATCACAATCACTATCACAATCACTATCACAATCACTATCACAATCACTATCACAATCACTATCACAATCACTATCACAATCACTATCACAATCACTATCACAATCACTATCACAATCACTATCACAATCACTATCACAATCACTATCACAATCACTATCACAATCACTATCACAATCACTATCACAATCACTATCACAATCACTATCACAATCACTATCACAATCACTATCACAATCACTATCACAATCACTATCACAATCACTATCACAATCACTATCACAATCACTATCACAATCACTATCACAATCACTATCACAATCACTATCACAATCACTATCACAATCACTATCACAATCACTATCACAATCACTATCACAATCACTATCACAATCACTATCACAATCACTATCACAATCACTATCACAATCACTATCACAATCACTATCACAATCACTATCACAATCACTATCACAATCACTATCACAATCACTATCACAATCACTATCACAATCACTATCACAATCACTATCACAATCACTATCACAATCACTATCACAATCACTATCACAATCACTATCACAATCACTATCACAATCACTATCACAATCACTATCACAATCACTATCACAATCACTATCACAATCACTATCACAATCACTATCACAATCACTATCACAATCACTATCACAATCACTATCACAATCACTATCACAATCACTATCACAATCACTATCACAATCACTATCACAATCACTATCACAATCACTATCACAATCACTATCACAATCACTATCACAATCACTATCACAATCACTATCACAATCACTATCACAATCACTATCACAATCACTATCACAATCACTATCACAATCACTATCACAATCACTATCACAATCACTATCACAATCACTATCACAATCACTATCACAATCACTATCACAATCACTATCACAATCACTATCACAATCACTATCACAATCACTATCACAATCACTATCACAATCACTATCACAATCACTATCACAATCACTATCACAATCACTATCACAATCACTATCACAATCACTATCACAATCACTATCACAATCACTATCACAATCACTATCACAATCACTATCACAATCACTATCACAATCACTATCACAATCACTATCACAATCACTATCACAATCACTATCACAATCACTATCACAATCACTATCACAATCACTATCACAATCACTATCACAATCACTATCACAATCACTATCACAATCACTATCACAATCACTATCACAATCACTATCACAATCACTATCACAATCACTATCACAATCACTATCACAATCACTATCACAATCACTATCACAATCACTATCACAATCACTATCACAATCACTATCACAATCACTATCACAATCACTATCACAATCACTATCACAATCACTATCACAATCACTATCACAATCACTATCACAATCACTATCACAATCACTATCACAATCACTATCACAATCACTATCACAATCACTATCACAATCACTATCACAATCACTATCACAATCACTATCACAATCACTATCACAATCACTATCACAATCACTATCACAATCACTATCACTATCACAATCACTATCACAATCACTATCACAATCACTATCACAATCACTATCACAATCACTATCACAATCACTATCACAATCACTATCACAATCACTATCACAATCACTATCACTATCACAATCACTATCACAATCACTATCACAATCACTATCACAATCACTATCACAATCACTATCACAATCACTATCACAATCACTATCACAATCACTATCACAATCACTATCACAATCACTATCACAATCACTATCACAATCACTATCACAATCACTATCACAATCATTATCACAATCACAATCACTATCACAATCACTATCACAATCATTATCACAATCACAATCACAATCACAATCACTATCACAATCACTATCACAATCACTATCACAATCATTATCACAATCACCATCATCTGGATCTCAAAATAAATGCCATATTCGTAATCAGCACCCCTGATAATCTCGGTATCGACACCCATATTGATTTTAGACATTTCAACCCCTTCCCAACCAAACGGGATGATGATATTTAAGGTCCGCCATATTCAATCTTAAAATCGTTGTTTTTGTAATACACCTGACCCGATACACCATAAAAAATATACCCATGTTGATTTTCAGACTTTGTCACCCCATTTCCCCCTCTTAGGGGTTGAATTCTGAAAAAACCTGAAACCCGTTTCTACTCATTTATCAATAGGAACCCTCCTGTGAAGTTTCGAATGAAATAGTCTAACTAATCTTGTTTACCCATACAAACTTTGGAACCCCGTTTAACCCCTTTAGGGGGTGAATTAAGAAAAATCCTTTCTTAGTGCACCCCTAGACCACATAAGGAACCTACTTGCCAAATTTGGAATCTGTAGACCCAGCGGTTTGGGCTGTGCGTTGATATGTCACCCAGTCAGTCAGTCAGTCAGTTTATCATTTTATACATATAGATAGATGACTGTGTTTTGAATATACTGCTTAAATTTTGTAAAAAAAATGAGTTTTAAAATAAAGTCAGAGTTTTAGTGTCTTGCTAGGATGAGTGATATGATTACATGCAAGCCTGTTTGACTGCCAACGTAAGTACTTCCGGCCACCGTAGGCGCAGGCCTGTGGACGGGGAGCTATGGGCTAGCTCGCCGTCCGTCCGTCTCATGACGACAGGCCGTGTCGACGGCGCGTTCGTGTTCCACGCGCGCCTCAAAGAGAGTCAGCAATAGGGAAAGGGTCCGCAAGGGCCGAAGCCTGCCGGGGCTGCGGGACTATTCGAAAGAGATACCGTGGCCCCGGAACACAAAGGGCGATGAAGGAACATGGATGGGTTTTAGTCAGTAAAAGTCTGACACTCCTTCCCACCCCGCCCAGAGCGGGAGAAGTCATTTGATGATTTCCCATCCTAAAAAAAAAAAAAAAAAACAAGGTACTGTCACTACTTTATGTTATATCGGTTTATAGAACACTCTAGCCTTAATAGGATTACACTAATTTGAAAGAACAAAAACGGTGTATTTTAAACACATGCCTGAATTTTTTTTTTTTTTGGATTTTGCCACCGCTTTGGATTGGATATTGTTGAAACTACGGATCGCTATGTGAATTGCAGGATTGCAACTAATCACTGTAATACCCTAGGCCAACGACCCTTGGACGTGAAACAATTCTGTCAGTGATTTGGAAGTGGCTTGCACCTAACTCTGAAAGTAAATATAACCTAGCTGGGCTAGGGACCAAGATCATATTGTTCCATCTACACAATTTCTAGACAGTGTCGTCTAGAAATTGTCAATCAATCAATCATATTAAATAGAAGATGAATAAACCATGTACCCATTAAAATGTTTTTTATTTGTTCTGGACGCCCGGCAGGCAGACAGGACGAATCTATAAGGTTCCATTTTTCCTATTTGGCAACGAAACCCTAAACACAGTATCAACTGAGTAAAGCATCACTGTCAACTAACTATTGACTCCATACCGACGTGAACTCACAAAGAGAAATTCACAAAGCGGTCTAAAATTTCGCGCTCTCCCATAAGCCCTCGATAGCTCAGTTGGTAGAGCGGTGGACTGTAGAGTATCTAGTGTTGTTATCCGAAGGTCGCTGGTTCAAATCCGGCTCGGGGGAATCCTTTTGTACTTTAATTTTCTTTTTTATTATTATTAAATTTATTGCTATAAAATTTTGGAAAAAAAATTGTGTGCGCAATTTTTAACACAAAGAGTTGAGTTTATACTTTTAAAATATAGCAGTCTCAAAAACAAGGAATTGACTCTAATTAATTGGACTAGAAAAAAAATACAAATAGGTAATTTCAAGTTAATTATCCCAAAATGTTGAATGAATTGAAATGTTTCCTATCTTTTGTGTTTGCCGTTTATTGACAAGTGAGGAAGTTATTTATTTGCTTGAAATGTGGTAGGACTTTGAAAAAACTGTTATTTTCAGTGCAGACTACATTTCGTCATAACCATAGATCATCAGTACAATGATTTTTTCACTTCTCATGCTCTAAAAGTACGCCAATATAGCCCTAGGGATTAAAAAGTAATTAGTTTTTTTAATTTCCTTCATGTGAGATAGACAAACTCAAACAGCCAGTAAATATACTATTATCTGTGGAGTGTGGACTGTGGACCATTCGTTGCGAAAATGTTGAGAGTTTTAGTTCCATGGTTTTTCCGTAACAGAAGGTGGCGCCATGTGTTTTAAATTGTTAATCTGTGACTGGTTTAGAAGAAAAAACTGACCACGATAATTTCAGAATTTTTGTTGAGTGTAAATTTGTTCGGTTTTAAATAAATTAAAAATTACCAGTGACAGTGAAGAGTTTGACGTCGAGCAAAGAGCAAAAGACATAATAGATAATCTTTTGCCGCCAAAATCGCGGCACATTTACCTAAAAACTTACGAAAGTTTTATGGACTGGAGGAATAAGAAACTTTCGTGATTTTTATTTTATTAAGTAATATTTATTATATGTTTTTGTACTAAATTGACTATATTTCTTGCACTCAAAGTGAAAAGTACAGTTTGCACCTCGAGACTAAATGCCAACTTAATCCCTCGGTTTCATTGACTCCCTCGCACGCTCGGGAGTCAAACCACCTCTGGTATATTATGGCTTCGTTTAGTCCCTCGATATACAAATACAAAAAAAAATACAAAATAGTTTATTGCTTCTTAAGTTTACAAAAGGTTTTTAGTGTTTGGAGCTTCCCTTTAAGCAAGTAATGCCTGTGTTGGGAAGGCTCTTTCATAGCAAAGCAATACAAATTTAGCAAACTGGGTATTTACAAAAAACAATAGGTACAGGAGTATGATATTATTATACATTAAAAGAAGTTACGATCTAATTTTAAACTAAAGAAAATCTTGCTTGCAGGTGTGTGTTTAGTGTTATGTAAGGTAGTGTGTTGTGTATGAAGGATAGTGTTATGTTGTGTGTGTGCGAGTGTGATGATATTGAATTAGTGATGAATGTTGACGACATCCATGGCATGTGTTCTGTGTGTTATTAGTATTTTTGTTTAATATTATTTTACTTACTTATATGTGTGTGATATGTGTGCGTGTTGTGCATTTGGTGTTAATAGATATAGTTGTGGGTGTGCGTTACTACTTATTTAGTATTTAATTAATGTGTTCCAAGAGTGCCTCCGTGTCATCATAGGTTAGTGATTTTATCCAATCTATTAAAGTTTTTTTACAATCGTAGTATTTTTTTGGGTATATGTATATTTTCCTGTTAATTTTGTTATAAAGAAAAGCCGATCGCTTATTGTATTGTCTCCCGGCGAATACAGTTTTTGTATGAGGGATTTGTATAATTAGGTCTTTTCTTCTTCGAGCTGTTATGCTTGAGTCATATTTTAGGGATTTACGTATTTTTATAATAGTTTGGATTACGTATAACTTACGAACTGAGAGTAAATCACTGACCTGATATAGGTTTTCAGTAGGGTGTCTCAACTTTTTAAAATACATGATTTTAATTAGGGCCCGTTGGGCGCGTTCGATAAAATATACTATTGGTACTCGCATTATGCAAATTAGACAAACCATGAACTGATTTTTATAAGAAAAGCTCTGGTGTAGTCCTTGGCACAGATAGTATAATACTTTGGAACTTTCACGTATTTCTACAGGACTTTCTATGATATTTACGGTTAGTTTCGGTTTGTATATTCTTAGATTACGGTAGTTTTATAAAGTAACTTCCTAAAGTTATACTTATGTGAGGTATTCACGACTACCGGCGGTTAACGGTGTACTATAGTCTTTAAATTGTAGATAAGACGTTAAACGTCACAAAACTTTAATGACTAAAATGTTAAAGGAATGGTTTATGTGCAGACAATATCTCGTGAGAGAGATGATGATAGACTATAGAGATATAATTAAGTGCAGTCAAACCTCGTTAATTAAATTAAATTGTTACAGCCCGCCGCGCCGGTGGCGGCGTAGCACTGCTACAACTATGGGAGCTACGCGGTTATCGACTACTTATTCTCATTGTTATATTACAACGTACATCGAAAGAATAACCATAAGTAATGATGACAAATAAATATGCCTTTTTTATTAATCATTTTTTTGTATAACCTAATTGTACAAAAAATGTATCTATATTTAAGATGAACTGCTGGGGAAATATGAGTGTTCTTGAAAACCAAAAAGTACTCTATTCCCGCCCGGGATTGAACTGGGATCTTCAGCGTGTTAGGCCGACGTGATAACCACTACACTACGGAAACTACGAGATTCTGGATTCAAATACAGCTTCAGTATCGTATTACTGAAGCTGTGTTTAGATTGAGCATTACCTATGGATTGTTTCGCTCTTACATGATGTATCTACATCCATTTTATAAACTAACGAGTCTTAATAAAAACTGCAAAAAATAGGCTTTCAAATTAAACAAAACAATACTTTGGAAATTAATACCTAAGATCAAGAACGTTAAGTCTATATTTCAACGTCATCGTAGGTACGTAAAAATTGGTTGTGGGGTGACGACATATCGCAATCTTGCAGCCTTGTCTATCGCAGGACGTTGATAGAGAACGCTGGTCACTCGCACCTGTGTGTCCACGCGGTTACAATGGCAACGGAAATCCAAGAGATGGCGTACGCTCGAGCCCATTTTATTGTAATGGAAATGCAATGTGTTGATATTTCTTATTTCATTTGATTTTCACAACAATGTGAACACGAACGTTACAAAGAAGAACAAAGCTAAGGATCAAACATTTATTTCACTTCGCCTCGCATTGAATTAACCAATGTCTAACAGATGACGGCATTTAGTAGTACGACAAACTAAACTAAACTGGAAATGATTAAAGTTGTATAGTTATTATAATTGTGATAATGACTTTTGATGATGTGTATAGCAGCATATACATTTAGACTATTTCATGTCAAGCATGAGATAGTCTACAAACTCAAAAAATTGCAAAACTCTGGGGTGTTTTTTGTAGAAAATTATTATTTTATTTGATCTCGAGCTGTCAACAGTCGCGTACTGACCCGAATGTTATGAGACTTATAACAGCTTTACGACTTTCTGTATACTGTTAGCCGTGTTATTCAGCTAATACACAATCTATATTATTATGTTTGCAAATAACTCCGACACCTTCCCTGAAAAACACCCTGTCTAATGGTCAAAATTTGATGCAAATCTGATAAGCACTCTTTGCGATTAGTACTTACAAACAGAGCGTGCAGTCATAGTCGGTGAAGTCAGGGCTCATTCTATAGACATGGTCGAAATCGGTTACATTAATACAGAATAATTATATTTATTTGTGATGACTGCCACTTTTAATATACCTCCATGTCCTCTGGACTAATCAATGCATCCATCTGCTCATTGAGTTCGTTAAATTGAGTGATACACTTTTGTAGAATAATAAAGACTTAATAATAAAGAATTAGTCAGTTTAAAGAAAATTATGATCTTCCTGTATATTAGCCGCATTACCTCAGCTAGTACACAATCTATACAAGGTGTCGCTTTGCATACTGGTCAAATTCAAGGAGGTAATATAGTATCTTCGTGTTTCAGACACTGTATACTTTTTAGGAAATATAGTATGTAAATGCTATAGGTACTTACACTTTTACTATCAATCATACTCATTGTTTATATTATTTACTTTTACATCTTATGTCGCGCCTTGGCGACAACTATTTTTGTTGGCAGTCATACTATCGATCTTATTCGATTTATAATCTTTGATTATGCTGAAATTAAATTTAAAATCTTATAATTTTCTGCGTGTTGATAAGTCGTACTATGTTTGAAAATTAACAGAAATATTCATATTTTCCAGGGGCAAGACTTTGCGGTGCTGTCATCGAGTTAAGATGCTGTTCACTGGAAATTCTGAAAAATCTTCACAAAGAAGCAAGAACAATGGATATTGGTAAGTACCTAAGTTCTCTCGATTTTTTTAGGGATTGGATTCGGGATTCCTTTGGGCTACTACTTTTTCTGCTGACCAAAATCTGCATAACAATTAATTATGCTGCCAAAAAAGAAACAGGTTTAGGTCTTTTTTTTTTCATATCTGTTCTCTTTTCTTATCACCGCCTAAGGTTTACTATTGGAAATTCAAACAATTCTGGCAGCGTCACTTTGTGATTTTAGTTTCTTGTTAATCTTAAGCAAGGTAATCAGGCAGTAGTTTGATAATTGTCCCATGGGATCTTACTACCGGGATAAATATCAAAAACGCAGAGGGAAACTAAAAATTAAACAGTATCCAACGCTATAACAGTAACCCAATAAAATTATTTTAAAGGTTTCTAGTTTTTGGAAGATTGTTCAATGAAAGATCCCTTTTTGTTACCCCAATCAAAAGATTGAAAAAAAAAATCGAACGTCACGATACAGCCTAAAACACGCGATTCCATTTTTTTTTAGTTTTAATGTAACCATGATACTTGCTTTACTCAGAAGAATCTAATGACGTAATATTCATCCAAATCGGTTCATCCGTATAACAAGTAAGCAGGAACAAAGAAACGGATAATTATACACCACTAATTATTAATTAGTACAAAAAAATGGGGCTCTTTCCGTACCTTTTACTGATCATATATAAGTCAAAAGTAAAAAAAAAACGAAACCCCAAAAAAGTCTAAGAAAATTAGTCATAATTGGTAAACTCTTAACTGAATCAATCATTCATAACAATTGCTACTAGAAAATGCCACGCAAACGCGAGAGCGAAAGAAAACAATTAATGAATACTATTATGATATTTCCATATATGAGTGACATTTTGGGATATAAACAAATGCTAATAACTTTTGCTGTTTATCAATATTATGTATTAAGACTTTACTTAGATAATAAAAAAGACCTTTAATAAGCCCTTAGAGTATTTGTACTAATTGAAAAATAGTGGTATGTTCATACAGGTCAAACACATAACCCTCCTTTGGGGCTTCACCGCAGTTAGTAAAAAGAGCTAAAAAAGTTTTTCCGGTTACTACAACCACATATTTTTTCAACAAATTCACAATTGTATAACTTTATAAACATAAACTAGCATGAATATGTATACCTAATACATTAACATTACACGCATAAAAGCGCGCCCCAAAGTTCCTTACGCGGTTACAAATAATAGGCTGATCGATGTCTGGCGGTTCGTGCAACGGCCGAGCGGATCTACTATCCTTAAGAACATTTAGAGAGATTACGCAAGTAAAGTACTAGATTTTTTTTACGCACCTTTACTGAAATAGCATTACAAGATGTTGGTTAAAAATTCGTAACTAAACGCGTGTAATATAACAAAATTTCACAAAATAAATTCAAAGCAATTTCAAAAAGGGGTGCGGCACATGAGGGACTTGAACTCCCGACCTTCGCGTCTCAACCACAGACGCGGTGCTCTATCCTGACCTGAGCTAATGTGCCATGTCAATACAGAGACCAAATACGCGTTCTGTATCGCCCCTCTTAGTGTATTCGGCGACAATACGGACCGGTGGCCTTGGTAAAACATTTATAATATACCTGGGCTTATCAATAAGTACCCGTGTTTAAAGACAGGTGGCGTTGCTCAAGGAATTTTACATTACTGTCGTATACAACCTCTTTTCATATTATGTTCAATTTCAGACTGATTTAGACATTCGTTTTCATTTGGTGCCGATTTTGGTCTCATATGTTTCGTTTTCTCCGACCGCCTTTTTTAAACACCTAATTAGAACACTAAGATTATTGAGATGAATCTAATGATATCTAAATCGTCGAAATCCGTCTAGCCGTTTGATAAGATGATGTTATAACGAAATTTACAAAGAAACATACAAGAAACGTGCGAAAACATAAACCTTCCTTAGGAGTCGTGTAAAAAATAGCAATGTCAAAAGAAAAAAACGAAACCCCTAGAGTATCACTTTGTTGTCTGTCTGTCCGTCTATATCGAGTTGAAATTAAATATGATGTCTATTACAAACATAATAGGTTGTACATTAGCTGAGCTAACGTGGTTAACAAAATCGTAATTTATGTCCATACTCCATATCATGATATAATATCCTAAAGACATTTATCGTCATATTATTTTCAGTAGCAAAAGTTCAATTCCCAAAACTCACATCACGTTCTTGAATAGGTTTTCTTTAATTCCGTAACCAGTCAGATAATACTTTTGGAGTCGTCTACGCATGCGCTGGCCGGACAGCGTGGAGGGGTTAGGCCGGCTTACTACCGGAGCTCACTGCGTTCGTGCGGCAGCCTGCTACCTCCACATGGGAGGATCGGTCTCCCATTTGGAGGTTCAGCAGGCTACCAAAATATCTTTGATGCGCTTGGTCGCTGAATTCATAATATCAAACTCAAAGAGAGAGAAGCCCGATTTTTATGAAAACTAAAACTGCATCACTGTATTTTTGTAAAATCAATTTCCCTAGGTAAATTCCAGGAAGTAATGATATTAAAGGACTTTGAAGTATGGGCATCTGCTCCAAGGTCCAATAACCATAAAATAAACATAATTGAAAAGAGCTTTTTAAGGAGAACCTTTGCTACTAACATGACTTTGAAGGCTTTTGCTCAATCTTCTTTGCCGCATGTCATTACTTCCCAGAATTTTATCGACACTATCGAATGGTGTAAAAATACAGTGAGTGTTTTTATTTCAAAATCAACGGGTTCGAATTGATTTATTTCGTTGAAACGTTAATAACATCACAAACTAGACAGAGTGTCAGAAATAGCGTTTTCACTATGAAAACAATTACTTTTTAAATTCAACATGTTTTTTTTTTCAATTTTACCATTTTTTGTGATTGATTTTTCATGTTTGTATGTTTTTTGATGTAACACAAGTGTGTGATTCGTTATTTCGTGTTTTTTTTTTTAATATTTAACAAAACTACGACGTAAAATTTTAAATTAAACTTATTTTTTGTATGAATTGTGGCCTTTCATCTAATAAATTCATATGACATTTTGACAATTTTTATATACAATAGGGACTTATTTGACTTTGTACGTTTCTGGGTGAAAGTTACAGTAAAAAATATACTATAGGTAAATAACGGTTTAAACTACGCATCGAATGATATATCCCACATGTATTTATAAAATATGATTGAAAAAATAATACGAAAAAACGACGGTCAAAACTTCAAAACGCTCTCCTGTAAAAAATGAAGTTTTTAGAATGTGGCCGTTTTGAATTTAATGAGCGACATGGTAGTAGTAGGAACAGTGAGTTTTTAGTCAGTTAGAGTCCGACATAACCCTCTACTTGCCCCAGTCGTCGGGTATCCATGAGAATTTTCCCACCGTTACATGGGATTAACTAAACGTAACACAGGCCTACAAAAATGAAAATAATATTCGGCGAACAAAATCTGCCATAGTTCTGTTGGGGCTGTGATCTCGTCCCGTTTGAATGAATGAGGATAGTGTGTGGAGATAAATAATGCAGGCTCCGAATACTTTCAATCTATATTTAAAGATAGAATAATGAAATGAAATGAGTACAATGTCGGACACCGCGACGCGACAATATAAAGTGTTCGCGCGTGATGCTTATGCCGACGCCCGCTCTTAATGGCTGTTGCGGTCGTACTGGTGCGCGGCGCAGGCGGGAGCGGCCGCCGCGCGCGCAGAGGGGCGCGCGGTGCGGGCGCGCGGGGTAAGACGCCGAGTGTGGCGCGGCCGCCCGGCCGGCCTCAGCTATCCTCTCCTCCCGCGTCCCGCTCATGCGTGCGAGGGGCGGGTGTGCGCGCCAACAAGCTCCCCCCGTTGGAACTTGTTCCAAAGTCTGAAGTGGGCAGCAAGCAGAGCCTATTGTAGGCTCGTCGAAGCACGCCCAATGCCGTCCTGACGTCAGCGACGCGTGTGATGCCGTCGGAGCCAGGGTGCAGCTTTATGATGCGGCCGAGTCGCCAATGGTTTGGTGGGAGGCGGTCATCCTTGACCACGACCATGTCTCCCAGCTGCAGCAGCTCTTGGTTATGGCGCTGCCATTTTGCACGTTTCTGTAATTCTGAAAGATATTCTGTCTGATATCGTTTCCAAAAATGAGCCGCCAAGGCTTGTGCCCTTTTATATCGAGGCAAAGTACTGATCCGAGTCTCTCTTTCTGAGTCCACTTGAGTGGGCAACATCATGATCGTTCGTCCAATTAAAAAATGAGAGGGAGTCAGTGGAGTCATATCGTTGGGATCAGAAGATAATGGAATAAGAGGGCGTGAATTTAAAATCCCTTCAATTTGGATTAATGCTGTGTTTAACTCTTCGTAAGTTAAATGGGCTAGGGATAGAATCTTTTTGAGAAGGAGTTTAACTGACTTAACTGCGCCTTCAGCTAAGCCGTTGAAATGTGGGCTATAGGCAGGAGAGAACTTGAAATTGATTGCCTGCTCTGCTGCACATAAACTAATGTCATTACACCTTGATTTTAGAAAAGTTGAGAGTTCATTGTAGGCTCCTACAAAGTTTGTACCGTTATCTGAGTATATGTTAACAGGCCGACCTCTGCGAGCGATAAATCTGTTTAATGCAGCTATAAATGCTTCAGTACTTAGATCAGTGACTAGTTCAACATGAACTGCCCTCACTGCCAAGCACACAAATATACAAATGTACGATTTTATAAGTTGGCAACCCCTACCCTTTCTGTTGGCAATTAGAATAGGCCCAGCATAATCGACAGCTGTATTACTGAATGGATGCTCACTATGAACGCGTTCTTTGGGCAGATCTGCCATGATTGGCTGAATAGTTCTGCCGGCGAATCTACAACACTTATGACACTCATGTGTGATTTTTCTGGCAAGACTGCGACCACCTATTACCCAGAATCTCTGTCTTAATGTAGCAAGCAGTAATTGAGGTCCTGCATGCATTAATAATGTATGATAATGTCTGAATAAAATTTGGGTAACATAATGAGAAGCATGAATTAAAATAGGATGTTTAACATCATAAGTATAATTTGAATTTGATAATCTACCTCCAACTCTTATTACACTTTCATGTGACATGAATGGGTTAAGATTTAGTAACTGTGACCTCTTTAATGACTGGCCTTTCTTTAATGTGGAGTATTCATCCGAAAACCGATCTAGTTGAATAAGTTTACATAAAAGTAATGTGGCTGAATTTAATTCAGAAATAGTTAGGAATGTTGTAGGTTTATTATGAGGATGTTTACAGTTGTTTATGAAACGTAATATGTAAGCAGTGATACGTTGCAATTTACTAAAGCTTGAAAACTTATGAATAAATTTGTTTTCTTCACGAACAAGATTGCACAGTACTTTAGTTTCTGGTAGGTTGATGGGTATGGTATGGGTTTGAGTTGGCCATTGTGGTTTTGGTTGTATTAGAAATTGTGGTCCTGACCACCACAGTTTAGAACCTTCCAGCTGAGTGGCATTACAACCTCTAGATCCTATGTCTGCTGGATTCATTTTAGTGGGAATGTAATTCCAATCCTTTGAATTGGTAGCATCAGTTATTTCGTTGATTCTATTGCGAACAAATGCCTTTAAAGATGACTTTGGTGTTTGTATCCAACCCAAAACAATTGTGGAGTCGCACCAGAATGTCCATGAATGTATGTTTAATCTTAGAGCGGTTTTAACTTTTATTGCTAGGCGAACCGCTATTAAAGCTCCACTGAGCTCTAATCTTGGTATAGTCATGCCCTTTAGAGGCGCTACCCTGCTTTTAGCCATGACGAGATGGACCATAATGTTGCCATCCTTTGACACTGACCGAACATAAACACAAGCACTATATGCTTGCAAGGAAGCATCACTAAAGGTATGTAGCTCATAGCGTACAGCTTGGTCGCATAGAATGAGCCTGGGTATAATAATGTTCTTTAATTGTGACACTGATTTCAAAAATTTCAACCATCTTTCTGTAAATTCAGGTGGCAATGTATCATCCCACGCAATTTTTGAAACCCACAATTCTTGCAATATTACCTTGGCCTGTAAGATGCAAGGATTTACAAGACCTAACGGATCAAAAACCTGTCCTACTGTTGACAATACAGATCGTTTGCTTATTTTATTCTTTAAAGGGTCGCTAATTGTTGCAAAACTCAGAGTGTCAGCCGTACAAGACCATCGCAGACCTAATGTTTTTGCATGATCATCATTGACTAATTTGAGCAAATGATCATTAATGTCACCTTCATTTATGCTGTTTAATATAGACATGTTATTTGAACGCCATTTTCTTAAATGAAATTGACCCTTTTTTAATTCCTTAATGACTCCTTGACATATTTGTAGCAACTCTGCTTCTGAGTTGTGGCCTGATATAAAGTCATCCACATAGAAGTCATGTAATATTGTTTCACGTATTAGAGGAGAAGAACACTCCTGACCTAGTTGCACTAGACACCGTGTGGCCATATATGGAGCGGCTGCAGTGCCATAGGTTACAGTATTAAGCTTATAAGTATCTACTTTGTGAGTGGCATCAAACCGCCACAAGACTTGTTGAAGGCATCGTTGCTCTGGTGCTACCAGTACACAACGGTACATTTTTTCGCAATCAGATGTAACAACATATTTGTGTTGCCTAAATCGGATTAATATATCTATTAAACTATCTTGGACTGTAGGTCCTACATACTGAATGTCATTAAATGACAACTGTGATGTAGTCTTTGCCGACGCATCAAATACAACTCTTAATTTAGTAGTTAAACTAGTGTCTCTAACTACACCATGATGTGGCATAAAATATGAATATTTATCAGTACTATGATTAGCTAAAGACATATGACCGAGGTCAATGTACTCTTTAATGAAATTTGAGTATTTTTCTTTGTACAATGAGTCACGTTTGAACTTTCTTTCCAAAGACTGAAACCTAGATAAAGCTTGTTCGTATGAGTCACCTAATGTTTCTGGTGACTGTTTTAAAGGAATTTTTACAACAAAGTGGCCATCTTTCTCACGAGTGGTTGTTTTTATAAAGTTTTGTTCACACTCATTTTCCTCCTTTGTTGTTGTACGAGGTGATGAAATTGATTCTAATTCGAAAAATCTATCTAATTGTTGTTGAAGGTGGCCATCATTTAAAAAGTTACAGTGAGCTGTGTTTGAATAGGCGGTGAGCTTATTACCTTTAGTTTCTTGTTTATGCATCACACCTGATACCAACCAACCCACTTTTGTTTCAATGAGAACTGGTTTATTCCTGCCTAAAGATATGCGTTTTGTACCTAATATGTTCCAAAAGATTTCAGCATTCAACAATATGTCTATTTCTGAAGGAATGTTGAAACTAGGGTCAGCTAATTTTAAGTTCTTTGGAATGTTCAGCTGTGAGATGTCAAAACGTGTGGTAGGTAATAATTGAGTTATCCCTGGTACAATAAAGCAATCAATAAGGTTTATGTATGACTGTGTACGTGAGGATATAGTCAAACTAGAATGTTTAGTCACATGTAATGATTGACTTAAACCTTCCACTGAAATGGAAGTAGACTTAACTGGCAAGTTAAGTCTGTTACTTAGCTTCTCTGTTATAAAGTTAGATGTGCTACCATTATCTAGTAAGGCACGGACAGTATGTTTTCTACCAATACAATCAATAACGTCTATGAGTGCTGTAGACAGCAATACGCAACCATTATGTGTAGATGACAAGACAACTTCAGTTTGAATTGTTGAATCCATATTCGAGTGGCAATCTTCCTGTGAGGCTAACACAATACATTTATTTTGAGACACAGTAGTATCGGACTGCTGTGGAAGTGCAGGTTCGTCTGTGTGCAGTGTGGTGTTATGTTTTTTGCTACATACTCTGCATGGCCCAAATTTACAATCCTGAGGTCCATGTCCCTGTCTTAAGCAATTGTTGCACAGGTTAAGTCTTTTAGCTTCTGCAATTCGAGCAGTCACTGACAACGACATGAACTGAGGACACATATAGATAGGATGTGGTTGCTTGCACTGCGGACATGTGTATGAATCCATTGTTCGTTTTTTATGGTTTTGATTAGCAATGAATGTTTTAGGTTTAGCGTTTGAAGGTTCACTGTGCCTACGGGTGATTCTATTATTATGATCTATTGTTTCTAAAAGTTCAGCACGCCTTTTAACAAAATCGATAAATTGTTCTAAGGTGGGTATTTTATGTTTTTGAAAATTCAGATGTTCTTTCCATGTCCTGTTAGTTGTACTGTCTAATTTTTTACACATAACATGAATAATCATAAGATCCCAATTTTGAATGTTGACCTCTAACATTTTTAAAGACCTAAGGTTTTTATTTACAGTATCTATCAGGCTCCTCAATGATGAGGAAGATTCCTTTGTAATGTTTTCAAAGTCGAATAATGCATCAATATGATTGTTGATAAGCAAGTTGTTATTTTGATAACGTTCACATAACAATGACCATGCTGTATCATAGTTATTTTCAGAAAAAACCAAAGAAGTAATAACGTTCGCAGCCTTGTCCTTTAATGCTGACCGTAAGTAATGAAATTTACTAATTTTAGGTATTTTGCCATTCGCATGAATTAGAGATACATAAGTGTCATGAAACTCTAACCAATTTTCATATTGCCCAGAGAAGGTAGGTAGATGTATCGTAGGTAATTTTAGGTTTAAGCTTGGCCCACCTGCAGTGAGGACAGAACCTGTTACTGAACCCTCCAAGTTGTGCTCTGCTTCCACAGAGCCCGGCCTGCCAAACACCTCTCGGGCCTTGCCGACCGCCGCGAAGTACTGCGTCTCGAAGCGCTCGCGTTCACTATATTCATCTTGACACTCGGCATCTGTAATGTCCGGCAAACTTTCGATTTGAATCTGTATGGAATCATATTCGCCGTAACACTCTTCGATCTTTTGCAACCTAGCCCCAAGCTCACTGAGTTGAACGTTACTAGGTTTGTCACATGTGCACATTACTAACAGATATTTCTCAAACTGTGTGAGTTTAGCTTTATATGAAGCACGTTTCTTTCTTAATTCTTTTAGGTTAGGCATTGCGAACAGTTATTTAACTTAAAATGATATGTATTAATAACACCAAGCCGTAGGTAGATGCACACAATAAAACGTAAAAGTGAAACTCTCAAACTCAAGGTGTAATGACAGCAGGTTATACTTAAATGCAAGCGTGCAGATACAGGCAAGAAGCGGGTAAGGCACGCTCGGACAGGCAAGCAGCCCCTGTCCGACTTGAAAGCAAGGGCGTAGCCCCGGTGCAGGCGAAACCAGAAGCAACGCGCGACACGTGGCGTCGCTGCTCTGCTCGGCCTGGGGCAAATCCTGTTGGAATGCGATAAAAGATAATGTTATTAAGGAAATACGTTAATTTATAACGAGTTCGTAACTAGGGACGGGATAATCACAGTTTATAATGGATTTATATGATTTAAAACGTCTTTAATGAGAATGACAGTCACGTAGGTACTGAGTTCATGAAACGCAATGATCAACAAATTAATGGCTGTTGATGGTATTGGGGGATAATTAATGAGATATCCACTTTAATGATTATAACCTTGAGAAGGAAACGCAATGATCAACAAATTAATGACTGTTGACGGTATTATGGGCTAATTAATGCGATAGCCACATTAAGATTTTAACTTTGGGAAGAAAATTGGAACGAACTCACAAGAATAATGCCCTCCAGGCTATAGTACTGCTCGTTGATCCACGTTTACTTCGACGCCATTTTGTCGTGTCACCACGCGGGCACGGCGGGCACGCAACAATGCCACGAGGCACGGTCGGCACGCTCGACGGACTTCGGGACTTGACTCGTTGAAACACGACGTGATGACTCGAACCACGGGATGCCGGCTGCTGCCTTGAGGTTCCACGTAGTTTTTCCAATTCTCTTCAATATCAGGGCTTCGAAGGACCAATGTTGGGGCTGTGATCTCGTCCCGTTTGAATGAATGAGGATAGTGTGTGGAGATAAATAATGCAGGCTCCGAATACTTTCAATCTATATTTAAAGATAGAATAATGAAATGAAATGAGTACAATGTCGGACACCGCGACGCGACAATATAAAGTGTTCGCGCGTGATGCTTATGCCGACGCCCGCTCTTAATGGCTGTTGCGGTCGTACTGGTGCGCGGCGCAGGCGGGAGCGGCCGCCGCGCGCGCAGAGGGGCGCGCGGTGCGGGCGCGCGGGGTAAGACGCCGAGTGTGGCGCGGCCGCCCGGCCGGCCTCAGCTATCCTCTCCTCCCGCGTCCCGCTCATGCGTGCGAGGGGCGGGTGTGCGCGCCAACAGTTCTTATATTACAATTTTGTTACCTGCCTACATGCTAACACTTATAGTTCATGCCGTGATTGACGAGTATATTATCATTCATTTTCACCTAGACCATATTATCTGGGAACCTTTTACTTACAGGGATATTGAAGGTCAAAGTTCCAACTTTTTCATATTCTACAAGTTTTTAATGTTACGAGTAAAACTGTACTTTGAATACCTCCACGACCCCCTGTAATGCATTCATTATCACAATGTTTTGTGTGCATTACATTGAGTCCTTAGAACGTGATTTTTCACCCCAAAAAAAAGCGTTTTCCAAAAATAATTTTTGCTTAGAGTTACTTAGTTTGACGGCTTCGTGAAGGGTCTCTTTACACCTTGTATGTACGTATTTTGCTCGCGTCGCGTTGTTACAAGTTAAAAGTGAGAGAGCAAACTATTTCATTTTTATTACAATGTTCCTAACCTGCATCAACGCTTTCGTTACCCGTCTAGACAAAGACAGCACAGCACAGTGAATAAAACCACCATATTTTAAAGAGCTCCAGCTCGTCACCCCACCTCGTACCGCGAATGAAACTTCGTTCTTATTACAAATTTATTTACGTATTACAAATGTGGAATCATCTAGCTCTACGTTATGCAATCCTGGTAGGAACGGGTAAATGCGCAGAACCCCACAGTACAATTTAGCCATCGTGCAATACAACCAACAATGTGCGACCTTACCCCACCCCCCCACATGCCAGGGGGTGGAGAGTTTTCAGTTTTATCAAACAGATAAGTGAGCTTGGCCGCTCTGGCCGAGCCCCCAGATCCGTCTGCCGTCCCGACCGTGTTTCCATTCGAACGTAGGTGCTTACATCTGTATAGCTCTGCAACACGAGAGTAGTGGGGGTAGCAGCCTTTTTACTGTATTTATAATCTATATCTATCTCTACCATGCCTCTGTGATAGATTGTTTTCATTCATGAAAAACACATTATTTAAAAAAATATGAAAAAAAGACATTTTAGTTTTCGTTTATAATATTTTAAGCTGTTGCATGCAGTGGCCCTGCCCGTTGCATTGCCAACGTAATCCTCCACACAATTAAAAAAAACCGTTTTCGTGTCGCTGGTACGACATTACTTATATCATTGGTCATTTGACAGATCATGATTTATTTTAATGGACTAAATGGTGCAAACGCAACTAATTAGTCTCATCTGAACCAGTGATGGTGCAGGTCAATGGTGCATACGGTACGACGGGAAAACTTCGCCTCTTCCACGGCTTCGTCTGTGGCAGCGCAGATTTCGCTTTGGTTGCATGTTTAGGGTTCAGCGGGCAGGATAAGAACTAGGGCAAAGTTAGCGACACAGTTCCAGGCGCTAGTCCCGTCGAGGTTGCCCCAGTTTACTAGGTTGGAGTTACATCTTCCCACTTGAGTTCGCAGACGGTTCAGGGACTTCCAATTGGACCACAGCTGAAGGTTGGACTCTGCAAGAAGACCGTCACTAGGTAGTTAGTGAGTTGAAGGGGATCAGGTCGCCACAGTTTCATCTTGGTTCGCGAATATGATAATTTAAAAGATTTTTTGTTATTAAAATTAGAAAACTTATCCAAACAATAAACCCACATAACATAACATAAATATTGTTGTAGCAACTAGATAAAAAATAAGGAATTAATGGCAAACATTTATTTCTGTTTAGCCATGCAAATCTTCTAAAATTATTTACGGGTTTCCATTAACCAATGCAGCGGGTACGGTGGGTCTGTATCCCATTTTTCAATAGTAGTAAAATGATAGGATCAGGATGAGGATTTTATTTTCGTGGAATTAATTTTAGGTGGACCATGGCCAATAGACATTTTTTATTTGCATATTCCTCATCATTTAGGTGATCCACCGGCAAGAAAAAGTGCCCGCGGTCAAACCAGGTGAACTAAGCAGGTGGACCAAGACCGAATTCCTGATGAAAGTAGGGCTAAGGTGGCCTCACTCAGATAAGCTATCGAATACATACTTTCTTAGTGTATTAACCTTGGAGTTATTTCTAGCAAGCATTTTCCTCTTTATCATAAAATATAGTCCAAGATACTTATCTATTAGATACCAATAGTAAAATCAGTGGATCTATTTGAAAACCAGTAAAAGTACCAGGGTTTTATAACAAAATAAAAGTCAGATACATAATATTTTTATTTCTTTGTCATCATCATTTCAGCCGAAAGACGTCCATGGACATAGGCCTCCCCGAAGTGTCGCCACATCGACCGGTCTCGTGCGACTCGCATCCAGCGGATTCCCGCAACCTTCACCAGGTCATCGGTCCACCTAGTGGAGGCCTTCCAACGCAACGTCTTACGGTTCGCGGTCGCCACTCCAGAACTTTTCAGCTCCATCAGCCATCCGTTCTGCGAGTAAAAAGTATTATTCCTAAAATTCCTTAATTTGTGATCATAGCATAATATTATTTTGAATGAATTTGTACATAACTTGAAAAGTACGACGCTTACTGAACACAACTTTTCATGCTCTGATCAGTCACGATACCTCCTCCACCCTATATTACTAAGGTATTTTCATCCCATCTATTCGAAAAGGACGACTTGGTTCGCCTTTAAGTGCACCCAAAGGTGGTGTTTTCGATAAGAAACTTTTAGCGGGCAGTAATGAGGTTTTAATCCTACTTATAAGTGTGCCGCAATAATCTTTTACGCGCACTTATTGAATTTGGAACATCTTATTGTTCAGCGCCAAAGAAATCGAACGCAAATATTGTTTGAATAAAGACTGGCTGGTACGACGGCAAGGAAGAAGAACCAGACCACGGGAGTGATTGCATAAATTGACTACGGGTTAATTGGTTTTCTATTTTTTATTTATCTACCAACTACCAGGAGGGCAGAACCATAAAGGAGGTATTTTATATTTTTAATAGGAATCTCATAATCAATCCGTGTACATTTCAAGTATCACGCAGTATGCAATGTAGAAAATACTTCTTCATGATTCTGGCGTCCTGGTAGTTTGTGAGACATTACTATCCTTAAGAAAACCAATAAACCCATTGTCAATTTATGCAATGACTTGTTACCCATGGTCCCGGTGGGATATGATATGCTGTTACTATGGCTTTGTATTTTCTATCGATATTTTCAGAAGTACAGGAAACAATCCCTAATGCCATGGGACCACGGGTAATTTAAATTACCCATGGACCCGGTAATGGGTCGACCCACTGGGACCACGGGTAACCACCCAGAAATCATGATTTTGTTTTGAAAAATTAGTTCTTCAAGTGACAGTGAATAAAATATGAGGCGCCATTTATTTTCCCATAGTGGGTGATGAAAAGTAGAGTGTATCACACGGGCGCAAATATATTTTTGGCTCGGGCGACGTACTTTGAATCCCTCGCTACGTTCAGGATTCTACTAAAGAATCCCTCGCAAAGCTCGGGATTCTACTCTAGAATCCCTCACTTCGCTCTGGATTCAAAAAAGCGCCCTCACCGTAAAAATATAATTTTGCTCCCTTATGATACAATCTACTATTATTTATAACTAGTAGGTATAAATATTAATTGCATAATTAGCCTAATATGTTGCCACTGCTGGGACCCATGTCGCCTCCATTTAAGAAGGGATGGGCTGAAATCTACCGTGCTGTCGTTAAGTTTCAGCCCGTTAAGTGCGAGTTGACAGATGTCATTTTTGTTTTTTAATTTTTGGGTTTGGGTCTTAGTTTCCTCACAATGTTTTCCCTCACCGTTTTGAAAGCCAGAAATAAATTACGAAAAATATGCGCCTGTCTGGGTTCGAACCTCCGACTATTAACTCGTAAGTCGAGGCCGTTACCGCTAGGCCATCGCTGCTCCAAACTGCAATGTATCCCAGAATTTTGAACGAAAATTCACTAGGTGCCGTGGCTTAGCAGGATAAAGCGCCTGTCTAGTAAACAGGAGATCGCGGGTTCGAATCCCGCCGGTGCCTAAATCCATTTTTTGTAGTTTTGTGCCATAAAAATTCTTGGTTATTTAAAATGTCTAGTATCGACTTATCTACTCCTTTCGAAATCACAATCGACGAGATTTCACGGAGCTAGCCACGCCTGAACTGTAATTTGGAGTTTTTTTAATTCATGACACGTTTACCTGCAGTTGAAATATTAGCGACACAGTATTAACTGGAACTCTGTATCTTTTTAATGATGCATGTTCAGGAGCAATGAATTGTAAACACTTAGCAAATTTTAGTAGCCATTTTCTCGTAAAACATCGGTTTCGAACAACTTTGAGATTAAACCAGTTTCGTTATAGTATTGATCCAAGAGCCTAGGGCCGCCAGACGATACAAATTATCTGATTAACAAAATGTGTGGCATCAATTAGTGTTGGTACGTACTGTGAACATATGCATACCTGCTTACTTGTGCCGACGGCTAGTTGTTATAGATTAGGTGCTAAAGTTGCGTAAAATAATTTAACTTTTTCTTAAAGCATGAGTGCTGATTTTAAAATACGTTTCAGAGATTATTGGTAAAATTAATAATCAACACTGCCTCCCGCCACACCTCCCGTGGACGGAAACTGCCAAGCGCTTAAATGCGCGGAAGAAATTTAATAACGTGATAATTATATCACGACAGTCTATTTTTTAATATTTGGTCCTCGAAGAGTTTTTTTAACACTCATTGTAAGCAGCCAGAACAATTGTAGGGTCGAATTAATAATTTTTGTATGGGTTCAATAAACCAATGCGCTCATAAAGCGACTTTTTAATTGTGTCTGGGTGATGTTTGGCACGCATATGGTTGGTCCGACCCAAAATACATAGGTACAGAAATGATTTCCTGAGTATCATATAGAATCATTAACATTATTTTTTCCGTGCTTTGAAGTGCCTGGAAAAAAATGTGTTGACCTGAAGCATCTGGCAGTAATATGAATTGATTTTTAACATTCGAAGATTCCAAATATTAAAAATATGGCACTAGGGCTTTAAGGTTTTTTTGTATTAAAAATATTTGTTAGTGTCAGAATAACGTAATAAGTTACTAATACTAATAGAGTTGAAAGTTGAAACTGAAGGCATAAACACTATGAAGGTAGTACCTTCATAGTGTTTATGCCTTCAGTTTAAGCTTCAAAACAGATTTAACGACTCTCTCTCTGACCTATGTTTTCCTGGTACAGGTGCGGATTGTGGCCACTGCGATGTTCGTTGCGTCCAGTTTCGTCCGACCAAACATATAGCTGGTTGTTGTTTTTAATTAGAGGGTGGTATTCCCGCACGCAACAAATATTTGTATGGCCAACACGTAGTCGTTCCAGGTCTGGCTGTTTGTGTATGTGATACAGGAAAAATTTCAACTGTTAGGCAAAGTTTTTTCAACAGCAAGAAAAAGTTAAAGAAAGTACCTAAAAATACCCGTTTTAACATTTTTATTGAATTGAAACTTCCATCACCGCGTGCTGCGCCGAATTGGTGCAATGCCTATAGTCGGTGGTGATTGTTTTTTTTTCGTTATTTTATTTGATTTCTTCAAAAGCATATTGAAAAACGTCGTTTGATACACGTGGACATTTCTTATTGCAGTTCTCGGCTCAAAAACACCCTCGCCTACGGCTCGGGAGTTAATTCCGCCTCGGATGCGATAACAACATTTCGCCACTTGTATCAAAATGTACTATTATCAGGGCATTCCTCATTCTTCGTGCGATCTGAATGATTTTTCCGTTCGTAATCATAACTCAGCAGTTCCGGTAAGCAATATTCTGGCTATGATGAGTTTTTGTTGAGCCGTTCAACTGAATATTTCGGCATTGTCTTCGGTGTCTTGTGACCACTTCGAAGAAGAGTAGGCCATGTCCTCATCATTGAATTGAATTGTGGTGTGGACCATTCCATATTGCAAGGGTTGAATTTTTTGGTTCCATGATATCGTCTCTTTCCATGATGTCTTCGTAAAATACAACTTATATTTCCACCCGGTGCGTGCACGTGGTTTTACGAAATGGCCGCTGTCGTTGTACCGGCGTTTTTTTCTTCTTCAACTTTCTTCGTATAAAAAACTTTTTTTATCTATTTATTTTCTATACACGTTAATTTACATTTATTATTCTAAACTAACATAAAAAATACACATCATACTTGCCGAGTGCTCGACATATTCTGCCAGGATTATAACCGGTCTATGAGTATGAGTTTATAGCGCAACATGAAGAAAATAAAACTTGGAACCTTATTGAAAAACCCGAAGGATTAATTGATTGTAAATAAGTATTCAGTATAAAGACGACCCATCTGGCCCAATCTTTAAAATGAGACTTTGTGCTAAAGGATGTGGACATAAACAAGGCATTGGTAACACTGAAGTGTACTCTCCTACGGTCAGATATGATTCAATCAGAGTCTTACTTTCAGAAGCTGTCCAACAGGAGTTAAAAATGATCCAATTTGATGTTCTTTATGGAAGATATTTACATAAAACCACCAGAGATGGTTTGGAGGTCCAATCAAATTTGGTATGTAAACTTAATCGTTCACTCTATGGTTTGTAGCAAGCACCAAGGTGCTAAAATCAGAAATTTGATAATGTACTAAGGAAATTTGGGTTTACTAATAGTCATGCAGATAAATGTGTTTATATCGGAAACGTAAACAATAATATAATATACTTGTTGTTATATATTGACGATAGGCTTCTAATGTCTTAATCAGAAGACTCATTAAACAAAGTGATAAGTGACTTAAAAGATAATTTTGAAATGAAACAGTGTGATCCAAAGTACTTTGTAGGATAACAAATAGAAAGATTTAAAAATATATTGAACTAAAATAATGTTCCAGTTGATCCTCACACTACTCTGGAGAAAGCAACCTATGTTAGTAATCACAACAACAGCGACACATAAATCACCTGCTACTCTTCGTTGCGAATTACATATTGATTAATATAAATACATCAAACAAAAAGGTCAACACCATTGTCAATGGGAAATGTTTTAGAAATGTGGCAACATTGCAAAATATGTTTCAAAATTCAAATTGCGCGGGCAATTTAGAGTTTTCCTTTCAAACTCCAGATGTCGCTAGTGGTGTTTCATGTAGAAACGGTACCAACTCGGCGATGTGTTACTAAGAGTGCAGAAACGCAAAGAGCTCACGAACGACCAAATAACGTTGATCCCTGGGGGTGTGTCCAGTTTCTGTGGTGTTGCCAGGTGTGGCGTTTTCACAGTCCCATTTATTTGACTTAAGATATTACATTTTTATTTACATAAACATTTTACAAATGCGAAAATTATGTACGTTACGCATGCGTCGATACAATACATGTAATTTTAAACTGCGTGTCAAATATGTATGAATTAATCTTCATTTTTTTAAATTCATCAGCCGCTTTCGTTTTAAAAAGAGAATAGATATATTTAGATTATGACGTGAAATCCTATTTTGCATTATACAATGCCGACCGTGGGTCTAACGCATGATTGGCGCTGAAATACTGGATACCCAACCCCAAAACTATTTGCCACACCCAAAAGGGGGGAGCTAGCAACACTAATATCCACCCAAAACGACAACCCTCTGACCATTATGTTCGTCTCTTGTCCACTTAGGCTTCAATAATATAACTCTCTCTCTTTCCCTCAGTGTGAAGTTGAAATAAGACTGCGGTATGTCTGACCACACGCCGGTTGCGACTAATGACGTATAGCTTACGTCGCACTCATCCTTTAAGAAATGGTGGGTTTTAATTTAAAATGGAGAAAACTAAAGGAAAAGAAACTAGACAGAACTAAACAGAGTACTAAAGTACTAAGCAATTAGATGTCGAACCAACAACATTATAATAATTTTCTACTCTGTGTATAAAACTCAGATAGAATTTTAATCCGCGACCGTGACGTCACGGCACGCAGTCGACAGCGTCTGACGTTTCAACGAGACCAGCATAAGCGATGTTTCCGGGTGTGATGTTGATTCAGAAGTAGTAATAATATCAATCTCTTACTACTATACACAATATCTCTGCCTGTATATAGACGATTAAAACGATGTTTGCATAAACTAAATCTTTGATTAATGCGCATGCGCTAGGAACGCAAAGGAACGTGTATTTCGATACAAATTTTATCGGCACATTGGCTCAGTGGCAGAGCACCTCACCCGTTAGAAAAAAAAAATACGGAGTGAGGAGGTCTTACTCTTACTTTTCTTATTATACGATTTTTCGTTTTTTACCCTTACCTTTTAAAACCTTAAGGTTTTAAAAGGTAAGGGTAAAAAACGAAAAATTTTGATACCTCATTCAACGGGTTTGGAAGAAAATAAAATTCAACTCCACAATATGGCGCCTAAAAAACGCTTTGTTTCTTTGTATTTGTATTTATCTAAAACACATACACGCGCAATTACAAAAAAAAAAAACAATTTATAATTATTGATCCAATTCGATTAATCCATTTCGTCGTTGAAGTTCTAACACCACGTAAGTCAAAAAAGAGTTACGTAGTCACAATGGAACGGACATACATACAAATATATGCGCAGAAAACATTACCAAATTAAAATAAACTTACATTGAACATACAAAATTGGCAAATCGACATAAAACCACACATAGTTTTGCTATTTCTAAACTTATATGCTGATGTTACAGCTTATAATTATATTGATGTCGCAACACGTTATCAAACGTCAGGAACATAATTCTTTAGCTATGTCACTGAATAACATTTCCAGTTTAGTTTAGTCGAAGGTTGTCATACTACTTACTGCTGTTGGACATTGGATAATTCAATGCAGAAATGCAGGCAGCTTTTGCGAGCACGCTACGTTAAGTATCTTGGAGGTGTCGCTGCACTTCTTTGAAATTAAAATATGAAATAATATCACATTGCTTTTCCATTACAATAAAATATGCTCCAGAGCGTACGCCAGTCCTTGAACTTCAATTGTTATTGAAAATAGACTACACACAAGAGCGACCAGCGTTCTGTATCAACGGCCTGCGATAGACAAAGCTCATGGATTGCGGTATGTCTTCCTCATCACGACCGATTTCACATTCGTAAGATGACGTTAAAATATAGACTGTTGATGATCCTAGATATTGGTTAAGACTACCTCGTTGGTCTAGTGGTTGCAAGTGCGACTGCTGAGCAGGGGTCCTGGGTTCGATTTCCAGGTCGGGCAAAGTGTTATTGTGTTTTTCTATCAATATTTTTTCAGTAGCAGCCGCGGAGTCTGGATTTGCGCCTGGTGATGGCAATAGGCTCGCCCCCTGTTACATGGGACTTAAACATAACCGGCAAAATGTGGGTGTACTAGGTAAACTTCTGCCTAACCCTTTGGGGATTACAGGCGTGATGTTATGTTAATGTCGTTCTATTTTTCACGAATAGAAAAGCCTATTTTGCAGTTTTTATTAACACTCTTTAGTATATCAAACTAATGCGAAACAATCCATTAGATAAGCACAGAACGCCAAATTGGACATGCTTTGCATATTTGAGCTTTGGTACTAGGACAGCAAGACCTGCCAGGAGGTGGATCGGTAAGCTCGCTTTAACAGCAATGCCGCGATGGACAATGATACGTCACTCCCGTTGTGATAACAGTGACCTAGAAGCTAGACCTTGAAATATCCGCGAATACAGAGAAAACTGTTATGTTGTGGATACTATCTCCTTCTCGTTACAAGATTGTAGAAAATCAGTGAAGTGTAATGCAGTTTTGTTTCTACAGCAGTAAGGCATAAAGGTTTCAATTACCATTTGAAAATAACGTAAAGTCTAAAATATGTATGCAGCCTCCATACATTCTCCGAGAGACTTAAGCGAAATACAATATTGTACCAGACCAGTTTAGTGGATTCAGCTTGGGTTTTAATGTCTAACCTCTAGCAACAAACACGTTTATAGTCGCGAAGCTAGTATCAAATGGCTCCTGCGTCAGTAGTGAAAGAATGTGAGTCAGAATTTAAGAAATGGTCAATATTTTATCCCCCAAAACCATTAATTACCAACAGTCATTGTTTAAACCTGTTTTACATATTGGTGTAACAGGGTGATCGATTATTACGCATCGGTGTAATAGTAGGAAATAGCAGAAACGCTGACTGCAACTGACCCCCATTCCGCGCACCGCAACCTTTGCTGACATGAGGCGCGACTCAGCAAATGCGTTACTAAATCATGCCACCCTAATTTCGCAATAGTTTTCATGCATCCGAGTAGTTAATCATCTCATAGAAGTATTCATTCCTGGTACATACATCGACCAATTATCACCTCTTCAGAATGTAGTCCATTATGTAATTCTTTTATAATTAAATTATCTTAATGAAATTGACTTTCTCTGCATCCTCCGGCTCCAGCTTACATAATTGGCGCAGTCGGCAGGATACTCGCGGGCCGGTTCGCAAGCGCGATGACTAGATTACATCTTTATAAACGCGTTTCGCGAGTCACCCGGGTGACTTCCAAGGACCATCAACGAGTATCCGAATCTACAAGAGTTGCAGCCAGAGGTGTATCCAGACATCGATACCGCAGAGAGACCAGTCATGCACATGTAAGTACTCTAGAATCGTTCTTGAGTTGCTTCTTTTCTATTTTATGTTACATAATAATCCTCCAAGATTTTCCATCCCAGGCAATCGCGGAACCCTAGGTTAGATAGAATAGATAGATAGTAGATATAGCTGAGGTTAGAGTTATTAGATTCGATTAGAAGTCTAGGTTTTAGTGACATAGGAAATTCGGATCACTTAATAAATATCTCAGGAAATTTGCATTACACAGACGCGTTAAAATATAACAATGCCATCCGAGTTTTAAAAGATTTTTGGGGATTATTAGCCAATCAGATACAGGTTAAATTATTATTATTATTATAGACCTCGAACTTCAAGATTGTTATAACATTCTAAAAGTTGGAACATATTATAGCTGAAAAAATATAGTCACAGTCACGAAGTTTCCCATTGCCTTCCCTAGAACCTACACCTTATATAAACTTTCCATAGTACCTAAAAATATAACCTAGCCCTAATGCCTACCCTACCTTACATAGCAACCCAGGGACCATATTCTATGTACATAGAGACAGAATGTCCGAAGACCGATTCATGGTACCTCTGCGAGGATAAGGTCAACTACGAGATAAGCCGGATTGCACTCAACAGCTAATCACGCAGCAGAACAAATCTGGGCCAGTGGTCATTTCAAGCATCCTTGCTACTCTTCCCGCAAAACCCGTGCCTGCAAAGGCAACGGACCGGGCCGATGATAACGGTTTCGTGACAGTGCAAAGGAGGAAACGCCGTCAGCGAAGCTGTAAGAACCAATCCGGCAAGGCTCCAGCGGAGCCCAACGTTAAACTTCGCGCCACGAAACTGAACACTCCGGTGTACATCTCTTGCCTACATTACACCACTGAGGCTGAGGACATCAAGGAGTACGTGCGCCAAAGATTGAAGTACACGCCAAGAGTACAGTTACTAGATTCACGCCGCAACTTCCATTTCATGGCGTTTGTGGTGTGCGTCCCGACTTGTATGCTCCATTTTGGTATTGGACGAAAGTTTTTGGCCGCAGGATGTGGTGTTCCGTCGCTTTCGCGGACAAATTCCACAAGAACGCACAAAACATCGTGCAAGTGAAGTGCTACTAACGTAGTTTTAAGTTGCTTATACCAACAAAAATTGTTATTAGTATGTATTATTAGGTTAAGGTATTTATGTATGGGTCTTTGTTACCTAAAATTAATGGATTATTATTATTATAGAACACCAGCCTATGAACTAACAAAGAAATCATGGAAAAACTAGATGACATGCATTACACCCTTACCGATCCGCTGTCGCGTGACACAGGTGAGTGCCTAATGTGAGGACTAAGTTTGTAAACCTGTCGCCAATCTCAATGTGGTGTCCCTATGGGTCGTACGGCCGTAAGATCCGTGCCGATGGGGTAAAGACACCCTACTATCCCGAGTGCAGCTGTAAGTAACAAGCGGGTTAGAAAACAACCAGGCTGCGACTAGGAGATCCCCCAAGGCCGCAGCCGGAGCCTTTCTGACTTTATGCTTAACCCTGAAGGGGGTCGACGGGTGTGTCGGGTCAACATCAACTTGGATACGTTGGCACCCCTAAGGTTTCCCCCAAGTACTAACGAAAAAATGGTGGGTTTAGCTCTTAAGGAGCCAACGATATGACGCGAAATGCGTGACTGAACCAACTACAAATGCTACGCACTCGTAGCTGATTAAATACGGTGTAGCAGCCGCCTTGTACTGTGCGTAGCAGCGCTACGAGGTGGGTGGGGCCAGACGGCCGGTGGCAGAGCTGGCGGTTGTCGGTGTTCCGAGCGCTACGGCGTAGCGCGTCAGAGGACCTGACGCCGCCACGGGCGGCCGCGCCACCGGGGGCACTGGATCGTAGCAATTATAGCGGATAGCACGCGTGTGTTCGCAACGGCTGCTGAGAGTGGAAAGCCGTCCAAACCCCGGGCGGGTGACGGCTTTGTGGTGTCCGCGACAGAAGTTGTGTGCTCGATGCACTTACCAATTACACACCTTATGAGTGCGAAAAAAATCATGTGTGTCATGTGTGTATCTTTGAACACCATACAATATATCTACTCGGTCCTAGGCACAATAATTGTTAGTTTTTAGGGTTCCGTACATCAAATGAAAAAAACGGAACCCATAGAAGATCACTTTTTGTCCGTCTATCTGTCCGTCAGTCACAAACGATTTTCTCAGGATCAGGTAGACCTAACAGGTTGAAATTTATACCATATACTGAGGTCTATAGTTCCTATTAGGTGTATTAAAATCAAGGTCCTGAGTCAAGACGATAAAAAGATATGGGTAAATTTAGATTTTCGCGAAAACTTGTAAGTACCAAAATTTACCTTAATTTTCAACTTTTTTTATTTTTCGGACTTTTCCCTTTACTTGTGCTGTAAAACCTTGCTTTTAACCAAAATTGACAATTCTAGGTCAACCGGAAGTACCCTAACTACCTATAGGTTTTGGGTCGAAAACCTATATGGTAGTTCCCGTTGACCTAGAATCACGAAATTTGGCAAAATGCAAGTCTTACAGCACGTACGTAAAGAGAAAAGTCTGAAAACCGTAAATATGTAGTTAAATAACAAAAAAAAAGCGATTTAACTATTACAAACTTATTATTTGCGGTTGGAGCAATAGCCGTTTCTAGGGATCGAACAGCAAAGTTTGTGCTTTAAAAAGTTTGTACGGAACCCTCGGTGCGCGAGTCTGGTTCGCTTTTGGCCGGTTTTTTACTTATCTTTTCTATCTAAAAATAAATAAATTACCTTATAGACACATCATTTTTTTTCTAAATAAACAATAAATTTATCATAATTTTGTATTTTTTTAAGGTTATTTCAATTTAAATAAAGTAAAACAAGTTTTTACTTTGAACGTTCTACAATCTAACCTCTAAAGGACTCTGCAAAGTGCGGCTTCAGTAACCTGCAGATAATAGTACTGAATCGGGAATAGAATTTATCAGCAAACAGATAACATACGTTACGCTGATAGCATTAATGTATTTAGGCTAAAATAATACTAATCTCGAAATATACGTTATAAAATAATTTGTGGATTTAGGGCCATCAAAAAAATTACAAAATTTTACGTCAATACAGGGTGTAAAGGAACCCTTCACGAAGCCGTCAACCAAGCATTATGTACATCAAATTAAGTAACTCTACGCAAAAATTATTGCTGGGTAACGACTTGTTTTTGTTGGGGTGAAAAATCACGTTTCACGGTAAAACTCAATATTACGCACTCAACATTGTGCTTATGGACGCATTTAATGTTTAAAGTAAAGTTAAAACCTTAAAAACCAGTTATTGAAAAAAAACTTGTGAAAAAGTTGGAATTTTGACCTCCAATATCCCGTTAGTAGGTTCCCAGAACAAAAAATCGCAATGACGGGGGAGAACAAGTTGTCTCAAAACTCAAAATTAAGGGAGACTTTATTAAACTTCTAAAAATACCATTATAATATTATCGAGGATTAAGTTTATCATAACTTGCTAGAAACAAGGCCATCTACGGCGTCCTACAATCCTAACAACTTAGGATGATACCGCCAGACAAAGTTTCACGTGCATTAAATGCGGGAAACCAAGGTTCTTTCCTGCGTCAATGCATACTATTTTTTATTTAATACTACTAATATTATTTATAACCCAAAATATATTGCAATATTAGTAGTATTGCTTACTCTAGGACAAGGGTTCGTTAGAGCTATTATCACACTCTCATAATAAAAATATGTTTCATTTCATAGTGCACTTGGCCGGTTTTCAATTTTATCAAACCACCCTGTGAGCTTGGCCGCTCTGGCCGAGCCCGCAGAGCAGTCTGCCGCTCCGACTGTGCTCCCATTCACACGGACGCACGTACCTACATACATCTGCACAGCTATGCAGAGAGTAGTGGGGGTAGCGGCTAATTCTATCCCTACCATGGCTCTGTGATAGATTGTTTCTTAGAATGCAAAATACAATATTAAAAAAAAAACTTAACAATCGTTAGTAATATTTTAAGCTATTTTGCATGCAGTGGCGTTACCAGTTGCATTGCTAACGTAATCCTCCACCCATTTAAAGCATATTGAGCTTAGTTGTAGACCTTAGCGTGATAACGGTAGTGTACAACCCACATTGTTAAGTAGCTACATGCCCAATGTTTCTATTGGAATACGAGGGTTTCAGTATTTTCACGAACGGGTTCATAGGTATCTTTTGAAATCGTTCATCAGCATAGATTCCTCTGCTCTGATTCCATGTGCAACCGCCGCCGCGTGCCAGCTCAAGCGCGTCTCGTGGAAATAATGTTATAATGTACGTATTGGTGTCTTTTAGGGTACCTTTTTTATCTAATAATGTGAATTTTAGTAAGAATACTAATTATTCCATTGTAATTAGTGACTCAAGAACAAAAATAGTAACGTAAATGTACTTATTAGCTGTGGGTAGTAATATTGTTTTAACAATTTTTAGCGTAAGTTTTGTATTTTATGTTGTATGAATAAATGTAATGATATATTTTATTATGAAATAATATTACCTCCAACTGACTATAGTATCTAAATAACATACAAAGCGGAATTTTTCAAACTCACATGGAGGGAAAGTACTTTAAGTACTGGAGATAACAAATTTTACTCAAAGGAAACATTCTTTTGTTTTTAAAAAGAAACAATTCCAGTGACCGGTCGCCAATTCATCCATCCTGGGTTGAGCCGGTTCGTTACGTCTCGTCTTACTGCATTACAGCTGGTGAAGTTAATTAAGTTAGAAAGTGCAGTTGATTAATAGTAAAAAATAGTATTCTCTACATCCAATTCGGGATCCGTAACTGCTTTATACTTGTGCACTGTGGAAAATGTTGTAATATCCGACTTAATAAACACTAGTTTATTAGGTAAGATATTACAACACATTTAAGGTACATTTTAGATGATTGCTATAATTCAGTTTTCGATGATCATTCGATTATGTCTCATTGAGTTCTGACTGGTGAGGGTCACCGTAAGCTTTCATAGCACTATACGTAGCTACACAGCTACTGGGGTCATATTTTAAAAGATGGAGTAATTTAGAATCTAAAATCTATCCAAATTCAATTTCCAAAGTTCTGGAAGATCCATAAGGGGCTGGCTCAGGGTCGTGCGGGTACTTAGAAGTATTCAACTGCATAGAGTTGCCGGTATGGTCGGTCGGTCGCGGTACAGCAAGTCGCCGTACCTAGTGCTTGTTGCCAAGAAGATGAAAAAGAAAAGCTTCATCTTTACTGACGGCGACAGCTCGGAAATGTGTCCTGAGTTTGGAATATTTATTACTATGGCACACGTTCTTTAAAAATAGAAAAATTGAAAGTAACGTTGCTACAGTTAGTTAAGTTGAGTGTAATATCGTACTATTTCTTTTTTTTTTCTATCTTCTCGCGTGATTGTTGAGGGAGAAAGAAATCATTTGCGCATTATTAACAGTTTCAGTCACTTCTGTAGGCGTCAAATAAAACTTCCTCGTCGCTAGAACCACTCATTTTAGGTTTTTCATTTGTTTTCAAGTTTCTTGATTTTAACCTAAGGTTTTAGCATTATGACCTGAAAAGAAAATGGCGCGCGCAAAGCAAATTAATAAAGTACACCAAGAAGGTTCCGAGTCTGAGTTTTTAACAAATTAAAAAAAGGGTAAATAGGTTTAATGATGTTTTGAATTCACAAACTTAGTGCACACGATGTTCTAAATTCAAATTACTTTATCCTCTAGACTTCTAGAGGATAAAAACGGCTTTTGCACTCAGATATCGAAGAGCAAAAATACTCTTTCCGAGATGAGGGGATGAAAAATAAGTTGCTTCCCGTGTTCCTTGGATCCCATAAACACGAAGCGATGGTTCGACTCCCAGGGCTTGACGTAACGTGACGTCACAGATCAATATTCCAATAAGTTACTAGTATTGGTGCAGGTGCACACATACAAAGCTTACCGTCGTGATGTCAAATATACACCCACACACGAGCAATAAGCATCACTCACACATACCTAACCGCAGTTTCCTCTACTCGATGCGACGTTTCTAAAAAGTGGCAGAATTTGGAACTAATATTTTTTATGTGTGTGTGGGATTTTAATGGAAATTCCGAAAACATTACCTATTTAAATTACAACTGTCATATTTTAAATAAATAAATTTCAACTTGCTAGGTCCTTCCGTTCCTGAGAAAATCGGTGGTGACAGTCGGTCGTTTTTTACCTTTTGAGGTACGGAACCTTAAAAATAGTTTTTTTGTATTTTACAGACTATCTAAACGTTTTGTTTGTAAATACTAAACACAAGAAGTACTGATCGGAATTTAATAAAATTTTCATCATTGAATAGAGTGGTTTTCGGGGAAGGCTTCGGTGTTATTGCCATACATAATAATATAGATTTTACATTAGACGAGGTAATGCACTATAATATAATAGAGTAAGGCTTAAACTGTTCTGAGCCTGCTAGCAAAAAGCTAACACACGAATAACCTCTTTTTATTTTGGATCGTGATTAAAAACAAACTGTCATTATTGTTTAAAGATTACCCTTCACCCATCATTGTGTTAACTGGCTGAAAAATTGTTTTACGAAATCTTAATACATAAACAAACATTGCGAATGAGTTGTTTGATATATTTTCTCACATAACTTGTCATACCAAGATACTAGTAAAATGATTGAGAAGTCGATCACTAGAATTTTATTTTGCACACCGTTTTGTGTTATTTCCTGGTCTGTTGAAACTGTATTAGGTATCCCTAATGTCATCGCTCTTTGTATCTAAAGGAATACTACGACCTTTGAAATCAATTTCCTGGAAACCTCTTAGTGTTACATAAAAGCCTAGTCTGCTAGTGGTTCTGCTTAGATGATCTGATCTGAAAAAATATGACTTGTGGAACTTGTGCTTTATTTTTTTACTTTAAATCTCAGGTTACTTCTGTCATAATCAACGAGAAATCATCTGATTAAAACACCATTTTCTTATCCCAATTACAACTTTAAGGAAGGTCTGGTCTCAAATGCAAAACGATGCCGGTGCAATTTTATACCGTTAGCTGTTTCTGTTGAGGAAAGTATGGAGAGGAGAGCCGCACAAACATTTATAGGCACTTGTAACGAAAACTAGTGCGAGCTTCATGAGGTCCTAGTATTCAGTAGCGTAGTTTTGCGCTGACTTCACGATGTGGAGCAGCAACTTACGATTGTAAGGACTTCGTTTTTGTGTTTCATTATCAGTTCGTTCTTTTTAAGATCTCCTAGACGATTATCATCATCATTATCTTTCTGCCCTTGGCAACACGTAACCGTCTTCCATTCTGAAAACAACTGTCAAATCGGCAAAATAATAATAATTTTGAATGGTAACAAAATAAAATATAGGTAAGATAATTGTGTATGGGTAATGTGTTAATGTCTATCACTATAGTATTATCACTTGCTTCGGTGGAGGAAATAATCGTGAAGACACCAGCATGACTTAGAGATGTTTCTCGACGGCATGTAAAGCCAATTCAGAGGCCCGTGGGCGGCATAAAAACTCTAACACCAGGTTAGCCACAATCCACCCGACAAAGAAGAAAAAGACATAATGTCTTTCTATCATCACATTATTCAGAAATTCTTATTATTCTTTCTTTCTTTCTCTTTAAGTAGATTCAAAAGTCACTAGTCAAACCATTGTATTTCAATTAAGCTATTAATTTTGATCGTCAAACTTTAAACAAAAGGAAATAATGTTGATTTTACACTCATTCGCAAAGGAGATTCGTATGGAGAAAAATGGCAACAAACTCCTTCATTACTCTTTTGAATGTTTTAAAAATATTTTATATTCATGAATTATAATATCTGTGAGTAGACCGAGTGAAAGGATTATTTAATTTAGTGTTAATGGTTTATGCTGTACTAAATACATAATACTGTATAAGACGATAATTTACCAACAGAAATTTAAACAAGTACAAAGTATTTCTCAAGTTGAACGGGTGCTCACATATTAGTATAATACAAATATTTCATTCAGACTGGGCTACATTTCCGTACATTTTAATGCTTCGTATTTACGAGTACGTTGTGTCACTTATGCCATTTATGACATATTATCATAGATAATTTCGAATAGTACGGGAGTCAATTATTTTCAAACCGGCTGAAAATAATATCAAATATAATACATAGTTTAACCATAGCACAGGGAACTGCCGCGTCAGCTGCTGAACTCTTCTTCTGCTTTTCCGTTTTAGTTAGTTTAGTTTAGATAAACTTTTTTTTCTTTATTTACTTTTGTTGTATTCTGTTGTTTATTCTTTTTGTTAGAAGTTCTATTTTTTAATGTACTGACTGCAATACATAATTTTGAACCCCTAGCTGCAGATGTCTTCAAACTTAATTTTCATGCAAGCGCATTTTGCCGGACTCCACGTGGATCAAATACGACTTGAAACTCTTCCAAATGATATTTCATCTAATACAGACGCTTTTACCGATGCGATGTATAGTTATGATCTATGTTGTCTTGGAGTTGTCCGTCGTAATACAGCTGACTTCTCCTTCATTTCTCACGGAAAATTAAAATAAGTTTCCCTGTAATAAACTGCTGACATCTTTTGGACATTTTTGGTTTGGTTTCCCGTTGGTGGCGATTTCAAAGACAGTCTGTGATTCTTCTTTACAAGTTATAATAATTTTACGGTTAAATAACGGTAATTTATATTCATGATATTGATAGGGATCTGTAGTCTACAAGGAATCATTATAGTTTCACTATGTCCATCCGTCTGTCTGTCTTTGAGCAGTTTAGGTCAGAGAGTTTTACTTCTAGGAAGCTGTAATTTGGTACGACAATACACATTAATGACGCCGACAGATTGGTGAAAATAGAATCTAACGGAAAGAGGGGTGATTCTTTTTTCTCATATATGTCTTGAGACATGTGACATCTACCAATCCGCACTGGGCCCGCGTGGTGGATTATAGCCCATTTCCTCTCATAGAGAGAAGGCCTGTGTCCGAGCAGTGGGAACATTAATAGGCTGATGATGATGATGATGTCTTGGCGTGGGACGTTGTCAGATAAGTCGTTGAAGAAATATTGCGGGTGTGTGAAAACCGTTTCCGATTTAGAGATCCGCTTGCGAAATATTAAGCTTTAAAGTGCTTTTATACTACGAGTATAAGGAAAGGTAGTCAGTGGCCTGAAGTGTGACAACTAGTCTTACCAAGGGGAACCGTATTTAGCCAGTACCAACTGGGCTGTGGTGGTCAGATAAGTAGTCACTCCATGTAAATAATATTCAGCTGCATTCGGTTAATCTGGAAGATGACCCCGAGCATGAGAACCCAAGATTCAATTTTATGCCATCGTTAAACGTTCATAACTGTATAAAATTAACAGATTTTGTTAATTTGATTCCAGAAATACTCATTCACAAATTTCTGCGTCACGTCTGTCCTGACTACACTTTTTAAACTGACAAAAAGAAAACCGTATCGTTAAACGATAGTTATAGATATTGAAAACACAATTTTCAGATATCATTAGCGTCGCACATACCCAGGAAACTATATGAGAAAATTAAAAAATTTGCAAACGTGACAACAGCTGTTTGTTAATATACACAGGAGGGTTTTCATTGCGTTCTTATTTGTTCTCAAAGCTATGGTACCACGCGACACAACCGTTTGTTTCGCTTTGCATCGTTTGAATACTGGGATCACAGGAGGTGTGGAAGCTGGAGACATTTTTATCGTTTCGTGCATAGGACTATACTGAAAGTTCTTATTCCAAGGTATGAAGGGTCAAACTCCAATAATACAAAGCATTTAAACTGCAACAGAACTGTGAAAACGCCCCCTGTACAGCGAACGAGATAAGAACGGCACCAACTGGTATTACAAAAACTTCTTTCTGTCATCGTTGAAAGAGAAAGAATATTATTTTTAAATAACAATATAATTGAGCCAAGGATGTTGTCACTGTTGTGGATTGTCTATGTTTATTGTAAGGCGCTGTAGATGGCGCTCGAGGACCGTCATGAAGTTGACGGCTGCGAAGATAGCAACGTGCGGGCGGCGGTGCGCCTAGCTGGCTAATATATATTGCACCGGGGGATTGATTTCTCTCTTAGCTCGCGGACACCGACGGCTCAACATCAACTTAGCATTTTGTACTACATATAAGTGTATTTTTAATTAAATATTTTATACATCTCTTACCTTGTTTTTCTGAGCTCTTATAGTTCAGAAGCGGGATGAACTATTGCAGCCCACGTAAGTGTTTTAAATAATAACTATTGGTGTACTGATCAAGTACCGTGTTTGACTATTGCTTAACCTTATTTTACACTTGCATTTCACTTGACTGTGTACCCTATCTATTGCTTCGTGTGATTATTCTTCAATAATGGGACACCATAAAAAAAGTACGTAAAAATAAGGACGACAGTGACAATGAGAAATCATTGCGTCGCCGTTTAGTCAAAGATGTTAATACACGTAGATTACTAGAACGCGTAGTCTTACTGGAAAAACAAGTCTTGCAAGGCAGAGTTAGCGTAATACCCGCATCGGGGGGTAGTTCGGGCGCCGCGTCGAATGAGGAAAATCAAGGCGCAGATGCCACATCTGGTGGGCGTTCCTATACGCCGCCGTCACTACCCGCGGTACCCTACGTGAACCTATTGCCACCAGTACCTAACGAGATTCTGTCCGCGCGTTCCGGAGACGAGACCTCGATGGCATCACACACCGTAGCAAAGGATTCGATCCATGCGTTGGAGATAACTCTCGTGAAGTACGTACTGAAACTTGCGTGCAATCGACATCGGTGATAGCCCCGTCGTTAGAAGCTACCACTGCAAGTCCACCACATTGCCACCATAACGTTCATACCTCGTGCTCAACTTCCTTAAGATATGTCAGTCGTAGTGATCCAATACCGGAATTCGATGCTCATATTTCTTTGATTACAATGGAACAATGGATTAGAAAAGTTGAGGGTATTTCAAACATGTACGGTTGGGACGAAAAAACTGCCATATTTAATTGTTCCTCTAAACTAAAAGGCTATTTCGGCGGGATGTCGTGACCCAATTAGCTTATTAAATTACTTGTCATCGTTTAGGCGCCCGGCAGACGTAAATGTTAATCGCAATGAAAAGTACAATGGTCATTATGATGACCAATTAAAGTGCAATATTTGTAAACGGCGTGGCCATACTGCAAATAAGTGTAATAATAAATCTCGGAAGCAAGACAGAACGACTTTGGTGTGTTTATTCTGTAGCAAGCGCGGTCATGACGAAACGAATTGTTACATTAAAAATAAAAAATGTAGTTACTGTGGAAAAACAGGTCACTTAAAAGAAGAATGTCTTAAACTTAAAAATCGTCGTTCAAATTCTAACAAAGAAAATGACAAACAATGACATACTGTGCGCGTTATCACTGATGCGTCGGGTAGTTCGAAATATTACATGACCGTAAAAATTAATGATTTGTCTGTGTATGGTTTTATTGATTTTGGAAGCGCTTGTGTCACAATAACAGAATCACTAGCCAACCGATTAAAATTCAGAAATAATGAGAAATAAAAAATAAGAAATAAAATTCAAATTGAAGCAAGTCCTTGCGAAAACATTGTTTAGTCCGGTTTTGGTGGCTCAAAAACCAATCCGATCGGTGTGGTAGTTGTTAAGATTCAAGCTGACGAGGCTACTTGTCATTGTAAGGCTTTCATAGTACCTGACTCTGCTCAAGATATTGGTACTATAATAGGCCAGCCTTTGACAGAGCATTCTATATTATTCCACCGTATATGTGATTAAAACACCGACATCTTTAAAGACATTTAATGCAAATCAATTTCTTGAACTACCTGGTGCATGTAGTGATGTTGAGCGCGTCAAGTTGGTTTCGGATGACGAAGTTATTTTAAAACCCGGTGTAAACAAAATACTATTATCTTGTTTTGATTTTGTCTCTGGTTCAATTACACTGCGTGCTACTGAATATAATACGCCAAGGGCGGAGTGTATTATTCCCGAATACGACACCGAGGTTATTGATGGCAAAGTTGTCTTAAACGTAATTAATATTAGTAATGAGGTCATAAAACTACCGCGCAACCGATGCGTGGCGCGAGCGACAATTACGGACGGTAATAATAAATACAAAATAGGTGATTACCTGGAACCAAATGTCGTGACTGACCTTGAATCTTTACTGCACGACTATTCCGATTGTTTTTCGGGTAGTGAAAATAAAATTGGTAAATGTTCAGTCCAAATGCACTTTGAATAAACTGATACGAAGCCTATTTGTTACCGTCCGTATCGAATGTCTTTAGGAGATCGGGAGAAAGTCCGTGATATTGTGTCAGACTTATTGAATAAAGGAATTGTGGAGGAATCAAATTCCCCATATGCCAGTCCCGTCATATTGGTCCCCAAAAAGTCAGGTGAAGTACGCATGTGCGTGGATTACCGTGCATTAAATAAAATTACTAAAAAAGAACGGTATCCTTTACCTGTAATACAAGATCAATTAGACCGGTTATCGAGGCAACGCGTTTTCACCTGTCTTGATATTATGTCAGCCTATCATTGCATTCAAATTGCTGATGATAGTAAACAGTATACAGCGTTCATAACACCAGATGGGCACTACCAGTATACGCGTATGAGCTTTGGATTGGTGAATGCACCGTCAGTGTTTCAGCGCGCAATGGACAATATTCTCGGTTCTTTACGTTTCCAATGTGCGACAGCGTATTTAGATGATATTCTCGTTTACGCTGAAAATTATGATGATGCATTGCGCCGTCTCAAAGCCGTATTGAAGAAAATACGGGATGCTAATGTAACGCTCAGGTTAGACAAGTGTTCTTTCTTAGTTTCAAGTATAGAGTACTTAGGGCATGACTTGTGCGATGGTGAAATCAGGCCATCTAAGTATAAGCTCAATGCAGTACATGATTTTGCTGTGCCGGGAAATGTACATCAGGTACGTCAGTTTATGGGTCTGGCAAATTATTTTAGGAAGTATGTGTCTAATTTTGCTAGCCTCGCTCGTCCTATCACTATCCTCACAAAAAAGGACCAACCATGGGTATGGGGTGAAAAACCGTCAATTGCATTCCACCGCATTAAGTCAATTTTAGTAAAGCAACCTGTGTTGGCGTTGTTTAATCCGGATTATGAAACCCAAATTCATACAGACGCGTCCAAAGTAGGATTGGGTGGAATATTGCTTCAGAAGCAGCCGGACGGTGCGTGGAAACCAGTCGCATATGCGAGTAGACAAACCACGTCTGTCGAACAAAAGTATCACAGTTTCGAACTAGAGACGTTGGCTGTTGTCATGAGCCTGAAAAAGTTTAAGATTTACGTGTCAGGTTTAAAATTTGTGCTAGTGACCGATTGTAGCGCATTACGCTGGACATGGAGCAAACGAGATTTGTCACCCCGTATCGCCCGGTGGTGGCTTGAAGTTCAAGGCTTTGACTTTATAGTTGAGTATCGTGCCGGCAAATCCATGGCTCACGTGGATGCGCTGAGTCGTAATCCTGTGGATTCAGTAATGCGATGTATTGATAAAGGTCTAATTGAATGTGTGCAGCAGGATGACGAAACTTTGCGTGGTCTCGTGAACCAGTTAAAGGATGAGGTTTCAAAGGGCATATCTAATGGCTTGACTAAAGATTTCTTGTTTGAGAATGGTGTATTACAAAAAAAGTCGGAAATAGTCAAAATGTAGTCGTTCCACGAATGTCACGTTGGTCTCTCGTTCAAAGTTTCCATAATAATAACGGTCACGTCAATTTCAATCAAACTTACAATGCCATAAGGTCAAAGTATTGGTTTCACGGTATGCGTCGGTTTATTCAAAAGTACACTCGTGGTTGTATATCGTGTCAATATGCCAAAAAACCAACTGGCCGTCGTGTGGGCTTGTTACATCCAATTGAAAAGGTGGCCGTTCCTTTTCACACTGTTCATGTAGACCATCTTGGCCCGTTCTGTAAGAGCCCATGAGGCAAAATGCACATTCTAGCAATAATAGATGCTTTCACGAGGTTTATATGGATCGAAGCTGTTCGAGACGTCAGTTGTAAATATGTATTGCAGACGTTTGACCAATTGATTAAAACTTTTGGTGTTCCAAGTCGTATAATAAGTGACCGTGGCAAAGCTTAGTTGCAAAGATTTCAAAGAGTATTGCACTCAAAGGCAAATAAAGCATGTCATGACGGCGGTCGCTAGCCCAAGGGCGAATGGGCAGATAGAACGTTTTAATAGAACTATACTCGACGCCCTTGTAGCATACGTTGGCGATGACCAAAATGACTGGGAGAAATACTTGCCTAAAGTACAGTTAGAATTAAACTCTAACGTAAATAATAGTACGGGTAAGACTCCATTGGAACTTCTTTATGGGTTTCGACCTAGACTCGTAGGCGATATAGTTGTGCCCGATAGGTCACCTAATTTAGACGAATTAAGGGAAGTCGCTGTCACGAGATCAGCTAAATTGTCTCAGCAGGCAAAGGACAAGTATGATCAAAAACGGCGTTATGAAGCACCTTTTAAGATAGGTGATCTAGTTCTTGCCGAAAGAAAAATCATTCGTAAGGGTTTACGCAGTGGTAAACTTATGCCTCGTTTTGAAGGGCCATATAAAATTGTGAAGGTATTGCCTCATGATCGGTACGTGATTAAGAGTACACGTAACCGTGGTCGACTTTACGAAAATGTCTTTGCCAGGGATAAGTTAAAACTTTTCCGTAATCATTCCGATGAGTCTGATAATTCTAATTCTGAGTAAAGAAATACAAAAGTAATGTTGTTCAGGACGATTTATTTCATTGATTAGTGCACAGTTAAAAAAATGTTAAATGGATCCATTTTTAGTAATTGTTTATATTAAAAATAATTTATGATCGATCTTTGTTTCAATAGCGCTAACCTTCAGAGGTGTTTAATTTTAACATAACCGTATAAACTAAATTAAATAATACATTTAGCCTTAAGAGGGTGTATTATTGATAATTGGTCGTGAGTAGTTCCTTAGGAGGAAGACAATGCCTTAGGAGGCTATTGACACGACATTTATGATGTGGACCCTGAAGGGCAAGCCATCATTATAACCACAACAGGTTTTAGTTTATTAGATTGGGTTATGTAAACATTAAGAAGTTTATTCATACTGACATTAAGAAGTTAGTTGAAGTTGGCATTCAGAAGCCAATCGCACTGATATTAATTAGTCAGTTCAGTAAAAATTTGACGTCAATCACACTGATATTTAGACATCAGTTCAAATTGACATTTAGACGTCAATCACACTGACATTCAGACGTCAGTTCTAGTTGACATTAAGACGTCAATCACACTGACATTCAGACGTCAGTTCTAGTTGACATTAAGACGTCAATCACGCTGACATACAGACGTCAGTTCAAGCTGACATTAAGATGCCAGTCCCACCGTGTCGTCGCCACATCGGGAGTTCGTGAGTGAGCTGGGTCGTCATCAGCACCAAGGAGCGATAGCTACGCGGGACGCGCAGCTGTATCAGGAAGGCCGACTGTAAGGCGCTGTAGATGGCGCTCGAGGACCGTCATGAAGTTGACGGCTGCGAAGATAGCAACGTGCGGGCGGCGGTGCGCCTAGCTGGCTAATATATATTGCACCGGGGGATTGATTTCTCTCTTAGCTCGCGGACACCGACGGCTCAACATCAACTTAGCACTTTGTACTACATATAAGTGTATTTTTAATTAAATATTTTATACATCTCTTACCTTGTTTTTCTGAGCTCTTATATTATTTATGATTAAAACAATTGTCATCCAGACTTATCTTTCATTACACAACATGGTGACAGCGGCGGGATTTTTATTCGATTTAAATGGTTTATGTCGGTAATAAATTTACGTTTTAGACTTTAAAATCGTCAGGGACGGTTATAGAGCGCTATGGAACACGCGCGACCACCAACTGAATTGTGTTTGGAGCTCCGTCAGTCGGGCTGACGCATGGCGTCGTTGGAGAACGCAATTTATGTTATTTTTAAAAGCATCGGGGGTGCAAAAAGAAGGAACTGATATTCAAGCCAGCTTGATGATAAATTTAATCGGACCTGACGGGTTTGAAGTGTTTGTGACATTTTCATTTGGCAAGGAGAGCGATAAGGATGATGTCAATCTATTGCTTAAGAAATTTGATGAATATTTTGGAGTCAAACAGAATATAACATTAGCAAGATACAATTTTTTACAAGGGGTCAGGAAATAGGAGAATCAATTGATCAGTATGTTACGTCATTACGATTATTGAGCAAATATTGTAACTTCAAAAATTTAGAAGATGAGTTGATTCGCGACCGTATTGTTTGTGGGATACAGAGTACTGGAGCAAGAGATCGTTTATTGAGAGCAGATGATCTGACGTTGGAAAAAGCTATTTAAATTGTCCAGGTTGATCAAATGTCATCAGATAATCGATGTTTATTGGAAACTCGTGGTGCTGGTACTTCAGGATTGGTGCAGGTCGATGCAGTTGGTTTGCGCGGTGTAGGCGGCCGTGGTAGGCGCGGAGGTTGGCGCGGCAGTGGACGTCAACAAGGGCGTGGTGTGGCCAGTGTTGCTGCTGGTTCCAATACAGTGCGAAGATTTGAGCATTCAAGCAAGACTGGACATTGTCTTAGGTGCGGAGGCCAATGCAATGAACTCAATCTATGTCCGGCTATTTCTGTGCAATGTTATGTGTGCGAAAATCATAGACATTTTGCTAGAATGTGCAAGTTGAAAAAAGGGAATAAGAAAATGTACGACATAAGTTTAACAGAAGCAAAAAGCAATGATGATTGTGAGTCATTTTTTGTATCAGTTTTGTATACTGTCTCAGAGATTAACTCTTCGTCGGAGGATTGGTATGAATCACTTCAAGGGGAGTGCGGTTCAGAAAAAATTAAATTAGATACGGGAGCAGATATTAATGTTTTATCGTATAAGCGATTTTTATTGTTAGGCTATGACAGTAAGCTAATTAGTGGCAAGCAAAGTGTTCGTTTGCAATCTTATAGTGGTGATTTTATTCCTATTAAAGGTATTTGCAAATTAAAATGGTATAAGGGTGTATCGTATGAATTAAGATTTGCATTTGCAGTTAGTGATTGTCAGAGTGTGCTGGGCTTGCAATCATGTCTAACATTAGGATTAGTTAAAAGAATTAATAACATAAATCTTACAGATTATCAAGAATTGTTTAAAGGGTTGGGCTGTTTGCCAGGCGAATATCATATTGTTGTAGATAAAACTGTGATGCCGGTGATTTGTGCAACCCGTAAAGTACCATTAGGAGTTCATGATAAGTTACAAGATGAGTTAAATAGAATGATTGAGTTAGGTGTCATTAGGAAAGTGAGTCATCCAACTCCATGGGTAAATTCATTAGTAATTGTTGCTAAGCAAAATGGACAGTTGCGTATATGTTTAGATCCGAGGCCGCTTAATAAGGCGATACAGCGTGCACATTTTCAATTGCCAACAATAAATGAGTTGGCTATTAAGCTTCACGGTGCTAAGTATTTCTCAGTTTTAGATGCATTTTCTGGGTTTTGGTCAATAAAACTGGATAATGCAAGTGCAGACTTATGTACATTCAGTACACCGTTTGGGAGATATCAATATCTGAGATTACCATTTGGTCTTAATTGTGAACCTGCTGCGTGCTCATGCAGGAGGGGCGTCCAGTAGAGTATGCGTCACGCACGCTCACTGACACACAACAAAGATACGCACAAATAGAAAAGGAAATGTTGGCAATAGTATTCGCTTGTGAAAAGTTTCATCAGTATATTTATGGAAAAAGTAGTGTGGTCGTTGAATCGGACCATAAACCACTGGAAAGCATTTTTAGAAAATCGCTAGACTCAGTTCCAGCTCGCTTGCAGCGGATGATGTTGAATGTTCAAGCTTATGAGTTGGTGGTCACTTATAAGCCTGGGAAGTATATGTACATACCCGATACATTGTGCTGGGCACCCCTTCCTGATTTGTATGACGATAAAATTAGCAGGGCTATACTATGCCAAATTAAAATGGTAGTCGATAACATACCCATGTCGCAGAATAAGTTTACTCTCGTCAAGCGGGAAACTAGTAAGGACGAGTCTTTAAAATTGTTGCTAAAATATATTAATCAAGGATGGCCTGATAAGTTTAACATACACAATGATTTAAGATACTATTGGCCTATAAGAGATGAACTATATATATATAACTATAGATAAACTATAGGTAGAAGTAAGAGATTTAAAATAAAAAACGTTATAAAGCAATTATTATCAGCTTTCTTTGAAACTATAGACCAAATTAAACAATTTTTCCAGTCCTTTTTGTTTCGAAAGTATATCTTGTGTACTTAAAAAGTTATTGCAATTTTGAAAGTGTGATACTTATTTTTGCAGGCCAGTTTATACTGATACCACATTCTATGCAAAGGGACATGTTAAAGCTTATCCATGAAGGGCATTTAGGGATTGGTCGTTGTAAGAGACGTGCTCGTGAAGTATTATTTTGGGCAGGTATAACAAGAGATATTGAGGATTATGTGAGAAGATGTAAAATATGTCAGGAAACAACACACAAACCGTGTAGGGAACCCATGATTCCGGTAGCTATACCAGAATTGCCATGGAATAAAATTGGAACAGATATATTTGAGTATGGAAAGCAAAGTTATTTAATATTGATTGATTATTATTTTGGTTTTATTGAGATTGCATATTTGAGAGACACTTTGTCAAATTCAGTAATAGGTATTATGAAAGAAAACTTTGCACGGTATGGTATACCGGATACGGTCATCAGCGACAATGGACCACAATTTTCTTGTCGTAATTTTATAAAATTTGCTTTAGAATGGGGTTTTCAGCATGTCACTTCTTTTCCATATTATGCGCAATCTAATGGTTAGAGCGAAAGGGCAGTTCTAATCATTAAAAATATATTGAAAAAATCAGTAGACAGTAAAACCAATTTTCATTTAAATCTGCTAAGTTACAGGAATACACCGCGGGAAGATTTCAATTCTCCTGCACAGTTAATGATGGGCCGGCGTTTAAATTGTAGACTACCAGTTCATTCAGATTTATTTAAACAAACAAATTGTGGTACTGTAAACTTACCACATAAAAAAATATTGGAAAAACAAATAAAAATTAAAAGTTTGTATGATCAGCATTGCAAACTGCTACCTGAGTTGAATGTGGGCGACGAAGTTATAATGATAGGAAAAACAAATAAAAGAAGTCGTGGCAAAATTATAGAAAAAGCGTCGACTCCACATTCTTATAGGTATTGTTAGAAATAAAAAAGGTATTTATCGTCGTAATCGTCGACATTTGATAAAATCTGTAAAGGATCCTACAGATAATAAGTTGCCTGATGGGGATGATGAGTATTTTTCGGGGGATGATGGGGATGATGAATGATGACTATGTGCCAAGTACTAAAATAAATGTATCGTCATCTTACTCTCCACCTCATACCCGAAGTAAGACTTAACAATTAGTATACTTACTTATTTTTATAATGTAGAACTAATGATTTATTTTAAGTTGGTTTATTATTGTATCTTATTTAACTGGAATGAATGTATTTTAAGTTAGTTTTTTATTATTATTTTATCTTATTTAAGGGGAAGGTGTTGTTGATTGTCTATGTTTATTTATGATTAAAACAGTTGTCATCCAGACTTATCTTTCATTACACAACAGTCACCTCCTGTAGCGTCCATTTGTTCTTGTAGCGTTCAGTTGAACAGTATCAAGATTATTAAGGACACCAGCCAGGTTTTCAACATTTTTCTTTATGATCCATGATAAAGATCATAAAGAAAAATGTTGAAAACCTGGCTGGTGTCCTTAATAATCTTGATACTGTTCAAAAAAAGAAACTGTCCGTAAAAGTAGATATATCATACTGAAACTAACACATCTGAATAAAGTTATTTTTGACGCCATAAAATTAAAATCAAAGTAATTATTTCAAGTAGGCCAGTCACAAGACATAAACACAGTGAAAGTACTGTAGTTGTATCTACCCTAGCGTAGATCTCTGTGGAGAATAACGGGCAAGAAACTCCATGGACACTCTTTTAAAAGCAAAATAATTTTTACAAAATCTTGGTTACATCATTCATGTTGAGGTGGTACATTATGTGTAAACGATGTAGCAAGAATATAATTCTTTCCGAGTACAAGACAAAAATAAATTAATATCAAGTTAAACGATTTACTGGAGCGGCCTTTACGATCGCGTAGCTCTCGTAGCCGACGTTTTCTACGCCGAAGCATCTCGTCAACAGTAATAAAATGCGATTAGAATTATACATTTTATAATAATTATGTTTCTACAAAAAAGAGATTTCATTAAAAAAAACACAAAACACACTTACTGATACAAGTTTTCATGTTCTAAGAAAATTTTGGAAATAAGTTACGTACCCAAGAATTTTAATACGAAAATAATTCAATGTATTTGATTTTAGTATGGTTAGTCTATAAATACTGACTGACTGAACTAGCCTCGGGTCCGAGTTCGCAACCTAATTATTATTTCTTTACACGTTTTTTCTTTATTAATACTTTTTCGTTTTATAGAGAGTAAAAAAAATGTTAGAATATCCAGATGACACGATCTCCATACAGCGTGCCCCATAGATACGCAACGCGTGCATATTACAAGCGCAACATGAATTATAAGGAGCTATCTTGCACGTTCCACCACGTACACATAAAAAAGTCTAGACTAACATAGTAATATCTAACTCATCCCACCATTGATTGAATGAAACTGTGTAAGTAATGCAGTACCCCGTCTACTGCTATTGCATTTCCTCGTTGGATTTTGGTATATGCCCGTCGCGCAAGTCAATACAGATGAACGTATCTGTCTCGTGTCCAGGTGTGCGTGCACGTCCGGAGATAGAACAGGACCCACATCTTTGTAATCATAGTAACCCGGGGCGACAAATCTAGTTATTGATTTTAGTATTTAGGCATCAGGACAATGCACGGCAGGCTATTACTTTCATAAATTAAAAATAATACTAACAACACACATTGTTTGAATTAGTTTCTGATATATGGAGGTGCATTTGAGCATCTTGACGTCTTGTCATCTGTAAATTCAAAAACCAACTATATGTATGTCCAAAGGTGTCTTTTCATTTCAACTTTTTTTAAATCAACTTTTAAAACTATCTTATATTTTATGCTCTTCGTTTATAGATCTACGTTTATATAATTCCCTATTAATATTCCAAATTATCCATAGCCGTCAAAAATTTAATTCACATCTGCAAAAAAAAAAAAACCTACAGGCGCACATGGCCTCTGTTAGTTAAGCCGAGAGTGACTCGAATGATAATAAAATAAATTAAAATATGTTTGTTGAGCTCAATCGGTTGGAGGGAACTGCTTTGAAATTTAATTGCAAGATTTTACCAATACAAACTACTAATTAAGGCTAGTTGAAAAAAAGCTTAAAAACATAAAAATGAAAAATACGAGTATGTTTTATTTCATAGTGCACTTAGCCACTTGGCCGCTTTTCAGTTTTATCAGACAGATAAGCGAGCTTGGCCGCTCTGGCCGAGCCCGCAGAGCCGTCTGCCGTACCGACTGTGCTCCCATTCAGACGGTTGTACGTGCATACATCTGTACAGCTCTGCAACACGAGAGTAGTGGGGGAAGCAGCTTTTTTTTACTATTTAATCTAATAACACAACGCTCGCGATTTCATCCGCGAAAATTGTGATAGCTCGGCTAATATGCATGATGTAAATATAATTTTTGTAGTGATTGGCCGAACATTGCTTGCTTACTCACACGTTCGTCGCTCCCGCTCCCTCTTGTCGATGCGCCGTTGTGGTCTTTTCTTTCGCCGGAAGTGCCGGAACTACGCCATGGCATATACCATCCTGGACACGCGAGTTCATTTATTCGAGATCCTTATAACAAGGTCTAAAATAGCTGTTCTATTCTGATGCATGTCATGGCAGTTGTCAGCTGTCAAACAGTTGAAAGTCTGTTTAATGAGGCATTTCTTTCCACCTGGCTAGACAAAAATGGTGATAGCTCGGCTAACATGATATCAATACAATTTATAGCTTATAGCACTCACGATTAATCTAGGTTTCTACGAGAGAAATATTTTTTCACGAATTCCGGAGATTACTCCCTACATATAAACTTACAAACAAACTTTACCTCTTTATAATATTAGTATAGATTGCCAACTTAGGGCGTCATCCAGTTAAACTTGGGTCATACACCTGTGATTTGGAATTGATTCTGAATGTCGCGTAAGATCAATATTCAGAAGGAATACTTAATTTCCGTCGCAATGTTTTTTAAAGTTGGTTTATAGATAGCACAGAGATCGTAAACAACACTTTCTAAATTAACGAAAATGTTTCGTCTTTCGTTTTCGTTTTGTATAAAAAAGCATCAACATTTTTGCTTAGCTGCGAGTGAATTAGGTTTAATGAAAATTCATGAGCTACAAATGTATTTTTACCTCACAAAAAAGAAGAAGAAAGTTAAAATTCGGCTATAATTAATACAGGAGGATTTTTTTAAGTGGACAGTTCATTAAATGTTATCAAAATAGTATACACGCTCAGATTACAGTTGTGTCAAAATACTGTAACTGTGAAACTACGCGAAGCACTTCATTATTATCAGATAATTTTATATTCCATTGACTTACTAAAAATATCTAAGAACTTACAAAAACTTTTTGCAAAAAAAAACCGACTTCAAAGAACACAAAAAAGTCAAAAATAACTTTAGCTTCAGAATTCGGTGACAAAAAAACTAAACCAATACAACAAAGGTCACCGACTTCTGAAGCTAAAGTTATTTTTCACTTTTTATTGGTTCACATGTGCTTAACTGCTTACCCCTTCACAGCGTACCGGTGTGATGTTATGTTATGAACTGGTGGAAACAATAGACAGACATGAGATTTCAGCAATCCTAGTCCAATTGCTATCATTTATTGAGGAGTTCCGTTGCATATCTCCGAAGTTCTTCATCAGATTTTCACCAAATTGAAATGGGACTACTCCGAGAAAGTACTCTTTCAAAAACTACCCAAATCGCTTCAAGTGTGCCTATAAAATTTGAAGAGTTCTCTTTATTTCTCCAGGATCCCATCATCAGATCCTGACTTGATGATTATGGGATCACCTGGGAAGTATACCCTTTCAAACAAAACAAAAAAAGTCCAAATTGGTTCAGCCATCTTCGAGTAATCGGGGAACATACATAAAAACAAAAAAAGGGTTCCGACGAGTTGAGAACCTCCTATTTGAAGTCGGTTAAAAACACAATGCATAGCTTAAATTGCTGGATCTAGAAACTTGCAATTTCGCTAAAGTGTTTCTAATAAATTGTGACGAAATTGATAGCTGATGTGAAGTTCGTTTTAAGATTTATGTTATACTAGCTGTTGCCCGCGGCTTCGCCCGCGTGGAGTTCGATAATTGGATGAAAAGTATTCTACTCAAATTAAATTTACCCTCTTAGGGGTTGAATTTTGAAAAATGCTGAAATACGTAGCTCATTATTTTTGCCGCACTCAATTCATACGAAATTTCATGCAAATTTGTGCAAGGAATAAAAAGTTTCACACAAATTTTTGTGCTCTATTTCACCCCCTTGGGGGTTGAATTTCGAAAAATCCTTCCTTAGTGGATGCCTACGTCATAAGAGGAATACGTGTGCAAAATTTCAAGATTCTAGCCCTAAGGGTTTGGCCTGTGCGTTGATACATCAGTCAATCACTTTTTCCTTTTATATATATAGATAAATATTTATATTTATAAAACTTCATACAACCACTACCTTTTCATTAATTGGTAAAATATCATTTAAATTATATTAAAAAAGCCAAACATATTTAGAATTCTTCAGTGACATTGCGAGCAATCAGTCAAAATCGAAACTCGTTGACCGTAAACACCAGGGCAGCAGAGATGAGAAGATGCATTTGAGTTGCAAACCAACACTATAAAATGCAACCTATTTATAGTCTTTTCTACTATCTAGTAGTTTTCGTTCCAATACTATTTATAGAGGCAGTGACTAGGATAACACGAACACGAGTGTTTAGAAGACTTTCACTTTCAAATCTCACTGTTCATAAATCAATGCAGTTAGGTAATAAGCATTGAAAAGAATAGTCGGACTTCTGTTGTAAATATTAGCGATCAATATTATTTACTGTGATAGTAGATCATCTATACATATAATAAATACATATAATAAAATCGTTGAGACCAAAAAATCTGTACATTGAAGATTAAAAAAAAAAAACCAGCCAGGGTGACTTAAAATAAGTAACTGAACATATTAAAACCATTTGAAAATTTTGTTTGTTTGTTTGTTTGACCGCGCATCACGTAAAAACTACTGAACCGATATTGTTGAAATCTTCACAAATCTATTTAAATACATTCAGAATAACATTTAGGCTATAGAACTTTTGGATTTTTTTGGAAAAAGGGGGTGAAAAGGGGGCTAAAGTTTGTATGAAAAAAAAAATTAGATTGTTTTAGAATCATGAAACTCAGAATGAATACTTATTAATAAAAATAAAGAAATACCTGTTTTAGCATTTTTTTAAAATCTCATCCAGAGACGCAAAAAACAGGGTTTTGTGTTTAAAATTAATAAACTTCAAACACCTATAAAATCAAAACCAATAAAGTGTAACCTTTTGAAGTTGCTACATATACTTCATATCTAATACAGGTAAATATAATTTCTTAGCTTTCTTGAAATTTGATTTTTGACATGAATACGCACAAAATAGCGGAACTCAAGAAAATCAGCTTCCTTCGGTATAAGTAGTTGGAACGAAATGTTTGAGCGCTCATCACGTCATAAATACTGCATAGGCTTCTTCAATATTTAGGTTTTATTATCACGCTACTTCCTTAATGGGGTAGGCAATTTCGCATTATGTCCGTATACTTCAATTGTTTGACGTTTCAGTCAAAACGTAAGTACATGAGAAGGGCCATTTCTAGCTTATGTCAACGAAGTAAATAGCCTAGCGGTTTCATGAACTCTCTGCAAACTACAGGGTTGCAGGTTCAAATCCCCCCGCAACATAATTTTCACTTTTTGTGATTTGGTTTTTTTTTGATGCTGTGAGATTTCCTACATTTCTTTTTGTATTTAAATTGTATTTATTTCTTATTTTTGTTGTTGTGAAATATTTTTCCAAAAAGTAATAGATAAGTATGGACGAAGAATACAATTATGCTGCCCCGACCTCAAATAAATTGGGATAAGAGCAGGAGTATGATGATGATTTCTCCAAAAAGTAGTACAGCGAACGGAAGCCTGATAAATTCACGTGTTCTTTCCGTGCAAGAACTGTGCTGTGCTATTCGCAATAATCCATACGCAGTTTACGTAGATTATATTTACAGCTATATTGTTATTGCCTTCATTTCATGCACCTTGGTGAGAATTTAAGACCTGCCTGGACTGCCATCGAAGGTCTGACGATGGAGACAAAAGTCAGTTGCAAGAGGTCCGCAACAGTTTGCAGCAGCTATATCGTGTTTGGGCTCATTTCATGGACCTTGATGAGAAGCTTAGCTAGAGTATGACTTTCATCGAAGGTCTGACGATGGAGACGGAAGGCAGTTGCAAGAGGTCATCAAGAGTTGACAACATCTATATCGTGTTTGGGCTCATTTTATGCACCTTGATGAGAACTTTCGACCTAGCTGGAGTATGACTGTCATCAAATGTCTAAGGATGATATCGTAAGGCTGAGGAGGCTGGCGAGGGAAGCGATTAATGCAAATATTTCAGAGAAATTAAATTAGGTGTTTGTTTGGTTGGTTGAACACGCTAATTTCAGGAACTACTGGTTTGAATTGAAAGTATCTATTAGTGTTGGATAGCCCATTTATCGGAGAAGGCAACAACGAACAACAACGTTACAACGTTTATATAACATCACGCTACAATCAATAGGAGCAGAGCATCAATGAAAAATGTTGCAAAAAAAGGAAAAAAATATTCCTTTTGAGATCTTTCGTTGCGTGCGCTGCGTAAACGGTTAAAGTTACGCAACAATCGTGTATAACGGAATTGTTCCTCTTATAAAGTTCTATAAAAAGTCGGCGATAGCATTATTATGTCTATCTTTTAAGGGTGTCTCACACTCTCTCTAACCATCTCTCTGTCTCTCTTATATGACACAGACGAAGGTGCGCGGGTCAGCTAGTTATAATAATAAAATACCAGCCTATTACTGTCCCACTGCTGGGCAAAGGCCTCTTCTCATACAGAGAAGGCACGAGCATTGATCACCACGCTTGCTCAATATGGGTTGGCGATTTCGAACTTATATCAGTTATAAGTCCAGGTTTCCTCACGATGTTTTTTTCACTGATGTCTGTGATGTCCAAGATAAACTTCGAAAGTACGCATGAATTGAAAAAGTCACATTGGTACTTGCCCGGATTTGAACTCACAACCTCATACATGAGAGGCGAGGCCATAACCTCTGGGCCACCATGACACCTCACATTAGTAGATCATTAAATGATTTAAATACAACAACAACATCAATTTATTTCAGGCTACAATGGGCCACAAATATATACCTTATAAACTAACATATATAAAGTAATTAAACAACTTGTGCCATGACGTCTGACAGGAAAGGGAGAAAGAAAACGTGTTGCGCCGACCCCAAATAGAATGGGACAAAGGCAGGTAATTATTTCGTCGGTCGGCGCATGCGTAGTCTACCCGTCGTCCTACTCTCGCTGAGATCTGAGCGAGAGGAGCCAGTGTGACGATAACCGTGGTTCGGGATAGACGACATGTTCATTTTCATGCTTCCTAATTATAGCTAGTGTAAACTGAGTGCACCCGTACTGCGTGCCCTCAAAACATGAAATGGAACGTACTGTGGTGGTACATAGCCGTAAAACATAAACGGGTGGATCGAATAAATTTCCCACCCGCACGCAAAATACGAGCTTTGAACGTGGAGGTGCGGACATCAGCCCGATAAACAATACAATATAATATAAATGTTTTAAAAAGTTGGTAATATTATAATTGTTTAAATTAGCACTGAGATTTAATAAATCGATCTGAATATTGATTAAAGGGCTTTGTCCCCTTTATCGACCACATCGCCCATTGCAGGAAAGCAAATTACTTACGATCTATTTAACACTAACTTACGATCTACTTATTACTAGCTCATACAATTCTTTTGCTTTCTCGGACACTGGAAAAGCAAGGATAGTATTACAAATGCCAATATTATACGATTTATATCGTCCAAAAACATTTATTCTACTATTTTCATTCCGGACACACTCCATCAGGATATGAAAAACATTATCAATTACTCCACAGTCATCACAATTTGGAGACAAAACTTTCTTCATTAAATTATTCGAAGGGATGTGGCCGGATCGAAGTCTTAAGGCTATTGTAATTAATTTTCTGTTCAGATCAAATCTCTGGCTGGATAGTTCGGTACCATATCCCCTTTTCTTTTGATCTTTCATCAAAATACTCTTGCCAAAGATCTAGACACTTTTTTTTTTGCCTTTCCGAAATAGTCAGAATATAGCGGGGTAATATATTAACAATATTAACGGCCACTATGAGAGATAAGTAGATTTATACGTGTATAGTATAAATATATATATTTTTTAAAAGATCGATACTACTTAATTACAAACTACAACCCTAAATAATAATATAATAATAGGTAATATGTAGGTTACAGGGCGTCAAAAATTATAATATTATATTCAATAAGTTTTATGAGTGTGGAATGAGAACCAACCAACCAGCCAGGTTGGCTCCCAGTTTCACACTGCCGTAAATTGCTTGGTACAGTCCTTTTATAGACGCCTTAGACGACGCAAGTGAAACAAAAGATGAAATTTATGACAGCCTGGTTTATTTCTTCTCCTTGTCCGTTCGTTTCTCTTGCAGAGATTATTTCCAAATAAATCAAATCTAAGTTACATCTTCGGAACTACAGATCTGATTCCGAAAAGGCTCCATTTATAACGTTTCCGTGAAATAAACGCCTTTCCGGCCATAACGTGAGTCTCGTAAAACTAGCTTTTACCTCTTATAAACGCGGCCTCAATATCGTTTTTTAACTTTCTTACTATTTTACTGGGATAAAAAAATATCAGATCAACTACGAAACCCTTCACTGTACGTTTTCCGAAAAACACTTGGCCGGTTTTATAGCTTTGTAAAGCCCAAAACTTTCTAAAAGTCTTTCCATAGTATTCATCCTTTTCATAAACACGATTTTCATTCTAATTTGAATCAATAAAGTAATCGCCGCTGGGGCTAATCCCCACTGCTTTATCGTTATCCTCACGTCAAATAATATAAGCACTAGTAATAAAGGAAACCACCAGGATAGACTAGGACTAGAGAAATAAATAAATTCTGATTCTAATTTGAATTACTGACTTGGTTCCTGACTCACAAGAAGTTTTACCCAAAAAATAAAATATTGATTTCATCTTATTTTAACCTTACAAAAAATGGTAATAAATAGGTATTGAAAAAGTAAACCCATGTAATAAATAATGTACATATTTTAATTATTGATGAGTGTTTCTGAAACTAAGTGATTTTCCAAATTCTTCAAACTTGTACTAAGACACTGAGTGCCCCATCAGTGACTAGCTTTTAACTTAGATTAGTTTACGAGTATATCTAGGATACGTGACGCTTTCGAAGCTTTTGTCTCACACACTACATATTTGTATTGATGCAAACTATTGATACACAGGTTACAGTAATATTACATTTTATTGCAAATTATGTAGTTTTGCGTCATACGTTGTATTTGCGACATATTTTCTTTGTGTCGTTTTCATTGCGTTTCGAAACCACGTTCCACGCGAGACCCAAACGGTTTGTTCCGATATTGCATCGTTTGAATACTAGTGAGTACGGGAGGTGTGGAAGCTGGAAACATGTTTATCGTTTCGTGATCGGACGAATATAAAAGTTCTTATTGCAAGGATTAAAGGGTTAAATTGCAATAAACAGTGCATTTAAACTGCAGCAAAACATTCATAAAGCCCGACCCTGTAAATCGAACGAGATAAAAAGTAACACAAAATTTGCTCTTATAATACTAACACAGAAGTTTTGATATTCTAGGATACTGTTGTCATAACTTCATCTATATTGGAATTAACCGGTTAACTTTGTAAAAACCTACTGACTGAACTAGCTTCGTGTCCAGAATTCGTAACCAATTAATAAACACTGGTTTATATTAGACAAGTGTTAAAGGGTATAAAAACCGGACTACGTGAGACCAGCCAGAGCATGCGTTGCCATGGATACGCAACGCGTGTATATTACCAGCGCAACAGGGATCAGAAGGAGTTATCATGCACGATTAAGCACCTGTGAAAAATGTCTATCTAACTGTTACTAGTAACTTGCTCTTGGTTGATTAATTAGATCGTTGTTTAATCTCGCCATTATGTATGGTTATTTTTGACATCACGAACATAATAAAATGCCTCACTGCATTCTTTCTTCCACGACAAACTTCTATCTCAACTGCAAGATAATAGCTGGAAAAAACTACAACTAGCTCGTCAGAAAAAATATACTTCCTATGAACACAGTAATGCAAAATTCAATTTTTACTAACAACATGGACAAAGCTTGCACTAACGGTGTTTAAAACTGACTAATCAGTTGTAGGAAGTTATTAAATAGAGGGAAAGTGTGATGGGAGGACAAAAAGTTCGCGAAACAAATAGGAAGAATGGGGGTAGGAATTAAACATTAAATTATTTTTCCCTAGCGACATTTATTTAATACACTTTCGTCAAGTAGAGAAAGTAATCCGTTTCCCGTTTATTCGCAAGCTTAAAGCGTAAGTTGGATAACGATACTTGAGTTGTTGGGAAAGGCGGCGGAAAAATTGGCGAATCCTGCATGGCCCATGATCTGTCCACGAAGTAGACACAATAGTTCAACAATGGCGTCTCGACCAAATTGGTCAATTGACTGATCATGATATACTGCAATTTTCACAATATTCACCCGAAACCGGCCGGCACCGTACCAAAAGTTGGAGCACTGTGACCACGTTTGCAGTGCAACGAACTGACCGGCTACCAGGGTAACATTAGTCAAAAAGGCCACATCGCGTGAAACAAGATATGCTTAGGGCTAGGGGCCGGGTTTTTCAAAAGTGCCTATGTAATTATTCTTATCTAATGTATGAGACACCATAATAAACAAAATAAAATACTTTTGGACTCAGGATTAAAAGTATTTTGCCATTAAGTGCAGCAGCAAGCATTTCAATACAGCGTCGATCTCTTGGCTACCTACTCTTTTTTCCATCTCAGTTTTCCATTCAATTCCTGCGTGGACTATGCATACATCTAACGTTATTATTATTTAGTTAGTTAGTAGTTATTATTAGAACGCATCAAAACTCGGGAGTGGGGGCTTGTGACGTCATAACTAGCTAAAAATTATACCTAGGCGTGACGTATTGAGAATTTTAAAAGCGTCATATCTTTGTCAACATTGGTTTACGTATCAAAAGAAAAAACACGGGTCAAATATTTTTTGACAATCTAACTGACGGACTAATTACATTTTTTTTTTGTCTTCTCGCCTATTACTCTGCCCTATATTTAATTGCATTCTTCATAAAATTAACAGAAAAAACGAAAAGTACTTTATGAATACTCTTTGCTGCTGAAAGCAAACAAAACCAATAGGGCAGCGCGTCTGTTGCTATGGAAAAAGTAGGACGCCTGCCAAGAGCACCAGCGCAACATGAATCAGAAAGAGATATCTGCAAATACATAAGGCTAAGTATCTTTTTAAGACTTGGTGACCTTCACAATCTGGTTGATATTTGATCAATGAGGCAAAGGAGTCAAGAATGGTAACATCTTAAAAAAAAGACATCGCGTCTCCCGTCATCATAAAGTTGTAGACTAAGTATGAAATAGTTTAATAAAAAGTGTTAGAACAAATTAGTTTTCTCTTGATCTTTAAATATCCGTAGCTCCTGTAAGCAATACAGTTACGAAATCTGTGTCATCACGGCTACGATAGTTGCTGTAGAGCTGCGTAGACTTATCAACGCGGTAGTATGACCGTCTTGCTATGCGTCAGACACCATAATACATACATGCGCAAAGTAAAGTAATACATACATGCATGTATGAATTACTTTACTTTTTAAGATAAGTGAATATTTAAATAGATACAATTCAATGTTGGAAATGTAGAAAGTCTTTGCGGCCATGGTACTTTTGCCGTTGATGGCGATGTGAAGAAATTTTGTGATGCCAAGTTTTCTTGCTTCTTTATTTGTATTCATATTATTGATTTTGAAGTAAAAATCTAATACGTACATGTATTAGATTAACGGTTTAACTTACTACATTTCAGTCCCATTACCTGTAATTAAGCTCGAACGAATACCATCTCTTGAGTATATGTTGAACTGAGTAAGTATTGCAAATAAACCTCTTCGCTCATATGGAAGCCTTGTACAATTTACGCAATCTAAACTTACCTTCTCACTGTCCCGGCCCGTTATTCACAACGCTTCCATTAGATTTTGGAGTCGGAAAGTCGTATGTCTGTTTTTTTTTTGACATTATGAAATCGAGTGAGATAGACATACGACTTTCCGAATCGAAAATCGAATCGAAGCGTTGTGAATAGCTATTTTGCGTGACTTTACGCTTTTGTCGCGATTGCTCCAAACAACACCGAGCGTGATTATAATGACGATTTCTCAAAAGTTTTTGTATGGGAGCTGTATGTCTAGTTGTATATACTCGTTAAACTTATATTGTTGAAATTCTTACAATATAAAGTACTTCACAAATAAAATATAAATATTACACATTAACACACAGCGCCATCTAGTGCCGCACTAAGCAACGAGGCTTGTGTCGTGGACACCAGATAGTTGATATACTACATATATACTTTTTGTTTGTAAATACATACTAATTATACATATAAACATCCATGACTCGGAAAACAAATGTCCATGCTCATCACAAAAACATTTGCTCCAACCGGGATTCGAACCCGGGACCCTAAGAACGTAAGGCAGCCTCACTACCGCTGCGCCATTCGGGTCGTCAGATAAATGAGTACTGTTTGCCTTGTAATTAAATGTTAACTCTAATTTGAAATAAGCGAACTTTTCCCAGTTAATTGTACAAAGGTCGTGATAATCATAAAATGAAGTGTTTATTTTGCGAAGTAAATCAACGTGAGTGCTACTATTGCTTCTTTTTTCTAATTGAGAACAGTAAAGTTTTTTTGGTTTAAGCTTTCGTATTGCATTAATTAACAAAATTTTATAACATATTTATAAACAACAGGACACCGATACTAAAACACAGTTCAGTGGTTCCAACCCGGGTTTAAATTTTGTAACCCTCAGTTACGTAATTCAATAAGTACGCAATTCGGCCTCCCACTGTAGTAGGTACAGTTCAACATTTCTGCGTTCGAATTAATAAAATTGTCTGAAACAAAGACATTAAATATTTACGAACGATAGACGAGACAAGACGAAGAAAATCGTAACCCAAATACTTGTTACTACTTAGTAACAAATCGTTATGTCTAATGTCATACGCCCGCTTGTCAGGTAGCAAACATTCATTCATGTGTAAAAATCGAAAATGTTCGGGATCAAAATATTTGTATGACATTATCCCCAATGTCGGCTCTTTATCTAATTCTCCTAAATCTCTTTGGTCTGAAACAATTATTCTTTTTTATTTTCGAACCATTGTTACACCCAACAACTGTTTTATTTTTCAACTTTGAGTAAGAATCGTGCGCAAACACGTCTCGGTATTCATATCATATTTTAAAACAGTTGTGGCGTTATCCGCAGAAGTCATATTCTCACGCCTTGACTCTTATATACCAGGAGGCAATAAGCTGAAGGAGATAAAGCGCGTTGATAGCCATAGAGAGATGAAAAGCACATGATTTTGCGTTCCCGCCGCAAATGCCCCATCCCCCAACGAATGGAGGGCTTAGTAGATATTGGACTTATTCGCAACATGCATCATTCTGCAATATTATTCTTACAATACAGAAATATTTCGCGATATTCCTGAAACATATTTTTAAATGTAAGATTGAAGAAAACATATTAACATTCAATAGCAGGTAGTTAACCGTAGACAATGCATTATTACAAGAAGATACGGCCCGCATTCCTGATATTCTGGTATTGAAACTCAATGCTATCGATATTGGCCTCATGCTTTAAATTCAGATTTAAGGTATGAGGCCAAAATCAATTTCAGAAATGTTAACCAACAATGCCCTACCAACGATTTAAGTAAATTATGCCAAATTCGCCAATTTAAAGAAGATATCTATTATCATATTCTGATGTTTTCAGTGGTGAAAAATCATCGATTAGGAAAAAACTCCAGGAATTGAAGCGCTTCAGTTTCTAGTTCATGTAAGACGGTGACTAAATCGGCCAGTTGCAGCTGTGGTAAGTTTTGTTTTATATGTAGAATGGTACGATAGCATAAGATAAGCTAGCATTTTGGGCGCCTGCAAGCAAACTTTGAACAGATGTATCTTAGAAGCTATTTGGTCTAACTTCTAACTTAACCATACTTTCATTTTGTTGAAAATTCAGTCCTCTTAAAAACTTTTACCGTAGCAAAGGTCCTTGGTGATAATGAAAATGAACAATGATCCGGAGGTCGAAAAATTGGATGTAAAGTCCAATTTTTCGACTGGTAGCGCAAAATGCTTACATAACATTCGTTTTTGCTTTATGTGGAATCTACAACCTTAACCTTACAAGCAGGTTGCGCAATAGGTCAGATGACAAAAAAAAATCCGAATCTTAATTAGTCCCATAGAGATAGATTTCCAATAAATATTGGACACAATATTTTATATTTTTTCACGTAAACAAAAAATGAAGACGACACAGTGCGTCGAAAACTAGTTTGACGTCCCATTTTAGTACATTTTTTACTCAAATGTGACGTCACAAGCCCCCTCTCATGATCTTTGACACGTTTTGTCTTCGTCAATTTTATTAATTTGATAAAACAAACAACACGTACTTATCCAATATTTTTCGATAATAAAACTGACAGACTAAACAGAATCATATTTTTTTAGTAATGTATGTAATGAACATTGTACTTATTTCCTTATTTTCCTTGGTCCATCTGGAAGCCCCTGAACCGTCTCCTGAAACCAAGAGGGAAGACGTTAGTACAACTTTTTTAGTGAGGCTACTTCGACGGAACAACAGCATATAGGTGTGAACCTGTGTCGCAAACTAACTTCCACCTCTGGTCTTGCCCGGTGAGCCCCATAACGTGCAGCCACAGTTACTTCTGCGCTGCCACGGACGACGCAATACTGTTGTGGCAGGGACATAAAGAAAATTTTTATTTATTTATTTATTTATTTTATTTATTTATTTTCTCCATCTTACGACTACCTTTACAGGGTTACCTAATGCGATAGTGTACACAATAACAATATTAAATTTTGTAACTTATTACAAACAATACATTTTTTGTGAACTCACTCAGAGAACAATTAAATAAGTCAACGTCTATGAGGTTGAGAGTGCGGAAGGCACGCGTCAAAGGCACCTCACCTAACAGTTTGGTCCGCGCGCGCGGCACCGCCAGCAAGCGTGGCTGCCGACGTCGCCCCACGTACCTGTTCGGAACACACAAACCTATGTTCCCTAATATGTCCGCATTATGTACCCTTCCTCTAAGCACCTTGAATATGTACGAGGTGAGTGTGAGATCCCTCCTGACCCTCAGTTCGTTATACCCAACCATACCCAAAATAAATAAAGTTGGGTACATAAGCGGATAAAAAGGGTATACACCATACAATTTAAAATATAAATATCTCACAAACTTGTTTTGTACTTTCTCCAGCATGAACCTATATTTAGATTCATGTGGAGCCCAAATAATTGCGTTACACTCCAATTGACTTCTTACCAAAGCATTATATAAGGCTATAACCGCTTTTATGTTCATAAATTTACTTACCGTACGAAGCATATAACCTAAATTACGCTAAGCTTTTTTGCAGCAGCTTATGATGTGATCACGAAACGTCAGCCCCGTGTTGAATTTGACCCCTAAGTCCCTAACTTCCGTAGCCCTAGCCATTTGCACCCCGTCCAAATTATAATTATAATTAATAGGAGCACGTGCACGAGAGAAAGTGATGGTTACACACTTTGAGGTATTGAACTGCAAGAGGTTGTTCTTGCTCCAGGTCACCACTCGGTCTATGTCTTCTTGAAGCCTCTTGCAGTCATCCACTCCACTTATCTCTAGCGATAGCTTAAGGTCATCAGCGAACAGTAAACACTTGGCGTCTTTAACAACTTCTGGCAGGTCATTAATCCTGAGAATGAATTGCAAAGGCCCAAGGTTACTGCCCTGACTCACCCCAGACCTGGTAAAATATGGCTCTGACTTGTGCCCCGCATATTCCACATATTGTTGCCTATCGCTTAAGTAGCTTGCAAAAAACCTAAGTAGATGTGGAGTGAAACCAAATGCTGCTAACTTTTTGAGCAAAATATCATTATTTACTAGATCAAATGCTTTCTTAAAATCGAAGTAAGCAGCATCAGTTTGCCCTCCACTGTCCACCGATGGCACAAGACTAACCATATGGCTCAGGAGATTGCTAGTAGTGCTTTTTGCCGGTCGGAACCCATGCTGTGCGTCTGATAACTGAGCGTACCGCGTACCTGTTGAAATAAACTCTTATGAATAGCAGCTTCAAAAACCTTAGCCGGGGTCGACAGCACTGCGACAGGCCTGTACCCATCCACCGTTATACCTGCGCCTCCCTTTGGCACCGGAACAACGGGGGTAATCTTCCACCTCTCGGGAAAAACAGCTCCATTCAGGCATTTATTATAAATATAATGCAACGGTTTGGCTAGCACCATTCGACAGTCCCTAAAGATGTAAGGCGGGATGCCGTCCGGCCCCGATGACCTTTTCGGTTTAAGTTGTTGAAGCGCGCAACATACGTCCGACAGTTGCAAGAGGTCAAGATGTACCCGCGCCGCTCCGTTCTCCCCGCCCGCTTCCGCCATAGCTGCACTCACATCTAACTCAGCTTGCTCCGTACTATACACCGAATAAAAGTACCCAGCAAACTCCTGAACGCATTCCTCGTCAGTCAACGGCTCGCCATTCTTTAAAATCTTTTGCGGACTTCTACTACCTCTTCTAGATTTAGCATAATTCCAGAACGACTTTGGGTCTTCCAGCATTTGATATTGAACACGATGCTCGTACTGTTCGCGAGCACAGAGTATTAAATTTTTAACTTTTTTTCTACACTGAGCAAACGCTTCGTAATCAGACCTCCCCCCACTTGTTTTGTACCGTTTATGTAGGACCGCCTTCAATTTTATGTCGCAAATTATTTCAGCCGTGTACCACTCAGGGTAAATATACCTTGAGCTTACACGTCTTCGCTTTTTCTTTGGAACGCAATCATTTAAAATGGAATTAATAATATTATAAAAATAGTTTAAACTCATTTCTAAATCTAACTCATACATTGGAGCCCAATCTACGGATGCAATTGATGAGTATAACGCGAAAAAATCGGCTTTATTGAAATTCCAGCCAACAAGTTCATGGGTATCCGACGTTGATGAGCCCGTGCGCTGGCACTGCCGCCCGCGCAGACTCACCGACACCTCGAGTGGCGGGTGATACGCGTCTACCGGCACGAGAGGCGCCTCCGCCGCGCGCACGCTCATACTCCCTTCCTCCGCGACTGTACTCAACACTAGATCCAGTTGTCGACCATTGCAATTAGCTACTTTGTTACTCTGAGTGAATCCACAATAAGTTTCGAAACATTGAAAATAATTTAGAATGTTAACATGACAAGAATTCAAATTGAAGTCACCTATTACAATAGTGTCATTATAAGATTTACACACTCGTTCAATAATTCTAAACAGGACCATGTATTCGTTTTCGCTACTATTGGGCGGTATATAAACAACACATAACAAAAATAATAATCTATTCCGCTGGTACACTGACGCACAAACCAGTTCAAATACCTGATGATCGATGTTGACGTCACCGGGCAGGGACACTCGCCGCAGCTCAAAACTCGGTGTGGCCACGAGACACGCGCCTCCGTGTTTGCGCCCATCTGTTCGGTCACATCGTATAATGGAGTAACCAGGTGGAATTAGTTCTGCGTCATGTATAGACTCATTGCAGCCAGTTTCTGTTATGGCAAATAAGTTTGCGCTTGACGACAAAACTCCTCCATAAAATTCCTACAATTTTGTGCGGAGTCCCCTGACATTTTGGTAAAATATCTCCACCAATTTACACCGGGGGTTTTCGTTTATTGGTTGGTCTATGAAACCACACCCATTCGCAGAACTCAATGTTTACTGCCCAACTTTCTGGCTTACACAACACTTCATACTTGCTTTCCGGCACTCCTATAATGAAGGAAGCATAGTCTCTTTCTGTCCTGTGTTTTATTTTCTCTATTTTAATTGAATTGCCTCTTCGCATAGCATCTTCACGTGTTTTTCTACATTTTCCACAGTAGTTTCTTTTTGCAGACGCCATACATGCAAATATTTCTTTCGCTCAGTTCCCTGAATTTCAGTTGAACCCACGTTTCCTCCTTTTCTCACTTCGCTATTTGGATATCTGTTTTTTTTTCTATTAACTAATGTCCATTTTTCTTCTTTTCCTGGATCTTCATTTTCTTTTTCGATAACATTAACTGGTCTATTTAAACTCCTCTCTCTATTTGTTTCTTGTTTTTTGCCGGTTATTACTATGCTTGCCGATTTCGTGGCCACACATTCCTTAATTGGTACAAAATTACCGACTACCTCCGGTTGACTTTCCTTGACTATGTTTGCAAATGACACTGTCACAGGCGTTTCAGGTCCTTCATCAGTCTCCCTTTTCTCCATGATATTTCTGGCAGTAAGACTAGTCTCTAATTGTTCATTTTTCTTCAAAAGTACTTTAATTCTAGTCTCAAGAATATCGACTTTATTTGCCTTTTCCTGAACTACCTTCAGTATGCTTTTTAAATCTTTTAATTCTGTTTCTGTGTTAACTAATTTATACTACTTTCGGGTGATTCGACAGGTGTTGAGAATGGCGGCTTTTTGCAGCATGCAAGAATCTCATTATGGAATCAATCTATTATTATATAGCTAGGCCTTTTTTTTTTTTTAGGATGGGAAATCATCGAATGACTACTCCCGCTCTGGGCGGAGCAGGAGGGAGTGTCCGACTTTTACTGACTAAAACCCATCCATGTTCCTTCCTCGCCCTTTGTGTTCCGGGGCCACGGTATCTCTTTCGAATAGTCCCGCAGCCCCGGCAGGCTTCGGTCCTTGCGGACCCCTTCTTTTTTGCTGACTCTCTTTGAGGCGCGCGTGGAACACGAACGCGCCGTCGACACGGCCTGTCGTCATGAGACGGACGGACGGCGAGCTAGCCCATAGCTCCCCGTCCACAGGCCCGCGCCTACGGTGGCCGGTAGCCACCACGTGGCCCCCGACGCCCGGGGCGTCTCCCGCGGCGGCCGGGACGTGAGGATATCTCCCTCTCACGTTCCGCCACCTCCTTCGCTAGCATGACTGCTTCGCAGAAGGAGGTGACGGCGTCCCATTCCGTCTCGCTCTGGACCATGGCACGAACCAGGGCCGGAAGCGAGAGGTCGCCGCCGCCGATCGCCACCTCGAGGACACGGCGGTGCTCCACCCAAGCAGGACACGGTGGACCGTGTCCTCCGGTCGATCCTCACAATGGAAACATCCGGGCTTCTCCTCCCGCCCGATTCGGTGCAGGAACTTACCGAAACAACCGTGTCCGGTAAGAACCTGCGTCAGGCGGAAGGTGAGGACGCCGTGGCGTCTCTCCAGCCACTCCTCAAAGAGGGGACTTACCGCCACTATCGTGGCGTGCCCTGCACGGGGTTGCGATAGTCGCTCACTCCATGTCGCCATGAGATCCCGCCGGAAGTCCGTCCGCTGAGCGACAATTTGCCGCGGCAGCGGAGTTTCCCCCCGGCGTAGCGCCTCCGCGCGCCACTCGTGTAGGCGCGCGAGGACTATCGCCTCCAGATCCCATGGCGGCAATCCGGCAAGGAGGCTCGCCGCCTTGCTCAGATCGTGCGGTATCCCCGGATCAGCCTTACGGCCACCACCTTTTAGGGCGCGTGTGTGGCGCTGAGACTGTGATTTAAAGAAACAATGCATCGACGCTCTAACTTCATATGGCTACCAATTTGTAAGTCAATTTTATTAAGGTCGCATTTTTGCTAAAAAGCGTTTGTTTAGTTTAATTATTATAGTAGCGTTCCGCTCTTGCTTCGCCTGGCACCGCCTATTGGTTCTAAAACTATAGGTTTCCGATACCGATTACCGAAATCGGTTTATTAAGATTATTATATTATACATAGATTAGTATAGAAGTATAGATTACCTAACTTCATTCCGAAAGCAAATTCTTACACCCATCTGTAAACTTCACATTACAAACCGTTACTTTAGTGAAGTAGAATCTTATCGTCCTCGAACGCTCAAGTTCATTGTCAAAAGTTCAACAGCTTATTGATTTTTCGGTCGATGCCGTGTTAGTGACCTAGTATCAACCACGACCACCCCTGTACAAATGACGTCACAAGCTGCGATCTCTCTTCTCCACACATGCTATCTCTTTCTATACGCGTCAAAATATTATGAGTGCTTGACATGTTTGTTTTGAATTCTGAGTGACTTCGTCAAGGAGGCGCTATTGGTTAACATTTTATGAAACTGTTGAATGAAAATACAGGATAGTCGCGTCAGTTCCGATTTTGACCACGTACCACATTGTATATGAGTTTGTTAGCAACACACCTGACAGTAACCTGATTTCCTAGTTTTCAAAAAGCGATTTAGTTTAAAAACACACTGTTAACCAGCGACTGAGGAGTATAGTCTGTTAATTGCGGGAAAACTGGAGTTTTTTTTTCACACGTTTCAATATTTTTGTTTTATTATTATTGCTGTGTTTACATGTAATATTCAGTACTACTTGTATTTCTCACGTATTACCGCTATCAAAACTTTTTGGTTAAGCTCCAAATTGAAAAAATGTTTTGTTAATTAGGTACCTACCAACTAGAATTGGTAAACTAGTCTATGGAATTGGTACATTTTGCCTTGCATCAAATCAAGTAGTTCTGATTTTTTTATATGTTGTAGGTGATGAAGTAGTTATGTCAAATCGAATTTTTCGACCTCCAAAACCCTCCAAATCATTGTTAAATTTTTGAAAGACAATTCATAATCATTTCCACCAACGACCTTTGCTACGGTTAAGTTAGACCAAATAGCTTCTAAGGCACAGTTGTTGAAAAATTTACAAAAAAAATATATATAATTTGACGCTTTTAGGTTTTCGTCAATGTGGTCATATGGGCACATTTTACAGCTTAAAAACGTATGGGTTATTAAAGTACACAAAGCTTGCAACAAATCAATACTAAATTGGTCTAGGTAGACCTGATAATTCCTTAGATACCGCTGTTCAGATTTGCTGAGGTGAGTATACAAAATATAACAAGGGTTTGTAAAATGAAATTCGACATTAAAATCAAAATCGAAAATTATGCATTATAATTTATAAAAAAACATAGTAGTAATAAAAAATTAAAGTGTATGCAATATTATGAAGCATCTCATTGTATACACATATTATGATGATGATGATGATATGCAGGCTGATATTTTAAATCCACAACACACCTTTTGGGGGAAGCTTGCTTTGCCGAATTCGTCATCTGATGGTGGGTAATCGAAACAGTATGGTTCTTCAATATCATTACACAGCAAGTCTAACTTTTTGGAAATTTTGCAAACTTTGAACAGCTCTATCTTGGAAGCCGTTTGATCTAACATAACCAAATTGTTTTCATTGTGTTGCACTTTTAGTATTCTTAAGAACTTTAATAGTAACTTTTACCGTAGCAAACGTCCAGGTTCAACAAAATTCAAAAATGTAAAAATATGGTTTTTCAAAAATTTTACAATTTTCCGGAGGGTTTCGTAGGTCGAAAAATTGGATTTAAAAATTAGAACTACCTTATTTGATGCAAGGTAACACCCCTTTTATGGTACGATTTCCATGGGCTAAACACAACCGCCATCAAACTGTAAAGTTTGGCGAGTAAAACCTGTAAAAACTTAAAAAAAAAAAAAAAATATCATGGTATTGGTGATAGCCATTATATATTGTAATTATTTACACAAAGTTAAAAAAGCACAAAAGTTGCTAAAGCTCCTTGAAAACTACGTCTACTACGCAGCTACGGCGTAGCGTTGTCACGGCTACGTTTACTACGAGCTCGTAGCAGATTTCGCCTACGCATCTGAGAGTAGTACTCGCTGTTGACTGAGTAGTATTATTTTTAGATCGTAGTACTGGCTAGTAACTGAGTAGTATTATTTTTAGATCACGCTTGCTTCGCGCGGACGTGACCTGAATGTAATAAAGATCTAGTTATCAAAAAATATCAATTATTTTCGAGAAAAAATACTAAACTACTAAGGTCTAAAAAGAACAGTTTTATTTTTGGTAAGATTCTCCAGCTTAAGAACCTTTAAGAATCAGTTTTCCTTGACACCATTCTGTTAAATAAAATTTAGGGGATGGAATGGAAATTATTTACATTTTGTACTTAATGTTCATCAGACTATCTCATTCGGTTTTCAGTCAGTCAGCGTTTACATAAACAGAACATAGTTATCCGAATACTACGCACGCACCAATTATCTTGAAAACTATTTATTTAGTGACATCTCTTGTTTTTTATGCTACCTCTGCAACGACACGGATACAAATAGTGCGAATACCACTGCAAAACTATAATTAATATTATAAAGTTGCGTCAGCATTGCTCCTGAATAGTTATGACGTTCTAGTACTCCTGATCGAATAATTAAAATTATGCCGCCTTCTGAAACCAGAGGTGCGTTCCACATTGTGACACTGTACACGGATATTTTTTTTTACCAATTTATGTATAGAAGAGATTGAGAGCAGCGGTGGCCCAGTGGTGGCGGCCCCGACTAACGAACAGTAAGTCGTGGGTTCGAACCCAGGCAGGCGCATTACTTTGTATAATTTATTTCATCACCACTGCTCTCAAAACTGTGAAAGAAAACATCGTGAGGAAACCGGCATGTCCTAGAACCAAAAAATTCGAAGACATGTGACATCTACCAATCCGCACTGGGCCCACGTGGTAGATTATAGCCCATTCCCTCTCTTAGAGAGGAGGCCTGTGTCCAGCAGTGGGTACATTAATAAGCTGATGATGATGATGTGATTTATAGAAGGAGGTTACCTAGGAAAGTGAAAAATAAACCCTAAGTAAACAATCCATTTAGTATAATGACGTCACTTACCATCACGCCTGTAATTCCCGATGGGTTAGGCAGAGGTGTACTAATACTAAACTCACATTTCGCCGATATGAGTTCCATTTATGACATTTATTTATCAGTGTGCTAAATTTCATCCAAATCGCAATTAACAACTGTGTAAATTAAAAATATATATATATATACACATATACACACATATCTTTTCTTTTACGAATATTATTATATTATTGTTTCCAAGTGAACAAGTGAGTTACTCGTGTTTGTTGCACTTTGAGTGTGTTTTGTAATAGGCATAAGTTTTGTACATTTTAAGTTCTACAAACTCACATAGAATAATGTCAATCAGCAAACAAAACCTAAATAAAACTTACGCTCGACCGCTACTTAAGAAACACTAAGACTCTTCTTATTTTATCATCCCGAATTATCATCCTGAATTACCTATGGTCTGCAGTCTACAAAGTCTGACGCAAAGTCTGAGTCTGGTGTAGCGCCCGTTTTTCAGAAAACGAACGTTTTATCGTCAGTCCTCGAGCGCACAAATTCAATGTCAAAAGGTCAACACCTTATTGATTTCTCGGTCGATTGTAGTACCGGTCATGGTCACTGCGGCGCACATAAACAGTGACTTATTATTAAGGTAGATCAGTCACACGTTGGGGTGGGTGGGGTGGGGTGTTTGTGACGGGAAAGCGAATAAAAATATGCTTTCCGTCTCTATCTGGCCATCAGTGTGTTTTATCTCCTACAGCTTATTGTGTCCTGGTATACAAGCGAATGCGAATGCTGAGCGAAAGATGAGATGACGAGTAAAAGAGAAGTATGGAAGAAGAAGACAATATGCTGCACCGACCCAAAATAAAATGGTGTAAAGGCGGGAGAATGCTAATGGACTAAAGAGGTGTGCGTGAGTCCGTAGCAACGATACGAACCAATGAATTAATGAAAATGAATGGTACCAATGATACGAATCGGGAAATACTTTAGATGCACAATTAAATACGATTGCAAATATTGTACAGTAATAGTTTTAACTTTACAAAAAAAAAACGCTTAATTAAATATAAGTCAATAAATAAGAAAATGATCGTTTTAAATATCCTTTTTTTTTTTTTTTTTTTTTTTTCGAAATGGCATCTCGCAGTTCAACCAGAGAGGTTGTCGTCTGCTTAACCGGACTTTCCTGTGGGTGCCTTAAGTGTAAGGCCTCCAGCCAGGGCAAAAAACTTACAAACTAAGCGACTACACGCTAAGGGCACCCCCTGCGGGGTACGGGCCTCGGCTTAGGGCGTCGCTGGGAGAGGACAGCAAGGGGACAGGCTGGATCGGAGTGGTGTCATTATTTAGGGACTGACTTTGGACTACAGGCTCAGCAACGCGAGCTGGCACGAGCAAGGGACGGGGAGGGTTCTTAACGGGGCGTCGCGACGGGCCTCGACGGCGAGGACGGAATGACGGCTGTTTGCATCTGTGCTTCTTAAGCGTGCTAGTTTCCTTCCTGCTCTCCTGGAGGAGGGTTGTAGCGTCATCGGGATCGACTAAAGCATGCCTTAGGCGGCGGACCTGACTGATTCGCGAGGGTTCGTAACGGGCGGCCGCTGCGATCAGGGGATTACGATGTCTGACGGCAGAGTCGAAGAAGCGCTTGGAAAGGCGCTTCATGAACTGGGCTATTGTGGGGATTTTAAGATCTAAATGTAAACGGTCATTGCGGACATAATAGGGAGCTCCCGTGACTTTACGTAAGAACCGGTTCTGGAGGACCTGCATCCTGTGGAGATATTTAGGCTTGGCGTGAGCGTACACGACACAAGCGTAGGTCATGATGGGGCGGATCACCGCGGTAAAGAGACGCAATTTGCACCTGAGAGACAATTTGCTCTTTTCCGTTATTAAGTAATGAAGCCTACTCATCGCGAAGGCAGCTCGATCGCGAGCTGCTTTGATATGTGGCCCGAAGGTCAGGTGGTTGTCAAGTATGACTCCTAAGTATTTGGCTTGCTTCTCCCAGGGGATAGGCTTGCCGTACATGGTGATCGGAATGGGGGAAGAGATTTTAGTACGCGGTCTCGAAAAAAGAACGGCCTGACTCTTATCGGGGTTAACCTCGATTCTCCATTTCCTAAACCAAGCGCCTAAGACGTCGGCTGAGGTTTGGAGGGTTTTGGCGATTGCGTTTTTACAGCGACCGGTGTAATAGATGGCCGTGTCGTCCGCGAACAGGGCTAGCTGAGCTTTTTTGCTCTTGGGAATGTCACTAGTGAACAACGTGAACGCGAGCGGGGAGATGACGGAGCCCTGAGGGACTCCGGCGCGAATAGGATGAGGGGAAGAGAGCGATTTTCCTATGCGGTATCGGAACGTGCGATTCGACAGAAAGTCTCGCAAGATGAGTACGAGACGATCCGGCACTCCCAGTTGGTACAGCTTATATAATAAGCCGTTGTGCCAGACTTTGTCGAAAGCTTTCGCTATGTCGAAGAACAACACGCCCGTTATCGACGAACGCTGGAAACCAGCGCTCAGGTGTTCGACGATGCGATGGGTTTGTTGAATGCAAGAGTGTTCGGTCCTGAAGCCGAACTGCTCGTTGGGAATGAGGCTCTTAGCTTCGGCAAAGTCTTTGAGACGCTTATAAATAAGTCTCTCATAGATTTTTCCGATTGCGTTCAGGAGACTGATAGGACGGTAGCTCGAGGGGACCGCCTTGGGTTTACCGGGTTTGGGAATTCCGATAACAGTGGCCTCTTTCCATACTTGGGGGAAGAAGTTGTTGCTTAGGGCGCCATTGAAGATGGCTGCCAATAAGACTATTAACTGAGCGGGGAGAAGTTTGAGCACCTTGTTGGTGATACCGTCGGAACCGGGTGCTTTACGCGGTTTAAGCCCTTTAATGATGTCATACACTTCGTCAGGGGTGACTACAGGTAGAGGATCATCGGGGTCTTCAAGGGGGGGAAGGGAGGCCCTACGTTCGACTTCCGCGTTTACCTTGTCGAGGTGTTGCTTATCTACCGGTTGCGTGCTGGGCGTGCACTGAGATTCTAGACTGTCGGCTAGGCATTCGGCCTTTTCAGAGTCTTCGAACGCGAGGCTCTTGTCCGGGCGAGTGAGAGGAGGCATCGAAGCCTCTTCGGTGGCACGTAACTTTCGTTGCAGTTGCCAGAAAGCTAGGTGCGTGGGCTCTAGCTCGCTGAGCATCTTGTCCCATTGACTCGAACGAAACTCACTGGTGCGTTTCTTTACAGCACGCTGTAAATAGCGCATGTGAGTTTTGTTCGCGTCGCAGGGAAAAGAGCTGTAGGCACGAACAGCTGCGTTTTTCTCGTTTATCAGATCACGTACGTCATCGGGTAATTTCCAGCGCTGATCGCTCAGGTCTGGGACTTCCCGTGAACAATCCGTCAGTACGGATTGAATGTGCTCTGTAAAGGAGTCAATGGCGGCTGTCGTGTCTGCGACTGTGACTATATGGTCAGGGATGGTATCCAGGTGAGGCGACGTGAGGGAATTCAGCTTGTCGCTGACTTTCCTCCAGTCGGTGATCACTTGTGAAGGCGGGGGATGATCGGGGTCAGAAGGACCAGAGCGGGGGAGCAAGTGCATGAACACAGGACGATGATCAGAATTGAGCTCGTGAAGAGTCTCGATCAAATGCAACTTAAGGTTGACATTTTTGAGAAGCGCGATGTCTAGAACGTCGGATCTTTTACACGGGTCATGGGGATAGTGAGTATGCTCCATAGGAGCGATGGGATCAAAGTTAAGGGAGACTCCTAGGTCATACACGAATTTTCCTCTGGGAGAGGTTAGCGTGCTGTTCCAGGCGGGATGTTTGGCATTGAGGTCGCCCGCTATAATCACGGAGTCGCTCAGGCCGAAGAGGACTGTAAGGTCCTTGGTGAGCAGCGAATGCTCCTCGGCCGTGCCCCCGGGAGGGATATAAGCCGATATGATGGTGATCGGCGGGTGACCGGTCATGCCGAGCCGACAGATGGAAATCTCGAGTAGAGACTCTAACGGAGGGGGGACTATGGGGATGCAATGCAGGTCCTTTTTGTAATAAATTAGAGTGCCACCACCGTGACAACGCGACCGATCGTTGCGAACTATGCGATAGTTGGCAATTTTCGGGTCACGGTGACTGGGCGAGAGGAAGGTTTCCTGTAAGAGGAAAACGTCAATTTGATGGTCGCGGAGGAAAGCGGCGATCTCATCACGTTGACTTCTGAGGCCATTGGCGTTGAAAAAACCTAATTTAAGGGATCGCGGTTTGAAGTTTTAAATATCCTAAAATATCCATGTATCGTAAGGCCATCACAGTCTGAATACAATCTCATGCGGAGTAAAAGTTTCGAACACATTTGCTCGTAAAGGGTCTCTTATTTCACCAATTTCAATATCGTAATGTATCTCATTACGTTCTTGTGCGTAATTGTAAAGTAAAACGCACGGTTTATCAAGATGCTCTGTCTAAACCGAACGGTACTTTTTTAAATCTTAGCAAAGAGTTTTTATGTCATTGTCATTCTCATTGTTTTTATGATATTTTATGAATAAAATTAACTTTGGGAGATGAAATATAATAAATAAACATTAAATTCTTTAATTTAATTAATTTTGACAATAAATTACAACCATTTGTCTGTAGCAAAAACACAAAAATATTAATTTACTTTACTAGTAATACTGGCTTTTTTTGTGTCTTTGCCTTAAAAAGAAGCGTTTTTCTATTTTGATCGTTCTACGTTCATTTCTAATTTGTGAACAAGTAAAAATTATTCCGTGCGCTTTTTCTTTTGTCTGTGTTGATTTTATTTGTTTTATTTACATCCTCGTAAATATGTTATAAAACGTCGTATGACATACGTGCGCTTTGATAATTACATCCTCTGCTTTGTTATAGCCCTCCCCTACGGCTTGGGCTAGCAATATCGCCTCGGCTGTAATTTTCAACTTACCGCACTTATATCATACTATAATAGAGACATGTACTATTACATTTTTGGAATAAGTAAATGTGTAACTAACATTTACTTATTCCAAAAATGGAAATGGATTTTCAGCGGCATAAAACCTCTTTATACTACACCTGCTTGGAAAGTACCTTGATACTTAATCAAATTTACGGTAGAAAGTACGTCATTGCATATCGAACAAATATGCGGGGAGAAAACGCATCTGAGCGGGAGAGAAAAGTGTATGAAAATCCATTTCTTACGTGGTTTTTATTTTTTAATTTTGGGTAAGACTATGCGCCGGTAACCTAAATATCAAAAGCCAAAAAGTTTTCACAGTGAGTTTTTATCTCCAAGTTCGCAAAATGACACTGGCCACTAGCTGTGTGTTGGATGGTGTCGGGCTGGCAGTGCGACCCTGCGGCGGCAGGATAAACAATTTGAAAAAAGAACATGTGAAAATTTCAGACGCCATTGGCGCCATTTTCAATTTGTGTGTTTTTTTGTGTGTTGTTGGAGGATTCAGTTTTCGTAGAAAGTAAAATAAAACTATCAAAATGATAAGTAGTGATAGTGATGATGAAGATTTTTTAACTCCGCCGCAGTTGAAGGAAACAGCAAAAATACTGATTGACAGCCTTCTACGAGCGCAGTGCCAACAGCACAGCCAGTTATTCCACCTACATTGTCGCAAACATCTCGAACAAACATTAATGGAAAAAGTGTTACATTAAGCTTCACTAACTGCAACAATTTCAATATAAATTTCAATTAGTAAAGATTTAGTTTTTTATTTTCCTCGTAGGTGTAGTATAAAGCACTATGTATCACTCGAGAGAAAGTGCGATTCCCGATCTCGGGTGTTTTAAAGCCCGAGCCGTAGGCTCGGGCTTCAAACGACACCCTCGACGGTAATCGGTCACTTTCTCCTCTCGGTGAACAATGTACTATTATTGTTACGACAAAAAAAAACGTTTGCTTTATTGTTACAAAAAAAAAAGAAAATGTTTGAAAATGTTTACTCGCATTCATTTGCAGTTAGGTACTAACTTAACTTAGTAGGGATAATTCTATTATGCACGTGTGTGTTATAGTTCGGTTTATGGCCCTAATAACGATATAATAGGGCTCACTTTACGATCAAGTGTGTTGAAAATAGTAATATAGGCGTTAAATTATCCAAGTAAATGAAAATGTATCATTGTAGCAATATTATCGAGATACTTATGAATCAGTTTCATCTATACATTATAGCGTACACATACCATACCACGACAGTCGATTCCCTTTCAACTTTTCTGTAACTGGCGCAACTTAAAGCTTCCTATAATATACTCGTTCCTAACCTTATACATTCTTGTCACGCCACACATCCACCTCAACATTTTCATCTCATCGCTACATGCAATCGGTTTTCATCAATCTTCTTTACTGCCCAGCATTCCAATCCACACAGTACGACACCAACACACACAGCTCACAGGTCTAATCACGGACTTGTATGTTTTCCCCTTTACCATGAGGGGCATCCGTAGGTCGCAAAACTCTGTTAGTAATGTTACATGTAGAATATAGTTGGACAATTGCTCCATACATTGGAAATTACATGGAAATTGGCTTTCACGCATGGCAGTAATTCGGCACCGCAAAAGTTCTGCGACTTTCTCAATAGACCTCGATGTACTAGGATAGCAGAAAACAAAGGAAATGCCCAGCACTTTGAACTTAAACCAGTCATCGCAGTTTGTAGGGGTGAGTAAAACAACCTTTTTCTTCAAACACCCTAATAGATGAATCTCGAAACTGTACCGTTAAACTATGTTTGTCTCTCTCTAACTACCACCGTACAGACTTCAGTGAGCAGGACATAATCGGCCAAAACCTTCACATAAGAATGTTTCTAGTGTGCTGGCATCACGTAATACTCTCAGTTTCAAAACGAGCTTTTCACTAGCGACAATCATTTTAATTTGGTTTTTCGGTCGTGGGTACACATAGTTTCGAGTCAATTTAGTTGATCAGATGAGGCTTAGAGTCACTGAAATATCCCAATGCTGATCTTCGGAGGGTCGTTACAAGAAAACTGCTGGGTTTAGGTGCCTTGAATCTATGATACTCTGTTATCAAGCGGCTGTGGAATACCCCAATAAGCTTCCTTTGTCGAGGACACGTGGCACATCGTTAGTGCGTTCCTCCGGAAAACTCTGGGAAGTCGTTGGTTTACTGTCACCTTAAAGTCAATTGTCATGTGTACAGATAATATGGTCACATCACGTCGGATTTAGTAGTGATAACACATTTTTATAGGCCGTTTGTATTTACTCTTATAGTCAGTAGTGTCAGTATCCCATCTTTGGAGGCCCCAACATGTAGTCTGCAAGCATAGCTGGTTCCCAAATACCCTTACAACGCTTCTCATATGGCAATTTCCTGATGAAAACTTTAACCGTGTTCATCACTTATGTGCCTACACCCATGTGACCTGGAAAGAAAATGAACGAAGCATTATTAATTTTATTTTTTCATGTCAAACCACTCATTTCTAATAGCTGAGGTTTTTTATGATATCTACAACAGATAGAATAATATTAACACATTTTATGAGTAGGTACTTAATCTAAAGGTGACCTTTGTATGTAACGATTATATTTTAAAAAGGCGTGTTGCGGTAAATAAAGTAAGTGAGATTTATCTATCTTTTGGGACGTGGTATCTAAATACAAATTAGTTTTTTAATTTTATTATTTCGTATGTGTATAACTGGGTAGAAGACTACATGCTGCGCCGACCCCTAACGAATTCGGATAAGGGCAAGAGAATGATGACTAGGTATACAACTAAAGCATCCAGTATAGTGGTGAATTTTTTGGTGTTGCTTAAGTTGTTTTGTGTACTTTAAGTAAGCTGTTGTTACTAAATTAGTAAATTGAATTATACCAAAATATTAATATTTAGCTATATCTTATACCAAAATCAACGCCCACAATTATACGGAGCATTACAATAACATGGTAAATTACGTTTGAAAATCCTAAAATCAAGCTTTAAATCTTCGTCCCTATATAAATGTATTAAGATTTAATTTTTGACGCTGCTGTTTATTATTCTTTTTTGATTATTTTAAAAGTTATAACTAAAACAGGAAATCTATTCACAATAAGAAAAAAACCGGCCAAGAGCGAGTCGGACTCGCAAACCGAGGGTTCCGTAGAAACTTTTTAAAGGACAAACTTAACTTTGCTGTTCGATCCCTAGAAACGGCTATTGCTCCAACCGCAAATAATAAGTTTGTAATAGTAAAATCGTTTTTTTTTGTTATTAAACTACATGTTAACGGTTTTTAGACTTTGCCCTTTACATGTGCTGTAAGATCTTGCTTTTTGCCAAATTTCGTGATTCTAGGTTAACGGGTACATATAGGTTTTCGACAGGGTACTTCCGGTTGACCTAGAATTGTCAATTTTGGTTAAAAGCAAGGTGTTACAGCACAAGTAAAGGGAAAAGTCCGAAAAAAAAAAAAAAAAATTAAAATTCAGGTAAATTTTGGTACTTACAAGTTTTCGCGAAAATCTAAATTTGCCCATATCTTTTATCGTGTTGACTCAGGACCTTGATTTTTATACACCCAATAGGGACTAGACATCAGTAGATGGTATACATTTCAACTTGCTAGGTCCACCCGTTCCTGACAAAATTGGTGGTGACAGACAGACAAACAGACGGACAAGAAAGTGATCTTATAAGGGTTCCTTTTTTTCTTTTTGAGGTACGGAACCCTAAAAAGGAAGCAGAAAATAACAATTACGTTGATTCGTCACGGATCAAAAACAGTTGTCCGTGACAAAAGTCTAAAAATGCCGCAAGTTGTACTAGGCTTCCATACGAACGAAGAGTTTCATTTTTGAAGTACAAACAAACCCAATTCAACTTACCCTAGGGATAGCGTTAACTGATTGTTAATTGTATTTTAATAGGATTGCAATGGGACGGCTATTTAATGTTTACATAACACAACATCACGCTTGCACTCCCCGACGGGCAGACTTAATAACACTTTGCCTGACCTGGGAATCGAACCACATGCTGATCAGTAGCGACTACTAGACCAGCGAGACTTTTGTTTATTCATTGAAGTCCTTTTCATAAGTGGTGCCATCATTCTGTGATCACCACTCACCCGCCCCGCGCGCGACTTTTTTGCACCAAACCGTCCAGGGTGCAAAAAATAGCGAAATATTCGCATGTAATTTGACACTTTAGATAAACAATCGCAAACTACAAGAGTTATAGCTAAATAAAATTTACAGTGAATAGCTGAATAGTTATGGAATCTATATATTAAAAAAAAAAAAAAACTGATATTAATTTGAAACTCAAAAAAAATGTAGAACTTGAAAAACAGTGATGAAAACGGATATTTCGCTATTAAAATATTAATTTGAATTTTTCTAAATATTAAATTTCAATTAAAATAATTTTAAAATAAACTAGATTATATTTCCTTTCCAATAAGACCATAATCTTATTAGTTTATTTACGATAGTCTAGTTAGAATTAAATTAGAATTTGAATACTCACTGTTTATTTTGACGCGGCCTGCGCCAACGACTGTTTTTGAACACGGTTATTTACGTACCTATAACTTTACGAAGCCACTTGTTTTTGTATATACAATTTAATAATATGTTCACAATACTAATTATGCACTGTTTTTCCGTTAACACACACGTTTTAATCACAAAAACACTTATTTCTTGTATAAACACAATCACTATAGGTATTTAAACCTACCACCTTTCGGAGGCGAAATACTCAACTTTGAGATTCGAAAACTAGATTTCCTTTATGATAATATAGTAGCACAGATTTTCACGATTAATTTGATATATAACACTATCCGAAAACAACAATATACATAACAGAACAATTGAAATACGACGCCACACGTCAGAAATGGCGGAGTTTGTTTACACTACAGTTTTTACTTTTATTTTGAGATTTGTCGATGGAATAGTGTTGCTATTGTTGGTCCGAACGTTGAGGAATATAGTATGGAGAATGCTACAAGAGGAATAAGCTCTAGAAATAGCAGTTTAATAAATTTTTATTGCATTTGTTGGACGAAGGCGCTACTGGCTGCTTTAGCAGCCAGGGACATTTGGCAAATCGGCAACTGGCTGCTAAAGCAGCCAGGGGCGGTTGAGTGGATGATATACTTGCTTTATTTGCTTCTGCTGCACGGTACGTACTCAAGAGACTCGGAGAGGGTTCGTATATATTTAAAGGCGTGTCTCTCTTAGCACCAAAGTTAAATAGCTAATCACGGACGTCCAAATGAATATTAACGAAATACACATAAATAAAAAAACAGCTAACTGCTTTTGCTGCCTTACGTAATTCTTAGGGTCGGGCACGGGTTCGAATCCCGGTAGGAGCAAATGTTTGTGTGATGAGCATGGACATTTGTTTCCGAGTCATGGATGTTTATTTATGTGTAATAAGTATGTATTTACAAACAATAAAAAGTATCTATGTAATATATCAACTATCTGTTGTCCACGACACAAGCCTCGTTGCTTAGTGTGGCACTAGATTGCGCTGTGTGTAATGTCTAGCGATTATATTAACTATCTGGTGTCCACGACACAAGCCTCGCTGCTTAGTGTGGCACTAGATGGCGCTGTGTTTAATGTTCAGCGATTTTTATTTATTTCTTTTATTTATTGCAAGCGTTCTGATCTAATAAAAACATTGTCAAAATGCTTACTTAGGAAATTTAAATAGCAACTGGTTAAGCTCCTGATACATGAGCTAAAATAGTTGCTATTCACATTAATTTCCTATCCCTATATCTGCAGGAATTGCCACCAAACCAACTCAAACTTTCTAAATAAAGTCATTACTTTCTTTCTTCAGATGGATGGATGCTTATATTTCATACCCAGATCTCAAAATATATTTTTTTTATAAATTAACAACTCGCTTATACGAGTCACGGGAGAACAGTCGTTGAACTCTGCTCTAATTCAATGCTAAAAGTTCAAAAACCTATTGATTTTCTGATCAATGTCCTTGACATTGTTTGTATACACGACAAAAGTAGTGACTTAACACCACCGCCCACCCCCCGGGTTGCATGACGTCAAACAAGAAAGGGATGGAACTTGCTACAGCGTGTCATCGCTTTCTATACTGCTTGAAACATAGTTAGAGTGACTGTGATGTATTCTGTTCTTTAGTCCAGCTTCAAATATCCACAAGATGGCGCTACTTTCGTTGGGGACGGGGTTTTTATTGTGGAAAGGGAAAGTGCGCACATTTGATTACTATCCCTTTCTGGCCCGTCGTGGTGACCGTTTTTCCGACGCTACAATCTCTTGCTACTTCTTGCACCCTGGTACACAAACGTTCAGTTAAAAGCGGATGCCGCGGTTGGGTCCTTATAGCCTTATGTTAATGACTTCCTGTTCAGGTTTAAAGTAAACGGAAACCAAGGAAACAGGAAGTCTAGGGCCATTTTTCTAGAAGCTCTCGTCGTATGACCAACATAATAGAAGTTCAATATCATCATCTTTCTGCCCTTGTCCTAAGTTACTTGGTGTCGGTGCAACAGGTTTTTTGCTTCCATTCTCCTCTGGGTTGACAGGAGAGAATTCACGCTATCATAATTAAACCTTTTAGGGTTGAAACGGGACCCTATTACTAAGACTCCACTGTCACACGTCTGTCTGTCCGTCACCAGTTTGTATCTTATGAACCGTGATAGCTAGACAGTTAAATTTTCACAGCTGTTGTACTTCGGATGCCGCTATAACAACGAATACTCCCATACAACAAACCTTGATATTTTTTGCAACAGTACGAATGTGAGAACTTATTGTATGCCATAATTTGAGATATATTCCAATTTTGTATGTAGTAAAGTATGTCCACATACGGGATTTTGACAAAATCCTTTTTATAGATGTGATTAGTGGAACGTCTACTTCTTAGTTATATTGACTTCTTTGATAGACATTAGTCTAGTTACGTCTCTGATGTTACCAAAACGGCATTAACATTGTAACTAGAAGCTGTTGAGGAAAATATACATAATTAAAGACAGATTTTTCATTTTTTTGCAAAGTGCTCATAATATTTGAAAAGGGAAAGCTCCAAAACTACCTGAAACCATTATGGAGGCATTAGGTTTTTTTAGTACATTCCGCACTGGAATGTACTAGCAGAGCATAACCGTAGAGTTACGGTTTTTTTTTTGCAATACAAAACGAAGTGGAAGTTCGTTCGAGATAGGTACGATTGAACTTTAACAATCTTAAAACCTGACTGTCCAAAAATCAAAAAGGGTAAGTTGTTGATTAATTTTTGTTTAACAGTCCTGAACTGAAATAATATTTAGGTAGTTTCTTATTAAAAGTAAAAAAAGAGATATTCAGATTGATACAAATTACTCGATAGAACAACAAACTGAATACACAGCAGAATTACGCTGTATATTTGTTGCATAAATTGAATTAATTTAAATTGAAAGATTTTGAAGGCTAACACGTTGTGATTTATTAAAAACAAATAAGCAGGATCTGTGTTTTGGTTTTGGCTTTTCGTTTTATCCTGCCCTCAAATCTGGTGTTACGATAATATTTTGTGAATTAGATATTTTATTAAATATTACCATGTACAAAGAAATTTTTTTTTGGCTTTTCAGTTCAAGTTCACGACACAAACAATTACACTGGCCTGCAAAAATAAGTACTACACGTTTAAAATTTAAATTTTTCTTAAACTATAGAAGTTAGAGATTAAAAATAAAAAACGTTTTACAGCAATTTGTATCAGCTTTTATTGAAACTATAGACAAAATTAAACTATTTTTCGAGTCCTTTTTGTTTCAAAAGCATATCTTGTGTACTTAAAAAGTTATTGCAATTTTAAAAGTGTGATACTTATTTTAACAGGTCAGTGTAAATAACAAATTACATATTGAACCTGGGTTCTTATATAATTTATATATTATTACATTGTATACATTACATTATTGTAGAACATATATCAATAAAAACTGTAAGTCTTCAAAGAGTCTAGAAAACAACATTCTCTCCTTTTTGCTCGTAGCCAAAATTTCGGATATGGATAGAAATCGGACGGCAGTAAGGCTCTGGCTCGATGAAAAGACGAAGTGATAGAATTACCATTTATTTCAATATTTATGGCTAATAATAATTGTGTTGGTTGGCAACTGAATTGAATTGACTACCAAATTCAGTTCCATAAAATAAGTCGATCATCCGCGCGACTAAACTTTAAGCCTGACAACTATTTGGGAATGTGGATGGCGCTACTTGCCTAGGGAAAAATGACAAATCCAGTACGTTTTAAGCAATGGTTTTAATTAAGTCCTCCAGTTTCCCACATGCGTAATGTTAGGGTGTCAATATGCATAAAGCTTCAGTAGGTACCTTTATGACGTGCTAGTACTTTGAGATAACCAGTCTGCAGTTGCTCCGCCCTCTCAAAAAACAAACCGATAATTTTGGGGTACGCCCCCTATATGCTGAACTTAAATACTTGTGTGAATGTTTTATTTAGTAGTACGTAATATTGCCCTAATATGTCAACACCTATTAGGGCAATATTACGTGCTACTAAATAAAACACAACAAACAAACTCCAAGCTTGTGGCAACTCACAAGCTCGGAGTTTGTATCAACTAGAATATTGCAGACCACGTGACTTGCGTGCTGTGTACAATGCACCTCTTACTATCGTTAGATATCCTGGTCTTGAGGTGAACGTTTTGACCGTTGTGAACCCCGCGATAGCTTGGAACGCCCTTAAAACAGTTGATAGAATAAATTGTTCTGTCAGCCAGGTCACATGCATCGCGGGGACGTAACGTTCAAAACGTTAATTCAGTACCAAACCACAATAACCCAAGTGTAGTAGTGTCCACAGTAGTGTCTAGGTACTTACGTTTAGTTTTATTTTTGTAATTATATAGAGTTCTAGTTGTAGTATGTATATAATGTAAATCTGGTTTATTATTCACTAGCTGACGCCCGCGGCTTCGCCCGCCGGCAAATTATAATTATACTAAAACCTTCCTCTTGAATCACTATATCTATTAAAAAAATCTTCAAGGGTGAGCCACGCTTACGAAGGTCGGTCTGCGGATGGGTGGGCACTAATTCATTACATACTGAGTTTCTTCTGTGCGTCGGAAAGTACGTAAAGCCCTTGGTCTGGACTGTCATCTGTAGTTCTTTGACAGTCGTTACAGAAAGCCAGTGGCCCGATAGTCCCGATAGTCAACCATGAGTCTTACCAAGGGGTACCGTTATATTACGCACCCAGTATTAGCTGGGTTGTGAAGGTCAGATAGGCAATCGCTCCATGTAAAACACTTATTGAAATTAGAACAATATTCGAAATTCAGTGTTATATTCTTGTCGGCACGTTCCATTTATTTTTTGTTTATAATTAGTCCTTGTTCCAATTTCAAAATGTTTTTATTCATTCAGTGAGTAAAAGTGAGTTTTATTCACTGTTATTGATGAATAAAATGCCCTATTTCGAGTGGCGATGGTAAAAAAATATAAACCCGATGTATTGTAAACTTTATGGTGTATCTAAAAAGTCAATTCGGAGTGAATTGACATTTTAGAAACACCACAAAGTTACATCGGGTTTATAATTTTTTACGCCATCCATATTTTTTATAAATTTAATTTTAATTTTTGTTCAAATTAAAAACGGTTTTTAATTAATGTTTTATTTTCCTTTTCTTTCATTTCACGGATGCAGTATAGATAGTACACTAGTACAATCTATACCGTATCCGTGAAATGAAAGACAAAATCTTTAGTACAAATAACTATACTTGTACTATTTATTCTGTGGTAGGTAGCTGAAAAAAATACATGGGCAAGGTTTATACTCGTTTTTTCAGTGCATTTTGATAAAAACTTATTTAAAAAAAGGTATTTAACAAATATTTTATTTTCAAATTTTTAGTTTTGTTGTAATTATTGAACTCGTATAAAAAAATCGCGTCCGCGCCATTAACCGTTAAGGAGTTTCCTCGTTAGAAGACAATCCTGGCTGAAGGATCAAGTCATGATAAAAATCATGTTTATCTATCAAAAATTAACGCGTCTACAAATTATCGTATACGAGCTATTTACCGTTAAAGAGTTCCCTCGTGAAAAGACAATTTCTGGCTATAGGATCAGGTCATGATATAAAATCATGTTTATTCATCAAATATGAACGCGTGTATAAATTTTCGTATTCGTGCTATTTACCGTTGAGGAGTTCCCTCGTTAGAAGACAATCCTCGCTGTAGGATCAGGTTATGATAAAAATCATGTTTATCTATCAAATATAAAGGCGTCTACAAATTTTTGTATCCGTGCTATTTACCGTTGAGGAGTTCCCTCTTGAGGAGACGATCCTGGCTGCAGGATTAAGTATTGTTTGTCATAAAAATAAATTGTCACCAGAACCAAAGGTGTGTGCAAAATTTCAGCTCAATCGGTTGGAGGCAACTGGTCTGAAATTCAGCCCCAGAATTGTCTAACTAACTTAACTGACACGGCTAGATAAATAAAAAGCTTTTAGTGAGCTTCATTGTCAAACTGATCAAAATCTGACTCATCGCGAGCTTCGCAACGTATTTTCAGTACCAGGATATCATACGATTGTCAGAGGTGCAATGTCAACCGCGGCGCGCCAGTCACGTGGTCTGCAATAGTGAAGCTGATACAAACTTGTAGCCACATCTATACGGTAACATGCTGCACTACGTAGTTAGCCAGCTGCAAATTGGAACTAAACTTAAATCTAAACAGAAAAAAGAGACTGATACTAGCTTTGTAACTTTCAGGCATTACGAAATTATAGAACCATAATTCTATAAGTTCGTATGGGCCCTAAATGATATTAACCCGGTGTTCACCTCCAACTATGATTATCAATAAAATATAAATGTTGACATAAATAATAAATGACAATAAAAAATATGTTTTGTCATTCTTTGTTAGTGGTGGCTTCTTGGGAGAGCGCGAGACTCGCGGCTGTTTGTTTCGCCCCGCGCGTCTCCCACAATGTTAGCGCGCGAACTATACTATACCTCAAAAACATAGTTTTAATATTTTGAAATAACTCCTCCATAAAATACAGTTTAACATAATTGCATTAAGAAATGAGCGTTTTCAAACAGGCGAGAAAAAAGGACAATGGACAAATGTTGTTTTGTTTTTGTATGAATTTAACATTCAAAGCATAATCGTGTCACGCATTATGCTCATTATAATTTTGGCTAGAAAAAAAAAACAACTTTTAATTACAAACTTTTCGGCGACGAAATACTAACTGTCTTTGTTTTGAGTGTCGCAATAGGTAACATGCACAGTCATAAATTATATCAGATTTTATTTCTTGAGGGAGGGCCCCTACTCACCCTTCCGTCCTCGCACCTGGGGTGAATTCGTGAAGGCCAGAAATAGAGATGGCAGCCCTATGGAACACCTGCCTAGTAATTGGAATTAAATGTTTGCATGTTTTATTTGATATGTATCTATTTATTGATGCTAGTAATAATTAGGGTTACGTAAGAAAACTAGACCTCTTTTGCAAAAAGTAAAACCGACTTCTTAGAAACACCAGAAAATTTAAAATAAGTTTACTACCTAGTGCGAAACAAAAACCAAGTCGTAATACGTGTATTATATTTGCTATTTAGGAACGTTTTCTTTATAATCACAAAACTGTTTCCCCACCGTTCACTTTCCTCAGTACACAGGAATACAAAAGAGCGGCAAAGTGTTTCGTACGTTCTCATATACATCTATCAATCTGCCTGTTTTCGTATATAAACGCATGCGTATTGGTTAGGAGTCGACGTGTATAAGATTGCCAATGTTCAAAGCTGCTATGCTTCATGGGCTCCTAGTAACACCTAGCTGTTTTGCGATGATTTCGTCGCATTGTAACCAATGAGTCTGGCAACGGCAAGGTACCCGGCAAAGTTTATAAATGAAAATCACTAAATTGGATATCCTATTACAGCTACCTTCACATTCCGCGCAAGCGTACTTTGGAGTAGTCCACGTGGGTCCGATAAGTCACAATCTTGCAAAATGTTTTGGGAATTTTCCTGTGGAGAGGGCTGTTTTCCATGTACGTTATAACCTGTTCCTGGTGTTGCAAAGCGTATTTATTGCAAGCTATCTTCACACATAATTTTCACGCAAGCACATTTTAGTCATTGTAGTCCACGGGGAGTAAATTCGACATGAAACTCTTTTAAATAGTTTCGCATATTTTCCGATGCAGGCGTGCGCTTATGATGACACGTTGTATAATAAATAAACTCGAACAAGTGAAGTTTCAGTTTTTTTTGGACGACGGCCGGATACGAGCCTTTGGCCGAAACAAGCTTCTGAAAAACTGAAACAGGATTGCAGCGATTGATTGCTTTAATTTGAACTAAAATAATTGTGTGTTGTGTGCTAATACTTTTACGTCACTAATGTGCGGAATCGATTCATTACCTGTTTCCCTGCAATGACAAATGTTAAAAATATCGAGTACGCGCCTTAGTTTGGCGTCTAGGGCAGCAAAATGTAAATAAAACGTTTGGTCTACCCATTACATACCGAGTGTCCTCCGTGCCTCAGAAAGCACGTTAAGCAGTTGGTCCCGGCGGTCATTTGTAGATCTTTGACAGTCGTTACAGAGGTAGTCAGTGGCCCAAAACGTCTGACAACCAGTCTTGCCAAGGGGTACTAACTGGGTTGTGGAGGTCAGATAGGCAGTCGCTCCATGTAAAATATTGGTATTCAGCTGCATCTGGTTAGACTGGAAGCCGAACCCACAAACCCATATAGTTGGGAAAAGGCTAGGTAGATGATGATGACACTGAACTAACCACGGCGCTTGCATTCCCTAAGGTGCTTGGCAAGAGCTTATAATAGGTAGGTTACCGGACGAGAGCATTAAAGAGAGCTTTAAACGTTTTATACTCATCTGCCTGCCCTTGTCCCATATTACTTAGGGTCAGCGCAACACGTTTTTATTTCATTCTGCCCTGCCAACCGTCGCGCTTTCATTTACTAGTTTTTCTTTCATATTATTCCTCACACAATCCATCCGTCGTTTCCTTGAGATTTTTTGTAATAGTTTTAAACTTTACTAAACTGTTATGAAATCTTTAAATATCTTGGTGAGTTTAGCCGTGTCATTGTTGCCATGGAAACTGCATTTGCGTGTCATGCGCTTGGGAGACAGTATTGATCCAGTCGGACCGTAAAATATTTCAAGACTAGGTTCTCATGAAAGAAAGGGAGGTTTCCATGAAGGTTGTTTCCGATTTCGTAGGCACCACGAAGTTGCACACGACTGCTTGGTGTCCTACTATATCACTACATATTATAAAACAAAGTCGCCAGCGTTTGTCTGTCACTATGTGCATACATAAATCTTTAAAACTACGCAACGGATTTTGATGCGGGTTTTTTTAATAGATAGAGTGTTTCAAGAAGAAGGTATATAATTTGCGGGCGGGCAAAGCCGTGGGCATCAGCTATTAATATTATAAATCTGAAAGTTTGTGGGTATGGTTGTATGTATGAATGTTTGTTACTCTTTCACGCAAAAATACTGATCGGATTTGGATTAAATTTGGCACACAGATGGTTTATAACCTGGATTTAAACATAGGATACTTTTTATTTCGGTAGTAAGATATCATGGGACATATAATTAAACTTCACGCGGGCGAAGCCGCTGGTAGAAGCTAGTGTAGCTATGTTTAAGCTTGACTTGGTTGTGTGAGATATTGTTATGACTTTTTTGACTTGAATAAAATACAAAAAATATATCGTACTTCTATAGAATAATTTATCACAGATCTTCTATTGCATATATTTCTAAGAACCAAACATTAGAATTCATTGATGGTGTAGCGGGTAAATCTGCATCTGATGAATAGGGTATTTGCATGTTTTTTTTTATAACTCTAAACAAAGCGTATTAACGTCAGAAATAGCAAATATAAATATTTAAAATTATATTTTAAGTATTTATACAAAATACTAAGTTATGGGCATTTGAAAGTGCTGATTAGACAGAGAGATCCGATACATGACGTCATTTGACATATCGACGTACAAAATTCATACTAAATTCCGTTTATATAAAAAGAGATTGAAACGAAAGTTTTTATGGTTATAACTTTTCTGTTGTTTGGCCGATTTTGGTCTTGTTCTCACTTTTCTTCATTATTTTTATCGTATTTTTACATTCCGTATTGAAATAAAAATAAATAAAAAATATGCATAATTATTCCCTATTACAAGCAGAAGAGAAAAAGAAAAAAAAATGCCCCTCTGCTGCTACACATGGCTCCTAAGTTTCGTAAATTTATTCATACGTGACATACACCGAAAGAGCGATCCTAGCTGTACTCTTTAGTATGATGCCTGTACAGAACCATGATAAAATAAATCTACCTATAGTACCTTCGATGCGGTCATAAGATATATGGCTCCTTAAAACTTTTGCAGTCCTGGTATCCCATTAACATCCGCGCTGGGCGTTGGGAGGGCTTTCGGCATCATTGAGCTAGGGTTACTGTAATTTGGGCGGTTTCCTGCTTTTGATTGATCATCGTTCTCATCTAGTTTTAGGTTAATTTTTTTATGAAAGTTAAGCCTCTTTTTGAATCAAAATGAAGTTTTTTAACCGACTTTTAAAAAGAGGAGGTTATCAATTCTTCTGATTTTTTATTGTGTGTATGTTGAGCGAAATCTTGGCCAATTGTGAATGATTCTTTTTGTTTGGAAGAATATTATTTCGTGGTGTTCCCGTTAAATTTGGCGAATAATTAATACTGATCTTCGGAGATATACAATGGAACTCATCAATAATAGACAGCAAGTCTGTCGTAATTGCTGTTATCGCTTGGGCATAATTATATTGTTTACACAATTCAATAACATAGCAATACACCTGTATGCTTTGAAGGGGCAAAATACCTCCGAATTTCGCCAGTTATGCTTAAGTTCCATTTAATTGGGGATAAGCTTATTATACTATGACATGTATTGATAAAAATGTAAAATTAATGCGCAGAAAAAACGTATAGAATATTTATTACATTTGGAGAAATGAAAAACTTTTTTATAAAAAATAAAATCGACTTCAATAAAAACACTAAAAAATGAAAATATCTGCTCTAGCTGCAGCAGTCGGTGGCAAAACAAACTGAATCAAACAAACAAAACTCACCGACAGCTGATGCTAGGGAGCAGATTGTCTTATCTAGTTCAGGACCTGTCCAGGTTACTGTTGAGGTCATCTTCCAGCTGCGGATGCGTCTTGAACAGCGTGAAGTGCGAAGCCAAGGCCCTGATCTATAACTGCTGCCACGTAGAGCGCAGGTTATGTCTTTTTTGATCACTGGTAACTCGTAACGGATTTTGATGTTGAATAAGTCCAGCAAGTGTTTGTTACTTCATCAGAATGGTAAGCCAAGTCAGAGGCCCATGGCCGGCATTAAAATCTCTGACACCAGGTTAGGCACTAATTCACACCAAAAAGAAACTACCTGAATGGTTGAAATACCTCAACAAACGATGAATTTCAGCATCTCAAAACATACATTTTCTAAACACCGTGGGTGATTGGGAGGCGAACGTTTCACTGCTCCCCGTGCGTCTTGCCCCGCGAGCGTGTCTCTAACGTTAGCACGCGAACTGTTGAGTACTTTCAAACACAAAATAGTGGTCGCCTATTATAAGTTGCATCTATCATCTGAAGATCATCATCTGGTTAGACTTTAAGCCAACCCCAACATGGGAGGAGAGTTTGGGAATGGTTAGGCAGATGAAGATGGGTGTGAGCTTTAATTTAATATGTAGAATAAAAAAAATCATTCCTGCCGTAGTACTTTGTAGCTCCGCTACATAGTCAACGACGATGATACAACCAGATTGTGTGTTCCAAGTATTGGGACACAGGAGCTGCCTGGGTACAATCCCACGACCTCTGATGCGTAAGTCGGCGACGTTACACCACTACTTTTTAGGAACAACCGATGGAAAATGTATGTAGGAAGGATGTTATTTATATTGAAAACGTATTATTGGTTAGTGCACTACTTTCTACACAACTCCATAATGTTCAATGAAAAATTGGTCATAGAATAAACCAACTCCTTTTCAGCTATGCAGCCTTGGTACGTTAATATAATGGATCAACGAAAAATTGGTCATGGAATAAACCAACTCCTTTTCAGCTATGCAGCCTTGGTACGTTAATATAATGGATCAACGAAAAATTGGTCATGGAATAAACCAACTCCTTTTCAGCTATGCAGCCATGGTACGTTAATATAACGGTAATGATGTGGAAAGCCATAACGAGCATAATTAATTCAGTTCTTAGCTGTCGTCTGACCAAGTCATATCTCGCGTAAAATAATAAAACAAAAAAATTAAATAAAAATAAATTAGGAACACTAACAGGTTGTGTTCTCTAAGGTTCAACTTAATTGCTTTTCGATCAATTAAACTAATTCTAATTGGTTTGAGTCATTATAGTACGCCACAAGGTTAACAAAAGTTTTCGCTCACGCTATCCTAGTACAGCGAAAGGAAACCTTTTTTAATTACCCTATGCGCTTATTTCTATTCCAAATAGAGATGAATACTCGCTTTTTGTTATCAATGCTTAGGACCAATTCGACCTTACCATTATTTATTATCCACCGGAAGTATTTATCCTACGTATTTTCAACGGTTTCCATACAAACTGTTACAGATGACAAAAAAATACTCAGGTTAAGTAACATTTTGGTCACTTTCGCCTTGGCGAAGTTCTAACAGTAGAGCACAATGATGATGGTGGTTTTTTTAATACACTTCCGAATTTAAACTAAAACGCATGATGTCCTTTCCTTAACCTTTGAATTCAGAATAAATATGAAATCATGAATTCGAACTTATTATTCTGTCTGATATTTTTATACTCACCGTGTGATGATTCCACGTGGAGTTCTACTTACTGCGCTTGCGTGGAAAATACTACGTTAGTTCAAATACTACTTTCAATACCAGGAGATCATACAGCATTAGAACTTAGTTTGTTTGATCATGAATGGTCAAAAAGGGAAAACATTGCAGTGACACTAAACAAGGTTCGCTAATTGGTGGTTAACACCACTAAACTAAAATCACTGTAGACAAAACCTAAGTTCTTCCTAACTTCCAACAGAGCAACAGACAGAAGATATCTACCGGGAATATAAATGACCTATAAGCAAGCCAACATCTGACGCACTGATTTACATTCACCTATTTTAAAATAGGTAAATGTTTAAAGTGTGAAGAATGTATAAGAGTGAATATTTTTTAACATTGAAAATTGAAAAGATACGTGTGACCAGACCATACTTATTATCGTGCAATCAGAACGTTTTTTTTGGTTAGGTCAGGTTTTAAGCTTTTATTCAACTTGCCGTGTCGGTTAGTGTGTTAGACAAACCTTGGAACTGAATTTCAGATCAGTTCTCCCCAACCGATTGACCTGAAATTTTGCACACACCTTTGGTTCTAGTGAAAACACATTTTTATGACAGACAATACTTAATCCTGCAGCCACGATCGTCTCCTCAAAAGGGAACTCCTCAACGGAGTAGTACGGATAGTTCCTTATGTTTCTCATGTTTACTTTTTTAAATAATTGTGTCAAACCTAATTCTATATTTTTGTTTCTATTATGTCCTGTGTGAGATTAATAAATAGGTACTTTTTCTTTCTTTCTTTCTTTCTAACGGTATAAAGCACGGATACGAAAATGTGTAGACGCGTTCATATTTAATGGATAATCGTGATTTATATCATGATGTTATGCTGCAGTCAGGACTGTCTTCTCACAAGGGAACTCCTCAACGCTAAATAGCACGAATACAAAAATTTGTAGACGCGTTCATATTTGATGGATAAACATGAATTCTATCATAAACTGATCCTACAGCCAAGATTGTCTTCTCAAGAGGGAACTCCTCAACGGTTCATTGTAGGCTTTGTAAATTCCCAGATGCTTGTAAACTTTTATTCAGTCTGTTTTACGCTTTTTGTATTGTAAGCAACGACCTATTGTCGGGCCTACGCTGTCCTATACTTACGTACTAATTGTACTATACTTATGTACTAATGCTGTAACAAAATAATATTGTAATACCAAATGATTTGAAAAGAGTAAGCATGGAGTTTCTTGCCGGTTCTTCTCCATGGAAACGACCAACGCGATCCGTGCACCTTTTTCGACGTTTTATAAGTGCCCATCTAGGCCTATGTGAAATAAAATATTTTGATTTTGATTTTGATGATGATTTTGATTTTGGTTATTGGTGGACAATAAATGTTCTAAACGAGTTCAATGATTACGACAAAATTAAATTTTTAATTAAAAACCTTTTTACAAATAAGCTTTCAGCTTCAGTGCATTTTTATACAAGCTTATTTTTAATAAGGTAAGGTTTTTGATTTTTTTTTTTCATATCTTTAGGGATTTGGTAAGATTTTACATGCGAATTAAGCTTAATAGAGCACTGTACAACACTTAATAGACCTTTTTATGTCAGACACTCTGTCCGATATGTAGTTTTTAATAATTTTGTTAGAGACCTGTTTCGGGGGCTTTTTGGGACAATATAATTTTCTGCTAATGTATTGTAAACAACTTTGAGGTTTATACCAGATACTGAGGTCTATCTATAGTCCCTATTAGATGTATAAAAATCAAGGTCCTGAGTCAACACGATGAAAAGATAATATGGCAAATACAGATTTTCACGAAAACTTATAAGTACCAAAATTTACCATAATTTTCAACTTTTTTTATTTTTCGGTATCTAGTTCACTAACAATAATAAAGCGATTTTACTATGACAAACTTATTTTTTGCGGTTGGTAACCGTTTCTAGGGATCGAACAGCAAAGTTAAGTGTGTCCTTTAAAAAGTTTGTACGGAACCCTCGGTGCGCGAGTCCGACTCACTCTTGGCCGGTTTTTCTATGTATAAAGTGACAGGTAGGATAGCACTAACTTTGTTTATAGAAACACCGATAGCTACGAGAGTAGGCATTTTAACTAACAGATTTATGTCAGTAAGTTATAAAAAACGGTATATAAGACATTATAATGTTGTGGAAAATCACTGCAAACATACACCTATGTATGTTTGCAGTGATTTTCCACAACATTATCATCACATTCCAGACCCGCGCAGACCAGACGAATGCGGCACGTAATACTAGGAGCACATGACTCATCAAGACGTAGATATTTCAGAATTGGGTCAAGTTCAAAATACAACGACACTTGAACAAGAATAAGTTAGTACTTAGTTATTACATGTAAATTCATATTTTGTAGATGTAACTTTATTTTGGTGTACTAGTGTGTGTGCTAGTTGATACGTGACAATAATTTAATTTAATTTGTAATAAATTTTACTTCTTCCCAGCTAAAACACAAGAAAAGAACTGTTAACTTTTGTCAAAAAGTGCTGATTGTCAGCCTAATTTTACTTTTGTTTTGATTTACAAACTGCAAAACAAAATAACGCGGAATAGTTCTGTTAATATACCAAGTGCCAGTTTGTAGCTAACAAAAATATATAAAATATCTGAAAAAAATGCTATAACAAATAAAACTTTTTGTAAAACTCATAAAAAGGATATTTGCGACCCTGGCAGGACTCGAACCTACAATCTTCTGATCCGTAATCAGACGCGTTATCAATTGCGCCACAGGGCCTGATGAAATTAAAATTGAAATAGTCCATAACTTGATGCAAAATGACGTCATCAAAATAGGAAATTGTCGATTTTTTTTATAATATATGAATTTTAGAGATGAGAATATTGGGATGGATTCAAAGAACATTTTTGATTTTGACACACAAAAGCTACCTGACAACCGGGCGTGTGACCCAAACACGGACTTGCAACGACAATCAATTAATTATGAATTCATTAAAACTGAGGGGCGATATCAGCCACGATACCTAGCGTAAAGATTATGATACAATTACGAAATATTTTTATAAATTTTAGAAAGATAGTTGATTTCCATCTCTTCCATCTTTATAGCAACAGATCTTTGCGACATAAATTAAGTATTCCTTCTAAATATTGATTTTACACATATAAACCAATGTAAAAAAATAATACGTGTTATTAACTCAAGCTTAACACTGGACAACGAACCATGTTGGATTGTAGTTTGATGGGTGGGGTAAACTAATGCACGCTATCGAGTACTAGCATGTCATAAATGAATAGAAGCACATTTTATCAGAAACTATTGCGGTTGGTAGCTTTGTGTTGCGGTTCGCACAATTTTTATCCATGTCAGTACAGGGATGACAGCAACTTGAAGTAGTGTTTTGAAATTTTCAATATAATAGAGTCGATGGGTCATGCGTGTGTCTTCTGTATACTTCTGTGTGTGGCAAGCTTGACCGGATTGATTAGCTGCTGAGCTTGTGCATGGCAGCACGGTGCAGCAGAGAGAGATGTGTATAATTAAGTATAAATAAAAATACAAATAAATAGTAGGTAAACACTTTCTCACGTATATTTGAACATAATAATATGTACGTGCTTCCACCCGTGACAATGTCTGGGGCCATGCCATTTATCGAGATGAAAAGTATCCTATGTAATAATCCAAGTTATAAACTATCTGTGTGTCATAAAATAACGGTTCAAAAGTATAGCACTAATGCAAACGGACGAAAGGATAACAGATCCTTAATAGGATCCCGTTGGTACCCTTTAGCCCTTTAGGTACGGAGCTCCAAAAATAGACTTAAAATAATAAAAACGGTCTTGGGCCATAACCTAAAATAAAACAACGCGTGTAATTACAGAAGAAGTACTAAAAATATTTGAATATAACACAGATAAGTAGCACATAACACATTTTGATAAAGCACATTAATACTGCAAAATATACATTAAAATAAAAGAGGCGTTTAGAAGTCAGGGTCAAATGATAAAGATGGAAGGTGGCCATATTATGATCACCGTAATAAAACGACGTAACCACATCGAGTTTGGGCTCGTTTGATTCATCTTGATGAGTACTTTGGTCCTAGATAATATCTATGTGCAACCCCATCAGATTTAAAAAACTTAGTTCATTCCATTTGTTAAGAATGTGAATTCTATAGTTAAACTAAAATATTTAAGATCTAGGGAAAAAAAAACCCTCCATTATCCGCAACCATCCCCCTCCTCCACTCTTCGTAGTAACAATGTGTTTTTAGGAACATAGAATACAAATAATATAGTAAGTGTCGCAAACGAACATTTTAACAAATCTTATTGATGCATAAGTAGGTATAGACAATGCATGTGGCGTGAGGTCAAAATTGGAACTAACGCCGCCATCCTGTATTTTCATTCAAGATTTTCACAAAATATTAATCAATAGCGCCTTCCTGACGAAGTCACTCGAGTGCCAAAACATCTTTGCAGTACTGTAAAATGGCGTTGGCAGATTGTAGTAACATTTTGATTGAATTTGGACTAACGTTTTATATTTTTTTATCCAGAATGTACTGGTTTTAATCCAAAACATCAACTAAAACATTGTTAAACTACGAAAAAAAAAACAAATATCAGCAGCAATCGTAATATTTTGACGCGTGTAGAAAGAGATAGCATGCTGAGAAAGCTCCACCCCTTAATTTTCCTGTTCATTACGTCATTCGAATACGTATGTAGGTGCTATAAGCGACCGGGAAATCAATAGGTTGTTGAACTTTTGACACTGAACTTCAGCAATCGAAGACGATACTTGTTCCGAAAAGCGCGGCTCGTAATGTGAACTTTACAGATGGGAGTGCTATAAAAATCTTAATTTATCGTTTGGAAGATTATATAACGTGTACGACACTAATTTTAGAAATGAGCCAACCAATTTTAGTTAAATTTTGTAAATGTGCATGGTCGGTTCCAGCTGAATGATAGGATAGATTTGGACCCAATATTATATTATTTTAAAAACTCGTTTTTTTACCGCAACAGTTTGTTAGGCCTTGGCTCATTGTTGAGTAAGTTAGTATCCAAGTAACTGTTACACAACAGTCAAGATAGTCGAAATAAAAATGAATTAAATAGACCTTAAAAATTGGAGATCAACGCAGTTTTAGATCTTATACGATGATTTTTATGTTGGAGAATAAAATGGGGGTTTTGAGATGGGGAGAAGGATAACAAAACTCAATGGGAAAAGGTATTAAAAATTATGAGTTTATTGACAGTATAAAAGAACAAGCCTTACATTCAAATCCTTCGGAAAATACATAAAAGCGACGAAGGCTTCGGTTACGATGCGGATATGGATCGAATTTGTTGTCACTTCAGATTTTGTTCATACAAAGATGCGTCGTAAATTACACAGAAAGGATGCGTAAAGGATCCGCGCCACAACTGCATCGTAACCAAAGCCTTCGTCGCTTTTATACGCCCAACAATCCTGTGATCTAATGCCTACAGTGTAAATATTCGTAAGTAAGACTTCTGCATGGGTGTAATCTATAAATAGATTTTTTGCACCAGGTTAGCATGATTACCAGGATGTGGGTCCTCTTCAGTCTCACAACGAGTAGTAACTCGTAGTGTCCGCGCACTGGAACACGGGACCCTAACGTTCATCTGTATGCACTTGTGCGACATGCATATACAAAAATTGAAAGAGGAAATGCAAAAGAAATAGGACTGCAACTTTTATATTCATTCAGTGGTAGTAGTGGTTTCATTCAACCTCTGCGCTTGGCATCGTAATTTTCAACAGACCTAGTTATGACAAGCTAGTTGGCGAGAATAGTATCTAAAACGTTAAACGAGCAATTCTTGTGTCATAGATACATATAATCTGAATCTCGAAAACGGCTCCAAACTATTTTCATGAAATTTAGTATGCAGGGGGTTCGGGGGCGATAAATCGATCTATCTAAGTTTAATTTTTAGAAGAAGAAAAAAACCGGTCATCCATATATTATTTTATATTTTATTAATCCATGGACAATGGTGTGGGTTATATGTTTACCAATTTATGTAACTACTCATAATTTTAAACCTGACATTTAACTCTTGTTTTTTTGTCCCTAATAAATATTATATAATTGGAGAGAAGAAAACGTAATAATTATATGAGAAATAAAAAAGAGGAAGAGGATCATTTAGTGTTCTAGATATTTTAAAAAATAGTGATAATAATATGGTAAATCTAGTATGAGAATCCTCCTCACTGCGCAACGAGTCCAAGAAAGTTCCTGCTGAGTCAGCACCGCTCACATATGCTTACAAACTTACGTTCCAGTTCCAAAATAGGTTTTAATTTTTAAATGAATTCCAGACCCAGTCCATTGCTTTCTAATATCGGATTTTTAAATCTTCTCTTCTACATCTAATTTTAAAACAACGGAATACCTTTGTTAAGAAAGCAATTGCGATTACTATAATGGGTTAAACAATTTACTAGTAGGTGTTAATTCCTTCCCATATGATTTTGTTCAGTTATTAGTTAAACGTGAGACGTGAAACCTTCTTGGTACACACAAGTACATTTATGGCTATGTTTCATTCGTGGTGAATCTTGCATGATAACTCTTTCTGATTCCTGTTGCGCTAGTAATTTGCACCCGTTGCGTATCCATGGCAACGAATCTGTCTCTCTTCCTGGCTGGACGCACGCTATATAGAGAAAGTAGAGTAAATTGATACTCTGGCGTAGCCCGGGAAATAATTTTCTTAGAATAGCGAATACGTTTTTACAAAATCATCATCATCATCTAACCTAGCCTTATTCCAACTATGTTGGGGTCGGCTTCCAGTCTACGTACATTTTTACTAAAACTAATTTATAATTAAATAAATATGAATAAATAAATATCGCTGGACATTACACAGTGCCATATAGTGCCACACTAAGCATCGAGCCTTGTGTCGTGGACACCTGATAGTTGATACTTTGATACTTTTTGTTTGTAAACACATACTTATTATACTTATAAATGTCCATGACTCGGAAACAAATGTCCATGCTCATCACACAAAAATTTGCTCCTACCGAGATTCGAACTCAGGACCCTAAGAACGTAAGGCAGCCTCACTACAGCTTCGCCATTCGGGTCGTTGTAATTAAATAAGTATTACAGTTTTTACATCGGTAAACATCATTAAACTCAATACCGATGTCGTTAAGAGTTATTTTTGCATCAAATCTTTTGTGGTAGAATTATATGAATGAGTTAAGTTTTTTTTTATTTGTTGAAATGTCACATAACACATTGCTATGGAAAAAGATTCTGCCTACAATTTTATAGATATATCAGTGAATAACAAGGTAAGAGGTTTTCTGAGAATTTGTATGGTCTCTTTTTTCATAAAAGGAATCCATAATATTTCTAAAACCTTTGAATTATTATTCATTTCTCTTAGTTTCTTGTATTTTCGTTTGACAATAGACTATAATAATATCAGCAGCTACGACGGCGTAACAGCGATGTCAGAAACGTCGTAGCAACTTTTTCTGGCTCCTGTTGTAGTGTTGGCTACTGTTTAATTGTCAGTTACTCTATGAAACGGATTTGTTTTTCCTTGTGCGGGAGTGGGCGTAATTGATATGTCTATTGCAGTTTGAATCCATGTTTAAATAGCAATTTTGTTCGTAGAAGTTTTGTAATAAGGACTTCTATGAGCACCATAACGTGTAACCTAAAATATGTATCCAGCTTCCATACGTTCTGTGCCCCTAGTGTTAACGAGATGCGTATGTGTAATTTGTCAGGGTTGACCTGACAAATTACATCCAGCACGCAATGGAAATAATAAAACATACATCATCATGTGCCTAGCCTAGTGCAATGATGCTTCAGCTACCAGTAAGATTACATGGAGCCCATCCCTTCACCGTAACTTAGTTATTGGATACTACGATACCCCTTTATAAAGCTGATTTTTAGATAGGAAAATCCAAAGTGAAGAAAATAATGAACTGATACAATCAAATAATACCGTATTGAGGTATATTGTTTACTTTGTGTGTTCTATTTTAGCGCCTGTATAAATAAAAACCCTGGCAAATTTTGCTCTGCCGGTATTTACTTTAGCCATATTGCATATCGACTGAGGAAGACTCTTTTGGCATTTAGTCTTTTTTCCCATTAAACAGTAACAAAAATCAGCATGACAAAGTTTTTCGTGAGTTCTCGTATGGCTAGGTGCGTTCATATTTTCACGCATGCACGCGCATTGGTGAGAACTTCATGTGTGCGAGATTGTAATAGTACATTACGATATTAGTGCGTAAAGATGTTATAACCAATACGCACGTATATCGTACGACGTTTTTTAACACATTTGCGAGGAAACAGAAAAAAATAAAATCATACGTGGTTATGTATCTGTCCTTGGATATTGACGGCAGCAAGCTGTCGCATGCGGTTCGCGCTTCTGTTAGTATATCCGGTGGAGTTGAAGTAATATATTGCTCATCTTCATTATTGAAAGTTGTCATTGTTAGACATTCACAATACAAGTACAAAGAGAGGAAAATTTGAGAAAAATGGAGCGAGGATTATTTTCTGCCGTGGCTGCGTGAAAATGTTGGCAAAGACGCTAGAGCATGCAGCCAACTTTTTAAATTACCGAATAAACTGTTTTTTTATTTTATTTTAAATAAACTCAATCTGTGAATGCACACTGTTGCTTTCCCGCCATTTTAACAGCGCGCTAGCGCTGCCTACTGACTGGCGCCGCGCGGCGATTAGTTCGAAATTTGAATAGCAACAGCGCGCTGCTCACTAGCTGGAGTCGTGCGGCGGCGATCAGTTCCATATTTGAAATGGCAAATAAAACTGTTACGGAACTAACTGTTTTGTATGGACTATAACTTAATTTGCTTTGATAACACACGCATTTTTTATGACCCGCTTTACATATTTAAAACCGGTGGAATTACATCAGCTTTACGAGCAAGGCTGTTAAAAATATTTCAATCTGTTATCGATCCATGGGCTCCTAGTAATGCGAAATCGTTTTGCGCTGAGTTTGTGTTCCGGCTGAACTCCGGGTTGCAATTTGCAGAAATGCGTAACATTTCAATTTGGCGGGCTTCCTTAGCTCATGCCGCTGTCCATTTTCAACTAGCAACACTGTAAAGATATCCTGATAATTATAAATTAAGCGCTACGCACGCTACGCTACGCTTACGCATTACGCTTGTTAAGCGTGGTTACGCTTACCAAGGTCGTTCTGTGGATGGGTGACCACTAATTCATTACACACCGAGTTTCCTCCGTGCGTCGGAAAGTGCGTAAGCCCTTGGTCAATCTCTCAAAGCAATTTTCGGCATTCAGTGTCCCTGTCGGCACGTCTTATTGATCCAAATTTAAAATGTCTTAATTCACTCAGTGATTAAGAGAGCGTTTTATTCATTTTTATCGACAGTGAGTAAAAGAGAGTTTTATTCACTGTTATCGATGAATAAAATGCCCTTTTTAGAGTGGCGAGGGTAAAAATAGCACATTTTGATACAAGTGGAGAAAGTTTTGTTATTGCAATAACAAATGTCCACGTGTATCAAACGACGTTTTTCAATACGCTTTTGAAGAAACAAAATAAAATAAAGAAAAAAACAATCACCGCCGAATATAGGCATTGCACCAATTTGTATTATGTATAGGTATGGTTTTATCTGTGGCAATTTTGAACACCCGCGTGCTGTGCCGCGTGCAGGAATGGCTCCTTTCCGCATGCGGCACAACACACGGTGTTGGAAAATGAAAAAGATCCACGTGTCTGAAATACACTGCATGTTGAACCTAATCGTAGTGCGATAAGAACCCGTTTTCGAAGAAGTGTATTGAAAAAGAATTTTTAACACCCTTGCTCGTAAAGCTGATGTAATTCCACCGGTTTTAAATATGTAAAGCGGGTCATAAAAAACGCGTGTGTATATATATTACTAATATATTACTTCAACTCCACCGAACCGCATGCGACAGCTTGCTGCCATCACTATCCAAGGACAGATACATAACCACGTATGAAAAATGTCTTTTTTTTCTGTTTCCTCGCAAATGTGTTAAAAAACGTCGTACGTATACGTGCGTATTGGTTATAACCATCTTAACGCACTAATATCGTAATGTACTATAACAACACTTTCAATATGACAATTACCGAGTAGCGTCATCTTTGAACCCATTACAGAGACTCTAAACCTGCTTAGTGACGGTGCGGTGTGAACACGAGTTGAAAGCTGAAGCTGGAACGATTGTCTAAATTGAAACGTACGAAATGTATCATAGCGTAGGCAGATGGCACTTTTTAAAATTATTGAATTCAGATAGACCTCTTCAGAAGTTATGTTTTCCTGGTACCCTTAGTTCAGTTACAGTGTTTTTACCGACACCGTGTACGGCACAGAACGCCAAATTGAACATTTGCTTAATATTTTGAGTATTGCTACCAAGTTAACAGACTCTGCCTGGAGGTGGATTGGACGAAGCTATGTTACTCCCGTTGCGATACAATATATCGCACAAGGTGCTTTCATAACGCGAAGCTAGATGTCACTATACCATAGTGACATCTAGCTTCACGTTTTGAAAACCACTTTACAGAGATTTCTGTGATTGTGTGCATGTCGGTGTCTTATGTTTAAGTTGCTAGTTAGTTATGTGGTCCTAGTATGTATCTGTCTGTTGTTCCGTTAGGCCTACCTAACATCGCACATGACATGCGCAGTAATGACTACTCAACTCATGGGTCATTGACTTACATTGACCTTGACAGTTTCTCACAAAATGCGAAAGTTCAACTAAAATAAAAAGGTTGAGGTCAGCGTTCTGGATGGTATTCCTATTTCCGTTTATAGCAATGCGCCCGAAGTTTGTGACGTCTGTAATGCTTTTTTCCTTCATTAAAATGTACTACAAGTTTTTGTTAAAATTTTAAGTTAATTTATGGTTTTGTAAATTATGTCTAAATGACTACCTATATGGAGGTTTCGAATCAACTTTTGATTTCAGTTATTTATAATATTAATTTTGATACGCCTTAAAGCCTTGAAAGTAGAGAGTTTTCAAATTGAGTATTTTATGTATGTAATTAATCTCAGAAGATGGTAAAGCAGTAAGCGGGCGGGGTTTGTCGTAATGGTATTTTTACAATTTCATACTTTTCTTTAGCCCTTACAACACGGGTCCTGTTTAGTTTTCTCAGGAGTTTAATCGACAAATTGACGTTCATTCTACACTAACCCCGACCATAAGATAGGCGAGTAAACATTGCTATTTACTTGTTCCCTAGTAAAAAAAATTCAGAAGTTCCAGTAAACAGCATCTTGACTCCATAACAGCACCGTTTAGCCTCGTATCATTATTCTTCTGCCCGTATCCCAATTTATTTGGGGTCGGCACAGCATGTCTTCTACTTTCATACTTCTTTATGACTCGTCATCTCAGCAGTTACTTCCTAGTCTCATAAGTAAGTTTCAACAAGAATGAAATGCATGTATTATTACATTTAGAGGGCACTAACTTAATTGGTCTGGAAGAATTCAAGGACATCAAGTAGACCATTTTAGTGGTGTGTAGTTCAACTCTGTCGAAGCATAAATTCCTGGAACTAGACGAAGTACACGTTGTGTTGCCACTAGACTATAGGACACTGCAAATAATTTAAACCGGTTTATTTGAAAGAACTAAACAATACATTCAGCAAACGCAAATAAAATGACAAGTGCATGAAGTGGAGCTAATAATTAGTGGTTAAGCGTCCGTTTATAATAATACTAGCTGATGCCCGCGGCTTTGCCCACGGTTTTGCCCGCTTAACAAATTATATATTAAAACCTTCCTCTTGAATCACTCTATCTATTAAAAAACCCGCATCAAAATCCGTTGCGCAATTTTCATTTTAAAGATCTAAGCATACATAGGGACAGACTGGCGCGGCGGGGGACCTTTTTTATAATATGTAGTGATATTCATCACCATCTTCTTGCACTTTTTTTTTCTGGTGGAAATCATCAAATGACTCCTCCCGCTCTGAGGCGGAGCGGGAGGGAGTGTCAGATTTTACTTACTAAAACCCACCCATGTTCCTTCATCACCCTTTGTGTTCTGGGGCCACAATATCTCTTTCGAACAGTCCCGCAGCCCCGGCAGGCATCGGCCCTTGCGGACCCCTTCCTTTCTGCTGACATCTCTTAGAGCCGTCGACACGGCCTGTTGTCATAAGACGGACCAACGGAGAGCTAGCCAATGGCTTACCGTCCACAGGCCCGCGCCTACGGTGATCGGGGGCCACCACGTGTTTCAATGTTTGCATGCAGTTAGGCTCTTGACTTGTTGATTTGTGTGACATACAAGAACTAAAATGGGTAACATAAAAATCTTTTTTTGTAAAAAATAACCGGATTTCAATAAAAACATAGGACACGGGACTCTGGAAGGTGGTTACATAATTTTGGTTTCAAGTTATGGTGTATGAACACCATAACTTAAACCAGCCCTTGAGGAAGTCGTACAGATCAGGTCGAACCTCTTTATGGAACATGACATCATTAAAATTTAGATTTAATAATTAAATCTGGGGGTTATCTAAGTACGTTTTCTTTAAGATCTTTATCATGAGCTTATGAAGATGTAAAAGTAGACGTAACATTAACCGTAACACCTTTATATTAAAGTGATTATGTTAATAGAAACATGAAGTCATAGTACAAATTATATAATTGACGCCACATTATGCAGGTTAAACGATTTGTTGTAGCTACCTTCATTGCTACGATCGCGTAGCTCCCGTAGCCGTGACGTTTGCTACGACGTAGCATCACGTAGTAGCCAAATGATTTACTTACCAACTTCAACAAGAAAGATATGGCCAATATTTCTCATATACCTACGGTAGCACGCATTAACAAACAGTAATTTGATAATGCAATCATCAGAATAATATTTTGCAATTTGTTTCTGCAAAAAGACATATTACATAGAAAACACAAAACTCACTCATGAAATACTCACACATAAGTTTTGGACTTCTAGAATCCTATTGGAAAGAAGTTAGGTGCCTAGAACTTAGTAAAAATAATTCGTAATCACATCTGCATTGGTTAAGGCTGTTAACTTTGTAATAAATGACTGACTGAACTGACCTCGTGCCTGGAGTCCATCTCCTAACGAAGGAACTCTTTAACAGGTTATAGCATGGACATGTGTATAGACGCGTTCAACTTTTAATAGATAACTGCATTGTTCAAAACTAATCAGCAAGAGACTTTAATAAAGTTTACTTTGTAATAAATGACTGACTGAACTGACCTCGTGCCTGGAGTCCATCTCCTCACGAAGGAACTCTTTAACAGGTTATAGCATGGACATGTGTATAGACGCGTTCAACTTTTAATAGATAACTGCATTGTTCAAAACTAACCAGCAAGAGACCTTGGAAATATGTGACACGTCGTTGTTACCAACTTAGAAAACTATGAAGGAATAAATAAATAAAATTAAAATAATTAATTACCTACGCGGTATTATTACTAAACTGGAAAGCACAGGAGCCGCGTTCAGTTTGGTTTCCATGTCAGAGTGGTTCTATTATTTTCGCTATCCAAGTCTTGTCTCGGTATTTTTTTTTTGCGTTAGTCTCCTGTATATTCCAGGAGCTTCGGTGAGCATCGCAAGCTTATTAAGAAGGTATAAGAATTCTCCCATTCTTCATCATTGTGGTGATGAAACCTTTTTGATTGTAAAAATGTATATAGTCAGTTTTAAACCTTCCATAAAATGCTACAAACAGAAACAAAAAACCAAGTTTAAAATTCGCAATCAAACTTTTATAGTAGGCATCGTTCTGATGTAGCCCGAGAGCTACCTTTGAAACGATTCGCACGCCTTTTAACTTTCTCACGCTACTAGGGACACATAAAGTAAAGGTGACTCGAATTCAGACTGAAATGAGAAGTATTACTTTAACAACGCTATCAACGGGTAGGAAATCACTACCACTGTCCTAAATTGTTTGCAAACAAGCTATAATATCATAACAATAATATTATTTATAAACTTTTACACAGTTGTTAATTCTATAAATACAGAAATCTACTTATTTCACAAATATGCTAATAGATGACAATAGTGGGGAAGAATTCATGAATTTTATTTTAAATACTATTATTATTAAAGTCATGAACACAAAATTAGTTGACCATGAATCTCGAAATTAACTAAGGTGTGGCCTGGGCCTTGCCAGCCCGCACGATTTTTATGCTGACGTCCGCGAGGTGCAAGCTCGCTGTCCGCGCGCCAGCCGCGAGGTGTGAGCATGCTGTCACCGCGAACACAATTGTTTTATGGCATTTTTGATCGACGTTGTTTCGCTGGCGACTCGGAGTCGGCGCGCTGTAAGCACGGTGTCGGCGCGCTGTAAGCATCCGGTCCGCTCGCTTGCAGCGCGCGTGCTGCGAGTCGAGTTGTTGTGCTGACTGCTCACTGTGGGCTTTTTCATATTGACATTATGAAATATATTATAAAACACACGATTTAATGCTCTAATTTGAATGGCAACTTAATTGCTGGGTTGGAATGAACGGACGACGACGGCACGCAATTTTCCGTCACGTAACGCGCTGAACTAAACGCCGCCGGCGCCACTGTTGCGTTTCCGACAGTTCGGCGGATTTGGTGTATCATGCCAACCGAATACTACGACCGATAATTTAGTCACTGAAGTGTCGGCGCCGTACGTTCTGCAGATGTGTCGCAACCAGAAGTCAGAAAGAGTTAGTTACCTGCAAATAAATAACTAATGAATTTCTACTGAAAATTTTGACCAATAGTCCTGAAATGCCATTTAAGAGCCAAAAGAATAATGCTACATTCGCTAACTCTAACGTCTGATTTAAGTATTTTAAGCCAAATTCCCAAGTTTCAAAAACATATTTAAAAACATATTATTACCGATGATTTCAGTGGTGACAATTCATCGATTTGGAAACAACTCCAGGAACTGAAGCGCTTCAGTTTCTACTTCATGCAAGACGCTGGCGCTGACGAAAGCTGCCAGTTGCTGTGGTAAGTTTTGTTTTATATTATGTACTCGTAGAATTAGATAAGTTAGCATTTTGGGTGCCTTCAGATCTGCACACAGAAATGTCAAAAAGTAAAATACATCAAAACTTGAACTTCGCAACCCATTTTTATTAAAAAATATAATTTTCTAGTGCATCGCTCAATTATAAGTTATGACAATACAAACTTCTTCACGTCATCGCCAGTTGCTTTGTTGCCATGGGAACCGCAGAAGCGTGCCATGTGATCGGAGATAGTATTGATCTATTCGAGGCGTAAAATTTTTGCAGCACTAGGCTCTCATAAAATACAGAATGTCACTTTAGGTTAGTGCCATGAATTCTTGAAAATAAAACCAGAGTATCTACTGACTGGTAACGCAAAATTCCTACATGACCTAAGCATTTACCTACAAAAGGTACAAAAGCGGGGTAAAGGTGTGAACCAGTGTCGCAAACTAAGTTCCACCTCCTATTTTGCCCTGTGAGCCCCATAACAAGCAGCCATATTGACCTCTGCGCTGCCCGTATGACGCAGTGCCAAATACTGTTGTGCCAGCGATCTAAAGATGATGAAGTATTGCCCTTATCTTCATTTGCCACAATTTTTAATGATTTCTATTGAAAACAGCACATTGTATTTGTTGTATTTTTACGAGATAATAATACTTCGGGTTATCACAATCAAATACTCAGGACTTCAGAAGTTGAAGTCCTAAGCAAAACGTACTTTACCATCAACTCTATCGCTTTTCTTTACTCCATGTAGGGTCAACATCAACGCCTCTAGTGTAGTGGACGTAGTGAGAAGTTCGTCTGCATAATGAAGTATTATATTATCTGTGGCATAATCCTGTAACGTAGATGCCATTGACGCATTGCCTTGTGACGCTGAAATACAGAATGTGGCGGGAGCGCGTGCAGACTACCAGCTCCACACCACCAATATTTTGGGTGGATCGCTTACTCGTAATTAAAATTCGTTTTCCACTTCACACACTTTATTGGAGATATCACTGCCAAAATTATTGTACATGATTACTGACAATAACTGTTAATTTAATAAATATTCTTATAATTTGTGACCGCCGCGTACAAGGAACAATTTTGCCATTTTAGCTAACACAATGGTATTTTAATGTTTCAAATTATTTTTTATAATAAAAATATTTTATGTTGTTTTCAACAGCCTGTATTGTGTTTATCCAAAATGTTCGTTGGTCTGGTAGTCGCAAGCGCGACTGTTCAGAATGAGGTTCCCCCTCTCTCCCTCAGGTCGGCCATGATTATTTTGTATTTTTTCGTCCGGGATTTCTCAGTAGCAATCAACCCAATATGAGTTGGTCGCAGGTTCGAATTCCGTCAGCAGTGTTCACTTATCAACGTAAAATTGTGAACCAGATCTACAATAATATATAATTAATGTGTTTACAGTTTTAAATTGTAATCGAAGCACAAATAAAGAATAATATCAAAGCGTTTTAAGCTTCTTACATGGCCTGTTTGTTGTATGATCTGTGGTTAACGGTAGGGTTGTCTAGGAGAATGAAACATGTACTGTTGCGGATCAATTTAATAACACTTCTTCCCTTATTTTATTAACCGGGGAAGCAGTAATACAAAATTATTTCTACTTTGCAAATCTTCGGATTAACCAGTTCTTAAGGTTTTTGAAGATTAGTGAGTGTAACGTCGGATGCTAGAATAAAATAATTATGTTAAAGGAAAACGTAGGTCCTATCTATAGCAACCATTGAATGCAATAGTTTAAATATAGCGGGAAAGAATAAGAGCTAGGATGTTTATTACTACTTCACTGAAACGTTTGGGGGGCGTGTTTTCATATCTGCATTAGTGAGCTTGTACTAGTGTACATTCAGTGTGGTATGGGAACGCCTGAACTATCGTAGTCTGGGAGCTGTTCAAATTGTAGTCGCTAATAGTAGTCACCGTACCAGGAGTTTATAAGCCCGTAGGATGTCGATTTTCTCTACTAGGCAACGTCACTTCGCGGGAGGAATAAGCCTGAGACCAGCTTTTCACTTCGCTGGCGGTGGACAGTTTTAAAACCCAGATTTGAGTTTAAGAACTATTGAACAGTGTTTTAGTATAATTAAGTAGAATATTATGAGCTAAAGTCATAAAAAAAATTAATGTGTATAAAATTGAATAAGACTGACTAAATACACGTCTTCAGAGTCAAACACCGCACGCCCTTTTTTTTAATTAACTCCTGAGGAAAGGCCTCCCCCATTCCTTCCACTTCTCAAGATGGTGTGCTTCTTCTCGCCAATTTGCGAGGAAACCATCCAAGACGTCTTGTTATCTTCTCCTCGGCCTACCGCAACCCCGTCTAGCTGTTTCAGGGCTCCAGTCTTGCGATATTCGGGCCCACAGCTGTGGCGCTCAGGCCGCTGGGTCTAGAAGCATGAATTTTGCAAGTCTGTTTAACCTACGTACAACAAATTTACTCAAATGAAACAAACTACGATTTTTATGACCATAAAACATACCTACTACGAGACAGTACCAGTACATAATTTATATTGAAAATGTGCACAGCCAGTAATGACATCATCAAACTTTAGATTTAATAATCTGATTTGAGTATCAATTCATACAACCTATCTGTCTATAGATAAGGGATAACCTGAGCTTTGATTTATTTTTTTAACCTATATTATCCCACTGCTGGGTTCCCATAACATTCCCACTCTTCTCTCTCTGTGAAAGAATTTATTTCTATCATCTATGAGAAAAAGGAAGCAGAAGTAGCACACACTTACATTGTCAGCGTGGATCAAAAACAATTGTCCATGACTCCTAGACTAAAATTGCGTACGTTGTACTAGGCTTTCATATCGAGCAAAGAGGTTCTTTTCAGCAAAAGTTAACTAAATTAAAACTCAAGAGATGACGTCTCCTGCAGCTTACGTAATTGTCTTGGGACTGACTCCCTATGGTAATGATTTTACCTACTTTGCCTTTTACAATAACAACCATACTATGAACAACTCACAAAAGAACCTCTGCCTAACCTTTCGGGAATTACAGGCGGGATGTTGTTTATTTTTTTGATGAAATAATCTCTACATCAAAAAATTTCTTCATAATTATAACCTGCAACTATGTACATACGAGTACATTTTTGTATGTTTGTTACTATTTATTCCATGAAACTCATACGAAATTCATCGTAGTAAACTCGAGTATTTTACGAGGTTAATTACAAAAAATAAGACTCAGACCTTAAGTAAAATCACGTAATGTTTTTTGAGAAAGACGCTGTTTTGCCAGACGCGACATTTACGCCGACAGAAAGTGTGTTGCAGTGTTGATTATTCATTTTTAGTAATATTCTATAGAACATACACAAAATTCAGCTTAAAGACTTTTTCATTTTTACAAAACATAAGCACCTCATCATCTGCCTAGCCTTTTCCTGATACTTGAATAATTGCCGCCGTCGGCCCAAGGTAGCCGATATGAATACGTTTGTAGTCTTGTAGTACAAACTAACACTACTTAATCCCAAACATCTTGTTAATCGAAATATAAGTATGGCCATTCGTTTCATTTCCATTGCATGCTAAATTTATTGGATTGACCTCGTACCGAGGCAGCATTCTGTATTGCGATACTCGTATTGCTTCTCGTTAATACTAGGGACACATGACGTATGGAAGTTGGTAACATTTGAGGTTCCACGTTGTGGCGTTCATAGAAGTCCTTACTACAAAGCTCGTAGGATCAAAATTGCACTTTAAACATGAATTCAACTGCAATTCAAATCTGTTAACACCTACCCTCGTACAACAAATTCACACAAACCATACAAACTGCGATTTTATACAATCTTGAAACAAGATCGTGTGTATGATATTCTTTTTAAACTTCAAGAACCAGTATATTTTCTGCTTTCGTGAAACAGGAGAATGTAATTCAAGATTTAGCCATAATAATATAAAGTATATAGTAAACAGTAACATAATAAGAAAATAAAACCGTTTAAGAGGGTAACTGACAATTAAACATTTCTCAACACTGTAAGATCAACGCAACGAAGTAGCTACGACGTTGTGACGTCACTGATACGGCTGCTACGCGGTCGTAGCTGCTGACAAATGATGCAGGCTGGCGATTTAGTTACCTGTATCCTTCGAGGGGGTTATAGAAGTTATTTATGAAAGAAGTAGAGATAAAAATTGAAACAAAAATTCCATGAGAGATTCAGTGATATTATCATAATATGATCTCACAAATGATAAAGGATTATTTGTAATTGTTTTGTTTCGTACATTTAAGTTCCTGGTGGGTCTCACGGGATATAAAACTAAATAAATACATGGGTCCTACCAGTCAGCATCTCTTGGGAGACACATCAGTATTCGGAGACCCACTGGTGGATCTGCTTGGTGGGTCCTTGAAGACGAAGCTAAACTTAACAGGTATATAATAACAAAAATCTCTTATGTGATTCAAACACAAAAGATTTTTTAATCTAACGTCCTGTTACTATTGGATAACAACTTCAGTCCAATACTGCTTATTTTAGCTCTGCTATTTAGAGCTGTTTATTTATGTAAATACTGACTGAGGCCAACTCAGAATGAGATGGCCTTGTGTCTAGAGCCCTTAACCTAGTTGTTATAATTTTCGAAAAACCGCTTCGGGTATTATCCGGAACAAACACACCAGACAATCAGACAAAAATAATAAAATATGTTGATTTGTTATAACTATACTACCTTATACACTTTCATAATTATGCATTCAGTAAAAAGCTACTTTAAAATAAAAAAAAACAGTCACATATCCACATAAAATAATCTGGACTGAAATCATTATATCCAATATGGGTCCCGACTGTTGCAGTCAATGTCCTGTTTCCTGAACTTGTTTTTTTCTTTTCAGTTTTTATTTAAAGTTATTAGTTATTTTTTTAAGCAGTCGGGTTTTTTATTTTTTTTTTATTTTATTTTTTTTATTCAAGTTGGTTTTATTTTTTGCATTTTTTTTGTTGTAGGTAATATCCTATACAAATATTTGCTTTTTTTATTATTTATTTACATCTGCGTACCGCTTCAGAGCATACAGGCGTGACGTTACGTTACGCAATCACAACTGATTTGCCGTCTTTTATTAAAGAGGTCCATTGTATATTTCCGAAGATCAGCATCAAATCTTCACAAAATTTAAACGGGACCGCCTCAGGAGTATACTCTTTTTCACAAATGGGGGAGAAATCGGTGAAAATACATAAAAAAAATAAAAACATACAGTCGAACATAGTAAACTCCTCCTTTTTTGAATTCGGTTAAAAACTTAAATGCCCGGCAAAACATTAAACATTGTAGGTTGTATTTCCTTACATTAGACCTAACCTAACTAAGCTTTTGCTTTCTCCAGCGTGAGCATTACTAGACACGGAGAGTAATAATAACGAGCAAAATGAGTAACGGTTTAATCCATACAGTTATTACGTAAACCCAAGGATCCATCCCATCTATTGACTGTTTGGGAGTATTTCTACGAGTAAACTTCCAAATAGGTACAATATTACCAAGACTTACATCGTCCAGCACTTAAACCCTATTTAATTCACTAAGCATATTTTTTACACCAATCTACTCTGAACTTCACATGACAAGCCGAGATTTTAGAAGAGTACAGCTACAAGTATCGTCCCCGACCGCTGAAGTTCAGTGGCAAAAGTTCAACAGCCTATTGACTGTCCGGTCGACAGCCGCACCTCCATGCACACTGCCGCCCTAGTATCCAATACATAAATAGTGACGTCAGACAAATTCACCCAACACCCCTCGTGTTCCATTTGCCATCTCTTTCTACACGCTTCGAAGTATGCTGGCTTTCACCTCTCTGACTCCCTTTGAAAGAGTGTGATAGATATCAAAGTACTAAAGTGTAAGAGAAGTCTCTTGCGCATGCGCTAGGGATGCAAGGGAACGCTTATTTTGACTCGAATAGTATCGGCACATTAGCTCAGTGGCAGAGCACCTTACCCGAGGTGGAGCGGGGAGGAGGTCGTTGGTTCGAATCCTTCATGTGCCATTTTTTGTAATTGAAGTGTATCGTTGACTTTTTAAAATTTCTAGAACTTTTGCATTCTTTTCCTTGAACAAAAATCTAAAAATTGGCATATCTACAAAAAGACACACCTAAGTTTTGCATTTTTGAGCTTTGGTGCATGAGATACAGTCTAAACTTACATGCTAATGTCATGATATCACGCACATCATCAAAAGTCAGGAATATAATTCCTAAACCTACACAACTTAATAATTATAAATTTTTACTAGCTAAGTTCAGTTGGAAGTTATTGTACCTATTATTCACTGCTGTAATTTGTTGGACATTGGTTAAACTAATGCTGCAATGCAAGCAGCCTTTGCGATCACGCTACGATAAGTTTCCCGTAGATGGTGATGTGGTGCATAGTGCTAGCATGAACGCTCCTATCTCCAGGTTCAAAATATTTGTGATAAAAAACTGCATTATTAACAGCACAGTTAGAGAGAGCAATTGCATTTCTATTTTGATAGGTGCAACAATTAGTATTTTTTTAAAGTTTAAAGGAAAATTTTCTTTTTTTCTTTTTAGCGCATTGAATAAAAGCTTGTTATTACATATTTTTTTTTACTACTTTTTTTTTTAACTTTTTAGTATTTATGATTTGGGATTTACTACGGCGTAGTTCGTAGCGCGTTGCGGCGTTTTTTCGTAGTTCGTAATAATTCGTAGTACGTACACAATGTGATGTTTTGAGCACACATTATCTAAAGAAAGGAGAAAGAAAGAAAAGAGAAAGAAAAAAAAAGGAAGAAAAAATCCCAGGTGGATTTGAACCATGACCTTTGAGTTTCAACCCCGCACACAAACGCTTAGTTCCATCCAAGTGCGCATAGGTACAAATTATCAGAAACTTTGTCATAAATAAACACTGCGGACAGAAACGGAACTAACAAACTCAAAAACCCTTTTGCAGTTTTGTAAATCTAGTATGACTGGTATTTAATAATCCATATAATAATAATAATAATCCATTTAATTCAGGTCACAAAGACCAATACATAAATACCTTAACCTAAAAATACACACTAATGACAATATTTGTTAGTTCAATTATAAGTACAGAATTTAGAAAAAAAATGCTAGCTAAAAACGACTGGGCCTTTACTTAAGCACTTTCTGACGCCACCTAACCGAAACAATAAAATAAGTAGTTTTATACCTATTAATTTTTATTTTGAGAGCAAATCTGAATCTGTAAATTAATAAACTCATAGATGAATTTCTTAAGGTACCAAAAACAATATAGATGTAGCTCATTTAAAGCTTTCTTTGAAACTGAGCTTTTACGTCATGCCCGCACACTAGCAACTTTAATGTGTGAAGTTTTAAGAGTACGGACTAACGAATTTATCATGTGTCCTGCTCACTGATGCGTGTACGGTAATGATTAAAAAGAGACAAACACAGTTCAACGATACCATTTCAACAATTTAAAAAGGTTGTTTTACTCACCACTCTGTAGTGGTGAGTATAGCATTCGGTTCTGCCGGACTGTTCATTTTCTGTGTTTTATGGTATCCTAGTACAACGAAATCTGTTGAGAAAGTCGTACACCTTCTGCGATGCCGATACATTGTACGAGCATATAATTCACGTTCTTTGAATGATGGACAATTTAATGTACCAGAGATGCGATGTAATTTATTTTTTAAGAGAAATAAAACAAATAATTAATCACCGAGCTTAACAAATTGTCTTCTTTTGGACAGATAGCTTTTAAGTCAATCGAGCAAATCCTATAGCTTGTACAGCCTGGTATTAGTTTTGGGAGGTCGAAAACCCAAAAAAAGTGAACAATGAAGTAACATCAGTCAGCACCGACATCTTTAAATGGTATTCAAGTTTTTAGAGGTTTTTTGAAAGTCATATATTTATACACTCACAAAAGAAACAAAATTGACAAGGAACTTCCAGTTGACCTAGAATCATAATAATTATTTGGTACGCAGATGTAATAATTTGAGAAACAATGTCTAACAGCACATGTAAAGGGAAAAAATCTGAAAACCGAAAATGTATGTAGTTTCATAACAAAATACCTACAAGTTTATAACCTTGAGGTCATTGGTCCGCAGGGGGCGCAGATTTGATTCTAGTAAAAAATCACATTTTATACTAGGATTTCAGGTGCGACAACTTTTGGTTTTGAAGTAATAATAATAAATCAATTTATTGACACACACAAGTTACAAATTATACAAACAAGAAAACAAAAACAGTGAGCATAGTTAAAAGAGTACAAAACTAGAAGAAGCCGTGGACCCCCATACTAGGCACAGCCTGTATCTTGGTGGCCCAATATAGTCAGTAAAGGCAGATTGAATAACTGACTATTCAGCGTGATACAGCACTACAAGACACAAGAAACAGTTAATTTTGAAAATTATAAAAAAACAATTTAAAAAATAATAATAATATCCGCATGTGACTTCAACTTCAACTTACTTAGGGAGGCTACTGTGTTTAACAATAACTGTGTAGTGTAAATAAATGAGATCAATCCAAAGACCCTAACTACTCGAACTGCTAAACTTTCGTACGCGTTCCTACATCGACTATAATCAGAATTGGCGCAGACATTTCTGCAAAACCCCATTTGATTTTGTACTTCTGATTGCATAGAACACCAATAAATAATATGTAAAAACATATATAAATGAAATCTGGCATGATTAGATGTTCAAATTTAATTTTGGTTTTTCTAAAATTATTTCTATTAAGGTTTTTTAATAATGGCAATACAACAATGTCATTATAACACAATTCTATTACGAGACTATTGACCGACCAATGATCGACCATTACGAATTTTTAGCAAAATTACCATTGTCATCGATCAACAATTATGAAATCAATGATAGACCGTGTGACACTATTGTAATAGCAGACTCGGCCCCCTGATCGAAGCTTATCTAAAAGGATCAGCAACACGACGACAAAAAAAAATGTTTCAAATGAGATAACAGGTACTGCTGTTATTCCAGATTTTATTTCAGATACTGACCAATTTTGAGTCTAAAACCTATCGTCCATAAATTTTCCGTGGTCTGGGAGATCCATAAGGGGCTGGCTCAGTTAGGGTCGTGCGGGTGCTTCGAAGTGTTCAACTGCATAGAGTTGCCGGTACGGTCGGTCGGTCGCGGTACAGCAAGTGGCCGTAGTGCTCGTTGGCAAGAAAAAGAAAAGCTTCATCTTCACTGACGGTGTCACCTCGGCAATGTGTCCTGAGTTTGGAATATTTATTACTATGGTACCTTCATGTTTTTAGGGTTCCGTACCTCTAAAGGTAAAATAGGTACCCTTATAAGATCACTTTTGTCCGTCTGTCTGTCCGTCCGTCTGTCACCACCAATTTTCTCAGGCACGGGTGGACCTAGCAAGTTGAACTTTATAGAAAATACTGAATAATATAATCCCTATTAGATGTATAAGAATCAAGGTCCCGAATCAACACGATAAAAAGATATGGGCAAATTTAGATTTTCGCGAAAACTTGTGAGTACCAACATTTGAGAGAGTGTTCTTTTTATTTACGTACTTGATAAGTATTCATATTGTTACGTAACGGCAAGATTCACGGCATCAACAAGTAAGGGGTCATGGAAGGACACTAGCGAGATTTAAGCCGTAGTATAGTATTTATTCCTCAGTCAACTCATCACAATTTCAATTAAACGTAGCACACGATTTCAATTAAATGCAGCACTTGGCCAAAAGCTTGTCCTAGAACCAAAAATTCGAACACATGTGACATCTACCAATCCTCACTGGGCCCGCGAGGTGGATTATAGCCCATTTCCTCTCATCGAGAGGAGGCCGTGTCCCTGTAGTGGGAACATTGTAGGCTGATGATGATGATGATATAGCACTTGGCTTTGCTATAAGTTAAGACGACAAAGGGGTTCAAATAATTTGGCATTGCTATCTCAGACATTTAATCTTATATTCAAAATAGCAGCCACGTATAAAACCCTTATAAAAATAAACAGCTACACATGTTTAATTTGAGCTTCTTAAATGTCAATTATAATTATTTATTTAATTATTAAGTGCAGTCAAATCTTGTAAATTGCTACGGCGTGCGACGGACGCCGCGCCGGCGTAGCACTGCTACGACTATGGGAGCTACGCGACTAGTAGCAAATCGCGCCTACTTACTTGCTTTACGACACAAATTCTTGCTGTCCATCACTTCTTCGATACCAGTTAAGTTGATGCCTTCTTATTGTAACAAGAATTTGTGTGAATTTGTGTGTCTACCACTAATAAACCCAACTACTGATAAATCACGCTCATATAACTTTGGGGTTTACAATGTAAAATCGATTCCTCCTATTGTAGAAGTCGGTTCAAAGCCTATGTTACCCGGGTCTCAGCAACAAATCGATTTATACCTTATTCATCAAAATCGGATTAATAGTTTAGGCGCTACGGAGGAACATACGTAAATACAAACATACATACATAGACTGCTAAAATCATAACCCTTTTTTTGGCTTCACCGTAGTCGGGTTGCATGTACCATTTCATTATTGTTGAAACAAATGTTTGAAAATAAATTCTCGTATTTTCCAGCTACATACGAGACTAAGCGGTGCTGTTATGGAGTCAAGATGCTGTGTACTGGAACTTCTAAAAAATGTTCACTAGGAAACAATATAAGTAAGTACCGACTGTTTACACGATTGTGTTAGGGTCAATGCGGACTAAACGACAATTTTTCGATTAAACTGCAAAGAAAACTAAACAGAACGCGTGTTATAAGGGCTGAGGAAAAGTATGAAATTGTAAAAATACACTGGTTTATATATATAAGTATGCATGTTCTAAATCGACAGACTCCGCCAATACTACTTTACCATCACTTGATATTAATTACATACATAAAATACTCAATTTGAAAACTCAAACTTTTTCAAGACTAATATTATAAATCACTGAAATGAAAAATTGATTCGAAACCTCATAACTTATACTCCTAAAGCATAGTTAACATAATTTATAAACCACTAGCGAGTCGTCCCAGCTTCGCACGGGTGCAATGTAGCATACACATATAATTAACCTTCCTCATAGATCACTCAATCTGTTGCTGAAAACTGCAAAAATCCGTTGCGTAGTTTTAAAGATCTAAGCGTACAGACAGCGGGAGCGCATTCGTTTCATGCTATGTAAAGATAAATAAACTTGTAATACTGATAAACATATGAAGCATATTTGATGAAGAAAACAAGCATTAAAAGTCGTCACAAACTTCGGGCGCATCGCTATTAACAGAAATACCGTCTTAAACGCTGACCTTAACCCATTTATTTTAGTTAAACTTTCGCATTTTGTGAGAAACTGTATACAAGTCAATTGTAAGTCAATGACCCCTGAGTTCAATAGTCATTACTGCGCATGTCTTGTGCAATGGTAGGTAAGCTTAACGGAGCAGCAGACAGATACATACCAGAGCCACATAACTAACTAGCAACTTAACATCCAACATCAACATGCACACCATCACAGAAATCTCTGTAAAGTGGTTGTGAAAACGCGAAGGTAGATGTCGCTATGGTATAGTGACATCTAGCTTTTCGTTATGAAAATACTATAAGTGAAATATTACATCGCAACGGGAGAAACATAGCTTTGTCCAATCAACCTCCAGGCAGACTCTGCTAACCTGGTAGTAATACTCAAAATACAAGGCAATTGTTCGATTTGGCGTTCTTTGCCGTACACGGTGTCGGTAAAATTACTGCAACTGAACTAGGAGTACCAGGAACACATAAGTTCTGTGGAGGTCAATCTGAATTCAATAATTTTAAATAGTGCCATCTTCCTACACTGTGATACAATTCGAACGTTTTAATGTAGGCTATCGTTCCAGTTTCAGCCTTCAACTTGTTCAAACTCTCTCAGCAGGAATACACCTCTTTAAGCTGGTTCAGAGTCTCTGTAAAGCGTTAAAAGATGTCGTTACTCGGTAATTATTATCAGGACATTTAAAGTTTTGTTAATTTTTCTTGACACCAAAATTTTCACAATTTACGAATTTTATCTTGTAGGGCAGAACAATAAATTTATGATATAAAAATCTGAACTTTAAGAAAATAGGCTTATATTAAAATTTAATTTAGAATTTGTGGAGTATACTACAACTAAAAAACCCGACTACTGAAAAATCAAGCCCTTACTAAATTCGGGATTTACAAGTTAAAATCCACTTCTTTACAACACTCCATTCTGTTTCAAACAATGTTTGAAAACAAGTTCATATTTTCCAGTTACGCGTGAGACTGGTGCTATGTCAAAATGATGTGTACTGGAACTTCCGAAAAGTCTTCACAAGAAAACAAAAGAAGTGAGTACCGATGTTTACCCGATTGTCTTAAGGTCAGTGCAGACTGATTGACAACTTGCCGATTAAACTGCCGCGATAACTCAGCGAGACCCGTGTTATAGGTTTATAGTAAGTCAATAAATACTCAAAACTAAAGTAACAATAAAATATCAAACAAAATATAGCCTTTCAATAAACATAGTTAATATCATAAAGGTTGCCAAAATAAAATCGTTTAGCGAAGAAGAAAACAAATCAAAAATAGTTCATTTTGACTCCGATAGATTTTGACTCCGATAGAAAAAAGCAAACGATTGTGTTACTGTATAGTCCAGTTATTATTTATCATCGCTATTTCGAAAATAAAATAGAATGGCGGGAGGCAAGCCAAAGAATTCAAATCCCAAGACCCACTTCTGCTGTTCAATTTTTTTGGAAAGAAATTGAATTGAGAAAAGCGAAATAATTACAGAATTAATTAGTTTTTCTCAATAATAACAATATCTTTTTACGCTGATCGTAGTGGCGTGAACCGTTCTGTTCTCCACCGTGATTAGCGGTGACACATGGTCGCGGTGAGCTTCAGCGACACATTTACGCCCGTGCTAGGGATTTCAAAATATACCCTACAGCAACATTTTTCTGGGGTATACTTTCATGTATGACTCTCTATTTTGCTATACTGTAATGAATAGCCGTTTCACTGTCTCTCTACTTTTAATTGGGTAGTATTTAAACGAGTTACTGTAAATTAAAGTTTTAAGTGAGATAAATATAGGGCTTGTGAACCCGAACTCGCTCCGCTGGCATACTAAATAACACTCTTTGACTTCTGTCCCCAAATTGCCGGGTCTCCGCCGGCCTCCTTCGTCGGCCTGGTGCCCATGCCGCATGCCGCCCATAAAGGTAAAAACCCCAATTGGAAAAATCGTCTTTATCTTAATATTGAAGTTGCCCTCTCTGTATTTCTAGTCGCTCATTTAGTCATTTAGTCGCACGGCTAAAATTTTAATATCTGAAATGGAAAAGAAAGAACGATTAAAATGAAATAGTAACTTGACGAAAGTATAGGTACCGAACGATTGCTTCGTTGCGGTTGGGAATGTTATAAAATACCTACGCTAAATCCTATATCTTTTTTTTTTTTTTTTTTAGGATGGGAAATCATCAAATGACTTCTCCCGCTCTGGGCGGAGCAGGAGGGAGTGTCAGACTTTTACTGACTAAAACCCATCCATGTTCCTTCATCGCCCTTTGAAATTATACCCGATGTCAACCCGGCCAATGACGTCACAAATGTTATGTAAAGGTACGTTATAATTTAATAATTCTCGATTTATGGATTTGAAAACATACCCGGCGGCAACACGGTCTCTGACGTCATGAGCGTTGTGTGAAGGTATAGATTCCAAATACGCCACGGCGCGCAGCGCATGCGTATATAACTAAGTTAATATCACGAAAAATAACCCGTTTTATTAAGATAAACACGGATCAAACTACCGTTTCAGAAATTAATTGATAGGTTTTTAAAGACTAAATAAAATGTATAAATAAACTCAGTTTCAAGAAAATTATCATTTTACATGGTCAATAAGTCAACAGTCGGGTACTGACCCGATTGTTAACAGACCTACAGTTTTACAAGTTCCTGTATATTAGCTGCGTTATTCAGCTAAAACAAAATCTATGTATGTGCAAATAACACCAAAGTCTTCCCCTAATAACACCCTATCTAATCGTGAAAATTTGATTAAAATCCGATCAGTACTTTTTGTGATTAGTACTTACAAACAGAGCGCGTGGTCATAGTCGGTGAAACGGTGACATTCAGAACTCTTTCTATAGACATTTATCGTACCTAGTTGGATAAATACATTGTATCCCAGGTAAATGACCATACTAACTTCGATTAAGAGTTTTCGGGAAGCTGCGGTAGATAATTATAACAATCATTTTGGTCTCTATCAAAACTTCAGTTAATTTCTTATCGTTTTCTCATTATAATCACTGAAATATTTTTTGTTGGTTATTTTCTTTAACACCTTATTTAACTTTCTTTGTTACTTTTATTTTTCATCTTTGGTTTTTCTACTGTCCTCCAGATATTAAAAAATAAATTAAAATTAACATTTCCCGGGTAATTGGAACATTTTAAGTTACGTTTTCGATATTACATATCATGCTAATTAAGCTACTACTTATTTCAGGAGGCCTAACGCTTTATGGGCTTGAGTAGTTTTCTTAATAAAATAATACCACCTCAGCTATGTTTCTACTTAGGTACTTATGAGAGCCTGGTACTATGTATAACCTTGTAGACGTGTTTACACAAAATCTTCATAATAATATGGGTTTTGCCCGTATCTGCGCTCGCCATAAGGTCGGAAACTATCTCAAGGGAACGTCGTAAATATAGCCTGACACTGATTTTGTCTTTTCTTTTCTGAAAATAGGTACGTCCTTTAGTCAAAGGTGATATTTCTTCTTTATCGTGTGGTTAGTGCCTAACCTGGTGTCCGATTTTTTATGCCACCCACGAGCCACTGACCTGGCTTGTTAAAAAGTGAAGCTATCATTTTACGAATTCGTTCTGAGATTCTTACAAATCTATCTGAACATTTAATTTCAGACTTAAATAAAAGGCAGGTCTGACAATTTAGATAAAAGTATCACGTGCTAAACAAGAAGCCAAAAAGATTTTTATACCAAAATGGTACGAAATGGCTGTCATCATGCTCTTATTAATTACTAATCATCTTAAAATGTACATAATACTATACACTAATATTATTACATACTATTATAATAAGATTTATCAGTGGTAGCTAGGGACCAACCAAACAGCCAGGTTGGCTCCCAGTCTACCACTGCCGTAAACTGCATAGTACTGGTCCTTTTATAGACGCTTGCAAGTGAAACGAGAAATGATACATCTGTTATCAATGTCACCCTGGTATATTTCTGAACATTGTGACAAAGATACAGGATTATTATATTTGATTGAGAACAAAGCTCTCTAGTGAAATTTTCTTTATACTACAAACCCAGTGTGGACACCAAAGAACTGTTTTGTTTTGATGTACTTCGGACACAATCCTTTTTAACAATCAAACGAATTATTGAAAAAGATCTTTTATTAAAAAAAATAAACACCCGACACAAATAACTCTTAATATGTATATAAAGGGACACCAAGATTTCAAGCTTGATTTTAGGGTATTACAAAGTTATTAGGTCTACACAAGAATCTCTTAAAGACTTTTTGGCAGAATGTTATACAACGTGTTAATGGATTCTTTACAAAGGCGCCAACCATGTATTCTGTACATCAAACTAAGCAAGTCCAAGCAAAAAAATTTTTCTCGGATATGACTCTTTTTCTTGGGGTCAAAATCAAGGTTTACGGTAGGATTCAATATAACGCTCTCGAACATTGTGCTGATGGATGCATTGAATAGTAGGTCCAAGGTTCGTGAAGGTGTTTAAAGTAAACAAACATATTCCATTCAAGTTTTGTATTAAATATTGTGAAAAATTTTGAACTGTAGACCTCAAACTTAACCTCTTTTAGACCTGCAATATCTCTGTCTAGAAAGTATGTTTCTGAATAAAAAAAACCTCAATGGCCGGGAAAACAAGTGTTTTTCAGTTTCGTTAAGGGTTTTTTTTACACGACTGCCAAGGAAGTGTTATATGTATTTCGCGCGTATCTTGTGTGTTTCTTTGTAAATTTCTCTAGAACCTCGTATCTTCCAAATGACTGTATCGATTCGATTCGATGTTTATTTTTGGCGCTAAATTGTAAATCGTTTTTTTTTTTCCACCATACCTAGAGAACCATAGAGTATCAAAATGAAGAAAATTAAAAGGAGATTTCAAAAATTTTAATACAAATTGCATTCGAGTTTTTTGATTCTTTTAATTAAATGTTACTTGTTCCAAATTGTAGAACTGGTTAAGTAGTAACTTGAGTTAATTTGAATTGAAGTTTATTCAAACGAATATACAACAATATAATTACTGAGAATTCGGGCAAATCTGTCATTGAATAAATTAGCTACATCAACAGATTATGATTTTACGTTTTCTGTTTTTATATTAAACACATTAGCAGAATGTCAATAACGCTCGTCTCTTAGCTGGTAAAAACGACTACCTGAATCCCTTGAGAATATTTTCTTTACTATCAAGAATAAATGGCTGCGGATCAAAAAATAAATGGCTGTGGACAGGCACGGAAAGAACGCACTCAAAAACCCTTTACAAGTTTTTAAAAACTAGTGTGCCTGTTTTCAAGGATCTAAGAGCCATTAATTTGTTTAAATGACTCGGTACTTTTTATAGTTATGACGGAATAAATGCAAAAGCATTTGCTTTTTTTCCAAGCAGAAAGTGTGTTCAATAGAATAAGATGAAATAAAAAAAACTGTTTTTTTCTTTAATTCCGATGAATTGAGAACCTGTCCTCCTTTTTGAAGTCGGTTTTATGTTTAAAAAAAAGTTTTTAACTAATAGGATTGAAGGACGATGATTGTCTTGACCTCAAATTAAATTATTATTTAAAACCTTTTTAAAAATAAGCGATTATTAAAATGCACTGAAAAGAAGAAAATAAACCTAAAAGAAAACGAAAAAATAAAGCCTTCATATAAGCTTGTCGCGCGAATGGTAAAGGCATTTTTTTTTTCGTTTAATTCTTTTCAGTGCATTTTTATTATAGGACTGTTTTAAAAAGGTTTTGGTAATTAATGATATTATTTTTTAAATTTTTAGTTTTGTCGTAATCATTGAACGCGTCTACAAATTTTAGTATTCGTGATTTTTACTGTTGAGGAGTTCCCTCATGAGAAGACAATCCTAACTGTAAATACAAACTACATAATTACATTGACGACCCGATTGGCGCAGCGGTAGTGAGGCTGCCTTACGTTCGTAGGGTCCCGGGTTCGAATCCCGGTAGGAGCAAATGTTTGTGTGATGAGTGATGAGCATCGACATTTGTTTCCGAGTCATGGATGTTTATATGTATAATAAGTATGTATTTACAAACAAAAAGTATCTATGTAGTATATCAACTGTCTGGTGTCCACGACACAAGCCTCGTTGCTTAGTGTGGCACTAAATGGCGCTGTGTGTAATGTCCAGTGATATTTATTTTATTTATTTATTTACATAGACTGCTAAAATCATAACCATTCCTTTTGGCTTCGCCGTAGTCGTTTAAAAAGGGGTCTAAAAAGGATGAAACAAAAAAATAATTCAAATAGAAATCCAAAACTTCCATTATTCTCAAAAAAAAATAGCCTCCCTGGCGGGGGATCGAACCCCGGTCTCCCGCGTGACAGGCGGGGATACTAACCACTATACTACCAAGGATTGTAATGGCAAAGCTGAAATAGGGCTTTCACTTATTAAAAAAATCACAAAATGACGATTTTCTCTGCTCTAGCAACCTTTTATTAACAATTTATGTTTCATAGGCACTGTGGGAGCATTACACATTTTAATAAATACAATTCTTGATTTACTTTGCATTTTGATTGTATTTTGGGTGAAATTCAGTTTGTATGTGAATTCAATTTTTCAGTGATTTTGCAACTGCAGAGCCTCCTGCGGGACCTTGGCACATCACAAAGGGTAGTCTTCAGTAACCCTTAAAAGTTTCAATGTTGTACGCTAGATGGTGTAGTAGCACCCCATTTACTCAAACCTGTACGTTGTTGCTAGGAGTCAGGTTTAAAAATTGAATGACAAGCCCTGTATTACTGGTTTGAAAGTCAAACATAGATGTCAGGGTGTCTAGTTTTAAAGCCAAGATTATTGTATATTAGCTGACCCGCGCAACTTCGTCTGCGTCATATAAGAAAGACAGAGAGATGGTTAGAGAGAGTGTGAGACACCCTTAAACGGTGTCTCACACTCTCTCTAACCATCTCATCATCATCATCTCTCCATCATCGCGATAGCATTATTATGTCTATCTAGACATAATAATGCTATCGCGGACTTTTTATAGAACTTTTTAAGAGGAAAAATTCCGTCATACACGATTGTTGCGTAACTTTAACCGTTTACGCAGCGCACGCAACGAAAGATCTCAAAAGGAATATCAAGGTTAAAAAAGCAGGCAGGCTAAAATTCTCACCAAGGTGCATGAAATGAGGTCAATAGCAATATAGCTGTAAAAATAATCTACGTAAACTGCGTATGGATTATTGATTATTGCGAATAGCACAGCACAGTTCGTGCACGGCAAGAACACGTGAATTTATCAGGCTTCTGATGTTCGCTATACTACTTTTTGGAGAAATCATCATACTCCTGCCCTTATCCCAATTTATTTGGGGTCGGCGCAGCATGATTCTATTCTTCTTCTATACTTCTCTATTAATTTATGGAAAAATATATTTCACGAAAAAAATAAGAAATATAGAAATGCAAACAATTTAAATACAAAAAGAAATCTATGAAATCTCACAACATAAAAAAAAACAAATCACAAAAAGTGATAATAATGTTGGGAGGGGTTTGAACCTGCGACCCCGTAGTTTACAGAGTACTGATGAAACCGCTAGGCTATTTACTTCGTTGACATAAGCTAAAAATAGCCGTTCTCATGTACTTACGTCATGACTGAAATGTCAAACAATTGAAGTATACGGACATAATGTTAAATTGCCTACCCCCTTAAGGAAGTAGTGTGATAATATAACCTAAATATTGAAGAAGCCTTTAAAGAAATCTATGCAGTAGTTTTGACGTGATGCGCGCACAAACTTTTCGTACCAACTACTTATACCGAGGAAAGCTGATTTTCTTGAGTTCTGCTATTTTATGCGTATTCACCTCAAAAATCAAATTTCAAGAAAACTGAGAAATTATATTAACCTGTATAAGATATGAAGTACATGTAGCAACTTTAAAAGGTTACACTTCATTGGTTTTTATAATATAGGTGTATGAAGTTTATTAATTTTAAACACAAAACCCTCTTTTTTGCGTCTCTGGATGAGATTTAAAAAAAATGCTAAAATAGGTATTTCTTTATTTTTATTAATAAGTATTTGTTCTGAGTTTCATGATTCTAGAACAATCCAATTTTTTTTTTCACACAAACTTTACCCCCATTTTCACCCCCCTTTTTCAAAAATTTCCAACATTTAAATAGCCTAAATGTTATTCTGAATGTATTTAAACAGATTTGTGAACATTTCAACAAAATCGGTTCAGCAGTTTTTACGTGATGCGCGGTCAAACAAACAAACAAACAAAAAAGTTTTAAATGGTTTTAACATGTTCAGTTACTTATTTTAAGTCACCCTGGCTGGTTTTTTTTTTTAATCTTAAATGTACAGATTTTTTGGTCTTAACGATTTTATTATATGTATATCCCCAGTGGTCGAGGCACCCGTGGCCGACGCCCCCGATTCGATTCATTTGTTTTTTGTGCTTTATCTCTTAATAGTCATCGGCAGGTACAAAATAAAAAGTTTCCGACCTCGAGGAGCCCAGAAGTTAGGATCAAAAATAAGTTTTCGACCTCGAGGAGCCTGTGCTAACTTGGTGAGGAGCAAAAAAACTTTGAAATTTTCGGACTGTTTGTATTTTTCTTCGGCAGGTACAAGACTCAATTCCGAAGTTAATGATTTCCCATCTGAAAAAAAAGGGGTAATAACCCAGACTTAACTGGGTTGTGGAGGTCAGATAGGCAGTCGGTCCATGTAAAATACTATAAAGCTGCATCCGGTTAGACTGGAAGCCAACCCCAACATAGTTGGGAAAAGGCTATGCAGATGATGATGATTTTTGTGCCTTTTTTTTATTTATTTTTTTAGGATGGGAAATCATCAAATGACTTCTCCCGCTCTGGGCGGAGCAGGAGAGAGTGTCAGACTTTTACTGACTAAAACCCATCCATGTTCCTTCCTCGCCCTTTGTGTTCCGGGGCCACGGTCCACCACCATCTCTTTCGAATAATCCCGCAGCCCCGGCAGGCTTCGGCCCTTGCGGACCCCTTCACAGTTGCTGACTCTCTTTGAGGCGCGCGTGGAACACGAACGCGCCGTCGACACGGCCTGTCGTCATGAGACGGACGGTCGGCGAGCTAGCCCATAGCTCCCCGTCCACAGGCCCGCGCCTACGGTGGCCGGAAGCCACCACGTGGCCCCCGACGCCCGGGGCGTCTCCCGCGGCGGCCGGGACGTGAGGATATCTCCCTCTCACGTTCCGCCACCTCCTTCGCTAGCATGACTGCTTCGCAGAAGGAGGTGACGGCGTCCCATTCCGTCTCGCTCCGGACCATGGCACGAACCAGGCCCGGAAGCGAGAGGTCGCCGCCGCCGATCGCCACCTCGAGGACACGGCGGTGCTCCACCCAAGCAGGGCACACCTCCACCGTGTCCTCCAGTCGATTCTCACAATGGAAACACCCGGGCGTCTCCTCCCGCCCGATTCGGTGCAGGAACTTACCGAAATATCCGTGTCCGGTAAGAACCTGCGTCAGGCGGAAGGTGAGGACGCCGTGGCGTCTCTCCAGCCACTCCTCAAAGAGGGGACTTACCGCCACTATCGTGGCGTGCCCTGCACGGGGTTGCGACAGTCGCTCTCTCCATGTCGCCATGAGATCCCGCCGGAAGTCCGTCCGCTGAGCGACAATTTGCCGCGGTAGCGGAGTTTCCCCCCGGCGTAGCACCTCCGAGCGCCACTCGTGTAGGCGCGCGAGGACTATCGCCTCCAGATCCCATGGCGGCAATCCGGCAAGGAGGCTCGCCGCCTCGCGGGAGATCGTGCGGTATCCCCGGATCAGCCTTACGGCCACCACCTTTTGGGGCGCGTTCAAATTGTTGGCAGCTCGCTGCCTCAATGAACGCGCCCACACCGGGGCCCCGTAAAGGGCCATGGACCGCACGACTCCCGCGTAGAGCCTCCGGCAGGAGGCGTTTGGCCCCCCCAGGTTGGGCAGGAGCCGCCTGAAGGCAGCCCCTGTCCGCTCCAGTTTGGGGGCCAAACGTCGGAAGTGCTCCGCGAAGTTCCACCGGCTGTCGAGGACGAGACCTAGGTACTTCAACGTCGACTCGACGCCGATGGATACCCCTCCCGCCGTCACTGCTGATCCCGGAGGTGGCGCATTCCGAGGCTCATGAAAGCACATGGCCTCGGACTTGTGCAATGCCACCTCGAGACCCAGTTGCCGGATCCTCTCAACGACAATCGCAACCCCGCGTGTCATTATTTCGGCCGCCGCCTCGTGCGACCTCCCCTGTGCCAGCACCAGCGTGTCGTCTGCATAGCAGACAACGCTGACGCCGCTAGGGAGGTCGGCGCGCAGCACCCAGTCGTAACCGATGTTCCACAAGGACGGGCCTAGAACCGATCCCTGCGGAATACCGCACGACATCTCTCGCCGGTTCCATTCTCCGCTGCGACCGGGGTAGATGACGGCTCTGTCCGTCAGGTAGTCCCCGACCACACGACGGAGGTAGGTCGGCACCCGGTGATACCGGAGTGCCTCCCTTATGCAGCTCCAGGGCATGGAGTTGAAGGCGTTGGCGATGTCGAGAGACACCGCCAAGACAACCCCATGATTTTTGTGCCTGACAGTACATTTGATCAAAAATTGCTTTTAATTAAATTTATCGAATCGGGGGCTTCGGGCACGGGTGCCTCGACCACTGGGGGCCTAAGCCACGGACCCGATAAATTCACGTGGTCTTGCCGTGCAAGAACTGTGCTGTGCTATTTGTAATAATCAATAATCCGTACGCAGCTTACGTAGATTATATTTACAGTTATATTGTTATTGGCCTCATTTCATGCACCTTGGTGAGTATTTAAGACCTGCCTGGACTGTCATCGAAGGTCTAACGAGACGGAAGGCAGTTGAAAGAGGTCATCAAGAGTTTACAGCATATATATCGTGTTTGGGGTAATTTTATGCACCTTGATGAGAACTTTCGACCTAGCTGGAGTATGACTGTCATCAAGTGTCTAAAGATGATAACGTAAGGCTGAGGAGGCTGGCGAGGAAAGCCCTTATTTAGAAAAACAGAATATTTTAGCGATTAATGTCAATATTTTAGAGAAATTAAATTATTACCTTCTTGATTCTATACTATACTTAATATTATAAAGCTGAACTGTTTGTTTGGTTGGTTGAACACGCTAATTTCAGGAACTCCTGGTTCGAGTTGAAAGTATTTATTAGTATTGGATAGCCCATTTATCGGAGAAGGCAACAACAAACAACAACGTTACCACGTTTATATAACATCACGCTACAATCAATAGGAGCAGAGCAGCAATGAAAAATGTTGCAAAAAAGGAAAAAGATATTCCTTTTGAGATCTTTCGCTGCGTGCGCTACGTAAACGGTTAAAGTTACCAAACAATCGTGTATGATGGAATTTTTCCTCTTAAAAAGTTATATAAAAAGTCTGCGATCGCGATGATGGAGAGATGATGATGGTGAGATGGTTAGAGAGAGTGTGAGAAACCGTTAAAAGATTTAAAGGGTGTCTCACACTCTCTCTAACCATCTCTCTGTCTCTCTTATATATCGCAGACGAAGTTGCGCGGGTCAGCTAGTATATAATAATATTATTAGTTGACAATAGACAAATATAATCTTTAATATCATTTGTACTACTAACTGAAAGCTTTGCTGTCATATTCCATTACTAATTTGGTTGTTATTCTAATACATTTAAGCAAATTATATTTACGGTTCATTTTTGACTTCAGCAATAAAAAAAAAACAATGTTTCCTTATAAGGCTAGCTACCTTGCTACGCCGTAGCAGACGGCTGCAGGCCTACGTAGACCGGGATGGCATGGCAATGGCATGGCATTCAAACGTATTATTGTTATAGAAATACCGTGGCGCGTCTTGTAATGCCGTGCAATGAAATCCCTTTCGATGCCACGGCATGCCACAACATCATTTTAAAGCATAGCAATTTATGTCAATTTGTTTTTTGTTTTTTTTCGTAGCAATATCAAATTCAAACTCAACTCAACTCAAATCCAAAAATTAAACTATGCGTTTCTATAATGTAGATTCCTATTAATGTTGACAGCGAAACTAAAAAAGCTTACCTCTTTTCGCAAATTACGCTGTTTTTCATTGTGCGCTGAATTTGCGACAGCTCACGTTCCACGTTTTGTTTTCATTGCGTTCTGATTATTTTACTATCGAAACTACGTACTACGATAGTTGATTCCGTTATCGCATCGTTTGAATATTAGGATCACAGGAGGTGTGGAAGCTGGATACATATTTTTGGTTTCTTAATAAAACAAATATGAAAGTCCTTTTTCCAAGGCTTGATTTGTCAAATTGAAATAATACAATGCATTTAAACTGTAACAGAATAACGCGCACCCCTATACAATGAAAGAAATCGAAACGGCAGCAACTTTTAATAATGAAAGTTACAATATTGTGCGTGTTCGCGCACAATTTTTGGTGCAATCGCACCAGAATACGACGAAGCCCTGCGCGTAAATTAGGTTTCAGGAAAAAAACTCTAGTTGTCCGTCTACGAACAGAATAACAATCGTGAACAATTTTTTTTTATGGTAGTTGTGCCCGAGGCTTCGCTCACGAAACTTTTTATACTATAATTGGCATTCTGTTACTGAGGAAATGAAGTCATAGGTCCTGATAACTTCTGTAATATTACTTGATTTTTAAACGTTTGAGGATACCTTACTACAACCAAAACGGAATTTAAAAGTGTATAAACCATATATGTGTAAAAACCATCACTAAGGTAAATATACCTACCACTTTTTCGGATGCGAAATTATCAATTACGAGTTTCGAAAACTCGATTTCTTATAGCATACTATTGTAGCACAGCCCTTCACGATTAATTTGATATATAACACTATCCGAATATAACAATCTAAATAACAAAACAATTGAAATACGATATTCGCGATAACGAAACACGTTACGTAATGGCGGAGTTTGTTTACGCTAAATTTTTTACTAAATAATGACATTTTTCAATGGAATCGTGCTATGTCCTGTGGTACGTAGTTGAGAAATATTATAGAGATGGGACGTAAGCCACTCAATTCACTCCAATCCATAGACAAACACTTTTAAACCGATATTTAAAAAACTATTTTAACGTTAATCGCTACTGGATACTACTACTATCCACCCACCGTCAATGTCAAAAGCTACTGGATAGTACTATTATCCGGCTCAGTGTTTAAAACTTGCGCCTTGACGTGTTCAACGTAAGTACTTAAAATACATACTATACTAAAATACAACATACTAAACATTATAATTATAGTAATAATAACTTGTGAATCCTTATACGAAAACCGAAAAATTTACTTTTAGCTGCCGTTTGAGTGGTATTCTGATTTCATAGTTTCTTTTTGTTACAGCTATTTGTTTCTATGAGTATTATTGTTTATAAAGGGTTTCACTGAGGTGAGCTCGTGGCTAAACAAAACAGCCAATGGGGTCGATCTTTAGGTTAAGCCGTGCTTGCCTAGGTTGGTCCGTGAATGGGATCACCCATTACATACCGAGCTTCCTACGTGCTTTCCATTTGTAGATCTTTGAAAGTCGTAACAGGTAGTCAGTGGCCCAAAAGTCTGACACTAGTGTTACCGAAGGGTTCGTATTATCCAGTACTGACTGGGTTGTGGAGGTCATAGGTGCCTGCAGTCGCCTCATATAAAATACCGGTATTCAACTACAGTCGGTTAGACTGGAAGCCGACCCCAAAATATTTGGGAAAAGGCTAGGCAGCTGATGATAACAGGTCTTTACCAACACAACAACGCAAACACAAAAATAATAAATAGTAATCAGTATCAGTACCTATTGTTGAATACTTATTTATAAGCTGACCCGCGCAACTTCGTCTGCGATATATAAGAGAGACAGCGAGATGGTTAGAGAGAGTGTGAGACACCCTTAAAAGATGTTTCCGAACAAATGATGCTCGAATTTAATTAAGTAACCACGTTTCCGAACAAACAATGCTCTTTACAATGCTCAATGACCTCAGTAGACCTTCCGAGTGTGTCTTAAAATGAACAAGGACAAAACCAAGGCCATGTTGAATGCCCTTGTAACACCCACTCCTATCAAGATCGGAGACCTACAACCGAATTTTGCCTCTCTAAAATATTAGAATAGATGGATTATATTTTTAACCGTTATAGGTTCTCAATTCGTCGGAACCTTTTTTTTATGTATGTTCAAAAAAACTAAATCAATCAAACAAAGGTCACCGGCTTCTGAAGCTAAAGTTATTTTTCACCTTTTTGATTCCTTTTGAACTTTGCTATAGAAATCAAAACAATTCCTACAGACGCACAAATGGCCTCTGTTTAGCCGAGGGTGACTCGAATAATAAAATAAAAGTGAAAAAATTGTTTCATTTTCATAGAGCTTTTGCCCGCATGGCCGGTTTTCAGTTTTATCAAACCACTCTGTGAGCTTGGCCGCTCTCGCCGAGCCCCCAGAGCAGTCTGCCGTACCGACTGTGCTCCCATTCGAACGTAGGTACATACATCCGTACAGATCGGCAAAATGAGTGTAGTGGGGGTAGCAGCCTTCTTTACAATTTAATCTATTTTTATCCCTACCATGCCTCTGTGATAGATTGTTTCCATTTATGAAAAACACATTATTTAAAAACGGTGGTGTACTACCCACTTTGTATGTTAGCTACGTGTCTAATCTTTGTATCGGAATACGAGTGTTTCAGTATTTTCACGAACGGGTTTCACAGAAAGGTTATTTATAGATACCTGTGCACTGATTCCATGTGTGCCAAGTCACTTCCAGTCACTATAAAGGATTTATTCGAAGTATTTTATATTTGATACAAAATTATTCAATACCCAAGTTCAACGACTATTATTACGACGACTATTAGTAAACTAATAAAGTTATCTTAACCGCTATATTTTTCTTTAAATTTCATGAAACTTTCATGAAAAAATTATAGTGCACTATCATCAAACATGTTTCCAGAATTTTCAAGCCAGCTGTTTAGCTTTTAGAGGGGAGGGGGACGCCCTACTGGAACAAATATTTGCACATTACAGCTTTCTAGTACTCACGGTCACTTAGCAAAACCTCGGACAGACGGACAGACAGACGGACATGACGAAACTATAGGGGTTCCTTTTCAGGAAAGAATGAAGTATCAATTCGTCTATTTTTAGGGTTTCGTAGCCGTAAAAACAGACGAATTGATACTCCATTCTTTTGGAAGTCGGTTAAAACATAAAACTCACTGAATAGTAGGTAAAGAAAATAAAAGGACATAGAATTGCCTTTAAAGTAATGTATGTGTCTAATGTGTATACTATTTTTTGTCAGCGTTGGGATGGATATAAAAATCACGTGAGAGTGACAATCATTTAGATAATTTTCAGTGATAGACAATTCTTTTCGCCACTACCCGTAACTTTTATATGAATTTCCTCTAAATCTATTCTTATATAATTTCCATTCCGCTTTTTTTACCGAAAGTGAAACCGCAGCAGTTGATGCCATGCATCTTAATATTTTATGCTCGCCTGGTAACTGATTATATTAACAGCAGTCACGTGTCATCAAAATGAATGTACTCATAGCAGAGTATGTTGTCCACGTTATAGGGCAAACATCTCTCACATCTCTCTATTCCTGCTGCTTTGGTGTTTGAACTCAAAAGTAATGATCCTGTCCTGTTGCATTTAGACTGCATCAAAACTGTGGTATTTAAAGATAATAGACTTCGCGCGTTCGTAATTCTTGTTTACCCGACTACGGCGAAGCCAAAAGGAAGGGTTATGATTTTAGTAATATATGTACTGTACTGTTTATGTACTTATCCTTGAACTTAGGTAATACTTAGTCACACAATATTTCCTACTTAAGTTCCGTACCATTTAGTATCCGTGTTATTTACTGGTAACAAAAATACCAAGATAATGCACAATTTTCCTGGAACCTTAACATTAAACCATGTGCCACAAACCTTATAATCTTTGAAAAGGATTAGCTTATGCATTTTCACGATTGTAATACGAAAAAAGTTAGAACATCAAATAAGGGCACATGGGGGACTCTATCCCACGACCTTCCCGTTCTGAGAACGCGATGCTCTATACCATCCAGCTGAGCTAATGTGCCGCTACAAGGTTTTTCCAAATTCGGCTCCTGTATTGTCCTTCAAACGGTTGCAACTGCGGCGTGATACGGAACTACCTACGTACGCATAAACCCTTTTGAAGGTCAGGGATATATTGCTTTTCAGATAGATGGCATTGATAGCTTAACTTTTGTATTTTCAGTAATTTTAAGGCTTTTAATCTCCTTTAACCTTCGGAAAGACGAACATTAGCCATCATAATAGATGTATCTCATCAGTTTATGACTGCTGTGATGAAAAAGTTAGGCAGCGAAGTACAATCCTTTACTTTGGCTTACACATTCTCAAATAAAATTATTCAAATTATCGTGTTATTATAAGTTTACATTATTTGTTCTTTCTTTAATTTTCTTGGGCATATTATGTGGCCACGTAAATAGCGGCGTCTATTAACGTGGCCACATAATAGTATGGCGTTCTTTAGATCTAAAAAAGTGCACGTGTAGGGCTATTTCAGTAAATGGGCCATTGTCTGGTCGAGAGCACCACATTCACGCTGTGAGTCAGATGGATCTTTAATACCCCATTTTGGCAAACTGTGTTTACCCGCAATCGCAATCGGTTAAGTGCTTCCCATACAGGCCACTTCAGATCAGGTCCGGGAGGCAAATATTCCTGGGGTTTAATGAAATCGCTGGTGGTGTCTGCTTCTCTTCCCAAAGTTTGCTTCTCAACTTAGGCGGTTTGTCTTGGATGACATGTGTAGAGCGTAAGAGATTCTTACGCTCTACGCATGTCATCCAACTTTTAAGCCCACCCGGGTTCGTTGTTGTGTAATCGTAGACGGAATGTCGCTGTCGAGTACTGTTACATTGCAGACTAATTAATGGTCATTTCGTATACTGAGAAGGTTTCATTCATGATCACACCTCACGCTTGGTTTAGATTGGCAATTTGAGATCAATCCTAACCGTCCAGAGTCACATTGAACATTGAAACTGAACCGAACATTGAAACATTAACATTGACACCGCATCGTCCGGCTTGAGAAGCTTGCGCCTTAACTTTTGATCCATCACGACACAATACATGTATTTATCAAAACGCAGTCAATAAGTCAACGAATGGCACTAATGAAAGTTTTTATCGCAAAGCATCGGCATGGAACCACAAAAATTAAAATGCGTATATCTAAAAACTACTATTTTCTATGTTATGATAGCTTTTTGAGAACATGCGATATATTATTATAACACAACAGCCGCGACCTTTAAAAACAACATTGCCAAAGCCCCTTAGTGTTCATGAAAACCTAGTTCTGCAAATATTGTTAGGTCTAGATGAATCCATACTGTGTCCCGAGCGCATGGCACGCCACAGCGGTTTCCATGACAACGATGGAGCCAGCCTGAAGATCGTCTAAAATGTGGTTAGCTCTTTCTGTTTGAGAACGTTTGCATTTTATTCATTAAGTTATTGTTACTTTAGTTTGCATTATATATATATTTACTTTACATTACAGGCTAATTTATTTTTATTATTTCTTTTCTGAGGTAATTAATAAGATTAGGTACTTTTAAAACGTATGCGTTTTGAATTGAAAGTCCTGAAATGTTAATAATTAACATAGCTTGAGTGAAAATCTCTCCGTGTAAGTGTGAAACGTGCCGGAAATAAGCTCTGCAAGAAAAACGAACGGACAAGGAGAATAAATAAACCAGGCTGTCATAAATTTTCATCTTTTGTTTCACTTGCGTCATCTAAGGCGTCTATAAAAGGACCGTACCAAGGAATTTACGGCAGTGTGAAACTGGGTGCCAACCTGACTGTTTGGTTGGTAGCCATTTAACACTCATAAATCTTATTGAATATAGTATTATATTTTTTGACGCCCTGTGACCGTTTTGTTATCCTACTAATATTATAAATGTGAAAGTTTGTGAGAATGGATGTGTGGATGTTTGTTACTCTTTCACGCATAAACGGCTGGACCGATTTGGATGAATTTTGGCACAGAGATAGTTTATAACCTGGATTAACACATAGGATACTTTTTATCCCGGTAGTAAGATCCCATGGGACAATTATCAAACTTCACGCGGGCGAAGCCGCTGGCAGAAGCTAGTTTGTACATACTTTTATTATTATTTAGAGTTGTAGTTTGTATTTAAGTAGTATAAATCTTTAAAAAAAATAACAAAAAGAAATATTTATACTATACACGTATAAATCTACTTATCTCTCCTATTGGCCGTAAATATTGTTAATAAGAGTTACACTATTGCTTACGACCATTTCGAATAATTTTTGTATTAAATCCTTGTGACTTCTTGCCCGGGATATTTATAGCTCAATTTTCAGTCCTGCCTTTCATTGAAATCTTAAGTTCAGATCGATTTATTAAATCTCAGTGCTAATTTAAACAATTATAATATTACCAACTTTTTAAAACATTTATATTATATTGTATTGTTTATGGGGCTGATGTCCGCAACTCCACGTTCAAAGCTCGTATTTTGCGTGCAGGTGGGAAATTTATTCGATCCACCCGTTTATATTTTACGGCTATGTACCTACCACCACAGAACGCTCCATTTCATATTTTTAGGGCACGGATTACGGGTGCACTCAGTTTGCACTAGCTTTAATTAGGAAACATGAAAAAGAACATGTCGTGTATCCCGAGCCACGGGATACACGATAACCTTATATTAAGGCCCAACCATGATAAAAAAATCTTGCATGAGAATGCTGATTTTGACATCCTTTTTTTGTATTGTAAATCGCGTACTAAATTTTATTCGTCGTGAACTGTTTGACTTGACGATCCTAATAAAAGTTAGGATTGTAAGAGTGAACATTTTCATGAACTTATTATATTGAGGAGTAATTGCCCTTGACTGATTACTGAAGTGGGTACATATTATACAGGGTGTAAACCACCTCATCACGAAGCCGTCAACCAAGCATTCTGTACATTAAACTAAGTAACTTTACGCAAAAATGATTGCTGGGAACGACTTTTTTTTTTGGGGTGAAAAATTATGTTTTGTGGTAGAACTCAATGTAACATACTCAAAACATTGTGCTGATGGATGGATTGAACAGTACGGGGGTCGTGGAGGTGTTTAAAGTAATAATCTTATATTAAAAACTTGTATTTAAAAAAAACACCTGTCAAAAAGTTGGAACTTTGAGCCCCAATATCTCCGTAACTAGAAGGTTCCCAGCTATGGTGTAGACCAAAACAATGATCGCAATGATGAAGAGAAGAAGTGCCTTTCGGCTTCGTTAAGAGGTGTTTTACACCCTTTATATTATGGGATGAGAACGAGTTATATGGTATTACATTTGGCTTCATTATGATCATCACATCAACCCGGAATCACACAGTGCTGGGTATAAGCCTCCCCTTTTTTCTGCTTGCTTCATATAAAGTTCGATCAAGAACAGCAACCCCCATGGAGTCAATGAGCTGTGCGCCAAAATAGCTACTTTTTGGAGCCCTCACACAGTCAGAGGCGTCGTGGCAGACGTTGTAGAAGATGGCGGGACGACCTTTACAAAACCAACGACCTGTGGTCCACATTAGATAAAACTGGAAGGCATGGGGAGAGGCCTTTGTCCAGCAGTGGGAAGACGCAGGCTAACAGTATCAGTATCAGTATGAATTGTTTGTATGGCCATGGCCTCATCTAAGCCACCATTCCTAAACTTCCATTTCTTTTTAAATCTGCTTAATTCTCATAAAAAAACGTTTATTCTGGTTAACACTACCTAATTCAAATATAGTAACAACATAAGTACTACATCCGTAGAAAATAAATAATATAATTTCAATATTATTGATTACTTTAACGTGTCCGAATTGACGGTTTTCATGAGAACCCAGACACAGGAAGTACAAGGTACAGTCCGCCTCAAAAACTACGTCATCAAGTTACAAGACTTATGTAGTAAACAATTTATTTTACCGAAACGAAGAATAAAATTCCAACCGAACCCTCCTCACAGGCCAGATACATATTTACATAAGCACCCTATTATGTCCAAAACAAAGTAATTTATATAATTCTCACAAATATGTATACAAAGTAGTTCAAAAACGAGGTATACAAATCTAAATCAGATTCGATGCGAGAGCCTTACATCTCTAAATGACAACGAAAACTGGAAACCCGTACAATATAAGCGGTTACTATATATTTTATTGTTTCTTGGTCAGTGCATCGAGCGCAGTATTGTGATGCAATGGTCAAATGTGAATGACTAGAATTGTTTATTACACGCGAATGCTCCTGGTTGGTGACGTTTAAAAGCCTAAGCATCTTTCGTTAGATTTATTTCTACATTCACTAAAAACAAATAAGACGTCACTGACAATGCATGAAACAACAAGTAACATTTAATTAAATGTATCTAAATCCGACTACAATATGGCCTTTCTTGGCAGTCGGGTAATGAAAAGGACATAAATTAATGTTTTTATTCTATAATCATACGAAGTTCGAGACATGTCATTCGTTGTAAACATATGACTTACAACGTTGTCGGTCTGTGTACCGTGTTTTGGTTGTAGCACGTATAGATAAGCATGTATTCGGCCTTTGTAGTAGGTTTTGGGGGAATGTTAACTTAGAAGTGGTAAACAAATTTTAACAATGTTTTGTAGCGTATACATGTCGTAAACAATTCTAAGGCACAAAGGTTGTTTCCAATAAAATAGGTATTTGTCCCTGTACATATCTGTTTGGGGCTGACTGTACTAACCCCATTCCCAAACTATTTCACCGGTCGGCGCATGCGTAGTCTACTCGCCGCGCCACTACTCTAGCTGTGATCTGAGCGAGTGGAGCCATGAAAATAAACATATTGTCTTTTCCGAGCACAGATAGTTCAAACTGGGTGCACTCATACTGTTTGCGCTCAAAATAGGTACGTCCTTTAGTCAAAGGCGATCTTTCTTCTTTATTGTGTGGTTAGTGCCTAACCTGGTGTCAGATTTTTTATGCCACCCATGAGCCTCTGACTTGGCTTGTTAAAAGTGTACGAATTAGTTCTGAGATTTTTACAAATCTATCTGAACATTTAATTTCAGACTTAAATGAAAGGCAGGTCTGACAATTTAGATAAAAGTATCCCGTGCTACACAAGAAATCAAAATGATTTTTATACTAAAATGATTCGAAATAGCCGTAAGCATGCTTTTATTAATTACTAATTAAAACTACAATTTTAAAAAGTACATAATATACACTAATATTATTACATACTATTATAATAAGATTTATCGGTGGTAGCTAGGGACCAACCAAACAGCCAGGTTGGCTCCCAGTCTACCACTGCCGTAAACTGCACAGTACTGGTCCTTTTATAGGCGCTTGCAAGTGAAACGAGAAATGATACATCTGTAATCTATGTCACCCTGGTATATTTCTTAATATTGTGACAAAGATACAGGATATTATATTTGATTGAGAAGAAAGCTCTTGAAATTGATTGAAATTTTCTTTATACTACATTGAAAGAGACGCCTCCACAACACATGGAACCCAGTGTGGACACACACTGTGTGTGTCCACACTGGGTTCCCTGTGTTGTGGAGGCAGGTCTCAGACCTATTTTGATTTGATGTACTTCGGACACAACACTTTTTTAATCAATCGAACGAATTATTGAAAAAAGATCTTTTAAAAAATAAAATAAACTGCCGAGTCAAATAACTCTTAATTTATAAAGGGACACCAAGATTTATAGCTTGATTTAGGTCTACAGAAGAATCTCTTAGAGACTTTTTGACAGAATTATATACATCGTGTAAATGGATTCTTCACAAAGCCGTCACATTCTGTACATCAAACTAAGCAAGTCTACGCGAAAAAAATATGTCTAGATTACGACTTCTTTTCTTTGGTTCATAATCACGGTTTACGGTAGGATTCAATATAACGCACTCAAACATTGTGCTGATGGATGCATTAAATAGTAGGTCCAGGGGTCGTGCGGAGTGCTTTTCGGTTTCGTTAAGGGTTTTTTTTTTACACGACTGCCAAGGAAGTTTCGCGTATCTTGTGTGTTTCTTTGTAAATTTCTCTAGAACCTCGTATCTTCCAAATGACTGTATGGATTTCGATGTTTACTTTGGCGCTAAATTATTATTGTAAGTCGTTAATTTTTTTTTTCAACCAAACCTAGTAAACCATAGAGTAAAGTATCAAAGTGAATAAAATTAAAAGGAGATTACAAAAATATAAATACAATAATTTATGTCGGTTTTTTTTTATTCTTTTAATTATATGTTACTTGTTCCAAATTGTAGAACCGGGTATGTAGTTAATATTATTTTTAACACGCTTGCTCGTAAAGCTGATGTAATTCCACCGGTTTTAAATATGTAAAGCGGGTCATAAAAAACGCGTGTGTTATCAAATCAAATAGTTAAGTTATAGTCCATACAAATTCCATAACAGTATTATTTGCCATTTCAAATATGGAACTGATCGCCCCCGCACGACTCCAGCTAGTGAGCAGCGCGCTGTTGCTATTCAAATTTCGAACTAATCGCCGCGCGGCGCCAGTCAGTAGGCAGCGCTAGCGCGTTGTTAAAATGGCGGGAAGGCAACAGTGTGCATTCACAGATTGAGTTTTTTTTTTAATAAAAAATAAACAGTTTATTCGGTAATTTAAAAACTTGGCTGCATGCTCTAGCGTCTTTGCCAACATTTTCACGCAGCCACGGCAGAAAATAATCCTCGCGCCAGTTTTCTCAAATTTTCTTTTCTTTGTACTGGTATTGTGAATATCTAAAAATGACAACTTTCAATAATGAAGATGAGCAATATATTACTTCAACTCCACCGGATATACTAACAGAAGCGCGAACCGCATGCGACAGCTTGCTGCCGTCAATATCCAAGGACAGATACATAACTGACATTGACAAAGTTGACCATGAAATACTGCTAAATAAAATAGCGTTCAACGGTATTCGTGGTAATGTTCTGAGGTGGTTTACCTCTTATATTACCAACCGTAGTCAGAGGGTTGTAATCAATGGTCATCAATCAAACATCGCACAAGTGACCTCTGGTGTGCCTCAAGGCTCTATACTTGGTCCCTTTTTGTTTATTTTATATATAAACGACATCTGCCAATGCTTTCGCAATACCAAATTTTTATTATATGCCGACGACCTCAAATTATATAGAGCCATAAGACAACCAAATGATTGCCTTCTGCTGCAGCAAGATTTGGACAGACTATCCTGTTATTGTCAGGAAAATAAGTTGCAACTAAGTTTACCTAAATGCAACTTCTTAAACTACACAAAAAATAAAACCAAAATTAACTATACATATACGTTGTGCAATGCCCCCCTACAGAAAGTGGATTCTATTCGAGATCTCGGTGTTACTCTTGATTCTAAGCTTTGCTTAGACCTACACATAGGAAAAATAGTTAATAAAGCATATCAACTATACGGATTTGTAATGCGTTCAACTGTCGACTTTAAAAAGCCTTTTTTCTATTTATGCTTATATAAGTCTCTTGTACGCTCTCAACTAGAGTATGCAGTGTCCGTCTGGAGTCCTTACTACAAAAAGTACGTTGAAATGATTGAGTGTGTTCAATACAAGTTCTTGCGTTCTATGCATTACAGATGCTACGGATATTATTTGCCATACCAAGATTTACTTGCTAAGTATAAGCTCGCAACACTCGAAAACAGACGTAGGTACTTAGAAGCCATGAATTTATATAATATTGCTCGAGATAAATTTGACTGTATTGAACTATCCAATATGCTGTGTTATGCGGTTCCTAGGACCGTCCACAAGCGAAGGGTGCGTGCTGGTAGATTATTTTCCGTGGGTATTTGCAAGTCTAACTCTGGCCAGCGTTCGCCTGTTCGCAGAATGGTCGATTCCTACAACAGTACTTTCGAGCAAATTGACATTTTTGCATGTTCCCCCTATAAGTTTAAACGTCTTATACTTAAGGAACTTTCTTAATTATTTATACACCTTTTTACATTGTTTTTTTTTTACAACATTTTATATCTCGGATTTGTAACCCTAGCGTTTTTTTTAACTGTTATGTATCTTAGAGTTAATCTGTGAACAGCGTTGTGGGCTGCAATATTGTCTATAAGTTTTGTATATGTTTCTTATTTCTATGTTTTATATTGCAGTTGTTTGTTGTTCCTTTTGAATAAAAAAAAAATAAAAATAAAAAATAACCACGTATGAAAAATGTTTTTATTTTCTGTTTCCTCGCAAATGTGTTCAAAAACGTCGTACGATATACGTGCGTATTGGTTCTAACATGCTCGGCTCAATTACGCCCTCGCCTTCGGCTTAGGCTGAAATTCCGCCTCGCATGTTATAACCATCTTAACGCACTAATATCGTAATGTACTATAAATGAACTAATTTGAATTGAAGTTGTATTCAAACGAAAATACTACAATATAATTACTAAGAATGGTTGGGCAAATCTGTCATTGAAAAAGTTGCGACAGTTACATCAACGGATTATGGTTTACAAAGTGTTTCGTAAGCCTTATTTTTTCCCATCTGAAAAAAAAGGCTTACGATATACAAGATGTATAATAATGTTAGGTTTTATTTCTGTACAGATTTTTTTTCAAAATCAAATTGTATTACAAAATACCTAGCTAGTCCGGAGGAAGGTGATGGCATTCGTGATACTAAAGGGTAATACCCACTCAACCGCCCCTGGTCACCATGGTGGCCAGTAGCTATTTTGCTAAAAGTCCTGGCCACCATGGTGGCCAGTAGCGCCTTCGTCCAACGAATGCAATAAAAAATCTACTAAACTGCTATTTCTAGAGCTTATTCCTCTTGTAGCAAACTCTATACTATATTCCTCAACGTTCGGACCAACAATAGCAACACTATTCCATCGACAAATGTCAAAATAAAAGTAAAAACTTTAGTGTAAACAAACTCCGCCATTTCTGACGTGTGGCGTCGTATTTCAATTGTTCTGTTATGTATATTGTTGTTTTCGGATAGTGTTATATATCAAATTAATCGTGAAAATCTGTGCTACTATATTATCACAAAGGAAATCTAGTTTTCGAATCTCAAAGTTGAGTATTTCGCCTCCGAAAAAGTGGTAGGTTTAAATGCCTATAGTGATTGTGTTTATACAAGAAATAAGTGATTTTGTGATTAAAACGTGTGTGTTAACGGAAAAACAGTGCATAATTAGTATTGTGAGCATATTATTAAATTGTATATACAAAAACAAGTGGCTTCGTAAAGTTATAGGTACGTAAATAACAGTGTTCAAAAACAGTCGTTGGCGCAGGCCGCGTCAAAATAAACAGTGAGTATCCAAATTCTAATTTAATTCTAATTAGACTATCGTAAATAAACTAATAAGATTATGGTCTTGTTGGAAAGGAAATATAATCTAGTTTATTTTAAAGTTATTTAAATTGAAATTTAATATTTAGAAAAATTCAAATTAATATTTTAATAGCTAAATATCCGTTTTCATCCCTGTTTTTCAAGTTCTACATTTTTTTGAGTTTCAAATTAATATTAGTTTTTTTTTTTAATATATAGATTCCATAACTATTCAGCTATTCACTGTAAATTTTATTTAGCTATAACTCTTGTACTTTGCGATTGTCTATCTAAAGATCTAAAGTGTCAAATTACATGCGAATATTTCGCAATTTTTTGCACGCGTGGCGATTTTTGCTAAAAATTCGCGCGCGGGGCTAGTGAGTGGATACTAGTAGTACGAGTGCCAAAGCACTTCTTTGACATTAAGGGCGACCGCACACTATAGACAAGACGGTCTTTATATTAGACAGACATTTACCCTACTAGTGCGAGCGAGAGAGACTATGTATTTTCGCTCGCACTAGTAAGGTAATTGTCTGTCAAATGACAGTCTTGTCTATAGGGAGCGTGCAGGAACTATAGGTGGCAGCACTAAGTTGACAAAAGAGACACTATGGGGACAGTAAAGGAAACTTATCAGCTGTCATCGTGCTTTCATGTAAACAAAATAATCTCTTCAATAATATAATTTTTGAATATGATAAAAGGTATAAAATATGGGTGCCAGTCTTAATTTCAACACATGTTTTAATGGAAGGGAATCGGCGAGAACAGTATCTCCAGGCTCTAACAAATCAATTAGAAGCAATCACTAGAACGATCCTATCCTTTAGATACAAAACTTATGAAACCACAAGGAGTGCAGCCAACTTAAAACTTTATTGTATAACCATGTTTATATTCTGAGTATATATTGTGGACTCTTTGTTGTAACTGTTGACACTTTTTTCGACGCCTGGCCGCCGCTGAGTGCACACGTGCGCTCCGCTCGGTCGCTGCCTTGCTCCCGCGCACCCCGCGCCCCCCGACTCGGTTTCGCCGCTCCGCTACGTCAGTAGCATCCGCCGCCTCGCCGAGCTCCGACGGCCCCCGGCCCGCCAAGTCGTAGTGTGACTACAGTCTTTGCCTTGTGCTCGGACTTAGTTGCGCTGCGCCGTGTTGAATTAACTACTTGTAGTTAATTCGATACGTTAAAAACTATCTTTTTCAAGACATATTTCCTTAACGACAATCGACAATACCAAGTCCGCGTTTTTTTGCCCTTCAGGTGAAATCCACGATTTTGTGGTTCTTGACGGAAACCTCACGGTGTTAACGAAGTCAAGAGGGTGACCCGACACACCCGCCGATCCCCTTCAGGGTGAGGCAACCCGTTGGAAGGGCTCTGACTGCGGCCTTGGGGGATCTCTTAGTCGCAGTCTGGTAGCATCTAATCCCCGTTTGTCCACAGCTGCACCCGGGACGTCTGGGTGTCTCTACCCCAGCGGCCCGGATCGGTCGCAAGACCCATAGGGCCCTGCCGCACAATAAGATCGGCGGCAGGTTTACAAGCTTAGGGCACACCTTAGCACTCACCTCCCTGTGATCCCAACAGGGAGAGAACACATCCCTGGGTTATCCCACCCGGGGAGTTAGGTTTTACAGTGTTTTCCGGCCCTTCTGGCCATTCAGACAGCAGTGTAGCTGGCGAGTTTGTTTGTGTTTTTCTTCTCGCCAGTGGAGCACTAGGAAAAACACAAGGGGCAGCCTAGTTTTAAGGGAACTGTCTGCCCGGGGGGATTACGTTTCCACGTACCTCCTCGGGATAGGTTTGGTTAGGACTAGGCATAGGTTATGTTTTAGCTCCCTCCCTGTAGATACTCTGCCATAATGGCAACGCCCCGAAAAGAGGCTTTATCGGCTTCTTTAGGAGCTCTCCTGCAGCGTCTGTTATCAGACGATAGCCCCTATATTAGAGAGGTTTACGATGAGCTCCTCGAGCCCTTTAAGAAGGAGAATTGGAAAGCTGAGCAATCAGCTTCCACCAGATCCCGATCTCCCTCTCCTATTCCCCGACCCAACTCCGCCGATATGGACGTTGTAGTCAGCCCCGAAGCCCCCGATAGCTCACCCGAGTTGGTCTCCTCCTCTGAGTCCTCACGCGAAATATCCTAGGATCGCGGAAGCCCTTCGTAACCTCAACCAAACTCAGTAATGGATAACACACCCGTAGCATCGTGCACCCAACCCCGGTCCCTAAAGTTAGGCTTTTTTAATGCTAATGGCATGGGAGGGCAACGCGACAAGATCGCGTCCTTCCTACGCGATTATCAAGTAGATATTTTCCTCATCCAAGAGACTTTTCTAAAACCCAGCAATCGTGATCCTAAAATTGCCAACTATCGTTTAGTTCGCAATGATAGGACACGTTGTCACAAGGGCGGTACGCTCATCTACTACCGCAAGGAACTGCACTGCATCCCAATCGACCCCCCTCCCCTAGAATCCCTACTGGAGGTTTCAATCTGCCGGCTAGCCATGACAGGTCATCAACCGCTTCATATAATGTCTGCCTATATGCCCCCCTCAAACACGTCTGAGAATCATAACCTCCTGGTTAATGATCTCACCAAACTCTTCGGCATGAGTGGTTCCGTTATCATAGCGGGCGACTTCAACGCCAAACACCCCGCCTGGAATAGTAGTATGACTAACCCGAGTGGGAGAGTCGTCTGCGATCTAGGCCAGAGCATCAACTTCCATCCCATTGCTCCTATGGAGAACACGCACTATCCCGACACCACTAGTCATCGTCCCGATGTGCTCGATATAGCGCTGCTCAAGAATGTTAGCCTTTTTTTTTTTTTTTTTTTCGGATGGGAAATCATCAAATGACTTCTCCCGCTCTGGGCGGAGCAGGAGGGAGTGTCAGACTTTACTGACTAAAACCCATCCATGTTCCTTCATCGCCCTTTATGTTCCGGGGCCACGGTATCTCTTTCGAATAGTCCCGCAGCCCCGGCAGGCTTCGGCCCTTGCGGACCCCTTCACTGATGCTGACTCTCTTTGAGGCGCGCGTGGAACACGAACGCGCCGTCGACACGGCCTGTCGTCATGAGACGTACGGACGGCGAGCTAGCCCATAGCTCCCCGTCCACAGGCCCGCGAAGAATGTTAGCCTTAGGTTACATTTAATTGAGACGCTACACGAGCTTAACTCTGACCACCGCCCAGTGCTCATGCACCTAATTTCTCGCTCGGGTATCTCTGACCCTAGCCAACCCACTCCTACCACCCTAATAACCGACTGGAAGAAAGTAAGCAATATGCTGAAATCCGACACGTCACCGCACCTAGACGGTATCCCCGACCACATTTTCTCAGTCGCAGACACCGAGGCCGCTATCGACTCGTTTACAGTCCACGTGCAATCCATTTTAAAGGATTGCTCTCGGGAAGTCCCAGTGTTGAGTGATCAACGCTGGAAACTACCCGACGACATCCGTGAACTGATAAACGAGAAGAACGCGGCCATACGTGCCTATAGCGTCTGGCCCTGCGATGAGAACAAAGCTCACATGCGTTATTTGCAGCGTGCTGTAAAGAAGCGCACTAGTGAGTTTCGTTTGAACCAATGGGACAAGATACTCAGCGAACTGGAGCCAACCCACCAAGCCTTCTGGCAACTTCAGAGGAAGCTGAGGTCCTCCGAGGAGGCCTCCTCTCCACCTCTCATCCGTCCTGACAAGAGCGTCGCTTTTGACGACTCTGAGAAGGCAGAATGCCTGGCCGACAGTTTGGAATCACAGTGCTCCCCTAGCACCCTTCCGGTAGACAAGCAGCACCTCGATGAGGTGGATGCAGAAGTCGAACGAAGAGCTGCACTCCCTCCCGTAGAAGACCCCGACGATCCCCTCCCTCCGGTCACTCCAGACGAGGTCAAGGATATCATTGACAAGCTCAAGCCTCGGAAAGCCCCTGGCGCCGACGGCTTCACCAATAGGATTTTTAAAACCCTCCCCGCTCAGCTCATAGTCCTCTTGGCAGCCATCTTCAATGGCGCCTTGAGCAACAACTTGTTTCCCCAAGTGTGGAAAGAGGCCACCGTCATCGGTATTCCCAAACCTGGGAAACCGAAAGCTCAACCTTCGAGCTACAGGCCGATCAGTCTCCTGAGCGCGCTCGGCAAAATCTATGAGAGACTTATTTATAAGCGACTCAGAGATTATGCCGAGACAAAAGGCCTCATTCCCGACCAACAGTTCGGTTTCAGAACGGAACATTCTTGTATACACCAAGTCCACCGCATCGTCGAACACTTGAGCGCTGGTTTCCAGCGTGGAGCGATGACGGGGGTGTTGTACTTCGACATAGCGAAAGCCTTCGACAAGGTCTGGCACAACGGCTTATTATACAAGCTGTATAAACTCGGTGTGCCGGACCGTCTCGTGCTCATCTTACGAGACTTTCTGTCGGATCGCACCTTCCGCTACCGCGTGGGAAAATCTCTATCTTCTCCCCACCCCATCCGAGCCGGAGTCCCTCAGGGCTCCGTCCTCTCTTCTCTAGTTTTCACGCTGTTCACCAGCGACATCCCAACGAACAAGAAAGTTCAGGTTGCCCTATTTGCCAACGACACGGCTATTTATTACACCGGCCGATCTCAGGTTTGCATCCATCGTGCACTTCAACAAGCCGCCGATTCACTCGGCGCTTGGTTTCGTAAGTGAAGGATCGAAGTAAACCCTGAGAAAAGCCAGGCTGTTCTCTATCAGAAGTTACGCCATCAGCGACCGTCACCTGCCCCCATCACTATGTTCGGCAAGCCTATCCCTTGGGAGAAGCAAGCCAAGTACCTCGGTGTCATCCTCGACGAACACCTGACTTTCGCGGCCCATATCAAAGCAGCTCGTAACCGAGCAGCCATTGCCATGAGCAGACTTCACTTCATGCTAGTCAAAAAGAGCAAGTTGTCACTCAAGTGCAAGTTGCAGTTGTCTTTACACAGCAGTTATCCGACCTATCATCACATACGCTTGTGTCGTATTCGCTCATGCCCATCCCTTGGCCTTAGCCTTGGCCTAAGGCCACATCCACAGGATGCAGACCTTGCAGAACCGCTTTCTCCGTAAGATCACCGGAGCTCCCCCGTACGTCCGTAACGATAGTCTTCACCTAGATCTTAGAATCCCTACTATTCAGCAATTCATGAAACGTCTTGCAAAGCGTTTTTTTGACTCTAGAGGAGTCAAAAAAACGCTTTTTTAAGCATAGGAACCCCCTGATCGCATCGGCCGCCCGATACGACCCATCGCGTATCAGCTCAGTCCGCCGTCCTCGGCACACTCTAGTCACCCCCGACGACGCTATTACCCTCTTACAGGAGAGTAGCAAAGACACCAGCACCGTACGTAGAAAATACAGATACAAACCGAAGACATACCGACCTCGCCGCCGAGGTCCGGCGCGTAATCCCCGATCAATTCCCCCCCGACCCTTGCTAGAGCCAGCCCGCGATGCTGAGCCAGTAATGTCAAACGAGCCCCTAAATAATGACACTCAGATCCAGCCTGTCCCTTTGCTGCCCCCAGCGACGCCCTAAGCCGAGGTTCGTACCCCACAGGGGGTGCCCTTAGGCGTGGTCGCTTAGTTTTTAGTTAACATGCCCCTGGCTGGAGGCCTTAGCTTCAAGGCATCCACTGGTATAGTCCGGTTAAGCAGTAGCCAGTCTCTTCTAGACTGAACTGCGAGATGCCATTCCCAAAAAAAAAAAAAAAATGTAACTGTTGAGGGATATTCGGTGTGAACTTCAGTGCAGTCGCAGTTCGCTTATTGAAGTTTAAATTGTTCTGGCATGTTTGCTTGGACGGTTGATTTTGAGGGCCATTGAAGTTTTTCAACGCAGAGTGTAACAAAAACAAGTTGTTTTCAAATATTTTTCTTTACTGCGTTTATCCATTATTTGCGTTTTTCACATAAACATGGTATGAGAGTACACTATTCTTTGGAACGTAATAGAATCTTACGCTATTTATTTATTTTCATTTTTGTGGTATTGGTACATCCAGAAATGCAACAATGCATTATGATTAGCTAGAATAATAATTTTTACTCATAAAATTAATTCTGTTTACTTGCTATAGATGTCAATGTCGAGTATTAATAGAGTACAAGATTCGGATTGGCGACGCCAGTCGGCAGCACCGTCGTTGTGCACGTTTCCTACGGTCTAGACCGTACCGTTATCTATTCTGTGACCCTGCTCCCGACACCGGCAGACCACTTGTTTAATTTTTAATAGGTTACTAAGAAATAATTCCTAATTTATGTGGACGCGTGGAGTCTGGTATCAAGTTGAAATTAAAACCATATACTCAACTCAAGTCTACAGACCCTTGGAGCTATGAAAAAATCAAACTTTTATGTTAACATAAAAAAAGGTACGGCCGTCAATGCCGCTACAATAACTTACTTTAAAGAAGGTCTACCTATTCAAACACGATTTTTTTTTAGAAAATCATCTAACGGCTATACCGAGCCCGTAGCAACAAAAAAAAATCACACGATTTTATACCAGGACACAATAAGCTGTAGGAGTTAAAGCGCGCTGATGGCCAGAGAGGGATAGAAGGCATATTTGTATTCACTCTGCCGCCACAAACACCCCATCCCCCAGCGAATGACACGCTATCTTGTGGATAGATAGTTGAAGCGACTGTACTAACGTCGCAGTGATTTTGACCGGTACGACATCGACTGGAAAATCAATAAGGTGTTGAACTTTTGTCATTGAATTTTATTTCGTAGGTGCTATAGAACTTAAAAGTTACAAAAAATAATGCCTTTCAACATTTGGCATATCGTAAATCCAGCTGTGCATTGAAAGTAGGTAAATAAAAAGCATAAGTAATTAATAATAAATTAATATCAAATAACGTGTTGTAATAAAGTTATTTCTAATAGCATCAGTGACTTTCAAATACATTTAATTTATTTATTTTCTGTCTTTTTGATTTTTTATTCTACTCGGGGTTATTTTTATGGTCATAGTGAAGACAGACATTTACATACTTCTCTATAACTTCTTTCTATAAAAGCATACGGTGGTTTAAAGTGGGTTTTTGTGTCTCGGCATGGTCGTTAAATTCACTAAATATACATACACACATGTGTGTGTACATATATGTATGTACATATACTTGTATTAGAGTCGACAAATGATTTATGAATACGATTTTTTACAATAACAATTTCTTCATTTCTCTTTTTGGCGACAATATCCACCCACTGGATGCACATGATGTTCATTTGTTGGAAAACTAGAAATAATTAATTAATTTAATTCTTACACCTAAAGAAATACATTCTTCTTTACGACACTCTAAAATGTATATATTTTTTTCATTTTTTTATTTCTATTCTTTTTATCTATCTCTTTGTAGTAATTTATTATTTAATTTATCCACACTCATCATATTGATTAACTATTGTGTCTACTTCGTGGACAGATCAAGGGATAACAAAAATGAAAACCTACATTAAAGTATAAATAATGTGCCACCATTTGTACATTGTGTCATGCAACTGACTCGACTGTTTCTTCAAATTTTTTTCTACGTTACTTTTTTATACTTTTACTTTTAATGCATTCGGTACGTGAAGTGCGTCCGTTGACGCCGTCAACGGACGCATTTTAGGTTAGCTCCCCTACATGTGAAGTGGGAATGATTTTTAAATTCGTCATCTACCCCATCGCGTGCGTTATCTTTGAATAGGTCTTTTAAAATGATTTAGGGCATGCTAAGACTACTTTTCGATTTAATGCTCAATTTACAAAATATTAAACTTTAAAGTGCAAATTTCTGTTCCAGTAAGGCGTCCCCCCCCTCTCTAAAAGCTAAACTGCGGGCTTGAATAATCTGGAAAAAATCATTATGATAGTGCATTTCAAGAACATTAAAGGAAAACTATAGCGGTTCAGATAACTTTATTAGTGTAGCAGTAATAGTCGTTGAAGTAGGATGTTGGATAATTTTGTACCAAATACAATAAGGTGAAGTACAGAGATGCTTGTTTATAACGGGTGCAGACTTGCATTGAAAAACAAAATCTAAAATATAACGGGCTACTACGGAACCCTACACTGCGCGAGGCCCGACACGCACTTGGCCGGTTTTTTTACTTATAATATCATTGTTGCTAATAAATAAATTGTACCACGCTTGGAACTTGGACATTACTCTTCAAAAGAAATCATTTTTTTTATTAGTCACATAAACATCTTATCATAGGACAATATTATAGTAATTTTATTTACTTATGACTTTTTTCTCGATTAAGTCAACCAGATTTGCAGGAAAATAACAGTGAAGATTGTGCAGGAAGGGTAAGTTAACTCTTGTTGCACCGAATCTTCTAGAAAATATACAAATTTAAATAACTATTTCAATAACAATACATTCTTAACCGACTTATTAATACTTACTCCCTGCCACGTTGCCGGGCCGGAGAGCGTAACGTAACCATGGCAACGCGATGCGTTCGTTTTACCAGGGGGACAGGACTTGTTAAGAGTTCATTTTCAATTTAATTCAAGAAGTTGTTGTCAGAGTAATAATAGCGTGAAGCATGGATGTAAAGTGAATATTCTAATAGATAATGAAACTGTATGTACGAGTTTATTAATAATGACTGTGTATTGAATATACTGCTACATTTCGTAAATAAAAATGCTTCCTAAAATAAAGTCAGTTTTAGCGTCTTGCTAGGATGATTACATCAAATTTAGAGGAACACAAAAAAGTGAATGATTTTTTTGAGATTTAATGTACTTATTTTTATTTTATGAAAGAAAATAACAAAATGTTGGGTTGTTAGAATTTATTTATAGAGAAATGATAAAAATGGTCGGAACTGAAAAATACTGAAGTGCTAAATTTACTCACTGTTCGTTCACTAACATGTTCGTTACGCAATTCTTCCATAACACTTCGGGTCTGAACAGCCGTTTGATGACGATTTCTTAAAGTTTGCGCCCTTATAAAACGTTGTTTACGGCACTGTTTGCACGATTTCTGCCTTGCCCTCGCCTGCGCACGTAAAATCCTGTCTGTCTGTATCGTCGCACATTACGTTGGTTCACAGCTACTGATATACCTAACGTTTGACTGACTGTACCCATAAATTAAAAAAGTCACTTTTATTGTGTTCCCCTAATTTGGCCGGTGTGTGTATTAAAAAAGCGGCAAATCAAGTGCGAATCGGACTCGCCCATGAAGGGTTCCGTAGCAGCAAATAACATAATATAAAAGTTCTTGTAGTTCGTTGTAACTTTGATCGATGTTATAGTAATAGTGTTTTTTCTTTTTTAAATTAAGTTATTGATAAGTAAAATGAAAGGTAAATTGCGGTTTACGATTTAAGACGTATTAAAAAAAACTACTTGCTAGATCTCGTTCAAACCACTTTTCGGTGGAAGTTTATATGGTAATGTACATCACATTTTTTTTTTTAAGTTTTAGCATTCTCTTATTTTAGAAGTTACAGGGGGGAAGGAACACACATTTTACCATTTTGGAAGTGTCTCTCGCGGAAACTATTTAGTTAAGAAAAAAATGATAAATGAAACCCCTATATCATTTTTAAAGACCTATCCATAGATACCCCACACGTATGGGTTTGATGAAAAAAAATGTTGAGTTTCTGTTCTAAGTATGGGGAACCCCCAAAATTTATGGTTTTTGTTCTATTTTTGTGTAAAAATCTAAATGTGGTTCACAGAATACATTAACTTACCAAGTTTCAACAACATAGTTCTTATAGTTTCGGAAAAAAGTGACAGACAGACATGATGAATCCATAAGGGCACCGTTTTTTGCCATTTGGCTACGGAACCCTAAAAAGATAAATTACAGTTAATGAGCGTTTTTATTATTTTATTAAGGTAGGTAACTGTTTTAATAGAATTGATTTTAAATACCTACGTGATTACTAAAGGACTGACATAGTATCAATTACCTGCTACAAACACCTAATAAGGAATAAAAAAATACTTTTGAAATAAATAAATAATTTTGGAAAACATGTTGTGTTTCATAGCACTTTGGCTAGTCTAACCTACATAAACGAGCCAAAGTAATGTAGCATGAACGCGTGTATTTATTCTTTTTTCACTGTTACGGGCGTAGCCGTAGCGTAGCAAGATCTGCTACGCACGAAGTCTTCGTAGCTGTGACGTCACTAACGCCGTAGCAACTTCGTACACTTATTCCATAAGCTTAACTTTGACAGGGCAAGAAAGAGCACAAAATTAAATGAAAGAAGATGTTAAACTGTTCAAAGTTAAAAATCACGAGTTTGAAAATTAATTTGTTTTCTATTCAGCTTTTTGAAACTTTATACAGCGTACAAGTTTTTCTAAACAAAAATTTGTACGCTGTATAAAAAGTTTAGCTAGGTCTTTCATTTTATGCCAGATGGTTTTCATTTTATGCCAGACCTGTAGTATGGCGCGAAAACTGCGGAAAAACTGGTTACAACTGACTGCCAACGTAGGTGTAGTACCTACCACTACTGTATGTTATATCGGTTTATAGAACACTCTAGCCATAATAGGATTACACTAATTTTAAAGAACAAGAACGGTGTATTTTAAACACAAATGCCTGGAATTGTTTTTTTGTTGATTTTGCCACCGGCTTGGATTGGATAGTGTTGAAACTATTGATCACTATATGAATTGCGGGATTGCAACTAATCACTGCAATACCCCAGGCCAACGACCCTTGAACCTGAAACAATTCTGTCAGTGATTCGGAAGTGGCTTGCACTTAACTCTGAAAGTAAATATAACCTAGCTGGGCTAGGGACCAAGATCATATTGTTCCATATGCACAATTTCTAGACTAATAAATAGAAGCTATATAGAAACTATATTAATAAATAGAAGATGAATAAACCATGTACCCATTAAAATGTGTTTTTTATTTATTCTGGACGCTTTTAGATAAACCCATTTCTGTTATTTATTTATGACTTCAAGTCATTGATTCATCATATGACTTTTCAAACATTCTCCACTAAATCTAAATATATAAAAGAAGAAACTGACTGCACAGCCCAAACCGCTGGGTCTACAGCTTCCAAATTTGGCAAGTAGGTTCCTTATGTGGTCTAGGGGTGCACTAACAAAGGATTTTTCAAAACTCAGCCCCTAAAGGGGTTAAACAGGGCTCCAAAGTTTGTATGGGGAAACAAGATTAGTTAGACTATTTTAATTGAAACTTCACAGAAGTGTTCCTATTGGTAAATAAGTTTAAAAAGGGGTTCAGGTTTTTTCAGAATTTAACCCCTAAGAGGGGGAAATGGGGTGACAAAGTCTGAAAATCAACATTGGTGTAGTTTGTATGGTGTATTACATAAACAACGATTTTAAGATTGAAAATGGTGGACCTGAAATACCATCATCCCCTATTGAGGTGCAATGGGGTTGAAATGTCTAAAAATCAATATGGGTGTCGATACTGAGATTATCAAGGGTGCTGATTACGACTATGGCATTTATTTTGAGATCCATAAGATGGTGGATTTGATTGTGACAGTGATTGTGACAGTGATTGTGACAGTGATTGTGACAGTGATTGTGACAGTGATTGTGACAGTGATTGTGACAGTGATTGTGACAGTGATTGTGACAGTGATTGTGACAGTGATTGTGACAGTGATTGTGACAGCTATTGTGACAGTGATTGTGACAGTGATGATTGATTAACATGTAGGATACTATTTATCCCTTTATTTTGATCCAGTGGGACAGCAACTGAACTTTACGCGGGCGAAGCCGCGGGCAACAGCTAGTATGACATACGAAAAGTAAGTAAAAGTTAAAAATTCCTTAAGCACTCAGGAGTTTTCAACTTGTTACATCCAGGCCCAAGAATGTATGTAATCGTTTCCGTCCCCTTTGTGACAATAGTCTCGGAGTAAAATGGCTGTGTTATACAGACGGACAGACAGACAGGACGAATCTATAAGGTTCCGCTTTTGCCATTTGGCAACGGAACCCTAAACACAGTATCAACTGAGTTAAGCATCACTATCAACCTACTATAGACTCCATACCGACGTGAATTCACAAAGAGAAATTCACAAACCGGTCTAAAATTTCGCGCTCTCCCGTAAGCCCTCGATAGCTCAGTTGGTAGAGCGGTGGACTGTAGAGTATCTAGAGTTGTTATCCAAAGGTCGCTGGTTCAAATCCGGCTTCCTACCTTACCTTCCTTCCTTAGTTTTCTTTTTATTTTATTATATTTTTTGCTTTAAAATTTTAGGATTTTTTTTGTGTGCGCAATTTTGAACACAAGGAGTTGAGTTTATGCTTTTAAAATATAGCAGTCTAAAAAACAAGAAATTGACTCTAATTGATTTGACTACAAACATAAATACAAATAGGTAATTTAAAGTTAATTATCTAACGTTGAATGAATTGAAATGTTTCCTATCTTTTGTCTGTTTGCCGTTCATTGACAAGTAAGGAAGTTATTTATTTGCTTGAAATGTGGTAGGACTTTGAAAAACTGTTATTTTTAGTGCAGACTACATTCCGTCATAACCATAGATCATAAGTACGTAGAATGATTTTTGGTACTCGCGTCATGCAAATTAGACAAAACATTAATTTATTTTTATAAGAAAAGCTCTGGTGTAGTCCTTGGCACAGATAATATAATAATTCGTATCCTGGGTTAACTTAGAAACTTGCACGTATTTCTACAGGACTTTCTATGATATTTAAGGTTAGTTTCGGTTTGTATATTCTAAGATTACGGTAGATTTATAAAGTAACTTCCTACGGTTATACTTACGTGACGTATTCATGAGTATTCGTCTTTAAATTGTAGATAAGACGTTAACATCACAAAACTTTAATCACTAAAATGCTAAAGGCATGGTTTATGTGCAGACAATATATCTTGTGAGAGAGATAGACTATAGAGATAGAATTATTAAGTGCAGTCAAATCTCGTAAATTAAATTAAATGTTACAGCCCGCCGCGCCGGTGGCGGCGTAGCACTGCTACGACTAACGCGTTTTTTTTATTTTTGTGTAACCTAATTGTACAAAAAAATATATCTCTATTTAAGATGACTGCTGGGGAAATATGAGTGCTCTTGAAAACCAAAAAGTGTTCTATTCCCACCCGGGATTGAACGGGGACCTTCAGCGTCTTAGGTCGACGTGATAACCACTACACTACGGAAACTAGGAGATTCAGGATTCATATACATATCCAGTATCGTATTACTGAAGCCGTGTTTAGATTGAGCATAAGCTATGGATTGTTTCGCACTTACATGATGTATCTACATCCATTGTATAAACTAACGAGTCTTAATAAAAACTGAAAAAATAGGCTTTCAAATTAAACAAAACAATACTTTGGAAATTAATACCTAGGATCAAGAACGTTAAGTCTATATTTCAACGTCATCGTAGGTACGTAAAAATTGGTGGCGGGGTGAGGACATATCGCAATCTTGCAGCCTTGTCTATCGCAGGACAATGATAGAGAACGCTGGTCACTCGCACCTGTGTGTCCACGCGGTTACAATGGCAACGGAAATCCAAGAGATGGCGTACGCTCGAGCCCATTTTATTGTAATGGAAAAGCAATGTGTTGATATTTCTTATATATTTTTTATACTTCTTCTTTTGATTTTCACAACAATGTGAACACGAACCTTACAAAAAAGAACAAAGCTAAGGATCAAACATTTCCTTCACTTCGCATCGTATTGAATTAACCAATATCTAACAGATTTAGATTTAGAGAGACAGCATTTAGTAGTACGACAAACTAAACTAAACTGGAAATGATTAAAGTTATTTAGATATAAGAATTGTGATAATGACTTTTGATGATGAGTATAGCAGCATATAAATTAAGACTGTACCTCATGTTTGACAACTAAAAATTGCAAAAATCTGGGGTGTTTTTTGTAGATTCAATTGTAAATCAATATATAACTCAGTTTTAAGAAAATCATCATTTTATTTGGTCTCGAACTGTCAAGAGTTGCGTACTGACCCGAATGTTATGAGACTTATAACAGATTTACGGCTTCCTGTTACTATTAGCCGCGTTATTCAGCTAATCCACAATATGTTTACAAATAACTCCGACACCTTCCTTGAAAAACACCCCATCTAATGTTGAAAATTGGATGTAAATCCGATAAGCACTCTTTGCGATTAGAACTTACAGACAGAGCATGCAGTCATGGTCGGTGAAATTCAGGGGTCATTCTATAGACAAGGTCGAAATTGGGCACATTTAAACAGAATAATTATATTTATTTGTGATAACTACCACTTTTAATATAACTCCATGTCCTCTGGACTAATCAATGCATCCATCTGCTCTTTGAGTTCGTTAAATTGAGTGATGGGTTTTTGTAAAATAATAAAGACAATCATTTAGAATTAGTCAATTGAAGAAAATTATGATCTTCCTGTATATTAGCCGCGTTACCTCAGCTAGTACACAATCTATACAAGGTGTCGCTTTGCATCCTGGTCAAATTCAAGGAGGTATCTATGCTAATGATTTTATAAATGTGAAATAACCCTGGACATTGTTGATGTGTCTATGTTTGAAAACTAACAGAAATACTCATATTTTCCAGGGGCAAGTCTATGCGGTGCTGTCATCGAGTTAGAAGCTGTTCACTGGAAATTCTGAAAAATCAACAAAGAAACAAAAGAAGCAAGAACAATGGATATTGGTAAGTACCTAAGTTCTCTCGAATTTTATATTTATTTTTAGTGATTGAAAATCTGCATAACAATTAAAAACAAGTAGATTTATGGTGCCAAAAATGAAACAGATTTAGGTATTTTTTTCATATCTGTTCTCGCTCTTATCACCGCCTAAGGTTTACTATTGGAAATTCAAACAATTCTGGCAGCGTCACTTTGTGATTTTAGTTTCTTGTTAATCTTAAGCAAGGTAATCAGGCAGCTACTACTGCTTTGTTACCTAGGCATACTCTCTGTCTAAAATATTCAAATAACCAGGCTTCAGTAGGGCAGTTATTATGTACCTACACGTGATATTATCATGGTCATAGACCTAAAATAAATCACTACAAAATGAATTATGTGAATATGAATCTTTTATAATTATAATAAAAAACCTAGCCAGGACTATTAACGGGATACGTATCGCGGCCGATAAGACAGTCATTCCTGCATTAAATTGTATCCGCATCAATTTCCAATAAATGTCAATACTTAATGGTACCATTACCTTATAGTAAAATTAAATTCATTGATGATGATTGTATTGCATTGTATAACAGGCTGGGGTCCGAAACTCCATGACCAAAGTGCGTATTTTGAATGTGTATATATATTACAGAGTCAAACAGTTTAAGTACCTTGGTCACAGGGTTACAGAGGATGGCACTGATAACTGAGATACTGAGAGGGAGCGGAGGGCATTGGCCGTAAGATGCAACATGCTGGCCAGCAGATTTGCAAAGTACGACAGTAATGTCAAGATTACTTTGCTTAGGGCTTATTGCTAGACCTTTTATACTTACAGTCTGTGGACCAGATGCACGCAGAAAACGTTTAATGCCCTGCGTGTGCAATACAACACTGCTTTTCGGATACTGAATGCTGTCGCTGAATCGTTTCTGTAGCGCGTCAGGGATGTTCGCAGCAGCGCGTACAGACGACTTCTTTGCGATCATTCGTAAAAGATCCGCTTTACTATTGTGTCGGATGTGGGGCGGTGACAACAGTCTTCTGAGCGTTGTTGCTAGTAAGACTGAGGGCCACCTTATGGGGCACCTGTGCGCAGTGCATGTACTGTTGCCAGGTGTCTCCGTGAGGTGGCGTAATTAGGTATTATTAGTTATTGTGTGTTTTACTCTATTATTTTAAAAGTTTAAGGAATACTAACAAATTTATGGGTTCCACCTGAATTAAAGATAAATAAATAAATATATTAGCTTCTGCCAGCAGCTTCGCCCGCGTGTAGATAACGAAGATGCTATAACAGTAAGCCAATAAAATGATTTTAAAGGTTTCTAGTTATATTATTCTAGATATATCTATTCTAGTTATATTATTTAACGAAAGATTCCCTTTTTTTACCCCACTCAATAGGTTGGAAAAAAAAATCGAACCTCACAATACGGCCTAAAACACGCGATTCGATTTTTTTAGTTTTAATGTAACCATGATACTTGCGTAATCTAATGACGTACTATTCATCCAAATAGGTATAAGAAGTAAGCAGAAACAAAGAAACGGATAATTATACATTATTATACACCACAAATTTTAATTAGTACAAAAAATTGGGGCTCATTCCGTTCCTTTTACTTATCATATTTATGTAGTTAAAAGCCAAAAAACCGAAATCCCAAAATTGTCTACGAAAATTGTTCTTAATTGGCAAACTCAAAACTGAATCAATCTTAACAATTGCTACTAGAAAATGACCACGCGAACGCGAGAGCCAGAGAAAACGATTTATGAATACGATTATGCCTATACAATATTTCAATACATTGAGTGACTCGTGCTCAATTTTGATTCCCTCGCTAACGCTCAGGATTCTAATTTTTGAATCACTCGCTGCGCTCGTGACTCAATTTTAGAATCCTTTGCTTGCTCGGTTATCAAAATTGAGCACGCTGTTAAAAAGCAACTTTGCACTCTTGTATAACAAATAACTATTTTTAACATTTTCATTGAATTGAACGTAATCGGCGAACTTAGCTCTTTTGCCGAGCTCCTTCAGGGTGTGCATTATATTAGTTATAGCACTCATTGTTACGTTTTTTACGGGCCGCCATAATTTCATGCATTTATTTATAATTGTCTTCGATGTCTTGTGACCACTTTGAAGAAGAGTAGGTCATGTCCTCATCGTTGAATTGAATTATGGTGTCGACCATTTCATACTGCAAGGGTTGAACTTTTTGCTTACATGATATCGTCTCTTTCCATGATGTCTTCGTAAAATACAACTTATATTTCCACCCGGTGCGTGCACGCGGTTTTACGTAATGGCCGCTGTCGTTGTACCGGCGCTTGTTTCTTCTTCAACTTTCTTCGTATGAAACACCTTTTTTATCTATTTATTTTCTATACACATTAATTTACATTTATTAATTTAAAAAAAAACATACAAAAATACACATCATACTTGCCGAGTGCTCGACAAATTCCGCCAGGATTAGACCGGTTGGTCTATGAGTATGAGTTTAAAGCGCAACATGAAGAAAATAAAACTTGGAACCTTATTGAAAAACCCAAAGGAGTGCGATTAATTGATTGTAAATAAGTATTCAGTATAAAAGACGACCCATCTGGCCCAATCTTTAAAATCAGACTTTGTGCTAAAGGATGTGGACAAAAACAAGGCATTGGTAACACTGAAGTGACTCTCCTACGGTCAAATATGATTCATCAGAGTCTTACTTTCAGAAGCTGTCCAACAGGAGATAAAAATTATCCAATTTGATATTCTTTATGGAAGATATTTGCATAAAGCCACCAGATGGTTTGGAGGTCCAATCAAATTTGGTATGTAAACTTAATTGTCCACTCTATGGTTTGTACGAGCACCAAGGTGATGAAATCAGAAATTTGATAATGTACTAAAGAAATTTGGGTTTACTAATAGTCATGCAGATAAATGTGTTTATATCGGAAATGTGAACAATATTATAGTATACTTGTTGTAAGATGTTGACGATGGGCTTCTAATGTTTTAATCAGAAGACTCAACACTCAACCGCGCATGGCCGCTATTGCAGCCAGTAGCCGTTATGCCAAATGCGCATGGCCGCATTAACGGCCAGTAGCTTGTTGTTAACTTGTTACAAAATTTGTGGAATATGGAAGAATAAAATCTGTGTTTATCTGTGGATTGAATGGTTTAGGTCCGATCTCTACAATATTCCCGAACGACGTACCAAAGATCATAGCACTATTCCATCGATAAATGTCAAAATAAAAGTAAAAACTTTAGTGTAAACAAACTCCGCCATTTCTGACGTGTGGCGTCGTATTTCAATTGTTTTGTTATGTATATTGTTATTTTCGGATAGTGTTATATATCAAATTAATCGTGAAAATCTGTGCTACTATATTATCACAAAGGAAATCTAGTTTTCGAATCTCAAAGTTGAGTATTTCGCCTCCGAAAAAGTGGTAGGTTTAAATACCTATAGTGATTGTGTTTAGACAAGAAATAAGTGTATTTGTGATTAAAACGTGTGTTAACGGAAAAACAGTGCATAATTAGTATTGTGAGCATATTAATAAATTGTATATACAAAAACAAGTGGCTTCGTAAAGTTATAGGTGCGTAAATTACCGTGTTAAAAAACAGTCGTTGGCGCAGGCCGCGTCAAAATAAACAGTGAGTATCCAAATTCTTATTTAATTCTAATTATACTATCGTATATAAACTAATTAGATTATGGTCTTATTGGAAAGGAAATATCATCTAGTTTATTTTAAAATTATTTTAATTGAAATTTAATATTTAGAAAAATTCAAATTAATATTTTAATAGCGAAATATCCGTTTTCATCACTGTTTTTCAAGTTCTACATTTTTTTTGAGTTTCAAATTAACATTAGTTTTTTTTTTATTTATAGATTCCATAACTATTCAGCTATTCACTGTAAATTTTATTTAGCTATAACTTTTGTAGTTTGCGATTGTCAAGTGTTTTTATCTAAAGTGTCAAATTACATGCGAATATTTCGCAATATATATATAATATTCGCAATTTTTTGCGCGCTCGAGCGGTCGGGTGCAAAAAAGTCGCGCGCGCGGCTAGTGAGTGGATAAACAAAGTGATAAGTGACTTAAAAATAATTTTGAAATGATAAAGTGTGATCCAAAGTACTTTGTAGGATAACAAATAGAAAGATTTGAAAATATATTGAACTGGAACAATGTTCCAGTTGATCCTCACACTACTCTGGAGAAAGCAACTGAAACCCCAGATAAAATTATTCACTACAGAGAGGTTGTGAACTGGCTGTAGTATACCGTCCAGATATTATGTATGGAGTCAGTCTGGTGAGTAGATATTTATATTTGTAACTGTTATGATCAGACCCATTGGAATGTCGTTAGTAAAAATATTAAGACATTTGAAAGGAACAAAAGACTATGGTTTATGTTACACACATTCAAAGCCTTACCTAGAAGGTTATAGTGATGCAGACTATGCCAAAGACACAAGCACACGCAGGTTTTTAACTGCCTATGGATTCATGAAAAATGGAGCTGGAGTAACTTGGGCAACACAACGCCAACAAACCGAAGCCTTATCTTCCACTGAAGCAGAGCTCATGGCTGCATGTTCTGCATTTAAAGAAGCTATATGGTTAAAAGGATTGTAATGGACATAAACGAATTTAATCAAAACTTTGTCTGTTTAAATATTGATAACCAAAGTGCAGTTTGTCTAATTGAGAATGTAGACTATCACAAGCGATTCAGAGAAACAAATTGATCTTAAATATGTAAAAACAAAAGAGCAATCTGCTGATATATTTACTAAATATCAAAATGTTGTAATAAGGCGTAATCGACGTAGCCTCCTGTTTCTGTCTGCAGAGTTTAAAGTAACCTAACACAAAGGGGATAGCGGGGTCTTAGTAGTTTGCTCGCTTCTCAACCCCCCTCCGAACCTAACCTGTCCAGAGTCGGGGTGCACTATGTCTCGAGCTCGGTTTGCTCGCTCTTGCATCCTAAGTTTTCCTTGCCACAATGCCCTGTATAGGTTGGTGTGGTGTGTAGTGTATTAGGGTAACATAAAAAATAGAATTCAACAGATGCTCTCGATTGTGTGTAGTCGCCCCTCGCACCGCTTTACCCGCTGTACTTAAGGACATCAAGAATGTAATACATTTCCGATCGCTATTTACGAAATTCCTTGGAAAAGTGCATATTTAAAAATATATCATAGATTTCCTAACTATCTAAGGAATTGTACACATTTAGGTACTAGGATTTTTTTGAATGGCGCCGATGCATGCGTCATCTTCGTGAACGGGCGCTGTCGGTTGGGACTGGTCATCTCTTAGCTGCCACGGTTCATTTTAATTACTTTAATTTTATTGATTTAATATTTTACTCTGGACGCTCTTAATGTGCACGTCTTTCTACATCGTTCTCACATTTATGCATAATCTCAACATGAAAGATGTTACCAAGATTAGATAAGTGTCCATGGATTTTCTTGCCCGTTCTTCTCCATAGAGATCTACGCTAGGGAATGGGCAACTACAGTACTTTCTCAAGTTATTATGCCTTGTGTCTGTGACTGTAGCTTTGCTTTTTTTGTATCTTTGACATTCAAAAGTGCCGTAATGGTCTAATTGAAATAAATGTTTTGAGTTTTGTGTTTGAGTTTTATACATTGACGAATTACATACATTTCCATTGACATACAATGTTAATGTTTTTCACTTCTATCGCTCGAATAACAAATAAAATGTATCTAGGGACTTGTTTTTCCCCGTAATCATTGGACATTTAGTTAGACAACTTATCCGCTAAGCGAGTGGGGGCGCTGTTTTCATTGGTAAAAACCAAAGCTTAACATAAAACAGTCTTGTTGCACACACGTACAAAATTTTTGTTCCAATAACCGCCGCTTCGCAAACACGTCGTAACGATGAGAGGGACTTGTGCTTATGCATGTGTGAGCCTGCACAAATATCAGTAACAGATTGGAAAATCGATTTGTGACGTCACGTTACGTCAAGCCCCAGCTAGTCGAACCATCGCTTCGTGCTTATGGGAACCCAGTAACACTGGAAGCAAAACGTTTTTTTCTCGTTGATAGGCCTAGTTATGACCTATAGATACGCCCCACGGTTTTGGTAGGTATGGTGCGTGCTTCACAGGGAGATTTTCAGTCAAGCTATGAAATTAAATTTACACTTTTCGGGTTATTCAATTCAAAATGATTTTTTAAGTCAAAAATTAGCCAATTGGCCTTTGATGGATAATTTCTTTATTTCATTCTTTTTAGAAGTGAGAGTATACTTTGCTGGTGGTAAATTATTATTATAACTAACTCATGCCTATTTTCGGCCGGAGTAAAATAGTTAAACGTATCAGTTAGTTAGCAACTTCATGAATAAAGCCAAGGTCGGTGCCAGGACGTCATTAATTTGCAGAAAATCGGAAGGAAAGCATGAACTGAAGGCAACAATCTTAACCACTAAATAATAAATTCGACCTAAAATTATTATTTAAAACCCAGTATAAGTTTTTATCTTACGCATTTTCAAGTTTTCATACAAACAGTTAAGATGACAAAAAATACTCGCAGGATTATATGAAATCTTGAATTCAAACTTATTATTTGGTCTGAGTAGAGTGGAGTGCTACTTACTGCGCTTGCGTGGAAAATACTACGTCAATTAAAATACGTTATTTGATACTAGCATATCATACAGCATTAGACCTTGATTCGTTTCATTATGAAGGATCAAAGATTAGATTACATACGCACTTTTCATTGACTTTTCCCGTGCTTTTGACACGCTGGATCACAAGCAACTAATTAGTAGCTGGACAAAAGTGGAATTCGTGGCCCTCTGCTTAACTGGTGCGGGAATTACCTCCAAAACCGATAATTTGCTGTCAAAATTGGTAATTTACTCAGTCAAGCCGTCCATGTTACAGAGGGTCCTTGGTCCCTCCATTTTCTATCTTATGTAAATGACATGAGCAGCTGCATCAACCACTGTACATGCTATCAGTTTGCAGACGATACATGTCTGGTAATAGCTGATAAGAACCCTCAAAAAGCTTGTGGATTTTTGCAATCTGACCTGAACTCTTTGTTAAAATGGTGCCATGATGTTGGGTTAGTGCTCAATTCTAATAAAACCAAATTACTAGCCAAAAAATCACCATACTTAATATGTAATCCTCCTAATAATCTAGTTGCACGTGTGTAGTGTAGCTGTCCACGTATAGAAGAAGAAGTTTCACAAAAGTATCTGGAATTAGACATCGATAACAAATTCAGCTGGAGGAAACATATAGAGCATGTTTGTAATAAGTTAAGACAATATTTAGCTAATATTATAATTCTGAAGAACCGCATTCTTTTCAAAGTAAAACTTATGTTATACAACTATTTAGCAGCATCATACATTCAATATGGACTCAGTAGTTACGATCAAACATTCAAATCTTATCTCACTAAAATATATAAACTCCAACTAAATATACGAAAGAATATCGTATCTAAAAAAATTAAATACCAATTTCAAAACAATGAGCATGGACTATTTTATCACTGTAATATTACCTGTACATACACAATTTAAATATACATTGCGTAAAGGACAATACGGACATCTTCTTACTTAGTTATTCGGTTAATTAACAACCTACCTTCCGATTTGCGCAGTGACATTACGCCAAGAAATATTAAATTAAAACTTAAGTCTCACTACCTACAAGACATTGAATGCTCAATGTGAAATGCAGTTTACGTAGCCGTAACTAGTATATAACCTGAGATGAAGTTACCAAATTTCGAAATAAGGTACTGTATATATTAGTACCTATGTTGTATTTTATTGTCTACCTTGATTTTGTTTTTACTTTTGTTTTTACATGTAGCATTAAGTACAAACCTTATTGGTTTAAAAATGCTACTCTGCTAAAACAAATGTAATAATTTTTAAATGGTAAATAAATGAAAAAAAAGTGTGACACGATGGGTGGTCCACGTGGAGTGCTACTAACTGCGCTTGCGTGGAAAATACTACGTTAGTTAAAATACTATATCCAATACTAGGAGATCGTAAAGCATCAGAGCTTTAAAACTATGCGAATCCTCGTGATGGGTCCACGTGGAGTGCTACTTACTGAGCTTGCGTGGAAAATACTACGCTAGTTAAAATACTACAATCAATACTAGGAGATCATAAAGCATCGCATTCTTTCAAGAGCCTTAAAACTCTATCCAGAATTGTTTGAACAAGTATCCAGTGATTAAAAAAATAAAACAAAATCATCCCAAAAAAGATGGATGGCTTGTGTTAGTAATGTTATTATTATTTATTTGAATGATAAAAAACAGGAGCAAATGATACCATGACGGTTAACAAGGAATAATTGAATAATAAAACCACGCTGACCCCTTTAGACCATTTGGACAATCTTTTTAACAGTCTGCGTATTATGACTTCTTTACTGCAATCTTACCAAAGAAACAGCACACCATTACCATAACGGACATTTTAGGATTCTCATGTGATACTCTTCACCCAAATTCGTGTTTTAATACCCCTTATTATACAACAGTTTCATAAAAAACTATTATGTTGTTATTAATAAATTTCAGGACTGACCATTGAACCTGGCACACATTTAGACCGCACTTCTTTTGTCGTTGAAGTCAACAACCAAGGCGTATATCATAACATTGAATTTGGCTCTCATTTCACATTTATGTTTTTGATGGAATTCTTTTATCAGCCATTGCTGATCGTTAGAATTATTCTTAAATGTATTAACATAAATATTCACACAATAGTATTCACTATTGTGTGAATATATTATATTGTAGTATTAAAGCGAAAGCAAAAAGACATGAAAACTCAGCATCAAAAGCTCTTTAAATGGAATTTAAAATAACAATCTTATACCTACGAGTACGTCAAGATTTGTGGTGTAAAGTGCTGTTTGAATCTTCACAAGAATGAACTGCCGCTACTGTCCTAACATATCTTATAATCTTATTCATAATTCAATCACTAAAATAATCGACTTTTCCAATACAACATCAGTAAAAAAAAACCACGAAGCTTCACCATAGCACAGGAAGAGAGCTGTTGGTTTGCAGGCTTAATTGTCAGGGTCTGAGTCAAATCAGTAGTTTAGCAAACACACTATGACATTTTACATTTCTACTCTACACGAACGCCTCTGGCGGCGAATTCGTGCGCGATTGCCCGCCCCTATTCTAAAAGTATAAAAATCAATATTATTTCAGTTGAATGACGTCATTTTGCAACGTGTTATGGATTATTCAATGGTACTAGGAACAGGCCATGTGGCAACGGATAACGATAACGACTACGGATCAGAAGATTCTAGGTTCAAATCCTGGCCGGTTCGTAAATATCCTTTTTCATGACTTTTACAATAAGTTTTTGTAAGCATTTCAAATAAATATTTTTGGAAACTATAAACCGACACTACCCAACTTCGACAATGTCTATTGAAAAAGGGCAGAATTTCGCCCACTATGACTGAACGCTCTGTTTATACGTACTAATCACAAAAAGTACTGATCGCATTTTAATCAAAATTTCACCATAATTAGTTAAAGTGTTATTCAGGGTAGGCTCCGGTCCGGGGCTGTGGGACTATTCGAAAGAGATACCGCGGCCCCGGAATACAAAGGGCGATGAAGGAACATGGATGGGTTTTAGTCAGTAAAAGTCTGACACTCCCTCCTGCTCCGCCCAGAGCGGGAGGAGTCATTTGATGATTTCCCTAAATTAAAAAAAAAAAGTAGGCTTCGGTGTTATTTGCACACATATAGATTTTGTATTAGCTGGGGTAACGCAGCTTACGGGAAGTAGTAAAACTGTTATGAGTATGTTAATACACTCGCGGTTATGGGATTATTGTGTAATACAAAGTGACCTTCACGATGCTGCGCGTGATCGAGACGTAAGGAAACCAATTTAGGCCTCAGGGTGCTCATCTTGCGGAACACCAGTTTGGTTTCCGCAAGGGGCTCTCTACGGTGGACGCCATCATGCGCGTGAGAGCACTCACGACGGGGGATGCGGTGTTCCGGGGTGGGGTTGTCTTGGCGGTGTCTCTCGACATCGCCAACGCCTTCAACTCCATGCCCTGGAGCTGCATAAGGGAGGCACTCCGGTATCACTGGGTGCCGACCTACCTCCGTCGTGTGGTCGGGGACTACCTGACGGACAGAGCCGTCATCTACCCCGGTCGCAGCGGAGAATGGAACCGGCGAGAGATGTCGTGCGGTGTTCCGCAGGGATCGGTTCTAGGCCCGTCCTTGTGGAACATCGGTTACGACTGGGTGCTGCGCGCCGACCTCCCTAGCGGCGTCAGCGTTGTCTGCTATGCAGACGACACGCTGGTGCTGGCACAGGGGAGGTCGCACGAGGCGGCGGCCGAAGTAATGACACGCGGGGTTGCGATAGTCGTTGAGAGGATCCGGCAACTGGGTCTTGAGGTGGCGTTGCACAAGTCTGAGGCCATGTGCTTTCATGGGGCTCGGAATGCGCCACCTCCGGGATCCTCAGTGATGGCAGGAGGGGTTTCCATCGGCGTCGAGTCGACGGGGATCCTCAGTGATGGCAGGAGGGGTTTACATCGGCGTCGAGTCGACGCTGAAGTACCTGGGACTTGTCCTCGACAGCCGGTGGAACTTCTCGCTTCCGGCCCTGGTTCGTGCCATGGTCCGGAGCGAGAGGGAATGGGACGCCGTCACCTCCTTCTGCGAAGCAGTCATGCTAGCGAAGGAGGTGGCGGTACGTGAGAGGGAGATCTCCTCACGTCCCGGCCGCCGCGGGTGACGCCCCGGGCGTCGGTCGCCACGTGGTGGCTTCCGGCCACCGTAGGCGCGGGCCTGTGGACGGGGAGCTATGGGCTAGCTCGCCGTCCGTCCGTCTCATGACGACAGGCCGTGTCGACGGCGCGTTCGTGTTCCACGCGCGCCTCAAAGAGAGTCAGCAATAGGGAAGGGGTCCGCAAAGGCCGAAGCCTGCCGGGGCTGCGGGACTATTCGAAAGAGATACCGTGGCCTCGGAACACAAAGGGCGATGAAGGAACATGGATGGGTTTTTTAGTCAGTAAAAGTCTGACACTCCCTCCCACTGATGATTTCCCATCCTAAAAATAAAAAAAAAAAAGGGTGCTCATAGTCATCAAGACTAAGCAAATCAAATGTAGGCTCAAAGGTGCTCAAAGTGATCGGGACTAAACGAAACTAATTTCGAAATAAAACAAATAAAATCAATTCCTGAATTTTTTCAGCCCGGAATCACTCACACACACATAATATTTGAACACTTGAAACAAATCCTAAAACTGCCCAAGATCAATACAAAAATCTATTTATTAAAAATGTAAAACATATTCCAAAATGTCTTTTTAATTAATTAATACTATTTGTCAAGAAAATGCGCAGTGAAAAAATATATTTTGGAAAAAAAAAAAAAATTGTTCATTACTAAAAGGATAAATAAGGCCTTACTAGGGTAGATATATTCCATACCGTCCGTTCAGGGCAGGAAATAAACCTACCCTGACGGAACGACGCGCTGTTGTTGCCGTGTCGCCGGGAAGTACGTCACGCGCGGCGACGCGCGTGTGCCGTACTAGGGAAACACCGAGGTTCAACGAACCATCCTACTACATAACCATACATGATTTATTAATAAATATACAGGTTAACGATGGCGCCGACAATACGGCAATAAATGAAAACACTGCAAATACTAGTTCACAGGAGTATTCTGAAATTGTCAAAAAATTATAACATCTTAATTAAAAAATATATGTATTTGTCATTTAAAAATGTTAACGAATTATAACACCATTTACAAAATGTTGGTTTACTTTCTTTAGTATCAGTAACTATGATTTGAATAGCTCCTTGACTAAGTCTAACTTCGATAAGTCAGGTATCTTACTCGCCCTGCCAGGGCTGCGGGACTGTTCGAAAGAGATACCGTAGCCCCGGAACACAAAGGGCGATGAAGGAACATGGATGGGTTTTAGTCAGTTGAAGTCTAACACTCCTTCCTGCTCCGCCCAGAGCCGGAGGAGTAATTTGATGATTTCCGATCCGAAAAAAAAGGAGTCTTACTCGTTTTAGTACAAACACGAAAAACACGCCCCAGTGTAGTAGGCAAAAGGCAAAAGGCATCCTAATGTTTATGTTTTTCTACTGATTATAAACTTTTGCATTCAACGGCTGTTATTAGATACAATTTTTCTGTCATTATCAACCATACATATCATTCTACTCCATAAACTACTTCTATCTCCTAACGTCTGCTTTGCATTGGAGTGCACAAATTAGTAGGTTAAATTGTGTATAGAAAAGCTTCTTTTATCAATATCAAAAACTGTAAGTTTTCGCAGTTTTCAGTCTAGTTGCTTCTACTTCCGCAGAAAAAGAAGTTTAATAATTGTTTACACTTTTGTGCTAATGTAGGTATAATGGAAGTATCTGTATAATCCACAGTAACTAAATAAACTTTATGTAATTTAAATATCATTCACTAATCACTACTACTACTACTATTAATTACTTATATGTGTATTTATATATCTTAATAGGTTAAGTTAGTTGGTAAGGCACTATTGTCGTGTATAATCGTGTAATCATAACAACAGCGACACATAAATGACCTACGCTACTCTTCGTTGCGAATTACATATTGATTAATATAAATACATCAAACAAAAAAGTCAACACCATTGTCAATGGGAAATGTTTTAGAAATGTGGCAACATTGCAAAATATCTTTCAAAATTCAAATTGCGCGGGCAATTTCGAGTTTTCCTTTCAAACTCCAGATGTCGCTAATGGCGTTTCCTGTACAAACGGTGCCAACTCGGCGATGTGTTACTAAGAGTGCAGAAACGCAAAGAGCTTACGAACGTCCAAATAACGTTGATCCCTGGGGGTGTGTCCAGTTTCTGTGGTGTTGCCAGGTGTGGTGTTTTCACAGTCCCATCTAATTGACATAAGATATTACATTTTTATTTACTTAGACATTTTACAAATACGAAAATTATGTACGTTACGCATCCGTCGATACAATACATGTAATTTTAAACTGCGTGTCAAATATGTATGAATTAATTTTTTTTTTTAATTCATCAGCCGCTTTTGTTTTAAAAAGATCATTATTTACCGTGTTATTTTATGTGTTATTATAGGTAACAAGAAATTACTGAAATAGATATATTTAGATTATGACGTGAAATCCTATTTTGCATTATACAATGCCGACCGTGGGTCTAACGCATGATTGGCGCTGAAGTACTGGATACCCAACCCCAAAACGATTTGCCACACCCAAAAGGGGGGAGCTAGCTACACTAATATCCACCCAAAACGACAACCCTATGACCATTATGTTCGTCTCTTGCTCACTTAGGCTTCAATAATATAACTCTCTCTCTTTCCCTCAGTGTGAACTTGAAATAAGACTGCGGTATGTCTGACCACACGCCGGTTGCGACTGATGACGTATAGCTTACGTCGCACTCATCCTTTAAGAAATGGTGGGTTTTAATTTTAAATGGAGAAAACCAAAGGAAAAGAAACTAGACAGAACTAAACAGACTACTAAAGTACTAAGTAATTAGATGTCGAACAAACAACATTCTAATAATATTCTACTCTGTGTATAAAATTCAGATAGAATTTTAATCCGCGACCGTGACGTCACGGCACGCCGTCGACAGCGTCTGACGTTTCAACGAGACCAGCATAAGCGATGTTTCCGGGTGTGATGTTGATTCAGAAGTAGTAATAATATCAATCTCTTACTACTATACACAATATCTCTGCCTCTATATGATGCACACATAGACGATTAAAAGGATGTTTGCATAAACTAAATCTTTGATTAATGCGCATGCGCTAGGAACGCAAAGGAACGCGTTTTTCGATACAAATTGTATCGGCACATTGGCTCAGTGGCAGAGCACCTCACCCGTTAGAAAAAAAAAAATACGGAGTGAGGAGGTCGTTGGTTCGAATCCTTCATGTGCCCTTTTTGCTAGCCTTTATGTAATTTAATTCACTTTTGAAAGCTTCTTATAACTTTTTCAGAGCTTTTCCTGAAAGAAAAGTGATTGTTTTTGCAAACTTTTCTTATTATACGATTTTTCGTTTTTTATCCTTACCTTTTAAAACCCTAAATTTTGATACCTTATTCAAAGGCTTTGGAAGAAAAAAAAATTTTACTCCACAATATGGCGCCCAAAAAAGGTTTTTTCTTTGTACTTGTATTTATATAGTTAGTGATACACGCGGAGTTACAAAAAAATTAACGATGCATAATTATTGATCCAATTCGGTTAATCCATTTCGTCGTTGAAGTTCTAACACCACGTAAGTCAAAAAAGAGTTACGTAGTCACAATGGAACGGACATACATACAAATATATGCGCAGAAAACATTACCAAATTAAAATAAACTTACAATAAACATACAAAATACGAGCAACGCCTTCATTTATTTAACATAAAGACGCTGCGAGACCGTCGCCGTTCGCGCGATCTTATTTTTCTATACAAGATTGTCAACGGAATCTTAAAATGCAGTGATTTTTTTGAGTAAATTTCGTATTCAGCCCCTTCAAAACCTCCTAGATATCCCATCACCAGACTGCTTCATATCCCTTTTTGCCAATCAAACCTTGGTCTCAATGCTCCTTTGCTCAGAATATGTAGAAACTATAACAGCTCACACACATCACTGAAAACCGATTTATTCGGTGTTTACCATAGCAAGTTTAGAAGATCAGTTTCTGAGGTACGGGTGAGCACTAATTTACCTTTTTTAACCGACTTCAAAATTCGTCGGAGGTTCTCAATTCGTCGGAACCTTTTTTTATTTTATTTATGTATGTTCCCCGATTACTCGAAGATGGCTGGACTGATTTGGATTTTTTTTGTTTTGTTTGAAAGGGTTTACTTCCCAGATGGTCCCATGATCATCAAATCAGGATATGATGATGGGGTCCTGGAGAAATCGAGACAACTCTTCAAATTTATAGGCACACTTGAAGCGACTTGGGTAGTTTTTGAAAGAGTACTTTCTGGGAGTGGTTCCATTTCAATTTGGTGAAGATCTGATGAAGGACTTCGGAGATAGGCAACGGAACTCCTTAATAAATGATAGCAAATGGACTGGGTTTGGTGAAATCTCATGTCTGTATAGTGTTTACACCAGTTCATAACATAACATCACGCCGGTACGCTGTAAAGGGGTAAGCACATGTGAACCACTAAAAAGTGATATTGAGACTGTAGCGCCGTATTTAGCCTTAATATTTAGTTTGTGCGTGGATCAAGGGGTCTTCCCGGATCTAATGAAATTCAGTAAGGTAATACCGCTTTTTAAATCTGGGGATAGTAAAGACACCAATAACTATAGGCCCGTATCCGTGTTGCCGGTTTTCAGCAAGGTGTTTGAAAAGATAATGCTCAATCAAATGCTTAACCATTTTAACACCAATAAAATATTGCACGAGCAACAGTATGGTTTCACCAAAGGACGTTGTACAACTGACGCCGGTGTCACTTTATTAAAACACATATTTACTGCGTGGGAAGAGGCACAAGATGCCATAGGAATCTTCTGTGACCTTTCGAAGGCATTTGATTGCGTAAATCACGAAACCCTGATCTTGAAACTTGAGCATTACGGTTTAGGTAAACTTGCGCTTAGTTTAGTAAAATCGTATTTGAATGATAGACAGCAACAGGTACAAATAAATGGTGTCAATTCAATGGGTTTAAAAGTAAAAATGGGTGTACCACAGGGTTCGATATTGGGTCCCTTCCTCTTTTTAGTATATATTAATGACCTACCCCGTTTATTTAACAACCATCCGCATATGGTGTTGTTTGCTGACGATACTTATTTAATATTTAGGATAAACAGACGTGCCACTGATCTTGACGACGTAAATAACGCCCTACTGCAGGTCCATAATTGGTTTACCGCTAATAATTTTGTACTAAATGGGAAAAAAGCTAAGTGCATTAGATTTGCTCTACCAAATGTCAAAAGTAATGATTGTGACATAATATTGAATTAAGAGAAACTAGAATTTGTCGATAAAACGGTTTTCTTGGGAATCACGCTCGACTCAAGGTTACAATGGGGTCCTCATTTAACATCTCTTGCAGGACGGCTGAGTTCAGCTGCATATGCTGTTAGAAAAATCCGTCAATTTACTGATATTGATACCGCGAGGCTAGTCTATTTTAGTTATTTTCATAGTATTATGTCATACGGCATTTTACTATGAGGACGGCCTGCAGACATCGAGTCTATATTTATTCTGCAGAAAAGAGCCATCAGAGCCATATATGAATTACGTAGACGCGATTCTCTAAGAGAACTGTTTAAGGAAATTAATATCATGACAGTACCTTGTCAATACATATATGAAAATATCATGTACGTTGGGAAAAATCTGCATTTATTCAATAAAAGAGGTGACAGACACCATTATAACACTAGAAATAGGGACCAACTAGTTCAGCCAGGTTTCAGGTTTGCTAAAGTAGATTCATCTTTCATGGGGTACTGTTTGAAATGTTACAATAAAATACCTCCCCACATTCTTCAACTGAATGAGACGAAATTTAAATCTTGTATAAAACGCACACTATGTAGGCAAGCATATTATAAGTTGAGGGATTACATTGATGATAAAAATGCTTGGCTAAATGCTGGTCCTGCTCCACAACCATAGATGCGAACTAATTGATTGTACTGGTCGGGCATTATTTGAGTCTGTGGACACGCAAAGAAGAAGAAGAATTGATTCCCATGTTAATGTATTGTGGAAGCTGCAGAAGATTGTAAAAATATACCTACTTGCATTGTATAGATTCCAGTTTTTAGTATTATATAATTGCATAGCACATGTGTGAGTACTTTGTACTGTTCAGCCACCACTTACATTTAGTTATCTTTCATTGACTTGAAAATGCCTTGGTGGCTACGAGAGAATGTCATGCTCACTCAAATGTCTCGCTGATGGTGGCGGGTGTGTCGGGTCACTTAGTTCCCTTAAATATGGTCGAGTTGAATGGTGCCGATACATGCGTCATGTTCGTGAATGGGCGCTCTCAGTTGGGACTGGTCATCTCTTAGCTGCCACGGTTCGTTCCTTTTAATTACTTTTTTTTTTTAAATTTTTGATTTATCATTTTACTCTGGACGCTCTTAATGTGCACGTCTTTCTACATCGTTCTCACATATATGTATAATCTCAACATGAATGATGTAACCAAGATTTTGTAACAATATTTTGATTTAAAAGAGTGTCCATGGAGTTTCTTGCCCGTTCTTCTCCATAGAGATCTACGTTAGGGAATGGGCAACTAAAGTACTTTCTAAAGTTATTATGCCTTGTGACTGTGACTGTAGCTTTGCTTTTTTTGTATTTTCGACATTCAAAAGTGCCGTAATGGTCTAATTGAAATAAATGATTTGAGTTGAGTTGAGGGTGAAAAATAAAAACTTTTTTGCAAAAAATAAAACCGACTTCCAAAAACACAAAAAGTGAATAATAACTTTAGCTTCAGAAGTCGGTGACCTTTGTTTGATTGATTTAGTTCTTTTGTCACCGACTTCTGAAGCTAAAGTTATTTTTCTATTTTTTGTGTTTTTGGAAGTCGGTTTTATTTTTTGCATAAAAATTTTTTTAATAACTAATTTCTGTCAACTCAATTACATTACAACTACAATTACAATTACATTTACAACTTCGCAACCATTAAACGAAAATGTAAATCTTTATATATCACACTCATTATGCCTATGTATATCATCATAATCCATATCATTTCATTTAGTATTAAGTCAATGTTATTTTACATTGTATTCGAATTTTATTATTAAGATTTATGGATTTTAATGGACTGCGTCAAAACACAGGAGCGACCAGCGTTCTGGATCAACGGCCTGCGATAGACAAAGCTTAGGGATATTGGTTTAGACTACCTCGTAGCTCTAGTGGTCGCAAGTGCGACTGCTGAGCAGGGGTCCTGGGTTCGATTCCAATGTCGTGCAAAGTGTTATTGGGTTTTTCTATCAATATTTTTTCAATAGCAGCCGCGGAGTCTGGATTTGTGCCTGGTGATGGCAATAGGCTCGCCCCCTGTTACATGGGACTTAAACATAACCGGCAAAATGAGGGTGTACTAGGTAAACTTCTGCCTAACCCTTTGGGGATTACAGGCGTGATGTTATGTTAATGTCGTTCTATTTTTCACGAATAGGAAAGCCTATTTCGCAGCTTTTATAACACTCTTTAGTATATAAAACTAATGCGAAACAATCCATTAGATACATAATGTTAATGCGAAACAGCTCAGAACTTATGTTATCCTGGTACCCTTAGTTCAGTTGCAGTGTGTTCAGACACAGTGTACGGCACAGAACGCCAAATTGGACATGCTTTGCATATTTGAGCCTTGGTACAAGGAAAGCAAGACCTGCCAGGAGGTGGATCGGTAGAGTTCGCTTTAACAGCGATGCGGCGATGGACAACGATACGTCACTCCCGTTGTGATAACCGTGACCTAGAAGCTAGACCTTGAAATATCCGCGAATACAGAGAAAACTTTTATGTTGTGGATACTATCTCCTTCTTGGTTAGAGTTATTAGATTCAATTAGAAGTCTAGGTTTCAGTGACGTAGGAAATTCGGATCACTTAGTAAATACCTATCTCAGGAAATTTGGATTACACAGACGCGTTAAAATATAACAATGCCATCCGAGTTTTAAAAGATTACTCCGGATTATTAGCCAATCAGAAACAGATTAAATTATAGACCTCGAGCTTCGAGATTGTTATAGCATTCTAAAAGTTGGATCATATTATAGCTATAAAAATATAGTCATAGTCATGAAGTTTCCAATTGCCTTACCTAGAATCTACATTTTATATAAACTTTCCATAGTCCCTAAAAAATATAACCTAGCCCTAATGCCTACCCTACCTTACATAGCAACCCAGGGACCATATTCTATGTACATAGAGACAGAATGTCCGAAGACCGATTAATGGTAACTCTGCGAGGATAAGGTCAACTACGAGATAAGCCGGATTGTACTCAACAGCTAATCACGCAGCAGAACAAATCTGGGCCAGTGGTCATTTCAAGCATCCTTGCTACTCTTCCCGCAAAGCCCGTGCCTGCAAAGGCAACGGACCGGGCCGATGATGACGGTTTCGTGACGGTGCAAAGGAGGAAACGCCATCAGCGAAGCTGTAAGAACCGCTCCGGTAAGTCTCCTGCGGAGCCCAACATTAAACTTCGCGCCGCGAAGCCGAACACCCCGGTGCACATCTCTCGCCTACATTACACCACTGAGGCTGAGGACATCGAGGAGCACGTGCGCCAAAGATTGAAGTACACGCCAAGAGCATAGTTACTGGAGTCACGCTGCAACGTCAATTTCAAGGCGTTTGTGGTGCGCATCCCGACTTGTATGCTCCATTTGGTGTTGGACGAAAGTTTTTGGCCGCAGGATGTGGTGTTCCGTCGCTTCCGCGGACCAATTCCACTAGAACGCACAAAACATCGTGCAAGTGAAGTGCGACTAACATAGTTTTAAGTTGCTTATACATTTTTATCGTTTCGTGCATAGGACTAAACTAAAAGTTCTTATTCCAAGGCATAAAGGGTCAAACTGCAATAATACAATGCATTTAAACTGAAACAGAACTGTGAAAACGCCCCCTGTACAACGAAAGAGATAATAACGGCACCAACTGGTATTACAAACACTTCTGTCATCGTTGAAAGATAAAGTATATATTTTTATATAACAATATAATTGAGCCACGGACGTTGTCGCCTCCTGTAGCGTCCATTTGTTCTTGTAACGCTACAAGAACAAATGGACGCACGAACAGTATCAAGATTATTAAGGACCAGCCAGGTTTTCTTTATGACCTTTATCATGAGTTTATGAAGCCGTTGAAGTAGACATAACATACTGTAACTAACACATTTTAATAAAGTTATTTTTGACGCCATAATATCAAAATCAAAGTAATTATTTCATGTAGGCCAGTCACAGGCCCTTTTGAATTGACGAAACAAAGATGAAAATTAAATTTAGCTACAGTCCCAGTCACAAGACATAAAAACAGTGAAACTACTGTAGTTGCCCATTGATCGTAGATCTCTATGGAGAATAACGGGCAAGAAACTCCATGGACATTCTTTTAAATCAAAATATTTTTTACAAAATCTTGGTTACATCATGCATGTTACATACATCATGCATGGTACATTATGTGATAACGATGTAGCAAGAAGATAATTCTTTCAGAGTACAAGACAAAAATAAATTAATATCACAGCGTGCAAGTTAAACGATTTACTGGAGCGGCCTTTATGATCGCGTAGCTCTCGTAGCCGACGTTTTCTACGCCGAAGCATCACGTAGAACACTAAATAATTTACTGATCAAGTTTCTACCGCTACGAATATTTTGTAAAGAGAAAAAATGGGCATTTTATCTCATAGCTACTTATGGTAGCACATATTATTATCATTAATGATCGATTAGAATTATACATTTTATAATAATTATGTTTCTACACTTTCTACAAAAACGATATTTCTTAAAAAACACAAAACACACTTACAAATACAAGTTCATTTTCTAATCGTTTTACAGAGAGTAAAACAAAATGTTAGAAAATCCAGATGATACGATCTCCATACAGCGTGCCCCATAGATACGCAACGCGTGCATATTACAAGCGCAACATGAATTATAAGGAGTTATCATGCACGCTCCACCACGTACAAAGTCTAGACTAACATAGTAATATTCTAACTCATCCCACCATTGATTGAATGAAACTGTGTAAGTAATGCAGTACCCCGTCTACTGCTATTGCATTTCCTCGTTGGATTTTTGTATACGCCCATCGCGCTAGTGCATACAGATGAACTTATCTGTCCCGTGTCCAGGTGTGCGTGCACGTCCAGAGATAGAACGGGACCCACATCTTTGTAATCATAGAAACCCGGTGCCACAAATCAATTTATTGATTTTAGTTTCATCAGGCCCATGCACGGCAGGCTATTACTTTCATAAATTTAAAATAATACTAACAACACAAATTTGTTTGTATGTAATTCACATATGAATTTTAAAAAAAATCCTACAAGCGCCCACGGCCTCTGTTAAGCTGAGAGTGACTCGAATGATAATAAAATAAATTAAAATATGTTTCATTTCTTAGTGCACTTGGAGGATAAGGTCATGATAGAAATCTTGTTTATCCATGAAAATAATATGAACGCGTCTACAAAGTTTTGTGTTCGCGCTAATTAACCATTGAAGAATTCTTTTGTGAGGAGACGATCCTGGCTGCAGGATTGAGTATTGTTTGTCAAAAACGTATTATCACCAGAACCACAGGTGTATGCAAACTTTCAGCTCAATCGGTTGGAGGCTTTGAAATTTAATTGCAAGATTTTACCAATACAAACTAACAAGGCTAGTTGAATAAAAGCTTAAAAAAATAAAAATGAAAAATACGAGTAGTTATGGTTCATTTCATAGTGCACTTAGTCACTTGGCCGCTTTTCAGTTTTATTCAGACAGCTAAGTGAGCTTGGCCGCTCTGGCCGAGCCCGCAGAGCCGTCTGCCGTCCCGACTGTGCTCCCATTCAGATGGTTGTACGTGCATACATCTGTACAGCTCTGCAACACGAGAGTAGCGGGGGAAGCAGCCTTTTTTACTATTTAATCTACTAGCACAACGCTTGCGAGTTCGTCTGCGAAAATTGTGATAGCTCGGCTAACATGCATGATGTAAATATAATTTGTGTAGTGATTGGCCGAACATTGCTTGCTTGCTTACACGTTCGTCGCTCCCGCTCCCTCTTGTCGATGCGCCGTTGTGGTCTTTTCTTTCGCCGGAAGTGCCGGAACTACTATTAACTACTACTATTTGTTGATCATGATTATTATTTATTAGTGTTTCTATTCTTATTGTGTATTTAATTTTTTTGTATTGAATTAGTAAATGAAATTGTAATTGTTAATTGTTGTGTGTGTGTGTGTTGTTTGTGTTGTTTGTTACAAATTGAAAATATTGTGTATGTAATGTGACTGTATGAATTTGTGTGATTTCTATTATGAGTCTGTGATAATCGAATTAAATGATTTTATTATTATTATTATTAATACTACGCCATGGCATATACCATCCTGGACACGCGAGTTCATTTATTCGAAATCCTTATAACAAGTTCTAAAATAGCTGTTCTATTCTGATGCATGTCATGACTGTTGTCAGCTGTCAAATAGTTGAAACTCTGTTTAATGAGGCATTTCTTTCCACCTGGCAAGACAAAAATGTTGATAGCTCGGCTAATATGCATGATATCAATACAATTTATAGACTATAGCACTCACGATTAATCTAGCTTTCTACCAGTGAAAGAATTGTTCACGAATTCGGGAGATTACCCCCTCTACATACAAACTTACCAACCCCTCTTTGTAATATTAGTATAGATTGCCAACTTAGCGCGTCATCCAGTTAAACTTGAGTCATACACCTGTGATTTGGAATTGATCTGAATCTGAATGTCGCGTAAGTTCAATATTCAGAAGAAATACTTAATTTCCGTCGCAAAGTTTTTTCAAGTTGGTTTATACAGGGTGTAAACAACCTCATCACGAAGCCATCAACCAAGCATTTTGTACATCAAACTAAGTAACTTTACGCAAAAATTATTGCTGGGAAACGACTTTTTTTTTTGGGGTGAAAAATCATGTTTTGTGGTAGAACTCAATGTAACGCACTCAAAACATTGTGCTGATGGATGGATTGAATAGTACGGAGGTCGTGGAGATGTTTAAAGTTAAAATCTTGTATTTAAAAAAAAAGTTACTAAGAAGTTGGAACGTTGACCCCCAATGTCTCCGTAACTAGAAGGTTCCCAGGTATGGTGTAGAACAAAAAAATGATCGCAATTACGAGGAGAACAATTGCCTTTCGGCTTCGTTAAGAGGTCTTTTACACCCTTTAGATAACACAGAGATCGTAAACAACACTTTCTAAATTAACGAAAATATTTCGTCTTTATTCAAGGTGCTATTGTATCTATGCATCTTTGCGCTCGATATTATGCTCCTAATTCTTCATGATAGTTCGTTTTGTACAAAAAAGCATCAACATTTCTGCTTAGCTGCGAGTGAATTAGGTGTAATGAAAATTCATGAGCTACAAATGAATTTTTACCTCACTTAAAGAAGAAGAAGGTTAAAATTCGTCTGTAATTAATACAGGAGGATTTTTTCAAGTGAACAGTTCAGCAATAAGACGCCTTTGAATCTTATGATATATGTAATCATAAATAGTATTCACGCTCAGGTTACAGTTGCGGCAAAATACTGTTACTGTGTAACTACGCGAAGCACTTTTAACCCTTGATCTGTCCACGAAGTAGACACAATAGTTAAACAATGGTGTCTCGAACAAATTGGTCATTTGACAGATCATGATATATTACTATCAGATAATTTTATATTCCATAGACTTATTAAAAATATCTAAGAACATACAAAAACTTTTTTGCAAAAAATAAAACTGACTTCAAAAAACACAAAAAAGTGAAAACTAACTTGAGCTTCAGAAGTCGGTGACAAAAAAACTAAACCAATCAAACAAGGTCACCGACTTCTGAAGCTAAAGTTATTTTTCACTTTTTAGTGGTTCAGATGTGCTTAACTGCTTTCCCCTTCACAGCGTACCGGCGTGAAAATGTTATGAACTGGTGTAAACAATAGACAGACATGAGATTTCAGCAATCCCAGTCCTTTTGCTATCATGCATTGAGGAGTTCCGTTGCCTATCTCAGAAGTTCTTCATCAGATCTTCACCAAATTGAAATAGTACTACTCCGAGAAAGTCCTCTTTCAAAAACAACCCAAATCGCTTCAAGTGTGCCTATAAAAATTGATGAGTTCTTTTTATTTCTCCAGGATCCCATCATCAGATCCTGACTTGATGATCATGGGATCACCTGGGAAGTATACCCTTTCAAACAAAACAAAAAAAGTTCAAATTCGGTCAGCCATCTTCGAGTAATCGGGGAACATACATTAAAAAAAAAGGTTACGACGACTTGAGAACCTCCTCCTTTTTGAAGTCGAATAAAAATATAATGCATAGCCAAAATTGCTGGATCTAGAAACTTGCAATTTTGCTAAAGTGTTTCTAATAAATTGTGACGAAATTGATAGCTGATGTGAAGTTCGTTTAAAGATTTGTGTGATTTAATATATATATAATATATATATATAACTTTATACAACCACTACGTTAACCTCTTCATTAATTGGTCAAAAATATCATTTAGATTATATTTTGAATTCTTCAGTGACATCGCGAGCAATCAGTCAGAATCGAAACTCGTTGACCGTAAACACCAGGGCAGCAGAGATGAGAAGATGCATTTGAGTTGCAAACCAACACTATAAAATGCAACCTGTTTATAGTCTTTCCACCATCTAGTAGTTTTCGTTCCAATACTATTTATAGAGGCAGTGACTGTCTAGAAAACTTTCACTTTCAAATATCACTGTTCATAAATCAATGCAGTTAAGTAGTAAGCATTGAAAAGAATAGTCGGACTTCTGTTGTAAATATTAGCGATCAATATTATTTACTGTGATAGTAGATCATTATAATAATAAAATACCAGCCTATTACTGTCCCACTGCTGGGCAAAAGCCTCTTCTCATACAGAGAAGGCACGAGCATTGATCACCACGCTTGCTCAAGACGGGTTGGCGATTTCGAACTTATATTAGTTATAAGTCCAGGTTTCCTCACGATGTTTTTCTTCACCGATGTCTGTGATGTCCAAGATAAACTTCGAAAGTACGTATGAATCGAAAAACACATTGGTGCTTGCCCGGATTTGAACTCACAACCTCATACATGAGAGGCGAGGCCATAACCTCTGGGCCAACACGACACCTCACACCAGTAGATCATTAAATGATGTAAATACAACAATAACATCAATTTATTTCAGGCTACAATGGGCCATAAATATATACCTTATAAACTAACATAATACAATGAAGTAAATACAAGACTTGTGCCATGACGTCTGACAGGGAAGGGAGGAAGAAAACGTGTTGCGCCGACCCCAAATAGAATGGGACAAAGGCAGGTAATTATTTCAATCGGCGCATGCGTAGTCTACCCGTCGTCCTACTGAGATATCAGCGAGAGGAGCCAGTGTGACGATAGCCGTGGTTCGGGATAGGCGACAAGTTCATTTTTATGCTTCCTAATTATAGCTAGTGCAAACTGAGTGCGATCTGAAAATTAGGATTTCAATGAAAGGCAGGTCTGGCAATTGAGCTATAAATATCCCGAGCAAGAAGTCACAAGGATTTTATACAAAAATTATTCGAAATAGTCGTAAGCAATAGTGTAACTCTTATTAACAATATTAACGGCCACTATGAGTGATAAGTAGATTTATACGTGTATAGTATAAATATTTCTTTTTGTTATTATTTTTAAAAAGATTGATACTACGTAAATATAAACTACAACTTTAAATCATAATAAAATTATGGCGTCAAAAATTATAATAAAATTCATGTTTTTTTATTTATTTTATTCAATAAGATTTATGAGTGTGAAATGAGAACCAACCAACCAGCCAGGTTGGCTCCCAGTTTCACACTGCCGTAATTTTTTTTTTTTTTTTTTCGAAATGGCATCTCGCGGTTCAACCAGAGAGGTTGTCGTCTGCTTAACCGGACTTTCCTGTGGGTGCTTTAAGTGTAAGGCCTCCAGCCAGGGCAAAAAACTTACAAACTAAGCGACTACACGCTAAGGGCACCCCCTGCGGGGTACGGGCCTCGGCTTAGGGCGTCGTTGGGAGAGGACAGCAAGGGGACAGGCTGGATCGGAGTGGACTGCCGTAAATTGCTTGGCACGGTCCTTTTATAGACGCCTTAGACTTACGACGCAAGTGAAACAAAAGATGAAATTTATGACAGCCTGGTTTATTTCTTCTCGTCGTCCGTTCGTTTCTCTTGCAGAGCTTATTTCCGATTAAAAAAAAACTTAGTTACATCTTCGGAACTTCTACAGATACGATTCCGAAAAGGCTCCATTTAAAACGTTTCCGTGAAATAAACGCCTTTCCGGCCATAACACGAGTCTTGTAAAACTAGCTTTTACCTCTTATAAACGCGGCCTCAATATCGTTTTTTAACTTTCTTACTATTTTACTGGGATAAAAAATATATCAGATCAACTACGAAACCCTTCACTGTGCGTTTTCCGAAAAACACTTGGCCGGTTTTATAGCTTTGTAAAGCCCAAAACTTTCTAAAAGTCTTTCCATAGTATTCACCCTTTTCATAAACAAGATTTTCATTCTAATTTGAATCAATAAAGTTATCGCCGCTGGGGCTAATCCCCACTGCTTTATCGTTATCCTCACGTCAAATTATGTAAGCACTAGTAATAAAGAAAACCACCAGGATAGGTTTCAAAAGCTCCTACTCTACGGACAAAATGAAACACGCAATTGTAAAAATGAGATTTTGATAGGTAATATTAAAAATATATAAATATATAAAATATGTAAATTCTGATTCTAATTTGAATTACTGACTTGGTTCCTGACTCACACGAAGTTTTACCCAAAAAATAAAATATTTAGTTCATCTTATTTTAACCTTACAAAAAATGGTAATAAATAGGTACTTAAAAAGTAAACCCATGTAATAAATAATGTACATATTTTAATTATTGATGAGCGTTTCTGAAACTAAGTGATTTTCCAAATTCTTCAAACTTGTACTCCATCAGTGAATAGCTTTTAACTTAGATTAGTTTACGAGTATATCTAGGATACGTGACGGTTTCGAAGCTTTTGTTTCACACACTACATATTTGTATTGATGCAAACTATTGATACACAGGTTACAAGCGTGGCCGCAATTTGAATAATAGTACATTTTATTGCAAATCACGCAGTTTTGCGTCATACGTTGTATTTGCGACATATTTTCTTAGTGTCGTTTTCATTGCGTTTCGAAACCACGTTCCACGCGAGACCCAAACAGTTTTTTCCGATATTGCATCGTTTGAATACGAGGAGTACAGGAGGTGTAGAAGCTGGAAACATGTTTATCGTTTCGTGATCGGACGAATATGAAAGTTCTTATTGCAAGGCTTAAAGGGTTAAATTGCAATAAACAGTGCATTTAAACTGCAGCAAAACATTCATAAAGCCCGACCCTGTACAACGAACGAGATAAAAAGTAACACAAAATTTGCTCTTATAATATTAACACAGAAATTTTGATATTCTAGGATACTGCTGTCATAACTTCATCTGTGTTGGAATTAACCGGTTAACTTTGTAAAAACCTACTGACTGAACGAGCTTCGTGTCCAGAATTCGTAACCAATTAATGAACACTGGTTTATATAAGACAAGTGTTAAAGGGTATAAAAACCGAACCACGTGAGAACAACTCTCCCTAACTTTTTCCATACAGCGTGTGCCCAGCCAGAGCATGCGTTGCCATGGATACGCAACCCGCGTGTATATTACTAGCGCAACAGGGATCAGAAGGAGTTATCATGCACGATTAAGCACCTGTGAAAAATGTCTATCTAGCTGTTACTAGTAACTTGCTCTTTCCGGTTGATTAATTAGATCGTTTTTAATCTCGCCATTATTATCGGTATTTTTGACATCACGAACATCATAAAATGCCTCACTGCATTCTTTCTTCCACGACTAAATTCTATCTCAACTGCAAGATAATAGCTGGAAAAAAATACCTCTTTATGAAAAATATACTTCCTAGGAACACTTAATGCAAAATTCAATTTATACTAACAACATGGGCAAAGCTTGCACTAACGGTGTTTAAAACTGACTAATCAGTTGTAGTAAGTTATTAAATAAAGGGAAAGTGTGATGGGAGGACAAAAAGTTCGGGCTGTGGGACTGTTCGCAAGAGATACCGTGACCCCGGAACACAAAGGGCGATGAAGGAACATGGATGGGTTTTAGTCAGTAAAAATCCGACACTTCCTCCTGCTCGGCCCAGAGCGGGAGGATTCATTTGATGATTTCCCATCCGAAAAAAAAAAGATAGAAGTTCACGGAACGAGTAGGCAGGAATGGGGGTAGGAATTAAACATTAAATTATTTTTGCCTAGCGCCATTTAGTTTCCATTTAATACACTTTCTTCAAGTAGAGAAAGTAAACCGTTTCCCGTTTATTTGCAAGCTTAAAGCGTAAGTCCGATAACGATACTTGAGTGGTTGGGAAAGGCGGCGGAAAAATTGGCGAATCCTGCATACTGCAATTTTCACAATATTCACCCAACACCGGCTGGCACCGTGCCAAAAGTTGGTGCACTGAGACCACGTTTGCAGTGCAACGACCCGACCGGCCAGGGTAACATTGGTCAAAAAAACTACATCGCGTGAAACAAGATATTCTTAGGGCTAAGGGCCGGGTTTTTAAAAAGTGCCTATATAATTATTCTTATGAGACACCATAGTAAAAAGTATTTTATTTTGTTTACTACGGTGTAGTAAACAAAATATAATACTTTTGGACTCAGGATTAAAAGTATTTTGCCATTAAGTGCAGCAGCAAGCAATTCAATCAAGCGTCGATCTTTCGACTACGCTTCCAGTTTTCCATTCAATTCCTGCGTGGACCATGCATGAAGATGCATGAAGCATCTAACGTTATAATTACTCTGCCCTATATTTAATTGCATTCTCCATAAAATTAAGAGAAAAACGAAAGGTACTTCATGAATACTCTTTGCTGCTGTAAGCAAATAAAACCAATAGAGCAGTGCGTCCGTTGCCATGGAAACAGTAGGACGCCTGCCAAGAGCACCAGCGCAACATGAGTCAGGAAGAGATACCTGCAAATACATAAGGCTAAGTATCTTTTTAAGACTTGGTGACCTTCACAATCTGGTTGATATTCATCAATCAATGAGGCAAAGTAGTCAAGAATGGAAGCATCTTAAAAAAAGACATCGCTTCATCATAAAGTAAAGTTGTAGACTAAGTATGAAATACACTGGCCTGCAAAAATAAATACCTACTACACTTTTAAAATTTCCATTTTTCCTAAACTATAGAAGTTAGAGATTAAAATATTCGTAGCTCCTGTAAGAAATACGGTTACGAAATCTGTGTCATCACGGCTACAATAGTTGCAGTAGAGCTGCGTAGACTTATCAACGCGGTAGTAAGACGACCGTATTGCTATGCGTTCTGACGCATAGCAAGACGGTCGTCTTACTACCGCTTTGAAAAGTCTTATTTATGGTTACTTTTGACATAACGAACATAATAAAATACCGCACGGAATTCTTTCTTCCACCATAATACATACATGCAATGCAGTACTTTTTAAGTTATGTGAATATTTAAGTAGTTACAATTCAATATTGGAAATGTAGGCACGTTTTATGTGGGTACGTTTGCCGTTGATGGCGATGAGAATAGCTTTTTTGATGCCAAGGTTTTTTCCTTCATTTGTTTTCATATTATTGATTTTGTAGTAAAAATCCAATACATGCAAGTACAGTCATCACATTTCAGTCCCATTACCTGTAAATAAGCTCGAACGAATGCTATCTTTTGAGTATATTATGTTGAACTGAATAAGTATTGCAAATAAACCTCTTCGCCAAAATGGAAGCTTTGTACAATTTACGCAATCTAAACTTACCTTCTCACTGTCCCGGCCATTTTGCGCCACTTTACGCTTTTGTCGCGATTGTTTCAAACAACACCGAGCGTGATTATAATGACGATTTCTCAAAAGTTTTGCATGGGAGCTGTATTTATAACTGTTTATATTTTGTGAAGGAACACTCTAAATTCTTTATAGCATGTGATCTGCATTCGAAATACACTCGTCGAGATCCCACAAGATTGCGAATCCCTACACATCAAAGCACATTATGCCAAAAAAATAGTCTAATCACTGCAATAAAAATTTTTAACAACATAACAAAACAATTCAGGGAACTCCCTTTAAAATATTTCAAATCCAAATTACATAAATGACTTATTGACAATTGTTTTTATAGTTTAAAAGAATTCTTTGAAAAAAAAGTATCCGATAGATATAGCTACTAAGTAACAAAGTATTGTAAGTTGATATATTTTTTAGTTTTCTCTATAATAATTATAAGAGTCTATTAATTACTGAAAATTTAAAATAGACATGAATCCTGAATTGTGAGTGCTATTATTATTATCTAGACATTTTAATATTAATATTTACACCAATATTGATGTTGTGTAAAAATATTACGTTTATGATGTTCTAATGTTTGTATGCCATTTCTATGGCGAAACATGTAAGTTCATAACCCTATCCATAAGACCTTAATGTACCATGTTTTTATACAAATAAATTATTCTATTCTATTCTAAACAAATACATTAAATATTTACGAACGATAGACTGGACAAGACGAAGAAAATCGTAATCCAAATACTTGTTACTACTTAGTAACAAATCGTTATGTCTAATGTCATACGCCCGCTTGTCAGGTAGCAATCATGTGTCAAAATCGAAAATTTTCGGGATCAAAATATTTGTATGACATTATTCCTAATGCGCTCTATAACTAATTCTCTTAAATCTCTTTGGTCTGAAACAATTATTCTTTTTATTTTCGAACCTTTGTTACACCCAACAACTGTTTTAATCTTCAACTTTGAGTAAGAATCGTGCACAAACACGTCTCGGTATTCATATCATATTTTAAAACAGTTGTGGCGTTATCCGCAGAAGTCATATTCTCACGCCTTGACTCTTATATACCAGGAGGCAATAAGCTGAAGGAGATAAAGCGCGTTGATAGCCAGATAGAGATGAAAAGCTTTGCGTTCCTGCCGCAAATGCCCCATCCCCCAACGAATCGAGAGCTTAGTAAACCTGTTTGTGTGATGAGCATAGACATTTGTTTCCGAGTCATGGATGTTTATATGTATAATTAGTATGTATTTACAAACAAAAAGTATATATGTAGTATATCAACTATCTGGTGTCCACGATACAAGCCTCGTTGCTATTTATTTTTTCCAGCGATATTTATTTTTTTATTATTTATAATGGACTTATTCGCAACATACATCATTCTGCAATATTATTCCTACAATACAGAAATATTTCGCGATATTCCTGAAACATATTTTTAAATGTAAGATTGAAGAAAACGTATTAACAATCAATAGCAGGTATGTAGTTAACCGTGGAAGATTCCACGGTTAACTACCTATTATTTATTATTATTTAGCATTATAACAAGAAGATACAGCCTCGCATTCCTGATATTCTGGTATTGAATCTCAACGCTATCGATTTTGGCCTCATGCCTTAAATCTGAGCAACGTTTACGTTATAGATCAGGGGGGCGAGTCTGCTATTACAATAGTGTCACAATAGTCTATCATTGATCTCATAATTGTAGATTTTACAAGTTTGGTAATCTTCTATTAAAGTGGCGTCATTGTGACTTTCCAATGATCAACCACTGAAACTCCATTGAAAGAAATGGCATAGAATGGTAATCTAAGTAATTTTGGGCGCATGGAAGCAAACTTTGAACAGCTGGCCTAGCCAAGTTACAAACGATTCGTATCGATTCTCTTTCTACAATCGTAAACGTTAAGTCACGTGGTCAAAACAAACGAATATAAACTTTCGTAGACAAGTTTACATCGATCAAGATGATAGAATGAAATGTATTCGTTTCTACAATCGTGATCCCTACATCCCATATAAATCGTAGCCAACTTACAGTTTTGACTAAACTTTAAAATTTCCATTCATTTGTTTTGACCACGTGACTTAACGATGATAGATGTCATTCCCATACATTTGGTTAGTTTTCTATAGCGTTAACGATTGTAGATTGTCAACTTGGCTAAGCCTACAGATGTTGACTTTATAACATAACCATACTTTCATTATGTTGAAAATTTAGTCTTCTTAAAAACTTTCATGGTAACTTTTACCGTAGCAAAGGTCCTTGGTGATAATGAAAATTAACAATGATCCGGAGGGTTACGGAGGTCAAAAAATTGGATTTGACATAACTACTTCATCACATACAAAATATTAAAAAATCAGAACCACCTTATTTGATGGAAGGCCACCCGTCTTATGGTACGATTTCCATGGATTACTTCAAATCTGCACACAGAAATGTCAAAAAATATATCTTCTTCGTCGTCACACTCTTGGCAGAGTGGTCGTGGTCGTCACATCAGGGGTGGTGGCAAGCTTTACAATCCGTCGCCATTCCTCCCGCACTGCGGCTCTTCTTGTGCATTCATGGAGTGGACCGTTGAGTGAAGTTTTGACTTGGCGCATTTTTGACCTTGTTTTTTTTTTTTTTTTTAGCATGGGAAATCATCAAATGACTTCTCCCGCTCTGGGCGGAGCAGGAGGGAGTGTCAGACTTTTACTGACTAAAACTCATCCATGTTCCTTCCTCGTCCTTTGTGTTCCGGGGCCACGGTATCTCTTTCGAATAGTCCCGCAGCCCCGGCAGGCTTCGGTCCTTGCGGACCCCTTCCTTATTGCTGACTCTCTTTGAGGCGCGCGTGGAACACGAACGCGCTGTCGACACAGCCTGTCGTCATGAGACGTACGGACGGCGAGCTAGCCCATAGCTCCCCGTCCACAAGCCCGCGCCTACGGTGGCCGGAAGCCACCACGTGGCCCCCGACGCCCGGGGCGTCTCCCGCGGCGGCCGGGACGTGAGGATCTCTCCCTGTCCTGTTCCGCCACCTCCTTCGCTAGCATGACTGCTTCGCAGAAGGAGGTGACGGCGTCCCATTCCGTCTCGCTCCGGACCATGGATTGAACCAAGGCCGGGAGCGAGAGGTCGCCGCCGCCAATCGCCGTTACGAGGACACGGCGGTGCTCCGCCCAAGCGGGGCACACCTTCACCGTGTGCTCCACCGTATCCTCCGGTCGATCCTCACAATGGTGACACCCGGGCGTCTCCTCCCGCCACGCATTGGTGACCTGCCGCGCGCTCTTGTGCCTTCAACCTTTCCCTGCACTACAAGTCGCTCCACAGATGTGTCTTTTTGACGAGTGATATGTCCAAAGAAAGCGAGGATACGACATTGGACGATGGAAGAGAGACGTTGTTTGATCCGAAGTACCTGGAGGATTGAGACGTTGGTTCGGAACTGTGTCCAGGTTATGCCAAGCATTCTCCTCCAGCACCACATTTCAAGGGCGTCTATCTTCTTTTTCTCGCTTTCTCTTAAAGTCCATGTTTCAGCACCATAAAGAAATATGGGAAACACTAAAGCCCTGATAAGTCTCACTTTAGTGGCCTTTGTGATGTTTCTGCTTCTCCATATTTTTCCAAGCCGATCCATGGAGGACCTGGTAATAGCCATGCGTCGTTTGATCTCCTCCGCGCATCCACCGCTATTCGATATTAGTGCCCCAAGGTAGATGTATGACTGAATGACGTCACAATTCGCAATTTTAGTTATTTCGGGCGAGTTGTTGTTAGCTCGATCAACAATCATGATCTTCGTCTTGCTGCGGTTTATCTTCAGACCAAAATCAAGGCTAACTTTTTCCATTTTACTCAGCAGGGATTCCAGATTGTCAATACTAGTAGCAAATAGGGTGGTGTCGTCCGCATAACGCAAATTGGAAATTTTATGGCCTCTAATGGTGATTCCGTCCGACCAATTCTCGAGTGTTATTCTCATAATGAGTTCCGTATAGGTGTTAAACAGAAGTGGCGACAAGATGCAGCCCTGACAGACCCCGGCACTTGGATGAAAGTGATTCGACAGCACGTCATCTGTTCTCACCGAAGCTGTTCCCTCTTCATAAAGTCTCCTAAGGAGGTGAACAAGATGTTTGGGTGTTCCCATAGTCAGAAGAGTCTCCCAAAGTACCGGCCATCGTACTGAGTCAAATGCCTTTGAGAAATCCACAAAGCAAATATAAGTTGGCTTATTGAACTCCCTGGCCTTCAATAATCTGGCGCACATTTAAAATCTGCTCACGAGTACCCTTCCCCTTCACGAAGCCAGCTTGTTCAGGAGCAATTTCCTTAGATAAGTAAGACTTTAACCTCTCGTTTAAAATATGCAGTAGAATTTTACTTGCATTTGAAATTAAGGCAATTAGTCGGTAGTTACTGCATATTTTAGTAGATCCCTTTTTATGTAGAGGGACAAAGACAGTATGAGTCCATTCTTGGGGCCAAGTTTTTGTTTCCCAAACTTAATTACACAGGGTATGAAAAATATCGATACCATACTCTCCTGATGCTTTGATGGTTTCAATCGATATGGCATCTCTTCCTGTAGCTTTTCCGCTTTTTAGTCGTCTGATAGCGGCTCGCATTTCGTCCTTCAATATATATGGCTCTTTTTCTTCGTCTTCTCTAAAAAATATATATTTTTTTTTAATAAGACAATAAATTATAGTGCATCGCTCAGGTTTAAAGATAAGACGATACAAACTTCTTCACGTCATCGCCAGTTGCTTTGTTGCCATGGGAACCGCAGTAGCGTGCCATGTGCTCGGAGATAGTATTGATCCATTCAAAACGTAAAATATTTGTAGTACTACGCTCTCATAAAGTACAGGATATCACTTTACGGAATGTATAAATAAATATAGTAGGTAAGTGCTGCCATAAATTCACAAATCTAAACTAGAGCATCTACTGGTAGCGCAAAAGGCTTACATAACATTAGTATTTGCTACAAGTGGAATCTACAACCTTAACCTTACAAGCAGGTTACGTAATATGTCAGATGACAAAAAAAATATCTAATTAGTCCGATAGAGATATCGATAAGAGATAGATTTCCAATAAATATTGGACACATATTTTTTATTTTTTCACGTAAACTAAAAATACAAATATCCCTGTTTGACGTCACATTTTGGTACATTTTTTACTCAAGTGTGATGTCACAAACCCCTACCTACTCATAATCTTTGACACGTTTTGTCTTCGTCAATTTTTATTAATTTGATAAAACAAAAAACACGTATCCAATACTTTTCGATAATCTAACTGACGGACTAAACAGAATCATATTTTTTAGTCAGTCATCATCCCTTTTGTATTTATAGACGGTAATGAACATTGTACTTTTATCCTAATTTTCCTTGGTCCATCTGGAAGCCCCTGAACCGTTTCCTGAAACCAAGAGGGAAGACGTTAGTACAACTTTTTTAGTGAGGCTACTTCGACGGAACAACAGCATATAGGTGTGAACCTGTGTCGCAAACTAACTTCCACCTCTTGTCTTGCCCGGTGAGCCCCATAACGTGCAGCCACAGTGACTTCTGCGCTGCCACGGACGACGCAATACTTTTGTGGCAGCTACATAAAGGAGATGATGTATTGCAAGATAATAATCATTATATTAGATAATTATCATTGTTATTTTGATTCCTTTCTGGCTGTAAGAAGAAACGATACAATAGGAAGAAATTAACCATTCAAGCAACTATAAAAACTGTGTAGTGTTAGCAATCGTTGTCTTAGGTCTGTCCAAATTTAAGCAACTATATAATTATTATATTTTTCACTATTCGATTGTGTGTAGAGTTCTTTTTTATGTTATGTTTCCCTAGTAGAACAAGAAAGTTTGTAGACGCATTTATAAATGATTTTGATAATCCATGACAGGAAGTGGAAGATAATTATTAGTAACCAAGTCTTTTCAAAATGCTGCTTTCAAAAAACTTGTCGTGGGTTAGATGTAATTAGTATTATTAACACAAACCTCCTAACCGAACCTATCACGACTAAGTGAAAGTAAGTGAAGTGCACTGGTGGATAGGAATAGAACGACATTTTAAGCATGTTTAGTGCGTTTAAATTAATAGTATTTAGAGATTTGTGGTGCAAAGTGTGCAGACGATTCAGTTACTCACTAAAAGTCCGCATCGTCAGACGTCGTACGATGTTGCTTCACGTGCTACACCACCGAAACAGCGCACAACCGTTACTAGGAGCCCATAAAGCATCAGTTGATTGATGTTAACAAACTGGCCATCCGCGGACGTCGTACAGTGTTGCTTTACGCGCTCCACCGCCGAAACAGCGCACAACAGTTACTAGGAGCCCATAAAGCACCAGTAGATTGATGTAAACAAACTGACCACCCGAAACACGTGGAGTGCTTACTAATGCGCCTGCGCGAAAATACGAAAACAACAAAACACTTAGTGTAGGAACATATAAAGCTAACGCACTATTATCAATTTGTATTTACATTATTCAAATCTGTTAAAATAAACGAAACTATCTAAATTAAACTAAAAACTTTAAAATGGTGTCAAAAAACTTCTCAAGGCTGTATTTGTATTTTGCACGGATTGACACCACGGACAGAGCAGGTTTTTTTGACCGAAAGTGTTCGAAGCTGAAGCCGAAGCTTCGGTCCAATACTAAGTGTCCGTCCTAAAATGAGTTGATTTCCCTAGTTTCAGCCAATACTTGTAAGTTTAATATTAATGCATCTTGGTGTGTAGCAACTGTTACATTTCTAGTTAGGTATATTGACTCCGTTTGTTCCAATGAAGGTTATGTGCTTGTGTACGAGTTATGTTGTGTTTTAGATTTGTCTGTTGCTGAATTTGGTTCTGTCTTGTTACTTCAGTGTTTTCTGTTACCTTCCCCGCGGCTTTACCTCTTATGCGGTTTGGTTTCTGCTTCTAAATAATGTATTTAATCTATTGTTATAGCTAAGCCTGAGACTGTGATTTAAAGAAACAATGCATCAACACTCTAACTTCATCTGGCTACCAATTTCTACGTCAATTTTATTAAGGTCGCATTTTTGCTAAAACGCGTTTATTTACTTTAATTATTATAGTAGCGTCCTGCTCTTGCTTCGCCCGGCGCCGCCTATCGGTTCTAAAACTATAGGTTTCCGATACCGGTTACCGAAATCGGTATATAAAGATTATTAAATTATAGATAGATTAGTATAGAAGTATAGATTACCCAACTACATTCCGAAAGCAAATTTTTACACCCATCATTAAACTTCACATTACAAACCGTTGCTTTAGTGAAGTAGAATATTATCGTCCTCGAACGCTCAAGTTCATTGTCAAAAGTTCAACAGCTTATTGATTTTTCGGTCGATGCCGTGTTAGTGACCTAGTATCAACCACGACCACCCCTGCCTGGACGAATGACGTCACGAGCTGCGATCTCTTTTTTTCTCCACACATGCCATCTCTTTCTATACGCGTCAAAATATTGTGAGTGCTCGAGATGTTTGTTTTGTTTTCTAAGTGACTTCGTCAAGGAGGCGCTATTGGTTAACATTTTATGAAACCGTTGAATCAAAATACAGGATAGTCGCGTCAGTTCCGATTTTGACCACGTACCACATGGTATATGAGTTTGTTGGCAACACACCTGTTCTGTAATCTGATTTCCTAGTTTTCAAAAAGCGATTAAGTTTAAAAACACACTGTTAACCAGCGACTGAGGAGAATAGTCTGTGAATTGCGGGGAAACTGGAGTTTGTTTTCCCTTTTTCAATATTTTTGTTTTATTATTATTGCTGTGTTTACATGTAATATTCAGTACTACTTGTATTTCTCACGCATTCCCGCTATCAAAACTTTTTGGCTAACCTCCAAATTGAAAAAATGATTTGTTATTTAGGCACCTATCAACTAGAATTGGTAAACTAGTCTAAGGAATTGGTACATTTTGCCTTGCATCAAATCAGGTAGTTCTGATTTTTTTAATTTGTTGTAGGTGATGAAGTAGTTATGTCAAATCCAATTTTTCGACCTTTAAAACCCTCCAAATCATTGTTAAATTTTTGAAAAACAATTCATTTTTCGTATTTTTTTTAGTTTTGACATTTTTTTCCACCAACGACCTTTGCTACGGTTAAGTTAGACCAAATAGCTTCTAAGGCACAGCTGTTGAAAAATTGCAAACTTTACAACAAAAAAAAAAAAAAATTGACGTTTTTTAGGTTTTCGTCAATGTGGTCAAATGGACCCATTTTACAGCTTAAAAACTTATGGGTTATAGTATGACTTTCTAGTTAAAGTTAGTTTTAGTTAACTTTATGTAACTTTAAAATTATTATTTGTTAAAGTACACAAAGTTTGCAACAAACCAATACTAAATTGGTCTATGTAGACCTGATAATTCCTTAGATACAGCTGTTCAATTTTGCTGAGGTGAGTAAACAAAATATTACAAGGGTTTGTAAAATGAAATACGACAAAAATATGCATTATAATTTATAAAAAACATAATAATAATAATACCAGCCTATTACTGTCCGACTGCTGGGCTAAGGCCTCTTCTCATACAGAGAAGGCACGAATTAATATAAGTCTGAAATCACCAACCCGTCTTGAGCAACCGTGGTGATCAATAAAAAACATAGTAGTCATAAAATTTAAAGTGTTTGCAATTTTATTATATGTATTATCTCATTATAGACACATATGATTATGATGTTGTAATGCAGGCTGATCCTCTAAATCCACAACACACCTTTTGGGGGGAGCTTGCTTTGGTAGCCTTTCTTTATCGACAGGCTCAGGTATGCCGAATTCCACATCTGATGGTGGGTCATCGAAACAGTATGGTTCCTCAATAAAATCACACAGCAGGTCTGGCTTTTTGGAAATTTTGCAAACTTTGAACAGATGTCTCTTGGAAGCTGTTTGATGTAACATAACCAAATTGCTTTCATTGTGTTGCACTTTTAGTATTCTTAAAAACTTTAATAGTGACTTACCGTAGCAAACGTCCAGGTGGAACAAAAATCAAAAATTAAAAAATAAATGGTTTTTGAAAAAAAATACAATTTTCCGGAGGGTTTCTTAGGTCGAAAAATTGGATTTGACATAACAACTTCATTCAACATATAAAAAATTTGAACTACCTATTTGATGCAAGGTAACACCCCTTTTATGGTACGATTTCCATGGACTAAACACAATTATCATGGTATTGGTGATAGCCATAATAATTATATTGTAATTATTTAATAATTTAACATTAATTACTGCATCTAATTTAAACAAAAACTTTTAAAATAATAAATGAAGTAGCTATTTGATTTGGTTTTCTAAAAGTTGCTATGAATTGTATTAAAAGTGCTGCCAGTTTTTCCACATAGTTTTTTTTGTTGCAGAGTCACATATTGAACAAGATTTAGTCCTCCTATTGTTGAATTTGCTTAAAATGTAGCCTATGTCACCTGGACCGTATTAAAGATTCACACCGACACCGTTTAGGCGCTACGGAGGAACATACGTAAATACAAACATACATACATGGACTGCTAAAATCATAACCCTTCCTTTTGGGTTCGCCGTAGTCGCTACGGTTCGCGCGGTCCAGTCGTTTCAGTTATTTACTCGTTTAAGTCAATAACAAACCAACATTACGTTAGAGTTTTAGATTTTAGCGGTATTAATAAAATAAAATAAAAAAGTCTTTTATTTCCTGTAAATTTACATTTATTATAATCTATGCATGTGTTAGTTTGGTTTATTCTATGTTATTAATTTATTTCTTGCATAATAAAAAAATATCTGTAACTAATCTATACCTGTTTATCTATAACTATTTTTGATAATAATACCATAGACATAACACATACACAACACATTTACCACACAAAGTTAATAAAGCCCAAAAGTTGCTAAAGCTCCTTGAAAACTACGTCTACTACGCAGCTACGGCGTAGCGTTGTCACGGCTAAGTTTACTACGAGCTCGTAGCAGATTTCGCCTACGCATCGGAGAGTAGTACTCGCTGTTGACTGAGTAGTATTATTTTTAGATCACGCTGGCTTCGCGCGGACGTGACCTGAATGTAATAAAGATCTAGTTATCAAAAAATATCAATTATACTTTCGATAAAAAATACTAAACTACCAAAGTCTGAAAAGATCAGTTTTATTTTTAGGAAGATTCCCTAGCTTAAGAGTCTTCGAGAATCAGTTTTCCTTAATACCATTCTGCTAAGTAAAATTTAGGGGATGGACTGGAAAGTATTTACATTTTGTATGTTCATCAGACTATCGCATTCGTTTTTCAGTCAGTCACCGTTTACTATAAATAGAACGTAGTTATCCGAATACTACGCACGCACCAATTATCTTGAAAACTATTTATTTAGCGACATCTCTTGTTTTTTATGCTACCCCTGCAACGACACGGATACAAATAGTGCGAATACCACTGCAAAACTATAATTCATATTATAAAGTTGCGTCAGCATTGCTCCTGAATAGTTATGACGTTCTAGTACTCCTAATCGAAGTAATTAAAATTAAGCTGTCTTCTAAAACCAGAGGTGCGTTCCACATTGTGACACTGTACACGGATATTTTTTTACCAATTTATATATAGAAGAGATTGAGAGCAGCGTTGGCCCAGTGGTGGTGGACCCGACTAACGAACAGTAAGTCGTAGGTTTGAACCCAGGCAGGCGCATTACTTTGTATAATTTATTTCATCACCACTGCTCTCAAAACGGTGAAGGAAAACATCGTGAGGAAACCGGCATGTCTAGAACCAAAATAATCGAAGACATGTGACATCTACCAATCCGCACTGGGCCCGCGTGGTAAATTATAGCCCATTCCCTCTCTTAGAGAGAAGGCCTGTGTCCCAGCAGTGGGAACATTAATAGGCTGATGATGATGATGATGATTTATAGAAGGAGGTTACGTAGGAAAGTGGTTTAGATGAACTAAAAATAAACCCTAAGTAAACAATCTATTTAGTATAATGACGTCACTTACCATCACGCGTGTTACTCCCGATGGGTTAGGCAGAGGTCTACTAATACTAAACTCACATTTTGACGATATAAGTTCCATTTATGACATTTATTTATCTGTGTGCTAAATTTCATCTGAATCCATCCAGCAACCAACAAACCAACAACCAACCATCCATCCTCACAAACTTTCGCATTTATAATATTATTAAGATTTGTTTAAGTAGAATCCTGTATTTACGCAATTAACAACTGTGTAAATTAAAAAAATATATATCATTACATATCTTTTTCTTTTACGAATATTATTATATTATTGTTTCCAAGTGAACAACACTTTCTGTGTGTTTTGTAATAGGCATAAATTTTGTACATTTTAAGTTCTACAACCTCACTTATAGAATAATGTCAATCAACAAACATAACCTAAATAAAATTTACGCTAGACCGCTGCAGCAGCGGTCAGCAGCTGAAGATACACTAAGACTCTTATTATTTTATCATCCCGAATTATCATCCCGAATTACCTATGGTCTGCAGTCTACAAAGTCTGGTGAAGCACCCTGCTACAAAAGCCTCCACCTATTTTTCAGAAAAATAACGTTTTATCGTCAGTCCTCGAACGCACAAATTCAATGTCAAAAGGTCAACACCTTATTGATTTCTCGGTCAATTGTAGTACCGGTCATGGTCACTGTGGCGCTAGTGTTTGAATGACGTCACATAAACAGCGACGTATTATTAAGGTAGGTCAGTCACTCCTTGGGGGATGGGGTGTTTGTGGCGGGAAAGCGAATACAAATATGCTTTTCATCCCATCTATTCGAAAAGGACGACTTGGTTCGCCTTTAAGTGCACCCAAAGGTGGTGTTTTCTATAAGAAATTTTTAGCGGGCAGTAATGAGTTTACAATCCTCTTTAAAAGTGTGCCGCAATAATCTTTTACGCGCACTTATTGAATTTGGAACATCTTATTGTTCAGCGCCAAAAAAATCGAACGCAAATATTGTTGGAATAAAGACTGGCTGGTGCGACGGCCAATAGTCGCGCCGCCGCCGCGCCGGCTGAATAAAAAAATAAAACAAATTAAAAACGTGCGAACTACAGCCCGCGTTTTCGTCAATTTTCGCGGAGGACCCGAATGGCGCAGCGGTAGTGAGGCTGCCTTATGTTCATAGGTTCCCGGGTTCGAATCCCGGTTGGAGCAAATGTTTGTGTGATGAGCATGGACATTTGTTTCCGAGTCATGGATGTTTATATGTATAAGTATGTATTTACAAACAAAAAATTTCTATGTTGTATATCAACTATCTGGTGTCCACGACACAAGCCTCGTTGCTTAGTGTGGCACTAGATGGTGCTGTGTGTTAATGTCCAGCGATATTTATTTATTTTTTATTGTTAGAAATTCATGGTTTTGTTTTGAAAAATTAGTTCTTCAAGTGAATAAAAAATGAGGCGCCATTTATTTTCTCATAGTGGGTGATGAAAAGTAGAGTATATCACACGGGCGCAAATATATTTTTGGCTCGGGCGACGTACTTTGAATCCCTCACTTCGCTCTGGATTCAAAAAAGCGCCCTCGTCGTAAAAATATAATTTTGCTCCCTTATGATACATTCTACTATTTCATTACTAATACTCTGAAAGTAGGTCTGAAGTTGCCTCTTGAGCGGGTTGAAAGTAATACTTTTCAGCCCTAGGGAGAATCGTTTTCAACTAACAACAACTGTCAAATTATAAAAAAACAAAAAAAAACTATTGAACCATGTTCCAACTAACTATACAGCCACGATCTAAAATTGAAATAACAAAGTTAAGTATTAATTAAAGAATATATATTTTTTAATAACTTTATTATAATTAAGTTTCAACAATTTGTTTAAAATAACATAGATTTGGGCAAAATATTTAATATTTTTTCGATGATGAAAATTAAAAATAGGTAATGTACTGTAGGCGGGAAAGCGGCAACACGATTTACCTTTTTATTATTGAGTTGAGTTTACCTCGGGTTCAAGACTTATTTAGTCCCTCGAACTATTAGCGCCCTCGCTGCGCTCGGGCACCAAACCCCGTCTCGGGACTAAATAAGTTAGTTACTTTCACCCCTAGGGTAACAATGTACTATTGATGAGCTTCATTGTCAAACTGATCAAATTCTGACGCATCGCGAGCTTCGCAACGTATTTTTAGTACCAGGATATCATACGATAGTAAGAGGTGCATTGTAAACCGCGGCGCGCCAGTCACGTGGTCTGCAATAGTGAAGCTGATACAAACTTGTAGTGACATCTATACGGTAACATGCTGCACTACGTAGTTAGCCAGCTGCGAATTGGTACTAAACTTAAATCTAAACAGAAAAAAGAGACTGATTCTAGCTATGTAAATTTCAGGTATCACGAAATTATAGAACCATAGTTCGTATGGGCAATAAAAAATTATGTTTTTCATTCTTTGTTATTGGTGGCTTGTTGTGGAGGGCGAGACAAACAGCCGCGAGTGTCGCGCCCTCCACGCGCGTATCCCACAATCTTATTTTGAAATAACTCCTCCTTAAAATACAGTTTAACATAATTGCATTAAGAAATAAGCGTTTTCAAACAGGATATAAAAAAGGACAATGGGCAAATGTTGTTTTTTTTGTATGAATTTAACATTCAAAGCATTATCGTGTCACGCATTAAGTTCATTATAATTTTGGCTAGAATAAAAACAACCTTTAATTACAAACTTTTCGCTTGACGAAGTACTGACTGTCTTTTTTTTGAGGGTCGCAATAGGTAACATGCACAGTCATAAATTATATCAGCTTTTATTTCCTGTCATGATTACTTAAATAATAATAAAAACCATCAAAGGTGTTAGGGGACACCCGGGTTTGAACCGGGGACCTCTCGATCTGCAGTCGAATGTTCTACCACTGAGCTATATCCCCGATGATAGCTAGGTTTAAATAGTCGTAGTACTCCTAAGTTACTGTAGCAATTTGTAGGAATATAAAAGTAAATATAAAAGTAAAAAATAATTAACTGAATTCATCAATTCTGTTGTGTTTGACCATAACAAGAATAAAATGAAAATGTATTTAAGTAGGTAACTTATTAATATAAAGGCAGATCACTATTTTTTATATTTTTTATTGTTTTATATGTTTTTTTCAAGAAATATTTAAAAATGTGTAAAATGTGTCTTTATAGTGAGAAAATAAACAAAATAGGTGATTCTACTCATATAGTCCAACCTAAACGAAAAAAAAAATACGGTGGACTTCGGATTCCTCTCAAGTTGAAGGGGAAAATATACAAGTCCGTGATTAGACTGTCGTAGATATGATCAGAATGCTGGGCTATAAAGAAGATGAATGAAAAACGATTGCAAGTAGTGGTTATGAATGTGGATGTAAATTATGTGGATAAATTCGTTTGTCTTGGTATGGACATGTAATGAGGGATAATCAATAAATTAAAATACACAAACAAATCCCAATTGAATATTGGGATTTGTTTAATTTTTAAAAAGGATACGTGCGACCCTGCCAGGATTCGAACCTAGAATCTTCTGATCCGTAATCAGACGCGTTATCCATTGCGCCACAGGGCCCGATGAATGTATTGTTGAAATAGTCCATGACTTGTTGTAAAATGACGTCATTCGAATAAGAACTTATCGATTTTTATAGTGTATGAATTTGGGAGATGTCAATTGTCATTGAGATGGATGTGTGGAGTGACAGGAATGATAAAAAACTAAAGTAAGGAATGAATATATTAGAGGAAGTTTAAAAGTGCCTGTTACGGAAAAATTTAAAGGAAGTCGTTTATCTTGGTATGGACAAGTAATGAGGAGGGATGTAATGCATGTGACTAACAGAGCGATATACATGCTGACAGATGGAGTAGGAGAGGAAGGCAAAAGAAAAAATGGATGGATTGTGTAAGGAATGATATGAAAGAGAAAGGAGTGAATGAGTCATTTATATTGAAAACGTATTACAGTATTAGTGTACTACTTTCTACACTACTCCATATTGATCAATGAAGAATTGGTCATGGAATAAACAAACTCCTTTTCAGCTATGCAGCCTTGGTACGTTAATATAATGGATCAATGAAAAATTGGTCATGGAATAAACCAACTCCTTTTCAGCTATGCAGCCTTGGTACGTTAATATAATGGTAATGATGTGGAAAGCCATAACGAGCATAATTAATTCAGTTCTTAGCTGTCGTCTGACCAAGTCATATCTCGCGTAAAATAATAATGCAAAAAAAACAAATTAATTAGGAACACTAACAGGTTGTGTTCCTAAAGTTTCAACTTAATTGCTTTTCGATCGATTAAACTCATTCTAATTGGTTTGAGTCATTATAGTACGCCACATGGTTAATTCTACAATTTTTTTGGTTAGGTTAGGTTTTAAGCTTTTATTCAACTTGCCGTGTCGGTTAGTGTGTTAGACAAACCTTGGAACTGAATTTCAGACCAGTTCTCCCCAACCGATTGAGCTGAAATTTTGCACACACCTTTCGTTCTAGTGAAAACACATTTTTATGACAGACAATACTTAATCCTGCAGCCAGGATCGTCTCCTCAAGAGGAAACTCCTCAACGGTATATAGCACGGATACGAAAATTTGTAGACGCGTTCATATTTAATGGATAATCGTGATTTATATTATGATCTTATGCTGCAGTCAGGACTGTCTTCTCACAAGGGAACTCCTCAACGCTAAATAGCACGAATACAAAAATTTGTAGACGCGTTCATATTTGATGGATAAACATGAATTCTATCAAAGGTTCATTGTAGGCTTTGTAAATTCCCAGATGCTTGTTAACTTTTGTTAAGTCTATTTTACGCTTTTTGTATTGTAAGCAACGACCTATTGTCGGGCTTACGCTGTCCCCCCATACTTATGTACTAATGCTGTAACAAAATAATATTGTAATACCAAATGATTTGAAAAGAGTAACCATGGAGTTTCTTGCCGGTTCTTCTCCATGGAAACGATCAACGCGAACCGTGCACCTTTTTCGACGTTTTATAAGTGCCCATCTAGGTAAATGTGAAATAAAATATTTTGATTTTGATGATGTTTTTGATTTTGGTTATTGGTGGACATTAAATGTTTTAAACAAGTTCAATGATTACGAGAAAATTAAAATTTTAATTTAAAACCTTTTTACAAATAAGCTTTCAGCTTCAGTGCATTTTTATACAAGCTTATTTTTAAAAAGGTTTTATGTTTTTTTTTTTTCATATCATTAGGGATTTGATTAGATTTTACATGCGAATTAAGCTTAATAGAGCACTGTACAACACTTAATAGACCTTTTTATGTCAGACACTGTCCGATATGTAGTTTTTAATAATTTTGTTAGAGACCGGTTTCGGGAGCTTTTTGGGACAATATAATTTTCTGCTAATGTATTGTAAACAACTTTGAGGTTTATACCAGATACTGAGGTCTATCTATAGTCTCTATTAGATGTATAAAAATCAAGGTCCTGAGTCAACACGATAAAAAGATTATATGGCAAAGTACCAAAATTTACCATAATTTTCAATTTTTTTTATTTTTCGGTATCTAGTTCACTAACAAAAAAAAAGCGATTTTACTATTACAAACTTATTTTTTGTAGTTGGTGCAATAACCGTTTCTAGAGATCGAACAGCAAAGTTAAGTGTGTTCTTTAAAAAGTTTGTACGGAACCCTCGGTGCGCGAGTCCGACTCACTCTTGGCCGGTTTTTCTATGAATAAAGTGACAGGTAGGATAGGACTAACTTTGTTTATTGAAACACCGATAGCTACGGGAGTAGGCATTTTAACTAACATATTTATGTCAGTAAGTTATAAAAAACGGTATATAAGACAATATAATGTTGTGGAAAATCACTGCAAACATACATAGGTGTATGTTTGCAGTGATTTTCCACAACATTCATCACATTCCAGACCCGCGCAGACCAGACAAATGCGGCACGTAATACTAGGAGCACATGACTCATCAAGACGTAGATATTTCAGAATTGGGTAAAGTTCAAAATACAACGACACTTGAACAAGAATAAGTTAGTACTTAGTTATTACATGTAAATTCATATTTTGTAGATATAACTTTATTTTGGTGTACTAGTGTGTGCTAGTTGATACGTGACAATAATTCAATTTAATAAATTTTACTTCTTCCCAGCTAAAACACGAGAAAATAACTGTTGGCTTTTGTTATAAAGTGCTGATTGTCAGCCTAATTTTACTTTTGTTTTGATTTACAAACTGCAAAACAAAATAACGCGGAATAGTTCTGTTAATATACCAAGTGCCAGTTTGTAGCTTACAAAATTATATAAAAAATCTGAAAAAAATGCTATAACAAATAAATTTTTTTGTAAAACTCATAAAAAGGATACTTACGACCCTGGCAGGACTCGAACCTACAATCTTCTGATCCGTAATCAGACGCGTTATCCATTGCGCCACAGGGCCTGATGAAATTACAACTGAAATAGTCCATAACTTGTTGCAAAATGACGTCATCAAAATAGGAAATTGTTGATTTTTTTTTATAAAATATGAATTTTAGAGATTAGAATGTTGGGATGGATTCAAAAAGATTTAAAAGACTTATGGAGCGGACATTGGGAATATTTTCATTTTAAAATTTTCATTCAAAAAATTTTATTTTATTTTATCTTCCATGTTTATAGCAACAGATCTTTGCGACATATATTAAGTATTCCTTCCAAATATTGATTTTACTCATCTAAACCAATGTAAAAAAATCATACGTGTTATTAACTCGAGCTTAACACTGGACCACGTACTATGTTGGATTGTGGTTTGATGGGTGGGGTAGACTAATGCACGCTATCGAGTACTAGCACGTCATAAATGAATAGAAGCACATTTTATCAGAAACTATTGCTGTTGGTAGCTTTGTGATGCGGTTCGCACAATTTTTATCCATGTCAGTACAGGGATGACAGCAACTTGAAGTAGTGCTTTGAAATTTTCAATATAACAGAGTCGATGGGTCATGCGTGTGTCTTCTGTATACTTCTGTGTGTGGCAAGCTTGACTGGATTAATTAGCTGCTGAGCTTGTGCTTGGCAGCACGGTGCAGCAGAGAGAGATGTGTATAATTAAGTATAAATAAAAAATACAGATAAATAGTAGGTAAACACTTTCTCACGTATAAACATAAAAATATGTACGTGCTTCCACCCGTGACAATGTCTGGGGCCATGCCATTTATCGAGATGAAAAGTATCCTATGTAATAATCCAAGTTATAAACTATATGTGTGTCATAAAATAACGGTTCAAAAGTATAGCACTAATGCAAACGGACGAAAGGATAACAGATCCTTAATAGGATCCCGTTGGTACCCTTTAGCCCTTTAGGTACGGAGCTCCAAAAATAGACTTAAAATAATAAAAACGGTCTTGGGCCATAACCTAAAATAAAACAACGCGTGTAATTACAGAAGAAGTACTAAAAATATTTGAATATAACACAGATAAGTAGCACTTAACACATTTTGATAAAGCACATTAATACAGCAAAATATACATTAAAATAAAACAGGCGTTTAGAAGTCAGGGTCAAATGATAAAGATAGAAGGTGGCCATATTATGGTCTCCGTAATAAAACGACATAACCACATCGAGTTTGGGCTCGTTTGATTCATCTTGATGAGTACTTTGGTCCTAGATAATATCTATGTGCAACCCCATCAGATTTAAAAAACTAAGTTCATTCCATTTGTTAAGAATGTGAATTCTATTGTTAAACTAAAATATTTAAGATCCAGGGAAAAAAAAACCACCATTATCCGCAACCATCCCCCTCCTCCACTCTTCGTAGTAACAATGTGTTTTTAGGAACATAGAATACAAATAATATAGTAAGTGTCGCAAACGAACATTTTAACAAATCTTATTGATGCATAAGTAGGTATAGACAATGCATGTGGCGTGAGGTCAAAATTGGAACTAACGCCGCCATCCTGTATTTTCATTCAAGATTTTCACAAAATATTAATCAATAGCGCCTTCCTGACGAAGTCACTCGAGTGCCAAAACATCTTTGCAGTACTGTAAAATGGCGTTGGCAGATTGTAGTAACATTTTGATTGAATTTGGACTAACGTTTTATATTTTTTTAGCCAGAATGTACTGGTTTTAATCCAAAACATCAACTAAAACATTGTTAAACTACGAAAAAAAAAAACAAATATCAGCAGCAATCGTAATATTTTGACGCGTGTAGAAAGAGATAGCATGCTGAGAAAGCTCCACCCCTTAATTTTCCTCTTCATTACGTCATTCGAATACGTATGTAGGTGCTATAAGCGACCGGGAAATCAATAGGTTGTTGAACTTTTGACACTGAACTTCAGCAATCGAAGACGATACTTGTTCCGAAAAGCGCGGCTCGTAATGTGAACTTTACAGATGGGAGTGCTATAAAAATCTTAATTTATCGTTTGGAAGATTATATAACGTGTACGACACTAATTTTAGAAATGAGCCAACCAATTTTAGTTAAATTTTGTAAATGTGCATGGTCGGTTCCAGCTGAATGATAGGATAGATTTGGACCCAATATTATATTATATTAAAAACTCGTTTTTTTACCGCAACAGTTTGTTAAGCCTTGGCTCATTGTTGAGTAAGTTAGTATCCAAGTAACTGTTACACAACAGTAAAGATAGTCGAAATAAAAATGAATTAAATAGACCTTAAAAATTGGAGATCAACGCAGTTTTAGATCTTATACGATGATTTTTGTGTTGGAGAATAAAATGGGGGTTTTGAGATGGGATAACAAAACTCAATGGGAAAAGGTATTAAATTATGAGTTTATTGACAGTATAAAAGAACAAGCCTTACATTCAAATCCTTAGGCGGAAAATACATAAAAGCGACGAAGGCTTCGGTTACGATGCGGATATGGATCGAATTTGTTGTCACTTCAGATTTTGTTCATACAAAGATGCGTCGTAAATTACACAGAAAGGATGCGTAAAGTATCCGCGCCACATCTGCATCGTAACCAAAGCCTTCGTCGCTTTTATACGCCCAACAATCCTGTGATCTAATACCTACAGTGTAAATATTCGTAAGTAAGACTTCTGTATAGGTGTGATCTATAAATAGATTTGTTGCACCAGGTTAGCATGATTACCAGGATGTGGGTCCTATTCAGATTCACAACGAGTAGTAACTCGTAGTGTCCGCACACTGGGACACGGGACCCTAACGTTCATCTGTATGCACTTGTGCGACATGCATATACAAAAATTGAAAGAGGAAATGCAATAGAAATAGGACTGCAACTTTTATATTCATTCAGTGGTAGTAGTGGTTTCATTCAACCTCTGCGCTTCGCATCGTAATTTTCAACGGACCTAGTTATGACAAGCTAGTTGGCGAGAATAATATCTAAAACGTTAAAAGAGCAATTCTTGTGTCTATATACATATAATCTGTATCTCGAAAACGGCTTCAAACGATTTTCATGAAATGTATGTATGCAGGGGGTTCGGGGGCGATAAATCGATCTATCTAAGTTTCATTTTTAGAAGAAGAAAAAAACCGGTCATCCAGATATTATTTTATATTTTATTAATCCATGGACAATGGTGTGGGTTATATGTTTACCAATTTATGTAACTACTCATAATTTTAAACCTGACATTTAACTTTTGTTTTTTTTGTCCCTAATAAATATTATATAATTGGAGAGAAGAAAACGTAATAATTATATGAGAAATAAAAAAGAGGAAGAGGATCATTTAGTGTTCTAGATATTTCAAAAAATTGTGATAATAATATGGTAAATCTAGTATGAGAATCCTCCTCACTGCGCACCGAGTCCAAGAAAGTTCCTGCTGAGTCAGCACCGCTCATATGCTTACAAACTTACGTTCCAGTTCCAAAATAGGTTTTAATTTTTAAATGAATTCCAGGTCCAGTCCATTGCTTTCTAATATCGGATTTTTAAATCTTCTCTTCTACATCTAATTTTAAAACAACGGAATACCTTTATTAAGAAAGCAATTGCAATTACTATAATGGGTTAAACAATTTACGAGTAGGTGTTAATTCCTTCCCATATGATTTTGTTCAGTTATTAGTTAAACGTGTTATCAACCTTCTTGGTACACACAAGTACATTTATGGCTATGTTTCATACGTGGTGAATCTTGCATGATAACTCTTTCTGATTCCTGTTGCGCTAGTAATTTGCACCCGTTGCGTATCCATGGCAACGAATCTGTCTCTCTTCCTGGCTGGACGCACGCTATATAGAGAAAGTAGAGTAAATTGATACTAATAATAATTATCTTAGAATAGCGAATACGTTTTTACAAAATCATCATCATCATCTAACCTAGCCTTATTCCAACTATGTTGGGGTCGGCTTCCAGTCTACGTACATTTTTACTAAAACGAATTTATAATTAAATAAATATGAATAAATAAATATCGCTGAACATTACACAGTGCCATATAGTGCCACACTAAGCATCGAGGCTTGTGTCGTGGATACCAGATAGTTGATACTTTGATACTTTTTGTTTGTAAACACATACTTATTATACATATAAACGTCCATGACTCGGAAACAAATGTCCATGCTCATCACACAAACATTTGCTCCTACCGAGATTCGAACTCAGGACCCTAAGAACGTTAGGCAGCCTCACTACCGCTTCGCCATTCGGGTCGTTGTAATTAAATAAGTATTACAGTTTTTACATCGGTAAACATCATTAAACTCAATACCGATGTGGTTAAGAGTTATTTTTGCATCAAATCCTTTGTGATAGAATTATATGAATAAGTTACGTTTTTTTTCATTTGTTGAAATGTCACATAACACATTGCTATAGAAAAAGATTCTGCCTACAATTTTATAGATATATCAGTGAATAACATGGTAAGATGTTTTCTGTTTTTTGTATGGTCTCTTTTTTCATAAAAGGAATCCATAATATTTCTAAAACCTTTGAATTATTATTCATTTCTCTTAGTTTCTTGTATGTTCGTTTGACAATAGACTATAATAATATCAGCAGCTACGACGGCGTAACAGCGATGTCAGAAACGTCGTAGCAACTTTTTCTGGCTCCTGTTGTAGTGTTGGCTACTGTTTAATTGTCAGTTACTCTATAAAAAGGATTTGTTTTTCCTTGTGCGGGAGCGGGCGTAACTGATATGTCTATTGAAGTTTGAATCCATGTTTAAATAGCAATTTTGTTCGTAGAAGTTTTGTAATGAGGACTTCTATGAGCACCATAACGTGTAACCTAAAATATGTATCCAGCTTCCATACGTTCTGTGCCCCTAGTGTTAACGAGATGCGTATGTGTAATTTGTCAGGGTTGACCTGACAAATTACATTCAGCACGCAACGGAAATAATAAAACATACATCATCATGTGCCTAGCCTAGTGCAATGATGCTTCAGCTACCAGTAAGATTACATGGAGCCCATCCCTTCACCGTAACTTAGTTATTGGATACTACGATACCCCTTTATAAAGCTGATTTTTAGATAGGAAAATCCAAAGTGAAGAAAATAATGAAATGATACAATCAAATAATACCGTATTGAGGTATATTGTTTACTTTGTGTGTTCTATTTTAGCGCCTGTATAAATAAAAACCCTGGCAAATTTTGCTCTGCCGGTATTTACTTTAGCCATATTGCATATCGACTGAGGAAGACTCTTTTGGCATTTAGTCTTTTTTCCCATTAAACAGTAACAAAAATCAGCATGACAAAGTTTTTCGTGAGTTCTCGTATGGCTAGGTGCGTTCATATTTTCACGCATGCACGCGCATTGGTGAGAACTTCATGTGTGCGAGATTGTAATAGTACATTACGATATTAGTGTGTAAAGATGTTATAACCAATACGCACGTATATCGTACGACGTTTTTTAACACATTTGCGAGGAAACAGAAAAAAAAAAAATTCATACGTGGTTATGTATCTGTCCTTGGATATTGACGGCAGCAAGCTGTCGCATGCGGTTCGCGCTTCTGTTAGTATATCCGGTGGAGTTGAAGTAATATATTGCTCATCTTCATTATTGAAAGTTGTCATTGTTAGACATTCACAATACAAGTACAAAGAAAAGAAAATTTGAGAAAAATGGAGCGAGGATTATTTTCTGCCGTGGCTGCGTGAAAATGTTGGCAAAGACGCTAGAGCATGCAGCCAAGTTTTTAAATTACCGAATAAACTGTTTTTTATTTTATTTTAAATAAACTCAATCTGTGAATGCACACTGTTGCTTTCCCGCCATTTTAACAGCGCGCTAGCGCTGCCTACTGACTGGCGCCGCGCGGCGATTAGTTCGAAATTTGAATAGCAACAGCGCGCTGCTCACTAGCTGGAGTCGTGCGGCGGCGATCAGTTCCATATTTGAAATGGCAAATAATACTGTTATGGAACTAACTGTTTTGTATGGACTATAACTTAATTTGCTTTGATAACACACGCATTTTTTATGACCCGCTTTACATATTTAAAACCGGTGGAATTACATCAGCTTTACGAGCAAGGGTGTTAAAAATATTTCAATCTGTTATCGCTCCATGGGCTCCTAGTAATGCGAAATCGTTTTGCGCTGAGTTTGTGTTCCGGCTGAACTCCGGGTTGCAATTTGCAGAAATGCGTAACATTTCAATTTGGCGGGCTTCCTTAGCTCATGCCTCTGTCCATTTTCAACTAGCAACACTGTAAAGATATCCTGATAATTATAAATTAAGCGCTACGCACGCTACGCTACGCTTACGCATTACGCTTGTTAAGCGTGGTTACGCTTACCAAGGTCGTTCTGTGGATGGGTGACCACTAATTCATTACACACCGAGTTTCCTCCGTGCGTCGGAAAGTGCGTAAGCCCTTGGTCAATCTCTCAAAGCAATTTTCGGCATTCAGTGTCCCTGTCGGCACGTCTTATTGATCCAAATTCAAAATGTCTTAATTCACTCAGTGGTTAAAAGAGCGTTTTATTCATTTTTATCGACAGTGAGTAAAAGAGAGTTTTATTCACTGTTATCGATGAATAAAATGCCCTTTTTAGAGTGGCGAGGGTAAAAATAGTACATTTTGATACAAGTGGAGAAAGTTTTGTTATTGCATTAAGAAATGTCCACGTGTATCAAACGACGTTTTTCAATACACTTTTGAAGAAACAAAATAAAATAAAGAAAAAAACAATCACCGCCGAATATAGGCATTGCACCAATTTGTATTATGTATAGGTATAGTTTTATCTGTGGCAATTTTGAACACCCGCGTGCTGTGCCGCGTGCAGGAATGGCTCCTTTCCGCATGCGGCACAACACACGGTGTTGGAAAATGAAAAAGATCCACGTGTCTGAAATACACTGCATGTTGAACCTAATCGTAGTGCGATAAGAACCCGTTTTCGAAGAAGTGTATTGAAAATGAATTTTTAACACCCTTGCTCGTAAAGCTGATGTAATTCCACCGGTTTTTTATAAAGCGGGTCATAAAAAACGCGTGTGTTATCAAAGCAAATAGTTAAGTTATAGTCCATACAAATTCCATAACAGTATTATTTGCCATTTCAAATATGGAACTGATCGCCGCCGCACGACTCCAGCTAGTGAGCAGCGCGCTGTTGCTATTCAAATTTCGAACTAATCGCCGCACGGTGCCAGTCAGTAGGCAGCGCTAGCGCGCTGTTAAAATGGCGGGAAAGCAACAGTGTGCATTCACAGATTGAGTTTATTTAAAATAAAATAAAAAACAGTTTATTCGGTAATTTTAAAACTTGGCTGCATGCTCTAGCGTCTTTGCCAACATTTTCACGCAGCCACGGCAGAAAATAATCCTAGCGCCATTTTTCTCCAATTTTCTTTTCTTTGTACTTGTATTGTGAATATCTAAAAATGACAACTTTCAATAATGAAGATGAGCAACATATTACTTCAACTCCACCGAACCGCATGCGACAGCTTGCTGCCATCACTATCCAAGGACAGATACATAACCACGTATGAAAAATGTCTTTTTTTTCTGTTTCCTCGCAAATGTGTTAAAAAACGTCGTACGTATACGTGCGTATTGGTTATAACCATCTTAACGCACTAATATCGTAATGTACTATAACAACACTTTCAATATGACAATTACCGAGTAGCGTCATCTTTGAACCCATTACAGAGACTCTAAACCTGCTTAGTGACGGTGCGGTGTGAACAAGAGTTGAAAGCTGAAGCTGGAACGATTGTCTAAATTGAAACGTACGAAATGTATCATAGCGTAGGCAGATGGCACTTTTTAAAATTATTGAATTCAGATAGACCTCTTCAGAAGTTATGTTTTCCTGGTACCCTTAGTTCAGTTACAGTGTTTTTACCGACACCGTGTACGGCACAGAACGCCAAATTGAACATTTGCTTAATATTTTGAGTATTGCTACCAAGTTAACAGACTCTGCCTGGAGGTGGACTGGACGAAGCTATGTTACTCCCGTTGCGATACAATATATCGCACAAGGTGCTTTCATAACGCGAAGCTAGATGTCACTATACCATAGTGACATCTAGCTTCACGTTTTGAAAACCACTTTACAGAGATTTCTGTGATTGTGTGCATGTCGGTGTCTGATGTTTAAGTTGCTAGTTAGTTATGTGGTCCTAGTATGTATCTGTCTGTTGTTCCGTTAGGCCTACCTAACATCCCACATGACATGCGCAGTAATGACTACTCAACTCATGGGTCATTGACTTACATTGACCTTGACAGTTTCTCACAAAATGCGAAAGTTCAACTAAAATAAATAGGTTAAGGTCAGCGTTCTGGACGGTATTCCTATTTCCGTTTATAGCAATGCGCCTGAAGTTTGTGACGTCTGTAATGCTTTTTTCCTTCATTAAAATGTACTACAAGTTTTTGTTAAAATTTTAAGTTAATTTATGGTTTTGTAAATTATGTCTAATGGAGGTTTCGAATCAACTTTTGATTACAGTTATTTATAATATTAATTTTGATACGCCTTAAAGCCTTGAAAGTAGAGAGTTTTCAAATTGAGTATTTTATGTATGTAATTAATCTCAGAAGATGGTAAAGCAGTAAGCGGGCGGGGTTTGTCGTAATGGTATTTTTACAATTTCATACTTTTCTTTAGCCCTTATAACACGGGTCCTGTTTAGTTTTCTCAGGAGTTTAATCGACAAATTATCGTTCTGTACACTAACCCCGACCCTAAGATAGGCGAGTAAACATTGCTATTTACTTGTTCCCCAGTGAAATTTTTTCAGAAGTTCATCTTGACTCCATAACAGCACCGTTTTGCCTCGTATCATTATTCTTCTGCCCGTATCCCAATTTATTTTGGGTCGGCACAGCATGTCTTCTACTTTCATACTTCTTTATGACTCGTCATCTCAGCAGTTACTTCCTAGTCTCATAAGTAGCTGGAAAATACGAGATTTAATTTTCACATATTTGTTTTAACAAGAATGAAATGCATGTATTTTTACATTTAGAGGGCACTTACTTAATTGGTCTGGAAGAATTCAAGGACATCAAGTAGACCATTTTAGTGGTGTGTAGTAAAACTCCGTCGAAGCATAAATTCCTGGAACTAGACGAAGTATACGTTGTGTTGCCACTAGACTATAGGACAATGTAAATAATTTAAACCGGTTTATTTGAAAGAACTAAACAATACATTCAGCAAACGCAAATAAAATGACAAGTGCATGAAGTGAAGTGGAGCTAATAATTAGTAGTTAAGCGTCCGTTTATAATAATACTAGCTGGTGCCCGCGGCTTTGCCCACGGTTTTGCCCGCTTAACAAATTATATACTAAAACCTTTCTCTTGAATCACTCTTTCTATTAAAAACCCGCATCAAAATCCGTTGCGCAATTTTCATTTTAAAGATCTAAGCATACATAGGGACAAACTGACGCGGCGGGGGACCTTTTTAATAATATGTAGTGATATTCATCACCATCTTCTTGCACTTTTTTTTCTGGTGGAAATCATCAAATGACTCCTCCCGCTCTGGGGCGGAGCGGGAGGGAGTGTCAGACTTTTACTTACTAAAAGCCATCCATGTTCCTTCGTCACCCTTTGTGTTCCGGGGCCACAGTATCTCTTTCGAACAGTCCCGCAGCCCTGGCAGGCATCGGCCCTTGCGGACCCCTTCCTTTCTGCTGACATCTCTTAGAGCCGTCGACACGGCCTGTTGTCATAAGACGGACCAACGGCGAGTTAGCCCATGGCTTACCGTCCACAGGCCCGCGCCTACGGTGATCGGGGGCCACCACGTGTTTCAATGTTTGCATGCAGTTAGGCTCTTGACAAGGATTTGTGTGACATACAAGAACTAAAATGGGTAAAATAAAAACTTTTTTGTGGAAGGTGGTTACATAATTTTGGTTTCAAGTTGTGGTGTATAAACACCATAACTTAAACCAGCCCTTGCGGAAGTCGTCCAGATCAGGTCGAACCTCTTTATGGAGCATGACATCATTACAATTTAGATTTAATAATTTAATCTGGGGGTTATCTAAGTACGTTTTCTTTTAGATCTTTATCATGAGCTTATGAAGATGTAAAAGTAGACGTAACATTAACCGTAACACCTTTATATTAAAGTGATTATGTTAATAGAAACATGAAGTCATAGTACAAATTATATAATTGACGCCACATTATGCAGGTTAAACGATTTGTTGTAGCTACCTTCATTGCTACGATCGCGTAGCTCCCGTAGCCGTGACGTTTGCTACGACGTAGCATCACGTAGTAGCCAAATGATTTACTTACCAACTTCAACAAGAAAGATATGGCCAATATTTCTCATATACCTACGGTAGCACGCATTAACAAACAGTAATTTGATAATGCAATCATCAGAATAATATTTTGCAATTTGTTTCTGCAAAAAGACATATTACATAGAAAACACAAAACTCACTCATGAAATACTCACACATAAGTTTTGGACTTCTAGAATCCTATTGGAAAGAAGTTAGGTGCCTAGAACTTAGTAAAAATAATTTGTAATCACATCTGCATTGGTTAAGGCTGTTAACTTTGTAATAAATGACTGACTGAACTGACCTCGTGCCTGGAGTCCATCTCCTAACGAAGGAACTCTTTAACAGGTTATAGCATGGACATGTGTATAGACGCGTTCAACTTTTAATAGATAACTGCATTGTTCAAAACTAATCAGCAAGAGACTTTAATAAATTTTACTTTGTAATAAATGACTGACTGAACTGACCTCATGCCTGGAGTCCATCTCCTCACGAAGGAACTCTTTAACAGGGTATAGCATGGAAATGTGTATAGACGCGTTCAACTTTTAATAGATAACTGCATTGTTCAAAACTAACCAGCAAGAGACCTTGGAAATATGTGACACGTCGTTGTTACCAACTTAGAAAACTATGAAGGAATATATAAATAAAATTAAAATAATTAATTACCAACGCGGTATTATTACAAAACTGGAAAGCACAGGAGCCGCGTTCAGTTTGGTTTCCATGTCAGAGTGGTTGTATTATTTTCGCTATCCAAGTCTTGTCTCGGTATTTTTTTTTGCGTTAGTCTCCTGTATATTCCAGGAGCTTCGGTGAGCATCGCAAGCTTATTAAGAAGGTATAAGAATTCTCCCATTCTTCATCATTGTGGTGATGAAACCTTTTTGATTGTAAAAATGTATATAGTCAGTTTTAAACCTTCCATAAAATGCTACAAACAGAAACAAAAAACCAAGTTTAAAATTCGCAATCAAACTTTTATAGTAGGCATCGTTCTGATGTAGCCCGAGAGCTACCTTTGAAACGATTCGCACGCCTTTTAACTTTCTCACGCTACTAGGGACACATAAAGTAAAGGTGACTCGAATTCAGACTGAAATGAGAAGTATTACTTTAACAACGCTATCAACGGGTAGGAAATCACTGTCCTTAATTGTTTGCAAACAAGCTATAATATCATAACAATAATATTATTTATAAACTTTTACACAGTTGTTAATTCTATAAATACAGAAATCTACTTATTTCACAAATATGCTAATAGATCACATCGTAAGCAGGGCAGGTTCGTGACCATGAATCTCGAAATTAACTAAGGTGTGGCCTGGGCCTTGCCAGCCCGCACGATTTTTATGCTGACGTCCGCGAGGTGCAAGCTCGCTGTCCGCGCGCCGGCCGCGAGGTGTGAGCATGCTGTCACCGCGAACACAATTGTTTTATGGCATTTTTGATCGACGTTGTTTCGCTGGCGACTCGGTGTCGGCGCGCTGTAAGCACGGTGTCGGCGCGCTGTAAGCATCCGGTCCGCTCGCTTGCAGCGCGCGTGCTGCGAGTCGAGTTGTTGTGCTGACTGCTCACTGTGGGCTTTTTCATATTGACATTATGAAATATATTATAAAACACACGATTTAATGCTCTAATTTGAATGGCAACTTAATTGCTGGGTTGGAATGAACGGACGACGACGGCACGAAATTTTCCATCACGTAACGCGCTGAACTAAACGCCGCCGGCGCCACTGTTGCGTTTCCGACAGTTCGGCGCATTTGGTGTATCATGCCAACCGAATACTACGACCGATAATTTAGTCACTGAAGTGTCGGCGCCGTACGTTCTGCAGATGTGTCGCAACCAGAAGTCAGAAAGAGTTAGTTACCTGCAAATAAATAACTAATGAATTTCTACTGAAAATTTTGACCAATAGTCCTGAAATGCCATTTAAGAGCCAAAAGAATAATGCTACATTCGCTAACTCTAACGTCTGATTTAAGTATTTTAAGCCAAATTCCCAAGTTTCAAAAACATATTTAAAAACATATTATTACCGATGATTTCAGTGGTGACAATTCATCGATTTGGAAACAACTCCAGGAACTGAAGCGCTTCAGTTTCTACTTCATGCAAGACGCTGGCGCTGACGAAAGCTGCCAGTTGCTGTGGTAAGTGTTGTTTTATATTATGTACTCGTAGAATTAAATAAGTTAGCATTTTGGGTGCCTTCAGATCTGCACACAGAAATGTCAAAAAGTAAAATACATCAAAACTTGAACTTCGCAACCCATTTTTATTAAAAAATATAATTTTCTAGTGCATCGCTCAATTATAAGTTATGACAATACAAACTTCTTCACGTCATCGCCAGTTGCTTTGTTGCCATGGGAACCGCAGAAGCGTGCCATGTGATCGGAGATAGTATTGATCTATTCGAGGCGTAAAATTTTTGCAGCACTAGGCTCTCATAAAATACAGAATGTCACTTTAGGTTAGTGCCATGAATTCTTGAAAATAAAACCAGGGTATCTACTGACTGGTAACGCAAAATTCCTACATGACCTAAGCATTTAACAACAAAAGGTACAAAAGCGGGGTAAAGGTGTGAACCAGTGTCGCAAACTAAGTTCCACCTCCTATTTTGCCCTGTGAGCCCCATAACAAGCAGCCATATTGACCTCTGCGCTGCCCGTATGACGCAGTGCCAAATACTGTTGTGCCAGCGATCTAAAGATGATGAAGTATTGCCCTTATCTTCATTTGCCACAATTTTTAATGATATCTATTGAAAACAGCACATTGTATTTGTTGTACTTTTACGAGATAATTATACTTCGGGTTATCACAATCAAATACTCAGGACTTCAGAAATTGAAGTCCTAAGCAAAACGTACCTTACCATCAACTCTATCGCTTTTCTTTACTCCATGTAGGGTCAACATCAACGCCTCTAGTGGACGTAGTGAGAAGTTTGTCTGCATAATGAAGTATTATATTATCTGTGGCATAATCCTGTAACGTAGATGCCATTGACGCATTGCCTTGTGACGCTGAAATATAGAATGTGGCGGGAGCGCGTGCAGACTGCCAGCTCCACACCACCAATATATTGGGTGGATCGCTTACTCGTAATTAAAATTCGTTTTCCACTTCACACACTTTATTGGAGATATCACTGCCAAAATTATTGTACATGATTACTGACAATAACAGTTAATTTAATAAATATTCTTATAATTTGTGACCGCCGCGTACAAGGAACAATTTTGCCATTTTAGCTAACACAATGGTATTTTAATGTTTCATATTAATTTTTATAATAAAAATATTTTATGTTGTTTCCAACAGCCTGTATTGTGTTTATCCAAAATGTTCGTTGGTCTGGTAGTCGCAAGCGCGACTGTTCAGAATGAGGTTCCCCCTCTCTATCTCAGGTCGGCCATGGTTATTTTGTATTTTTTCGTCCGGGATTTCTCAGTAGCAATCAACCCAATATGAGTTGGTCGCAGGTTCAAATCCTTCACGAATTCCGTCAGCAGTGTTCACTTATCAACGTAAAATTGTGAACCAGATCTACAATAATAATTATATAATTAGTGTGTTTACAGTTTTAAATTGTAATCGAAGCACAAATAAAGAATAATATCAAAGCGTTTTAAGCTTCTTACATGGCCTGTTTGTTGTATGATCTGTGGTTAACGGTAGGGTTGTCTAGGAGAATGAAACATGTACTGTTGCGGATCAATTTAATAACACTCCTTCCCTTATTTTATTAACCGGGGAAGCAGTAATACAACATTATTTCTACTTCACAAATCTTCGGATTAACCAGTTCTTAAGGTTTTTGAGGATTAGTGAGTGTAACGTCGGATGCTAGAATAAAATAATTATGTTAAAGGAAAACGTAGGTCCTATCTATAGCAACCATTGAATGCAATAGTTTAAATATAGCGGGAAAGAATAAGAGCTAGGATGTTTATTACTACAACACTGAAACGTTTGGGGGGCGTGTTTTCATATCTGCATTAGTGAGCTTGTACTAGTGTACATTCAGTGTGGTATGGGAACGCCTGAACTATCGTAGTCAGGGAGCTGTTCAAATTGTAGTCGCTAATAGTAGTCTCCGTACCAGGAGTTTATAAGCCCGTAGGATGTCGATTTTCTCTACTAGGCAACGTCACTTGGCGGGAGGAATAAGCCTGAGACCAGCTTTTCACTTCGCTGGCGGTGGACAGTTTTAAAACCCAGATTTGAGTTTAAGAACTACTGAACAGTGTTTTAGTATAATTAAGTAGAATATTATGAGCTATAGTCATAAAAAAATTTAATGTGTATAAAATTGAATAAGACTGACTAAATACACGTCTTCAGAGTCAAACACCGCACGCCCTTTTTTTTTTAATAAGCCCGTGTTGTTCCACTCCTGAGGAAAGGCCTCCCCCATTCCTTCCACTTCTCAAGATGGTGTGCTTCTTCTCGCCAATTTGCGAGGAAACCATCCAAGACGTCTTGTTATCTTCTCCTCGGCCTACCGCAACCCCGTCTAGCTGTTTCAGGGCTCCAGTCTTGCGATACTCGGGCCCACAGCTGTGGCGCTCAGGCCGCTGGGTCTAGAAGCATGAATTTTGCAAGTCTGTTTAACCTTCGTACAACAAATTTACTCAAATGAAACAAACTACGATTTTTATGACCATAAAACATACCTACTACGAGACAGTACAACGACATAGTACCAGTACATAATTTATATTGAAAACGTGCACAGCCAGTAATGACATCATCAAACTTTAGATTTAATAATCTGATTTGACTATCAATTCATACAACCTATCTGTCTATAGATAAGGGATAACCTTTTTTTTTTTTTTTTTTAGGATGGGAAATCATCAAATGACTTCTCCCGCTCTGGGCGGAGCAGGAGGGAGTGTCAGACTTTTACTGACTAAAACCCATCCATGTTCCTTCATCGCCCTTTGTGTTCCGGGGCCACAGTATCTCTTTCGAATAGTCCCGCAGTAAGGAAGCAGAAGTAGCACACACTTACATTGTCAGCGTGGATCAAAAACAATTGTCCATGACTCCTAGACTAAAATTGCGTACGTTGTACTAGGCTTTCATATCGAGCAAAGAGGATCTTTTCAGCAAAAGTTATCTAAATTAAAACCCAAGAGATGACGTTTGCTGCAGCTTACGTTATTGTTTTGGGACTGACTCCCTATGGTAATGATTTTACCTACTTTGCCTTTTACAATAACAACCATACTATGAACAACTCACAAAAGAACCTCTGCCTAACCTTTCGGGAATTACAGGCGTGATGTTGTTTATTTTTTTGATGAAATAATCTGTACATCAAAAAGTTTCTTCATATAACCTGCAACTATGTACATACGAGTACATTTTTGTATGTTTGTTACTATTTATTCCATGAAACTCATACGAAATTCATCGTAGTAAACTCGAGTATTTTACGAGGTTAATTACAAAAAATAAGACTCAGACCTTAAGTAAAATCACGTAATGTTTCCTGAGCAAGACGCTGTTTTGCCAGACGCGACATTTACGCCGACAGAAAGTGTGTTGCAGTGTTGATTATTCATTTTTAGTAATATTGTATAGAACATGCACAATAATCAGCCTTGAGACATTTTCATTTTTACAAAACTTAAGCACCTCATCATCTGCCTAGCCTTTTCCTGATACTTGAATTATTGCCGCCGTCGGCCCAAGGTAGCAGATATGAATACGCTTGTAGTCTTGTAGTACAAACTAACACTACTTAATCCCAAACATCTTGTTAATCGAAATATAAGTATGGCCATTCGTTTCATTTCCATTGCATGCTAAATTTATTGCATTGACCTCGTACCGAGGCAGCATTGTGTATTGCGATACTCGTATTGCTTCTCGTTAATACTAGGGACACCATGACGTATGGAAGTTGGTAACATTTGAGGTTCCACGTTATGGCGTTCATAGAAGTCCTTACTACAAAGCTCGTAGGATCAAAATTGCACTTTAAACATGAATGTTAACACCTGCCCTCTTACAACAAATTCACAGAAACCATACAAACTGCGATTTCATACAATCTTGAAACGAGATCGTGTGTATGATATTCTTTTTAAACTTCAAGAACCAGTTTATTTTCTGCTTTCGTGAAACAGGAGAATGTAATTCAAGATTTAGCCGTAATAATATAAAGTATATAGTAAACAGTAACATAATAAGGAAATAAAACCGTTTAAGAGGGTAACTGACAATTAAACATTTCTCAACACTGTAAGATCAACGCAACGAAGTAGCTACGACGTTGTGACGTCACTGATACGGCTGCTACGCGGTCGTAGCATGCTGCTGTCTTACATGCTGACAAATGATGCAGGCTGGCGATTTAGTTACCTGTATCCTTCGAGGGGGTTATAGAAGTTATTTATGAACGAAGTAGAGATAAAAATTGAAACAAAAATTCCATGAGAGATTCAGTGATATTATCATAATATGATCTCACAAATGATAAAGGATTATTTGTAATTGTTTTGTTTCGTACATTTAAGTTCCTGGTGGGTCTCACGGGATATAAAACTAAATAAATACATGGGTCCTACCAGTCAGCAGCTCTTGGGAGACACATCAGTATTCGGAGACCCACTGGTGGATCTGCTTGGTGGGTCCTTGAAGACGAAGCTAAACTTAACAGGTATATAATAACAAAAATCTCTTATGTGATTCAAACACAAAAGATTTTTTAATCTAACGTCCTGTTACTATTGGATAACCACTTCAGTATCGGGTTTAGAGCTGTTTATTTATGTAAATACTGACTGAGGCCAACTCAGAATGAGATGGCCTTGTGTCTAGAGCCCTTAACCTAGTTGTTATAATTTTCGAAAAACCGCTTCGGGTATTATCCGGAACAAACACACAGACAATCAGACAAAAATAATAAAATATGTTGATTTGTTATAACTATACTACCTTATACACTTTCATAATTATGCATTCAGTAAAAAGCTACTTTAAAATAAAAAAAACAGACACATATCCACATAAAATAATCTAGACTGAAATCATTATATCCAATATGGGTCCCGACTGTTGCAGTCAATGTCCTGTTTCCTGAACTTGTTTTTTTCTTTTCAGTTTTTATTTAAAGTTATTAGTTATTTTTTTAAGCAGTCGGGTTTTTTATTTTTTTTTAATTTAATTTTTTTTATTCAAGTTGGTTTTATTTTTTGCATTTTTTTCCATTTTTTTTGTTGTAGGTAATATCCTATACAAATATTAGCTTTTTTTATTGTTTATTTACATCTGCGTACCGCTTCAGAGCATACAGGCGTGACGTTACGTTATGATATTGTGTAAACAATAAACATTCAAGCGATTGCAGCAATCACAACTGATTTGCCGTCTTTTATTAGAGAGGTCCATTGTATATTTCCGAATATCAGCATCAAATCTTCACAAAATTTAAACGGGACCGCCTCAGGAGTATACTCTTTTTCACAAATGGGGGAGAAATCGGTGAAAATACATAAAAAAATAAAAACATACAGTCGAACATAGTAAACTCCTCCTTTTTTGAATTCGGTTAAAAACTTAAATGCCCGGCAAAACATTAAACATTGTAGGTTGTATTTCCTTACATTAGACCTAACCTAACTAAGCTTTTGCTTTCTCCAGCGTGAGCATTACTAGACACGGAGAGTAATAATAACGAGCAAAATGAGTAACGGTTTAATCCATACAGTTATTACGTAAACCCAAGGATCCATCCCATCTATTGACTGTTTGGGAGTATTTCTACGAGTAAACTTCCAAATAGGTACAATATTACCAAGACTTACATCGTCCAGCACTTAAACCCTATTTAATTTATTAAGCATATTTTTTACACCAATCTACTCTGAACTTCACATGACAAGCCGAGATTTTAGAAGAGTACAGCTACAAGTATCGTCCCCGACCGCTGAAGTTCAGTGTCAAAAGTTCAACAGCCTGTCCGGTCGACAGCCGCACCTCCATGCACACTGCCGCCCTAGTATCCAATACGTAAATAGTGACGTCAGACAAATTCACCCAACACCCCTCGTGTTCCATTTGCCATCTCTTTCTATACGCTTCGAAGTATGCTGGCATTCACCTCTCTGACTCCCTTTGAAAGAGTGTGATAGATATCAAAGTACTAAAGTGTAAGAGGAGTCTCTTGCGCATGCGCTAGGGATGCAAGGGAACGCTTATTTCGACTCGAATAGTATCGGCAAATTAGCTCAGTGGCAGAGCACCTTACCCGAGGTGGAGCGGGGAGGAGGTCGTTGGTTCGAATCCTTCATGTGCCATTTTTTGTAATTGAAGTGTATCGTTGACTTTTTAAAATTTCTAGAACTATTGCATTCTTTTCCTTGAACAAAAATCTAAAAATTGGCATATCTACAAAAAGACACACCCTAAGTTTTGCATTTTTGAGCTTTCGTGCATGAGATACAGTCTAAACTTACATGCTAATGTCATGATATCACGCACATCATCAAAAGTCAGGAATATAATTCCTAAACCTACACAACTTAATAATTATAAATTTTTACTAGTTAAGTTCAGTTGGAAGTTATTGTACCTATTATTCACTGCTGTAATTTGTTGGACATTGGTTAAACTAATGCTGCAATGCAGGCAGCCTTTGCGATCACGCTACGATAAGTTTCCCGTAGATGGTGATGTGGTGCATAGTGCTAGCATGAACGCTCCTATTTCCAGGTTCAAAATATTTGTGATAAAAAACTGCATTATTAACAGCACAGTTAGAGAGAGCAATTGCATTTCTATTTTGATAGGTGCAACAATTAGTATTTTTTTAAAGTTTAAAGGAAAATTTGATTTTTTTCTTTTTAGCGCATTGAATAAAAGCTTGTTTTTACATTTTTTTTTACTATTTTTTTTTTTTACTTTTTAGTATTTATGATTTGGGATTTACTACGGCGTAGTTCGTAGCGCGTTGCGGCGTTTTTCCGTAGTTCGTAGTACGCACACAATGTGATGTTTTGAGCACACATTATATAAAGAAAGGAGAAAGAAAGAAAAGAGAAAGAAAAAAAAAAGGAAGAAAAAATCCCAGGTGGATTTGCTTTGTTCCATCCAAGTGCGCATAGGTCCAAATTATCAGAAACTTAGTCATAAATAAACACTGCGGACAGAAACGGAACTAACAAACTCAAAAACCCTTTTGCAGTTTTGTAAATCTAGTATGGCTGGTATTTAATAATCCATATAATAATAATAATAATCCATTTAATTCAGGTCACAAAGACCAATACATAAATACCTTAACCTAAAAATACACACTAATGACAATTTTTGTTAGTTCAATTATAAGTACAGAATTAAGAAAAAAAAACTGCTAGCTAAAAACGACTGGGCCTTTACTTAAGCACTTTCTGACGCCACCTAACCGAAACAATAAAATAAGTAGTTTTATACCTATTAATTTTTATTTTGAGAGCAAATCTGAATCTGTAAATTAATAAACTCATAGATGAATTTCTTAAGGTACCAAAAACAATATAGATGTAGCTCATTTAAAGCTTTCTTTGAAACTGAGCTTTTACGTCATGCCCGCACACTAGCAACTTTAATGTGTGAAGTTTTAAGAGTACGGACTAACGAATTTATCATGTGTCCTGCTCACTGATGCGTGTACGGTAATGTTTAAAAAGAGACAAGCACAGTTCAACGATACCATTTCAACAATTTAAAAAGGTTGTTTTACTCACCACTCTGTAGTGGTGAGTATAGCATTCGGTTCTGCCGGACTGTTCATTTTCTGTGTTTTATGGTATCCTAGTACAACGAAATCTGTTGAGAAAGTCGTACACCTTCTGCGATGCCGATACATTGTACGAGCATATAATTCACGTTCTTTGAATGATGGACAATTTAATGTACCAGAGATGCGATGTAATTTATTTTTTAAGAGAAATAAAACAAATAATTAATCACCGAGCTTAACAAATTGTCTTCTTTTGGACAGATAGCTTTTAAGTCAATCGAGCAAATCCTATAGCTTGTACAGCCTGGTATTAGTTTTGGGAGGTCGAAAACCCAAAAAAAGTGAACAATGAAGTAACATCAGTCAGCACCGACATCTTTAAATGGTATTCAAGTTTTTAGAGGTTTTTTGAAAGTCATATATTTATACACTCACAAAAGAAACAAAATTGACAAGGAACTTCCAGTTGACCTAGAATCATAATAATTATTTGGTACGCAGATGTAATAGTTTGAGAAACAATGTCTAACAGCACATGTAAAGGGAAAAAATCTGAAAACCGAAAATGTATGTAGTTTCATAACAAAATACCTACAAGTTTATAACCTTGAGGTCATTGGTCCGCAGGGGGCGCAGATTTGATTCTAGTAAAAAATCACATTTGATACTAGGATTTCAGGTGCGACAACATTTGAAGTAATAATAATAAATCAATTTATTGACACACACAAGTTACAAATTATACAAACAAGAAAACAAAAACAGTGAGCATAGTTAAAAGAGTACAAAACTAGAAGAAGCCGTGGACCCCCATACTAGGCACAGCCTGTATCTTGGTGGCCCAATATAGTCAGTAAAGGCAGATTGAATAACTGACTATTCAGCGTGATACAGCACTACAAGACACAAGAAACAGTTAATTTTGAAAATTATAAAAAAACAATTTAAAAAATAATAATAATATCCGCATGTGACTTCAACTTCAACTTACTTAGGGAGGCTACTGTGTTTAACAATAACTGTGTAGTGTAAATAAATGAGATCAATCCAAAGACCCTAACTACTCGAACTGCTAAACTTTCGTACGCGTTCCTACATCGACTATAATCAGAATTGGCGCAGACATTTCTGCAAAACCCCATTTGATTTTGTACTTCTGATTGCATAGAACACCAATAAATAATATGTAAAAACATATATAAATGAAATCTGGCATGATTAGATGTTCAAATTTAATTTTGGTTTTTCTAAAATTATTTCTATTAAGGTTTTTTAATAATGGCAATACAACAATGTCAATATAACACAATTCTATTACGAGACTATTGACCGACCAATGATCGACCATTACGAATTTTTAGCAAAATTACCATTGTCATCGATCAACAATTATGAAATCAATGATAGACCGTGTGACACTATTGTAATAGCAGACTCGGCCCCCTGATCGAAGCTTATCTAAAAGCATCAGCAACACGACGACAAAAAAAAATGTTTCAAATGAGATAACAGGTACTGCTGTTATTCCAGATTTTATTTCAGATACTGACCAATTTTGAGTCTAAAACCTATCGTCCATAAATTTTCCGTGGTCTGGGAGATCCATAAGGGGCTGGCTCAGTTAGGGTCGTGCGGGTGCTTCGAAGTGTTCAACTGCATAGAGTTGCCGGTACGGTCGGTCGGTCGCGGTACAGCAAGTGGCCGTAGTGCTCGTTGGCAAGAAAAAGAAAAGCTTCATCTTCACTGACGGTGTCACCTCGGCAATGTGTCCTGAGTTTGGAATATTTATTACTATGGTACCTTCATGTTTTTAGGGTTCCGTACCTCTTAAGGTAAAATAGGTACCCTTATAAGATCACTTTTTTGTCCGTCTGTCTGTCTGTCCGTCTGTACGTCCGTCTGTCACCACCGATTTTCTCAGGCACGGGTGAACCTAGCAAGTTGAAATTTATACAAAATACTGAAGATTATAATCCCTATTAGGTTTATAAGAATCAAGGTCCCGAATCAACACGATAAAAAGATATGGGCAAATTTAGATTTTCGCGAAAACTTGTGAGTACCAACATTTACCTTAATTTTCACCTTTTTTAGTTTCGAAATTTTTCCTTTACCTATGCTGTAAGACCTTGCTTTAAAAAAAAAATGTCAATTTTAGGTCAACCGGAAGTACCCTATAGGTTTTGGGTCGAAAACCTATTTGTTAGTTCCCTTTGACATAGAATCACGAAATTTGGCGAGAAGCAATGTCTTACAGCACATGTAAAGGGAAAAATCCAAAGACCGTAACTATTTAGTTAAATAACAATAAAAATCCGATTTTACTATTACAAACTTATTATTTGCGGTTGGTGCAATAGCCGTTTCATGAGATCGAACAGCAATGTTAAGTTTGCCCTTTAAAAACTTTGTACGAAACCCTTGATGTGTGAGTCCGACTCGCTCTTGGCCGATTTTTTACTTAATTCATCATCATCATCAACCCGGAATCACCCATTGTTGGGTATAGGCCTCCCCTTTCTTCCGCCAAACTTCCCGGTTCTGTGTTCTTTTTATTTACGTACTTGATAAGTATTCATATTGTTACGTAACGGCAAGATTCACGGCATCAACAAGTAAGGGGTCATGGAAGGACACTAGCGAGATTTAAGCCGTAGTATAGTATTTATTCCTCAGTCAACTCATCACAATTTCAATTAAACGTAGCACACGATTTCAATTAAATGCAGCACTTGGCCAAAAGCTTGTCCTAGAACCAAAAATTCGAACACATGTGACATCTACCAATCCTCACTGGGCCTGCGAGGTGGATTATAGCCCATTCCCTCTCATCGAGAGGAGGCCGTGTCCCAGCAGTGGGAACATTGTAGGCTGATGATGATGATGATATAGCACTTGGCTTTGCTATAAGTTAAGGCGACAAAGGGGATCAAATAATTTGGCATTGCTATCTCAGACATTTAATCTTATATTCAAAATAGCAGCCACGTATAAAACCCTTATAAAATAAACAGCTACACATGTTTAATTTGAGCTTCTTAAATGTCAATTATAATTATTTATTTAATTATTAAGTGCAGTCAAATCTTGTAAATTGCTACGGCGTGCGACGGACGCCGCGCCGTCGTAGCACTGCTACGACTATGGGAGCTACGCGACTAGTAGCAAATCGCGCCTACTTACTTGCTTTACGACACAAATTCTTGCTGTCCGTCACTTCTTCGATACCAGTTAAGTTGATGCCTTCTTAATGTAACAAGAATTTGTGTGAATTTGTGTGTCTACCACTAATAAACCCAACTACTGAAAAATCACGCTCATATAAATTTGGGGTTTACAATGTAAAATCGATTCCTCCTATTGTAGAAGTCGGTTCAAAGCCTATGTTACCCGGGTCTCAGCAACAAATCGATTTATACCTTATTCATCAAAATCGGATTAATAGTTTAGGCGCTACGGAGGAACATACGTAAATACAAACATACATACATAGACTGCTAAAATCATAACCCTTTTTTTGGCTTCACCGTAGTCGGGTTGCATGTACCATTTCATTATTGTTGAAACAAATGTTTGACAATAAATTCTCGTATTTTCCAGCTACATACGAGACTAAGCGGTGCTGTTATGGAGTCAAGATGCTGTGTACTGGAACTTCTAAAAAATGTTCACTAGGAAACAATATAAGTAAGTACCGACTTGTTAAGTACGTTAACACGATTGTCTTAGGGTCAATGCGGACTTAACGACAATTTTTCGATTAAACTGCAAAGAAAACTAAACAGAACGCGTGTTATAAGGGCTGAGGAAAAGTATGAAATTGTAAAAATACACTGGTTTATATATATAAGTATGCATGTTCTAAATCGACAGACTCCGCCAATACTACTTTACCATCACTTGATATTAATTACATACATAAAATACTCAATTTGAAAACTCAAACTTTTTCAAGACTAATATTATAAATCACTGAAATGAAAAATTGATTCGAAACCTCATAACTTATACTCCTCAAGCATAGTTAACATAATTTATAAACCACTAGCGAGTCGTCCCAGCTTCGCACGGGTGCAATGTAGCATACACATATAATTAACCTTCCTCATAGATCACTCAATCTGTTGCTGAAAACTGCAAAAAAATCCATTGCGTAGTTTTAAAGATCTAAGCGTACAGACAGCGGGAGCGCATTCGTTTCATGCTATGTAAAGATAAATAAACTTGTAATATTGATAAACATATGAAGCATATTTGATGAAGAAAACAAGCATTAAAAGTCGTCACAAACTTCGGGCGCATCGCTATTAACAGAAATACCGTCTTAAACGCTGACCTTAACCCATTTATTTTAGTTGAACTTTCGCATTTTGTGAGAAACTGTATACAAGTCAATTGTAAGTCAATGACCCCTGAGTTCAGTAGTCATTACTGCGCATGTCTTGTGCAATGGTAGGTAGGCCTAACGGAGCAGCAGACAGATACATACCAGAGCCACATAACTAACAATAGCAACTTAACATCCAACATCAACATGTACACCATCACAGAAATCTCTGTAAAGTGGTTGTGAAAACGCGAAGGTAGATGTCACTATGGTATAGTGACATCTAGGTTTTCGTTATGAAAACACTTTATGTGATATATTACATCGCAACGGGAGAAACATAGCTTTGTCCAATCAACCTCCAGGCAGACTTTGCTAACCTGGTAGTAATACTCAAAATACAAGGCAAATGTTCGATTTGGCGTTCTTTGCCGTACACGGTGTCGGTAAAATAACTGCAACTGAACTAAGAGTGCCAGGAACACATAAGTTCTGTGGAGGTCAATCTGAAATCAATAATTTTAAAAAGTGCCATCTACCTACACTGTGATACAATTCGAACGTTTTAATGTAGGCTATCGTTCCAGTTTCAGCCTTCAACTTGTTCAAACTCTCTCAGCAGGAATACACCTCTTTAAGCTGGTTCAGAGTCTCTGTAAAGCGTTAAAAGATGTCGTTACTCGGTAATTATTATCAGGACATTGAAAGTTTTGTTAATTTTTCTTGACACCAAAATTTTCACAATTTACGAATTTTATCTTGTAGGACAGAACAATAAATTTATGATATAAAAATCTGAACTGTAAGAAAATAGGCTAATATTAAAATTAAATTTAGAATTTGTGGAGTATACTACAACTAAAAAACCCGACTACTGAAAATCAAGCCCTTACTAAATTCGGGGTTTACAAGTTAAAATCCACTTCTTTACAACACTCCATTCTGTTTCAAACAATGTTTGAAAACTAGTTCATATTTTCCAGTTACGTGTGAGACTGGTGCTATGTCAAAATGATGTGTACTGGAACTTCCGAAAAGTCTTCACAAGAAAACAAAAGAAGTGAGTACAGATGTTTACCCGATTGTCTTAAGGTCAGTGCAGACTGATTGACAACTTGCCGATTAAACTGCCGCGATAACTCAGCGAGACCCGTGTTATAGGTTTATAATAAGTCAATAAATACTCAAAACTAAAGTAACAATAAAATATCAAACAAAATATAGCCTTACAATAAACATAGTTAATATCTTATAGGTTAAAATCGTTTAGCGAACAAGAAAACAAATTCAAAAATAGTTAATTTTGACTCCGATAGAAAAAAGCAAACGATTGTGTTACTGTATAGTCCAGTTATTATCATCGCTATTTCGAAAATAAAATAGAATGGCGGGAGGCAAGCCAAAGAATTCAAATCCCAAGACCCACTTCTGCTGTTCAATTTTTTTGGAAAGAAATTGAATTGAGAAAAGCGAAATAATTACAGAATTAATTAGCTTTTCTCAATAATAACAATATCTTATTTACGCTGATCGTAGTAGCGACACATGTACGCCCGAGCTAGGGATTTCAAAATATACCCTACAGCAACATTTTTCTGGGGTATACTTTCATGTATGACTCTCTATTTTGCTATACTGTAATGAATAGCCGTTTCACTGTCTCTCTACTTTTAATTGGGTAGTATTTAAACAAGTTATTGAGTTTTAAGTGAGATAAATATAGGGTTCGTGAACCAGCGCTCGCTCCGCTCGCATACTAAATAACCCTCTTTGACTTCTGGCCCCAAATTGCCGGGTCTCCGCCGGCCTCCTTCGTCGGCCTGGTGCCCATGCCGCATGCCACATGCCGCCCATTAGGTAAAATCCCCAATAGGAAAAATCGTCTTTATCTTAATATTGAAGTGGCCCTCTCTGTATTTCTAATCGCTCACTTAGTCATTTAGTCGCACGGCTAAAATTTTAATATCTGAAATGGAAAGGAAAGAACGATTAAAATGAAATAGTAACTTGACGAAAGTATAGGTACCGAACGATTGCTTCGTTGCGGTTGGGTATGTTATAAAATACCTACGCGCGAAATCCTATATCTGAAATTATACCCGATGTCAACCCGGCCAATGACGTCACAAATGTTATGTAAAGGTACGTTTTAATTTAAAAATTCTCGATTCCTGGATTTGAAAACATACCCGGCGGCAACACGGTCTCTGACGTCATGAGCGTTGTGTGAAGGTATAGATTCCAAATACGCCAGGGCGCGCAGCGCATGCGTATATAACTAAATTAATATCAATAAAAAATGCATAAATAAACTCAGTTTCAAGAAAATTATCATTTTACATGGTCGACAAGTCAACAGTCGGGTACTGACCCGATTGTTAACAGACCTACAGTTTTACAAGTTCCTGTATATTAGCCGCGTTATTCAGCTAAAACAAAATCTATGTATGTGCAAATAACACCAAAGTCTTCCCCTAATAACACCCTATCTAATCGTGAAAATTTGATTAAAATCCGATCAGTACTTTTTGTGATTAGTACTTACAAACAGAGCGAGTGGTCATAGTCGGTGAAACGGTGACATTCAGAACTCTTTCTATAGACATTTTTCGTACCTAGTTGGATAAACACATTGTATCCGAGGTAAATGACCATACTAACTTCGATTAGGAGTTTTCGGGAAGCTGCGGTCGATAATTAAAACAATAATTTTGGTCTCTATCAAAACTTCAGTTAATTTCTTATCGTTTTCTCATTATAATCACTGAAATATTTTTGTTGGTTATTTTCTTTAACACCTTATTTAACTTTCTTTGTTACTTTTATTTTTCATCATTGGTTTTTCTACTGTCCTCCAGATATTAAAAAATAAATAAAAATTAACATTTCCCGGGTAATTGGAACATTTTAAGTTACGTTTTCGATATTACATATCATGCTAATTAAGCTACTACTTATTTCAGGAGGCCTAACGCTTTATGGGCTTGAGTAGTTTTCTAAATAAAATAATACCACCTCAGCTAAGTTTCTACTTAGGTACTTATGAGAACCTGGTACTATGTATAACCTTGTAGACGTGTTTACACAAAATCTTCATAATAATATGGGTTTTGCCCGTATCTGCGCTCGCCATAAGGTCGGAAACTATCTCAAGGGAACGTCGTAAATATAGCCTGACACTGATTTTGTCTTTTCTTTTCTCAAAATAGGTACGTCCTTTAGTCAAAGGTGATATTTCTTCTTTATCGTGTGGTTAGTGCCTAACCTGGTGTCCGATTTTTTATGCCACCCACGAGCCACTGACCTGGCTTGTTAAAAAGTGAAGCTATCATTTTACGAATTCGTTCTGAGATTCTTACAAATCTATCTGAACATTTAATTTCAGACTTAAATAAAAGGCAGGTCTGACAATTTAGATAAAAGTATCACGTGCTAAACAAGAAGTCAAAAAGATTTTTATACCAAAATGGTACGAAATGGCTGTCATCATGCTCTTATTAATTACTAATCATCTTAAAATGTACATAATAATATACACTAATATTATTACATACTATTATAATAAGATTTATCAGTGGTAGCTAGGGACCAACCAAACAGCCAGGTTGGCTCCCAGTCTACCACTGCCGTAAACTGCATAGTACTGGTCCTTTTATAGACGCTTGCAAGTGAAACGAGAAATGATACATCTGTTATCTATGTCACCCTGGTATATTTCTGAACATTGTGACAAAGATACAGGATTATTATATTTAATTGAGAACAAAGCTCTCTAGTGAAATTTTCTTAATACTACAAACCCAGTGTGGACACCAAAGAACTATTTTGATTTGATGTACTTCGGACACAATCCTTTTTAACAATCAAACGAATTATTGAAAAAGATGTTTTATTAAAAAAAAGAAACACCCGACACAAATAACTCTTAATATATAAAGGGACACCAAGATTTCAAGCTTGATTTTAGGGTATTACAAAGTTATTAGGTCTACACAAGAATCTCTTAAAGACTTTTTGGCAGAATGTTATACAACGTGTTAATGTATTCTTTACAAAGGCGCCAACCATGTATTCTGTACATCAAACTAAGCAAGTCCAAGCAAAAAATTATTTCTAGGATATGACTCTTTTTCTTGGGGTCAAAATCAAGGTTTACGGTAGGATTCAATATAACGCTCTCGAACATTGTGCTGATGGATGCATTGAATAGTAGGTCCAAGGTTCGTGAAGGTGTTTAAAGTAAACAAACATATTCCATTCAAGTTTTGTATTGAAAATTGTGAAAATTTTTGAACTGTAGACCTCAAACTTAACCTCTTTTAGACCTGCAATATCTCTGTAACTAGAAAGTATGGTTCTGAATAAAAAAAACCTCAATGGCCGGGAAAACAAGTGTTTTTCAGTTTCATTTTTTTTACACGACTGCCAAGGAAGTGTTATATGTATTTCGCGCGTATCTTGTGTGTTTCTTTGTAAATTTCTCTAGAACCTCGTATCTTCCGAATGACTGGATCGATTCGATTTGATGTTTATTTTGGCGCTAAATTGTAAATTGTTATTTTTTTTCAACCATACCTAGAGAACCATAGAGTATCAAAATGAAGAAAATTAAAAGGAGATTTCAAAAATTTTAATACAAATTGCATTCGAGTTTTTTGATTCTTTTAATTAAATGTTACTTGTTCCAAATTGTAGAACTGGTTAAGTAGTAACTTGAGTTAATTTGAATTGAAGTTGTATTCAAACGAATATACAACAATATAATTACTGAGAATTCGGGCAAATCTGTCATTGAATAAATTAGCTACATCAACAGATTATGATTTTGCGTTTTCTGTTTTTTATATTAAACTCATTAGCAGAATGTCAATAACACTCGTCTCTTAGCTGGTAAAAAAGACTACCTGAATCCCTTGAGATTATTTTCTTTACTATCAAGAATAAATGGCTGCGGATCAAAAAATAAATGGCTGCGGACAGGCACGGAAAGAACGCACTCAAAAACCCTTTACAAGTTTTTAAAAACTAGTGTGCCTGTTTTCAAGGATCTAAAAGCCATTAATTTGTTTAAATGACTCGGTACTTTTTATAGTTATGTCGGAATGAATGCAAAAGCATTTGCTTTTTTTCCAAGCAGAAAGTGGTGTGTGCTTAACAAAGAGCTAGTTCAATAGAATAAGATGAAATCAAAAAATCTGTTTTTTTCTTTAATTCCGATGAATTGAGAACCTGTCCTCCTTTTTGAAGTCGGTTTTATGTTTTACAAAAAAGTTTTTAACTAATAGGATTGAAGGACGATGATTGTCTTGACCTCAAATAAAATTATTAATTAAAAACCTTTTTAAAAATAAGCGATTATTAAAATGCACTGAAAAAAAAGAAAATAAACCTAAAAGAAAACGAAAACAAAAAACGTTCATATACTCAACTTTGAGATTCGAAAACTAGATTTCCTTTATGATAATATAGTAGCACAGATTTTCACGATTAATTTGATATATAACACTATCCGAAAATAACAATATACATAACAGAACAATTGAAATACGACGCCACACGTCAGAAATGGCGGAGTTTGTTTACACTAAAGTTTTTACTTTTATTTTGACATTTGTCGATGGAATAGTGTTGCTATTGTTGGTCCGAACGTTGAGGAATATAGTATAGAGTTTGCTACAAGAGGAATAAGCTCTAGAAATAGCAGTTTAGTAGAATTTTTATTGCATTCATGGACGAAGGCGCTACTGGCTGCTTTAGCAGCCAGGGACATTTCGCAAAACAGCCACTAGCTGCTAAAGCAGCCAGGGGCGGTTGAGAGGATAAGCTTGTCGTGCGAATGGTAAAGGCATTTTTTTTTTAAGTTTAATTCTTTTCAGTGCATTTTTATATAAGCCTATTTTGTAAGGTTTTGGTAATTAATGATATTATTTTTAAATTTTTTAGTTTTGTCGTAATCATTGAACGCGTCTACAAATTTTAGTATTCGTGATTTTTACTGTTGAGGAGTTCCCTCGTGAGAAGACAATCCTAACTGTAAATACAAACTACATAATTACATAGACTGCTAAAATCATAACCATTCCTTTTGGCTTCGCCGGAGTCGGGTAAAAAGGGGTGTACAAAGGATGAAACAAAAAAAATATTCAAATAGAAATCCAAAACTTCCATTATTCCCACAAAAAAAATAGCCTCCCTGGCGGGGGATCGAACCCCGGTCTCCCGTATGACAGGCGGGGATACTAACCACTATACTACCAAGGATTGTAATGGCAAAGCTGAAATAGGGCTTTCACTTATTAAAAAAATCACAAAATGACGATTTTCTCTGCTCTAGCAACCTTTTATTAACAATTTTATGTTTCATAGGCACTGTGGGAGCATTACACATTTTAATAAATACAATTCTTGATTTACTTTGCTGTATTTTGGGTGAAATTCCAGTTTTTCAGTTATTTTGCAACTTCAGAGCCACCTGCGGGACCTTGGCACATCACAAAGAGCATAGTATTCAGTAACCCTTAAAAGTTTCCCTGTTGACACGCTAGATGGTGTAGTAGCACCCCATTTACTCAGACCTGTACGTTGTTGCTAGGAGTCAGGTTTAAAAATTGAATGACAAACCCTGTATTACTTGGTTTGAAAGTCAAACATAGATGTCAGGGTGTCTAGTTTTAAGGCCAAGATTATTGTATATGATATTATGATATTCATCATCATCATCATCATCGGCCTATTAATGTTCCCACTGCTGGGACATAGGCCTCCTCTCTATGAGAGGGAATAATCCACCACGCGGGCCCAGTGCGGATAGGTAGATAGATGTCACATGTCTTCGAATTTTTGGTTCTAGGACATGCCGGTTTCTTCACGATGTTTTCCTTCGCCGTTTTGAGAGCAGTGGTGATGAAATAAATTACACAAAGTAATGCGCCTGTCTGGGTTCGAACCCACGACATATTGTTCGTAAGTCGGGGCCATCACCACTTGGCCACCGCTGCTCTCATATATAATATTGTTAGTTGACAATAGACAAATATAATCTTTAATATCATTTGTACTACTAACTGAAAGCATTGCTGTCATATTCCATTACTTATTTGGTTGTTATTCTAATACATTTAAGCAAATTATTTTACGGTTCATTTTTGACATCAGCAACAAAAAAAAAACAATGTTTCCTTATAAGGCTAGCTACGTTGCTACGCCGTAGCAGACGGCTACAGGCCTACGTAGACCGGGACGGCATGGCAATGGCATGACATTCAAACGTATTATTGATATAGAAATATCGTGGCGCGTCTTTTAATGCCGTGCAATGAAATCCCTTTCGATGCCACGGCATGCCACAACATCATTTTTAAGCATAGCAATTTATGTCAATTTGTTTTTTGTTTTTTTTTCGTAGCAATATGAAATTTAAACTCAACTCAACTCAAATCCAAAAATTAAACTTATATCTATACATATAATAAAATCGTTGAGACCAAAAAATCTGTACATTGAAGAGTTAAAAAAAAACCAGCCAGAGTGACTTAAAATAAGTAACTGAACATATTAAAACCATTTTTTTTTAATTGTTTGTTTGTTTGTTTGACCGCGCATCACGTAAAAATTACTGAACCGATATTGTTGAAATCTTCACAAATCTATTTAAATGAATTCAGAATAACATTTAGGCTATAGAAATTTTGTTTTTTTTTTTGGAAAAAGGGATTGAAAAGGGGGTGTAAAGTAAAAGTAAAAAAAATTTAGATTGTTCTAGAATCATGAAACTCAGAGTAAATACTTATTAATAAAAATAAAGAAATACCTGTCTTAGCATTTTTTTTAAATCTCATCCAGAGGCGCAAAAAAGAGGGTTTTGTGGTTAAAATTAATAAACTTCAAACACCTATACAATCAAAACCAATGAAGTGTAACCTTTTAAAGTTGCTACATATACTTCATATCTAATACAGGTAAATATCATTTCTCAGTTTTCTTTAAATTTGATTTTTGAGGTGAATACGCACAAAATAGCGGAACTCAAGAAAATCAGCTTTCTTCCGTGTTAAGTAGTTGGTACGAAATGTTTGTGCGCGCATCACGTCAAAACTACTGCATAGATTTCTTTAAAGGCTTCTTCAATATTTAGGCTATATATTCTCACGCTACTTCCTTAAGGGGGTAGGCAATTTAACATTATGTCCGTAAACTTCAATTGTTTGACGTTTCAGTCATGACGTAAGTACATCAGAACGGCTATTTGTAGCTTATGTCAACGAAGTAAATAGCCTATCGGTTTCATGACCGCTCTGCAAACTACAGGGTTGCAGGTTCAAATCCCCCCGCAACACTATTTTCACTTTTTGTGATTTGTTTTTTTTTTTTTTTTTATATGCTGTTACATTGCCTATATTTCCTTATGTATTTAAATTGTTTGCATTTCTATATTTCTTATTTTTTTTCGTGAAATATTTTTCCAAAAAGAAATAGAGAAGTATGGAAGAAGAATACAATCATGCTGCGCCGACCCCAAATAAATTGCGATAAGGGCAGGAGTATGATGATGATTTCTCCAAAATGTAGTATAGCGTACGGAAGCCTGATAAATTCACGTGTTCTTGCCGTGCAAGAACTGTGCTGTGCTATTCGCAATAATCAATAATCCATACGCAGTTTACGTAGATTATATTTACAGCTATATTGTTATTGGCCTCATTCCATGCATCTTGGTGAGAATTAAAGACCTGCCCGGACTGTCATCGAAGGTCTGACGGTGTAGACAAAAGTCAGTTGCAAGAGGTTCGCAAGTTTGCAGCAGCTATATCGTGTGTGGGCTCATTTCATGGACCTTGATGAAAACTTTAAACTTAGCTAGAGTTTGACTTTCATCGAAGGTCAACGATGGAGACGGAAGGCAGTTGCAAGAGGTCATCACGAGTTTACAGCATCTATATCGTGTTTGGGCTCATTTTATGCACCTCGATGAGAACTTTCGACGTACATGGAGTGTGACTGTCATCAAGTGTCTAAGGATGATAACGTAAGGCTGAGGAGGCTGGCGAGGGAAGCGATTAATGCAAATATTTCAGAGAAATTAAATTGTTACCTACTTGATTCTATACTATGCCTAATATTATAAAGCTGAAGTGTTTGTTTGGTTGGTTGAACACGCTAATTTCAGGAACTACTGGTTCGAGTTGAAAGTATCTATTAGTGTTAGATAGCCCATTTATCGGGGAAGGCAACAACGAACAACAACGTTGCAACGTTTATATAACATCACGCTACAATCAATAGGAGCAGAGCATCAACGAAAAATGTTGCGAAAAAAATATTCCTTATTCATATATTGAGTTCTTTCGTTGCGTGCGCTGCGTAAACGGTTAAAGTTTCGCAACAATTTCGCAAAAATGACGGAAGTTCCTCTTAAAAAGTACTAAAAAAAGTCCGCGATAGCATTATTATGTCTATCTTTTAATGGGTGTCTCACACTCTCTCTAACCATCTCTCTGTCTCTCATAAATGACGCAGACGAAGTTGCGCGGGTCAGCTAGTACTTATATAATTCTATAGTGTAGATTCCTTTTAATGATGACATGAAACTAAAAAAGCTTACCTCTTTTCTCAAATTACGCTGTTTTTCATTGTGCGCTGAATTTGCGACAGCTCATGTTCCAAGTTTTGTTTTCATTGCGTTCTGATTATTTTACTATCGAAACCACGCACTACGATGGTTGATTCCCTTATCGCGTCGTTTGAGTATTAAGATCAAAATCAAAATCAAAGCATTTATTTCAAGTAGGCCAGTTACAGGCACTTTTGAATTGTCGAAACCAAGATGAAAATTAAATGTAGCTACAGTCCCAGTCACAAGGCATAAAAACTGTGAAAGTACTGTAGTTGCCCATTCCCTAGCGTAGATCTCTATGGAGAAGAACGGGCAAGAAACTCCATGGACACTCTTTTAAATCAGAATATTGTTACAAAATCTTGGTTACATCATTCATGTTGAGATGGTATATTATGTGAGAACAATGTAGCAAGATGTGCACGTTAAAAGTGTCCACAGTAAAACAAAACAGAAAAAAAACAATTCAAAAACTAAAATAATTCATTAAAATAAGCCATGGCAACTGAGAGATGACCAGTCACAACTGACAGCGCCCGTTCACGGACATGACGCATAGATCAGCACCATTCAACTCAACCATTTTGATGGGAACTAAATGATCCGACACATGCGCCACCATCAGCGAGACTTTTGAGTGAGCATGACATATTCTCAACCGCCAGGGCACATTCAAGTCAAGAAAAGACGTAGGTTTCCAGCGACTGATAGCATTCTAGTACATAGCACTCACACAATATGGGCAATGCGATTATATAATACTAAAGAGATTGAATCTATACAATGCAAAGATAGTTGTACAATCTTCAGCAGCTCCAACAATACAATTAGTGCTATCCATTTATGCGCCCCTGTCCTTGTGGAGCAGGACCGGCATTGAGCCAAGCATTTTTATCAGCGATATAATCGTCCAATTTGTAATATGCTTGCTTACTCAATGTGCGTTTAATGCATGTTTTAAATTTTGTTTCATTCAGTTCAAGAATGCTTTGTGGAATTTTATTATAGCATTTCAAACAGTACCCCATGAAAGAAGAGTCTACTTTAGCGAGTCTGAAGCCTGGCTGAACTAATTGGTCCCTATTTCTAGTACTGTAATTGTGTCTGTCACCTCTTTTACCAAAATGATGTAGATTTTTCCTCACGTACATTATGTTTTCGTAGATGTATTGACAATGTACCGTCATGATGTTAATTTCCTTAAACAGTTCCCTCAGAGAATCGCGCCTACGAAGATTGTATATGGCTCTGATGGCTCTTTTTTGCAGAATAAATATAGATTCAATGTCTGCAGCCCGTCCCCATAATAAAATGCCATAAGACATTATACTATGAAAGTAACTAAAGTAGACCAATCTAGCAGTATCTACATCAGTAAATTGACGGATTTTTCTAATAGCATATGCTGCTGAACTTAGCCGCCCCGCCAGAGATGTTAAATGAGAACCCCATTGAAGCCTTGAATCAAGCGTAATCCCCAGGAAAACCGTTTTATCTACGAATTCAAGTTTCTCTTTATTCAATACTATATCACAATCGCTACTTTTGACATTCGTTAAAGCAAATCTTATGCATTTCGTTTTTTTTTCATTGAGTACCAAATTGTTTGCTGTGAACCAATTATGGACTTGAAGTAGGGCATTATTCACGTCGTCTAGATTTTGGGCTCGTCTATTTATCTTAAAAATTAGGGAAGTGTCATCGGCAAATAACACCATATTTTGAGGTTGGTTTTTCAGTAAATACGGTAGATCATATAAATATACTAAGAAGAGGAAAGGACCCAATATTGAGCCTTGCGGAACCCCCATTTTGACTTTTAAACCCTGTGAATTAACACCATTTAAGATCACAGGAGGTGTGGAAGCTGGATACATATTTTTGGTTTCTTATTAAAACAAATATGACAGTCCTTTTTCCAAGGCTTGATTTGTCAAATTGAAATAATACAATGCATTTAAACTGTAACAGAATAACGCGCACCCCTATACAATGAAAGAAATCAAAACGGCAGCAACTACTAATAATGAAAGTAACAATATTGTGCATGTCCGCGCACAATTTTTGGTGCAATCGCACCAGAATACGACGAAGCCCTGCGCGTAAATTAGGTTTCAGGAAAAAACTCTAGTTGTCCGTCTACTAACAGAATAAACAATCGTGAACAAAATTATTTTATGCCAGTTGTGCCCGAGGCTGCGCTCACGAAACTTTTTATACTATTATTGGCATTATGTTACTGAGGAAATGAAGTCATAGGTAGGCTGCGCTCACGAAACTATTTATACTATAATTAAGAATCAAACGAACTTACCTTGTGAAGTTTGATTCCAATTATACGAGGGTCTCAACCGAAGACGATTACAAATTTACTTGCAGCAGTACATGAGAAGGTGCTGTCTTTGCCACAATTTTAGATACTCATAGCTTAAAAAAAAAAAAAAACAAAACCGTGACGTAGTGTCCTGTCTCGCTCCCACCACTGGCACGAGGCGCTATCGTTCTCGCTCTTTATTCATTAATTTTAGAGAAAAACAGCTTCTAGCTGTTTGTATATTATTAACTTTTCTTTTTTGTCTTTAGGGGTTCTGATAGGGATGGGTGGGATTGTAATCGTCTTCGGTTGAGACCCTCGTATAATTGGAATCAAACTTCACAAGGTAAGTTCGTTTGATTCTTAATTATACTTCGTGTCTCAACCGAAGACGATTACAAATTTACTTGCAGATGTTTAGAGTAATTATCATGACAAAAAAGGGAAAGCAAACATTGTAATATTATGAATCCTTTTACTAATCAACAAAACCCTAAAAAACAGAACATTTAAATAATCTTAACCCCATAATGATAACTTATTCTCTTAATTCTTAATCTCTTTCATAATCATAAACTTATCTTTTCATTAATAACAAAAATTAAATAAGTATTTAAATAATCTACATACTAATCAGACTTTTACAGTTTGTTACATCCAGTTACATCTATCCTAATCTTAACAAAAATAGTCAATTCGATAGGTGTACATGATTATACCTAACACTGATTCTGGAGTCTGGATGTATAATGTCCAGTTGAATGGTAATGTGTGATAATGGGCTTGCACCCTATTGCATGAGACTTAAACGTAACCAATAATGATGTTAAAATAATATTTTGTGTCTCAATATAATTAAAAATCAGTAAATATAGCACTAGCGAAATCGCTGTTAACAGGGTTAATGATATCTCTGTTATAGTACTTTAAGAAAACATTAGAAGTATTACTCCAACCTGCGGCCTTCCGTACCACTTCCAGGTTTACACCCAGTCTATGAGCTGCTGACGTTGAGGCGTGGCGAGTACTGTGGGCTCCGAATATCGATATGTCAATGCCGCTATCCTCTAAAACTTTTTTGACCCAGTGAGCTAGTGTTTGCGAAGATACCTTTTTATGGAGTTTTCGAAAACTAATGAACAGATGGTCGTCTAACTGATTGTGGCGTAAGGATGAAGTTTTCTCAATATAAGCTTGAACCACAGTAGCTGGACATATGGATAAATTTTCACGAATAAAGGGTAACCTGATTAGTGGTTGGAAGGTCCCAGGTCTTGAGGTTTTAATTAATTCAGATATTTTAATTACAATCATATCATCTTCTGTACTGATATTTTTTAATTTAATTAAACTTAGTGTCTGCATTCTTTGCGCAGAAGCTATTGCTAACAAAGCAATTGTTTTTCTTGACAAAAAATCAAGTGTTATATTCGTGTAGGGATACCAACTGGACACATAGCACAACACTTTATTAGGGTCCCATGTTGCTGTGTATTTAGAATTGGGAGGTCGTAACCTGTATACACCCTTTATGAACCTATTAACACAACTATTTAATGTGATTTCTGTACCTAGAATAATTGACATGGCAGATCTGTGTGTATTTATCGTATTATAACTAGCTCCTTCGTTAAATTTCACTGTTAAAAAGGAAATAACTTGAATACTAGTGGATTTAAAAAAGTCATAATTATTGTCGTGACAGTAAGTTACCCAAGATTTAAGGGTACAGCTATATTGATTTAAGGTTTTTGGTGCAAATGAAGCCATTACGATACCCAAAGATGTCTCCGGAATGCCTCTAGCTATCATTGATTGCTTGATAATCTCGCTGCCACTAGGATAAGGTCTGCGTGTAGTGGATGGTGTGTTCTGAAAGGAGAATATAACAAATCTTGGTCAGGTCCAAAAAATATTTTTTCTGATATTATTAATTTGGTCCATAGTGGATACCAAGGTTGTGAACGCCAATAGGGTACAATTAGTATACCTTCTGCCTTATCTCTAATTATTTTTTGCAAGACTTTGGTTATAATGCTGAACGGCGGAAAACCATAGAAAGAAAGGTCTTTCCAGTTGAAGGTGAAAGCATCTACTATTTCAGAATGGGGATCGAGCTTCCATGAGGCGTATCTTGGACATTTGTAGTTTTGTGAGCTAGCAAAGAGATCAAAGTTGGGTACACCCAATTTATGTGTTATTTCCGAGAATGCATATTCAGCTAGTTCCCATTCCGTGTCCACATTAATTTTACGTGATTCCCGATCAGCAATAATGTTATCCGAAGATTTAACGTACGAAGCAAATATATAAATGTTCCTATGTTCACACCACTGCCAAATATTCCGGGCTATTTCATTTAAATGGGTATGCTGTATACCCCCCATTCGATTTATATAGCTGATTGCTGTTGTGTTATCGATTCTCAACAGTATACAACAATCTCGAAGTTTAGGAGCGAATATTCTTAAACCATAAAACGCGGCTTTCAGTTCTAAAATATTAATGTGCATATTAAGTTCTAATTCTGGCCAATTCCCGTGTGAACTTTCATTACCGCAAGCAATGCCCCAACCAGTGGTTGATGCATCGCTGTATATTTCGAGACAATAATCATTATTACGAATAGGACATATTGAGTTTTTAATATTATTTCTCCACCAATGGAGGTCCTGTTTCAATGAATTTGACAGTGTTATTGTCTTGTTATAATTGTAAGAGTTATCCAGAGCTAAAAAATTTTCCCTTTCAAATAATTTTGTGTAAATCCATCCGTAACTGACGGCAGGGCATGCAGAAGTCAGTAGGCCTATGAATTCAGCAAAGTACCTGATTGAACATTTACTTAAATTTAAAAATTCTGTAGTTTTGTTTAAGACGCGATTTTTCTTCTCTTCGGGAAGATAAATAGTCATAGCTACAGTATTGAAAACAAATACTAAAAATTTACATTCTGTACTCGGTGTTACTCGACTTTTATTAAAGTTTATTACGAAACCTAAGTTTTGTAAAAGATTCTGTGTCTTGTTAATATTGTAGACGCATTCATCATATGATTGTCCAATACAAAGAAAATCATCTAAGTAATTAACTGAAATCAAACCTCGAGCTCGCAGATACTGTTGGACAGGTTTTAACAGTTTGGTAAACACGAACGGGGCAGTACATAGACCGAAGGGGAGAACGTTAAATTGGTATAGTTGTGATTTCCATTCAAAACGTAATTTCTTCCTATCATGATTATTTATAGGGATAAAAAAGTAGGCGTCCTTTAAATCTAAAGTTGCCATGAAATTATTTTTATCTAACAATCTTAATGCTGTTCTGTAGTCTTCCATTTTAAAGTGTTCGAGTTGAATAAATTTATTGAGATTTTTAAGGTTCAAAATAAAGCGATGTTCGCCGTTAGCTTTTGGTAATGTAAATATGGGTGATATAAATTGTCCCTCGCAGGGCTCACAGGTTGTAATAAACTTTGATTTTAATAATTCTGTGATACAACTATCAATAATCTTGCATTCCGATATCGATTTACAGGAATTTCGGGGAGGAACAGTTTGTACAGGTTCTTGTTCAAACGGTATACTATAGCCTCGTACCCAAGATAATACTATATGATCACTGGTTATACGACACCAGTTATGGTAAAAGTACTGCAATCTGCCCGCGAGTGTTACCTGGGCTAGTGAGGTCAGCGTCTCCTGGGCCTCTGACGCGCCGAGCTGGTCCTGTTCTGGTGGTACGAGTCTGGGCGGCGATCTCGCGGCGCTGCTGCTGGTCTGCGTGGAGCGGGGTTCCGACGCGACTGGCCGGCTGCTGCTCGCGGAACCCCCCTCGCGTTTAAAGCCCCCCTTGGGTATTGTGTTGTCGGAGGCTTATAAGGAGCGCGCTGAGTAGTCTTCATCTCCAGACCAGATTTAGATATTGCTTTTGCTGATTTGAGATGTTCAGAAAGGTTGGTACCGAATAAGTATTGATCTATCTTTGTGTTTTTCACGATTTCTCGAGTCTCTTTATTCAAATTGTTAATGACGGCATATCGCCTCGACTGTGACTCTCTGTAATGATTGTCACACAGGAGTCGTCCAGCGTCACTTAATGGTTTTATAATTTCCTGTGCTTGTGGTAACGTGTCTTTAGAAGCGGACAAGGCCCAATTAAGGACTTCACCAATAGCTGATAAGCAGCTAGATATCTGATTCTGCTTGTATTGGCTAAACAAATCTTTTTTAATATTAAGGGCTGTTAAAGCCGCCTCAATTTCTAGGTTAAGTTTCGGTGGATTCATACAACTACAGTTTTCTGCTGGTAAGTATTGTTTCATTAATTCCAATTGGCTTTCTTTAGGTAACCCATTACTTAAAACATGTGTCCATCTAGCGGCAATATCTTTATGTAAATCGTCTCCATGTTCCTTCTGGGTAGACGGATCTTCACCTAGCATCATTAAAATTTCAGGGTCAAGTACCTCTTCAGTTTTCTCTGCTTCCGTGGGCACCAAAGTTATCGCTTCCTCAGCAGCAGACGGTACGATCGGTTCCGAGAGTGCCGGTGCGTCCTGTACATCGGATTCCTTTAAATTGGTTTCCATGTTCGGAATTTCTTGACCTGTAAAGAGTATAGTCATAGGACTTTTATGTCTACTAAATTCAACGCGATTTACGCGGAATAGGACAATTAGGATCTCAACATGATTCACATGGAGGTTAAATAAATTTGTGTTACCTCAACACGATATACGTGGAGAAATAGATAAAAGTTATTACACTATGGTCCTCACTAACCAAGTTTAAAAACCAAAACAAGTAGGTACTTGAAATCTTCGACACGATTTACGTGGAGAATTGTATTGTCCTCTACACGATTTACGTGGAGAAAGTATTCAAATTGTTTCGCAACTTCAAAACGATTAACGTTTTAAACAACTTATCTTCAACACGATATACGTGAAGATGATTTTATATTAATTACGTTATAATAATTCATTTAATTTTTTCTCATAGGTTATTAAATGAGGGTACATCGAGAAAAAGGAAAAAAATATATTTTAGGTAGAAAGTAGAATGGGTCACCGTCTAAGTAATAGGACTAATAAGGTAACCTGTAGGTACATACCTTGCTCGTCCAGACATTCAACATCAATATTTGCGTCTTCGTAATCCGATAAACTTTCAAAATAAGAACGTTCCGAAGATGACGCACTACTTCGTCGATATCTTTGCAGTTTACGCTCGAGTTTTTTCACCTTTTTCCGAATACTATGATAATAATTATCACTATCCTTAGATCGCGAACGCTTTCGTTTTCCCATTTTAAACTTTGATGATCCTATAATAAACTAAAAACTCTCGAAGGAAAATAATATTATGAGTAGTGTGACACGAAAACACGTAATGAATAAAGAGCGAGAACGATAGCGCCTCGTGCCAGTGGTGGGAGCGAGACAGGACACTACGTCACGGTTTTGTTTTTTTTTTTTTTTTTTAAGCTATGAGTATCTAAAAGTGTGGCAAAGACAGCACCTTCTCATGTACTGCTGCAAGTAAATTTGTAATCGTCTTCGGTTGAGACACGAAGTATAATTGGCATTATGTTACTGAGGAAATGAAGTCATAGGTAGGCTGCGCTCACGAAACTTTTTATACTATAATAATTGGTATTATGTTACTGAGGAAATGAAGTCATAGGTAGGCTGCGCTCACGAAACTTTTTGTACTATAATTGGCATTATGTTACTGATAGCTTCTGTAATATTACTTGATTTTTAAACGTTTGAGGTTACCTTACTACAACCAAAACGGAATTTAAAAGTGTATAAACAAGACATCGACTTCTTTTAAAACTTGCGCCTTGACGTGTTCAACGTAAGTACTTAAAATACATACATACTAAAATACAACATACTAAACATTATAATTATAGTAATAATAACTTGTGAATCCTTACACGAAAACCGAATAATTTATTTTTAGTTGCCGTTTGAGTTGTATTCGGATTTCATAGTTTATTTTTGTTACAGCTATTTGTTTCTATGATTATTATTGTTTATACAGGGTTTCACTGAGGTGAGCTCGTGGCTAAACAATAACAGCCGCTGGAGTCGATCTTTAGGTTAAGTCGTGCTTGCCTAGGTTGGTCCGTGAATGGGATCACCCATTACATGCCGAGCTTCCTACGTGCTTTCCATTTGTAGATCTTTGAAAGTCGTTACTGGTAGTCAGTGGCCCAAAAGTCTGACACTAGTGTTACCGAAGAATATTATATTATCCAATACTAGCTGGGTTGTGGAAGTCATAGGTGCCTGCAGTCGCTTCATATAAAATACCGGTATTCAACTACAGTCGGTTAGACTGGAAGCCGACCCCAAAATATTTGGGAAAAGGCTAGGCTACTGATGATAACAGGTCTTTACCAACACAACAACGCAAACGCAAACACATAAAAAGTAATCAGTATCAGTACCTATTGTTGAATACTTATTTATTATGAAGTGCCGTTTCTTCCGTGCCTCTCAAGTTGTTGCAACTGTTTTTGCACAGACGGCTCTTAAAAATATTGGTTATATTTATTTATTTCTTAATTAAATATAAACTTGCTTAATTTGTTATTTTATATAAGCCATTTCGTAATTACTAAAACACAAAATAACATCTCAAATTATTATTACTACCGCACAAGAGTGGCTAAATCGCACTAAGGGATTCTGCCAAAAACCCGGTCCTACCAGGGTTGCATAACGTGCTGGTGCTTGATGCCACCTCTATAGTACTAGCTGTATCTATGTCTCTGTTCTGTTTCATTCAAGTACGATACGAGGCTGTAGGGTGGCAAGTTTACAATATTGGTGGCTTCACTCATATCTCTGTCTTTGTCTAGACTGGTACTGAAAGCATTGGTGTAAGCAGGAACATAATATTAAAAGTGCAGCTTTGTTAATGGAGTGTGCTCTTTCTATTTACATAACATGACGTCATGAAAATAAACGTGCTCGATGTTCAAGTACAAATAGATATAATCGTCACATTGCTGGTGACAAGCTCAAACCAATGCCATCTCTAGGATGTGAGTTGAATTGCGTATGTATTTAGAGTTATCCTCTTCGCTCATATGGAGGGCTAGTACAATTTACGCATTGCTAGGCTAGGAGTCTCGGTTTTTCGATCGCGACGGCAATCTACGTGACTGCTACTTGTGCATCCTTTTTCTTATTGAGATGGGGTTGCTTTTTTGGTTTAACATTTTGTATTCAAACAATTTAAATGATAAAATCTTAAATCAAATTCTATAAACAACGGAATTAAATAAATATAACAAGAAAATAAGTAAATATCTCAGGTGGCCGTTTTTAGAGCAGGCGGTGAGGACCGGCTGTCCTATAATCAAAAATTCGAAGACTTGTGATATCTACCAACACGCACTGAGCTTGCGTGGTGGATTATAATCCATTTCCTCTCATAAAGTTGAGGTCTATGTCCAGTTATGGGAACATTACAGGCCGATTATGCTATAGTAATGTAACATTGCAGTTTATATAATCGGTGAAATATACAGAAAATGTAGTCTAGCTTAAGGAAATGAAAAATCAGCCTGGGTAGCTGCGTTGCTCATCATTATCATCACTGCCTTCTAGGCAGCTTTGCTCCTCATATTTTGACATCTTGGCTTGAGCTAGAAAATATATTAGCATTATCCTCTCAAAAAGTTCAGGCAGAATGGGTCCAGCACCGTGGCACTTTTAAACCTACACTAAAATGAAGACCTAATCAATCTTACCATTCTATTCTATGGCAGCATGGCGCTAATTAATCAATTTAAAAAGTTAGAGCAGTTCAAACAATCGAATTAATATTTCAGTAATGAATTCATTTAATATCGCCTGAATTTTGCCATTTGGTGTGTTTACTTTTGTTTTATGCATAAACACTCCAGAAGCCGGTGACAAAAAAAACTAAATCAATCAAACAAAGGTCACCGACTTCTGAAGCTAAAGTTATTTTTCACTTTTTTGTGTTTTTTGATTCCTTTTGAACTTTGCTATAGATATCAAAACAATTCCTACAGACGCACAAATGGCCTCTGTTTAGCCGAGAGTGACTCGAATAATAAAATGAAAGTGAAAAATATGTTTTATTTTCATAGAGCTTTTGCCCGCATGGCCGGTTTCCAGTTTAATCAAACCACTCTGTGAGCTTGGCCGCTCTCGCCGAGCCCCCAGAGCAGTCTGCCGTACCGACTGTGCTCCCATTCGAACGTAGGTACATACATCCGTACAGATCGGCAAAATGAGTGTAGTGGGGGTAGCAGCCTTCTTTACAATTTAATCTATTTTTATCCCTACCATGCCTCTGTGATAGATTGTTTCCATTTATGAAAAACACATTATTTAAAAACGGTGGTGTACTACCCACTTTGTATGGTAGCTACGTGCCTAATCTTTGTATCGGAATACGAGTGTTTCAGTATTTTCACGAACGGGTTTCACAGAACGGTTATTATAGATACCTGTGCACTGATTCCCTGTGTGCCAAGTCACTTCCAGTCACTATAAGGGATTTATTCGAAGTATTTTATATTTGATACAAAATTATTCAATACCCAAGTTTAACGACTATTATTGGTAAACTAATAAAGTTATCTTAACCGCTGTATTTTTCTTTAAATATCATGAAATGCACTATCATCAAAAATGTTTCCAGAGTTTTCAAGCCAGCTGTTTAGCTTTTAGAGGGGAGGGTGGCGCCCTACTGGAACAAATATTTGCACATAACAGCTTTCTAGTACTCACGGTCACTTAGCAAAACCTCGGACAGACGGACAGACAGACGGACATGACGAAACTATAGGGGTTCCTTTTCAGGAAAGAATGAAGTATCAATTCGTCTGTTTTTAGGGTTCCGTAGCCCTAAAAACAAACGAATTGATACTCCATTCTTTTGGAAGTCGGTTAAAACATAAAACTCACTAAATAGTAGGTAAAGAAAATAAAAGGACACAGAATTGCCTTTAAAGTAATGTATGTATGGTCCGGGGGTACCGCACGATCTCCCGCGAGGCGGCGAACCTCCTTGCCGGATTGCCGCCATGGGATCTGGAGGCAATAGTACTCGCGCGCCTACACGAGTGGCGCGCGGAGGCGCTACGCCGGGGAGAAACTCCGCTGCCGCGGCAAATCGTCGCTCAGCGGACGGACTTCCGGCGGGATCTCATGGCGACATGGAGAGAGCGACTATCGCAACCCCGTGCAGGGCACGCCACAATAGTGGTGATAAGTCCCCTCTTTGAGGAGTGGCTGGAGAGACGCCACGGCGTCCTCACCTTCCGCCTGACGCAGGTTCTTACCGGACACGGTTGTTTCGGTAAGTTCCTGCACCGAATTGGGCGGGAGGAAACGCCCGGGTGCTACCACTGCGAGGATCGACCGGAGGACACGGTGGAGCACACTGTGGAGGTGTGCCCCGCTTGGGTGGAGCACCGCCGTGTCCTCGAGATGGCGATCGGCGGCGGCGACCTCTCGCTTCCGGCCCTGGTTCGTGCCATGGTCCGGAGCGAGACGGAATGGGACGCCGTCACCTCCTTCTGCGAAGTAGTCATGCTAGCGAAGGAGGTGGCGGAAAGTGAGAGGGAGAGATCCTCACGTCCCGGCCGCCGCGGGAGACGCCCCGGGCGTCGGGGGCCACGTGGTGGCTTCCAGCCACCGTAGGCGCGGGCCTGTGGACGGGGAGCTATGGGCTAGCTCGCCGTCCGTCCGTGTCATGACGACAGGCTGTGTCGACGGCGCGTCCGTGTTCAACGCGCGCCTCAAAGAGAGTCAGCAACATTGAAAGGGTCCGCAAGGGCCGAAGCCTGCCGGGGCTGCGGGACTATTCGAAAGAGATACCGTGGCCCCGGAACACAAAGGGCGAGGAAGGAACATGGATGGGTTTAAGTCAGTAAAAGTCTGACACTCCCTCCTGCTCCGCCCAGAGCGGGAGAAATCATTTGATGATTTCCGATACTAAAAATAAAAAAAAGTAATGTATGTATGTCTAATGTGTATACAATTTTTTGTCAGCGTTGGGATGGATATAAAAATCACGTGAGAGTGACAATCATTTAGATAATTTTCAGTGTTGGACAATTCTTTTCGCCACTACCTGTAACTTTTATATGAATTTCTTCTAAATCTATTCTTATAAAATATCCATTACGCTTTTTTTTTTACCGAAAGTGAAACCGCAGCAGTTGATGTCATGCATCTTAATATTTTATGCTCGCCTGGTAACCGATTATATTAACAGCAGTCACGTGACATCAAAATGAATGTACTCATAGCAGAGTATGTTGTGCACGTTATAGGGCAAACATCTCTCTCATCTCTCTATTCCCGCTGCTTTGGTGTTTGAACTCAAAAGTATTGATCCTGTCCTGTTGCATTTAGACTGCGTCAAAACTGTGGTATTTAAGACTAATAGACTTCGTGCGTTCGTAATTCTTGTTTACCCGACTACGGTGAAGCCAAAAGGAAGGGTTATGATTTTAGTAATATATGTAAGTATGTAGGTATGTAGGTATGTATGTACGTATGTTCCTCCGTAGCACCTAAACTTTTCATCCGATTTTGATGAATAAGGTGTCAATGGATTCGTTTATCCGTATTATTATCCATATTCATTTTAACCGACTTCAACAATAGGAGGAGTCGAGTTTACCTTGTAAACCCCGACTTTAGTTAGAGCGTGATCTTTCCTTAATCGGGTTTTTTAGTGGTAGTATACCACACAAATTCTTGTTATGATATACTTTGACTGGGTTTAACATTTAACTTCCGAAAAGGTTAAAACAGGTGTTCGTTGGTTTTCCTAGGAACTCCATTATTATATTTTTTTCTAGAAAATAACGGTATTGCAACTCCCAATTATTTACAAGAAGAGTCATTTTTTAACCGACTTCAACAAAGGAGGAGAGGTTCTCAATTCGTCAGAATCTTGTTTTTAAATGTATGTTCACAGATTACGCGAAGACGCCGATTTGGAAAATTCTTTTTAGAGTTTACTTCCAAGTTGGTCCTATAGAAGTATCATCATGGTTTGACCATGGACTTCGGAAATAATTATGGAACGGAACTCTTCAATATTTGACAGCAAATTGCTGCATCCGCTTAGATGTTTATTGTTTTCATAACATCATATAACATAATATCACGTCTGCATGTTTTTAGGGGGTACGCAGATGTGTACACCCATATTTCGACAGTTCGGCATGTTAAGTTCATTGGGGATAAGCCTATTACCATGAAAATATGTATTATTAACAATATATAATAATTGCATAGCAAATATTTTGTTTGGGATATTAGAACTAAAAAATTGCTAAAATTAAACCGACTTTACAAACAAAAAAGTTTAAAATTACTTTAGCTTCAGAAGTCGGTGACAAAAAACTAAATCAAACGAACAAAAGTCACTGACTATTTTTATTGGTACTTGTCCTTGAACTTAGGTAATACTTAGTCACACAATATTTCCTACTTAAGTACTGACCATTTAGAATCCGTGTTATTTACTGGTAACAAAAATACCAAGATAATAAACAATTTTCCTGGAACATTAACATTAAACCATGTGCCACAAACATTATAATCTTTGAGAAGGATTAGCTTATGCATTTTCACGATTGTAATACGAATAAAGTTAGAACATCAAATAAGGGCACATGTCGGACTCGAACCCACGACCTTCCCGTTCTGAGAACGCGATGCTCTATACCATCCAGCTGAGCTAATGTGCCGCTACAAAGTGCCTCCAAATTCGGTTCCTGTATTGTCCTTCAAACGGTTGCAACTGCGGCGAGATACGGAACTACCTACGTACGCATAAACCCTTTTGAAGGTCAGGGATATATTGCTTTTCAGATAGATGGCATTGATAGCTTTAACTTTTGAATTTTTTTTAGTAATTTTAAGACTTTTAATCTCCTTTAACCTTCGGAAAGGCGAACATTAGCCATCATAATAGATGTATCTCATCAGTTTATGACTGCTGTGATGAAAAAGTTGGCAGCGAAGTACAATCCTTTACTTTGGCTTACACATTCTCAAATTATCGTGTTGTTATAATTTTACATTAGTTGTTCTTTCTTTAATTTTCTTGGGCCCATTATGTGGCCACGTTAATAGACGCCGCTATTAAAGTGGCCGTATGACGTTCTTTAGATCTAAAAAAGTGCACGTGTAGGGACACTTCAGTAAATGGGCCATTGTCTGGTCGAGAGCACCACATTCACGCTGTGAGTCAGATGGATCTTTAATACCCCATTTTGGCAAACTGTGTTTACCCGCAATCGCAATCGGTTAAGTGCTTCCCATACAGGCCACTTCAGATCAGGTCCGGGAGGCAAATATTCCTGGGGTTTAATGAAATCGCTGGTGGTTGCTGCTTCTCTTCCCAAAGTTTGCTTCTCAACTTAGGCGGTTTGTCTTTGATGACATGTGTAGAGCGTAAGAGATTCTTACGCTCTACGCATGTCATCCAACTTTTAAGCCCACCCGGGTTCGTTGGTGTGTAATCGTAGACTGAATGTCGCTGTCGAGTACTGTTACATTGCAGACTAATTAATGGTCATTTCGTATACTGAGGAGGTTTTATTCATGATCACACCTCACTCTTGGTTTAGATTGGCAATTTGAGATCAATCCTAACCGTCCATAGTCACATTGAACATCAAAACTGAACCGAACATTGAAACATTAACATTGACACCGCATCGTCCGGCTTGAGAAGCTTGCGCCTTAACTTTTGATCCATCACGACACAATACATGTATTTATCAAAACGCAGTCAATAAGTCAACGAATGGCACTAATGAAAGTTTTTATCGCAAAGCATCGGCATGGAACCACAAAAATTAAAATGCGTATATCTAAAAACTACTATTTTCTATGTAATGATAGCTTTTTAAGAACATGCGATATATTATTATAACACAACAGCCGCGACTTTTAAAAACAACATTAATGAAAGCATCTTAGTGTTCATGAAAACCTAGTTCTGCAAATATTGTTAGGTCTAGATGGATCAATACTGTGTCCCGAGCGCATGGCACGCTACAGCGGTTTCCATGACAACGATGGAGCAAGGATTCCCGAGTGTGGCAAGCGAATTTTCGAAAATCAGTGAATGCAGATTTGTTTCTTTTTAAAAATAAAGGAATGTTTCCTTTAAGTAAAAATTGCTCTCTCCAGTATTTCGAGTTATTTCCCTCCAGGTGGCATTGAAAAATTCCACCCTGTATATATTTACTTTACATTACAGGCTAATTTATTTTTATTATTTCTTTTCTGAGGTAATTAATAAGATTACTTTTAAAACGTAAGCGTTTTGAATTGAAAGTCCTGAAATGTTAATAATTAACATAGCTTGAGTGAAAATCTCTCCGTGTAAGTGTGAAACGTGCACATACCCACACACACATACCCACCGCCAAGAAGAAATAAAAAAGTGTAAAAAGAACATTAGAAAGATTTGGACTAAAATTAATTCATGGATAGGAAATGAAAAAAGAAGTGTAGATTCTGTTATTCTAAAGTACTTGGGAAAATTAGAGTGTTCGGTTGATAGTATATGTAATAAGTTTTCAACAACATTTACCAAAGAAATCTTAGATATAAAACACGTTTGTACTCATAAGTTCTTGGAAAGGTCAAGCTATCTTGATACCGGAAAGGTATCACTGCGGTTTCAGAAAGCTTATCCAATAGATATAGATAAAATAATTAGTTTGCTAAGTTCTGATAAGTCTGATGGATTAGATAAAATTAGAGTTAAAGAAATAAAATTATTAAAATCTAAGCTGAGCCCTATAATAGCTTTATTTATTAATTTATGTATTGAAAAGGGGTTATACCCCGAGAAATTAAAATCAGCATTAATAAGACCTATTTTTAAACAAGGGGCACATAGTGATTACGCAAACTATAGGCCAATAGCCATATTGTCAGTTATAAATAAAATAGTTGAAAAGTTTATTGTGAATCAGGTAAGTGTTTTCTTGGAAAAACACAATATTCTGACAGATGCACAACATGGTTTCCGACGTGGACGGAGCACCGCGACGGCCTTGGCGCGGTTCGCGGACGACGTCAATGAGTGTTTGGATCAGCGGAAGCAGGTGGTGGTGGTCTACATTGATTTCAAAAAAGCGTTTGACACCTTAGAACACCACCAGCTGCTTCAAGCTATGGAGGAGTGCGGGGTCGCGGGACCACTGAGCAGGTGGTTCCATGCCTACCTCACAGATCGGACGCTGCGAACGGTTATTGACGGCGTCGTCGGGGAGCCCAGACACGTCACGTGTGGTGTGCCAACTGGATCGGTGTTCGGTCCCGTCGGATACATCATGCATGTCAACAGTATGAGCAATGTGGTTCAAAAGTGTCGCATCTACATATATGTATGCTGATGATACTTGTCTAGTTTATGCGGATAAAGATTTAAATATAATTGAAAGTAACATTCAGGAGGATTTTACTAATATTATAAAATGGGCTCACGACAATGGCATCATAATCAACATAAATAAAACCAAATGTATGCATATACGATCTCCTTATCTTAAAACAAAAATCGAACGTCTGCCGCGCATAGTGGGACATAGCTATGAGTGTCTGCACAGTGACGGACTGGTGTTGTGTGAGTGTGCAAACATTGAGGTGGTGGAGGCATACAGGTACTTGGGTTTAGTCATAGACAACAGCTTCTCATGGAAAACTCACATTATACAACTATGTGACAAACTCAGGTCAGTACTTGTGAAATTTTACCACCTTAGTTTTGTGCTGGATAGGGCAACATTGTACATTGTTTACTATGCATTGGTGGACTCACTGCTTGCTTATGGGCTGGCGTGCTATGGCAATACATTCAAAACATATTTAAATAAAATAAAAAAATTGCAAATCAGATTCATGAAAATATTAGTAGATAAAAAGACAAGAAACAGGTGTAAAAGTAGTGATTATGAAGAGTTATTTTTGGAATGTAAAATGCTGCCGGTCCATGAGAGGGTAGTGTTGTCAGTAGCTTTAGAACAATATTGTAGCAATGAGTTTAAAACCAAAGTGATACACACAAGATCACAAAGGAACAATAACATGAGAAGATTTGTAGTGCCCACTTGTAATAATTATTATGGTAGAAGATGTAGAAAGTCCCAACTATCTTTAATGACCTTCCAGTCGATATATATAACGCTTGTATCTCTAAAACCTCCTTTAAAAACAAATTAAATAAGTACCTATATAATATTTTCTGTCAAGGCCTCGCTGTAGTAGAGATAGTTAAATAATGTTAACACACCTGCTTTTTTTTTTTTTTTTTGTTTTCTTGTTATTTTAAGGAATGCAAGAATATTTTTATTTTTATACATTAGGTTTTTTTTGTTTTTTGTTTTACTTCGTTTTACTGTTTTTGTGGAAAAGTGTCAATATGAAAATCTTAATAAATGTAAAGGAAAAAGGAGCTACGCCTGCCAACAAACTGCTTTGCAGTTTGGCGGGGGTAATTATGTACCATGCAAACAATATTATTGTGAATAAACACTTTTTAATTATTTTTTCATTTTTTTTTTTTCACCTAAATCGTGGGCCGCGTTTATAGGTCACTAGTTTATAGGTCTTATGTAGGCCTATCTAGCACAAAAAAAAATTGCTTCCCGTGTTACTTGGATCCCATAAACACGAAGCGATGGTTCGACTCCTAGGGCTTGACGTAACGTGACGTCACAGATCAATATTTCAATCAGTTACTAGTATTGGTGCAGGTGCACACATACAAAGCTTACCGAGGTGACGTCAAATATACAACCACACACACACGAGCAATAAGCATTACTCACACATACATAACCCCAGTTTCCTCTACTCGATGCGACGTGTCTACAAAGTGGCAGAATTTGGAAGTAACATTTTTTATGTATGTGTGGGATTTTAATGGGAATTCCGCAAACATTACCTATTTAAATTACAACTGTAAGATTTTAAATAAATAAATTTCAACTTGCTAGGTCCACCCGTTCCTGAAAAAATCGGTGGTGACAGACGGACAAGAAAGTGATTTTATAAGGGTTTTTTTTACCTTTTGAGGTACGGAACCTTAAAAATAGTTTTTTTTTTTTGTATTTTACAGACTATCTAAATGTTACGCATTTGTAGCAAGAATATGCTCTTATAACGTTTGATGTCGGAAGAAAACACGTTGCACCTTTAACACTTTGACTTTATTAGTTAGGTAATGCAATGATACAATGTTAGGCACGTAATTATAACCAGGAAACAACAAATACAGGAAATAATTAGATCGCGAAGACGCAAGCGACACACGAATGTACATGCGGACATCCGAGCCCTTCCGACAGACGACTGGCGCGAACGCATCACACCACCGCGATCGGGGTGCAGGCGTTTCCGCCCCTCCCGCAGGCTTCCCACCCGCACGGGCCCTGCGCTTTATTATAGCAGGGATGAGCGCGTTACACACTCCCCCTTTTGATCAGGCGAGGGTCTCTCGCCTGGTCAAACAACCACGAATAACGAGATCTAACACTTAGACGATAGCCTTACGCGGGCGACCTCTGCTACGCTTCGGAACGACTGGCTCAGGACATTCACCCTCTCTGGCATGATAGCGCCTTAAGTCCGATACGTGGTACTTTCCAAAAACTTCGCCAGATTGATGGGCTAACAGGTACGTAGTTGGACTAACCTTTTTAGAGATGACGTATGGTCCGTCACGTTTCGGGTTGAACTTGGCAGTGACACCCTTTGCGGCGTTACTGAGCACATGGGTCTTCATTAACACCAAGTCACCTTCAATATACACCTCAGGAGACGACCGGCCCTGATCAGCGTAAACCTTGCGAGCATCCTGATGACGCTCAAGGTTCTCTTTGGCTGTCGAGATGGTATCTGCGAGCTTGAGCAAGTATGGTGTAATCTGAGGTACGAAATTTTCCGACTCTACGACCGCTCTTAGATCCGTCTGGACAGTCAAAGGGGACCGCAGCTCACGACCGAAAGTCAGGTAAGCAGGCGTGTGCTCTGTAGACCTGGTGAGAGAACTATTAAAAGCAAACCGCACAAATAGTAATACCTCTGGCCAGTTTTGGTGACGACCTTCAACCAAGATGGCTAGCTGAGCCTTGAGGTCTCGATTCTTCCGCTCAACCGGATTTGACTCTGGATGATATAAAGGTACCAGGCTCTGCTTTATACCTAAAACAAACATGGCCTTCTGCATGACATCTGCTACAAATTGCACCCCGTTATCAGAGATTAAGCGCCGAGGGAGACCAAATCTCATAAATACTTCATTGACCAGAGTCTTAGCACATGTCTCTGCCGTAGCTTCCGTGAGAGCGAAGACTTCTACCCACTTACTGGCAGTGTCCTCCACAATGAGGATCCATCTCTCACCTTGCGGTCCTCTAGGCAACGGACCAAAAAGGTCAGTTGCGATGGTTTCGAATCTCTGAGCTGGGACTGGAGTCTGCAGCAGTCCAGCTGGCTTAATGTTGGATGGCTTGTACCGCTGACACTCTACACAAGTTTTAAGATATTGAGTTACAAACCGTCTCATACCAGGGAAGTAGAACCGTTGCGCGATACGATGCAATGTTCTATCGATACCACCATGAGCGGCCGTGGGCGAGTCATGGCACTCTAACATGACTTTACTTCGCAGGCTTTCTGGTATGACAAGTTGAGGCTCCTCGGAATCAGTATCAGGCACATACCTATACAGAACAGCTTGATTCAAGAGATAACCTCTCTCAGTCCAGCGTGTAACAGCAAGTTCATCCTTTCCTTCTAAGTCCTGGATAATCTTGGCCACTTCCGGATCAGCCAACTGAGCTTCCCGGGTCGAAGTTGCATCCCAGTGTGGTACGTCCACGACAACCGGACAGATATCACATCCCGGTGGCACACCATCCTCAGTCACGGGTCGACTAAGAGTATCGGCTAGTACATTGGCCTTACCTGGTGTATAGTCGATGCGTAAGTCAAAAGCTTGCAGCTTCATGGCCCAGCGAACCAACCTGCCGCTTGGTGACTTGAGAGAAAACAACCACTTCAAGGGTTGGTGGTCAGTCATCACCCGGACTTGATGACCGTCAATATAGCCGCGGAACCGCTCGACAGCCCAGACTACCGCGAGAGCCTCTCTCTCAGTAGTTGAGTAGTTTTTTTCGGCTTGAGTGAGCAGACGACTAGCGTATTCTATTGGATGTTCATCATGGGGTGACTCCCCCTGGAGTAAAGCTGCACCCAAAGCATAATTACTTGAGTCAGTCCTCAGTAGAAATGGTTTCGTGTAATCTGCTTGGACCAGAATAGGAGTCGTGGTCAGCAGCTTCTTAAGAGCATCAAAAGCCTTACCTTGCTCTAAACTCCATTCCCACACGTGCGATTTCCTGGTTAAGCGCGTGAGTGGTTCAGCTACTTTCGCAAAGTCTGGTATAAATTTGCGAAACCAAGAGCATGTTTGAAGAAAAGTACGCAACTGCTGAAGACACGTAGGCTCCTTCATATTCAGAACCGCACGTACCTTGTCCTCATCCGGTGATATACCTTCCTGAGAGATCACGTGACCCAAGTACTTAACCTTGTCCCTGGCGAAAACGCATTTCTCTCGATTCGCACGGAGCTTAAACAAGCGGAGACGGTCGAATACCGCACGGAGATCGGAAAGGTGACGGGTATACGACTCCGATATCACTAGTATATCATCAAGGTACGTCAGTACGGTAACATCTTTAAGTGAGGATCCCGAACGAAACCTGTCAATAAGCCTGTGGAACGTAGCCGGCGCATTTTTAAGGCCAAACGGCATACGCTTAAAGCGATACGTACCGAACGGTGTGACAAAGGCTGTTTTATCCTGATCTTTGATGCTACACTGCCAGTAACCACTTCGAAGGTCGCAGGAGCTCATCACGCAACCCTTCTTCGTTGACTGCAGCAACTCGTCAATGCGTGGCATAGGATATACATCACTTCTTGTCACAGCATTGAGCCTCCTGTAATCCACACAAAACCTATACCCACCATTAGCCTTTGGTACCAGAACAGTTGGTGCAGACCAGGCAGACTCGCATTCCTCAATGATTCCCTCTTTTAACATCTGATCGAGTTCCGCACGAATAATTTCCTTCTTCGCTGGCGTGACTCGATATGGTGGAACAGCAATAGGAGGATGGTCACCCGTATCTATGTGATGTTCGGCAAATGGCGTCGGAACCCCAACTAAGTCAAAAATATCAGAATACTCACCGAGTAGATTTTCTAAGCTGGAACGCTCCTCCTGAGTTAACAAAGTGCCCTCGTCTTCCCTCAATAGGTTGACAGAGGCGCACTCCACCACGTCGCGTGAACTTTCTGTTAGCAGGGGGTGAATGACCTGAGGCCGATCAGCTGTGAACCATGTCATAGACGAAAAATTCAAAACTAACTTAAACTTTGTAATGAAATCTATTCCTAAAAGAGTCTCGTTATTTGAGGCGTCAGGAAACATAACAAATTCTATAGGTACACACATAGACATACAATTGACATTAACACATGCTAACAAAACATTATTAGTACGTATGCTACCATCAGCAAGCTTAACCGACATAATTTGCGAATTAAATTGAATGCCTAAACGCAACAAAAGTGAGTACAGTGTTGAACCTGCGATACTGCGCCGGGCGGCGGTATCTATAAGCGCTGTACCATTGTAACCACAAATCTCAATATTTAAAATAGGTCGGCCTTGAGTTACAATGATGTTGTAATCGTTACATTTAACATTACATATCGTATTAAGTGAGTAAAACACATTATTTTGTGATTGTGGCGTATTTAAATCTACAACATCGCAAGTCGAAATATTATTTTTACATGTAGGACAATTAGCTCGAATATAACCCTTCTCGCCACAACCATAGCAATGCAAGGTAGACTTGTTACTATTCACAGAGTCTTTAGAGTCTTTTTTCGTTCATGAATCACGAGTATGACCGCGGGACTTACAATATACACAAAATAGCTTTTTATCACTTTTCACTTTACTCGCGCACTGACTTTTATCTGCACTGTTTGGAATCAAAGGCGACGACGAACGATGCGGAGACTGAACCCGCGACCGCTGAGCTACCGCGGTATTTCGCGGAAGAGGCTCGCCGGACGTTGACCCAGCGTTTCCCGCCGAATTCGCGCTCTCCGATGCAACGCGTGAGCCGGGCGCGGGCGCCTGCATAGGACGCGCTGATCGCGTATGCGCCGACTGCGTACTAGAATTTTCCATGAGCGATTCTTCTATTGATCGCGCTTTATCGATCAAAGATTCGATATTATCCACGGCATCCCGTGTTAGACGTTTGCGAATACGTTTATGTAATAAGCCGTATATCATGTCCAACTTCACTTCTTCGGGCAACACATACGGTAATTTAGATATCATACCACGTATTTTAACAATAAATGTATCCGCGAGCTCTGCGTTTTGCTCGTCAGCGAATATGTTACGGAAGATCTTGTAGCCAGGACGTGGAACACCATACATACATCGTAGTCTTTTGACGGCTTCAGGCCACGAGGACACCTCGATCCGGACCCCTCTCCACCATACTGCGGCCTCGCCGTGGAGCAGCATGGGTAGACCACGTAGTGCAAGGTCATCGCTGACCGACGAACACTCTTTAAATATCTCCACAGAGTCGATGAACGCCTCTACAACTTCAGGGTCTCGGCTCTGGCCATCGAAGCGTGACGTACACTTAGACATGTTTCCAGACTTACTTGTTGACAACGACGGTGTCGGTGAGGCTGACGCGATCGCAGCGCCGGAGCCTGCGAGGGGTGCTGATGGCTCACCTCTCGCGTACGATGCCATGAAGGATTCGACAAGCTGCCGATTCGCTTCCGCCTGAGTCTTTGCGAAGGCGGTAAGGAATGAAGTCAACTGGTCCCCAGACATGAGTACTGGCGAAGGTCTCGCGGCTTCATCTTCCGAGCTGGATTGTGCCTCACTCACATTAGCGTCCGTAGCCGTACGTACTTTTCGTGGTGGCATCTTCTTCACCGTATTTTCGGTACGTACGAAGCAGGATCACGGTCACAACGGATTCAACGGGCGCGCGTCGGGCACAAACCGGTTTAGACTGGATTCGGGGCCACTAGTTGGAAGCGCCACTTATAACGTTTGATGTCGGAAGAAAACACGTTGCACCTTTAACACTTTGACTTTATTAGTTAGGTAATGCAATGATACAATGTTAGGCACGTAATTATAACCAGGAAACAACAAATACAGGAAATAATTAGATCGCGAAGACGCAAGCGACACACGAATGTACATGCGGACATCCGAGCCCTTCCGACAGACGACTGGCGCGAACGCATCACACCACCGCGATCGGGGTGCAGGCGTTTCCGCCCCTCCCGCAGGCTTCCCACCCGCACGGGCCCTGCGCTTTATTATAGCAGGGATGAGCGCGTTACACTCTTTAATTTGATTTTGAGAGCGTTCATATTTATTATATAAAGACTTTAGTGACTTATTAAGAGCCTGTATTTCTGATTGTAGGCGCTGAGTGTCAATTTCATAAATATTTATACTATCTTCCAATTAAATCTGATAGTTATTTAATTTATTAACAAGAGAAACACGTTCTTTCCTTAATTGTATGTTTTTGGAATGGTGCTTTTGTTGTTTCTTGTATTTATTACATTTTTTAATGATTCTATTTAATCGTGCATAATTATTTCTTAATTTTATTTTGATTAATTTTATGGCTGTAGTTATGCTTTAGTAAAGAGTCCTTTGGAAGGTCTATTGTTATAATGGAATGAGGGTGGAAATTTGTATTAACTAATTCATTATACAAATGTTCAGTTTCCATAGCCTGAGTATGATCCTTTTCCTTTTACAAATTTAAAAGTTTAACGTTTGCATGGATTAATTCATCCCCTAGGTCCCTAATTTTACATTAAGCCTCCTCATACAAGTTGCTACAAGAATTGAACCCATCCGTGACCGCCCTTAGTTGATCCCGTTCATTGACAACATTCAAGAATTCCTCATAAAGATCTACTAGTTCCCGTTTTAAGCTCGAGTTTTTGCAATTCACGTTAATGACCTCCTCCTCAGTGTCATCTCTGTCCTGCAACAGCTGTTGGCATTGGAGTTTAGAGTCCTTAAGTTCTTGGACGGCCGTTCTCAATCTTAGCTCCATATCCTGAGCAGTAGCCTTACGGGTCATCACAGGCATCGTTTCCGGATTGGTTACTGAAAATTGGAAATAAGGAAATGGTGAGAACTAATATGATAGACCAATGAAGAAAATTTAGAGTTTAAAAAGGGGAAAAACAGGGAAAATGTTTGTGATACTCAAATAAATGAGGTAGGCTGCTATATTAGCTTGACAAGAATGATAATAACTGATTTTTACTTTTCCAAGTGGGCAGATTGCCTTGATTAAAAACTTATGATTATTACAATATTACTTCAAGACGTTAATAAAATAACTATCACGAACTTTATATTTAACTAATATTAAAAAGATTGATGTATTAAGCAAGTTTAGATCGTTAAAGTTTCACTTTTTACGAAATGACATTTGACAACAAAGCAATTTAAAACCATTCAAGGGTAAGTACTAAATTAGCAAAAAAGTAAAAAAAAACTATACTTGAATTGGCGTGAACATGTTATATACTTTACGATTAAGGGACGATTGTGTGCTATTCTAATATAAAAGTAAGCAAATAATCCCCGTATGAATCCGTAGTCCGAACGTTTTTTTTAGGTACCGGTAACATCCTTACGTCGCCGTACAACCGAATCCTTTATTAATTAGTAGGAACATAATTTTCCTGGGTATTTACACATTTAAAATACGATATTATATATAATTACACCTTAATTTAACTTAATTATTAATTTAATTTAATTTTAAAATACGGAACAAAATTTTGACCTGTCACTCGGGCAGTGTTGCCACTGTTTTTTTTAATATAGATTATGCATTAGACAAGGTAATGCACTATAATATAATAAAGTAAGGCTTAAACTGTTCTGCAGGCCTAGCCAAGTTACAAACGATTCGTATCGATTCTCTTTTTACAATCGTAAACGTTAAGTCACGTGGTCAAAACAAACGAATAGAAACTTCGTAGACAAGTTTACATCAATCAAGATGATAAAATGAAATGTATTCGTTTCTAAAATTGTGATCGCTACATCCCATAAAAATCGTAGCCAACTCACAGTTTTGGCTGAACTTTAATGTTTCTATTCGTTTGTTTTGACCACGTGCCTTAACGTTGAAATGATGTCATTCCCATACATTTGGTTAGTTTTCTATGCGTTAACGATTGTAGATTGTCAACTTGGCTAAGCCTACAGAGCCTGCTAGCAAAAAGCTAACACACGGATAGCCTCTTTTTTTTCTGGATCGTAATTAAAAACAAATTGTCATTATTGTTTAAAGATTACCCTTCACCCATCATTGTGTTAACCGGCTGAAAAATAGTATTAAGAAATCTTAATACATAAACAAACATTGCGAATGAGTTGTTTGATATATTTTATTTACTCACATAACTTGTCATACCAAGATACTAGTAAAATTATTGAGAAATTTCAAAATTTTCCTGGTCTGTTGAAACTGTATTATGTATTCCTATCAAATGTCTTCGTTCTTTGTATCTAAAGGAATATACGACCTTTGAAATCACTTTCCTGGAAACCTCTTAGTGTTACATAAAAGCCTAGTCGTCTAGTGGTTCTGCTTAGATGGATCAATACTTCCTCTATAGCACGTGGTACACGGTTACTATGACAACGATGCAGCTAGCGCAAAATTCCCGTAAACAAACGGTTTTTCCATTTTAGACTTTCATTCTGAAAATATATTAGAGTTGTGGGACTTGTGCTTTATTTTTTTACTTAAAATCTCAGCTTACTTATGTTATAAGTAACGAGAAATCATCTGTTTAAAACACCACTTTCTTATCTAAATTGTAACTTTAAGGAAGTTCTGGTCTCAAATGCAAGACGATGCCGGTGCAATTTTATACCAGTAGCTGTTTCTGTTGAGGAAAGTATGGAGAGGAGAGCCGCACAAACATTTAAAGGCACTTGTTACGTAAACGTGTTATATATATATAACTTCATACAACCACTACGTTAACGTCTTTATAAATTGGTCAGACATCATTTAGATTATATTCAAAAAGGAAAACATATTTTGAATTCTTCAGTGACATCGCAAGCAATCAGTCAAAATCGAAACTCGTTGACCGTAAACACCAGGGCAGCAGAGATGAGAAGATGCATTTGAGTTGCAAACCAACACTATGAAATGCAACCTATTTATAGTCTTTCCTACCATCTAGTAGTTTTCGTTCCAATACTATTTATAGAGGCAGTGACTGTCTAGAAAACTTTCACTTTCAAATCTCACTGTTCATAAATCAATGCAGTTAGGTAGTAAGCATTGAAAAGAATAGTCGGACTTCTGTTGTAAATATTAGCGATCAATATTATTTACTGTGATAGTAGATCATTATAATAATGAAAAACCAGCCTATTACTGTCCCACTGTTGGGCAAAGGCCTCTTCTCATACAGAGAAGGCACGAGCATTGATCACCACGCTTGCTCAAGACGGGTTGGCGGTTTCGAACTTATATTAGTTATAAGTCCAGGTTTCCTCACGATGTTTTTCTTCACCGATGTCTGTGATGTCCAAGATAAACTTCGAAAGTACGTATGAATTGAAAAAGTCACATTGGTACTTGCCCGGATTTGAACTCACAACCTCATACATGAGAGGCGAGGCCATAACCTCTGGGCCACCAGGACACCTCACACCAGTAGATCATTATTTAGATGATGTAAATACAACAACATCAATTTATTTCAGGCTAAATTGGCCCATAAATATATACCTTATAAACTAACATATATAAAGCAAATACACGACTTGTTCCATGACGTCTGACAGGGAAGGGAGAAAGAAAACATGTTGCGCCGACCCCAAATAGAATGGGACAAAGGCAGGTAATTATTTCGTCGGTCGGCGCATGCGTAGTCTACCCGTCGTTCTACTCTCGCTGAGATCTGAGCGAGAGGAGCTAGTGTGACGATAGCCGTGGCTGATACACGACATGTTCTTTTTCATGCTTCCTAATTATAGCTAGTGCAAACTGAGTGCACCCGTACTGCGTGCCCTCAAAATATGAAATGGAGCGTTCTGTGGTGGTAGGTACATAGCCGTAAAATATAAATGGGTGGATCGACTACATTTCCCACCTGCACGCAAAATACGAGCTTTGAACGTGGAGTTGCGGACATCGTCCCGATAAACAATACAATATAATACAAATGTTTTAAAAAGTTGGTAATATTATAATTGTTTAAATTAGCACTGAGATTTAATAAATCGATCTGAACATTAAGATTTCAATGAAAGGCAGGTCTGACAATTGAGCTAAAAATATCCCGGGCAAATAAGTCACAAGGATTTGATACAAAAATTATTCCAAATGGTCGTAAGCAATAGTGTAACTCTCATTAACAATATTAACGGCCACTTTGAGAGATAAGTAGATTTATACGTGTATAGTCTAAATATTTCTTTTTGTTATTTTTTTTAAAAGATTGATACTACTTATATACAAACTACAACCCTAAATAATAATATAATTATAGGTAATATGTAGGTTACAGGGCGTCAAAAATTATAATATTATATTCAATAAGTTTTATGAGTGTGGAATGAGAACCAACCAACCAGCCAGGTTGGCTCCCAGTTTCACACTGCCGTAAATTGCTTGGTACGGCCATTTATAGACGCCTTAGACGACGCAAGTGAAACAAAAGATGAAATTTATGACAGCCTGGTTAATTTCTTCTCCTTGTCCGTTCGTTTCTCTTGCAGAGCTTATTACCGAATAAAAAAAACTGAGTTACATCTTCGGAACTACAGATTTGATTCCGAAAAGGCTCCATTTAAAACGTTTCCGTGAAACAAACGCCTTTCCGGCCATAACGCGAGTCTCGTAAAACTAGCTTTTACCTCTTATAAACGCGGCCTCAATTTCGTTTTTTAACTTTCTTACTATTTTACTGGGATAAAACAGAAATATCAGATCAACTACGAAACCCTTCACTGTGCGTTTTCCGAAAAACACTTGACCGGTTTTATAGCTTTGTAAAGCCTTTAATGCTGTCTAAAAGTCTTTCCATAGTATTCACCCTCTTCATAAACATGATTTTCATTCTAATTTGAACCAATAACGTAATAGCCGCTGGGGCTAATCCACTAATCCATCCACTGCTTTATCGTTATCCTCACGTCAAATTATATAAGCACTAGTAATAGAGGAAACCACTAGGATAGGTTTCTAATTTGAATTACTGACTCGTTTCCTGACTCACACAAAGTTTTACCCAAAAAATAAAATATTTATTTCATCTTATTTTTAACCTTACAAAAAATGGTAATACATAGGTACTTAACAAGTAAACCCATCTAATAAATAATGTACATATTTTAATTATTGATGAGCGTTTCTGAAACTAAGTTATTTTCCAAATTCTTCAAACTTGTACGGAGTGCGCCATCAGTGAATAGCTTTTAAATTAGATTAGTTAACGAGTATTTCTGGGATACTTGACGCTTTCGAAGATTTTGTCTCACACACTACATATTTGTATTGATGCAAACTATTGATACACAGGTTACAAGCGTGGCCGCAATTTGAATAATATTACATTTTATTGCAAATTACGCAGTTTTGCGTCATACGTTGTATTTGCGACATATTTTCTTTGTGTCGTTTTCTTTGCGTTACGAAACCACGTTCCACGCGAGACCCAAACGGTTTGTTGTTTGTTAATACTAGGAGCACAGGTGTGGAAGCTGGAAACATGTTTATCGTTTCGTGATCGAACGAATATAAAAGTTCTTATTGCAAGGCTTAAAGGCTTAAATTGCAATAAACAGTGCATTTAAACTGCAGAAAAACATTCATAAAGCCCGCCCCTGTACAACGAACGGGATAAAAACTAACACGAAATTTGCTCTTATAATACTAAAACGGAAGTTTTTTATATTCTAGGATACTGTTGTCATAACTTCATCTGTATTGGAATTAACCGGTTAACTTTGTAAAAACCCTCTGACTGAACTAGCTTCGTGTCCAGAATTCGTAACCGATTAATGAACACTGTTTTATATAAGACAAGTGTTATAGGGTATAAAAACCGGACTACGTGAGACCAACTCTCCCAAACTTTTTCCATACAGCGTGCGCCCAGCCAGAGCATGCGTTGCCATGGATACGCAACGCGTGTATATTACTAGCGCAACAGGGATCAGAAGGAGTTATCATGCACGATTAAGCACCTGTGAAAAATGTCTATCTAACTGTTACTAGTAACTTGCTCTTTCCGGTTGATTAATTAGATCGTTGTTTAAACTCGTCATTATTTATGGTTATTTTTGACATCACAAACATAATAAATGCCTCACTGCATTCTTTCTTCCACGACAAACTTCTATCTCAACTGCAAGATGAGCTGCAAGGAAAAAACACGAAGTAGACACAATAATTAAACAAAGGTGTCTCGACCGAATTGGTCCTCTGACAGATCATGATATTATAAAACAAATTTGCATTGGATTTTAATGTAGTTTTCAGCAATAGTGATTCAAGAAGAAGGTTTATATCTACATTGCATCCGTGCGAAGCCGGGGCGGGTCACTAGTAGATTATAATAGTTAAAAGGCTGCCCAGACCCCCACTACTCTCGTGTTACCTAGCTGTACAGATGTTTGTACCTACGTCCCAATGGGAGCACAGTCGGGGCGGCAGACGGCTCTGCGGGCTCGGCCAGAGCGGCCAAGCTCACTTAGCTGTCTGATAAAACTGAAAAGCGGCCAAGCACTATGGAATGAAACATACTCGTATTTTTCATTTTGATTTTTTTTTAAGCTTTTATTCAACTAGCATGCACGTAATTATGTCTTCAGTTAAATCAACAAAATACAGTACTGTCAACCCAAGAAAAGTGTTAAACGTTATGTTCAACTACTGCTTGACGCACAAAAATAATATTAAACTCCTGCAATTTTCTACGACAGTTCAAACGTCCGTAGCTGTCGCGGCCATGATTTGACGTCATTATCCACAATCTGCCTTGTTTACGTAATTTTTTTTTGGCCTCAATAAAATAATTTTACAAATTGTATGTGCTTTATACAAGTAAAAATTGCAATAACAGTATTATGATAAAATTTTACTGAAATGTTTTAGCACTTTTCAAATAAAAGTTTTCTTTTGACACAATGAACTTTGTCGTCAATACCGGCGTTATCGAGGACGGTGTGTTTTGACAGTGCGTTCCGTTTCACCAAAAACATGCTACATAAAACAGTAAATTGTAAAATAAGTGATGTATTACTAAAACTTTTCACACCTTAAATGTTAAAAAGACCGCCGATCTAGGGGGTAATTCTGTGGACGTTACTAAGTCCATTATAAACATTGTAGCTCCTTCTTTAGCTGTAATATTTAACGATTGTATTGACCGTGGTGAGTTTCCTGATCTAATGAAAAATTGTAAAATAATACCATTGTTTAAGTCAGGTCAGTCATCAGACCCCACTAATTATAGACCCATTTCAGTACTACCCACATTTAGTAAAATTTTAGAAAAACTAATTTTAGTACAAATGCAAAGCTATTTAATTGAACATAAGTTATTGCATAATAAACAGTTCGGATTTACAAGGGGTCGTTCAACTACCGATGCCGGTTTTGAACTTTTAGGATATATTTATAATGCCTGGGAGGACGAATGCGATGCTTTGGGCATCTTTTGCGATTTGTCTAAGGCTTTTTGATTGCGTTCTTCATGAAACATTCATTAGGAAACTACACCACTACGGAATCCGTAACGCCTCTCTTACTTCATATTTAAGTGATAGGATTCAGACAGTTGATGTCAATGGGAAAAGATCTCCCGGTTCCGTTGTAAGAATGGGAGTACCCCAATTCTTCAGGACTCGGGCTCAATTCTTGGTCCATTTTTGTTTCTTATTTATATAAATGACTTGCCTTACCTCATAGAGGATAATTATAACATAGTATTGTTTGCAGATGACACTTCTCTTTTATTTAAACTCAAACGTCAGAAGGTAGTTACGGACGAGTTTAATAGCGCCCTGGCAAAAATCGTTAATTGGTTTAATGTTAATAATCTACTCCTAAATGAGAAAAAAACTAAATGTATTAAGTTTACGATACCCCATGTAAGACAAGTGGAAACTACTGTACAAATCAAGGATGAAGAGTTGAAACCGGAAGATAGCACTGTGTTCTTAGGCATAACTTTGGATGCCAAGCTCTAGTGGGGCCCGCATATAAACAAATTATCAAAAAAAATTAGCTCTGCAGCATTCGCCGTTAGAAAAATTCGTGATTTAACTGATTTATACACTGCCCGTTTAGTTTACTTTCGTTATTTCCACAGCGTGATGTCGTACGTTATACTCTTGTGGTAATGCCGCCTATATTCAAACAATATTTATTTTGCAAAAAAGGGCAATTCGTTCAATTTATAAATTAAGTCCCAGATACTCCCTCAGAAAAAAAATTGAAAGAGATTAATATTCTTACTGTGCCCTCTCAGTTTATTTATGAAAACCATTTGTACGCACATAAAAATATTAAAATGTTTAAAAAATACAGTGATATCCACAACATAAATACCAGGAACAAGCACAAATTTGTTGTTCCTGCAACGAGGCTCAAGAAAATAGGGGGTACGTTTAGATGTCAATGTATACGTTTTTACAATAAACTTCCGAGCCATATTCTAGCACTAAGCCTAAATAAATTCAAATCGTTTATAAAACGGAAGTTATGCCTGAAAGCCTACTATCATGTTAATCACTATCTCGAAGATAAAAAGGCTTGGGATTAAGCTGCTCCAATGAAATTTACTCTGTGAATGTCGAAATTTCGGACTTCACTTGATTATTACTAATTCCTTTATTTTATACACTTTGACATTGAATGATTTGACATGAATACTTATTTCAGTATTTTATTATTTTTTACTTTAATTTTTATTATTTTATGTGACATTTGCCGATTCGACAGGAATTCTTATTTTGTTAAGTATTTTACTTTTTTATTCGTTTAGTCATTTAAATACATAGTTTTGACATTTTTAAATATTTCTTAATAAAACTACAAATGTAAAAAAAAACATTTAAAAATATAAAAAACAGTAGCCCACCAGCGCTGGGAACAGGGTCTGAGCTACCGGTGGTCAGGGCTCTTGAGAGAGGAACCTCCTAACAATACGTGCCGTGTCCAGAAGTACTGCTTTCTGAATCAAGCTTTTGATCCAGCTGCCAAGCGAGAGCCTCCTAAGATGTTGGTCAAGGCTCTTGGCTATTAAGCCATTGGCCGACACGACTATCGGCACAATGACTGCTGTACCCACGTCCCACATGTCGACAACCTTGCGAGCCAGATCTAGATATTTGAATCTTTCTCTGCTTTCACGAGGTTCTCGTCATGCAGGACCGTTATATCAACAATCATTGTGCGACGCTCCAATCGATCTATCACCACAATGTCAGGCCTATTGGCAACAACAGTCGTGTCAGTGGTGATATGTCGATCCCAATACAACGTGATAGTACTACTATCGAGAACTGGGTCGGGCGCATACTATACTATAGTAAGGCACTTCTGATTCCACAAGGTTGTACTTCAAAGCAAGTTGCTTTTGGATAATCCTGGCAACAAGGTTGTGTCTATGCAAGTACTCTCCGTTAGCCAGACTAGAACACCCAGAAAGTGTAGGATCGATTCTCCCGGACGGTGGCATGCCCAACATAATGTCAACCGTGCCATTCTTCACAATGTATTTTCGGTAGTTTTTTGTCATCATAAGTTCGTCCATTATTGCACAGACAAAACCTTCGGTTTCCCCGAAGAGATCACCAAAGCGCAGCCAGGATACGGACGCTAAGAAGTCTACATCGGGGCCATGTAGGGCCCGGTAAAAGCGTCCGTGAAGCTCCTTGCCCTGCCATTCCTCCTTGCAGTCACTAGAGTCTAATACTTTAGGTTTGCGCCAGTTCTCGTTAGCCAGGGAGAGCGGGGTGAGGCCCTAGTCCACTGAGACAACATCTCGGTGCATCTCCCCTTCGGCTTCTAGGATTACTTTTTTTATTATTACTGTGACATTTATTGATGTTTTTTTAGTGACATTCATTTTGTAAATTATTATTAATTTTATTTCATTATTTTGAATGTGAGGACAGTGTGGGTCACATATTTTATTTTTTTATTTCTATCCCCACGACTGTCTGGCAGTTTGAGTACTACAAGCGACCTACCCAAATGTTATAAGTCGAACTACACGATAACTGAAATGCTTGCACTGACTGGACAGGTCCACTCAAATCTGTGTGGTTATTTCTTCAAAAGACAATCTCAGACACTAATCTGCATAGTCCTCATGTGAATTGAGCAAGATTATGTCTGGACTTCAAAAGAGACTATGACCTCTGAGTTTGTTTCGGCTGTTTCTTCTCAGAGTAGTCGGGTACGAAACACCGGCACCATCTAGTTTTTAAAAAATGACGTGAAAAAGTGTTTGTAAAAACCTACTTGCAAAAATAAACATTATTTCATTTCATCATATTAGAAACTTAAACTAGTGTACGACAATGTTTTTATGCGCCAATACAAGGTATTTTTCATAAATAAAAAGAATTTTGTATTTCATGCCCTATTAAATTTTAAAGCAGTTCCCTCCAACTAATTGAGCTGTGAATTTTGCACACACCTGTGGTTCTGGTGATGATACATTTGATAAACAATACTCAATCCTGCAACCAGGATCGTCTCCTCACGAAAGAATTCTTCAATGGTTAATAGCGCAAACACATAACTTCGTAGGCGCGTTCATATATTTTGATGGATAAACCAGATTTCTATCATGACCACTACATTTGACAAACAATACTCAATCCTGCAACCAGGATCGTCTACTCACGAGGGAACTCCTAAACATGTAGAAACATCTTACTTGCATGCGAAAATGCGGACAGTCATTACAGTTAACGCCATCTCTTGGGTAAATTGAATTAGAATAAGAATAATTTATTTTAAAAAAGTAGGTATTACAAAACTGTACATTTGGGTGCAGTAGTGTTATTTAAACAATTGTATAATTAGTGCTTATAAGTAAACTATAACTAAAATACACTCGAGAGCAATGAATCCGGGTCACTTAAAGAATGTTAAAAATCTCGGAAACTAAAAATGATAGGTTAATGCAATAAATTGTATTTAATAGACAATGTAATACTCCTTAAATGAAAGTAAAAAAAATATGAGTCACCAAACATCTTATTAACACAAAATTACCTAAAGAAAAAAACTGCTGATCTCTCCTTAAAACAAAAATAGGAAACGTGAAATTTTTGAACTTTATTACGATTTTCTTGAATTTTAATACTTCGTATTGCCTCCTCGTGCTTCCATTACTGCGTTTACGCGGTTTGGCATGCTGTACACCAAGTTCCTTATATGATTTTGGGGAATATTCTCCCATTCCTCTGTGAGAGCAATTTTGAGCTCACGAAGCGTGATTGGGGGAGGGTTTCATTGTTTTACGCATCTGCCTAGCTCGTCCCAAGCATGCTCGATCGGGTTGATATCCGGGCTGCGCGCTGGCCACTCCATACGAGTAATGTTCATCTCTTGAAGGTAGTCATTCACAATCCTACCTGTATGAGGTCGGGCATTGTCATGCATAAATATAGCATCCTCGCGTAAATTGACCATAAATGGAACAACATGATCATTGAGGATTTCTTCCACATATCTTACGCTAGTTAAAGAGCCGTTTTCTATGATCACCAGCTCTGTGCGACTTTCAGAAGAAATTCCGGCCCACACAAGTACAGACCCACCACCATAGGCTACTTTTTCTTCGATGCATGCTTGCTTGAATCTTTCCCCTGGTCTTCGATACACTCTGTGTCTTCCATCGTGCTTGTAGAGCATAAATTTTGATTCGTCGGAGAACATAACTTTTGACCAATCTTCAATACTCCAATTTACGTGGCTCTGGGCATATCTTAGTCTTGAAATACGATGCCCACGCTCCAGTTTAGGGCCGTTTGCAGGTCTAAGGGGTTTTTAGTTAGATTCAGCAAGCCGACGTCTTACTGTCCATGCACTTGGGTTACTTCCTCCGAGGCGTCGAAACTGATTTGTGAGTTCAGTTCCTGTGAGAAAGCGATTTCGAAGCATGGTGTTCACCAAGTATCGGTCTTCTCGTGCTGTGGTACACCTGGTTCTGCCCGTTCCTGGTCTGCGTAGGTTAGAACCAGTTTCTTCGTAACGTCGGAGAACTCTTTGTACTGTTGACAGCGACACACCGACAGTCCTGGCTGTATCGCGCTGACTCCGGCCGGTTTCCAGCATTGTAAGTATTCTGGTGCATTCTTCAGGCGTAAGCGACATAATTTCAGCTTGAATAATGAATATAGAGCACTATCAACATGGTTTATGTACCCACATAAATGACAGATTACAAACAAAAGCAAAACCAAATGCTGTAATTTCGTAGTTCCATCTTCGAAAGTGGCCCTTTTTCAAATTTGATTTTTTTATGATATAACTATACTATAACTAAGAAGTTATAATACCTTCATTTAAGGAGTATTACATTGTCTATTAAATATAATTTATTGCATTAACCTAGCATTTTTAGTTTCCGAGATTTTTAGGATTCTTTAAGTGACCCGGATTCATTGCTCTCGAGTGTATTTATAACAGTTGCAAGTAACGATAATGTCGAATTCAAATGTTAGGTAGCGACCTGCCTGATCTAGGTTTATTAAAACCTGTGTTTCAGGCCATCACTTTACATTGCATAATTTAATTAGGAAAATAAAAGTTTTAAAATTTTTAAGTTTGGAATTGGGTTTGTGTTGCAAATAAACTTCTTCGCTCGTATGAAAGCCTAGTAGGACTTGCGCAATGCGCATTGCTAGTCCTGAAGTTACGATAGTTTTCAGACAGGGCACGGTTCTATTTATTTCGGAATCATGCTTTTAGTTTAAAACGTCACGACTGACGTCACAAGCCCGCTGTGGTGCGCCATGTGCTCAGGACGCAGTATTGATCTGTCTAGACTGAACACTATTTGAAGCACTAGGCTTTCATGCGACACTAAGAGGTTTTCAGGAACGTGACTTTAAATGTCCGTAGTGTTCGCGCCTTAAATATTTAGTATGATGAAAGTAAACATTCCATACAATGTTTAAGTTTCTTATTAAAATAGAACTCCCCAACTACGTTTTGTATTTGTATGTTTTGTGGTATAGAATAACAATATTATGTTAAGAAGCTTATTTTGATGGGACAATAATGTTTACTCTTAGGAATGGGTGAATAATCGATTGCAATACATCACTTCTTATAATTGATTATAGTAAAGTAAGAAGTATTATGTTTTGCATTATGTTTCGGTAATCAAGTGGTGTATTTTCAATGTAACTTATCAAATACATAAAGTGTGATCTTCTGTCCTGTATACTATGTCAACAAGGAATGTGATAATTTAAAATGCATAAAATTAGAAACTACGCAATAACATTTAAAGAGAGCTTTTCATTATGTTTTTCCTCGTGTCTGAGTTACATTAGGAAAGATGTTAATTAAGGTGATTAAGGTGGTAAGAATCTATTCCTTAACGCTTTCAGGTTATTCAATTGGCAATGAAAATACTACATTGACAAAAAATTGATTCTAGAGAAAAACAGTCTTACATTCAAAATGCGAATGTTACTAAAATCAATGACATCTGTCTCGTATGGTTTGTATCCCTGTCCTTCGAAGGACTTATGCATTCGTCAGTAGTTCCACGTCTGTCCGCAGCTGCAACCATTCATTTTAAAAGGCGTTTAGCGCTACTGTCGCTGAATGCACTGAGAGGGCGATACCAGATGCAAATTCGGATACAATTTGTGACGGCACATTAGCTCAGCTGGGTGGAATAGAGCGTCGCGTATCCGAAACGCGAAGGTCGCGGGTTCGAGTCCCGCATGTGCCAAAACCCTTTTTGCATTTAAACATCATATTTAAATGTTATTATTTAATGTATTGTCGTTGGAGCAACATTGCTACGTGGTAGGTAACGTCTCGCGTCTTTGACCGCTACGCCAGAGAGTAGTCGGCTACGATGAATATTGTTTTATGAGATTTTGAAAAAACATTTCAAACAATATTAAAACATATGTTATCAAACAACAACAATCATCGAAACATCAGTTAATTTTTATTTCGCGCTCACTGAAACAAAAATAATCTTAATTTAATAGCGTGTTAGCGTATTTTTTTTGTATGTACAAAGAGGAATAAGAACCCTTTATAAATTCATCCTCTAACAGGGTTAAATAGCCAACCCTGTTAGAGGATGAATTTTCAAAATCCTTTCATTACTACTTATTTTTGTTCTAAAATAATTTCTTGTGCGAAATATCATACTCCTGACCCAGCAGTTTAGTCTCTGCGTTGTGCGTTGAATGCAGGAATGAATTTAAGATTGCTATTAATAAAGTCTTTACAAGCATTTCGGATTACTTGATAGCTGATATGAAGTCTTAACAAGTCCTATTCTCTTGTTGGTAAGAGCGCGTCTCGTTCTCTCTGGAAGCAGCGGTTTAACAGTGCATATACGTAGAGTAATTTAAATTCGTGCTCTTGCTCAGCCGCAGACTTATCAGAACTAGATAGACAAAGACAGCGCTCTCCCAGCAACCCAGTACCATCAAACTTGGCGATAACATTGTTTTGAAATAAATTGCGGAAGACACACCGCGGGTTTGACCACTCGGTACTAGGATGGCACATATTTATCACATAAGAAGGGTCAAAATGACCTTATGTCACGTATAAAGGAACTCGTACCTTTTAAGTTAACCTTACTGATTCTGTGGCATCAGGCAGGAAAATTAAAAACTTTAAAATCCTGAGCCTCTAGGGCAACATAATTTTATGGAGGGCAGTTTAGTATTTTTGTAAAAGAAATGCTAAGTGATCTCTAAAGGTCCTTGGTCCTTGTTCTCCTTTTAATATAAAACAAGCTTCGCCGGACTAGATTGCGATGATGCTGTCTACATCTGCATTCGCGGGTAGGTGAGATGTGGGGCGTATAGGTAAATATGGCGCGGGAATAACTAATTTAGGGACATTTTTAAACCAAGTTCGCGCAGTAGGTATTTATTTATTTCTTATAAAGTTTTAAATAGCTCGCGGGCCGGATAGAAGACCGATGCGGGCCGGTAGGTGGCCCGCGGGGGCCGTACGTTGGACGGGCCTGCTCTAGGGGGTACCATTACTACAGATAGAATTTAAGAGTAAATTGAGTTAGGTCCTCGACTTGACGGTAGAGGACGTTCTTGTTTTTCAAAACAAACTTCATGACAAATATGGCTGTACTATGGACCAAGTGGCGCGTGGTCAAAATTGGAACTTAATTTTAAAACTTTCATTCATAGTTTAACAAAATGGTAAATAAAATCCTTGCAGTGTAAGTGTGTAAGTTCAGAAGACATTTATACTAACATTTTAAATTATTTAAGTGAGAATGAACAAGTTTTAATCATTAAAACTTAGTTAAACTACGAAAGAAAAACAAACATCTCCAACACTCACAATATTTTAACGCTTGTAGAAAGAGATGGCCTGCTGAGAAAGTTTCGCCCATGCTCATGACGTCATTCGTACCAGGGGTAGTTAATGGTTGAATTGGCAGACGTCACTATTTTCGAAGTGGATACTAGGCTCGCAGTGTTCATCGGAGGTACGGCAATCGACCGGAAAATCTACAAGCTGTTGAACTTATGACATTGAACTTGAGCGTTCCGAGGACGATTCTATTGGACCGTACTAAAGCAAAAGTTCGTCATGTAAAGTCTATAGATAATTAGATGGGTGTAAAATTAAGCTTCCGGGGTTAATTTGGGTAATTTATACTTCTATACTCATTTATCTTTAATGTAATAACCTAAATATTTAAAAAAAAAAAACTGTGCAAATTACGAGAACACTCTAATCTCCGCATTTTCCAAACGCAAAAAAAGAAGCAAGAATACGAGGGAGCATTCACATAGTCTAGATATTATTAAATGGAGGGAGGAACAATGAAATAGCTCCTAATCACTATTTATAGAGCAGGTTACTAGGGAACCCAGCTTAGAGCTACCTGAAAGGGGTATCATAATCATCATCATCAGCCTCCTGTCAATGAGAGGGAATGGGCTATAATCCACCACGCGGGCCCAGTGCGGTTTGGTAGATGTCACATGTCTTCGAATTTCCGCACGATATTTTCCTTCCCGTTTTGAGAGCAGTGGTGATGAAATAAATTACACAAAGTAATGCACCTGTCTGGGTTCGAACCCACGACTTACTGTACGTAAGTGGATGAGAATGGAAAATAAACAGTTTTGCAAAAAAAAGAACACCAAAAAGTGAAAAAAAAACTGTAGCTTCAGAAGTCAGTTTGAAAAACTGAATCAAACAAAAGTCACCGGACTTCTGAAGCTAGAGTCTTTTTAAGTAAGTTCATATTAATGATACTAATTAATGTTTCTGTAATTGTGGGTCTACAAAATAATTTGCGCATACCTTTTATTTATATCCAACCTCAGCTCAAAAATGTTTTCTGTTTATTTTCTCATCGAACATACAGTACTTACACTCACTTAACCACCAACGTGCACACCATCACAGAAATGCTTGTAAACTGGTTTTTAAGACGCAAAACTAGATGTCACGATTATCGCAACGGGCGCGATAGCATTGTCCAACGCAGTGTTACGGCGGCGTTCAACCTCCAGGAAGACTCTGCTAACCTAGTACCAATACACAAAAAATACAAAATTGTTCAATTTGGCGTTCCTAAGGTGAACACGGTGTCGTCGGTAACACTGCAACTGAACGAAGAGTACCAGGATAACATGAGTTCTGAGGAGGTCGATCCGAGATAAAAAAAAAGGTTGCCGCTACGCAATGGTAACATTCGAACGTTTCAATGTAGAATATGGGTATGTATAACAGGTTAAGCCTTATTCTAGTTTAAACCCTTTTTACGCTAATTTAAAAAGTCTCTGGAGTTAAAGCTTGACTTTACTTGGTACCTGTTAGGATTTTAAGTTTTAATTATTATTCATGATAGTAACACGTCAAACAATACTGTGGAGCGTGCGCCTCCTCTGACCATGAGAGAATGGGAGTTGGGCTTTTAGCTTCAGGCACTTCCATCATTCACCATTGGGGCTATGATTGATGACGCATCGTTCCGCATCGCTACGACTCTACACTTAAGCGGGCACGTTGTGTTGCTCCACATTGGTGTCATTGCGGTGAAGCTGTCAACAGCCTTAGGCACCATGGCTTGTCTTGTTACAAGGACGCAGGTCGCATTGCACGGCACGCCAGCATTAAAGATATTTTTATTTTATTTTATTTATTGGGTAAAACAAACAGTGACACATTACAATAATATACAAAACAATAAAAACAAGTACGTGTAAATGTGTTACCAACAACATTTTCCACTTAATACATTGAAAAAAAAATACAAGCTTTACGGACCATGCAAGTTTAGACCTACAAACTAAAATAATTTATAAAATATTGGTGTTTATTTTTTTATAAGTATGATGTATTGATATTATTTGTAGAGCCTTTGCCAGCGGGATGGTAAGTAATAACACGCTTGAAATCCCTGCAAAAATAGGCAGAGGTGCACCCTAATGTAGTCCACCCACATTTCGCTATTTTTAAGTCCCATGTAACAAGGGGCGCGTCTATTGCCATCACAACTTGGCACAAGTCCAGACATTTGGGCTGCTACTAACATGGAACACATGGATATTGAATAGCAAGGTATTAATAATCAGACTAAAGCTAGTGGTAAAATAATATTAAGATGCTTACTTATTACAAAGCTAAATCAGTAGCTATTCACATTTTCTTTCCTACAATCTGCATGCTAACCTAATTTATACGGGCTGACCCATTAACAATGATCTTTAACGATTTTTAGAAGTCTCTGTTCAAATAAGTACTGACATTACTAGTTTACCCACACGAAATATTTTATTCAATACAACTCGGTTCAGATTGTCTGACTCCAACAAAATACAACTTATGAGGTGGCAAAAAGGTCAAAGGTCGTCAAATGAGGTGGCAGTCAGATTTACCATTAGTCTAAGTAAGTAAAAAAAAATACTCATCATCTTGCTCGATTCAGGAATGACCAACGCGTTAATATTGAGTGGTGGATTAAATACATTCATAAAGAACTCACATTCTGGTTCATCTACACAGTTTTCATGATCTCCTCGTAGTTGTGTATGAAGGAGCGGGAAGAGTACTTCCTCATCATGTCGGCTGACGCAGGCAACGCCCGGAGTACGAGATGGGCGGTAATTTACTTATTAAGACTGATGGACAAAAAAATCTCGTAGCAAGTCGCTATGCAAAGTTAAAATTATCAAATGACAATTCCAAAAGCATTTCGTTTCTAAACTTAGAAAACCAAGGCGTATAAAATTACATAAAAACGTATCTAAAAATAGATTACAATAGACAACTGATAGATTATCAGAGGATTTAGAGGTTATGAAACACAAATCGTATCAATATACAATAATATTGAATTTTAATTAAAATTTATTTAATTAAAAAGAGGAAAAATTTGTCTGTCTGTAACGAATAAACCCAAAACCTACAGCACCGATTTCAAAAATTTTTTCCCCCTTAGAAAGTAACTTAGGCTATATAAATCATGCAATTTAGCCGAGCTATCACAATTTCTGCAGACAAAGTCGTGGGCGAAGTGTTAGTAAATTATATGGGTGAATATCAGCAAAGTGCATTTTTCGTCAATTTTGGTGGCGAAATTTATTCTTCAGTTTTCGTGAAAAATAAGGACCTGGTATAACAATAGGAAGTTCAAGCTTTCAAGAATCTTCAAGAGGCCCAAGAATATCTCGATAACTTCTTGAGATATTTTTTTTTATTATAGTGTGGCCACCAAAATTGAAAATCGCCCGCCAACATTGAAAGTGCCCACCAAAATTGAATATGCATCGCATGTACTGTTTATCTCGACCTGATCCCGAAAATGAGGATTCCAGAACCACCTTAACCAGTCATTTCACAGAAGACCTGTCAAGATTCAGCCATGATGAAATCGAGGCGGCTCTTAGACAGCTTTAAATGGAAAAACCCCTGATTAGGATAACATAACAACAGAGCTCCTGAAAGCGGCAGGAAGGCCTGCATTAAGAGAGCTTCAGGAGCTTTTCAACTCGGTCCTGTTATCTGGGAGAGCTCTAGAAGCGTGGAGAAGGGGCGTGGTCGTTCTTTTCTTTAAGAAGGGGAACAAGACCCTGTTAAAGAATTACAGACCAATTTCGCTCCTTAGCCACGTATATAAGCTGTTTTCAAGAGTCGTCCCGAATCGTCTAGCGCAAAGACTCGACGACTTCCAGCCACCGGAACAGACCGAGTTTTGAGGAGGATGCAGCACCATAGACCACATCCACACTATGCCGCATAGTGTGGAGACAGAAGTCCGAAGAGTATAATTGGCCGCTCTGTCTTGCATTTGTGGACTATGAGAAGGCTTTTCATTCTGTCCAGACCTGGTCAGTTCTGAAGTCTTCCCAGAACTGTTGTTGTCAATGGCGGTCCTCTCGACGTTGTACGAGAATATGTTTATCTTGGGCAAACTGTGAAAATTGGTAAGAACAGCTTTGAGACTCACAGAAGAATTCAGCTGGGCTGAGCTGCGAGAAGACTGGACGAAGTTTCCTAAATGCTTTTGAGAAACTTTGTCCGGTCTTCTCGTCGCGTTTCCACAGTGCCTAAAGACGGAAGGTCTTCAACCAGCCCGTCCTGCCTGTTATGACTTACGGGGCCGAAGCGTGGACCCTCACGGTACGGCTGGTCCATAAATTTAAGGTCGCTCAGCGAGCTATGGAACGGGCTGTGCTTCGAGACTCTCTGAGGTGGGGTGGGTCTCCGGAACGAGGTGATCCGACAGAGAACTAAAGTGAGAGAGACAGCTAAAGTGGCAATGTGCCAGTCATTTAGCCGTAGAACCGATGACCGTTGAGGTAGACGTGTCCTTGAGTAGAGACCGCGAATTGGCAAACGTAAGGTGGGATGCCCTCAGACTCGAGTGACTGGAGTGACGATCTTCGCAGGGTGGCTGGTAGCAACTGGATGAGAGTTGCTGAGAATTGCGTTGAGTGGCGTGCCATTGAGGAGGCATATGTCCAGCAGTGGTCTGCTGTAGGCTGATGATGAAACGTTATTCTTGCTTTTCTTCTTATTTAATCCATTCCCTATTTAAGCAGCCTCTTTTCATTGGTCTGTTTTGGCATTCTAAAAAGACACAAATTAAAAATAAGATACTTCATCTTTAGCATGCTACCCTTATAATAATAGGTCTTACTTACTGCCAAATACATAATATTTATTTGTTTGCTAATGAAACTGTCTTGCAACGTAAAAACTGGCTATATATGTACAAACAGTACATAAAAACGCCACCAAAGCCACCGAAATTGAGCCACCAAAATTGGAACCAGGCATAAAAAAAATCTTTAAAAATAGGGGTTTTAAGTCCCAATAAAATTAATATTACTGATTTATGCGTAACCCAAATGACTGGCTATAGCGTGTAGCTTACTATTAAAACACGTTATAATCAACTGCAAAACAATCCACCAAAATTGAACAATTCTTGTCCCCCGTGCCACCTAAGATGAATACTTACGTTTTTATCGGGTAATCGCAGCACTAATCATACACCTGTTACGAGCAAGTACAGCGCACGACCGAGAGGTGCAAAATAAAAAAAACGCAATTGGTTGCACACGCACGAAACTTTATGTTATAGTAAGTTGAAAAAGTGCCACCAAAATTTTGTATTTTGCTTGGACAAAGTTTGATCGAGTGTCCTGTGCTTTTAAATTAGTTTTTCTAATATGGTTCAATTGTTTTTTAATAATGTATCTATTTATTTATTTATTTATTTGGTACACCAACAGCAATACATACAAATAATTATTGTGAAACAATGAAAATAACATAAAGTGCTGGTATGTATGCCTAATATAGGTATACGCAGCATTCAGCACAAGACAACAACATATAATTTTTTAAATCTTAATTATAAAATTCGAAACAATATAAAATAAAATTGACTTAATACTAAATGAAATGATATGGATTATGATGCATATCTGAAGATTTACAATTTTATTAAGCATTATGAGTGTGATATCTGAAGATTTACAATTTTATTAAATGGTTGCGCAGTTGTAAATGTATTGAGTTGACAGAAACTATTTGTTAAAAGGTAAATTAGTGCTCTCCCGTACCTCAGAAAGTGATCTTCAAAACTTGTTTAGGGAAGTACCGAATAAATCGGTTTCCAGTGATGTGTGGGAGCTGTGCGTGCGTGCTGTGTGTGTGAGCATATTCTGAGCAAAGGAGCATTGAGACCAAGGTTTGATTTGCGAAAAGGGATATAAAACAGTCTAGTCAATATGGGATATCTAGGAGGTTTTGAAAGGACTGAATACGAAATTTGCTCAACTAAATCACAGCATTTTATGATTCCGTTGACGATTTTGTATAGAAAAATAAGATCGCGCGAACGGCGACGGTCTCGCAGCGTCTTTATGTTGAAAAAATTAAGGCGTTGCTCGTACGGACAGCGATGGCTTATTTTTCTGGATAAAAAGGCAAGATGCTTTGTGAAGGCTCGTTGAATTCTTCCAATTCTTTGCGAATGAACAGCATAGAACGGATTCCATGCAACGCTAGCATATTCTAACCGACTACGCACAAAAGTGTTGAACAAAACTATTCTGGTCTTTGGAAATTAAAAGCCCCGAGTATTGCGTTTAACGAAATCCAGCATCTGTGCTGACTTCTTGACTACATCGCTGATGTGCGGTTTAAAACTCAGCTCATCGTCGACTAGAATCCCGAGGTCACGTATTTGAAATACTTTTGACAGCGGAGAATTGTAGAGTGTGTAAGAGGAGGGAAAAAATGACTTTTTTCTAGAAAAACGAATGAAGAAGATTTTTTTTGTGTTTAGGGCCATGTTGTTTGCTATGCACCAGTTTTCAATACTTTTTAGGTCACTTTGTACAAGCCTACTGTCGGCAGGTCCCGTGATCTTTCTATAAATTTTTAAATCATCGGCAAACAGCAAGGCTTTGCAATGTTTTATTTGGCTTGTGATGTCGTCTACAAATAACAAAAACAGAACTGGGCCAAGATGGGAGCCTTGTGGGACTCCAGATCGTGTGAGATCGCTATCATGAGTGAATGGCTCACCTTATCGAAAGCGCTGCTAAAGTCCGTATATATTGCGTCAACTTCGTGTCTGCTATCAATCGCTTAAGAAATATCAGAAAAATATTTTACTAGATTGGTCTCGGTTGATCGCCCAAATCAAAAACCGTGTTGACTATCGGAAAGCTTAGTATCTAAATAGTTGGCCAGAATGGGACAAACGAGACATTCAAAAAGTTTAGAGAAACATGATAGTATGCAAATCGGCCTGTAGTTTTTTATGTCGCTCGAGTCACCTTTTTTGAGCACAGGTACAACACGAGCTATTTTCCATTTGTCGGGGAATACCAAAGATCTGTTAAATAAAAGGCTCAACGGCTTTGACAGTAATTTACCACATGACTTTACAAAAACAGGTGGAATTAAGGCGCCTTTAGTGCTATCTATTTTTTTAATTTTTGCTAGAACTTCTTCTGATGTAAATTTAATACTACTTAACACTTCGTCGGATTCTTTGATATCTGTTGTTACATTACCATTAGGGTCGGTATAAATTGAAGAAAAATGAGAAGCAAAAAGATTTACAATGTCAGTTCCGTTACCAGCTACTTCGTCGTGCAAGTATATTCTGGCTGGAATCGTTGATTTATTATTACGTTTGTTTTTAATGTAGCGCCAAAATGATTTTGGATGTTTTGATATTTCTGTCTCAATATGGAAGTAGGAGCGCTGACACATCGTTTTGTATTCATGATACGTGCAGCGGCGACAGTTCGCCCGTAACCACTGTAAACTATAGACGCGCTCTTAACCAGACTAGCTACTCCCTTGTAATATTTCGTAATAAGTAAAGTAATTACCAAGTTCTGCAGCATTTCATTTCTCTCCGTACACACAACCCAAAGACCTTATATACACGCACACAAAATTGGTGACCCCGACGTGATCTAAAAGTGGTGTCGTGATTTTAAAAAACTAGTTACGTGACTTTACCATCAGTGATTTTTAAAGATATTGTGTGTACGTGATCGAGAAAGGGCAACTCACTTAACATCAGCGTCTATAGTGCGGAATCTCTTTAAAATTAATCTGCGTGAGTAGTTAACATCATGGAAGACAAAGTAGCAGCCGACGAATATTCCCTCTCACCGGTCTCCATCACCGACAAGTTAGAAAATTTTTGGCCGAGAGCACCAGAATTGTGGTTCACCAAGGCAGAGGCGATAATCAATTGCCGAAAGATGTCCGATGATTCCAAGTATCGGATAATTTTGTCGAAATTAAACCTTGAAGTCACGGAACAAGTTGCGGATATTCTATTAGACCCGCCACAGGAAAAGAAATATGAGGCCTTGAAGCAAAAGTTAATCTCGGTGTATAAAGAGTCAGCAGAACGGCAAATTAAAAAGCTGATTGGTGAAATGGAGCTAGGCGATCTACAGCCATCGCGCCTCCTACGCAAAGGCTAGAGGAAAAGTAACCGATGAGACACTCAAGGTGATGTGGAAAAACCATTTACCACCAATCAGTACGTGGAGTTTTGGTAGTCACAGATGAGGAAAACATGGAGAAATTGGCGTCAATTGCAGACAAGGTCGCGGAGACTATCACTCCAATTCATGGCGTCGCCAGCGTAAAAGAAAAACCAGGACCTTCAGACAAGGATAATTTGGTGATAGCGGAAATAAATAAATTAAGCGACAGATTACGCAAGATCGAGAATGGTTTTAGAGTTCGCCCGTAACCACCGTAAACTATAGACGTGCTCTTAACCAGATTAGCTACTCCCTTGTAATATTTCGTAATAAGTTGTAATTTCGTAGTTTGTAATCGCTGTAATTTTTGTTGATCATTGTATGACAACGGCTTCTGAGTAAATCGTAGCTTAGCTTGTCTTGAGGATTGTTGTATTTACGGAATTTATTGCGATACTTCTCTTTTTCGGATAGTAATTTTATGAGCGCTTTACTAAACCAAGACGGATATTTTGAATTTTTACTTCTATGTTTTGGTATGTGCTTCACAATCAAATCTTTAAGCTTTGCATATAATATGGTAAGAAGATAATCAATATTGTAAGATTGAGAGAATTCAAGTCCATAGTCCATCCATCCCAGTCAATAGCTAGTAGGTCTGACATGATTTTTACATAATCACACTTGTAGAAATTTGGGCGGATGTTATTCTTTGAGCGTAAGTGTTTTGTATTTCCCTGTGATATTATTATAAGCAGGGCAGGATGTCTCGGATCAAGTTTAGTAAGAAGGTCAGAGGTATGAGAAGCAGTAAGGTTATTCATATTGCATACAACTAGGTCTAATGTTCTATCATCAATATTACGAACGTTGTTATATTGGAAAAGATGTTGATTGCTAAAAAGTCAACAAACGTTTCCCCTAGAGTATTGTTATAGTTTTCAGGAATGGAATGAGTATATTCATCTAAAGCTGACCATTTGATAAATCCAAGATTAAAATCTCCGAGGATAAGAACACCTTCTACGTTGTTTGTGACATTACTGACATTATTTAAAAAGTTTGACAAAGATTCTGTTTTTACTGGAGGTGGTAAATACGAGACACAAATTGCTACATTTTTAACAATATTATTAATATTGAGAGAGAGAAAGGTCTTCGCTGTTGCTCTCCCAGCTATAGACTCTGGCTGATGGAACATCCTGTGAAACAGCTAGCAGAACTCCACCGCCATCCTTTTTAACATTATTGTGACATATTCCATCACGACGGTAAACAGTGTACCTTGAATCGAACAACTCGCTATTCAGGATGTTTGAATTCAGCCAAGTCTCAGTAAAGGCTATAATTTTATAATTATTCAGTAAAACATTTTGATACAGATCGTTAGATTTTGTTCGTAGACCCCTTACATTTTGGTAATATATATTGAACATTGCAAATGCGTAAATTATAACCGAATACATAAATTTAATTAGTGGGGGAATAATTAATTGTTGAAATAGTCACTGTTTTTAAGTTGTGATAAGTTTTCCAGGCTGCGTATAAAAATTGCGGGGTGAGGTACATCTTTGCGAACAAACACTCGTCCATTTCGAACCCACACAAACTTGTAGCCTAACTCCTTGGCTAACTTCCTTGTCGCAGCGTGTAGTTGCTTATTGGCTGGACACAAATGCTCCGAAACATACACCGGTGAGCGTTCTCCTCCTATACCCAAGTGTGAGGAGTTGAGCTTGTCTTGAGGTTGTTTTTTTTAATTAAAATTGACTACTGCCGCTATCAAGCTATCGCGGAGACGAGGTGTACGTAGTTTGACTACCATTGGGCGGGGTCTGTTATTCTCTAGGTTTAATTTGGCTACTCGTGTAGCGTGAACGATGTCACCGTCTTCAAGTGGTTCTCCTACAGTTTCTGCTAGTTGTATTACAGTGGTGATCACGTTTTCCGTCTTGTGTTCCGGGGTCCCATTGATTTCGTCGTTGTTCACGCGAATAATCTGCTCTACTAATGACAACCTCATTGCGTGGTCTGTGGATGTGGATAACAGACGTTCATTCTCAGTTTGTAACTTTTTTATGACAGCTTCTTTCTCCGCTAGGCTGGATTTGAGAGTTTCGAATTGTGCGTTGTAAAAATTCATTGAGTCTTTGATGTCTGATATTTGTTCTGACATTTGTTTAAGCTGGTCTGTTACTAATATTTTAATTTTGGTTTCAAGGAAGCAGTTTAATTCCTGTTTGATGATGGTCAGTAATTTTTCCTCTAGATCAAGACTTTGCATCAAGCTGTCCGAGGACACGTTGCAGATGTTGGACTTTTGCCTCAGTGTTATATTGGAGTCGCCGTCATCGAATGAACCTTCGAGTATGCTGCTGTTAATGCATTCGGCATATGAGCTGGTCTTACTGAGCAATGGAGTTGAGGTATTAACCTTAGCTAGTTTGCCGCGACAGTCCTTGCAAGTCCAAGAAGATTTGCTGGTAGGCGTCATTGCTTGGAAACCTTTTTCAGTTACTTTTGCACATTGCAGATGATATTTGGATTTACATTTGAAGCATTTGAGGAAGCCCTTACTTGGTAGGACTTTGGGGCAGCATGAGCAGTTATGATCATTCGGCGCCATGTTAGTAATAATGCGCTAAGCAATTCGTTCCCAATAATTCTGTTCACCGTAGTCCCGAAATCAAGCGTGATGTTTATATTTATGCATAGGTATGTAGCGTTTTAAAACATGCATTTAATAATTCACGAGTTTGGAGAAATTCGGAGAACCGCAAGCGCGGAACCGAAAACGCACGTGCCGGACGCAGGTGCAGGCACCTGGTTTGTTACGTCTGTGTGCGTAGCAGCGAGCCGGCCGCGGGTTGTCGTAGGTCAGGGATTAATGTACTTGAGCACTAATTTTAGGAACTTATTTGTTAATTACTTACGAACTCCGTCGAATTTTAAGCTGCTGTAATCAATGATAGATAGTCCTTTTTCACAGCTTCAAGATAGTATAACTCACTTGTATAAACACTGACATTGTCCTATTAAAATAACAAAAATAAACGGAGCAAATAAAATTACGTGTTGTCGCTACAAAGTTTTTGTAAAAGGTCTAATGCATCTAATGCATAAACCAAGGAAATGGTTTATTTTTTATTATACCAATTGTTACTTTGCTGAATGCAATTATATCAAAAAATAGAACTGGGATAAGCCACCAAACTTGAATTTTAAGGCAATTGTTTTTTTCCTGATTATTTATGAACACGAACAACAACAACAAATGTGGCCCTAGTTGCACCAAGTAACGTAGTATACCATAAAAAAAAATAAGAAACATCCTATCATTTTACACCTTGATTCTCAACATGGACACGTAAAATTTGCTGCTTTGATATTTACCCATATTCTATTCAATGCAATTTATAAAATAACGTAACATATCACCTTATGGAAGACGTAAGTACTGTTTTTAATAGCTACTAAACATATACTTTAATTTGATCTTATGCTCAAGAAAAATAAGCTAGACATTCAAATATTTACGAGCAATTCTTTTAAATCTCTTTGCTGTTTCTGAAATTCAACCAGTCATTAGTCATGTCGATGCATTAGTCATGTCGATGAAAAACCTGGCAAATCTGCTTTATAAAACACACAATTGTCATGACGTCATGACATATATGTTGAATTGTCCGACAAGTCTGACAGGAGCGTTGCCCTCTGTCGCGAAATCATTTTTGAATGTTGAAGGTGTTAGTTAAGAGCGGCCAACCCGCCATACTTTTCGCGAGAATTTTGACAAACGCTCGTGCGTGATTATGACGTTTTTAGACATACCTATATCTTTGAATTTTTTGAACTAATCGGTATCTTGTGCACTATATTATCTAGGCTTCTATCTAAGCAAAAATTAAAAATTTGTAGAAACAAATTCAGTATAAGCCTCCAAGAATTGCTGTTTTGCACAAACTTGACCTCAATTTTGGCCGTTCATAATGTGCCCATAAATTGTAAAAGTAAAGAAAGCATCCTGATAGAAGCCTTGCAAATATAGTGGAGATTCTAAATAACAAATATTTATTTCACAAACTTTGAAGACTTATTCAAAAACACGTATTTCCTGGAACAAGTTTTATAAATTTTCGCACACTAATTCTCGTTCAATGTCTTCGCGTTAGGCGGTATGAGGTGCGCGGGAGACGAGTAGAGCGGGGTCGGGGCTAAATAAGACAGGGGAGTTAATTGAAAACAGCCGCTGTGGCTCTGGATGAAACAACAAGCTTTTCGACCATGCTCGCGTTGACGATAGGCGGGCCGGGAAGGGCACCCTTAAGTGTTTTTAAAAGGATTATTACAATAAAATGGTACTTACATCGAGCAGTGAGAGTAGTGATAACGAATATTTGGAACAAAAACAAATGAGGAGGCAACGACGCGACGATCGTATACAATTTGAATAAATTTTTCCTTCATAATTACAGATTTTTGCTTTAAAGAAAAATTTCGGTTTATGTAAAACTACCGTAGAATATTTAATTAATAAAATTGGTCAACAACTTGAACATGATACAAGTAGAAGTCTAGCACTTACACCCGATAAACAAATTTTATGCGCTTTGCATTGGATGGGTTGTGGTTCACAGTACCAAGTTACTGGTGATGCACATGGGAAAAGTAAGTCAACCGTACATCTTTGCATAAGAAGGGTATGTGGAGCCGTGACTACTGAGTTACTCGGAGAAGAGGTTCGCTGGCCTGATAATTGTAACCGAATACCATACCTTTTCATGAGGCAATATGGGATACTTACCTAGAATATCTTGTATTGTGGATGGATCGTTAATTCCTCTAGATACGCATCATCAAAATGAATCTGCGTTTGTAGACAGAACCAGAAACCATTCAATTAATACTATGGTGGTATGCGGGCCAAACTTGATTGATTCATTCTTTTACTTTGTTAACATTTTTTTCTATTTTACCCTCATTTATCTTCATAAACAAAATTTTTTGCAAATATATGTCAAAAGTTGATATAATTGTCATGACAATCCGACATATGTCACCGACAATTGTCAAGAATAATTCACCTGTCGCTTTTCGACATATATGTCACGTTCATAAAACAGCCTAAGCGCGACAATTCTAAATTTTTATCATTTTTTGACATTATGTCATGTCGGATTGTCAGCTTCATAAAACAGGGCCCAGGACCTCATAGATCAAACGATAAAATACACATAACGATAAAAGCGTCTATATCGGAAAATTTATGCAAAACTATTTGAAGAGTTTCATTAAGCTAAAATGCGCTGGTGTGAAAAATGAACTGTGAATGTAGCTGCAATACGTTGGCGTTGCAAGTACCGGAACCAGGCTATAACCATACATTGAAAATATCCCTTATGGGTTTCCCATAAGGGATATTTTCGACGTGTATATTCAAAACCTTAAGAATAAGAAGGTTGATGGGGAGATTTTGAAAGTAAGAACAATAAGGAAGAGCTTCTTTGTGGTATTCAGTGTTACACAGGGTTATTATACATTATATTATATCAGGATTTTATGGTGGTGGTTTAATAGTGGTGCTAGTTGAAAATAGAAAGAGCGAATCAATGCCAGTCGTTCTTGTGCGTTTGTTACAATGCGACGAAATCAGGCAAAAGTCTCGGCGTTACTAGGAGCATGAAGCGTTAGCAGATTGAAATATTTACGGCTCACGTAGACTTTTTACCAATGCGCATGCGTCAAATACGAAAACAGATACATAGTAGACAGATAATAACATGTGAGAACGCACGAAACACTTTGCCACTTTTTTGTGTTCCTATCTGCTAGGGAAAATATTTTTTTTTAACGTACTCGAATAGTAAGACGTAATACACGGATTACAACTGTTTCTACGTTGCACTGGGTAGTTGTGACCCCGCAAAATTTATCTTGCATTATTCTGGAATGGCCTGTTTCAGACGATATTCATTCGAGACTAAAATAATACATAGTTTTGGCAACCCCTAAGTCATTTTAAAACACCTATAGTCAACGATACTCCACACGATAAGGTGGTAGACGACGAAAGAAAAAAAATCTGTCAGACGTCCCGACATCAATTTTACTCCGTTCTTTGTCATTTCATTTCTTTGTTTCTGTTAAATTTAGATACGTTTCAAAAATCGGGATGATAAATTAAATATGGCTCTTATTGTTCGCCGCTATATTAAAAAAATATTAACCAACTAAAAAAAAAACACTGCCAAGGAATGGTTATGTTTTTCGCTCGTACAAGATAAGTTAATTTGTATTTCATCAAATAGCGACCCATAATGGACCCATAATGGCTGTAAAGTAAACCTCAAAACGGAAATACGAGTAGGTACACAGGGGGGTTTTGGCAACACCCTGTACTACGCATTTATATTTGAATGCCACAGCTGTCATACCCATACCGTGCGTTTTAAGTACACTCTTTCTTTGCCTAAAAAGGTGGGAGCTGAAGGTAGCCTACGAAATTCATATTTGCTTACGTTTTTTTTGCAATTTGCAGGTCAGTCAGATCAGTTCTTTGTTAGTGACTAAACATAGGGTAGGTGTAACATTATTTTTCTTGCTTTTCTATGAATCCTACTTACTACTAATATTATAAATGCGAAAGTTTGTGAGGATAGATAGATGTTTGTTACTCTTTCACGCAAAAACTACTTACCGGGATGGATGAAATTTGTCACACAGGTAGTTTATAGCCTGGATATGACATACTATACTTTTCATACCGGTAGTACGATCCCGTGGGACAATTACGGAATTCAACGCGGTCAAAGCCGCAGGCATAAGGTAGTACACTAATACCACGAAGATAGAGGAGATTGAGGAGTATGTCCGAGCGAAGCTGCTGGACATTGAGGGTCGAGAAGTTGGAGTCGCGCCACAACACGTATTTAAGTCGTTCGTGCTGTGAGTTCCTACTCATCATTATTGAGACCTTCCTCAAGGAAGGGTTTTGGTCGAAGGGTGTCATGTATCGGCGTTTCCGCGGAAGGCTACGCGACACCACGCAGCGCAACATGACGCCGTGTCTTCATGTTTAATAGATTAATGCGATTTTTGTGGTTTTTATAAATTTATTTGTTAGTCTGTAAGGTATAAATGATATGGGTCTTTTGTTACCTGAACTAAAGGACATTTATTATTATTACAATAGTAATACATACTTGAGCCTTTATAAGGACATGGGTTACCATCCCGTATAACGAGAACTTCGAGCCTCTCCTTAGGCGATTGGATCTAAGGGCCTGATTCAGAAGGCAGTGAGGTGATGACCAGGCATGACAATAACATTACAGCAGACTCTCGGTCAGCGGACTCCAACAACAATTCTCCCCATCCCCACCCCGATGACGTCATATTTTGTGTACAACGTTAGGGTTTTTGGTGTGAGATAGGGTTTCTTAACAATACATTTCTTACATTATTATGAGATATAGTCTAGTATATTTTAATGTCTCTCTGTTCTTGACGATTATGTCGTTCAAGGCGTTCGTTGCCATGGTAAAGTAAAATTCAAAAGAGTTTCATCGGTCAAATCTTTTTAAAATGGTTTAGTTTCATAATACAATAGCAAAACATTAATTAGGTAGAAAGTCAGTCACTAGGTATATTATATTTTTTACACGGCATGGCATAATTATTCAATACGGGGAAGGTAAATCTTTAGCACGGGTAGGTTTTACCTTGAAATGTAGTAGGAGCAACTAAAGTTAGATTTAACGATTGGAGATCATGATTTTAACTTGATGCGTTTAAAACATGTTTACCTTTGAAAAGCCTATTTAACTGAAAGGATTATTACTTAACAAATTGTATTGTCAGAAAAATAATCTGCACAGCAACCTTATGCATAATATCCAAATAGAACTTTATTAAAAGTATACAATAACATTCTAATTGCTCTAACCTATCTATTTAGTTCCGCACGCCACCGCGCAGGCGCGCGCCTCAACACTCGCCGCGCCGCGTGTTTCTCGGTGACACGAGGCATCGTATCCGTCAGGGGAAGCTCAGCGCTAGCCCCGAGAGGACGGCTTTGCTGAACTTTTTCTGCACAATAGACTTGAGACTTAGTATCAACCACGACCACCCCTCTACAGGCCCGGACTGGGACCCGAAATCAGCCCGGGCATTTTAGAGACGGTCAAGCTACACTATCAAGAGAAAGGAAAACTACTAAATTTTGAATCGACCGAAGAAACCATCTAGAATAGAATAATAGGTTGAAATTTAATCTGAATCTGGTTGAATGTTGAGCTGCGACTTTGATAAAGAAGAGACTCGAAACTAAAAGAACAGCGACGCTATCTAACAAGGGCGTCGCCAGCTTGTGAGCCTGGAGGAGCCGGTTTTGGCGCAGAAAGGTGCGAGTAATATTGTACAGGTTAAGTTAATCATGAATTAAATCAATTCGGATATTATAAATATGTAATTTGAGGTGATGTCCACATGCTCCATTTTTTGCAACCTTGTGTATGTGCCAAAATTGCCTATTAAGGCCTCGGGGCAATACTATGTTTTTTACTTATATTTGCCTTGAAAAATAAATAATAAGTATGAATCCATTATAAAAAAAAACAGCTAACAAGATTTTGCATAAAACACAACATACGAAACTAATATTACCAAGAAACAAAAAACCCACACATTGTAAACGGGATTCAAACTTGTATCTCTTTGATCGTGAACCCACTGCTTAGCTATCAACAGCTATCAACACTTGGTATATGAAGGTGAATTTTAGCTATCCAATGGTAAGAACAGGTCAACACACAATTAAGATCATGCGTTTGCTGCGTGTATAACAAAAGAAACGGAAATATATTTTTATGTTTCGTGGAGTGTGACTCGACGACATGCGATTGGGCGAACTCTGTGGCTGTGGTGTGCGTACTGTATTGAGACCACTTACACACACGGAAGCACGGACGGTCGACCGTGCGTTCACAGCAATACGATCCTTAGCGTGCCTATGCACTTATGAACGCTTAATCGACTACCGGTACATCGTTCATCGTTTGTACAAACGATGAACGATGTACCGGTAGTCGATTTGGCACCGCTGGAGAGAGAGACTCAGTACAGCCCAGTTCTCGATCAAATCGAAACTTTCTCGTAGTCCAAAAACGCTAAGTAGAGAGGCAGGTTATACTCTTCGGTATTCGGTATGCCTGCCGCAGCGTATGTATGTGGTCCACGGTGCTAATGCCTTTTCGTAAACCAGCTTGTTCGGGAGGCTGAAAATCGTGAAACCGGCGCGTGAGACGATTCGTAATGATTCTTGAAAACAACTTGTAGACATGGCTGACAAGTGAAATGAAATGATGATGAAATGAAATGAAATGATGATGAAATGAAATGAAATGATGATGAAATGAAATGATGGTGAAATGAAATGAAATGATGATGAAATGAAATGAAATGATGTTTATTTTTGCAAGTAGGTTTTTACAAACACTTTTACACGTCATTTTTTAAAAACTATATGGGGCCGGTGTTTCGTACCTGACTACTCTGAGAAGAAACAGCCGAAACAAACTCAGATGTCACAGTTGCTTTTGAAGTCCAGATATAATATTGCTCAATTCACATGAGGACTATGCAGATTAGTGTCAGAGATGATCTTTAGAAGAAAGAACCACACAGATTTGAGTGGACTTGTCCAGTCAGTGCAAGCATTTGTCAGTTATCGTGTAGCTCGACTTATAACTCAAGGAGCTCAACGAAACGACGAACAATACCAAAGAAATGACATTTGGGTAGGTCGCTTATAGTACTCAAACTGCCAGACAGTCGTGGGGTTAAAATAAAAAAATAAAAAAAGTGACCCACATTGTCCTCACATTCACAATAATTTAGTAAAATTAATAATAATTTACAAAATGAATGTCTATAAAAAACATCAATAAATGTCAAAATAATAATAAAAAAAAGTAAAACACAACAAAATAAGTATTCCTGTCAAATCAGTAAATGTCACAAAAAATGATAAAAATAAAGTAAAAAATAATAAAATACTGAAATAAGTATTCATGTCAAATCATTCAATGTAAAAAGTGTATAAAAGAAAGGAATCAATAATAAATAAGCGAAGTCCGAAATTTCATCATTCACAGAGTAAATTTCATTGGAGCAGCTTAATCCCAAGCCTTTTTATTTTCGAGATAGCGATTAACATGATAGTAGGCTTTCAGGCATAACTTCCGTTTTATAAACGATTTGAATTTATTTAGGCTTAGTGCTTGAATATGGCTCGGAAGTATATTGTAAAAACGTATACATTGACATCTAAACGTACCCCCTATCTTCTCGTTGCAGGAACAACAAATTTGTGCTTGTTCCTCGTATTTATGTTGTGTATTTCACTGTATTTTTTAATCAAATTAATATTTTTATGTGCGTACAAAAGATTTTCATAAATAAACTGAGAGGGCACAGTAAGAATATTAATCTCTTTAATTATTTCTCGGAGGGAGTATCTGAGACTTAATTTATAAATTGAACGAATTGCCCTTTTTTGCAAAATAAATATTGTCTGAATATTGGCGGCATTACCCCACAAGAGCATACCGTACGACATCACGCTGTGGAAATAACTAAAGTAAACTAAACGGGCAGTCTCTAAATCAGTTAAATCACGAATTTTCTAACGGCGAATGCTGCAGAGCTAAGTTTTTTTGATAATTTATCTATATGCGGGCCCCACTGCAGCTTGGCATCTAAAGTTATGCCTAAGAACACAGTGCTATATTCCTGTTTCAACTCTTCATCCTTGATTTGTACAGTAGTTTCCACTTGTCTTACGTGGGGTATCGTAAACTTAATGCATTTAGTTTTTTTCTCATTTAGGAGTAGATTATTGACATTAAACCAATTAACGATTTTTGCCAGGGCGGTATTAACCTCGTCTGTAACTATCTGCCGACGTTTGAGTTTAAATAAAAGAGAAGTGTCATCTGCAAACAATACTATGTCATGATTATCCTTTTTGGGGTAAGGCAAGTCATTTATATAAATAAGAAACAAAAATGGACCAAGAATTGAGCCCTGGGGTACCCCCATTCTTACAACGGAACCGGGAGATCTTTTCCCATTAACATCAACTGTCTGAAACCTATCACTCAAATATGAAGTAAGAAGATCCAGAGAGGCGTTACGGATTCCGTAGTGGTGTAGTTTCCTGATTAATGTTTCATGAAGAACGCAATCGAAAGCCTTAGACAAATCGCAAAAGATGCTTAAAGCATCACATTTGTCCTCCCAGGCATTATTAATGTGTCCTAAAAGTTCAACATCAGTAGTTAAACGACCCCTTGTAAATCCGAACTGTTTATTATGCAATAACTTATGTTTATTAAAAAATCTTTGCATTTGTACTAAAATTAGTTTTTCAAAAATTTTACTAAATGTGGGTAGTACTGAAATGGGTCTATAGTTAGTGGGGTCTGATGTACTACCCGATTTAAACAACGGTATTATTTTACTATTTTTCATTAGATCAGGAAACTCACCACGGTCAATACAATCGTTAAATATTACAGCTAAAGAAGGAGCTACAATGTTTATAATGGACTTAGCAACGTCCACAGAATGACCCCATAGATCGGCGGTCTTTTTAACATTTAAGGTGTGAAAAGTTTTAATTATATCTTTACAAGGTGACATATTGAAAATTAAATTCTGAATCACAGACTGAAACGTTTTCCCTTAGTAAAGACTCGGCAGCAGCAGGTGACGAGTTTAGCGATTTGTAGTCGATACGGGAATATCCGCAAAGAAATTTTCAAATGCTGTGGCAACTTGAGTGTCTGAATTTAAAATTGTATCGCCAATAGCAAGGCTGTTGTCACTTTCTCGGTTGCAAGACCTTCCCGTTTCGCTATTAATAATGTTCCATGTCATTTTAATTACATTACTACTGTTTTTAAATTTTGAACTCAAGTAACGTGACTTTGCTATAAAACAAACTTTTTAAAATATTTTAGAATAATTCTTAACATATACTAACTTAAATTCTACAGTGTTTATATAGGTCCGCTCTGCATACAGCTCATAAAGTCGTTTTCGACTTTTATGAATACCAATAGTGGCCCAGTCGTTGAAATAAGCGTTACTATTAACCGAGATTGTCTTAGGAATAAACGTGGTATTAAATTGCGTGCAATACATACTGAAAAAATCGTTATAATGTTGATTGGGATCATCATTAGTTGACAATAGTGGTAATTACAAAAGTTTAGTTTTAAAGGTTTCCAGGCGAGTTTTAGTTTTTGGATTAACAATGATATCCTTTATGATGATTTTCTTGCTTACATTAGGAATTGTGATCAATTGCCCACAATGATCTGAATCCAAAAAGTTAATAATTTCTTTGTGGGTAGGTAAAACATCTGTGTAAACATTATCTAGGCAAGTGGCACTAGTTGGGATTATTCTAGTGGGCTCCAGAAGAGAAGTGAGATGGGCCTATAATTCTTCAGCCGGGCATTGTCGCCCTTCTTGAAGAAGAGTATCACCACACCCCTGCACCATACCTGTGGCATTTTCCCCTCGAATATGACGGAATTAAACAGCTTCTGAAGGGCCTTTAATACCGGTTTTTCACCCGCCTTCAGGAGTTCGGCCGCAATTCCGTCATCACCTGGTGCCTTGTTGTTTTTAAGCCGTTACAGAGCCATCCTAATCTCGTACAGGCTGACGTCCGGGATGTATTCGGTATAGTGTCGGGTCAGTCTAGCTCTTGGGTCGTTTGCTAGATCTACAACGGTTTTATTGGTTGACGTGTACAACTGTCCATAGAAGCTCTCGATCTCCCATAAAAGCTCCGGTTTGGCGGATAAGATCCTGCCATCGTTGGTCTTCAGTTTTGTGAGCTGGCTCTGCCCAATAGCCAGATCTCCTGTTATTACCTTGGAGCCTTTGTTCCGCTCAATTGTGTCTTTAATACGCTCGGTATTAAAGCGGCGGAAGTCGCTCTTCAAGGATTTAGAGATCCGTCTATTGAGCTGCCGGTATTTCAACGCCTTCTATTTCCCTTCCCTTTATTTCGTTGACAGTTTGGTATTTATAATATACTTTTGCAGCGACTAGATGCATCCCGATACCTTCTCATTGTAATACTTAATTACAAAACAACAATTTGACTATAATAACAATTATAATCGAATGTCCTAAACAAAATTCCGTAATATTCCGTAATAGCGCGCATAGAATCACAACAAGACTGACCTTCCAAGCTAGTCACCTAATTTCACTCGTATCTTACCCCCGTAGGTACCCCTTTCTAACGTTACGTACGATTGCGATAGAATGTATCGCATAAACATTTGTTTATTTACCATTACTAGCTATAAACTTAAACTAATATGCAAAGAATATAAAAAAATAATTACAGTAAGAGACAATGCAATCCCCTTCATTTTACTAACCTATCTAAATTCAAACTTCCATTTTGTGGAATAAAATATTGGTAATAAAATTTGCATACATTTCCACACGAATAAACGTGTAAAAGAAGACATTGCCCAAATTCAAAAACGATCACAAATCTTCTCAAACGTCTGTAGGTTTTAACATGTTTTTTCTTGTGTACTTGGCACCTCAAAAAGCATGTTATAGAAGCATAAACAATTATTCCTATATTTTTTAAATTAATTATTTCCCTAGAATAAAAAAGTTTACTAGTATAATAGGCGTGTTTTGAGTCTAAAATTCATTAAAAAAAATAAGTAGGTGCAGGATAGGCAAAAAAACTATTTTTTTTCGTTTAAGCCGGTAGGTTGAGTCTGAGGATTTCAGTAGTGTCGCAGCGAGTTCATTTGCTTATAAGTCTTGTATGACTTTTCTACAACTTCCTTGATTTTTGGTATTTGTAGGTACTCGTGTACTTCAGTGTTCCTTGCGAACCATGGTGCGCTGCTCAATGTTTTCAGTGCTTTATTTTGGAAGAGTTGTAGTATTTCCAGATTCGAATGGCTTGCCGATCCCCACAGCTCTATACCATAGGTCCATATAGGTGTTAGGATGCATTTTTGTAGATCATCAGTTTGTTTTCCAAGCTAAGTGACGAGTAGATTTCTCCCAGTTTCTTGCTTGCTTGACCCCTTTTGGTCTTAATATGTTCACGCCAGGTAAGTCTTCTATCGATGTGCATACCTAGGTATTTGGCAGTACTTTTCTGAGGGAGAACCTCTCCGTTAAGTGTTACTGGTGGGCAGTCCCCGCTTCTTAGGGCGAAGGTAATGTGGACAGACTTAGCAGAACTAGTTTTAATTCTCCACTTTTTCAGCCATGATCCAATTTTATCCAGGTGTTCTTGGAGTTTTTTGGAAGCTTGAATCTCGTCTTTATCGCAAGATAGGACTGCAGTGTCATCGGCATGGGTTGCAGTAACGATTTGCTTTGAGGTGGGTAAGTCTGCAGTGTATGAAACGAAAAATGAAATAAAAAATCGTGTAACAACTCTTGCACGTTTATTCGGTGGGGCCATCGATATTATGAGTGCTGGAGAGGTTTGTTTTGTTTTCTAAGTGACGTCGTCAAGAAGGCGCTATTGGTTAACATTTTGTGAAACTGTTAAATAAAAATACAGGATAGTCACGTCAGTTCCGATTTTGACCACGCACCACATGGTATATGAGTTTGTTGGCAACACACCTTTTCTTTTAAAAAAATTTACAATGATTTAGAGGGTTTCGTAGATTAAAAAATTGGATTTGACATAACAACTTCATACAACATATAAAAAATTAGAACTACCTTTTTTGATGCAAGGTTGGTTTGGTGCACCTCTTTTATGGTACGATTTCCATGGACTAAACAATTTTTTTTTAAAATAAATATTGCTGTACATTATACACATTGCCATCTAGTGTCACATTAAGCAACGAGGCTTGTGTTGGACACCAAATAGTTGATATACTACATAGATACTTTTAGTTTGTAAATACATACTCATTATACATATAAACATTTGCTCGTACCGGGATTCGAACCCGGGACCCTAAGAACGTAAGGCAGCCTCACTACCGCTGCGCCATTCGGGTCGTCATATATAATTATAATGGTATTTGTGATAGCCCTATTATAAACATTATTAAATACTGCATCGAATTTAAACAAAAACTTATAAAATATTAAATGATGTAGCTATTTAATTTTGTTTGTTTTTCTGAAAGTTGCTATGAATTGTATTAAAAGTTCTGCCAGTTTTTCCAAATAAAAAATGTTTATTGCGTAGTCACATAATAAACAAGATTTTGTCCTCCTATTGTTGAATTTGCATAAAATGTAGCCTATGCCACCTGGGCCGTGTTAACGAATCGATTGACACCTTATTAATTATCAAAATTGGATGAATAGTTAAGGTGCTACGGAGGAACATCCGTAAATACAAACATACATACATAGACTGCTAAAATCATAACCCTTCCTTTTGGGTTCGCCGTATTCGGTACGGTTCGCGCGGTCCAGTCGTTTCAGTTATTTACTCGTTTAAGTAAATAACAAACCAACATTACGTTAGAATTTTAAATTATGACGGTTTTAATAAATAAAATAAAAAAAGCCTTTTATTTCCTCTAAATTTACATTTTTTATAATCTAGGCATGTGTTACTTTGGTTTATTCTATGTTATTTATTTATTTCTTGCATAATAAAAATATATCTGTAACTTATCTATATCTATTTATCTTTAACTATTTTTGATAATAATACCATAGACATAATATCATACACAGCACATTTACCACACAAAGTTAACAAAGCACAAAAGTTGCTAAAGCTCCTTGAAAACTACGTCTACTACGCAGCTACGGCGTAGCGTTGTCACGGCTACGTTAGACTAGAGCTAGATTTCGCCTACGCACCTGAGTAGTAGTACTCGCTGGTGACTGATTAGTATTATTTTTAGATCACGCTTGCTTCGTGCGGACATGACCTGAATGTAATAAAGATCTAGTTATCAAAAAATATCAATTATACTTTCGATAAAAAATACTAAACTACTTAAATCTGAAAAGAACAGTTTTAGTTTTGGTAAAATTCTCCAGCTTAAGAACCTTTGAGAATCAGTTTTCCTTAATTCAAATAAAATTTAGGGGATGGACTGGAAAGTATTTACATTTTGTACTTAATGTTCATCAGACTATCTCATTCGGTTTTCAGTCAGTCAGCATTTACTTTAAATAGAATATAGTTATCCGAATACTACGCACGCACCATTTATCTCGAGAACTATTTCTTTAGCGACATATTTTGTTTTTTATGCTACCCCTGCAACGACACGGATACAAATAGTACGGATACCACTACAAAACTATAATTCATATAAAGTGGCGTCAGCATTGCTCCTGAATAGTTATGACGTTCTAGTACTCCTGATCGAAGTTAATAAAGTTATGCCCCTTCTAAAACCAGAGGTGCGTTCCACATTGTGACACTGTACACTGATATTTTTTTTACCAAATTATTTATAGACTAGCTGACCCGCGCAACTTCGTCTGCGTCATATAAGAGGGACAGAGAGATGGTTAGAGAGAGTGTGAGACACCCTTAAAAGATAGACATAATAATGCTATCGCAGACTTTTTATAGAACTTTTTAAGAGGAACAATTCCGTCATACACGATTGTTGCGTAACTTTAACCGTTTACGCAGCGCACGCAACGAAAGATCTCAAAAGGAATATTTTTTTCCTTTCTTTGCAACATTTTTCATTGATGCTCTGCTCCTACTGATTGTAGCGTGATGTTATATAAACGGTGTAACTTTGTTGTTCGATGTTGCCTTCTCCGATAAATGGGCTATCCAACACTAATAGATACTTTCAACTCGAACCAGTAGTTTCTGAAATTAGCGTGTTCAACCAACCAAACAAACACTTCAGCTTTATAATATAAGGCATAGTATAGAATCAAGTAGGTAACAATTTAATTTCTCTGAAATATTTGCATTAATCGCTAAAATATTCTGTTTTTCTAAATAAGGGCTTCCCTCGCCAGCCTCTTCAGTCTTACGTTCAGACACTTGATGACAGTCATACTCCATCTACGTCGAAAGTTCTCATCAAGGTGCATAAAATGATCCCAAACACGATTTAGATGCTGTAAACTCTTGATGACCTCTTGCAAGTGCCTTCCGTCTCCATCGTCGACCTTCGAGCCAATAAAAATATAGCTGTAAATATAATCTACGTAAACAGCGTATGGATTATTGATAATTGCGAATAGCATAGCACAGTTCTTGCACGGCAAGAACACGTGAATTTATCAGACTTCCGTTCGCTATACTACTTTTTGGAGAAATCATTATCATACTCTTGCCCTTATGCCTATTTATTTGGGGTCGGCGCAGCATGATCGTATTCTTCTTCCATACTTCTCTAGTACTTTTTGGAAAAATATTTCTCGAAAAAATAAGAAATATAGAAATGCAAACAATTTAAATACAAAAAGAAATATAGGCAATCTAACAGCATCAAAAAAAAATTAAACAAATCACAAAAAAAGAAATTAATGTTGCGGGGTTTGAGAACCTGCAACCCCGTAGTTTGCAGAGCGGTCATGAAACCGCTAGGCTATTTACTTCGTTGACATAAGCTACAAATAGCCGTTCTCATGTACTTGCGTCATGACTGAAACGTTAAACAATTGAAGTATACGGACATAATGTTAAATTGACTATGAAAAGGAAAGGGCGTATGTTTAACAAAATTGGAATATATCTCAAATTATGGCATACAATAAGTTAAATATTTATTTTATTCTGTTTTTAGTATTTGTTGTTATAGCGGCCTACGAAATACATCATCTGTGAAAATTTAACTGTCTAGCTATCACGGTTCATGAGATACAGCCTGGTGACGGACAGACGGACAGACAGACAGACGAACAGACGGACAGGCGGACAGGCGGACTGTTGCACTGACGGAGAGTGGATTCTTAGTAATAGGGTCGCGTTTTTACACTTTGGATACGGAACCCTAAAAACCGGCCAAGTACGAGTTGGAGTTGCACATGAAGGGTTCCGTACTGTCGTAGTAGGAGAGCCCCTTTTAATTATTTATTATTTTTATTATTTGTAGTTTATAGCGGCAACAGAAATACATAAGCTGTGAAAATTTCAACTGTCTAGCTATCACGGTTCATGAGATACAGCCTGGTGACAGACAGACGTGTGACAGTGGAGTCTTAGTAATAGGGTCCCGTTTTTACCCTTTGGGTACGGAATCTTAAAAAGGTGTAGCGTGAAGGGTTGACAGGGGAGAATGGAAGCAAAAAACGTGTTGCACCGACGCCAAGTAACTTAGGACAAGGGCAGGAAGATGATGATATTTAACTTTTATTATGTTGTCTTACGACGAGAGCTCCTAGAAAAATGCCCCTAGACCTCCTGTTTCCTTGGTTTCCGTTTACTTTAAACCTGAACAGGAGATCATTAACATGAGGCTATACAGCCAAACCGCGGCATCCGCTTTTAACTGAACGTTTGCGTACCAGGGTGCAAGAAGTTGCAAGAGATTGTAGCGTCGGAAAAACGGTCACTACGACGGGCCAGAAAGGAGTAAAAATCAAATGTATGAAAAATCACTTTCCCTTCCCGCCATAAACACCCCGAACCCAACGAAGGTAGCGCCATCTTGCGGATATTTGAAGTTGGACTAAAGAACAGAATACATCACGGTCACTCTAACTATGTTTCAAGCAGTATAGAAAGCGATGACACGCTGTGGCAAGCTCCATCCCTTTCTTGTTTGACGTCATGCAACCCAGGGGGTGGGCGGTGGAGTTACGTCACTACTTTCGTCGTGTATGCAAACAAGGTCAAGGACTTTGATCAGAAAATCAATAGGCTATTGAACTTTTAGCATTGAATTAGAGCAGAGTTCAACGACTGTTCTCCCGTGACTCGTATACGCGAGTTGTGTAATTTATAAAAATATAAGATTTTGAGATCTGGGTACCATCCCCCAACGAGTGACTGCCCTACGTTAACAATACGTCGCTGTTTATGTGACGTTATTTGAACACTAGCGCCGCAGTGACCATGACCGGTACTACAATCGACCGAGAAATCAATAAGGTTTTGACATTGAATTGAATTGACCTTTTGACATTGAATTTGTGTAAATCTATGATTTCCTCCTCAAATTTTCTTATATTTTATTTTAACTTTTTTAGGTTTATTAGTATTATTTATTTATGTCTCAAGAATTGCCTCTAATGAAATATTTAAACCTTTAATTAACCTCGAGGACTGACGATAAAACGTTCGTTTTCTGAAAAATAGGTGTAGGCTTTTTATCAGGGTGCTACACCAGACTTTGTAGGGTAGGTAGGTAGGTAATTCAGGGTAATAATTCGGGATGATGAAATAATAAGAGTCTTAGTGTTTCGTCAGCAGCGGTCGAGCGTAAGTTTTAATTAGGTTTTGTTTGCTGATTGACATTATTCTATAAGTGAGTTTGTAGAAGTTAAAATGTACAAATTTATGCCTATTTTGAAACACACACAAAGTGCAATAAATTCGACTAATTCACTTGTTCACTTGGAAACCATAATAAAAAAATATTCGTAAAAGAAATAATATGTAATGTTATTTCTTTTTTTATTTACAGAGATAAATAATTGTGTAAATACAGGAATCTACTTATTTAACACATCTTACTAATATTATAAATGCAAAAGTTTGTGAGGATGGATGGTTGGTTGAATATTTATTACTCTTTCACGCTAAAACTGGATGGATTTGGATGAATTTAGCACATAGATAAATAAGTGTCTTAAATGGAATTTATATCGACGAAATGTGAGTTTACTAGTAGTAAACCTCTGCCTAACCCATCGGGAATTACAGGCGTGATGGTAAGTTACGTCATTATACTAAATAGATTGTTTACTTAAAGTTTATTTTTAGTTCATCTAAACCACTTTCCTACGTAACCTCCTTCTTTCTATACATATAATAAAATCGTTGAGACCAAAAAATCTGTACATTGAAGATTAAAAAAAAAAACCAGCCAGGTTGACTTAAAATAAGTAACTGAACGTGTTAAAACCATTTAAAATTTTTTTGTTTGTTTGTTTGTTTGTTTGACCGCGCATCACGTAAAAACTGCTGAACCGATTTTGTTGAAATGTTCACAAATCTGTTTAAATACATTCAGAATAACATTTAGGCTATTTAAATTTTAGAAAATTTTGGAAAAGGGGGGTGAAAAGGGGGGGTAAAGTTTGTATGAAAAAAAAAAATTTGATTGTTCTAGAATCATGAAACTCGGAATAAATACTTATTAATAAAAATAAAGAAATACCTGTTTTAGCATTTTTTTTAAATCTCATCCAGAGACGCAAAAAAGAGGGTTTTGTGTTTAAAATTAATAAACTTCATACACCTATATTATAAAAACCAACAATGAAGTGTAACCTTTTAAAGTTGCTACATGTACTTCATATCTTATACAGGTTAATATAATTTCTCAGTTTTCTTGAAATTTGATTTTTGAGGTGATTACGCATAAAATAGCAGAATTCAAGAAAATCAGCTTTCCTCGGTATAAGTAGTTGGTACGAAAAGTTTGTGCGCGCATCACGTCAAAACTACTGCATAGATTTCTTTAAAGGCTTCTTCAATATTTAGGCTATATATTATCGCGCTACTTCCTTAAGGGGGTAGGCAATTTAACATTATGTCCGTATACTTCAATTGTTTAACGTTTCAGTCATGACGTAAGTACATGAGAACGGCTATTTGGAGCTTATGTCAACGAAGTAAATAGCCTAGCGGTTTCATGACCGCTCTGCAAACTACGGGGTTGCAGGTTCAAACCCCGCAACATTAATTTCTTTTTTTGTGATTTGTTTAATTTTTTTTTGATGCTGTTAGATTGCCTATATTTCTTTTTGTATTTAAATTGTTTGCATTTCTATATTTCTTATTTTTTCGAGAAATATTTTTCCAAAAAGTACTAGAGAAGTATGGAAGAAGAATACGATCATGCTGCGCCGACCCCAAATAAATAGGCATAAGGGCAAGAGTATGATGATGATTTCTCCAAAAAGTAGTATAGCGAACGGAAGTCTGATAAATTCACGTGTTCTTGCACGGCAATGAAATGCAAACAATTTAAATACAAAAAGAAATATAGGCAATCTAACAGCATCAAAAAAAAATTAAACAAATCACAAAAAAAGAAATTAATGTTGCGGGGTTTGAACCTGCAACCCCGTAGTTTGCAGAGCGGTCATGAAACCGCTAGGCTATTTACTTCGTTGACATAAGCTACAAATAGCCGTTCTCATGTACTTACGTCATGACTGAAACGTTAAACAATTGAAGTATACGGACATAATGTTAAATTGCCTACCCCCTTAAGGAAGTAGCGCGATAATATATAGCCTAAATATTGAAGAAGCCTTTAAAGAAATCTATGCAGTAGTTTTGACGTGATGCGCGCACAAACTTTTCGTACCAACTACTTATACCGAGGAAAGCTGATTTTCTTGAATTCTGCTATTTTATGCGTAATCACCTCAAAAATCAAATTTCAAGAAAACTGAGAAATTATATTAACCTGTATAAGATATGAAGTACATGTAGCAACTTTAAAAGGTTACACTTCATTGTTGGTTTTTATAATATAGGTGTATGAAGTTTATTAATTTTAAACACAAAACCCTCTTTTTTGCGTCTCTGGATGAGATTTAAAAAAAATGCTAAAACAGGTATTTCTTTATTTTTATTAATAAGTATTTATTCCGAGTTTCATGATTCTAGAACAATCAAATTTTTTTTTTCATACAAACTTTACCCCCCCTTTTCACCCCCCTTTTCCAAAATTTTCCAAAATTTAAATAGCCTAAATGTTATTCTGAATGTATTTAAACAGATTTGTGAACATTTCAACAAAATCGGTTCAGCAGTTTTTACGTGATGCGCGGTCAAACAAACAAACAAACAAACAAAAAAATTTTAAATGGTTTTAACACGTTCAGTTACTTATTTTAAGTCAACCTGGCTGGTTTTTTTTTTTTTAATCTTCAATGTACAGATTTTTTGGTCTCAACGATTTTATTATATGTATAGAAAGAAGGAGGTTACGTAGGAAAGTGGTTTAGATGAACTAAAAATAAACTTTAAGTAAACAATCTATTTAGTATAATGACGTAACTTACCATCACGCCTGTAATTCCCGATGGGTTAGGCAGAGGTTTACTACTAGTAAACTCACATTTCGTCGATATAAATTCCATTTAAGACACTTATTTATCTATGTGCTAAATTCATCCAAATCCATCCAGTTTTAGCGTGAAAGAGTAATAAATATTCAACCAACCATCCATCCTCACAAACTTTTGCATTTATAATATTAGTAAGATGTGTTAAATAAGTAGATTCCTGTATTTACACAATTATTTATCTCTGTAAATAAAAAAAGAAATAACATTACATATTATTTCTTTTACGAATATTTTTTTATTATGGTTTCCAAGTGAACAAGTGAATTAGTCGAATTTATTGCACTTTGTGTGTGTTTCAAAATAGGCATAAATTTGTACATTTTAACTTCTACAAACTCACTTATAGAATAATGTCAATCAGCAAACAAAACCTAATTAAAACTTACGCTCGACCGCTGCTGACGAAACACTAAGACTCTTATTATTTCATCATCCCGAATTATTACCCTGAATTACCTACCTACCTACCCTACAAAGTCTGGTGTAGCACCCTGATAAAAAGCCTACACCTATTTTTCAGAAAACGAACGTTTTATCGTCAGTCCTCGAGGTTAATTAAAGGTTTAAATATTTCATTAGAGGCAATTCTTGAGACATAAATAAATAATACTAATAAACCTAAAAAAGTTAAAATAAAATATAAGAAAATTTGAGGAGGAAATCATAGATTTACACAAATTCAATGTCAAAAGGTCAATTCAATTCAATGTCAAAACCTTATTGATTTCTCGGTCGATTGTAGTACCGGTCATGGTCACTGCGGCGCTAGTGTTCAAATAACGTCACATAAACAGCGACGTATTGTTAACGTAGGGCAGTCACTCGTTGGGGGATGGTACCCAGATCTCAAAATCTTATATTTTTATAAATTACACAACTCGCGTATACGAGTCACGGGAGAACAGTCGTTGAACTCTGCTCTAATTCAATGCTAAAAGTTCAATAGCCTATTGATTTTCTGATCAAAGTCCTTGACCTTGTTTGCATACACGACGAAAGTAGTGACGTAACTCCACCGCCCACCCCCTGGGTTGCATGACGTCAAACAAGAAAGGGATGGAGCTTGCCACAGCGTGTCATCGCTTTCTATACTGCTTGAAACATAGTTAGAGTGACCGTGATGTATTCTGTTCTTTAGTCCAACTTCAAATATCCGCAAGATGGCGCTACCTTCGTTGGGTTCGGGGTGTTTATGGCGGGAAGGGAAAGTGATTTTTCATACATTTGATTTTTACTCCTTTCTGGCCCGTCGTAGTGACCGTTTTTCCGACGCTACAATCTCTTGCAACTTCTTGCACCCTGGTACGCAAACGTTCAGTTAAAAGCGGATGCCGCGGTTTGGCTGTATAGCCTCATGTTAATGATCTCCTGTTCAGGTTTAAAGTAAACGGAAACCAAGGAAACAGGAGGTCTAGGGGCATTTTTCTAGGAGCTCTCGTCGTAAGACAACATAATAAAAGTTAAATATCATCATCTTCCTGCCCTTGTCCTAAGTTACTTGGCGTCGGTGCAACACGTTTTTTGCTTCCATTCTCCCCTGTCAACCCTTCACGCTACACCTTTTTAAGATTCCGTACCCAAAGGGTAAAAACGGGACCCTATTACTAAGACTCCACTGTCACACGTCTGTCTGTCACCAGGCTGTATCTCATGAACCGTGATAGCTAGACAGTTGAAATTTTCACAGCTTATGTATTTCTGTTGCCGCTATAAACTACAAATAATAAAAATAATAAATAATTAAAAGGGGCTCTCCTACTACGACAGTACGGAACCCTTCATGTGCAACTCCAACTCGTACTTGGCCGGTTTTTAGGGTTCCGTATACAAAGTGTAAAAACGCGACCCTATTACTAAGAATCCACTCTCCGTCAGTGCAACAGTCCGCCTGTCCGCCTGTCCGTCTGTTCGTCTGTCTGTCTGTCCGTCTGTCCGTCACCAGGCTGTATCTCATGAACCGTGATAGCTAGACAGTTAAATTTTCACAGATGATGTATTTCGTAGGCCGCTATAACAACAAATACTAAAAACAGAATAAAATAAATATTTAACTTATTGTAGGCCATAATTTGAGATATATTCCAATTTTGTTAAACATACGCCCTTTCCTTTTCATACATGATATTAGTGGAACGTCTACTTCTTAGTTATATTGACTTCTTTGATAGACATTAGTCTAGTTACGTAAAACCGCATTAACATTGTAACTAGAAGTTATTAAGGAAAACATACATAATTAAAGAGAGATTTCAATTTTTCTTGCAAAGTGCTTATAATATTTAAAAAGGGAAAGCTCCAAAACTACCTGAAACAGTTATAGGAGGCAAGGGGTTTTTTTAATACATTCCGCACTGCAATGTACTAGCAGAGCATAACCGTAGAGTTATGGTATTTTTATTGCAATACAAAACGAAGTGGAAGTTCGTTCGAGTTCACGCCCTTTACAGTGCTTTAGAAAAGGGGCCTAAGCGGCTTAAAAAATAGAGCAAAAAAATACGTAGAACTTGGAAAACTGAATTCCGCCATCAAAATTGTACAATTCGAGGTTCCGTTCAGAAGCGATAACGAAATAAAACTTTCGTCCAAGTTCGTCCGAAGGGTACCGTACACTTGAGTGATTCGTCAACGTTACAAAGTGGAACCCGAGATTGACAGAGGGGGGAATTTTCCGACAAATTTTTCACTTTAATCACAATGGAATCGGTTTTAGCCCAGCTTTTAATTTACTTTTTTATTCAATCTTGACTCGAGTAATCAAATTCTGGACCTTGTTCCTTTTGAGATTCAGATGATTGGATGGAAATAACTTTGATCGTGTTTGTTTAAATTCGTATTTCATTAGTATTCGTTAACTGGGTAGATTTTACACTGAAGGGAATCAAAGGATTCGCTATTATTTTTACTATGTCTTTACTTAATTTTCACTCTTAAATCTAGCACTTTTAAGGGTAATTTGAGTCCACCTTCCTTCAACTTTTCACCAACAATGTTAGTTTAATTGAATTGAAGATAGCCAAGAAGCAAGAAATCTATAAATGAATCCGTAACCTCGTAACTACAACACTTTGATATTTCTTACTCCCTAATAATTGGTTTAACTTTTCTTTAGCGTTTGCCACTCCGAGTGAAAGGTTTCCCATAAAGCAATTTTCTTTGGGAACCGAAATATCACGAAATATTTTCTTAAGACAATAAATAGCTCTGTTACTTGAAGCCCGGTTTATTGATGCTACCCTTAGAAATAATTCTGATTAGATTGTATTTTTGTTTACGGCACTTAAGTAATACAATACGGGGTGAAATTCATACCAATGAAAACGTATAAGTAGCGGGGCTAACAGGATATGATTTTTTTTCTCATATTCAAAATGATTGTTGGGTTTTAGTTTCCTTATTTGTCGTGGGTTATAGCACTAAAGTTATTACGTGATCTCGCTTTCGCAAATACTTGAGTGTGAAATACCTGAAAGCAAAACATCTACTACACACTTATTAGATCCTTAGTGGATCTTAGTGTGTAATAATAACAATAATTATTATAATAAAATTTTAGTGGAACTTTTAGCACTTTTCAAATAAAAGTGTTTTTTGACACAGTGAACTTTGACGTCAATACCGGCGTTATCGAGGACGGTGTGTTTTGACAGTGCGTTCCGTTTCACCAAATACATGCTAAATAAAACAGTAAATTGTAAAATAAGTGTTGTATTAGAAACTTAATAAACAAGTGTACCACAATGTTTTAATGCGCCAATATAAGGCATTTTTCATAAATAAAAAGAGTTTTGTATTTCATGCATATTCCCTATTGGTCCACCTCAGTTTGATCAAGATTCAAGCGATTACTGGATGCTGTCCTTATACAAGCATTTACTTGATGTCAATCTCGTTACACGTATTACGTTCACTCAATGAGATGATGTTGTAGGAACATTTCGATTTTAGGGCCTGTTTCACCACCTGCGATTAAGTTTCCGTTAATTTACTTGGCAGATAATTTCATCCAAATTCTGTTCCAGTTTTTAATTTATTCGGTAAGTAGGTACTAAGTGGCTATTCGGACATCGTGAAATAAGCCCTAAGTAAGACAGCAAAAAACATGTTTATTATAATATAAGTAATAATACTGTTATACTGTTCAGCAGTGATGTGGTGGCGCCTTATTCTCCAGAGACTCTTTCAGCTCTGGAGAGTAAACATCCATCGCCTGCGGATGGTCTCACCTTCCCCGACCCACCCGTCCAACCCGACCCCCTTTTTTTTTTTTTTTTTTTTTTTTCGGATGGGAAATCATCAAATGACTTCTCCCGCTCTGGGCTGAGCAGGAGGGAGTGTCAGACTTTTACTGACTAAAACCCATCCATGTTCCTTCATCGCCCTTTGTGTTCCGGGGCCACGGTATCTCTTTCGAATAGTCCCGCAGCCCCGGCAGGCTTCGGCCCTTGCGGACCCCTTCACAGTTGCTGACTCTCTTTGAGGCGCGCGTGGAACACGAACGCGCCGTCGACACGGCCTGTCGTCATGAGACGGACGGACGGCGAGCTAGCCCATAGCTCCCCGTCCACAGGCCCGCGCCTACGGTGGCCGGAAGCCACCACGTGGCCCCCGACGCCCGGGGCGTCTCCCGCGGCGGCCGGGACGTGAGGATCTCTCCCTGTCCTGTTCCGCCACCTCCTTCGCTAGCATGACTGCTTCGCAGAAGGAGGTGACGGCGTCCCATTCCGTCTCGCTCCGGACCATGGCACGAACCAGGGCCGGGAGCGAGAGGTCGCCGCCGCCGATCGCCACCTCGAGGACACGGCGGTGCTCCACCCAAGCGGGGCACACCTCCACAGTGTGCTCCACCGTGTCCTCCGGCCTATCCTCACAATGATAGCACCCGGGCGTTTCCTCCCGCCCGATTCGGTGCAGGAACTTACCGAAACATCCGTGTCCGGTAAGAACCTGCGTCAGGCGGAAGGTGAGGACGCCGTGGCGTCTCTCCAGCCACTCCTCAAAGAGGGGACTTATCGCCACTATTGTGGCGTGCCCTGCACGGGGTTGCGATAGTCGCTCTCTCCATGTCGCCATGAGATCCCGCCGGAAGTCCGTCCGCTGAGCGACAATTTGCCGCGGCAGCGGAGTTTCCCCCCGGCGTAGCGCCTCCGCGCGCCACTCATGTAGGCGCGCGAGGACTATTGCCTCCAGATCCCATGGCGGCAATCCGGCAAGGAGGTTCGCCGCCTCGCGGGAGATCGTGCGGTACCCCCGGACCAGCCTTACGGCTACCACCTTCTGGGGCACGTTCAAGTGGTGGGCGGCACGCCGCCTCAATGAACGTGCCCACACCGGGGCCCCGTAAAGGGCCATGGACGGCACTCCCGCGTAGAGCCTCCGGCAGGAGGCGTTCGGCCCCCCCAGGTTGGGCAGGAGCCGCCTGAAGGCAGCCCCTGTCCGCTCCAGTCTGGGGGCCAAACGTCGGAAATGCTCCACGAAGTTCCACCGGCTGTCGAGGACAAGTCCCAGGTACTTCAGCGTCGACTCGACGCCGATGGAAACCCCTCCTGCCATCACTGAGGATCCCGGAGGTGGCGCATTCCGAGGCCCATGAAAGCACATGGCCTCGGACTTGTGCAATGCCACCTCGAGACCCAGTTGCCGGATCCTCTCAACGACTATCGCAACCCCGCGTGTCATAACTTCGGCCGCCGCCTCGTGCGACCCCCCCTGTGCGAGCACCAGCGTGTCGTCCGCATAGCAGACCACGCTGACGCCGCTAGGGAGGTCGGCGCGCAGCACCCAGTCGTACCCGATGTTCCACAAGGACGGCCCCAGAACCGATCCCTGTGGAACACCGCACGACATCTCTCGCCGGTTCCAGTCTCCGCTGCGACCGGGGTAGATGACGGCTCTATCCGTCAGGTAGTCCCCGACCACACGACGAAGGTAGGTCGGCACCCGGTGATACCGGAGTGCCTCCCTTATGCAGCTCCAGGGCATGGAGTTGAAGGCGTTGGCGATGTCGAGAGACACCGCCAAGACCACCCCACCCCTGGACACCGCATCCCTCGTCGTGAGGGCTCTCACGCGCATGATGGCGTCCACCGTAGAGCGCCCCTTGCGGAAACCATATTGGTGTTCCGCAAGGTCCGGCCCCGTCCCCGCAAGGTGCTCGGCGAGGCGGTTTGCAATGACTCTTTCAAAGAGCTTGCCCACCTCGTCGAGCAACACCACGGGCCGGTAGGCGGACGGAGAGTCCGCCGGGCGCCCCGGCTTCCGGATGAGGACCAGCTTCCCCGTCTTCCAGCGAAGCGGGAACTGGCCCCTCTCCAAGCATGCGCTTAAGAACCCCTCCAGTCGGGGACCGAGAGCCTCCGAGGCCAGGACCCAGGCTTTGCCAGGCAAGCCGTCGGGTCCCGGGGCGGTATTTTTGGCACTGAGCCTGCGTACCGCCACTCTCAGTTCTACCCCGGTCACTTCCGGAGCGTCGTCGTCGTCGCTTTCGTGGTCCGCTTCCGGCACCGCAGCCGGCGGAGCCATAGGCGGGGGCGGGTGTCCCCCTCGCGAGGGGAACAGAGCGCTCACCACGTCCTCCACGAGCTGAGGCCGGAGACTCTGCGTCAGCGGGGGGGCCCAGGTGCGGAGTTTATCCCGCACCATCTTGTAAGGGCGCCCCCACGGATCTCTGTCGAGAGCCCCCAGCATCTCCTCGCGGGCCAGATCCCTGGCCCGCAGGACAGCCCCGCGGAGGGCGGTCTTCGCCGCTCTGTAGCCCTCATATAGCTCCGCCTCAATGGCTGCCGCATTCGGTGGGCGAATGCGGAGCCTGCGGTGCCTGGCGTACAGGTGTCGCGCAGCCACGCACGCCTCCCGTAAAGACGTCAGCTCACGCGACCACCAGTACACCTGACGTCGGGTGCTTCCTGGCCGGACTCGGGGCATTGCCACGTCACAGATATCGGACATGGCCTCCTGGAACCACCCTGCCTCATCGTTAGCGTCGGCAGGCCTGTCCGGTGATGTCACCCAGGCCTGCCGACCCCCTCGTTCAGGATTCATCTTTTTTCAAAATTACAGCCCCGCAGTGATCGCAGCCGTGAGCTCTTTCCGGAATGGTTCTGCCGGCGGCCTCGACGGTCTGACTCCACAGCATTTGAAAGATTTGTTGTGTTCAGGCGCCGGGGAAGCTGGTGAGTCGCTTCTGAAGGAGCTTGCGGGTCTGATCAACTTAATGCTCTCCGGCGGCGTGAACGATGCCGTCGTCGATGTCTTGTATGGGGCTAACCTGTGCGCCCTACGCAAGAAGGACGGCGGCATTCGTCCCATTGCCGTCGGTTGCACCTACAGGCGTATGGCAGCCAAAATATGTTGCAAGTTTTATAGTGAATCGCTTGCAACTAAGTTCCAGCCCCTTCAACTCGGTTTTGGTTCCAGAGGAGGTTGTGAGGCTGCCGTACATGCCTTATCCTCTTTTTTAGACTCAAAGAAAGGTGAGGTCATCCTCAAGGTTGACGTCAAAAACGCCTTTAACTCCGTGAACAGGGACACTTTGTTGGCTGAAGTAAAAAAAAAATTACCCGAAATTTATGGTTTTTTGTGGCAATGTTATAGGCACCCTTCAAAATTACTTTACAAGGACAACGTTTTAGAATCTGCAGTTGGTTGCCAACAAGGTGACCCTCTCGGGCCCGTCATTTTCAGTTTGGCTATTCATCCCATAATTCAACAACTAAATTCAAAATTTAACGTGTGGTATTTAGACGATGGAACGCTAGGAGGTGATGTTGACACCGTTTTGGCTGACCTACAACTCCTCAAACATCAATTTAAATCTATTGGCCTGGACCTTAACCCCTCAAAGTGTGAAATTTACCTCTCTGACGTGACAGACAGACAATCAACTATAGATAAATTTAATGAAATAGCCCCGCAAATCAAAATTTTGGAAAAAAGTTCCCTGCACCTCCTATGTTCCCCTATTTTGGAAGAAAGTTTTTCATCGTTCATCGATGACAAAATTAAACATTTCAATGATATTTCGGATAGACTCTCCAAAATTAATCTACATTCGGCTTTCACCATTATCAGATATGGTTGTTTTGGTCCAAATTTTATGTATTTTCTCCGTTGTTCTCCTCTTTGGAAGAAACAACAACTTTTGGACAAAATTGACCAAATTATTCGCAACACATTAACATCCATTCTTAATGTGGCCCTGGACGACCGAGCGTGGCTGCAAGCCACTCTACCAATTCGTTTTGGTGGCCTCGGCGTCCGCAAAATTTCTAGTGTAAGCTTACCGGCGTTCCTGTCTTCTGTCCACAGCACTGAAAAGCTAACCACGAAAATTTTAACTCTCTCCCTGGTTAGCTCGGAAGTGCCGTGCTTGACCGACGCAGAGGACGCCTGGAAAGTGGCTTGCCCGGACACGGATCGGCCCGAGAACCCGTTTTCCCAGAGACAGTGGGATGAGCCGCTCTGCAGGTTGGTACGGAATAAACTTATTAATACGTCAACCAATACTGCTGAGCGTGCCCGCCTGCTGGCTGTGGGTGAGTGGGAGTCGGGCCTCTGGCTTCAGGCACTACCGTCACCTAATATAGGCACCTTGTTGGGTGACACAACCTTCCGGCTCGCTACATGTTTGCGTTTGGGCGCTCCTTGTGGGGCTCCACATCGCTGTCAATGTGGTGAAGCAGTCGACTGCCTCGGACACCATGGCCTTTCCTGCAGTAAGAGTGCAGGTCGGATAGCGCGGCACGCTAGCATTAATGATCTCATCCGTCGTGCTCTTGCCACCGCCGGGGTGCCAGCTGTATTAGAACCCACTGGCTTGGCACGCGTCGATGGGAAGAGACCAGATGGTATGACCATAATGCCATGGAAGTTGGGTAGGCCTTTGGTGTGGGACGCAACTTGCGTCGACACCCTTGCGCCATCCCATCTTCCTAGCACAGTGGGCTGCGCTGGGGCGGCTGCTGCAGGTGCTGAAAACCTCAAACAGCGCAAATACAATAATTTAATTGGTAATTATGTGTTTGAGCCGTTTGGGGTTGAAACACTAGGGCCATGGGGTCCGAGTGCCCACCTAGTATTTCGAGAAATCGCCAAGCGGTTGGTCGACTCTTCACGTGACCAGAGGGCGGGCCTATTTTTTGGCCAAAGAATCAGCATTGCCATCCAACGTGGCAATGCTGCCAGCCTTCTGGGCACTTTTCCTGTTGACAGCGATGTGGACGAATTTTTTGACGCCCTGTAACGGTTACAGGTTATTACTTGTACATATTTTTATTATTATTTAGAGTTATAGTTTATATCTAGCAGTTAATTATGTTCTGGAAATTGTATAAAAAAACTGTTCATTACAAGTTTAATGTTATGTTCATGTCATTTTAATGTAGATACTTAGGTAGGTACCTAATGTTCATTGAGTTAACCAGCATGTTGGTAGTTTCGCGGTTTGAGTGTTCACTCGCTTCAGTGGGAGTAGGTACCTACTAAAAGAATTTTGTAGGCCATAGTCTAGACTTTAGAAAAACATAAATATGGTAATTATATTTTATGCTAGTAATAATAAACTTTATTTCCGTTAAACTTAGCCTATGTATTTGGCACACGCCATTAGTGCACACAAAATAAAATCTTAAATCTAAACAAAAAAGATAATAATTATTGTGTGTCTCGAAGCAAATATGGTAAAATTCTAATATAATATTCATGTTAATTTACCATATCAATGATAATGTCATCTAATATTATTCTAACTTTAATATGGTCAATGGAAGCAATTGATTGATGTTAATTCTAGACAAGCTACTGTTTAAGGATTATAATCGAGTTTGGTATAAGCACTTTTAAATTATTCATTAAAAAAGAACACATTAAAGTAAGTGGCGTTCAGAGTTCTCAGTGATGTCTTTGCTATGGAATATTGATGTGCTGATCTCGGTTCAGATTCATTGATGATCCGGTCTATGCATACATTTACACACTGTGTTTATTGATAGAGGTCTTAATCCAAAAAGGTTGGTACGGCAAGACGAAGCCGTAGATCTTATCGTATTAATTAATTACGACTACGTCTTATCAGTACGGCCTTAAATTAGAAGGTTCAGTAAATAGGTGAAAGACGCGTTTTACACTGTTTCTATTAAAATTAGAGACCACACACAACCTGATGTCTGATAATCAAGAAATCGTAGCCCCAACTGAATAATTAATAACACCTCATCAATTTCTAGACATTCCAAATTTGACTTTCGATTAAAAATTTAGCAATCGTATCCATTAACCGAGATTGCGTAAATCGGAAAATTTGAAAAAACAAAAATATAATATCCGTGAATATTGAAACAATAAATACATTTCTCAATTAAAACTCGCCGACAGCGGAAATTTTGTGTGGGGGGAACAATTTGAATTTGGAGCTCGCGAATTCTGTGGCTAGATGAAAAAAATAAAAAGGAGACAATAAAAGGCTGACAACAAATCACGACGAAGGATGCGTAAACATTGTTCGTGGCCCAGAACAATGTTCCTTGTGAACTATTAGGAGAATTAACCACAGAGAAACCAATGTCGGTTATGCGTTTTACGTAAACGAGCGTTTTTACCGAGCTGAATGTTGGACTGTTTCCATGCTGATATGGGTTTGGAAAATAAAATGGAGTGCCCGTTTGTTTTAGGGGTGAAGGATCGCAAAAATGTATGCGAAGTTGTTGATTTTTTTAATTTATGGGTTGTAAAAATGAAGGTTGTTTTTTGCTCTGTCGGTTTTCTGAACATAATGTTTTGCAGTAGATTACTGTTTTGGTAAGGAGGTTTTACTGTTTTGGTGTTTTGTTTTTCTGTTTTGGTGGCTTCTTCGAGTAAACGATCCTTCAGTTTACAAAATTATAAAGAAAGCTTTATTCCTAACCATTTCGTTTTTTAAATCATCGTCATCGTCATGTGCTTAGCCTTTTATCGACTACATAATAACGAGTATGTTACGGTTGGCTCCCGCAGTCCAAATGGATGGATTAATACTTAATCTTTTACTCTGGATGCTCTTAATGTGCACATCTTTCTACATCGTATTCATCTCAACATGAATGATGTAACCATAGATCTTGACACACTATTTTGATTTAAAAGAGTATCCATGGAGTTTCTTGCCTTTTCTTCTCCTTATAGATCTACGCTTTGGAATGTGCCACTACTGTACTTTCTCAAGTTATTATGCCTTGTGACTGTGACAGTAGCTTCGCTATTTTTGTGTTTTTGACATCAAAAGTGCCCTAATGGCCTAACTGAAATAAATGCTTTATAGTTTCAGTTTGAGTTTGAGTATCAGTATTTTACATGGAGCGCACTCTAGTACTAGAACTAGAGAAATAGCTGACCTAATGGTATTGAGTGAGCTATATTATGATAGTCCCTCATTAAAATTTTAGTCAGAAAAGATATCACGGTGGAAACCGAGTCTAGGAGAGGGTCAATATTTTGGTTCTGACAATAGGAAATCCCCTGATTCAGAGCAGACTCATATCGCTTTTATGACGGGGTTCCATTATTATTCTTTCAGAAATAATTATGGGCTCAAATAAGGGAAACCATGCTTGTGAGGGCCACCAAGCTCCTACCACAATGCCTGTTGCCCCTTCCCTTTTTATTTTCTGTAATATCTTACTAATAAGTGCAAATGGTGAGAATGTTTAAAAGAAATCACCATACAAAAAATACAACCATGCCTTAGTAACAAATTGATTTATACCTTATTCATCAAAATCGGATGAATTGTTTAGGCGCTACGGAGGAACATACGTAATTACAAACATACATACATAGACTGCTAAAATCATAACCCTTCTTTTTGCCTTCGCTGTAGTCGGATTGCATGTGGCATTTCGTTATTGTTGTAACAAATTTTTGAAAATAAATTCTCGTATTTTCCAGCTTCATATGAGACTAAGCGGTGCTGTTATGCAGTCAAGATGCTGTGTACTGGAACTTCTGAAAAATGTTCACTAGGAAACAATATAAGTAAGTACCGATTGTTTACACGATAGTCTTAGAGTAAGTGCAGACTATACGACATCATATCGATTAAACCGCTGAGAAAACTCAACAGAACCCGTGTTATAAGGGCTGAGGAAAAGTATGAAATTGTAAAAATACACTAGTTTATGAATACGCATGTTTCAAATCGACAGCCCCCGCCAATACTGCTTTACCATCTCCTGATATTAATTACTTACATAAAACACTCAATTTGAAAACTCTCAAGACTAATATTATAAATCACTGAAATTAAAAAATGATTAGAAACCTCACTACTTAAAAAGCATAGTTAACATAATTTATAAACCATTAGCGACCCGTCCCGGCTTCGCACGGGTGCAATGTAGCATACACATTTAAATAACCTTCCTCATAGATCACTCAATCTGTTGCTGAATACTGCTAAAAATCCGTTGCGTAGTTTTAAAGATCTAAGCGTACAGACAGCGGGAGCGCATTCGTTTAATACTATGTAAAGATAAATAAACTTGTAATATTGATAAAAATATGTAGCACATTTTAATAAAGGAAAAAAGCATTAAAAGGCGTCACAAACTCCAAGCGGATCGCTATTAACGGAAATACCGTCTTAAATGCTGACCTTAACCTATTTATTTTAGTTAATGACCCCTGAGTTCAGTTGTCATTACTGCGCATGTCATGTGCAATGGTAGGTAGGCCTATCGGAGCAGCACACAGATACATACCAGAGCCACATAACTAACTAGCAACTGTACATCTAACATCAACATGCACACCATCACAGCAATCTCTGTAAAGTGGTTGTCAAAACGCGAAGGTAGATGTCACTGTGGTATAGTGACATCTAGCACCGCGTTATGAAAACACTTTATGCGATATATTACATCGCAACGGAAGAAACATAGCTTTGTCCAATCAACCTCCAGGCAGACTCTGCTAACCTGATAGTAATAGGCGAAATACAAGGCAAATGTTTGATTTGGCGTTCTTTGCCGTACACGGTGTCGGTAAAATAACTGCAACTGAACTAAGAGTACCAGGAACACATAAGTTCTGTGGAGGTCAATCTGAAATCAATAACTTTAAAAAGTGCCATCTACCTACGCTATGATACAATTCGAACGTTTTAATGTAGACTATCGTTCCAGTTTCAGCCTTCAACTTGTTCAAACACTCTCAGCGGGAATACACCTCTTTAGGCTGGTTCAAAGTCTCTGTAAAGCGTTAAAAGATGACGTTACTCGGTAATTATTATCAGGACATTGAAAGTTTTGTTAATTTTTCTTGACACCAAAGTTTTCACAATTTACGAATTTTATCTTCTAAGGCAGAACAATACATTTATGATATAAAAATCTGAACTGTAAGAAAATAGGCTTATATTAAAATTAAAACCAGAATTTGTGGAGTATACTACAACTAAAAAACCCGACTACTTAAAAATCAAGCTCTTATTAAATTCGGGGTTTACAAGTTAAAATCCACTCCTCCTTTACAACACTCCATTCTGTTTCAAACAATGTTTGAAAAATAGATCATATTTTCCAGTTACGTCTTCTAAGCCTGTCGATGGCAAATTTTTGTTTAATATGAGACTGGTGTTACGTGTCAGACTGGTGCTATGTCAAGATGATGTTTACTGGAAGTTAACTTAAAAGTTCTAACGAGTCATAGTCTATGAAAGCAGAAACTCGCTCTGCTTTTGGTAGATAAATAATTCTAAAAATGACTGGACTGGGTTGACTAGGATAATACGTCCTGTCAAAATTGCAGTTTTCTGTAATTTGGTTTTTTGTTTTTGTGGTTTTGAAAGATTGATTCGGTTGCTCAAGTTATGTATTTGCATTTGGTACTTTAGATTTTTTACAGGAAGCGTGAACTTATTAATATGATAATAGTGGCGAATGTCATCAGCTCAAATAAGGCAAGTGTAAAAGTTTGCCGTTTGTAACTGTTCGCAGTAAAACTTACCTTAACCTTATATTAAGGCCCAACCATGATAAAAAAAATCTTGCTTGAGTATGCTGATCTTGACATCCTTTTTTTTTGTATTGTAGGTCACGTACTAAATTTTGTTCGTCGTGAACTGGTTGACTTGACGATCCTAATAAAAGTTAGGATTGTAAGAGAGAACATTTTCATGAACTTATTATATTGAGGAGTAATTGCCCTTGACTGATTACTGAAGTGGGTATATATTATACAGGGTGTAAACCACCTCATCACGAAGCCTGACGGCTTCGTGATGAGGTGGCAAGCATTCTGTACATTAAACTAAGTAACTTTACGCAAAAATTATTGCTGGGAAACGACTTTTTTTTTGGGGTGAAAAATCATGTTTTGTTGTAGAACTCAATGTAACGTACTCAAAACATTGTGCTGATGGATGGATTGAATAGTACGGGGGTCGTGGATGTGTTTAAAGTTTAATAATCTTACATTAAAAACTTGCATTTAAAAAAACACCTGTCAAAATGTTGGAACTTTGACCCCCAATATCTCCATAACTAGAAGGTTCCCAGGTATGGTGTAGAACAAAACAATGATCGCAATGATGAGGAGAAGAAGTACCTTTTGGCTTCGTTAAGAGGTGTTTTACACCTTTTATATTATGGGATGAGAACGAGTTATATTGTATTACATTTGGCTTCATTATGATCATCACATTAACCCGGAATAACACAGTGCTGGGTATAAGCCTCCCCTTTTTTCTGCTTGCTTGATATAAAGTTCGATGAAGAACAGCAACCCCACCAATTACCAACCAGTCAATTAGTTGTGCGCCAAAATAGCTACTTTTTGGAGCCCTGACACAGCCAGAGGCGTCGTGGCAGACATCGTAAAAGATGGCGGGACGACCTTTACAAAACCAACTACTAGTAATCCACATTAGCCCTATATAGATAAAACTGGAAGGCATGGGGAGAGGCCTTTGTCCAGCAGTGGGAAGACGCTGGCTAACAGTATCAGTATCAGTATGAATTGTGTGTATGGCCATGGCCTCATCTAAGCCACCATTCCTTAACTTCCATTTTTTTTTAAATCTGCTTAATTCTCATAAAAAAACGTTTATTCTGGTTAACACTACATAATTCAAATATAGTAACAACATAAGTACTACATCCGTAGAAAATAAATAATATAATTTCAATATTATTGATTACTTTAACGTGTCCGAATTGACGGTTTTCATGAGAACCCAGACACAGGAAGTACAAGGTACAGTCCGCCTCAAAAACTACGTCATCAAGTTACAAGACTTATGTAGTAAACAATTTATTTTACCGAAACGAAGAATAAAATTTCAACCGAACCCTCCTCACAGGCCAGATACATATTTACATAAGCACCCTATGTCCAAAACAAAGTAATTTATATAATTCTCACAAATATGTATACAAAGTAGTTCAAAAACGAGGTATACAAATCTAAATCAGATTCGATGCGAGAGCCTTACATCTCTAAATGACAACGAAAACTGGAAACCCGTACAATATAAGCGGTTACTATATATTTTATTGTTTCTTGGTCAGTGCATCGAGCGCAGTATTGTGACGCAATGGTCAAATGTGAATGACTAGAATTGTTTATTACACGCGAATGCTCCTGGTTGGTGGTGACGTTTAAAAACCTAAGCATCATTCGTTAGATTTATTTGTACATTCACTAAAAACAAATAAGACGTCACTGACAATGCATGAAACAACAAGTAACATTTAATGAAATGTATCAAAATCAGACTACAATTTGTCCTTTCTTGGCAGTCGGGTAATGAAAAGGACATAAAAGTTTTTATTCTATAATCATACACATCAAGACACATCGAGACATGTCATTCGTTGTAAACATATGACTTACAACGTTGTCGGTCTGTGTACCTTGTTTAGGTTGTAGCACGTATAGATAAGCATGTATTCGGCCTTTGTAGTAGGTTTTGGGGGAATGTTAACTTAGAAGTGGTAAACAAATTTTAACAATGTTTTGTAGCGTATACACATGTCGTAAACAATTTTAAGGCACAAAGGTTGTTTCCAATAAAATAGGTATTTGTCCCTGTACATATCTGTTTGGTGCTGACTGTACTAGCCCCATTCCCAAACTATTTCACCGGTCGGCGCATGCGTAGTCTACTCGCCGCGCCACTACTCTAGCTGTGATCTGAACGAGTGGAGCCAGTGTGACGATAGCCGTGGCTAGGAAAAGACCATATGTTTATTTTCATGCTTCCACTCCTACAGGTAGTTCAAACTGGGTGCACTCATACTGTTTGAGCTCAAAATAGGTACGTCCTTTAGTCAAAGGTGATATTTCTTCTTTATCGTGTGGTTAGTGCCTAACCTGGTGTCAGATTTTTTATGCCACCCATGAGCCTCTGACTTGGCTTGTTAAAAGTGTACGAATTAGTTCTGAGATTTTTACAAATCTATCTGAACATTTAATTTCAGCCTTAAATGAAAGGCAGGTCTGACAATTTAGATAAAAGTATTACGTGCTAAACAAGAAATCAATTTTTTTTTATACTAAAATGATTCGAAATGGCCGTAAGCATGCTTTTATTAATTACTAATTAAAACTACAATTTTAAAAAGTACATAATATACACTAATATTTTTACATACTATTATAATAAGATTTATCAGTGGTAGCTAGGGACCAACCAAACAGCCAGGTTGGCTCCCAGTCTACCACTGCCGTAAACTGCATAGTACTGGTCCTTTTATTGTCTTGTCCGAGAAATGATACATCTGTAATCTATGTCACCCTGGTATATTTCTTAATATTGTGACAAAGATACAGTATATTATATTTGATTGAGAAGAAAGCTCTTGAAATTGATTGAAATTTTCTTCATACTACATTGAAAGAGACGCCTCCACAACACATGGAACCCAGCCCACACTGTGTGTGTCCACACTGGGTTCCCTGTGTTGTGGAGGCAGGTCTCAGACCTATTTTGATTTGATGTACTTCGGACACAACACTTTTTCAATCAATCAAACGAATTATTGAAAAAAGATCTTTTAATAAATAAAATAAACAGCCGAGTCAAATAACTCTTAATATATAAAGGGACACCAAGATTTGTAGCTTGATTTAGGTCTACAGAAGAATCTCTTAGAGACTTTTTGACAGAATTTTATACAACGTGTAAATGGATTCTTCACAAAGCCGTCAACCATGCATTCTGTACATCAAACTAAGCAAGTCTACGCGAAAAAATATGTCTAGGTTACGACTTCTTTTCTTTGGTTCAAAATCACGGTTTACGGTAGGATTCAATATAACGCACTCAAACATTGTGCTGATGAATGCATTGAATAGTAGGTCCAGGGGTCGTGCGGAGTGCTTTTCGGTTTCGTTAAGGGTTTTTTTTTACACGACTGCCAAGGAAGTGTTATTTATTTTTCGCGTATCTTGTGTGTTTCTTTGTAAATTTCTCTAGAACCTCGTATCTTCCAAATGACTGGATGGATTTCGATGTTTACTTTGGCGCTAAATGATAAGTCGTTAATTTTTTTTTTCAACCAAACCTAGTAAACCATAGAGTAAAGTATCAAAGTGAAGAAAATTAAAAGGAGATTACAAAAATATAAATATAATAATTTGTGTCGGGTTTTTTTTATTCTTTTAATGAAATGTTACTTGTTCCTAATTGTAGAACCGGTTATGTAGTTAATATTATTAAATGAACTAATTTGAATTGAAGTTATATTCAAACGAAAATACGACAATATAATTACTGAGAATGGTTGGGCAAATCTGTCATTGAAAAAGTTGCGACAGTTACATCAACGGATTATGGTTTACAAAGTGTTTCGTAAGCCTTATTTTTTCCCATCTGAAAAAAAAGGCTTACGATATACAAGATGTATAATATTGTTAGGTTTTATTTCTGTACAGATTTTTTTTCAAAATCAAATTGTATTACGAAATACCAAGCTAGTCCGGAGGAAGGTATGGCATTCGTGATATTAAAGGGTAATACTAGTAGTACGAGTGCCAATGCACTTCTTTGACATTAAGGGCGACCGCACACTATAGACAAGACGGTCTTTATATTAGACAGACAATTACCCTACTAGTGGGAGCGAGAGAGACTATGTATTTTCGCTCGCACTAGTAAGGTAATTGTCTGTCAAATGACAGTCTTGTCTATAGGGAACGTGCAGGAACTATAGGTAGCAGCACTAAATTGACAAAAGACAGTAAAGGAAACTTATCAGGTGTCATCGTGCTTTCATTTAAACAAAATAATCTCTTCAATAATATTATTTTTGAATATGATAAAAGGTATAAAATATGGGTGCCCGTCTTAATTTCAACACATGTTTTAATAGAAGGGAAAATAAAAAATATTTCCTAATTTATGTGGACGCGTGGAGTCTGGTATCGAGTTGAAATTAAAACCATATACTCAACTCAAGTCTACTGACCCTTGGAGCTGTGAAAAAATCAAACTTTTATGTTAACATAAAAAAGGTACGGCTGTCAATGCCGCTACAATAACTTACTTTAAAGAAGGTCTACCTATTCAAACACGAATTTTTTTTAGAAAATCATCTAACGGCTATACCGAGCCCGTAGCAACAAAAAAAAATCACACGATTTTATACCAGGACACAATAAGCTGTAGGAGTTAAAGCGCGCTGATGGCCAGAGAGGGATAGAAGGCATATTTGTATTCACTCTGCCGCCACAAACACCCCATCCCCCAGCGAATGACACGCCATCTTGCGGATAGATAGTTGAAGCGACTGTACTCACGTCGCAGTGATTTTGACCGGTACTACATCGACTGGAAAATCAATAAGGTACTTTAAGTAAAATCAATAAGGTAGGAACTTTTGTCATTGAATTTTATTTCGTAGGTGCTATAGAACTTAAAAGTTACAAAAAATAATGCCTTTCAACATTTGGCATATCGTAAATCCAGCTGTGCATTGAAAGTAGGTAAATAAAAAGCATAAGTAATTAATAATAAATTAATATCAAATAACGTGTTGTAATAAAGTTATTTCTAATAGCATCAGTGACTTTTAAATACATTTAATTTATTTATTTTCTGTCTTTTTGATTTTTTTTCTACTCGGGGTTATTTTTATGGTCATAGTGAAGACAGACATTTACATACTTCTCTATAACTTCTTTCTATAAAAGCATACGGTGGTTTAAAGTGGGTTTTTGTGTCTCGGCATGGTTGTTAAATTCACTAAATATACATACACACATGTGTGTGTACATATATGTATGTACGTATACTTGTATTAGAGTCGACAAATGATTTATGAATACGATTTTTTACAATAACAATTTCTTCATTTCTCTTTTTGGCGACAATATCCACCCACTGGAAGCACATGATGTTCATTTGTTGGAAAACTAGAAATAATTAATTAATTTAATTCTTACACCTAAAGAAATACATTCTTCTTTACGACACTCTAAAATGTATATTTTTATTTAATTTTTTTATTTCTATTCTTTTTATCTATCTCTTTGTAGTAATTTATTATTTAATTTATCCACACTCATCATATTGATTAACTATTGTGTCTACTTCGTGGACAGATCAAGGGATAACAAAAATGAAAACCTACATTAAAGTATAAATAATGTGCCACCATTTGTACATTGTGTCATGCAACTGACTCGACTGTTTCTTCAAATTTTTTTCTACGTTACTTTTTTATACTTTTACTTTTAATGCATTCGGTACGTGAAGTGCGTCCGTTGACGCCGTCAACGGACGCATTTTAGGTTAGCTCCCCTACATGTGAAGTGGGAATGATTTTTAAATTCGTCATCTACCCCATCGCGTGCGTTATCTTTGAATAGGTCTTTTAAAATGATTTAGGGCATGCTAAGACTACTTTTCGATTTAATGCTCAATTTACAAAATATTAAACTTTAAAGTGCAAATTTCTGTTCCAGTAAGGCGTCCCCCCCCCCCCCCCCCTCTAAAAGCTAAACTGCGGGCTTGAATAATCTGGAAAAAATCATTATGATAGTGCATTTCAAGAACATTAAAGGAAAACTATAGCGGTTCAGATAACTTTATTAGTGTAGCAGTAATAGTCGTTGAAGTAGGATGTTGGATAATTTTGTACCAAATACAATAAGGTGAAGTACAGATATGCTTGTTTATAACGGGTGCAGACTTGCATTGAAAAACAAAATCTAAAATATAACGGGCTACTACGGAACCCTACACTGCGCGAGGCCCGACACGCACTTGGCCGGTTTTTTTACTTATAATATCATTGTTGCTAATAAATAAATTGTACCACGCTTGGAACTTGGACATTACTCTTCAAAAGAAATCATTTTTTTTATTAGTCACATAAACATCTTATCATAGGACAATATTATAGTAATTTTATTTACTTATGACTTTTTTCTCGATTAAGTCAACCAGATTTGCAGGAAAATCACAGTGAAGATTGTGCAGGAAGGGTAAGTTAACTCTTGTTGCACCGAATCTTCTAGAAAATATACATTTTTTAAATAACTATTTCAATAACAATACATTCTTAACCGACTTATTAATACTTACTCCCTGCCACGTTGCCGGGCCGGAGAGCGTAACGTAACCATGGCAACGCGATGCGTTCGTTTTACCAGGGGGACAGGACTTGTTCAGAGTTCATTTTCAATTTAATTCAAGAAGTTGTTGTCAGAGTAATAATAGCGTGAAGCATGGATGTAAAGTGAATATTCTAATAGATAATGAAACTGTATGTACGAGTTTATTAATAATGACTGTGTATTGAATATACTGCTACATTTCGTAAATAAAAATGCTTCCTAAAATAAAGTCAGTTTTAGCGTCTTGCTAGGACGATTACATCAAATTTAGAGGAACACAAAAAAGTGAATGATTTTTTGAGATTTAATGTACTTATTTTTATTTTATGAAAGAAAATAACAAAATGTTGGGTTGTTAGAATTTATTTATAGAGAAATGATAAAAATGGTCGGAACTGAAAAATACTGAAGTGCTAAATTTACTCACTGTTCGTTCACTAACATGTTCGTTACGCAATTCTTCCATAACACTTCGGGTCTGAACAGCCGTTTGATGACGATTTCTTAAAGTTTGCGCCCTTATAAAACGTTGTTTACGGCACTGTTTGCACGATTTCTGCCTTGCCCTCGCCTGCGCACGTAAAATCCTGTCTGTCTGTATCGTCGCACATTACGTTGGTTCACAGCTACTGATATACCTAACGTTTGACTGACTGTACCCTTAAAAAAGTCACTTTTATTGTGTTCCCCTAATTTGGCCGGTGTGTGTATTAAAAAAGCGGCAAATCAAGTGCGAATCGGACTCGCCCATGAAGGGTTCCGTAGCAGCAAATAACATAATATAAAAGTTCTTGTAGTTCGTTGTAACTTTGATCGATGTTATAGTAATAGTGTTTTTTCTTTTTTAAATTAAGTTATTGATAAGTAAAATGAAAGGTAAATTGCGGTTTACGATTTAAGACGTATTAAAAAAAAACTACTTGCTAGATCTCGTTCAAACCACTTTTCGGTGGAAGTTTATATGGTAATGTACATCGCATTTTTTTTTTAAGTTTTAGCATTCCCTTATTTTAGAAGTTACAGGGGGGAAGGAACACACATTTTACCATTTTGGAAGTGTCTCTCGCGGAAACTATTTAGTTAAGAAAAAAATGATAAATGAAACCTCTATATCATTTTTAAAGACCTATCCATAGATACCCCACACGTATGGGTTTGATGAAAAAAAAATGTTGAGTTTCTGTTCTAAGTATGGGGAACCCCCAAAATTTATGGTTTTTGTTCTATTTTTGTGTAAAAATCTAAATGTGGTTCACAGAATACATTAACTTACCAAGTTTCAACAACATAGTTCTTATAGTTTCGGAAAAAAGTGACAGACAGACATGATGAATCCATAAGGGCTCCGTTTTTTGCCATTTGGCTACGGAACCCTAAAAAGATAAATTACAGTTAATGAGCGTTTTTATTATTTTATTAAGGTAGGTAACTGTTTTAATAGAATTGATTTTAAATACCTACGTGATTACTAAAGGACTGACATAGTATCAATTACCTGCTACAAACACCTAATAAGGAATAAAAAAATACTTTTGAAATAAATAAACAATTTTGGAAAACATGTTGTGTTTCATAGCACTTTGGCTAGTCTAACCTACATAAACGAGCCAAAGTAATGTAGCATGAACGCGTGTATTTATTCTTTTTTCACTGTTACGGGCGTAGCCGTAGCGTAGCAAGATCTGCTACGCACGAAGTCTTCGTAGCTGTGACGTCACTAACGCCGTAGCAACTTCGTACACTTATTCCATAAGCTTAACTTTGACAGGGCAAGAAAGAGCACAAAATTAAATGAAAGAAGATGTTAAACTGTTCAAAGTTAAAAATCACGAGTTTGAAAATTAATTTGTTTTCTATTCAGCTTTTTGAAACTTTATACAGCGTACAAGTTTTTCTAAACAAAAATTTGTACGCTGTATAAAAAGTTTAGCTAGGTCTTTCATTTTATGCCAGATGGTTTTCATTTTATGCCAGACCTGTAGTATGGCGCGAAAACTGCGGAAAAACTGGTTACAACTGACTGCCAACGTAGGTGTAGTACCTACCACTACTGTATGTTATATCGGTTTATAGAACACTCTAGCCATAATAGGATTACACTAATTTTAAAGAACAAGAACGGTGTATTTTAAACACAAATGCCTGGAATAGTTTTTTTGTTGATTTTGCCACCGGCTTGGATTGGATAGTGTTTAAACTATTGATCGCTATATGAATTGCGGGATTGCAACTAATCACTGCAATACCCCAGGCCAACGACCCTTGAACCTGAAACAATTCTGTCAGTGATTCGGAAGTGGCTTGCACTTAACTCTGAAAGTAAATATAACCTAGCTGGGCTAGGGACCAAGATCATATTGTTCCATCTGCACAATTTCTAGACTAATAAATAGAAGCTATATAGAAACTATATTAATAAATAGAAGATGAATAAACCATGTACCCATTAAAATATGTTTTTTATTTATTCTGGACGCTTTTAGATAAACCCATTTCTGTTATTTATTTATGACTTCAAGTCATTGATTCATCATATAACTTTTCAAACATTCTCCACTAAATCTAAATATATAAAAGAAGAAACTGACTGCACAGCCCAAACCGCTGGGTCTACAGCTTCCAAATTTGGCAAGTAGGTTCCTTATGTGGTCTAGGGGTGCACTAACAAAGGATTTTTCAAAACTCAGCCCCTAAAGGGGTTAAACAGGGCTCCAAAGTTTGTATGGGGAAACAAGATTAGTTAGACTATTTTAATTGAAACTTCACAGAAGTGTTCCTATTGGTAAATAAGTTTAAAAAGGGGTTCAGGTTTTTTCAGAATTTAACCCCTAAGAGGGGGAAATGGGGTGACAAAGTCTGAAAATCAACATTGGTGTAGTTTGTATGGTGTATTACATAAACAACGATTTTAAGATTGAAAATGGTGGACCTGAAATACCATCATCCCCTATTGAGGTGCAATGGGGTTGAAATGTCTAAAAATCAATATGGGTGTCGATACCGAGATTATCAAGGGTGCTGATTACGACTATGGCATTTATTTTGAGATCCATAAGATGGTGGATTTGATTGTGACAGTGATTGTGACAGTGATTGTGACAGTGATTGTGACAGTGATTGTGACAGTGATTGTGACAGTGATTGTGACAGTGATTGTGACAGTTCTTGTGACAGTTCTTGTGACAGTGATTGTGACAGTGATTGTGACAGTGATTGTGACAGCTATTGTGACAGTGATTGTGACAGTGATGATTGATTAACATGTAGGATACTATTTATCCCTTTATTTTGATCCAGTGGGACAGCAACTGAACTTTACGCGGGCGAAGCCGCGGGCAACAGCTAGTATGACATACGAAAAGTAAGTAAAAGTTAAAAATTCCTTAAGCACTCAGGAGTTTTCAACTTGTTACATCCAGGCCCAAGAATGTATGTAATCGTTTCCGTCCCCTTTGTGACAATAGTCTCGGAGTAAAATGGCTGTGTTATACAGACGGACAGACAGACAGGACGAATCTATAAGGTTCCGCTTTTGCCATTTGGCAACGGAACCCTAAACACAGTATCAACTGAGTTAAGCATCACTATCAACCTACTATAGACTCCATACCGACGTGAATTCACAAAGAGAAATTCACAAACCGGTCTAAAATTTCGCGCTCTCCCGTAAGCCCTCGATAGCTCAGTTGGTAGAGCGGTGGACTGTAGAGTATCTAGAGTTGTTATCCAAAGGTCGCTGGTTCAAATCCGGCTCGGGGGAATCCTTTTGTACCTACCTTAATTTTCTTTTTATTTTATTATATTTTTTGCTTTAAAATTTTAGGACTTTTTTGTGTGCGCAATTTTGAACACAAGGAGTTGAGTTTATGCTTTTAAAATATAGCAGTCTAAAAAACAAGAAATTGACTCTAATTGATTTGACTACAAACATAAATACAAATAGGTAATTTAAAGTTAATTATCTAACGTTGAATGAATTGAAATGTTTCCTATCTTTTGTCTGTTTGCCGTTCATTGACAAGTTAGGAAGTTATTTATTTGCTTGAAATGTGGTAGGACTTTGAAAAACTGTTATTTTTTGTGCAGACTACATTCCGTCATAACCATAGATCATAAGTACGTAGAATGATTTTTGGTACTCGCGTCATGCAAATTAGACAAAACATTAATTTATTTTTATAAGAAAAGCTCTGGTGTAGTCCTTGGCACAGATAATATAATAATTCGTATCCTGGGTTAACTTTGAAACTTGCACGTATTTCTACAGGACTTTCTATGATATTTAAGGTTAGTTTCGGTTTGTATATTCTAAGATTACGGTAGATTTATAAAGTAACTTCCTACGGTTATACTTACGTGACGTATTCATGAGTACCGGCGTCTTTAAATTAGCGGCGTAGCACTGCTACGACTAACGCGTTTTTTTTATTTTTGTGTAACCTTATTGTACAAAAAAATATATCTCTATTTAAGATGACTGCTGGGGAAATATGAGTGCTCTTGAAAACCAAAAAGTGTTCTATTCCCACCCGGGATTGAACGGGGACCTTCAGCGTCTTAGGTCGACGTGATAACCACTACACTACGGAAACTACGAGATTCAGGATTCATATACATATCCAGTATCGTATTACTGAAGCCGTGTTTAGATTGAGCATAAGCTATGGATTGTTTCGCACTTACATGATGTATCTACATCCATTGTATAAACTAACGAGTCTTAATAAAAACTGAAAAAATAGGCTTTCAAATTAAACAAAACAATACTTTGGAAATTAATACCTAGGATCAAGAACGTTAAGTCTATATTTCAACGTCAAGTCATGTCGGCGGGGTGAGGACATATCGCAATCTTGCAGCCTTGTCTATCGCAGGACAATGATAGAGAACGCTGGTCACTCGCACCTGTGTGTCCACGCGGTTACAATGGCAACGGAAATCCAAGAGATGGCGTACGCTCGAGCCCATTTTATTGTAATGGAAAAGCAATGTGTTGATATTTCTTATATATTTTTTATACTTCTTCTTTTGATTTTCACAACAATGTGAACACGAACCTTACAAAAAAGAACAAAGCTAAGGATCAAACATTTCCTTCACTTCGCATCGTATTGAATTAACCAATATCTAACAGATTTAGATTTAGAGAGACAGCATTTAGTAGTACGACAAACTAAACTAAACTGGAAATGATTAAAGTTATTTAGATATAAGAATTGTGATAATGACTTTTGATGATGAGTATAGCAGCATATAAATTAAGACTGTACCTCATGTTTGACAACTAAAAATTGCAAAAATCTGGGGTGTTTTTTGTAGATTCAATTGTAAATCAATATATAACTCAGTTTTAAGAAAATCATCATTTTATTTGGTCTCGAGCTGTCAAGAGTTGCGTACTGACCCGAATGTTATGAGACTTATAACAGATTTACGGCTTCCTGTATACTATTAGCCGCGTTATTCAGCTAATCCTCAATCTATATGTTTACAAATAACTCCGACACCTTACTTGAAAAACACCCTATCTAATGGTGAAAATTGGATGTAAATCCGATAAGCACTCTTTGCGATTAGTACTAACAAACAGAGCATGCAGTCATGGTCGGTGAAATTCAGGGGTCATTCTATAGACAAGGTCGAAATTGGGCACATTTAAACAGAATAATTATATTTATTTGTGATAACTACCACTTTTAATATAACTCCATGTCCTCTGGACTAATCAATGCACCCATCTGCTCTTTGAGTTCATTAAATTGAGTGATGGGTTTTTGTAAAATAATAAAGACAATCATTTAGAATTAGTCAATTGAAGAAAATTATGATCTTCCTGTATATTAGCCGCGTTACCTCAGCTAGTACACAATCTATACAAGGTGTCGCTTTGCATCCTGGTCAAATTCAAGGAGGTATCTATGCTAATGATTTTATAAATGTGAAATAACCCTGGACATTGTTGATGTGTCTATGTTTGAAAACTAACAGAAATACTCATATTTTCCAGGGGCAAGTCTATGCGGTGCTGTCATCGAGTTAGAAGCTGTACACTGGAAATTCTGAAAAATCAACAAAGAAACAAAAGAAGCAAGAACAATGGATATTGGTAAGTACCTAAGTTCTCTCGAATTTTATTTTTATTTTTAGTGATTGATAATCTGCATAACAATTAAAAACAAGTAGATTTATGCTGCCAAAAATGAAACAGATTTAGGTATTTTTTTCATATCTGTTCTCGCTCTTATCACCGCCTAAGGTACTATTGGAAATTCAAACAATTCTGGCAGCGTCACTTTGTGATTTTAGTTTCTTGTTAATCTTAAGCAAGGTTATCAGGCAGCTACTACTGCTTTGTTACCTAGGCATACTCTCTGTCTAAAATATTCAAATAACCAGGCTTCAGTAGGGCAGTTATTATGTACCTACACGTGATATTATCATGGTCATAGACCTAAAATAAATCACTACAAAATGAATTATGTGAATATGAATCTTTTATAATTATAATAAAAAAACCTAGCCAGGACTATTAACGGGATACGTATCGCGGCCGATAAGACAGTCATTCCTGCATTAAAATGTATCCGCATCAATTTCCAATAAATGTCAATACTTAATAGTACCATTACCTTATAGTAAAATTAAATTCATTGATGATGATTGTATTGCATTGTATAACGGGCTGGGGTCCGAAACTCCATGACCAAAGTGCGTATTTTGAATGTGTATATATATTACAGAGTCAAACAGTTTAAGTACCTTGGTCACAGGGTTACAGAGGATGGCACTGATAACTGAGATACTGAGAGGGAGCGGAGGGCATTGGCCGTAAGATGCAACATGCTGGCCCGCAGATTTGCAAAGTACGACAGTAATGTCAAGATTACTTTGTTTAGGGCTTATTGCTAGACCTTTTATACTTACAGTCTGTGGACCAGATACACGCAGAAAACGTTTAATGCCCTGCGTGTGCAATACAACACTGCTTTTCGGATACTGCTGTCGCTGAATCGTTTCCGTAGCGCGTCAGGTATGTTCGCAGCAGCGCGTATAGACGACTTCTTTGCGATCATTCGTAAAAGATCCGCTTTACTACTGTGTCGGATGTGGGGCGGCGACAACAGTCTTCTGAGCGTTGTTGCTAGTAAGACTGAGGGCCACCTTATGGGGCACCTGTGCGCAGTGCATGTACTGTTGCCAGGTGTCTCCGTGAGGTGGCGTAATTAGGTATTATTAGTTATTGTGTGTTTTACTCTATTATTTTAAAAGTTTAAGGAATACTAACAAATTTATGGGTTCCACCTGAATTAAAGATAAATAAATAAATATATTAGCTTCTGCCAGCAGCTTCGCCCGCGTGTAGATAACGAAGATGCTATAACAGTAAGCCAATAAAATGATTTTAAAGGTTTCTAGTTATATTATTCTAGATATATCTATTCTAGTTATATTATTTAACGAAAGATTCCCTTTTTTTACCCCACTCAATAGGTTGGAAAAAAAAATCGAACCTCACAATACGGCCTAAAACACGCGATTCGATTTTTTTAGTTTTAATGTAACCATGATACTTGCGTAATCTAATGACGTACTATTCATCCAAATAGGTATAAGAAGTAAGCAGAAACAAAGAAACGGATAATTATACATTATTATACACCACAAATTTTAATTAGTACAAAAAATTGGGGCTCATTCCGTTCCTTTTACTTATCATATTTATGTAGTTAAAAGCCAAAAAACCGAAATCCCAAAATTGTCTACGAAAATTGTTCTTAATTGGCAAACTCAAAACTGAATCAATCTTAACAATTGCTACTAGAAAATGACCACGCGAACGCGAGAGCCAGAGAAAACGATTTATGAATACGATTATGCCAATACAATATTTCAATACATTGAGTGACTCGTGCTCAATTTTGATTCCCTCGCTAACGCTCAGGATTCTAATTTTTGAATCACTAGCTGCGCTCGTGACTCAATTTTAGAATCCTTCGCTTGCTCGGTTATCAAAATTGAGCACGCTGTTAAAAAGCAACTTTGCACTCTTGTATAACAAATAACTATTTTTAACATTTTCATTGAATTGAACGTAATCGGCGAACTTAGCTCTTTTGCCGAGCTCCTTCAGGGTGTGCATTATATTAGTTATAGCACTCATTGTTACGTTTTTTACGGGCCGCCATAATTTCATGCATTTATTTATAATTGTCTTCGATGTCTTGTGACCACTTTGAAGAAGAGTAGGTCATGTCCTCATCGTTGAATTGAATTATGGTGTCGACCATTTCATACTGCAAGGGTTGAACTTTTTGCTTACATGATATCGTCTCTTTCCATGATGTCTTCGTAAAATACAACTTATATTTCCACCCGGTGCGTGCACGCGGTTTTACGTAATGGCCGCTGTCGTTGTACCGGCGCTTGTTTCTTCTTCAACTTTCTTCGTATGAAACACCTTTTTTATCTATTTATTTTCTATACACATTAATTTACATTTATTAATTTAAAAAAAAACATACAAAAATACACATCATACTTGCCGAGTGCTCGACAAATTCCGCCAGGATTAGACCGGTTGGTCTATGAGTATGAGTTTAAAGCGCAACATGAAGAAAATAAAACTTGGAACCTTATTGAAAAACCCAAAGGAGTGCGATTAATTGATTGTAAATAAGTATTCAGTATAAAAGACGACCCATCTGGCCCAATCTTTAAAATCAGACTTTGTGCTAAAGGATGTGGACAAAAACAAGGCATTGGTAACACTGAAGTGACTCTCGTACGGTCAAATATGATTCATCAGAGTCTTACTTTCAGAAGCTGTCCAACAGGAGATAAAAATTATCCAATTTGATATTCTTTATGGAAGATATTTGCATAAAGCCACCAGATGGTTTGGAGGTCCAATCAAATTTGGTATGTAAACTTAATTGTCCACTCTATGGTTTGTACGAGCACCAAGGTGATGAAATCAGAAATTTGATAATGTACTAAAGAAATTTGGGTTTACTAATAGTCATGCAGATAAATGTGTTTATATCGGAAATGTGAACAATAATATAGTATACTTGTTGTAAGATGTTGACGATGGGCTTCTAATGTTTTAATCAGAAGACTCAACACTCAACCGCGCATGGCCGCTATTGCAGCCAGTAGCCGTTATGCCAAATGCGCATGGCCGCATTAACGGCCAGTAGCTTGTTGTTAACTTGTTACAAAATTTGTGGAATATGGAAGAATAAAATCTGTGTTTATCTGTGGATTGAATGGTTTAGGTCCGATCTCTACAATATTCCCGAACGACTTACCAAAGATCATAGCACTATTCCATCGATAAATGTCAAAATAAAAGTAAAAACTTTAGTGTAAACAAACTCCGCCATTTCTGACGTGTGGCGTCGTATTTCAATTGTTTTGTTATGTATATTGTTATTTTCGGATAGTGTTATATATCAAATTAATCGTGAAAATCTGTGCTACTATATTATCACAAAGGAAATCTAGTTTTCGAATCTCAAAGTTGAGTATTTCGCCTCCGAAAAAGTGGTAGGTTTAAATACCTATAGTGATTGTGTTTAGACAAGAAATAAGTGTATTTGTGATTAAAACGTGTGTTAACGGAAAAACAGTGCATAATTAGTATTGTGAGCATATTATTAAATTGTATATACAAAAACAAGTGGCTTCGTAAAGTTATAGGTGCGTAAATAACCGTGTTAAAAAACAGTCGTTGGCGCAGGCCGCGTCAAAATAAACAGTGAGTATCCAAATTCTAATTTAATTCTAATTATACTATCGTATATAAACTAATTAGATTATGGTCTTATTGGAAAGGAAATATCATCTAGTTTATTTTAAAATTATTTTAATTGAAATTTAATATTTAGAAAAATTCAAATTAATATTTTAATAGCGAAATATCCGTTTTCATCACTGTTTTTCAAGTTCTACATTTTTTTTGAGTTTCAAATTAACATTAGTTTTTTTTTTATTTATAGATTCCATAACTATTCAGCTATTCACTGTAAATTTTATTTAGCTATAACTTTTGTAGTTTGCGATTGTCAAGTGTTTTTATCTAAAGTGTCAAATTACATGCGAATATTTCGCAATATATATATAATATTCGCAATTTTTTGCGCGCTCGAGCGGTCGGGTGCAAAAAAGTCGCGCGCGCGGCTAGTGAGTGGATAAACAAAGTGATAAGTGACTTAAAAATAATTTTGAAATGATAAAGTGTGATCCAAAGTACTTTGTAGGATAACAAATAGAAAGATTTGAAAATATATTGAACTGGAACAATGTTCCAGTTGATCCTCACACTACTCTGGAGAAAGCAACTGAAACCCCAGATAAAATTATTCACTACAGAGAGGTTGTGAACTGGCTGTAGTATACCGTCCAGATATTATGTATGGAGTCAGTCTGGTGAGTAGATATTTATATTTGTAACTGTTATGATCAGACCCATTGGAATGTCGTTAGTAAAAATATTAAGACATTTGAAAGGAACAAAAGACTATGGTTTATGTTACACACATTCAAAGCCTTACCTAGAAGGTTATAGTGATGCAGACTATGCCAAAGACACAAGCACACGCAGGTTTTTAACTGCCTATGGATTCATGAAAAATGGAGCTGGAGTAACTTGGGCAACACAACGCCAACAAACCGAAGCCTTATCTTCCACTGAAGCAGAGCTCATGGCTGCATGTTCTGCATTTAAAGAAGCTATATGGTTAAAAGGATTGTAATGGACATAAACGAATTTAATCAAAACTTTGTCTGTTTAAATATTGATAACCAAAGTGCAGTTTGTCTAATTGAGAATGTAGACTATCACAAGCGATTCAGAGAAACAAATTGATCTTAAATATGTAAAAACAAAAGAGCAATCTGCTGATATATTTACTAAATATCAAAATGTTGTAATAAGGCGTAATCGACGTAGCCTCCTGTTTCTGTCTGCAGAGTTTAAAGTAACCTAACACAAAGGGGATAGCGGGGTCTTAGTAGTTTGCTCGCTTCTCAACCCCCCTCCGAACCTAACCTGTCCAGAGTCGGGGTGCACTATGTCTCGAGCTCGGTTTGCTCGCTCTTGCATCCTAAGTTTTCCTTGCCACAATGCCCTGTATAGGTTGGTGTGGTGTGTAGTGTATTAGGGTAACATAAAAAATAGAATTCAACAGATGCTCTCGATTGTGTGTAGTCGCCCCTCGCACCGCTTTACCCGCTGTACTTAAGGACATCAAGAATGTAATACATTTCCGATCGCTATTTACGAAATTCCTTGGAAAAGTGCATATTTAAAAATATATCATAGATTTCCTAACTATCTAAGGAATTGTACACATTTAGGTACTAGGATTTTTTTTGAATGGCGCCGATGCATGCGTCATCTTCGTGAACGGGCGCTGTCGGTTGGGACTGGTCATCTCTTAGCTGCCACGGTTCATTTTAATTACTTTAATTTTATTGATTTAATATTTTACTCTGGACGCTCTTAATGTGCACGTCTTTCTACATCGTTCTCACATTTATGCATAATCTCAACATGAAAGATGTTACCAAGATTAGATAAGTGTCCATGGATTTTCTTGCCCGTTCTTCTCCATAGAGATCTACGCTAGGGAATGGGCAACTACAGTACTTTCTCAAGTTATTATGCCTTGTGTCTGTGACTGTAGCTTTGCTTTTTTTGTATCTTTGACATTCAAAAGTGCCGTAATGGTCTAATTGAAATAAATGTTTTGAGTTTTGTGTTTGAGTTTTATACATTGACGAATTACATACATTTCCATTGACATACAATGTTAATGTTTTTCACTTCTATCGCTCGAATAACAAATAAAATGTATCTAGGGACTTGTTTTTCCCCGTAATCATTGGACATTTAGTTAGACAACTTATCCGCTAAGCGAGTGGGGGCGCTGTTTTCATTGGTAAAAACCAAAGCTTAACATAAAACAGTCTTGTTGCACACACGTACAAAATTTTTGTTCCAATAACCGCCGCTTCGCAAACACGTCGTAACGATGAGAGGGACTTGTGCTTATGCATGTGTGAGCCTGCACAAATATCAGTAACAGATTGGAAAATCGATTTGTGACGTCACGTTACGTCAAGCCCCAGCTAGTCGAACCATCGCTTCGTGCTTATGGGAACCCAGTAACACTGGAAGCAAAACGTTTTTTTCTCGTTGATAGGCCTAGTTATGACCTATAGATACGCCCCACGGTTTTGGTAGGTATGGTGCGTGCTTCACAGGGAGATTTTCAGTCAAGCTATGAAATTAAATTTACACTTTTCGGGTTATTCAATTCAAAATGATTTTTTAAGTCAAAAATTAGCCAATTGGCCTTTGATGGATAATTTCTTTATTTCATTCTTTTTAGAAGTGAGAGTATACTTTGCTGGTGGTAAATTATTATTATAACTAACTCATGCCTATTTTCGGCCGGAGTAAAATAGTTAAACGTATCAGTTAGTTAGCAACTTCATGAATAAAGCCAAGGTCGGTGCCAGGACGTCATTAATTTGCAGAAAATCGGAAGGAAAGCATGAACTGAAGGCAACAATCTTAACCACTAAATAATAAATTCGACCTAAAATTATTATTTAAAACCCAGTATAAGTCTTTATCTTACGCATTTTCAAGTTTTCATACAAACAGTTAAGATGACAAAAAATACTCGCAGGATTATATGAAATCTTGAATTCAAACTTATTATTTGGTCTGAGTAGAGTGGAGTGCTACTTACTGCGCTTGCGTGGAAAATACTACGTCAATTAAAATACGTTATTTGATACTAGCATATCATACAGCATTAGACCTTGATTCGTTTCATTATGAAGGATCAAAGATTAGATTACATACGCACTTTTCATTGACTTTTCCCGTGCTTTTGACACGCTGGATCACAAGCAACTAATTAGTAGCTGGACAAAAGTGGAATTCGTGGCCCTCTGCTTAACTGGTGCGGGAATTACCTCCAAAACCGATAATTTGCTGTCAAAATTGGTAATTTACTCAGTCAAGCCGTCCATGTTACAGAGGGTCCTTGGTCCCTCCATTTTCTATCTTATGTAAATGACATGAGCAGCTGCATCAACCACTGTACATGCTATCAGTTTGCAGACGATACATGTCTGGTAATAGCTGATAAGAACCCTCAAAAAGCTTGTGGATTTTTGCAATCTGACCTGAACTCTTTGTTAAAATGGTGCCATGATGTTGGGTTAGTGCTCAATTCTAATAAAACCAAATTACTAGCCAAAAAATCACCATACTTAATATGTAATCCTCCTAATAATCTAGTTGCACGTGTGTAGTGTAGCTGTCCACGTATAGAAGAAGAAGTTTCACAAAAGTATCTGGAATTAGACATCGATAACAAATTCAGCTGGAGGAAACATATAGAGCATGTTTGTAATAAGTTAAGACAATATTTAGCTAATATTATAATTCTGAAGAACCGCATTCTTTTCAAAGTAAAACTTATGTTATACAACTATTTAGCAGCATCATACATTCAATATGGACTCAGTAGTTACGATCAAACATTCAAATCTTATCTCACTAAAATATATAAACTCCAACTAAATATACGAAAGAATATCGTAGCTAAAAAAATTAAATACCAATTTCAAAACAATGAGCATGGACTATTTTATCACTGTAATATTACCTGTACATACACAATTTAAATATACATTGCGTAAAGGACAATACGGACATCTTCTTACTTAGTTATTCGGTTAATTAACAACCTACCTTCCGATTTGCGCAGTGACATTACGCCAAGAAATATTAAATTAAAACTTAAGTCTCACTACCTACAAGACATTGAATGCTCAATGTGAAATGCAGTTTACGTAGCCGTAACTAGTATATAACCTGAGATGAAGTTACCAAATTTCGAAATAAGGTACTGTATATATTAGTACCTATGTTGTATTTTATTGTCTACCTTGATTTTGTTTTTACTTTTGTTTTTACATGTAGCATTAAGTACAAACCTTATTGGTTTAAAAATGCTACTCTGCTAAAACAAATGTAATAATTTTTAAATGGTAAATAAATGAAAAAAAAGTGTGACACGATGGGTGGTCCACGTGGAGTGCTACTAACTGCGCTTGCGTGGAAAATACTACGTTAGTTAAAATACTATATCCAATACTAGGAGATCGTAAAGCATCAGAGCTTTAAAACTATGCGAATCCTCGTGATGGGTCCACGTGGAGTGCTACTTACTGAGCTTGCGTGGAAAATACTACGCTAGTTAAAATACTACAATCAATACTAGGAGATCATAAAGCATCGCATTCTTTCAAGAGCCTTAAAACTCTATCCAGAATTGTTTGAACAAGTATCCAGTGATTAAAAAAATAAAACAAAATCATCCCAAAAAAGATGGATGGCTTGTGTTAGTAATGTTATTATTATTTATTTGAATGATAAAAAACAGGAGCAAATGATACCATGACGGTTAACAAGGAATAATTGAATAATAAAACCACGCTGACCCCTTTAGACCATTTGGACAATCTTTTTAACAGTCTGCGTATTATGACTTCTTTACTGCAATCTTACCAAAGAAACAGCACACCATTACCATAACGGACATTTTAGGATTCTCATGTGATACTCTTCACCCAAATTCGTGTTTTAATACCCCTTATTATACAACAGTTTCATAAACAACTATTATGTTGTTATTAATAAATTTCAGGACTGACCATTGAACCTGGCACACATTTAGACCGCACTTCTTTTGTCGTTGAAGTCAACAACCAAGGCGTATATCATAACATTGAATTTGGCTCTCATTTCACATTTATGTTTTTGATGGAATTCTTTTATCAGCCATTGCTGATCGTTAGAATTATTCTTAAATGTATTAACATAAATATTCACACAATAGTATTCACTATTGTGTGAATATATTATATTGTAGTATTAAAGCGAAAGCAAAAAGACATGAAAACTCAGCATCAAAAGCTCTTTAAATGGAATTTAAAATAACAATCTTATACCTACGAGTACGTCAAGATTTGTGGTGTAAAGTGCTGTTTGAATCTTCACAAGAATGAACTGCCGCTACTGTCCTAACATATCTTATAACCTTATTCATAATTCAATCACTAAAATAATCGACTTTTCCAATACAACATCAGTAAAAAAAAACCACGAAGCTTCACCATAGCACAGGAAGAGAGCTGTTCGTTTGCAGGCTTAATTGTCAGGGTCTGAGTCAAATCAGTAGTTTAGCTAACACACTATGACATTTTACATTTCTACTCTACACGAACGCCTCTGGCGGCGAATTCGTGCGCGATTGCCCGCCCCTATTCTAAAAGTATAAAAATCAATATTATTTCAGTTGAATGACGTCATTTTGCAACGTGTTATGGATTATTCAATGGTACTAGGAACAGGCCATGTGGCAACGGATAACGATAACGACTACGGATCAGAAGATTCTAGGTTCAAATCCTGGCCGGTTCGTAAATATCCTTTTTCATGACTTTTACAATAAGTTTTTGTAAGCATTTCAAATAAATATTTTTGGAAACTATAAACCGACACTACCCAACTTCGACAATGTCTATTGAAAAAGGGCAGAATTTCGCCCACTATGACTGAACGCTCTGTTTATACGTACTAATCACAAAAAGTACTGATCGCATTTTAATCAAAATTTCACCATAATTAGTTAAAGTGTTATTCAGGGTAGGCTCCGGTCCGGGGCTGCGGGACTATTCGAAAGAGATACCGCGGCCCCGGAATACAAAGGGCGATGAAGGAACATGGATGGGTTTTAGTCAGTAAAAGTCTGACACTCCCTCCTGCTCCGCCCAGAGCGGGAGGAGTCATTTGATGATTTCCCTAAATTAAAAAAAAAAAGTAGGCTTCGGTGTTATTTGCACACATAAAGATTTTGTATTAGCTGGGGTAACGCAGCTTACGGGAAGTAGTAAAACTGTTATGAGTATGTTAATACACTCGCGGTTATGGGATTATTGTGTAATACAAAGTGACCTTCACGATGCTGCGCGTGATCGAGACGTAAGGAAACCAATTTAGGCCTCAGGGTGCTCATCTTGCGGAACACCAGTTTGGTTTCCGCAAGGGGCTCTCTACGGTGGACGCCATCATGCGCGTGAGAGCACTCACGACGGGGGATGCGGTGTTCCGGGGTGGGGTTGTCTTGGCGGTGTCTCTCGACATCGCCAACGCCTTCAACTCCATGCCCTGGAGCTGCATAAGGGAGGCACTCCGGTATCACTGGGTGCCGACCTACCTCCGTCGTGTGGTCGGGGACTACCTGACGGACAGAGCCGTCATCTACCCCGGTCGCAGCGGAGAATGGAACCGGCGAGAGATGTCGTGCGGTGTTCCGCAGGGATCGGTTCTAGGCCCGTCCTTGTGGAACATCGGTTACGACTGGGTGCTGCGCGCCGACCTCCCTAGCGGCGTCAGCGTTGTCTGCTATGCAGACGACACGCTGGTGCTGGCACAGGGGAGGTCGCACGAGGCGGCGGCCGAAGTAATGACACGCGGGGTTGCGATAGTCGTTGAGAGGATCCGGCAACTGGGTCTTGAGGTGGCGTTGCACAAGTCTGAGGCCATGTGCTTTCATGGGGCTCGGAATGCGCCACCTCCGGGATCCTCAGTGATGGCAGGAGGGGTTTCCATCGGCGTCGAGTCGACGGGGATCCTCAGTTATGGCAGGAGGGGTTTACATCGGCGTCGAGTCGACGCTGAAGTACCTGGGACTTGTCCTCGACAGCCGGTGGAACTTCGTGGAGCATTTCCGTCGTTTGGCCCCCAAACTGGAGCGGACAGGGGCTGCCTTCAGGTGGCTCCTGCCCAACCTGGGGCGGCCAAACGCCTCCTGCCGGAGGCTCTACGCGGGAGTCGTGCGGTCCATGGCCCTTTACGGGGCCCCGGTGTGGGCGCGTTCATTGAGGCAGCGAGCTGCCAACCATTTGAACGTGCCCCAAAAGGTGGTGGCCGTAAGGCTGATCCGGGGGTACCGCACGATCTCCCGCGAGGCGGCGAGCCTCCTTGCCTCGCAACCCCGTGCAGGGCACGCCACAATATTGGCGATAAGTCCCCTCTTTGAAGAGTGGCTGGAGAGACGCCACGGCGTCCTCACCTTCCGCCTGACGCAGGTTCTTACCGGACACGGATGGTTCGGTAAGTTCCTGCACTGAATCGGGCGGGAGGAAACGCCCGGGTACTACCACTGCGAGGGTCGACCGGAGACACGGTGGAGCACACTGTGGAGGTGTGCCCCGCTTGGGTGGAGCACCGCCGTGTCCTTGAGGTGGCGATCGGCGGCGGCGACCTCTCGCTTCCGGCCCTGGTTCGTGCCATGGTCCGGAGCGAGAGGGAATGGGACGCCGTCACCTCCTTCTGCGAAGCAGTCATGCTAGCGAAGGAGGTGGCGGTACGTGAGAGGGAGATCTCCTCACGTCCCGGCCGCCGCGGGTGACGCCCCGGGCGTCGGTCGCCACGTGGTGGCTTCCGGCCACCGTAGGCGCGGGTCTGTGGACGGGGAGCTATGGGCTAGCTCGCCGTCCGTCCGTCTCATGACGACAGGCCGTGTCGACGGCGCGTTCGTGTTCCACGCGCGCCTCAAAGAGAGTCAGCAATAGGGAAGGGGTCCGCAAAGGCCGAAGCCTGCCGGGGCTGCGGGACTATTCGAAAGAGATACCGTGGCCTCGGAACACAAAGGGCGATGAAGGAACATGGATGGGTTTTTTAGTCAGTAAAAGTCTGACACTCCCTCCCACTGATGATTTCCCATCCTAAAAATAAAAAAAAAAGGGTGCTCATAGTCATCAAGACTAAGCAAATCAAATGTAGGCTCAAAGGTGCTCAAAGTGATCGGGACTAAACGAAACTAATTTCGAAATAAAACAAATAAAATCAATTGCTGAATTTTTTCAGCCCGGAATCACTCACACACACATAATATTTGAACACTTGAAACAAATCCTAAAACTGCCCAAGATCAATACAAAAATCTATTTATTAAAAATGTAAAACATATTCCAAAATGTCTTTTTAATTAATTAATACTATTTGTCAAGAAAATGCGCAGTGAAAAAATATATTTTGGAAAAAAAAAAAAAATGTTCATTACTAAAAGGATAAATAAGGCCTTACTAGGGTAGATATATTCCATACCGTCCGTTCAGGGCAGGAAATAAACCTACCCTGACGGAACGACGCGCTGTTGTTGCCGTGTCGCCGGGAAGTACGTCACGCGCGGCGACGCGCGTGCGCCGTACTAGGGAAACACCGAGGTTCAACGAACCATCCTACTACATAACCATACATGATTTATTAATAAATATACAGGTTAACGATGGCGCCGACAATACGGCAATAAATGAAAACACTGCAAATACTAGTTCACAGGAGTATTCTGAAATTGTCAAAAAATTATAACATCTTAATTAAAAAATATATGTATTTGTCATTTAAAAATGTTAACGAATTACAACACCATTTACAAAATGTTGGTTTACTTTCTTTAGTATCAGTAACTATGATTTGAATAGCTCCTTGACTAAGTCTAACTTCGATAAGTCAGGCATCTTACTCGCCCTGCCGGGGCTGCGGGACTGTTCGAAAGAGATACCGTAGCCCCGGAACACAAAAGGCGATGAAGGAACATGGATGGGTTTTAGTCAGTTGAAGTCTAACACTCCTTCCTGCTCCGCCCAGAGCCGGAGGAGTAATTTGATGATTTCCGATCCGAAAAAAAAGGAGTCTTACTCGTTTTAGTACAAACACGAAAAACACGCCCCAGTGTAGTAGGCAAAAGGCATCCTAATGTTTATGTTTTTCTACTGATTATAAACTTTTGCATTCAACGGCTGTTTTAGATACAATTTTTCTGTCATTATCAACCATACATATCATTCTACTCCATAAACTACTTCTATCTCCTAACGTCTGCTTTGCATTGGAGTGCACAAATTAGTAGGTTAAATTGTGTATAGAAAAGCTTCTTTTATCAATATCAAAAACTGTAAGTTTTCGCAGTTTTCAGTCTAGTTGCTTCTACTTCCGCAGAAAAAGAAGTTTAATTATTGTTTACACTTTTGTGCTAATGTAGGTATAATGGAAGTATCTGTATAATCCACAGTAACTAAATAAACTTTATGTAATTTAAATATCATTCATTAATCACTACTACTACTACTATTAATTACTTATATGTGTATTTATATATCTTAATAGGTTAAGTTAGTTGGTAAGGCACTATTGTCGTGTATAATCGTGTAATCATAACAACAGCGACACATAAATGACCTACGCTACTCTTCGTTGCGAATTACATATTGATTAATATAAATACATCAAACAAAAAAGTCAACACCATTGTCAATGGGAAATGTTTTAGAAATGTGGCAACATTGCAAAATATCTTTCAAAATTCAAATTGCGCGGGCAATTTAGAGTTTTCCTTTCAAACTCCAGATGTCGCTAATGGCGTTTCCTGTACAAACGGTGCCAACTCGGCGATGTGTTACTAAGAGTGCAGAAACGCAAAGAGCTTACGAACGTCCAAATAACGTTGATCCCTGGGGGTGTGTCCAGTTTCTGTGGTGTTGCCAGGTGTGGTGTTTTCACAGTCCCATCTAATTGACATAAGATATTACATTTTTATTTACTTAGACATTTTACAAATACGAAAATTATGTACGTTACGCATCCGTCGATACAATACATGTAATTTAAACTGCGTGTCAAATATGTATGAATTAATTTTATTTTTTTTTAATTCATCAGCCGCTTTTGTTTTAAAAAGATCATTATTTACCGTGTTATTTTATGTGTTATTATAGGTAACAAGAAATTACTGAAATAGATATATTTAGATTATGACGTGAAATCCTATTTTGCATTATACAATGCCGACCGTGGGTCTAACGCATGATTGGCGCTGAAATACTGGATACCCAACCCCAAAACGATTTGCCACACCCAAAAGGGGGGAGCTAGCTACACTAATATCCACCCAAAACGACAACCCTCTGACCATTATGTTCGTCTCTTGCTCACTTAGGCTTCAATAATATAACTCTCCCTCTTTCCCTCAGTGTGAACTTGAAATAAGACTGCGGTATGTCTGACCACACGCCGGTTGCGACTGATGACGTATAGCTTACGTCGCACTCATCCTTTAAGAAATGGTGGGTTTTAATTTTAAATGGAGAAAACCAAAGGAAAAGAAACTAGACAGAACTAAACAGACTACTAAAGTACTAAGCAATTAGATGTCGAACAAACAACATTCTAATAATATTCTACTCTGTGTATAAAATTCAGATAGAATTTTAATCCGCGACCGTGACGTCACGGCACGCCGTCGACAGCGTCTGACGTTTCAACGAGACCAGCATAAGCGATGTTTCCGGGTGTGATGTTGATTCAGAAGTAGTAATAATATCAATCTCTTTTTCTCTTACTACTAAACACAATATCTCTGCCTCTATATGATGCACACATAGACGATTAAAACGATGTTTGCATAAACTAAATCTTTGATTAATGCGCATGCGCTAGGAACGCAAAGGAACGTGTATTTCGATACAAATTTTATCGGCACATTGGCTCAGTGGCAGAGCACCTCACCCGTTAGAAAAAAAAAATACGGAGTGAGGAGGTCGTTGGTTCGAATCCTTCATGTGCCCTTTTTGCTAGCCTTGATGCAATTCAATTCACTTTTGAAAGCTTCTCAAATCTTTTTAGAGCTTTTCCTGAAAGAAAGGTGATTGTTTTTGCTAACTTTTCTTATTATACGATTTTTCGTTTTTTACCCTTACCTTTTAAAACCTTAAATTTTGATACCTCATTCAACGGGTTTGGAAGAAAATAAAATTCAACTCCACAATATGGCGCCCAAAATACGCTTTTTTTCTTTGTATTTGTATTTATGTAAAACACATATACGCGCAATTACAAAAAAAATAACAATTTATAATTATTGATCCAATTCGATTAATCCATTTCGTCGTTGAAGTTCTAACACCACGTAAGTCAAAAAAAGACTTACGTAGTCACAATGGAATGGACATACATACAAATATATGCGCAGAAAACATTACCAAATTAAAATAAACTTACATTAAACATACAAAATTGCCAAATCGACATAAAACCACACATAGTTTTGCTATTTCTAAACTTATATGCTGATGTTACAGCTTATAATTATATTGATGTCGCAACACGTTATCAAACGTCAGGAACATAATTCTTTAGCTATGTCACTGAATAACATTTCCAGTTTAGTTTAGTCGAAGGTTGTCATACTACTTACTGCTGTTGGACATTGGATAATTCAATGCAGAAATGCAGGCAGCTTTTGCGAGCACGCTACGTTAAGTATCTTGGAGGTGTCGCTGCACTTCTTTGAAATTAAAATATGAAATAATATCACATTGCTTTTCCATTACAATAAAATATGCTCCAGAGCGTACGCCAGTCCTTGAACTTCAATTGTTATTGAAAATGGACTACACACAAGAGCGACCAGCGTTCTGTATCAACGGCCTGCGATAGACAAAGCTCATGGATTGCGGTATGTCTTCCTCATCACGACCGATTTCACATTCGTAAGATGACGTTAAAATATAGACTGTTGATCATCCTAGATATTGGTTAAGACTACCTCGTTGGTCTAGTGGTTGCAAGTGCGACTGCTGAGCAGGGGTCCTGGGTTCGATTTCCAGGTCGGGCAAAGTGTTATTGTGTTTTTCTATTAATATTTTTTCAGTAGCAGCCGCGGAGTCTGGATTTGCGCCTGGTGATGGCAATAGGCTCGCCCCCTGTTACATGGGACTTAAACATAACCGGCAAAATGTGGGTGTACTAGGTAAACTTCTGCCTAACCCTTTGGGGAATACAGGCGTGAAGTTATGTTAATGTCGTTCTATTTTTCACGAATAGGAAAGCCTATTTTGCAGTTTTTATTAACACTCTTTAGTATATCAAACTAATGCGAAACAATCCATTAGATAAATAATGTTAATGTGTAACAGCTCAGAACTTATGTTATCCTGGTACTCTTAGTTCAGTTGCAGTGTGTTCAGACACAGTGTACGGCACAGAACGCCAAATTGGACATGCTTTGCATATTTGAGCTTTGGTACTAGGACAGCAAGACCTGCCAGGAGGTGGATCGGTAGAGCTCGCTTTAACAGCAATGCGGCGATGGACAATGACACGTCACTCCCGTTGTGATAACAGTGACCTAGAAGCTAGACCTTGAAATATCCGCGAATACAGAGAAAACTGTTATGTTGTGGATACTATCTCCTTCTCGTTACAAGATTGTAGAAAATTAGTGAAGTGTAATGCAGTTTGAATTCATGTTTCAATTACAATTTTGTTTCTACAGCAGTAAGGCATAAAGGTTTCAATTACTATTTGAAAATAACGTAAAGTCTAAAATATTTATGCAGCCTCCATACATTCTGCGAGAGACTTAAGCGAAATACAATATTGTACCAGACTAGTTTAGTGGATTCAGCTTGGGTTTTAATGTCTAACCTCTAGCAACAAACACGTTTATAGTCGGGAAGCTAGTATCAAATGGCTCCTGCGTCAGTAGTGAAAGAATGTGAGTCAGAATTTAAGAAATGGTCAATATTTTATCCCCCAAAACCATTAATTACCAACAGTCATTGTTTAAACCTGTTTTACATATTGGTGTAACAGGGTGATCGATTATTACGCATCGGTGTAATAGTAGGAAATAGCAGAAACTCTGACTGCAACTGACAACCTTTGCCGACATGAGGCGCGACTCAGCAAATTTTAATGCGTTACTAAATCATGCCACCCTAATTTCGCAATAGTTTTCATGCATCCGAGTAGTTAATCATCTCATAGAAATATTCATTCCTGGTACATACATCGACCAATTATCACCTCTTTAGAATGTAGTCCATTATGTAATTCTTTTATAATTAAATTATCTTAATGAAATTGACTTTCTCTGCATCCTCCGGCTCCAGTTACTCTTCCCGCAAAACCCGTGCCTGCAAAGGCAACGGACCGGGCCGATGATGACGGTTTCGTGACGGTACAAAGAACCACTCCGGCAAGGCTCCAGCGGAGCCCAACGTTAAACTTCGCGCCACGAAGCTGAACACTCCGGTGTACATCTCTCGCCTACATTACACCACTGAGGCTGAGGACATCAAGGAGTACGTGCGCCAAAGATTGAAGTACACGCCAAGAGTACAGTTACTAGATTCACGCCGCAACTTCCATTTCATGGCGTTTGTGGTGTGCATCCCGACTTGTATACTCCATTTTGGTATTGGACGAAAGTTTTTGGCCGCAGGATGTGGTGTTCCGTCGCTTTCACGGACAAATTCCACAAGAACGCACAAAACATCGTGCAAGTGAAGTGCTACTAACGTAGTTTTAAGTTGCTTATACCAACAAAAATTGTTATTAGTATGTATTATTAGGTTAAGGTATTTATGTATGGGTCTTTGTTACCTAAAATTAATGGATTATTATTATTATAGAACACCAGCCTATGAACTAACAAAGAAATCATGGAAAAACTAGATGACATGCATTACACCCTTCCCGATCCGCTGTCGCGTGCCTAATGTGAGGACTAAACCTGTCGCCAATCTCAATATGGTGTCCCTATGGGTCGTACGGCCGTAAGATCCGTGCCGATGGGGTAAAGACACCCAACTATCCCGAGTGCAGCTGTAAGTAACAAGCGGGTTAGAAAACAACCAGGCTGCGACTAGGAGATCCCCCAAAGCCGCAGCCGGAGCCATCCTGACTTTATGCTTAACCCTAAAGGGGGTCGACGGGTGTGTCGGGTCAACATCAACTTGGATACGTTGGCACCCCTTTTTTTTTTTTTTTTTTTTCGGATGGGAAATCATCAAATGACTTCTCCCGCTCTGGGCTGAGCAGGAGGGAGTGTCAGACTTTTACTGACTAAAACCCATCCATGTTCCTTCATCGCCCTTTGTGTTCCGGGGCCACGGTATCTCTTTCGAATAGTCCCGCAGCCCCGGCAGGCTTCGGTCCTTGCGGACCCCTTCACTATTGCTGACTCTCTTTGAGGCGCGCGTGGAACACGAACGCGCCGTCGACACGGCCTGTCGTCATGAGACGAACGGACGGCGAGCTAGCCCATAGCTCCCCGTCCACAGGCCCGCGCCTACGGTGGCCGGAAGCCACCACGTGGCCCCCGACGCCCGGGGCGTCTCCCGCGGCGGCCGGGACGTGAGGATCTCTCCCTGTCCTGTTCCGCCACCTCCTTCGCTAGCATGACTGCTTCGCAGAAGGAGGTGACGGCGTCCCATTCCGTCTCGCTCCGGACCATGGCACGAACCAAGGCCGGGAGCGAGAGGTCGCCGCCGCCGATCGCCACCTCGAGGACACGGCGGTGCTCCACCCAAGCAGGGCACACCTCCACAGTGTGCTCCGCCGTGTCCTCCGGCCTATCCTCACAATGATAGCACCCGGGCGTTTCCTCCCGCCCGATTCGGTGCAGGAACTTACCGAAACATCCGTGTCCGGTAAGAACCTGCGTCAGGCGGAAGGTGAGGACACCGTGGCGTCTCTCCAGCCACTCCTCAAAGAGGGGACTTATCGCCACTATTGTGGCGTGCCCTACGTTGGCATCCCTAAGGTTTCCCCCAAGTACTAACGAAAAAATGGTGGGTTTAGCTCTTAAGGAGCCAACGATATGACGCGAAATGCGTGACTGAACCAACTACAAATGCTACGCACTCGTAGCTGATTAAATACGGCGTAGCAGCCGCCTTGTACTGTGCATAGCACAGTACGTAGCAGCGCTACGAGGTGGGTGGGGCCAGACGGCCGGTGGCAGAGCTGGCGGTTGTCGGTGTTCCGAGCGCTACGGCGTAGCGCGTCAGAGGACCTGACGCCGCCACGGGCGGCCGCGCCACCGGGGGCACTGGATCGTAGCAATTATAGCGGATAGCACGCGTGTGTTCGCAACGGCTGCTGAGAGTGGAAAGCCGTCCAAACCCCGGGCGGGTGACGGCTTTGTGGTGTCCGCGACAGAAGTTGTGTGCTCGATGCACTTACCAATTACACACCTTATGAGTGCGAAAAAAATTATGTGTGTCATGTGTGTATCTTTGAACACCATACAATATATCTACTCGGTCCTAGGCGCAATAATTGTTAGTTTTTAGGGTTCCGTACATCAAAAGAAAAAAACGGAACCCATAGAAGATCACTTTTTGTCCGTCTATCTGTCCGTCTGTCACAAACGATTTTCTCAGGATCAGGTAGACCTAACAGGTTGAAATTTATACCATATACTGAGGTCTATAGTTCCTATTAGGTGTATTAAAATCAAGGTCCTGAGTCAAGACGATAAAAAGATATGGGTTAATTTAGATTTTCGCGAAAACTTGTAAGTACCAAAATTTACCTTAATTTTCATCTTTTTTTATTTTTCGGACTTTTCCCTTTACTTGTGCTATAAAACCTTGCTTTTAACCAAAATTGACAATTCTAGGTCAACCGGAAGTACCCTAACTACCTATAGGTTTTGGGTCGAAAAACTATATGGTAGTTCCCGTTGAACTAGAATCACGAAATTTGGCAAAATGCAAGTCTTACATGCACGTACGTAAAGAGAAAAGTCTGAAAACCGTGAATATGTAGTTAAATAACAAAAAAAAAAGCGATTTAACTATTACAAACTTATTATTTGCGGTTGGAGCAATGGCCATTTCTAGGGATCGAACAGCAAAGTTTGTCCTTTAAAAAAGTTGTACGGAACCCTCGGTGCGCGAGTCCGATTCGCTTTTGGCCGGTTTTTTACTTATCTTTTCTATCTAAAAATAAATAAATTACCTTATCGACACATCATTTTTTTCTAAATAAACAACAGTTTTATCATAATTTTGTATTTTTTTAAGGATATTTCAATTTAAATAAAGTAAAACAAGTTTTTACTTTGAACGTTCTACAATCTAACCTCTCAAGGACTTTGCGAAGTGCGGTTTCAGTATATAACCTGCAGATAATAGTACTGAATCGGGCATAGAATTTATCAGCAAACAGATAACATACGTTACGCTGATGGCATTAATGTATTTAGGCTAAAATAATACTAATCTCGAAATATACGTTATAAAATATTTTCTGGATTTAGGGCCATCAAAAATATTTACAAAATTTTACGTCAATACAGGGTGTAAAGGAACCCTTCACGAAGCCGTCAACCAAGCATTATGTACATCAAATCAAGTAACTCTACGCAAAAATTATTGCTGGGTAACCACTTGTTTTTGTTGGGGTGAAAAATCACGTTTTACGGTAAAACTCAATATTACGAACTCAACATTGTGCTTATGGACGCATTTAATATTTAAAGTAAAGTTAAAACCAGTTATTGAAAAAAAACTTTGACCTCCAATATCTCCGTTACTAGTAGGTTCCCAGAACAAAAAAATCGCAATAACGGGCCCGAACAAGTTTTCTCAAAATTCGAATTTAAGGTAGACTTTATTAAACTTCTAAAAATACCATTATAATATTTTCGAGGTTTAAGTTTATCATAACTTGCTAGAAACAGGCGCTATCTACGGCGTCCTACAATCCTAACAACTTAGGATGATACCGCCAGACAAAGTTTCACCTGCATTAAATGCGGGAAACAAAGGTTCTTTCCTGCGTCAATGCATACTATTTTTTATTTAATACTACTAGTATTATTTATAACCCAAAATATATTGCTATTATTAGTAGTATTGCTTACTCTAGGACAAGGGTTCGTTAGAGCTATTATCACACTCTCATAACAAAAATGAAAAATATGTTTCATTTCATAGTGCACTTAGCCGCTCTGGCCGAGCCCGCAGAGCAGTCTGTCGCCCCGACTGTGCTCCCATTCAGACGGACGCACGTACCTACATACATCTGCACAGCTATGCAGAGAGTAGTGGGGGTAGCGGGTATTTCTATCCCTACCATGGCTCTGTGATAGATTGTTTCTATGAATGAAAAATACAATATTAAAAAAAAACTTAACAATCGTTAGTAATATTTTAAGCTATTTTGCATGCAGTGGTCTTAACAATTGCATTGCTAACGTATTTGTATTGTATTGTATTGTATAACGGGCTGGTGTCCGCAACTCCACGTCAAAGCGCGTATTTTGCGTGCGGGTGGGAAATTATTCTATCCATCCCAAATCCCCGAGAAAGGCCAGAAGCGCCCCGATGTTGCTGACTATCTCGCGGAGAGTACCTGGGTTACCAAAGTACTTTGCCCTGTATGTTGCAACCACTGGGCAGTGCAGAAGCACGTGGGCTGCTGTCTCGTCTTCCTCCATGCAGGCACGGCACAGGGGGCTGTCTGTGACTCCTAAGACAAAGAGGTGTTTATTAAAAGATCCGTGTCCGGTAATGGCGGCTGTAACTGTGCGCAGCTGTGGTTTTGTCAACCGAAGCGCGCGTTTGGTGAAGCGGCCGTTGATTGTAGGAAGTGCTTCCTTGGCCTGCCTGCACTCGCCGTGGTCCAGCCACAGCTTGTGGTGTTGTTCACTAGTTCGTTTCCTTACCAGTGTGCGTAAGTATCCGAAAAGGAGTGGTACGATAGGTTCGGGTCCCACCGCTTCCGTGCTCGATCCCCTTCTAGCGAGTTCGTCCGCCGCGTCATTGCCACGGGAATCGCTGTGTCCTTTGATCCATTGGATGGTTATATTATTGAGATTACCAACCTGGTTCAGGCGTTGGTGACACTCGTGTATTAACCCTGAGTTCAATGTGTGGTTGTTTAGCGCTAGCAGTACAGCCATGCTGTCTGAGAGTATACGAATTGAGTGGTCCACAACCTCCCTGGCTAGGATGGCAGATGCCGCCAGGGAAATGCCCATGCATTCTGCCTGAAATACCGTGTTGTGGGCCCCCAGAGGTTTGGCTATGTGGATGTTGAGATCCTCCGAGAAGACTCCAGCCCCAGTGCCAGTACCTGTTTTAGATCCGTCCGTGAAGATCCGTAGTTCCGCGGGGTTTAATCCCTCGCAGCGGTGATCCTCGTGGAGCTGGATTTTGTATTTCTTATCGAATACGAATTGTTTTGGTATCCGATCGTTTACTGCTTTCGCCAGGGGGAACTCGTTATAGAATCCCTCCAGTGCGGCGGTGTGCTGTGTTTCTTTCTTACCCCAGAGTTGAAGTGTTTTGAGGTGTACGGCCGTCATTGTCGCTTCCTGCTGTATGAACAGATGGAGCGGTGGGAGCCCCAACATGGCTTCGAGAGCCGCAGTCGGAGTGGTCCTCATGCAGCCTGTGATCGCCATGCAGGCAAGCCTTTGCAAGCGTTGCAGTTTGATGGAGGCTGTAGTTAGTTTGGTGCGGGGCCACCAGACCACTGCCCCATAAGTGATCATAGGTCGGATTACCGCGCAGTATAACCAAAGTATAATTTTAGGGGATAGGCCCCACTTCTTACCTATCATCCTCCTGCATTGCCAGAAGGTAATGCAGGCCCTGTTTGTTTTGTTGTCTAAGTGGCTACTCCAGTTTAACTTGCTGTCTAGGATGACCCCCAGATACTTGACCTCATTGGCTAACTGGAGTTCCGTGTCGAAAAGTTTGGGTAGGCGATAAGGGCCTAGTGTTCGTTTTTGGGTAAACATGACTAGCTCAGTCTTCGTGGGGTTCACTGAGAGGTCGAACTCTCTGCACCATCGTTCAACGACGCGTAGTGCCTGTTGAGTTAGGTCGCAGATTGTCCCTGTCACTTTCCCCGAAATGAGGATAGCGAGGTCGTCGGCATACCCTATAGTGAGAAATGGTTCGCGTTGAGTTTCGTGATGAGGTCATTTATCACCAGATTCCAGAGGAGCGGGGATAGTACACCACCTTGAGGGCAGCCTCTGGCTATCATGGCCATCTGCTGTTCCACTTCAAGTCGAACCACTCGTTTACTTAGCATATTAGTAATCCAGTCTATCATTACCTGTTCTACTCCGTGACGAGAGAGCGCGGTGTTGATGCTGGAGAAGTTTGTTTTATCGAAGGCTCCCTCGATGTCTATGAAAGTGCCCAGGCAAGTGCCCTTCTGATGAATCGCCTCTTCTATCCGGCCGACCACCAGATGGAGGGCGGATTCCGTGGACTTACCCGAGCTGTACGCGTGTTGGTTAGTATGGAGTGGGATAGTTTTCAAAGCGCCGTCCCTCAGCTCTCTCTCGCACATTCTCTCCATGGTTTTAAGGAGAAAGGAGGTCAGGCTGATTGGTCGGTGGGATTTGGCGTTGGTATAGTCACTCTTACCTGGCTTAGGAATGAATATGACTTTCACTTCCCTCCATCCTTTTGGAACGTATCTGAAGGCCAGACACGCTCTCATTATGGTTACCAGTCTGCTGGCGACACAGATCCCACCCCACTGCAGTAAGGCCGGAAAGATCCCGTCCAGACCAGCCGCCTTGAAAGGATGGAAGCACCAGATCGCCACTGGAGTTTTTCCAGCGTTATGACTTTGTTTGCGTAGCGCCAGTCGTTATCTGACGGTGTTTGAGTTACCTCTGTCCAGTCGATAGCCTGTGTGAAAGCGCAGCCTGGGAAGTGAGTTTCAATGAGGACGCGCATCGCCTCTACTGGTGAGGTGGTAAGTGTGTTGTCGGGTTTGCGGAGAACAGCGGGCCCAGTCGGGTTCTGCTGAGCCAGGATCTTCCTTACCCTGTTTGCTTGTTGGCAGGATTCGATGTTGCCACAGTATTTTCGCCATCCAGTGGAGCTCCTGTATCTGATGCATATTTTGTAGCTATTTTTGGCCGCGTAATACGCGTCCCAATCTCTATCAGCACAGGTGTTCATGGCTCTGTTTAGTGCTGACCTTACCTTCCCGCGCTTGCGTTCCAGATCCGCTCCCCACCATGGTTGCTTCCCTGGTGTTGTGGGCGGAGTGGTCTCCGAGCAGGATGAATGGTAGCTGTCTAGCATAGATTTCGTGAGAGTCATTACACGCTCGTCGATCTGCGGCGTGTCCTCGTAGGTCATCCCGTAGTTTGTTGACGCAAGTTTGGTTTCGAGGGTGCGTGTGTAAGCAGCACGGTCAGTGTTACGAAGGTTTTGCCGTGGCAGTATTGGTGTTACACAGACTTAAATGTCGAAGCGGATCTACCAGTGGTCCGAGCAGGAGGCCTCCTTGGAGACCTGCCAGCCAGTGGTGATGGCCGCTGCACCTTCCGATGCCAGAGTGAGGTCTATGATTGTTTGGCTACGTCTGTTTACGAAGGTTGGTTCAGAACCTGTGTTCAGTAGGGTCAGGTTTGTTGTAAATAAGTAATCTACTAAAGCCTTACTCCTTGCATTATGTGTGTCCATGCCGCACAGAGGATGATGAGCGTTCGCGTCCGCGCCTATGACAACTTCTAGCCCTGTGCTCTCGCAGTAAGTCACGAGGCGGGCGAGGTCATGCGGCGGCGGCTCCTCTTCCTCGGGCATGTAAGCGGAGGCGAAGACCACAGTTGCTACTGTGTTCCCCCGCTGTATCAGTAGCCTAGCTGCAGAGACATCCCTGCAACAGAAATCTATTAGTGGCTGTGTTTTTATGTTACGTGTAACATAGATGCACGATCTGGGCTTATCGTGATCTGTACTAACTAGGAGCTTACCACCAAGATTGGAGAGTCCTTGTATTTGGCCCGCCCTAATCCACGGCTCTTGGATCAAGGAAATGGCCGTATGTTGAACCTCCAGCCACTTCCGCAGCTGAGCCGTCGCGGTCTGGCTGTGGTGGAGGTTGGCCTGCAGGACCTTACAGGTCGACGAAGGGGACGCCATCACTGGACGTACCTTCCTCGTCTCCTGCTAGCCGCAGCCCGGCAAACAGGTCGCCCGCGTCGAAGCCGTCCCCCTCTAGGTCAGAGGCCGAGGACAGGATGATGTCCTCGAGCTCCTCACCCGAGAGGACGGCGCCCACGCCAGCAGCTGTAGGGGCGGCTGGCGCTGCTACTGCAGGCTCAACCGTGGGTGTTTCCGCGGTGTTTGTTGGGGGTGGAGTTGCCTCCACCACCTGTGTGTCGGCGCTGGCTTCAGCGGTTGGATAGCCCTGAGGGACGTCGACAAATTTGCCGTTCGGACCCTGGAATTTCACGTACACTGTCCCTACACAAAATAAGAGACGGCGTTCGGCCTTCATCAGGGTCGGTATTTGGTCCTCAGGGACCCCGACCGCCACATACCAAGCGTAGGCCTGTTTATAGGCGCCCAGCATCACCCACTCCTCTGTGAAGATCCCCTGCTCGTCAGAGATGGAGATTCCGCATCTTACCCTGCGCCTGATGTCCGCCTGCCTCCTGACCACTAGCGTGGTGCTAGTAGGGGGAGGCACCTCGGAGATTAATGTCCTTAGCCATGCTAAGGTGTGGTCGTTACCGTACCACAGTCTAAGGGCCCCGCTGCTGAACACCGGCTTCGCTCTGAAGGTCGGTGCAGGTGAGTCCTGTGTAGTGGAAGAGGCCTCGGCAACTATCTTTCTCTGGATAGCCGCGAGTACCTGATTCGACACCTCCTTACTGATGTGCCCCGTCCGGTCGCAGGTAACTGCGACATCCAGGTCGGAGCTTGCAGCTTGGGCGTAACTGCGGTTTGCGTCCCGTTTGGATTTATCAAGACACGGCCGCTTGCGCTCTCCTCGAGGTGATGAAATCTCGTTGAGGGCTCGCTTGGCCGCGGCCTGACCCATCCGAACGGGTTGCGGTGCCGTTTTGGTGGCTGGTCCCTTCGCGTCGCTGGCTGCTGGTTGGCTAGGCCCCGGTCGGCTAGTGCCAGCCTCGGCCTGCGACCGCTTGCCTGCGGAGAAGTTGACATTGCCACGGGTCGGTTTTACCCGGCCCGCGGCGTTAGCCTGTTTAGTTTGTGGAGACTTACCCGTCCACAATGTCTGCCGCTGCCTCAGGGACGGCCTGTTCTTCCTTCTCGGTTTACCCGTTGAAGGGGCCGGGGCAGCCTGCGCTGAAGGTTCAGCGCAGTGGCGTTGTTTACTGGAGTCCTCCTTCCTGAATTAACCGTCGTGGCGGGCCCCACGCCTGAAAAGGAGGGAGGAGCTGTACTGGTCCCGAGCAGCGCCGTCGTCCTCCGTTTATAACGGGACCTGGTTTTGGTCCTGGCAGCGGTTCTCGCCACTGCCGGACCTGTACCCGCACTGGAGCTCGCTGCGTTAGCAGCGGAGCATCCGGGGGCTAGAGAGGTGCTGCTAGCACCCCTCTTGGGAGAATCATTGGTTTTTGCCTCCTCTCCGGTGTGTTTTTGTGCAGTATGTGCGTGTGAGTGTGTGTGGGGTGTGTGAGTTTGTGTGGTTGTTGTGTGTGTGTGTGGTGTGTGTTTCGGTGTGGTGTCGTATGGTCTTTGGGTATCCATAGTTTAGTGTAAGAATTTCATCTCTCCGGCTTCCCACCCTCCTTGGAGCCCGCACCTGGGAACGTCTCGCTACAAACTAGCTCAACCGTTAGGAGTACCTTCGAGATATAGGGGCGTGAGGCTGGCTTACAGTGCGACATCGGGCGCTTGATCGGGTTGACGACTAATCAAACCTTCACTTACGCCTTCAGCATGACCTTCACCAACCGCTTCGGCCGTCCAAGGACGACATCCGCGGACCTCCCGCCCCTCGCCGTGACCCTCTGACGGGACACTGTGACCATTCCCCTACCCTTGGCTATTGGGTAGGGCCACCGTTTTGCTTGAAATCCAGACCAAAGAGGGCGTGTTGCGTCACGGACGCATTGCCGCCAGCGCCGCTCGGCTCAACCCTCCAGGACTCCTTCATCCCCGCTTACGGCGCTCAACTGCGCAGGTCCTAGCGCAGGTGACCAGATTTACCTACTCGACGCCAGCTGGGTTTAGTGGCGGCCAAGCCCACTCCCACTCGGTCACGGAGGGTCATGGTTAGGTTAAAAAGCGCCTGGTGATTTTCGTTGCGTCTATTTCTTAAGGAATTAGACCAAGAGCAGGGCGGCAACCACGTGAAGGAGAACACACCAGACTTGCCTTGAGGATCTACACGACTGTAGCGCTCCCCCTCAAGACCCCGCCACCCTACCGCCTCTGAGGGGGCAAGTAAGGTAGGCCTGCATCTATACTACCAAGCAAAGCGTAAGCAAAGCATGTCGTTGTGCAACCGCAAAAGCATAAATACAAACCCTCCCCATTGCTAACGTAATCCTCCACCCATTTCAAGCATATTGAGCTTAGTTGTAGACCTTAGCGTGAAAACGGTAGTGAACAACCCACATTGTTAAGTAGCTACATGCTTAATGTTTCTATTGGAATACGAGGGTTTCAGTATTTTCACGAACGGGTTCATAGGTATCTTTTGAAATCGTTCATCAGCATAGATTCCTCTGCTTTGATTCCATGTGCAACCGCCACCGCGCGCCTCCTCAAGCGCGTCTCGTGGAAATAATGTTATAATGTACGTATTGGTTTCTTTTAGTGTAGGAATAATGCGTACTTGTCCATTCGTTTTAGACGTCAAATAGCTCGGCTATTAGCTTTTAATATAAACTCAGACATATGTGGTATGTCGCAGTTTTTTGTAAATAGGTCCACTGAAATTAGTAATTATACTAATTGTAATTATACAAATATATTAGATTTAAACTAGTCACTACGACAATAGAAGGTACGAGTGACAATTTAGTTAAACTTATCAACTCTAAGGTATCTTCTAGCTCTCAATTAATTAATTGTCAAAAAGGGGTTGAACAGAATTCTTTCACATTATTTCATCAGAATATTCAGGGTTTTTCTTCCAAACAATTAGAAATAGAACTTTTTTTTAGAAAAAAACAAGTTTGATATTATCTGTTTAACTGAACATTGGATGAAAGATTATGAAATGCAAATTAATTATGAGAATTATAGTATGGGCAGTTGCTTTAACCGGAAATCTAAGATGCGTGGGGGTTCATTAATCTTAGTTAAAAATTGTATTAAATTTAAGCCTCGTAATGATATTGTCGATCTATCAGTTGAACATAGCATTGAATTGTCTTGTGTTGAGCTTGATAGGCATGTTGTAGTGTGCGTTTACAGACCCCCTAATTACCTGAACTACTCTATCTTTGAGTCAGTAATGGAAGATGCTTTAGCAAAGCTTGTAACTGGTAATAAACTAATAATTATCTGTGGTGACTTTAATGTTAATATCTTGGAGAATAATGTAAACAGCAGTAGATTTTTAAGTCTCTTTAAATCATTTAATTTGTCAAATGTCAGAACCAACCCGAATCACTACACATACTGCTACATGCATTGATAATGTTTTTTGTTGCTGCGACTTCTTAGATAAATCCATCGTAAATTACCTTCCTTCAGATCACAGCGGACAGACTGTTGCTTTTGCGTCCAATATACAATTACAAAGAATTCAGATTCAAACTAGACAAATAACACCCAGCAATTTAGAAAAGTTTAATAATAATTTTATTAGCAAGTTAAATATACCAGGCCATATTACAAACAATATAAATGAATTCTTTTCGGTAGTGCACACCGAGTTCAATAGTACGATAAAAAAGAAAACTAAAACTATTGGCCCAAAGTTTATTTTTAGCGACTGGGCAACACAGGGTATTAGGAAAAGTAGGAAACGATTGTTTGAGCTGTACGGCCTTAAGCCTTACATAAACACTGAAACTTTTAGTAAATATGTAGCTACTTACTCGAAAATTTTTAAAAACTCTTGCAAGGTAGCCAAATCTCTCTTCATTAGCAACAAGATTAAATCAGCCGAAAACAAAATAAAGACGGTATGGAAAATTATCAACTGTGAAACAAATAGGTATAAAAAACAAAGTAATGACATAACACTAGAGACCTCAAGTGGTCTCGTGAGCTCTAATAATGAAGTTGCTCAAGAATTTGTAAATTTCTTTACCAGCATCCCACTTAAAACTACAGAAACCTTAAATTCCTCTCCCTTGCTCTCCATTGATTTATTGAAGGCGAACGTTTCAGTCTGTTCAAATGAATTTAAATTTCAACATATAAACCCCATAACAATCATAAAAGCCTTTATGCAAATCAATATCAAATTAACCGAAGATCTATGGGGTATGTCTATCAAAGCTTGTACCTCAATTATTGAGACTGTAGCACCATATTTAGCCTTAATATTTAATTTGTGCGTAGATCAAGGGGTCTTCCCGGATCTAATGAAATTCAGTAAGGTAATACCGCTTTTTAAATCTGGGGATAGTAAAGACACCAATAACTATAGGCCCGTATCCGTTTTGCCGGTTTTCAGCAAGGTGTTTGAAAAGATAATGCTCAATCAAATGCTTAACCATTTTAACACCAATAAAATATTGCACGAGCAACAGTATGGTTTCACCAAAGGACGTTGTACAACTGACGCCGGTGTCACTTTATTAAAACACATGTTTACTGCGTGGGAAGAGGCACAAGATGCCATAGGAATCTTCTGTGACCTTTCGAAGGCATTTGATTGCGTAAATCACGAAACCCTGATCTTGAAACTTGAGCATTACGGTTTAGGTAAACTTGCGCTCAGATTAGTAAATTCGTATTTGAATAATAGACAGCAGCAGGTACAAATAATGGTGTCAATTCAATGGGTTTAAAAGTAAAAATGGGTGTACCACAAGGCTCGATATTGGGTCCCTTCCTCTTTTTAGTATATATTAATGACCCACCCCGTTTATTTAACAACCATCCGCATATGGTGTTGTTTGCTGACGATACTTCTTTAATATTTAGGATAAACAGACGTGCCACTGATCTTGACGACGTAAATAACGCCCTACTGCAGGTCCATAATTGGTTTACCGCTAATAATTTAGTACTAAATGGGAAAAAAACTAAGTGCATTAGATTTGCTCTACCAAATGTCAAAAGTAGTGATTGTGACATAATATTGAATCAAGAGAAACTAGAATTTGTCGATAAAACGGTTTTCTTGGGAATCACGCTCGACTCAAGGTTACAATGGGGTCCTCATTTAACATCTCTTGCAGGACGGCTGAGTTCAGCTGCATATGCTGTTAGAAAAATCCGTCAATTTACTGATATTGATACCGCGAGGCTAGTCTATTTTAGTTATTTTCATAGTATTATGTCATACGGTATTTTACTATGGGGACGGGCTGCAGACATCGAGTCTATATTTATTCTGCAGAAAAGAGCCATCAGAGCCATTTATGAATTACGTAGACGCGATTCTCTAAGAGAACTGTTTAAGGAAATTAATATCATGACAGTACCTTGTCAATACATCTATGAAAACATCATGTACGTTAGGAAAAATCTGCATTTATTCAGTAAAAGAGGTGACAGACACCACTATAACACTAGAAATAGGGACCAACTAGTTCAGCCAGGTTTCAGGCTTGCTAAAGTAGATTCATCTTTCATGGGGTACTGTTTGAAATGTTACAATAAAATACCTCCCCACATTCTTCAACTGAATGAGACGAAATTTAAATCATGTATAAAACGCACACTATGTAGGCAAGCATATTATAAGTTGGGGGATTACATTGATGATAAAAATGCTTGGCTAAATGCTGGTCCTGCTCCACAACCATAGGGGCAAACTAATTGAATGTACTGGTCGGGCATTATTTGAGTCTATCGACACGCAAAGAAGAAGAATTGATTCCCATGTTAATGTATTGTGGAAGCTGCAGAAGATTGTAAAAATATACCTACTTGCATTGTATAGATTCCGGTTTTTAGTATTATATAATTGCATAGCACATGTGTGAGTACTTTGTACTGTTCAGCCACCACTTACATTTAGTTATCTTTCATTGACTTGAAAATGCCTTGGTGGCTACGAGAGAATGTCATGCTCACTCAAATGTCTCGCTGATGGTGGCGGGTGTGTCGGGTCACTTAGTTCCCTTAAATATGGTCGAGTTGAATGGTGCCGATACATGCGTCATGTTCGTGAACGGGCGCTGTCAGTTGGGACTGGTCATCTCTTAGCTGCCACGGTTCGTTCATTTTAATTACTTTATTTTTTAATTTATTATTTTACTCTGGACGCTCTTAATGTGCACGTCTTTCTACATCGTTCTCACATATATGTATAATCTCAACATGAATGATGTAACCAAGATTTTGTAACAATATTTTGATTTAAAAGAGTGTCCATGGAGTTTCTTGCCCGTTCTTCTCCATAGAGATCTACGTTAGGGAATGGGCAACTACAGTACTTTCTCAAGTTATTATGTCTTGTGACTGTGACTGTAGCTTTGCTTTTTTGTATTGGTCTAATTGAAATAAATGATTTGAGTTTGAGTTTGAGTTTGAGTACCTTTTTTTATCTAATAATGTGAATTTTAGTAAGAATACTTATTCCATTGTAATTAGCGACTCAAGAACAAAAATAGTAACGTAAATGTACTTATTAGCTGTGGGTAGTAATATTGTTTTAACAATTTTTAGCGTAAGTTTTGTATTTTATGTTGTATGAATAAATGTAATGATATATTTTATTATGAAATAATATTACCTCCAACTGACTATAGTATATAAATAATATACAAAGCGGAATTTTTCAAACTCACATGGAGGGAAAGTACTTTAAGAACTGGATATAAAAAATTTTACTCAAAGGAAACATTCTTTTATTTTTTTAAAGAAACAATTCCAGTGACCTGTCGCCATTTGATCCATCCTGGGTTGAGCCGGTTCGTTACGTCTCGTCTTACTGCATTACAGCTGGTGAAGTTAATTAAGTTAGAAAGTGCAGTTGATTAATAGTAAAAAATAGTATTCTCTACATTCAATTCGGGATCCGTAACTGCTTTATACTTGTGCACTGTGGAAAATGTTGTAATATCCGACTTAATAAACACTTGTTTATTAGGTAAGATATTACAACACATTTAAGGTACAATTTAGATGATTGCTATAATTCAGTTTTCGATGATCATTCGATTATGTCTCATTGAGTTCTGACTGGTGAGGGTCACCGTAAGCTTTCATAGCACTATACGTAGCTACACAGCTACTGGGGTCATATTTTAAAAGATGGAGTAATTTAGAATCTAAAATCTATCCAAATTCAATTTCCAAAGTTCTGGAAGATCCATAAGGGGCTGGCTCAGGGTCGTGCGGGTACTTAGAAGTATTCAACTGCATAGAGTTGCCGGTATGGTCGGTCGGTCGCGGTACAGCAAGTCGCCGTACCTAGTGCTCGTTGCCAAGAAGATGAAAAAGAAAAGCTTCATCTTTACTGACGGCGACAGCTCGGAAATGTGTCCTGAGTTTGGAATATTTATTACTATGGCACACGTTCTTTAAAAATAGAAAAATTGAAAGTAACGTTGCTACAGTTAGTTAAGTTGAGTGTAATATCGTACTATTTCAAATACTTCTCGCGTGATTGTTGAGGGAGAAAGAAATCATTTGCGCATTATTAACAGTTTCAGTCACTTCTGTAGGCGTCAAATAAAACTTCCTCGTCGCTAGAACCACTCATTTTAGGTTTTTCATTTGTTTTCAAGTTTCTTGATTTTAACCTAAGGTTTTAGCATTATGACCTGAAAAGAAAATGGCGCGCGCAAAGCAAATTAATAAAGTACACCAAGAAGGTTCCGAGTCTGAGTTTTTAACAAATTAAAAAAGGGTAAATAGGTTTAATGATGTTTTGAATTCACAAACTTAGTGCACACGATGTTCTAAATTCAAATTACTTTATCCTCTAGACTTCTAGAGGATAAAAACGGCTTTTGCAGTCAGATATCGAAGAGCAAAAATACTCTTTCCGAGATGAGGGGATGAAAAATAAGTTGCTTCCCGTGTTCCTTGGATCCCATAAACACGAAGCGATGGTTCGACTCCCAGGGCTTGACGTAACGTGACGTCACAGATCAATATTCCAATAAGTTACTAGTATTGGTGCAGGTGCACACATACAAAGCTTACCGTCGTGATGTCAAATATACACCCACACACGAGCAATAAGCATCACTCACACATACCTAACCGCAGTTTCCTCTACTCGATGCGACGTGTCTAAAAAGTGGCAGAATTTGGAACTAATATTTTTTATGTGTGTGTGGGATTTTAATGGAAATTCCGAAAACATTACCTATTTAAATTACAACTGTCATATTTTAAATAAATAAATGTCAACTTGCTAGGTCCTTCCGTTCCAGAGAAAATCGGTGGTGACAGTCGGTCGTTTTTTACCTTTTGAGGTACGGAACCTTAAAAATAGTTTTTTTGTATTTTAAAGACTATCTAAACGTTTTGTTTGTAAATACTAAACACAAGAAGTACTGATCGGAATTTAATAAAATTTTCATCATTGAATAGAGTGGTTTTCGGGGAAGGCTTCGGTGTTATTGCCATACATAATAATATAGATTTTACATTAGACGAGGTAATGCACTATAATATAATAGAGTAAGGCTTAAACTGTTCTGAGCCTGCTAGCAAAAAGCTAACACACGAATAACCTCTTTTTATTTTGGATCGTGATTAAAAACAAACTGTCATTATTGTTTAAAGATTACCCTTCACCCATCATTGTGTTAACTGGCTGAAAAATTGTTTTACGAAATCTTAATACATAAACAAACATTGCGAATGAGTTGTTTGATATATTTTCTCACATAACTTGTCATACCAAGATACTAGTAAAATGATTGAGAAGTCGATCACTAGAATTTTATTTTGCACACCGTTTTGTGTTATTTCCTGGTCTGTTGAAACTGTATTAGGTATCCCTAATGTCATCGCTCTTTGTATCTAAAGGAATACTACGACCTTTGAAATCAATTTCCTGGAAACCTCTTAGTGTTACATAAAAGCCTAGTCTGCTAGTGGTTCTGCTTAGATGATCTGATCTGAAAAAATATGACTTGTGGAACTTGTGCTTTATTTTTTTACTTTAAATCTCAGGTTACTTCTGTCATAATCAACGAGAAATCATCTGATTAAAACACCATTTTCTTATCCCAATTACAACTTTAAGGAAGGTCTGGTCTCAAATGCAAAACGATGCCGGTGCAATTTTATACCGTTAGCTGTTTCTGTTGAGGAAAGTATGGAGAGGAGAGCCGCACAAACATTTATAGGCACTTGTTACGAAAACTAGTGCGAGCTTCATGAGGTTCTAGTATTCAGTAGCGTAGTTTTGCGCTGACTTCACGATGTGGAGCAGCAACTTACGATTGTAAGGACTTCGTTTTGTGTTTCATTATCAGTTCGTTCTTTTTAAGATCTCCTAGACGATTATCATCATCATTATCTTTCTGCCCTTGGCAACACGTAACCGTCTTCCATTCTGAAAACAACTGTCAAATCGGCAAAATAATAATAATTTTGAATGGTAACAAAATAAAATATAGGTAAGATAATTGTGTATGGGTAATGTGTTAATGTCTATCACTATAGTATTATCACTTGCTTCGGTGGAGGAAATAATCGTGAGGACACCAGCATGACTTAGAGATGTTTCTCGACGGCATGTAAAGCCAATTCAGAGGCCCGTGGGCGGCATAAAAACTCTAACACCAGGTTAGCCACAATCCACCCGACAAAGAAGAAAAAGACATAATGTCTTTCTATCATCACATTATTCAGAAATTCTTATTATTCTTTCTTTCTTTCTCTTTAAGTAGATTCAAAATCACTAGTCAAACCATTGTATTTCAATTAAGCTATTAATTTTGATCGTCAAACTTTAAACAAAAGGAAATAATGTTGATTTTACACTCATTCGCAAAGGAGATTCGTATGGAGAAAAATGGCGCCAAACTCCTTCATTACTCTTTTGAATGTTTTAAAAATATTTTATATTCATGAATTATAATATCTGTGAGTAGACCGAGTGAAAGGATTATTTAATTTAGTGTTAATGGTTTATGCTGTACCTACTAAATACATAATACTGTATGTGACGATAATTTACCAACAGAAATTTAAACAAGTACAAAGTATTTCTCAAGTTGAACGGGTGCTCACATATTAGTATAATACAAATATTTCATTCAGACTGGGCTACATTTCCGTACATTTTAATGCTTCGTATTTACGAGTACGTTGTGTCACTTATGCCATTTATGACATATTATTGTATAATAACGTTGCTTGATAATTTCGAATAGTACGGGAGTCAATTATTTTCAAACCGGCTGAAAATAATATCAAATATAATACATAGTTTAACCATAGCACAGGAAACTGCCGCGTCAGCTGCTGAACTCTTCTTCTGCTTTTCCGTTTTAGTTAGTTTAGTTTAGATAAACTTTTTTTTTTAAATTTACTTTTGTTGTATTCTGTTGTTTATTCTTTTTGTTAGAAGTTCTATTTTTTAATGTACTGACTACAATACATAATTTTGAACGCCTAGCTGCAGATGTCTTCAAACTTAATTTTCACTCAAGCGCATTTTGTCGGACTCCACGTGGATCAAATACGACATGAAACTCCTCCAAATGATATTTCATCTAATACAGACGCATTTACCGATGCGATGTATAGTTATGATCTATGTTGTCTTGGAGTTGTCCGTCGTAATACAGCTGACTTCTTCTTCATTTCTCACGGAAAATTAAAATAAGTTTCCCTGTAATAAACTGCTGTCATCTTTTGGACATTTTTGGTTTGGTTTCCCGTTGGTGACGATTTCAAAGACAGTCTGTGATTCTTCTTTACAAGTTATAATAATTATACGGTTAAATAACGGTAATTTATATTGATGATATTGATAGGGATCTGTAGTCTACAAGGAATCATTATAGTTTCACTATGTCCATCCGTCTGTCTGTCTTTGAGCAGTTTAGGCCAGAGAGTTTTACTTCTAGGAAGCTGTAATTTGGTACGACATTAATGACGCCGACAGATTGGTGAAAATAGAATCTAACGGAAAGAGGGGTGATTCTTTTTTCTCATATATGTCTTGAGACATGTGACATCTACCAATCCGCACTGGGCCCGCGTGGTGGATTATAGCCCATTCCCTCTCAAAGAGAGGAGGCCTGTGTCCCAGCAGTGGGAACATTAATAGCCTGATGATGATGATGATGTCTTGGCGTGGGATGTTGTCAGATAAGTCGTTGAAGAAATATTGCGGGTGTGTGAAAACCGTTTCCGATTTAGAGATCCGCTTGCGACTACACTTTTTAAACTGACGAAAAGAAAACCGTATCGTTAAACGATAGTTATAGATATTGAAAACACAATTTTCAGATATCATTAGCGTCGCACATACCCAGGAAACCATATGAGAAAATTAAAAAAAATCCAAAATTTGTGACAACAGCTGTTTGTTAATATACACAGGAGGGTTTTCATTGCGTTCTTATTTGTTCTCAAAGCCATGGTACCACGCGACACAACCGTTTGTTTCGCATTGCATCGTTTGAATACTGGGATCACAGGAGGTGTGGAAGCTGGAGACATTTTTATCGTTTCGTGCATAGGACTATACTGAAAGTTCTTATTCCAAGGTACGAAGGGTCAAACTCCAATAATACAAAGCATTTAAACTGCAACAGAACTGTGAAAACGCCCGGACGAAACGGATTGTCTATGTTTATTTATGATTAAAACAATTGTCATCCAGACTTATCTTTCATTACACAACATGGTGACAGCGGCGGGATTTTTGTTCGATTTAAATGGTTTAAGTCGGTAATAAATTTACGTTTTAGACTTTAAAATCGTCAGGGACGGTTATAGAGCGCTATGGAACACGTGCGACCACCAACTTAATTGTGTTTGGAGGGCAGCTCCGTCAGTCGGGCTGACGCATGGCGTCGTTGGAGAACGCAATTTATGTTATTTTTAAAAGCATCGGGGGTGCAAAAAGAAGGAACTGATATTCAAGCCAGCTTGATGATAAATTTAATCGGACCTGACGGGTTTGAAGTGTTTGAGAAATTTTCATTTGGCAAGGAGAGCGATAAGGATGATGTCAATCTATTGCTTAAGAAATTTGATGAATATTTTGGAGTCAAACAGAATATAACATTAGCAAGATACAATTTTTTACAAGGGGTCAGGAAATAGGAGAATCAATTGATCAGTATGTTACGTCATTACGATTATTGAGCAAATATTGTAACTTCAAAAATTTAGAAGATGAGTTGATTCGCGACCGTATTGTTTGTGGGATACAGAGTACTGGAGCAAGAGATCGTTTATTGAGAGCAGAGGATCTGACGTTGGAAAAAGCTATTAAAATTGTCCAGGTTGATCAAATATCATCAGATAATCGACGTTTATTGGAAACTCGTGGTGCTGGTACTTCAGGATTGGTGCAGGTCGATGCAGTTGGTTTGCGCGGTGTAGGCGGCCGTGGTAGGCGCGGAGGTTGGCGCGGCAGTGGACGTCAACAACGTCAACAAGGGCGCGGTGTGGCCAGTGTTGCTGCTGGTTCCAATACAGTGCGAAGATTTGAGCATTCAAGCAAGACTGGACATTGTCTTAGGTGTGGAGGCCAATGCAATGAACTCAATCTATGTCCGGCTATTTCTGTGCAATGTTATGTGTGCGAAAATCATGGACATTTTGCTAGAATGTGCAAGTTGAAAAAAGGGAATAAGAAAATGTACGACATAAGTTTAACAGAAACAAAAAGCAATGATGATTGTGAGTCATTTTTTGTATCAGTTTTGTATACTGTCTCAGAGATTAACTCTTCGTCGGAGGATTGGTATGAATCACTTCAAGGGGAGTGCGGTTCAGAAAAATTTAAATTAGATACGGGAGCAGATATTAATGTTTTATCGTATAAGCGATTTTTATTGTTAGGCTATGACAGTAAGCTAATTAGTGGCAAGCAAAGTGTTCGTTTGCAATCTTATAGTGGTGATTTTATTCCTATTAAAGGTATTTGCAAATTAAAATGGTATAAGGGTGTATCGTATGAATTAAGATTTGCATTTGCAGTTAGTGATTGTCAGAGTGTGCTGGGCTTGCAATCATGTCTAACATTAGGATTAGTTAAAAGAATTCATAACATAAATCTTACAGATTATCAAGAATTGTTTAATGGGTTAGGCTGTTTGCCAGGCGAATATCATATTGTTGTAGATAAAACTGTGATGCCGGTGATTTGTGCAACCCGTGAAGTACCATTAGGAGTTCATGATAAGTTACAAGATGAGTTAAATAGAATGATTGAGTCATTAGGAAAGTGAGTCATCCAACTCCATGGGTAAATTCATTAGTAATTGTTGCTAAGCAAAATGGACAGTTGCGTATATGTTTAGATCCGAGGCCGCTTAATAAGGCGATACAGCGTGCACATTTTCAATTGCCAACAATAAATGAGTTGGCTATTAAGCTTCACGGTGCTAAGTATTTCTCAGTTTTAGATGCATTTTCTGGGTTTTGGTCAATAAAACTGGATAATGCAAGTGCAGACTTATGTACATTCAGTACACCGTTTGGGAGATATCAATATCTGAGATTACCATTTGGTCTTAATTGTGAACCTGCTGCGTGCTCATGCAGGAGGGGCGTCCAGTAGAGTATGCGTCACGCACGCTCACTGACACACAACAAAGATACGCACAAATAGAAAAGGAAATGTTGGCAATAGTATTCGCTTGTGAAAAGTTTCATCAGTATATTTATGGAAAAAGAAGTGTGGTCGTTGAATCGGACCATAAACCACTGGAAAGCATTTTTAGAAAATCGCTAGACTCAGTTCCAGCTCGCTTGCAGCGGATGATGTTGAATGTTCAAGCTTATGAGTTGGTGGTCACTTATAAGCCCGGGAAGTATATGTACATACCCGATACATTGTGCTGGGCACCCCTTCCTGATTTGTATGACGATAAAATTAGCAGGGCTATACTATGCCAAATTAAAATGGTAGTCGATAACATACCCATGTCGCAGAATAAGTTTACTCTCGTCAAGCGGGAAACTAGTAAGGACGAGTCTTTAAAATTGTTGCTAAAATATATTAATCAAGGATGGCCTGATAAGTTTAACATACACAATGATTTAAGATACTATTGGCCTATAAGAGATGAACTATATATATATAACTATAGATAAACTATAGGTAGAAGTAAGAGATTTAAAATAAAAAACGTTATAAAGCAATTATTATCAGCTTTCTTTGAAACTATAGACCAAATTAAACAATTTTTCCAGTCCTTTTTGTTTCGAAAGTATATCTTGTGTACTTAAAAAGTTATTGCAATTTTGAAAGTGTGATACTTATTTTTGCAGGCCAGTTTATACTGTGTAGATGGAGTTATATTTAAAGACAAACAGGTTTTGATACCACATTCTATGCAAAGGGACATGTTCAAGCTTATCCATGAAGGGCATTTAGGGATTGGTCGTTGTAAGAGACGTGCTCGTGAAGTATTATTTTGGGCAGGTATAACAAGAGATATTGAGGATTATGTGAGAAGATGTAAAATATGTCAGGAAACAACACACAAACCGTGTAGGGAACCCATGATTCCAGTAGCTATACCAGAATTGCCATGGAATAAAATTGGAACAGATATATTTGAGTATGGAAAGCAAAGTTATTTAATATTGATTGATTATTATTCTGGTTTTATTGAGATTGCATATTTGAGAGACACTTTGTCAAATTCAGTAATAGGTATTATGAAAGAAAACTTTGCACGGTATGGTATACCGGATACGGTCATCAGCGACAATGGACCACAATTTTCTTGTCGTAATTTTATAAAATTTGCTTTAGAATGGGGTTTTCAGCATGTCACTTCTCCATATTATGCGCAATCTAATGGTTAGAGCGAAAGGGCAGTTCTAATCATTAAAAATATATTGAAAAAATCAGTAGACAGTAAAACCAATTTTCATTTAAATCTGCTAAGTTACAGGAATACACCGCGGGAAGATTTTAATTCTCCTGCACAGTTAATGATGGGCCGGCGTTTAAATTGTAGACTACCAGTTCATTCAGATTTATTTAAACAAACAAATTGTGGTACTGTAAACTTACCACATAAAAAAATATTGGAAAAACAAATAAAAATTAAAAGTTTGTATGATCAGCATTGCAAACTGCTACCTGAGTTGAATGTGGGCGACGAAGTTATAATGATAGGAAAAACAAATAAAAGAAGTCGTGGCAAAATTATAGAAAAAGCGTCGACTCCACATTCTTATAGGTATTGTTAGAAATAAAAAAGGTATTTATCGTCGTAATCGTCGACATTTGATAAGATCTGTAAAGGATCCTACAGATAATAAGTTGCCTGATGGGGATGATGAGTATTTTTCGGGGGATGATGGGGATGATGAATGATGACTACGTGCCAAGTACTAAAATAAATGTATCGTCATCTTACTCTCCACCTCATACCCGAAGTAAGACTTAACAATTAGTATACTTACTTATTTTTATAATGTAGAACTAATGATTTATTTTAAGTTGGTTTATTATTGTATCTTATTTAACTGGAATGAATGTATTTTAAGTTAGTTTTTTATTATTATTTTATCTTATTTAAGGGGAAGGTGTTGTTGATTGTCTATGTTTATTTATGATTAAAACAGTTGTCATCCAGACTTATCTTTCATTACACAACAGTCACCTCCTGTAGCGTCCATTTGTTCTTGTAGCGTTCAGTTGAACAGTATCAAGATTATTAAGGACACCAGCCAGGTTTTCAACATTTTTCTTTATGATTTTTATCATGAGCATAAGAAGCCGTAAGAGTAGATATATCATACTGAAACTAACACATCTGAATAAAGTTATTTTTGACGCCATAAAATTAAAATCAAAGTAATTATTTCAAGTAGGCCAGTCACAAGACATAAACACAGTGAAAGTACTGTAGTTGTATCTACCCTAGCGTAGATCTCTGTGGAGAATAACGGGTAAGAAACTCCATGGACACTCTTTTAAAAGCAAAATATTTTTTACAAAATCTTGGTTACATCATTCATGTTGAGGTGGTACATTATGTGTAAACGATGTAGCAAGAATATAATTCTTTCCGAGTACAAGACAAAAATAAATTAATATCAAGTTAAACGATTTACTGGAGCGGCCTTTACGATCGCGTAGCTCTCGTAGCCGACGTTTTCTACGCCGAAGCATCTCGTCAACAGTAATAAAATGCGATTAGAATTATACATTTTATAATAATTATGTTTCTACAAAAAAGAGATTTCATTAAAAAAAACACAAAACACACTTACTGATACAAGTTTTCATGTTCTAAGAAAATTTTGGAAATAAGTTACGTACCCAAGAATTTTAATACGAAAATAATTCAATGTATTTGATTTTAGTATGGTTAGTCTATAAATACTGACTGACTGAACTAGCCTCGGGTCCGAGTTCGCAACCTAATTATTATTTCTTTACACGTTTTTTCTTTATTAATACTTTTTCGTTTTATAGAGAGTAAAAAAAATGTTAGAATATCCAGATGACACGATCTCCATACAGCGTGCCCCATAGATACGCAACGCGTGCATATTACAAGCGCAACATGAATTATAAGGAGCTATCTTGCACGTTCCACCACGTACACATAAAAAAGTCTAGACTAACATAGTAATATCTAACTCATCCCACCATTGATTGAATGAAACTGTGTAAGTAATGCAGTACCCCGTCTACTGCTATTGCATTTCCTCGTTGGATTTTGGTATATGCCCGTCGCGCAAGTCAATACAGATGAACGTATCTGTCTCGTGTCCAGGTGTGCGTGCACGTCCGGAGATAGAACAGGACCCACATCTTTGTAATCATAGTAACCCGGTGCGACAAATCTAGTTATTGATTTTAGTATTTAGGCATCAGGACAATGCACGGCAGGCTATTACTTTCATAAATTAAAAATAATACTAACAACACACATTGTTTGAATTAGTTTCTGATATATGGAGGTGCATTTGAGCATCTTGACGTCTTGTCATCTGTAAATTCAAAAACCAACTATATGTATGTCCAAAGGTGTCTTTTCATTTCAACTTTTTTTAAATCAACTTTTAAAACTATCTTATATTTTATGCTCTTCGTTTATAGATCTACGTTTATATAATTCCCTATTAATATTCCAAATTATCCATAGCCGTCAAAAATTTAATTCACATCTGCAAAAAAAAAAAAACCTACAGGCGCACATGGCCTCTGTTAGTTAAGCCGAGAGTGACTCGAATGATAATAAAATAAATTAAAATATGTTTGTTGAGCTCAATCGGTTGGAGGGAACTGCTTTGAAATTTAATTGCAAGATTTTACCAATACAAACTACTAATTAAGGCTAGTTGAAAAAAAGCTTAAAAACATAAAAATGAAAAATACGAGTATGTTTTATTTCATAGTGCACTTAGCCACTTGGCCGCTTTTCAGTTTTATCAGACAGATAAGCGAGCTTGGCCGCTCTGGCCGAGCCCGCAGAGCCGTCTGCCGTACCGACTGTGCTCCCATTCAGACGGTTGTACGTGCATATATCTGTACAGCTCTGCAACACGAGAGTAGTGGGGGAAGCAGCTTTTTTTTACTATTTAATCTAATAACACAACGCTCGCGATTTCATCCGCGAAAATTGTGATAGCTCGGCTAATATGCATGATGTAAATATAATTTTTGTAGTGATTGGCCGAACATTGCTTGCTTACTCACACGTTCGTCGCTCCCGCTCCCTCTTGTCGATGCGCCGTTGTGGTCTTTTCTTTCGCCGGAAGTGCCGGAACTACGCCATGGCATATACCATCCTGGACACGCGAGTTCATTTATTCGAGATCCTTATAACAAGGTCTAAAATAGCTGTTCTATTCTGATGCATGTCATGGCAGTTGTCAGCTGTCAAACAGTTGAAAGTCTGTTTAATGAGGCATTTCTTTCCACCTGGCTAGACAAAAATGGTGATAGCTCGGCTAACATGATATCAATACAATTTATAGCTTATAGCACTCACGATTAATCTAGGTTTCTACGAGAGAAATATTTTTTCACGAATTCCGGAGATTACTCCCTACATATAAACTTACAAACAAACTTTACCTCTTTATAATATTAGTATAGATTGCCAACTTAGGGCGTCATCCAGTTAAACTTGGGTCATACACCTGTGATTTGGAATTGATTCTGAATGTCGCGTAAGATCAATATTCAGAAGGAATACTTAATTTCCGTCGCAATGTTTTTTAAAGTTGGTTTATAGATAGCACAGAGATCGTAAACAACACTTTCTAAATTAACGAAAATGTTTCGTTTTTCGTTTTCGTTTTGTATAAAAAAGCATCAACATTTTTGCTTAGCTGCGAGTGAATTAGGTTTAATGAAAATTCATGAGCTACAAATGTATTTTTACCTCACAAAAATGAAGAAGAAAGTTAAAATTCGGCTATAATTAATACAGGAGGATTTTTTTAAGTGGACAGTTCATTAAATGTTATCAAAATAGTATACACGCTCAGATTACAGTTGTGTCAAAATACTGTAACTGTGAAACTACGCGAAGCACTTCATTATTATCAGATAATTTTATATTCCATTGACTTACTAAAAATATCTAAGAACTTACAAAAACTTTTTGCAAAAAAAAACCGACTTCAAAGAACACAAAAAAGTCAAAAATAACTTTAGCTTCAGAATTCGGTGACAAAAAAACTAAACCAATACAACAAAGGTCACCGACTTCTGAAGCTAAAGTTATTTTTCACTTTTTATTGGTTCACATGTGCTTAACTGCTTACCCCTTCACAGCGTACCGGTGTGATGTTATGTTATGAACTGGTGGAAACAATAGACAGACATGAGATTTCAGCAATCCTAGTCCAATTGCTATCATTTATTGAGGAGTTCCGTTGCATATCTCCGAAGTTCTTCATCAGATTTTCACCAAATTGAAATGGGACTACTCCGAGAAAGTACTCTTTCAAAAACTACCCAAATCGCTTCAAGTGTGCCTATAAAATTTGAAGAGTTCTCTTTATTTCTCCAGGATCCCATCATCAGATCCTGACTTGATGATTATGGGATCACCTGGGAAGTATACCCTTTCAAACAAAACAAAAAAAGTCCAAATTGGTTCAGCCATCTTCGAGTAATCGGGGAACATACATAAAAACAAAAAAAAGGGTTCCGACGAGTTGAGAACCTCCTATTTGAAGTCGGTTAAAAACACAATGCATAGCTTAAATTGCTGGATCTAGAAACTTGCAATTTCGCTAAAGTGTTTCTAATAAATTGTGACGAAATTGATAGCTGATGTGAAGTTCGTTTTAAGATTTATGTTATACTAGCTGTTGCCCGCGGCTTCGCCCGCGTGGAGTTCGATAATTGGATGAAAAGTATTCTACTCAAATTAAATTTACCCTCTTAGGGGTTGAATTTTGAAAAATGCTGAAATACGTAGCTCATTATTTTTGCCGCACTCAATTCATACGAAATTTCATGCAAATTTGTGCAAGGAATAAAAAGTTTCACACAAATTTTTGTGCTCTATTTCACCCCCTTGGGGGTTGAATTTCGAAAAATCCTTCCATAGTGGATGCCTACGTCATAAGAGGAATACGTGTGCAAAATTTCAAGATTCTAGCCCTAAGGGTTTGGCCTGTGCGTTGATACATCAGTCAATGACTTTTTCCTTTTATATATATAGACAAATATTTATATTTATAAAACTTCATACAACCACTACCTTTTCATTAATTGGTAAAATATCATTTAAATTATATTAAAAAAGCCAAACATATTTAGAATTCTTCAGTGACATTGCGAGCAATCAGTCAAAATCGAAACTCGTTGACCGTAAACACCAGGGCAGCAGAGATGAGAAGATGCATTTGAGTTGCAAACCAACACTATAAAATGCAACCTATTTATAGTCTTTTCTACTATCTAGTAGTTTTCGTTCCAATACTATTTATAGAGGCATTGACTAGGATAACACGAACACGAGTGTTTAGAAGACTTTCACTTTCAAATCTCACTGTTCATAAATCAATGCAGTTAGGTAATAAGCATTGAAAAGAATAGTCGGACTTCTGTTGTAAATATTAGCGATCAATATTATTTACTGTGATAGTAGATCATCTATACATATAATAAATACATATAATAAAATCGTTGAGACCAAAAAATCTGTACATTGAAGATTAAAAAAAAAAAACCAGCCAGGGTGACTTAAAATAAGTAACTGAACATATTAAAACCATTTGAAAATTTTGTTTGTTTGTTTGTCTGTTTGTTTGTTTGTTTGTTTGACCGCGCATCACGTAAAAACTACTGAACCGATATTGTTGAAATCTTCACAAATCTATTTAAATACATTCAGAATAACATTTAGGCTATAGAAATTTTGGATTTTTTTGGAAAAAGGGGGTGAAAAGGGGGCTTAAGTTTGTATGAAAAAAAAAAATTAGATTGTTTTAGAATCATGAAACTCAGAATGAATACTTATTAATAAAAATAAAGAAATACCTGTTTTAGCATTTTTTAAAAATCTCATCCAGAGACGCAAAAAACAGGGTTTTGTGTTTAAAATTAATAAACTTCAAACACCTATAAAATCAAAACCAATAAAGTGTAACCTTTTGAAGTTGCTACATATACTTCATATCTAATACAGGTAAATATAATTTCTAAGTTTTCTTGAAATTTGATTTTTGACATGAATACGCACAAAATAGCGGAACTCAAGAAAATCAGCTTCCTTCGGTATAAGTAGTTGGAACGAAATGTTTGAGCGCTCATCACGTCATAAATACTGCATAGGCTTCTTCAATATTTAGGTTTTATTATCACGCTACTTCCTTAATGGGGTAGGCAATTTCGCATTATGTCCGTATACTTCAATTGTTTGACGTTTCAGTCAAAACGTAAGTACATGAGAAGGGCCATTTCTAGCTTATGTCAACGAAGTAAATAGCCTAGCGGTTTCATGAACTCTCTGCAAACTACAGGGTTGCAGGTTCAAATCCCCCCGCAACATAATTTTCACTTTTTGTGATTTGGTTTTTTTTTGATGCTGTGAGATTTCCTACATTTCTTTTTGTATTTAAATTGTATTTATTTCTTATTTTTGTTGTTGTGAAATATTTTTCCAAAAAGTAATAGATAAGTATGGACGAAGAATACAATTATGCTGCGCCGACCTCAAATAAATTGGGATAAGAGCAGGAGTATGATGATGATTTCTCCAAAAAGTAGTACAGCGAACGGAAGCCTGATAAATTCACGTGTTCTTTCCGTGCAAGAACTGTGCTGTGCTATTCGCAATAATCCATACGCAGTTTACGTAGATTATATTTACAGCTATATTGTTATTGCCTTCATTTCATGCACCTTGGTGAGAATTTAAGACCTGCCTGGACTGCCATCGAAGGTCTGACGATGGAGACAAAAGTCAGTTGCAAGAGGTCCGCAACAGTTTGCAGCAGCTATATCGTGTTTGGGCTCATTTCATGGACCTTGATGAGAAGCTTAGCTAGAGTATGACTTTCATCGAAGGTCTGACGATGGAGACGGAAGGCAGTTGCAAGAGGTCATCAAGAGTTGACAACATCTATATCGTGTTTGGGCTCATTTTATGCACCTTGATGAGAACTTTCGACCTAGCTGGAGTATGACTGTCATCAAATGTCTAAGGATGATATCGTAAGGCTGAGGAGGCTGGCGAGGGAAGCGATTAATGCAAATATTTCAGAGAAATTAAATTAGGTGTTTGTTTGGTTGGTTGAACACGCTAATTTCAGGAACTACTGGTTTGAATTGAAAGTATCTATTAGTGTTGGATAGCCCATTTATCGGAGAAGGCAACAACGAACAACAACGTTACAACGTTTATATAACATCACGCTACAATCAATAGGAGCAGAGCATCAATGAAAAATGTTGCAAAAAAAGGAAAAAAATATTCCTTTTGAGATCTTTCGTTGCGTGCGCTGCGTAAACGGTTAAAGTTACGCAACAATCGTGTATTACGGAATTGTTCCTCTTATAAAGTTCTATAAAAAGTCGGCGATAGCATTATTATGTCTATCTTTTAATGGTGTCTCACACTCTCTCTAACCATCTCTCTGTCTCTCTTATATGACACAGACGAAGGTGCGCGGGTCAGCTAGTTATAATAATAAAATACCAGCCTATTACTGTCCCACTGCTGGGCAAAGGCCTCTTCTCATACAGAGAAGGCACGAGCATTGATCACCACGCTTGCTCAATATGGGTTGGCGATTTCGAACTTATATCAGTTATAAGTCCAGGTTTCCTCACGATGTTTTTTTCACTGATGTCTGTGATGTCCAAGATAAACTTCGAAAGTACGCATGAATTGAAAAAGTCACATTGGTACTTGCCCGGATTTGAACTCACAACCTCATACATGAGAGGCGAGGCCATAACCTCTGGGCCACCATGACACCTCACATTAGTAGATCATTAAATGATTTAAATACAACAACAACATCAATTTATTTCAGGCTACAATGGGCCACAAATATATACCTTATAAACTAACATATATAAAGTAATTAAACAACTTGTGCCATGACGTCTGACAGGAAAGGGAGAAAGAAAACGTGTTGCGCCGACCCCAAATAGAATGGGACAAAGGCAGGTAATTATTTCGTCGGTCGGCGCATGCGTAGTCTACCCGTCGTCCTACTCTCGCTGACATCTGAGCGAGAGGAGCCAGTGTGACGATAACCGTGGTTCGGGATAGACGACATGTTCATTTTCATGCTTCCTAATTATAGCTAGTGTAAACTGAGTGCACCCGTACTGCGTGCCCTCAAAACATGAAATGGAACGTACTGTGGTGGTACATAGCCGTAAAACATAAACGGGTGGATCGAATAAATTTCCCACCCGCACGCAAAATACGAGCTTTGAACGTGGAGGTGCGGACATCAGCCCGATAAACAATACAATATAATATAAATGTTTTAAAAAGTTGGTAATATTATAATTGTTTAAATTAGCACTGAGATTTAATAAATCGATCTGAATATTGATTAAAGGGCTTTGTCGCTTAGCGACCACATCGCCCATTGCAGGAAAGCAAATTACTTACGATCTATTTAACACTAACTTACGATCTACTTATTACTAGCTCATACAATTCTTTTGCTTTCTCGGACACTGGAAAAGCAAGGATAGTATTACAAATGCCAATATTATACGATTTATATCGTCCAAAAACATTTATTCTACTATTTTCATTCCGGACACACTCCATCAGGATATGAAAAACATTATCAATTACTCCACAGTCATCACAATTTGGAGACAAAACTTTCTTCATTAAATTATAGAAATTATTCGAAGGGATGTGGCCGGATCGAAGTCTTAAGGCTATAGTAATTAATTTTCTGTTCAGATCAAATCTCTGGCTGGATAGTTCGGTACCATATCCCCTTTTCTTTTGATCTTTCATCAAAATACTCTTGCCAAAGATCTAGACACTTTTTTTTTGCCTTTCCGAAATAGTCAGAATATAGCGGGGTAATATATTAACAATATTAACGGCCACTATGAGAGATAAGTAGATTTATACGTGTATAGTATAAATATATATATTTTTTAAAAGATCGATACTACTTAATTACAAACTACAACCCTAAATAATAATATAATAATAGGTAATATGTAGGTTACAGGGCGTCAAAAATTATAATATTATATTCAATAAGTTTTATGAGTGTGGAATGAGAACCAACCAACCAGCCAGGTTGGCTCCCAGTTTCACACTGCCGTAAATTGCTTGGTACAGTCCTTTTATAGACGCCTTAGACGACGCAAGTGAAACAAAAGATGAAATTTATGACAGCCTGGTTTATTTCTTCTCCTTGTCCGTTCGTTTCTCTTGCAGAGATTATTTCCAAATAAATCAAATCTAAGTTACATCTTCGGAACTACAGATCTGATTCCGAAAAGGCTCCATTTATAACGTTTCCGTGAAATAAACGCCTTTCCGGCCATAACGTGAGTCTCGTAAAACTAGCTTTTACCTCTTATAAACGCGGCCTCAATATCGTTTTTTAACTTTCTTACTATTTTACTGGGATAAAAAAATATCAGATCAACTACGAAACCCTTCACTGTACGTTTTCCGAAAAACACTTGGCCGGTTTTATAGCTTTGTAAAGCCCAAAACTTTCTAAAAGTCTTTCCATAGTATTCATCCTTTTCATAAACACGATTTTCATTCTAATTTGAATCAATAAAGTAATCGCCGCTGGGGCTAATCCCCACTGCTTTATCGTTATCCTCACGTCAAATAATATAAGCACTAGTAATAAAGGAAACCACCAGGATAGACTAGGACTAGAGAAATAAATAAATTCTGATTCTAATTTGAATTACTGACTTGGTTCCTGACTCACAAGAAGTTTTACCCAAAAAATAAAATATTGATTTCATCTTATTTTAACCTTACAAAAAATGGTAATAAATAGGTATTGAAAAAGTAAACCCATGTAATAAATAATGTACATATTTTAATTATTGATGAGTGTTTCTGAAACTAAGTGATTTTCCAAATTCTTCAAACTTGTACTAAGACACTGAGTGCCCCATCAGTGACTAGCTTTTAACTTAGATTAGTTTACGAGTATATCTAGGATACGTGACGCTTTCGAAGCTTTTGTCTCACACACTACATATTTGTATTGATGCAAACTATTGATACACAGGTTACAGTAATATTACATTTTATTGCAAATTATGTAGTTTTGCGTCATACGTTGTATTTGCGACATATTTTCTTTGTGTCGTTTTCATTGCGTTTCGAAACCACGTTCCACGCGAGACCCAAACGGTTTGTTCCGATATTGCATCGTTTGAATACTAGTGAGTACGGGAGGTGTGGAAGCTGGAAACATGTTTATCGTTTCGTGATCGGACGAATATAAAAGTTCTTATTGCAAGGATTAAAGGGTTAAATTGCAATAAACAGTGCATTTAAACTGCAGCAAAACATTCATAAAGCCCGACCCTGTACATCGAACGAGATAAAAAGTAACACAAAATTTGCTCTTATAATACTAACACAGAAGTTTTGATATTCTAGGATACTGTTGTCATAACTTCATCTATATTGGAATTAACCGGTTAACTTTGTAAAAACCTACTGACTGAACTAGCTTCGTGTCCAGAATTCGTAACCAATTAATAAACACTGGTTTATATTAGACAAGTGTTAAAGGGTATAAAAACCGGACTACGTGAGACCAGCCAGAGCATGCGTTGCCATGGATACGCAACGCGTGTATATTACCAGCGCAACAGGGATCAGAAGGAGTTATCATGCACGATTAAGCACCTGTGAAAAATGTCTATCTAACTGTTACTAGTAACTTGCTCTTGGTTGATTAATTAGATCGTTGTTTAATCTCGCCATTATGTATGGTTATTTTTGACATCACGAACACAATAAAATGCCTCACTGCATTCTTTCTTCCACGACAAACTTCTATCTCAACTGCAAGATAATAGCTGGAAAAAACTACAACTAGCTCGTCAGAAAAAATATACTTCCTATGAACACAGTAATGCAAAAATCAATTTTTACTAACAACATGGACAAAGCTTGCACTAACGGTGTTTAAAACTGACTAATCAGTTGTAGGAAGTTATTAAATAGAGGGAAAGTGTGATGGGAGGACAAAAAGTTCGCGAAACAAATAGGAAGAATGGGGGTAGGAATTAAACATTAAATTATTTTTCCCTAGCGACATTTATTTAATACACTTTCGTCAAGTAGAGAAAGTAATCCGTTTCCCGTTTATTCGCAAGCTTAAAGCGTAAGTTGGATAACGATACTTGAGTTGTTGGGAAAGGCGGCGGAAAAATTGGCGAATCCTGCATGGCCCATGATCTGTCCACGAAGTAGACACAATAGTTCAACAATGGCGTCTCGACCAAATTGGTCAATTGACTGATCATGATATACTGCAATTTTCACAATATTCACCCGAAACCGGCCGGCACCGTACCAAAAGTTGGAGCACTGTGACCACGTTTGCAGTGCAACGATCTGACCGGCTACCAGGGTAACATTAGTCAAAAAGGCCACATCGCGTGAAACAAGATATGCTTAGGGCTAGGGGCCGGGTTTTTCAAAAGTGCCTATGTAATTATTCTTATCTAATGTATGAGACACCATAATAAACAAAATAAAATACTTTTGGACTCAGGATTAAAAGTATTTTGCCATTAAGTGCAGCAGCAAGCATTTCAATACAGCGTCGATCTCTTGGCTACCTACTCTTTTTTCCATCTCAGTTTTCCATTCAATTCCTGCGTGGACTATGCATACATCTAACGTTATTATTATTTAGTTAGTTAGTAGTTATTATTAGAACGCATCAAAACTCGGGAGTGGGGGCTTGTGACGTCATAACTAGCTAAAAATTATACCTAGGCGTGACGTATTGAGAATTTTAAAAGCGTCATATCTTTGTCAACATTGGTTTACGTATCAAAAGAAAAAACACGGGTCAAATATTTTTTGACAATCTAACTGACGGACTAATTACATTTTTTTTTTGTCTTCTCGCCTATTACTCTGCCCTATATTTAATTGCATTCTTCATAAAATTAACAGAAAAAACGAAAAGTACTTTATGAATACTCTTTGCTGCTGAAAGCAAACAAAACCAATAGGGCAGCGCGTCTGTTGCTATGGAAAAAGTAGGACGCCTGCCAAGAGCACCAGCGCAACATGAATCAGAAAGAGATATCTGCAAATACATAAGGCTAAGTATCTTTTTAAGACTTGGTGACCTTCACAATCTGGTTGATATTTGATCAATGAGGCAAAGGAGTCAAGAATGGTAACATCTTAAAAAAAAGACATCGCGTCTCCCGTCATCATAAAGTTGTAGACTAAGTATGAAATAGTTTAATAAAAAGTGTTAGAACAAATTAGTTTTCTCTTGATCTTTAAATATCCGTAGCTCCTGTAAGCAATACAGTTACGAAATCTGTGTCATCACGGCTACGGTAGTTGCTGTAGAGCTGCGTAGACTTATCAACGCGGTAGTATGACCGTCTTGCTATGCGTCAGACACCATAATACATACATGCGCAAAGTAAAGTAATACATACATGCATGTATGAATTACTTTACTTTTTAAGATAAGTGAATATTTAAATAGATACAATTCAATGTTGGAAATGTAGAAAGTCTTTGCGGCCATGGTACTTTTGCCGTTGATGGTGTGATGGTAGGCCTGGTCCTGAGACCAGATCCTGTAACGGTACGGATGACGGCCTGTGTTGTCATCATACCAAGGTTCTGAGTTGGCTCGCGTTGATCGTCTAGTCTGTTCGTTTTCGTGAATGAATATATTGAGAAAGAGTCGAACTTTCTTAATTAGCCTTTGGTGATCAATACTGTGTTTAATCTAGGAAGGATCGAACTTCCTTACACCAGTGTTTAGGAAACAATACTGTATCAAGAGAGTCATTTCGGGGTTTTCAGTCAATAATTAGATTTAGATTGACCACAGGTCAATCTTGAGTACACTCCACTGCGCGAACAATGTAGACTTATCAATCATTCTACTCGATAACGCGGAGCTTGTCTCAACGCGTCTATACTATTATTTTAGTATAATACTTATCAGTCTTGTTCGGATTTAATAAAGGATTTTACAATTTAAATTCAATTTGACACGTTAGAATGATTGTGTAAGTTGATACATGTGTGTTAGGGCTTATTTCAGCCACCACGTCTGACTGATATCGTTCTAGCATGGGGGAACCCTACACCGATCAATCGGTATTTGACCATTTTTATAGGGGGGCGCATCACGACCCCTTATGTAGACGCTACGAAGCGTTGGTGATTCCCACATCCCGTAAGGGCTGGTACTTGCATTTTTTTATTGCCACATTCCCATTTAGGGCAGGCACTCCCCCTGAACCATGGTTTTGATATGTGTTTATATTTGAGTTATATTTAGATTTGGCCAAATCTAGGTCGGGGTCGGATTGCAAGACATGGCGTGTAATGGTATGCTAAGTTATCACTGCCAGAGGCGTCGCCCAGTCGTGTCTCTCAATACCATCAGTCTATCGGAGTTAAGGAAATATTAATGTGCATTATATCGCAACACAGCCGAAATGTCTCTCTCTCAAGAACAGTATTTCTCCTCCAGAATACTTAAGTGATTATTGACTTGAACCAAGGTGTTGATTGAGTTACTGTAAGTTAGTGTCTCTACTCACTCAGTTTGGGTTTTACTGATGTATACTAGGTTTAATTCAGTTCAGAAGGAACTTATAGTCTTAAACCCTAATGAAAGTATCTGACTTAGGTCTGGATTTCTATCTCTGACCTGGTCTATAGTAGTAGTATATTTGGTTAATTCCAATAACGTAAAATCATGTTATTCAAGGTTCAGTATACATATAGAGAGTTCATTATTGGAGATCCAAACTGATTTATTACACTGATTTAATACAGTGCCTCTTGTTACGACTTGATCTTAATTTTATCAATCTTCCATTATTAAATTCTCTACACAGGTAGTCTTGGAATATAAAAGAAAGAGGTGATTATGGTTTAAATTATTCGTTTATTTCAATAAAATGAACGAAAGAAACTGTTTGTTTATTTAGGCCAAGGTTCGCTAACATGGTAACGAACCTAGGTCGAGAGTCCCATTCCTAACCTAGTCAGATAAGGGAAAACGGAACATCTCAAGCGAAAAACCCTTCTGACGTACACAAATTAGATTAACACACATATGTACACAATATTGACAATTATTTACCAGCTTATATAAATCGCAAGACAACTGAGAGGAGAGGTAATGCACACATAATGGTTACACAGTTTTATTCAAAGTACTTTAGCCACAATATCCCATGATAATTTACAGTAGTGTATTCAAATTCCTGGCTTAAACCATCTCGCGTAATTCATGGTCTGCGTGATGTATATTGTTTATACAATTCAAAGCGATTTCTCCACAATTTCCACCTTTCCATCTCCTACAAACTTCTACACAAGCTATCACTAGGAGATAAATTACCATTATCAAAAATAGTATTAAGGCTACCTTGTCCAGGTTATACCAAAGGTGCTCTAGCGACTTTTGCCTTAGTGAATATAAGATATCGAAGTTTGTGGCAGCGTCCGTATTTACTTGGGTCGATAAATAGATTGGGTGACTGAAGTTATTGTAAATTAGCTTGGGATTTTGCTTTAACACAAAATTTGAACTTGGAATACGTTACCAAATTTCAGCTCTCACTCTGTCTCGATTTCACTAATATTACTTAGATACACTGCTTCTACTTTATTTAAAATACAAACAATATTCAACCAAACTTCTATAATTATTGCTATGCAACCGTGTCAACTCGACGTCAAGCTTCGTCTGTCTCTCTGCTGACCCCGTCTCTCGTCGCAAAAAACATCCAGATAGGCTCCTCCTAGAACATTAACCAACGCGAGTAATCTGTTTTCATTGGCTGTCTTGTGTAAGACGTTTGTTAATTGGCCAAAAGCATGGCGTCCCGCTTCCCGCCAAGTTGTCGCTGTGCCCGCATCTATTTTACACATCTGTTTACCAGATATCCAGATATTCCGAAAAAGGTTACTTCGACGTATAATTTATTGCTTTTCTAGTGTCGTCTTGTAATATTATTTAAACTAAATTCAATAGATTTTTATTTTTTAAGTGTTTTGGGTTTCGTTTGCTTATCTTTGTTTCTAAGTAATTTCTCTCCATCGATATTTCAATAGGCAGTTTTTGACAAGGGTTGAAATTTATGGATGGCTATTAAAGTAAGCTATTTATTTATTATTTATGAAAAAAAAAGAATTGGTCGTTCGACTCGTCCATCTCACACTCCCCCAAATAGATTTGTTTAATCACCTAGTACTTATATATCTCTCCATCGTTACATTAGATCGTTGAAAAATCTATTTCCTTCCTTACATTCTCACGCTAGCCTTAAATTTCCAACGTCTATTTATTTTGTTTTCAAGTACGACAATAAACCTTTTCAACTCAGTCTCCCTTTGTTTGTTTAGTTTGGGTTTACTGTTTTTATGATGGTGGCTACGCATTTATTTGTCTCCTTTGTTCGTCCCATCCCATAGCAAATTCTAATTTATTTATTGTTTCGGTAGTAGCGAAACAGGTGTATTGCATTGTAATTCCCTTTGACTTTGTCAGTATGGACATCAATTAAAGTATATACGTTACTATATGGAACTGCTCCAATTACATAAGGTCCTTCGTATAGTCGCATAAATTTCTTTGTTAACTTTTGTCGGCATCTGACTTTGCAAAAGTTTTAAGTTTCACTAGGTCTCCTATTTCGAACTGTATTAATTTATGATTTTTGTTATAATGAAGTTCTCTATTCTCCGCTGCTTTGATTATATTTTGTCGTGCTTGATTACGAATCTGCTCTAGTGTTTCTAATTGTATATCGGTTCCCCTTGTTATGTCTTTATCGAAATCAGTTGACAGTAGGGTCCTCTTACCCCATACTATCTCATTCGATGAATACCCCGTTGTGGTATGTACTACTTGATTGTAACAATCCTCTATGTTCGGTACTAAATCTACCCAAGATTGGTGTGATCTGTCGCAATACGTCCTGAACAATCTTCCTAATTCTTTATTTACTCTCTCCGTCGAATTCGGTCGCGGATTTCTAATAGATGTGTGCGTTAGTTCGATGCCTAGCTGACGAATACCCGACTCGAAAACCGTTGAAGTAAAATTCGAACCTCTATCTGAACATAGTGTTTTTATCTTGACCTGTCCGTGAAATTTCTTAATGCATGTTAATGTTGCCTTTCCACTCGCTTGGCGTAGTGGGTATAATTTGATTAATTTACTATAGGCATCTTGTATTACAAATATGTATTTGAATCCGAACCGTCCAGTCGGTAAAGGTCCATATATATCGCAAAAAACACGTTCCCCTATCTCCTTTGCTATCACGGTTTTAATCGGTCCTGTATGTGTCTCTGGCGCGTGTTTCGACTTCTGACATACCTCACAAGCTCTTACGACCCGACCTATTAAACGAGACATGTTTGAGAAATAGTATCGACGTTTCATCAACGCATAGATCTTGTAACGTCCGAAATGACCTATTTCTTCATGTATGCTAACAATCAAATCCCTTTGTAATTTCTCGGGAACACATAATCTCAAAGTGTCTCCTTTTATGTCTGTCCTATATAGAACTCCATCTTTAAGTTCATAATATTTTGATTCAGGTGTGTCCGCTATCTTCATACGTCTAATTATTTCACTAGCTATCTTGTCACTCTCTTGAAGACTACCTATTTCTTTCCATCGGTCCCGTACTACCTGTCCCAATGACACTTTGAACAAATTCATTTCAGGCCACACCGTTTTATTAGTTAATACATCGGTGGTCCATTTTATATGTCTAGATAACACGTCAGCTACTGTGTTTGACTTCCCCTTTACATGCTCAATTGTGTAATCGAACCGCCCTATGTAATGTACCCAGCGTATCATACGTGCGCTCAATAGTTTACATGTCTGTAGAAATATCAGACTCTTATGATCAGTCCTAATTACTAACCGTGCCCCTCTTAAATAAGTTTCAAACTTTGATAAACTAAAAATGATAGCCCATAATTCTTGTTCTGTAACTGTCCATTTGCGTTCCGTCTCTGACAATGACTTACTACAGAATCCTATTATCTGTTCCTCTCCTACATCATTTAGCTGATAAACATAACCTGAAACTCCTAGGTTACTGCTATCGGTTTGCAAATAATAAGTCTCCTTAGGATTTGGATGTGTGAGGAGTATCGTGTCCACAAATAATCTCTTAACCCTCTCAAAACAATCATTTGCTTCTTGCGTCCATGACCATTTTGTATTTTGTTTTAATAGGTCACAGAGCGGTCTAACTTCTTCGCTATACTTCGTAATAAACCTTCTAAAATAGTTGATTAATCCCAAAATCCTCGTAATTGCTTTTGTGTTCGAGGTACGGGAAAATCTAGTATGGCCTCCACTCGTTCGGGATCCATACACACCCCCTTCGTATTTACTATGTGTCCCAACAACTTCACTTTTACACATAGGAATCGACATTTTCCTAGTCTACCAGTTAATCCCGCGGCTCCTAATTTGTCTAGTACTCGATCTAGATGTTCTAAATGTAACCCTATGTCCCCTGTCGTATATATGACAATGTCATCTAGATAATTTACGCAAAATTCACGTACTCCTTCTAATATAGAATCCATTGCTCTCGAGAATCCTGCCACAGATGTCTTTAATCCTTGAGGCAACACGCGATAAGTATAGGTTCGTCCCATGAATGAGAACCCTGTATACTTTCTTGAATTTGGATGTAAAGGTATTTGAAAATAAGCATTATTTAAATCTATTAAACTGATATAATTTATTCCGTGAAAAGACTGTAAAATCTCTGACGTGAGTGGTGGCGTTCCGGCGTCCCCAATCATTTTCTTATTTAGCTCGCGCGCGTCTAGTAAGATTCTTATTGTCCCATCTCGTTTCTTAGTGAAAGTGAGTGGACTACAGTACGGAGTTGCCTCCTGTCTGATCACACCTAATCCTTCTAATTCACTTAATTCCTTTCCTTTAACTTGTTCCCTATAGGCCAGAGGTACTGGATAACTATGCTTCACAAAAGGGATTTCATCTACTAACTCAATAACGTGCTCATACCTATTAGTCAATCCTAGCTTGTCTGTAAATACTTTACTATGTTTGTCTAGTACAGATAATAATAGTTCCTTCTGTTCACTACTTAAAGTGGAATCGTCCAGGTGATATTCCTTGTTCTTTTCACCATACGTCTCTTTACTCGACTTGCTTTGCTCTACCGGTCTAGTGCCTTTGTTTAGTATCGAATTAATTGTTGCTGCATTTGTCTCTCCCCCTAACCTTTCGAATTTGCAATCTGAATTCAGTTTTACGCAAGACCTAAGCCCCAAATGTTCTATCGTTAACGACCGTTCGCTTCCACAGTTCACTACTCCTTTTACTCTTTCTAGCCAGTCATATCCTAGTATTAACGATCTAGGTAACCGCCGCATAATTAAAACAGGTGCTTCAACTACTACCTAATTTGAATTCTATTAAAACCATTCGATTCGTACTTTCGCTACGTGATTATTAACCCGATCCGATTCTACTGTATTTCCTTTTCAATTAACCGTTTAGACCCGTATTATGTTAATTTATTCGTCCGTTTAAGTAACCTCCCCGTCAGATATCTGGTAAACTGCTAGGGATAAACACAAGATAAACAACACAAGATGAAACATATTAATATCTCTAGTCACGCAGTCTCCTCCTGAAGAATTTAATCTAAGAAATAAGCTAATCTAGGAAATAATTTTAAGGAAAATATTTCTGGCGTTGTAGTCTCCTCCTGAAGAACTTAATCTAGAAAATAGACTTAAGGAAAATATTTCTGGCTTTGTAGTCTCTTCCTGAAGAACCTAATCTATAAAATAGACTTAAGGAAAATATTTCTGGCTTTGTAGTCTCTTCCTGAAGAACCTAATCTATAAAATAGACTTAAGGAAAATATTTTTGGCGTTTTAGTCTCTTCCTGAAGAACTTAATCTAGAAAATAGACTTAAGGAAAATATTTCTGACGTTGTAGTCTCTTCCTTGGAATCCAGTAAATTGTACATTTATTTGTAAGGCATACAGCTTATTTCTGCTCCCCCTATACATAAGGTAAATTTAAATGTACAACACATTATACATAATAACATGTACAGTGTGTATTTTATCTCTCCTCTCAGTATTTCCACAATTTCTAAATTCTCTCTCACATACCCAATCGCAATCACGATAATTAATTTCTACGTTGTGTTCTTTTATTTTATATAAATAGATCTAGTCATATCGTTATTTCGAATATGTACTTAGATCCTGGGTCACGCGGCATCAAATTCTGTGATGGTAGGCCTGGTCCTGAGACCAGATCCTGTAACGGTACGGATGACGGCCTGTGTTGTCATCATACCAAGGTTCTGAGTTGGCTCGCGTTGATCGTCTAGTCTGTTCGTTTTCGTGAATGAATATATTGAGAAAGAGTCGAACTTTCTTAATTAGCCTTTGGTGATCAATACTGTGTTTAATCTAGGAAGGATCGAACTTCCTTACACCAGTGTTTAGGAAACAATACTGTATCAAGAGAGTCATTTCGGGGTTTTCAGTCAATAATTAGATTTAGATTGACCACAGGTCAATCTTGAGTACACTCCACTGCGCGAACAATGTAGACTTATCAATCATTCTACTCGATAACGCGGAGCTTGTCTCAACGCGTCTATACTATTATTTTAGTATAATACTTATCAGTCTTGTTCGGATTTAATAAAGGATTTTACAATTTAAATTCAATTTGACACGTTAGAATGATTGTGTAAGTTGATACATGTGTGTTAGGGCTTATTTCAGCCACCACGTCTGACTGATATCGTTCTAGCATGGGGGAACCCTACACCGATCAATCGGTATTTGACCATTTTTATAGGGGGGCGCATCACGACCCCTTATGTAGACGCTACGAAGCGTTGGTGATTCCCACATCCCGTAAGGGCTGGTACTTGCATTTTTTTATTGCCACATTCCCATTTAGGGCAGGCACTCCCCCTGAACCATGGTTTTGATATGTGTTTATATTTGAGTTATATTTAGATTTGGCCAAATCTAGGTCGGGGTCGGATTGCAAGACATGGCGTGTAATGGTATGCTAAGTTATCACTGCCAGAGGCGTCGCCCAGTCGTGTCTCTCAATACCATCAGTCTATCGGAGTTAAGGAAATATTAATGTGCATTATATCGCAACACAGCCGAAATGTCTCTCTCTCAAGAACAGTATTTCTCCTCCAGAATACTTAAGTGATTATTGACTTGAACCAAGGTGTTGATTGAGTTACTGTAAGTTAGTGTCTCTACTCACTCAGTTTGGGTTTTACTGATGTATACTAGGTTTAATTCAGTTCAGAAGGAACTTATAGTCTTAAACCCTAATGAAAGTATCTGACTTAGGTCTGGATTTCTATCTCTGACCTGGTCTATAGTAGTAGTATATTTGGTTAATTCCAATAACGTAAAATCATGTTATTCAAGGTTCAGTATACATATAGAGAGTTCATTATTGGAGATCCAAACTGATTTATTACACTGATTTAATACAGTGCCTCTTGTTACGACTTGATCTTAATTTTATCAATCTTCCATTATTAAATTCTCTACACAGGTAGTCTTGGAATATAAAAGAAAGAGGTGATTATGGTTTAAATTATTCGTTTATTTCAATAAAATGAACGAAAGAAACTGTTTGTTTATTTAGGCCAAGGTTCGCTAACATGGTAACGAACCTAGGTCGAGAGTCCCATTCCTAACCTAGTCAGATAAGGGAAAACGGAACATCTCAAGCGAAAAACCCTTCTGACGTACACAAATTAGATTAACACACATATGTACACAATATTGACAATTATTTACCAGCTTATATAAATCGCAAGACAACTGAGAGGAGAGGTAATGCACACATAATGGTTACACAGTTTTATTCAAAGTACTTTAGCCACAATATCCCATGATAATTTACAGTAGTGTATTCAAATTCCTGGCTTAAACCATCTCGCGTAATTCATGGTCTGCGTGATGTATATTGTTTATACAATTCAAAGCGATTTCTCCACAATTTCCACCTTTCCATCTCCTACAAACTTCTACACAAGCTATCACTAGGAGATAAATTACCATTATCAAAAATAGTATTAAGGCTACCTTGTCCAGGTTATACCAAAGGTGCTCTAGCGACTTTTGCCTTAGTGAATATAAGATATCGAAGTTTGTGGCAGCGTCCGTATTTACTTGGGTCGATAAATAGATTGGGTGACTGAAGTTATTGTAAATTAGCTTGGGATTTTGCTTTAACACAAAATTTGAACTTGGAATACGTTACCAAATTTCAGCTCTCACTCTGTCTCGATTTCACTAATATTACTTAGATACACTGCTTCTACTTTATTTAAAATACAAACAATATTCAACCAAACTTCTATAATTATTGCTATGCAACCGTGTCAACTCGACGTCAAGCTTCGTCTGTCTCTCTGCTGACCCCGTCTCTCGTCGCAAAAAACATCCAGATAGGCTCCTCCTAGAACATTAACCAACGCGAGTAATCTGTTTTCATTGGCTGTCTTGTGTAAGACGTTTGTTAATTGGCCAAAAGCATGGCGTCCCGCTTCCCGCCAAGTTGTCGCTGTGCCCGCATCTATTTTACACATCTGTTTACCAGATATCCAGATATTCCGAAAAAGGTTACTTCGACGTATAATTTATTGCTTTTCTAGTGTCGTCTTGTAATATTATTTAAACTAAATTCAATAGATTTTTATTTTTTAAGTGTTTTGGGTTTCGTTTGCTTATCTTTGTTTCTAAGTAATTTCTCTCCATCGATATTTCAATAGGCAGTTTTTGACAAGGGTTGAAATTTATGGATGGCTATTAAAGTAAGCTATTTATTTATTATTTATGAAAAAAAAAGAATTGGTCGTTCGACTCGTCCATCTCAATGGCGATGTGAAGAAATTTTGTGATGCCAAGTTTTCTTGCTTCTTTATTTGTATTCATATTATTGATTTTGAAGTAAAAATCTAATACGTACATGTATTAGATTATCGGTTTAACTTACTACATTTCAGTCCCATTACCTGTAATTAAGCTCGAACGAATACCATCTCTTGAGTATATGTTGAACTGAGTAAGTATTGCAAATAAACCTCTTCGCTCATATGGAAGCCTTGTACAATTTACGCAATCTAAACTTACCTTCTCACTGTCCCGGCCCGTTATTCACAACGCTTCCATTAGATTTTGGAGTCGGAAAGTCGTATGTCTGTTTTTTTTTTGACATTATGAAATCGAGTGAGATAGACATACGACTTTCCGAATCGAAAATCGAATCGAAGCGTTGTGAATAGCTATTTTGCGTGACTTTACGCTTTTGTCGCGATTGCTCCAAACAACACCGAGCGTGATTATAATGACGATTTCTCAAAAGTTTTTGTATGGGAGCTGTATGTCTAGTTGTATATACTCGTTAAACTTATATTGTTGAAATTCTTACAAAATAAAGTACTTCACAAATAAAATATAAATATTACACATTAACACACAGCGCCATCTAGTGCCACACTAAGCAACGAGGCTTGCGTCGTGGACACCAGATAGTTGATATACTACATATATACTTTTTGTTTGTAAATACATACTAATTATACATATAAACATCCATGACTCGGAAAACAAATGTCCATGCTCATCACAAAAACATTTGCTCCAACCGGGATTCGAACCCGGGACCCTAAGAACGTAAGGCAGCCTCACTACCGCTGCGCCATTCGGGTCGTCAGATAAATGAGTACTGTTTGCCTTGTAATTAAATGTTAACTCTAATTTGAAATAAGCGAACTTTTCCCAGTTAATTGTACAAAGGTCGTGATAATCATAAAATGAAGTGTTTATTTTGCGAAGTAAATCAATGTGAGTGCTACTATTGCTTCTTTTTTCTAATTGAGAACAGTAAAGTTTTTTTGGTTTAAGCTTTCGTATTGCATTAAAAAACAAAATCTTATAACATATTTATAAACAACAGGACACCGACACTAAAACACAGTTCAGTGGTTCCAACCCGGGTTTAAATTTTGTAACCCTCAGTTACGTAATTCAATAAGTACGCAATTCGGCCTCCCACTGTAGTAGGTACAGTTCAACATTTCTGCGTTCGAATTAATAAAATTGTCTGAAACAAAGACATTAAATATTTACGAACGATAGACGAGACAAGACGAAGAAAATCGTAACCCAAATACTTGTTACTACTTAGTAACAAATCGTTATGTCTAATGTCATACGCCCGCTTGTCAGGTAGCAAACATTCATTCATGTGTAAAAATCGAAAATGTTCGGGATCAAAATATTTGTATGACATTATCCCCAATGTCGGCTCTTTATCTAATTCTCCTAAATCTCTTTGGTCTGAAACAATTATTCTTTTTTATTTTCGAACCATTGTTGACGAACAACTGTTTTATTTTTCAACTTTGAGTAAGAATCGTGCGCAAACACGTCTCGGTATTCATATCATATTTTAAAACAGTTGTGGCGTTATCCGCAGAAGTCATATTCTCACGCCTTGACTCTTATATACCAGGAGGCAATAAGCTGAAGGAGATAAAGCGCGTTGATAGCCATAGAGAGATGAAAAGCACATGATTTTGCGTTCCCGCCGCAAATGCCCCATCCCCCAACGAATGGAGGGCTTAGTAGATATTGGACTTATTCGCAACATGCATCATTCTGCAATATTATTCTTACAATACAGAAATATTTCGCGATATTCCTGAAACATATTTTTAAATGTAAGATTGAAGAAAACATATTAACATTCAATAGCAGGTAGTTAACCGTAGACAATGCATTATTACAAGAAGATACGGCCCGCATTCCTGATATTCTGGTATTGAAACTCAATGCTATCGATATTGGCCTCATGCTTTAAATTCAGATTTAAGGTATGAGGCCAAAATCAATTTCAGAAATGTTAACCAACAATGCCCTACCAACGATTTAAGTAAATTATGCCAAATTCGCCAATTTAAAGAAGATATCTATTATCATATTCTGATGTTTTCAGTGGTGAAAAATCATCGATTAGGAAAAAACTCCAGGAATTGAAGCGCTTCAGTTTCTAGTTCATGTAAGACGGTGACTAAATCGGCCAGTTGCAGCTGTGGTAAGTTTTGTTTTATATGTAGAATGGTACGATAGCATAAGATAAGCTAGCATTTTGGGCGCCTGCAAGCAAACTTTGAACAGATGTATCTTAGAAGCTATTTGGTCTAACTTCTAACTTAACCATACTTTCATTTTGTTGAAAATTCAGTCCTCTTAAAAACTTTTACCGTAGCAAAGGTCCTTGGTGATAATGAAAATGAACAATGATCCGGAGGTCGAAAAATTGGATGTAAAGTCCAATTTTTCGACTGGTAGCGCAAAATGCTTACATAACATTCGTTTTTGCTTTATGTGGAATCTACAACCTTAACCTTACAAGCAGGTTGCGCAATAGGTCAGATGACAAAAAAAAATCCGAATCTTAATTAGTCCCATAGAGATAGATTTCCAATAAATATTGGACACAATATTTTATATTTTTTCACGTAAACAAAAAATGAAGACGACACAGTGCGTCGAAAACTAGTTTGACGTCCCATTTTAGTACATTTTTTACTCAAATGTGACGTCACAAGCCCCCTCTCATGATCTTTGACACGTTTTGTCTTCGTCAATTTTATTAATTTGATAAAACAAACAACACGTACTTATCCAATATTTTTCGATAATAAAACTGACAGACTAAACAGAATCATATTTTTTTAGTAATGTATGTAATGAACATTGTACTTATTTCCTTATTTTCCTTGGTCCATCTGGAAGCCCCTGAACCGTCTCCTGAAACCAAGAGGGAAGACGTTAGTACAACTTTTTTAGTGAGGCTACTTCGACGGAACAACAGCATATAGGTGTGAACCTGTGTCGCAAACTAACTTCCACCTCTGGTCTTGCCCGGTGAGCCCCATAACGTGCAGCCACAGTTACTTCTGCGCTGCCACGGACGACGCAATACTGTTGTGGCAGGGACATAAAGAAAATTTTTATTTATTTATTTATTTATTTTATTTATTTATTTTCTCCATCTTACGACTACCTTTACAGGGTTACCTAATGCGATAGTGTACACAATAACAATATTAAATTTTGTAACTTATTACAAACAATACATTTTTTGTGAACTCACTCAGAGAACAATTAAATAAGTCAACGTCTATGAGGTTGAGAGTGCGGAAGGCACGCGTCAAAGGCACCTCACCTAACAGTTTGGTCCGCGCGCGCGGCACCGCCAGCAAGCGTGGCTGCCGACGTCGCCCCACGTACCTGTTCGGAACACACAAACCTATGTTCCCTAATATGTCCGCATTATGTACCCTTCCTCTAAGCACCTTGAATATGTACGAGGTGAGTGTGAGATCCCTCCTGACCCTCAGTTCGTTATACCCAACCATACCCAAAATAAATAAAGTTGGGTACATAAGCGGATAAAAAGGGTATACACCATACAATTTAAAATATAAATATCTCACAAACTTGTTTTGTACTTTCTCCAGCATGAACCTATATTTAGATTCATGTGGAGCCCAAATAATTGCGTTACACTCCAATTGACTTCTTACCAAAGCATTATATAAGGCTATAACCGCTTTTATGTTCGTAAATTTACTTACCGTACGAAGCATATAACCTAAATTACGCTAAGCTTTTTTGCAGCAGCTTATGATGTGATCACGAAACGTCAGCCCCGTGTTGAATTTGACCCCTAAGTCCCTAACTTCCGTAGCCCTAGCCATTTGCACCCCGTCCAAATTATAATTATAATTAATAGGAGCACGTGCACGAGAGAAAGTGATGGTTACACACTTTGAGGTATTGAACTGCAAGAGGTTGTTCTTGCTCCAGGTCACCACTCGGTCTATGTCTTCTTGAAGCCTCTTGCAGTCATCCACTCCACTTATCTCTAGCGATAGCTTAAGGTCATCAGCGAACAGTAAACACTTGGCGTCTTTAACAACTTCTGGCAGGTCATTAATCCTGAGAATGAATTGCAAAGGCCCAAGGTTACTGCCCTGACTCACCCCAGACCTGGTAAAATATGGCTCTGACTTGTGCCCCGCATATTCCACATATTGTTGCCTATCGCTTAAGTAGCTTGCAAAAAACCTAAGTAGATGTGGAGTGAAACCAAATGCTGCTAACTTTTTGAGCAAAATATCATTATTTACTAGATCAAATGCTTTCTTAAAATCGAAGTAAGCAGCATCAGTTTGCCCTCCACTGTCCACCGATGGCACAAGACTAACCATATGGCTCAGGAGATTGCTAGTAGTGCTTTTTGCCGGTCGGAACCCATGCTGTGCGTCTGATAACTGAGCGTACCGCGTACCTGTTGAAATAAACTCTTACGAATAGCAGCTTCAAAAACCTTAGCCGGGGTCGACAGCACTGCGACAGGCCTGTACCCATCCACCGTTATACCTGCGCCTCCCTTTGGCACCGGAACAACGGGGGTAATCTTCCACCTCTCGGGAAAAACAGCTCCATTCAGGCATTTATTATAAATATAATGCAACGGTTTGGCTAGCACCATTCGACAGTCCCTAAAGATGTAAGGCGGGATGCCGTCCGGCCCCGATGACCTTTTCGGTTTAAGTTGTTGAAGCGCGCAACATACGTCCGACAGTTGCAAGAGGTCAAGATGTACCCGCGCCGCTCCGTTCTCCCCGCCCGCTTCCGCCATAGCTGCACTCACATCTAACTCAGCTTGCTCCGTACTATACACCGAATAAAAGTACCCAGCAAACTCCTGAACGCATTCCTCGTCAGTCAACGGCTCGCCATTCTTTAAAATCTTTTGCGGACTTCTACTACCTCTTCTAGATTTAGCATAATTCCAGAACGACTTTGGGTCTTCCAGCATTTGATATTGAACACGATGCTCGTACTGTTCGCGAGCACAGAGTATTAAATTTTTAACTTTTTTTCTACACTGAGCAAACGCTTCGTAATCAGACCTCCCCCCACTTGTTTTGTACCGTTTATGTAGGACCGCCTTCAATTTTATGTCGCAAATTATTTCAGCCGTGTACCACTCAGGGTAAATATACCTTGAGCTTACACGTCTTCGCTTTTTCTTTGGAACGCAATCATTTAAAATGGAATTAATAATATTATAAAAATAGTTTAAACTCATTTCTAAATCTAACTCATACATTGGAGCCCAATCTACGGATGCAATTGATGAGTATAACGCGAAAAAATCGGCTTTATTTAAATTCCAGCCAACAAGTTCATGGGTATCCGACGTTGGTGCTGATGAGCCCGTGCGCTGGCACTGCCGCCCGCGCAGACTCACCGACACCTCGAGTGGCGGGTGATACGCGTCTACTGGCACGAGAGGCGCCTCCGCCGCGCGCACGCTCATACTCCCTTCCTCCGCGACTGTACTCAACACTAGATCCAGTTGTCGACCATTGCAATTAGCTACTTTGTTACTCTGAGTGAATCCACAATAAGTTTCGAAACATTGAAAATAATTTAGAATGTTAACATGACAAGAATTCAAATTGAAGTCACCTATTACAATAGTGTCATTATAAGATTTACACACTCGTTCAATAATTCTAAACAGGACCATGTATTCGTTTTCGCTACTATTGGGCGGTATATAAACAACACATAACAAAAATAATAATCTATTCCGCTGGTACACTGACGCACAAACCAGTTCAAATACCTGATGATCGATGTTGACGTCACCGGGCAGGGACACTCGCCGCAGCTCAAAACTCGGTGTGGCCACGAGACACGCACCTCCGTGTTTGCGCCCATCTGTTCGGTCACATCGTATAATGGAGTAACCAGGTGGAATTAGTTCTGCGTCATGTATAGACTCATTGCAGCCAGTTTCTGTTATGGCAAATAAGTTTGCGCTTGACAACAAAACTCCTCCATAAAATTCCTACAATTTTGTGCGGAGTCCCCTGACATTTTGGTAAAATATCTCCACCAATTTACACCGGGGGTTTTCGTTTATTGGTTGGTCTATGAAACCACACCCATTCGCAGAACTCAATGTTTACTGCCCAACTTTCTGGCTTACACAACACTTCATACTTGCTTTCCGGCACTCCTATAATGAAGGAAGCATAGTCTCTTTCTGTCCTGTGTTTTATTTTCTCTATTTTAATTGAATTGCCTCTCCGCATAGCATCTTCACGTGTTTTTCTACATTTTCCACAGTAGTTTCTTTTTGCAGACGCCATACATGCAAATATTTCTTTCGCTCAGTTCCCTGAATTTCAGTTGAACCCACGTTTCCTCCTTTTCTCACTTCGCTATTTGGATATCTGTTTTTTTTTCTATTAACTAATGTCCATTTTTCTTCTTTTCCTGGATCTTCATTTTCTTTTTCGATAACATTAACTGGTCTATTTAAACTCCTCTCTCTATTTGTTTCTTGTTTTTTGCCGGTTATTACTATGCTTGCCGATTTCGTGGCCACACATTCCTTAATTGGTACAAAATTACCGACTACCTCCGGTTGACTTTCCTTGACTATGTTTGCAAATGACACTGTCACAGGCGTTTCAGGTCCTTCATCAGTCTCCCTTTTCTCCATGATATTTCTGGCAGTAAGACTAGTCTCTAATTGTTCATTTTTCTTCAAAAGTACTTTAATTCTAGTCTCAAGAATATCGACTTTATTTGCCTTTTCCTGAACTACCTTCAGTATGCTTTTTAAATCTTTTAATTCTGTTTCTGTGTTAACTAATTTATTCCTCAGTAGTGTGAATTCTTTCTTTTGCTCATCCAGACGAGTTTTAATCTCTAAGCGAAACTCACGTAGTTCATCAAGCACTTGGTTTCCGCTATCAATCACAGTGACTTCCTTTGGATTGCGACGACTGCCACGCTCAGTGTTAACGTAAATAGCTGTATAAGTTTCGTCTACTGTTGTGTTTCCTCGGACTGGTGTTTCAGAATTCCCTTTCTTCGGAATAGTGAGTGCATTCTGGACATACCCATCTTTTCTTGTACTCCAGCGTGAATGCCGTGAACTGCGGCTCCGATAAGGCAAGACAATTCAGATGATACAGTTTTTTACATTTGTCTCTTGAACACTGCATATGTAACACATCTTTAATGACATCATCACAGCCGTTACATTTCGTATCCATTTAGGTTTCTACTTCAATGAATAACAGAAAAATATATTTAAGTAATTACTCCACAAGTAAACACGTCCGGGCTCTCGCTTGCTCAGAGTAAAAAAAAATGATGTATTGCAAGACAATAATTATTATAGTAGATAATTATCATTGTTATTTTGTTGTTCTTAATGTTTCTTCTCATTTAAGCTTAATAAACCTTACTCGCGGGGCGGAACCAAGGATGTAAGATGAAATTAGTTAGAGAAAGTGGATGATAATGTAGAAGAAGTCAGACACTTTCGGGTGATTCGACAGGTGTTGAGAATGGCGGCTTTTTGCAGCATGCAAGAATCTCATTATGGAATCAATCTATTATTATATAGCTAGGCCTTTTTTTTTTTAGGATGGGAAATCATCGAATGACTACTCCCGCTCTGGGCGGAGCAGGAGGGAGTGTCCGACTTTTACTGACTAAAACCCATCCATGTTCCTTCCTCGCCCTTTGTGTTCCGGGGCCACGGTATCTCTTTCGAATAGTCCCGCAGCCCCGGCAGGCTTCGGTCCTTGCGGACCCCTTCTTTTTTGCTGACTCTCTTTGAGGCGCGCGTGGAACACGAACGCGCCGTCGACACGGCCTGTCGTCATGAGACGGACGGACGGCGAGCTAGCCCATAGCTCCCCGTCCACAGGCCCGCGCCTACGGTGGCCGGTAGCCACCACGTGGCCCCCGACGCCCGGGGCGTCTCCCGCGGCGGCCGGGACGTGAGGATATCTCCCTCTCACGTTCCGCCACCTCCTTCGCTAGCATGACTGCTTCGCAGAAGGAGGTGACGGCGTCCCATTCCGTCTCGCTCTGGACCATGGCACGAACCAGGGCCGGAAGCGAGAGGTCGCCGCCGCCGATCGCCACCTCGAGGACACGGCGGTGCTCCACCCAAGCAGGACACGGTGGACCGTGTCCTCCGGTCGATCCTCACAATGGAAACATCCGGGCTTCTCCTCCCGCCCGATTCGGTGCAGGAACTTACCGAAACAACCGTGTCCGGTAAGAACCTGCGTCAGGCGGAAGGTGGGGACGCCGTGGCGTCTCTCCAGCCACTCCTCAAAGAGGGGACTTACCGCCACTATCGTGGCGTGCCCTGCACGGGGTTGCGATAGTCGCTCACTCCATGTCGCCATGAGATCCCGCCGGAAGTCCGTCCGCTGAGCGACAATTTGCCGCGGCAGCGGAGTTTCCCCCCGGCGTAGCGCCTCCGCGCGCCACTCGTGTAGGCGCGCGAGGACTATCGCCTCCAGATCCCATGGCGGCAATCCGGCAAGGAGGCTCGCCGCCTTGCTCAGATCGTGCGGTATCCCCGGATCAGCCTTACGGCCACCACCTTTTAGGGCGCGTGTGTGGCGCTGAGACTGTGATTTAAAGAAACAATGCATCGACGCTCTAACTTCATATGGCTACCAATTTGTACGTCAATTTTATTAAGGTCGCATTTTTGCTAAAAAGCGTTTGTTTAGTTTAATTATTATAGTAGCGTTCCGCTCTTGCTTCGCCTGGCACCGCCTATTGGTTCTAAAACTATAGGTTTCCGATACCGATTACCGAAATCGGTTTATTAAGATTATTATATTATACATAGATTAGTATAGAAGTATAGATTACCTAACTTCATTCCGAAAGCAAATTCTTACACCCATCTGTAAACTTCACATTACAAACCGTTACTTTAGTGAAGTAGAATCTTATCGTCCTCGAACGCTCAAGTTCATTGTCAAAAGTTCAACAGCTTATTGATTTTTCGGTCGATGCCGTGTTAGTGACCTAGTATCAACCACGACCACCCCTGTACAAATGACGTCACAAGCTGCGATCTCTCTTCTCCACACATGCTATCTCTTTCTATACGCGTCAAAATATTATGAGTGCTTGACATGTTTGTTTTGTTTTCTGAGTGACTTCGTCAAGGAGGCGCTATTGGTTAACATTTTATGAAACTGTTGAATGAAAATACAGGATAGTCGCGTCAGTTCCGATTTTGACCACGTACCACATGGTATATGAGTTTGTTAGCAACACACCTGTTCTGTAACCTGATTTCCTAGTTTTCAAAAAGCGATTTAGTTTAAAAACACACTGTTAACCAGCGACTGAGGAGTATAGTCTGTTAATTGCGGGAAAACTGGAGTTTTTTTTTCACACGTTTCAATATTTTTGTTTTATTATTATTGCTGTGTTTACATGTAATATTCAGTACTACTTGTATTTCTCACGTATTACCGCTATCAAAACTTTTTGGTTAAGCTCCAAATTGAAAAAATGTTTTGTTAATTAGGTACCTACCAACTAGAATTGGTAAACTAGTCTATGGAATTGGTACATTTTGCCTTGCATCAAATCAAGTAGTTCTGATTTTTTTATATGTTGTAGGTGATGAAGTAGTTATGTCAAATCGAATTTTTCGACCTCCAAAACCCTCCAAATAATTGTTAAATTTTTGAAAGACAATTCATAATCATTTCCACCAACGACCTTTGCTACGGTTAAGTTAGACCAAATAGCTTCTAAGGCACAGTTGTTGAAAAAATTACAAAAAAAAAAAAATGACGTTTTTAGGTTTTCGTCAATGTGGTCAAATGGGCACATTTTACAGCTTAAAAACGTATGGGTTATTAAAGTACACAAAGGTTGCAACAAATCAATACTAAATTGGTCTAGGTAGACCTGATAATTCCTTAGATACCGCTGTTCAGATTTGCTGAGGTGAGTATACAAAATATTACAAGGGTTTGTAAAATGAAATTCGACAAAATTATGCATTATAATTTATAAAAAACATAGTAGTAATAAAAAATTAAAGTGTATGAAGCATCTCATTGTATAGACATATTATGACGATGATGATGATATGCAGGCTGATACTTTAAATCCACAACACACCTTTTGGGGGAAGCTTGCTTTACCGAATTCGTCATCTGATGGTGGGTAATCGAAACAGTATGGTTCCTCAATATCATTACACAGCAAGTCTAACTTTTTGGAAATTTTGCTAACTTTGAACAGCTCTATCTTGGAAGCCGTTTGATCTAACATAACCAAATTGTTTTCATTGTGTTGCACTTTTAGTATTCTTAAGAACTTTAATAGTAACTTAAAAACGTCCAGGGTCAACAAAATTCAAAAATGTAAAAATATGGTTTTTCAAAAATTTTACAATTTTCCGGAGGGTTTCGTAGGTCGAAAAATTGGATTTAAAAATTAGAACTACCTTATTTGATGCAAGGTAACACCCCTTTTATGGTACGATTTCCATGGGCTAAATACAACCGCCATTAAACTGTAAAGTTTGGCGAGTAAAACCTGTAAAAAAAAAAAAAATATCATGGTATTGGTGATAGCCATAATATATTGTAACTATTTAATAATTTAACATGATTAAATACTGCATCGAATTTACACAAAAACTTTTAAAATAATAAATGATGTAACTATTTGATTTGGTTTGTTTTTCTGAAAAATGCTGTGAATTTTATTAAAAGTGCTGCCAGTTTTTCCACATATTTTTTTTTATTGCGTAGTCACATATTGAACAAGATTTAGTCCTCCTATTGTTGAATTTGCTTAAAATGTAGCCTATGTCACCTGGACCGTATTAACGATTCGATTGACACCGTTTAGGCGCTACGGAGGAACATACGTAAATACAAACATACATACATAGACTGCTAAAACCATAACCCTTCCTTTTGGGTTCGCCGTATTCGGTACGGTTCGCGCGGTCCAGTCGTTTCAGTTATTTACTCGTTTATGTAAATAACAAACCAACATTACGTTAGAATTTTAGATTTTATTTCCTGTAAATTTACATTAATTAGTTAGTTTGGTTTATTCTATGTTATTTATTTATTTCTTGAATTATAAAAATATATCTGTAACTAGTTCTAGATAAACAGATAAAGATATATTTGTTTATCTATAACTATTTTTGATAATAATACCATAGACATAACACATACACAGCACATTTACCACACAAAGTTAAGAAAGCACAAAAGTTGCTAAAGCTCCTTGAAAACTACGTCTACTACGCAGCTACGGCGTAGCGTTGTCACGGCTACGTTTACTACGAGCTCGTAGCAGATTTCGCCTACGCATCTGAGAGTAGTACTCGCTGTTGACTAAGTAGTATTATTTTTAGATCGTAGTACTGGCTAGTAACTGAGTAGTATTATTTTTAGATCACGCTTGCTTCGCGCGGACGTGACCTGAATGTAATAAAGATCTAGTTATCAAAAAATATCAATTATTTTCGAGAAAAAATACTAAACTACTAAGGTCTAAAAAGAACAGTTTTATTTTTGGTAAGATTCTCCAGCTTAAGAACCTTTAAGAATCAGTTTTCCTTGACACCATTCTGTTAAATAAAATTTAGGGGATGGACTGGAAATTATTTACATTTTGTACTTAATGTTCATCAGACTATCTCATTCGGTTTTCAGTCAGTCAGCGTTTACTATAAATAGAACATAGTTATCCGAATACTACGCACGCACCAATTATCTCGAAAACTATTTATTTAGTGACATCTCTTGTTTTTTATGCTACCCCTGCAACGACACGGATACAAATAGTGCGAATACCACTGCAAAACTATAATTCATATTATAAAGTTGCGTCAGCATTGCTCCTGAATAGTTATGACGTTCTAGTACTCCTGATCGAAGTAATTAAAATTATGCCGCCTTCTGAAACCAGAGGTGCGTTCCACATTGTGACACTGTACACGGATATTTTTTTTACCAATATATGTATAGAAGAGATTGAGAGCAGCGGTGGCCCAGTGGTGGCGGCCCCGACTAACGAACAGTAAGTCGTGGGTTCGAACCCAGGCAGGCGCATTACTTTGTATAATTTATTTCATCACCACTGCTCTCAAAACGGTGAAGGAAAACATCGTGAGGAAACCGGCATGTCCTAGAACCAAAAAATTCGAAGACATGTGACATCTACCAATCCGCACTGGGCCCACGTGGTAGATTATAGCCCATTCCCTCTCTTAGAGAGAAGGCCTGTGTCCAGCAGTGGGTACATTAATAAGCTGATGATGATGATGTGATTTATAGAAGGAGGTTACGTAGGAAAGTGAAAAATAAACCCTAAGTAAACAATCCATTTAGTATAATGACGTCACTTACCATCACGCCTGTAATTCCCGATGGGTTAGGCAGAGGTGTACTAGTACTAAACTCACATTTCGCCGATATGAGTTCCATTTATGACATTTATTTATCAGTGTGCTAAATTTCATCCGAATCGCAATTAACAACTGTGTAAATTAAAATATATATATATATATACACATATACACACATATCTTTTCTTTTACGAATATTATTATATTATTGTTTCCAAGTGAACAAGTGAGTTGCTCGTGTTTGTTGCACTTTGTGTGTGTTTTGTAACAGGCATAAGTTTTGTACATTTTAAGTTCTACAAACTCACTTATAGAATAATGTCAATCAGCAAACAAAACCTAAATAAAACTTACGCTCGACCGCTACTGAAGAAACACTAAGACTCTTCTTATTTTATCATCCCGAATTATCATCCTGAATTACTTATGGTCTGCAGTCTACAAAGTCTGGCGCAAAGTCTGAGTCTGGTGTAGCGCCCTGATGAAAAAGCCTACACCCATTTTTCAGAAAACGAACGTTTTATCGTCAGTCCTCGAGCGCACAAATTCAATGTCAAAAGGTCAACACCTTATTGATTTCTCGGTCGATTGTAGTACCGGTCATGGTCACTGCGGCGCACATAAACAGTGACGTATTATTAAGGTAGATCAGTCACACGTTGGGGTGGGTGGGGTGGGGTGTTTGTGACGGGAAAGCGAATAAAAATATGCTTTCCGTCTCTATCTGGCCATCAGTGTGTTTTATCTCCTACAGCTTATTGTGTCCTGGTATACAAGCGAATGCGAATGCTGAGCGAAAGATGAGATGACGAGTAAAAGAGAAGTATGGAAGAAGAAGACAATATGCTGCACCGACCCAAAATAAAATGGTGTAAAGGCGGGAGAGTGCTAATGGACTAAAGATTTGTGCGTGAGTCCGTAGCAACGATACGAACCAATGAATTAATGAAAATGAATGGTACCAATGATACGAATCGGGAAATACTTTAGATGCACAATTAAATACGACTGCAAATATTGTACAGTAATAGTTTTAATTTTACAAAAAAAAAACGCTTAATTAAATATAAGTCAATAAATAAGAAAATGATCGTTTTAAATATCCTAAAATATCCATGTATCGTAAGGCCATCACAGGCTGAATACAATCTCATGCGGAGTAAAAGTTTTGAACACATTTGCTCGTAAAGGGTCTCTTATTTCACCAATTTCAATGTCGTAATGTATCTCATTACGTTCTTGTGCGTAATTGTAAAGTAAAACGCACGGTTTATCAAGATGCTCTGTCTATACCGAACGGTACTTTTTTAAATCTTAGCAAAGAGTTTTTATGTCATTGTCATTCTCATTGTTTTTATCATATTTTATGAATAAAATTAACTTTGGGAGATGAAATATAATAAATAAACATTTAATTCTTTAATTTAATTAATTTTGACAATAAATTACAACCATTTGCCTGTAACAAAAACACAAAAATATTAATTTACTTTACTAGTAATACTGGCTTTTTTTTGTGTCTTTGCCTTAAAAAGAAGCATTTTTCTATTTTGATCGTTCTACGTTCATTCCTAATTTGTGAACAAGTAAAAATTATTCCGTGCGCTTTTTCTTTTGTCTGTGTTGATTTCATTTGTTTTATTTATATCCTCGTAAATATGTTATAAAACGTCGTATGACATACGTGCGCTTTGATAATTACATCCACTGCTTTGTTATAGCTCTCCCCTACGGCTTGGGCTAGCAATATCGCCTCGGCTGTAATTTTCAACTTACCGCACTTATATCATACTATAATAGAGACATGCACTATTACATTTTTGGAATAAGTAAATGTGTCCCTAACATTTACTTATTCCAAAAATCGAAATGGATTTTCAGCGGCATAAAACCTCTTTATACTACACCTGCTTGGAAAGTACCTTGATACTTTACCAAATTTATGGTAGAAAGTACGTCATTGCATATTGAACAAATATGCGGGGAGAAAACGCATCTGAGCGGGAGAGAAAAGTGTATGAAAATCCATTTCTTACGTGGTTTTTATTTTTTTAATTTTGGGTAAGACTATGCGCCGGTAACCTAAATATCAAAAGCCAAAAAGTTTTTACAGTGAGTTTTTATCTCCAAGTTCGCAAAATGACACTGGCGACTAGCTGTGTGTTGGATGGTGTCGAGCTGGCAGTGCGACCCTGCGGCGGCAGGATAAACAATTTGAAAAAAGAACATGTGAAAATTGCAGACGCCATTGGCGCCATTTTCAATTTGTGTGTTTTTTTGTGTGTTGTTGGAGGATTCAGTTTTCGTAGAAAGTAAAATAAAACTATCAAAATGATAAGTAGTGATAGTGATGATGAAGATTTTTTAACTCCGCCGCAGTTGAAGGAAACAGCAAAAATACTGATTGACAGCCTTCTACGAGCGCAGTGCCAACAGCACAGCCAGTTATTCCTCCTACATTGTCGCAAACATCTCAAACAAACATTAATGGAAAAAGTGTTACATTAAGCTTCACTAACTGCAACAATTTCAATATAAATTTCAATTAGTAAAGATTTAGTTTTTTATTTTCCTCGTAGGTGTAGTATAAAGCACTATGTATCACTCGAGAGAAAGTGCGATTCCCGATCTCGGGTGTTTTAAAGCCCTCTCCTACGGCTCGGGCTTCAAACGACACCCTCGACGGTAATCGGTCACTTTCTCCTCTCGGTGAACAATGTACTATTATTGTTACAACAAAAAAAATAACGTTTGCTTTATTGTTACAAAAAAAAAAGAAAATGTTTGAAAATGTTTACTCGCATTCATTTGCAGTTAGGTACTAACTTAACTTAGTAGGGATAATTCTATTATGCACGTGTGTGTTGTAGTTCGGTTTATGGCCCTAATAACGATGTAATAGGGCTCACTTTACGATCAAGTGTGTTGAAAATAGTAATATAGGCGTTAAATTATCCAAGTAAATGAAAATGTATCATTGTAGCAATATTATCGAGATACTTCTGAATCAGTTTCATCTATACATTATAGCATACACACTAAAAATACAAATTTGTATGCTGAAACGAAACACTCCTACAACCTACAAATACATAAATAACATTAAGTACAGCGGATGGTGATATAGAAAGTGTCTCCTTGCATTTATGCTCTGCTAGTACTTCGGGCTCGGAAAAAAACTACCCGGCGTTTTTGTCTTCCATTCTCCTCTGTCAACCTTCACGCTATCATTTACTCCTTTATCTTTCATATCATTCCTCACACAATCCATCCATCGTGTCTTTGGTCTTCTTCTCTCCCTCCATCCATCAACATTTATATTCATCACTCTTTTAGTCACAAGCGATTCATCCCTCCTCATCGCATGTCCATACCACGACAGTCAATTCCCTTTCAACTTTTCTGTAACTGGCGCAACTTAAAGCTTCCTATAATATACTCGTTCCTAACCTTATACATTCTGGTCACGCCACACATCCACCTCAACATTTTCATCTCATCGCTACATGCAATCGGTTTTCATCAATCTTCTTTACTGCCCAGCATTCCAATCCACACAGTACGACACCAACACACACAGGCCACAGGTCTAATCACGGACTTGTATGTTTTTCCCTTTAACATGAGGGGTATCCGTAGGTCGCAAAACTCTGTTAGTAATGTTACATGTAGAATATAGTTGGACAATTGCTCCATACATTGGAAATTACATGGAAATTGGCTTTCATACATGGCAGTATTTCGGCACCGCAAAAGTTCTGCGACTTTCTCAATAGACCTCGATGTACTAGGATAGCAGAAAACAAAGGAAATGCCCAGCACTTTGAACTTAAACCAGTCATCGCAGTTTGTAGGGGTGAGTAAAACAACTTTTTTCTTCAAACACCCTAATAGATGAATCTCGAAACTGTACCGTTAAACTATGTTTGTCTCTCTCTAACTACCACCGTACAGACTTCAGTGAGCAGGACATAATCGGCCAAAACCTTCACATAAGAATGTTTCTAGTGTGCTGGCATCACGTAATACTCTCAGTTTCAAAACGAGCTTTTCACTAGCGACAATCATTTTAATTTGGTTTTTCGGTCGTGGGTACACATAGTTTCGAGTCAATTTAGTTGATCAGATGAGGCTTAGAGTCCCTGAAATATCCCAATGCTGATCTTCGGAGGGTCCTTACAAGAAAACTGCTGGGTTTAGGTGCCTTGAATCTATGATACTCTGTTATCAAGCGGCTGTGGAATACCCCAATAAGCTTCCTTTGTCGAGGACACGTGGCACATCGTTAGTGCGTTCCTCCGGAAAACTCTGGGAAGTCGTTGGTTTACTGTCACCTTAAAGTCAATTGTCAAGTGTACAGATAATATGGTCACATCACGTCGGATTTAGTAGTGATAACACATTTTTATAGGCCGTTTGCATTTACTCTAATAGTCAGTAGTGTCAGTATCCATCTTTGGAGGCCCCAACATGTAGTCTGCAAGCATAGCTGGTTCCCAAATACCCTTATAACGCTTCTCATATGGCAATTTCGTGATGAAAACTTTAACCGTGTTCATCACTTATGTACCTACACCCATGTGACCTGGAAAGAAAATGAACGAAGCATGATTAATTTTATTTTTTCATGTCAATCCACTCATTTCTAATAGCTGAGGTTTTTTATGATATCTACAACAGATAGAATAATATTAACACATTTCATGAGTAGGTACTTAATCTAAAGGTGACCTTTGTATGTAACGATTATATTTTAAAAAGGCGTGTTGCGGTAAATAAAGTAAGTGAGATTTCCGGTATCTATCTTTTGGGACGTGGTATCTAAATACAAATTAGTTTTTTAATTTTATTATTTCATATGTGTATAACTGGGTAGAAGACTACATGCTGCGCCGACCCCTAACGAATTGGGATAAGGGCAAGAGAATGATGACTAGGTATACAACTAAAGCATCCAGTATAGTGGTGAATTTTTTGGTGTTGCTTAAGTTGTTTTGTGTACTTTAAGTAAGCTGTTGTTACTAAATTAGTAAATTGAATTATACCAAAATATTAATATTTAGCTATATCTTATACCAAAATCAACGCCCACAATTATACGGAGCATTACAATAACATGGTAAATTACGTTTGAAAATCCTAAAATCAAGCTTTAAATCTTCGTCCCTATATAAATATTTAAGATTTAATTTTTGACGCTGCTGTTTATTATTCTTTTTTGATTATTTTAAAAGTTATAACTAAAACAGGAAATCTATTCACAATAAGAAAAAAAACCGGCCAAGAGCGAGTCGGACTCGCAAACCGAGGGTTCCGTACAAACTTTTTAAAGGACAAACTTAACTTTGCTGTTCGATCCCTAGAAACGGCTATTGCTCCAACCGCAAATAATAAGTTTGTAATAGTAAAATCGCTTTTTTTTGTTATTAAACTACATGTTTACGGTTTTTAGACTTTGCCCTTTACATGTGCTGTAAGATCTTGCTTTTTGCCAAGTTTCGTGATTCTAGGTTAACGGGTACATATAGGTTTTCGACCCAAAACCTATAGGGTACTTCCGGTTGACCTAGAATTGTCAATTTTGGTTAAAAGCAAGGTGTTACAGCACAAGTAAAGGGAAAAGTCCGAAAAATAAAAAAAATGTTTAAAATTTAGGTAAATTTTGGTACTTACAAGTTTTCGCGAAAATCTAAATTTGCCCATATCTTTTATCGTGTTGACTCAGGACCTTGATTTTTATACACCCAATAGGGACTAGACATCAGTAGATGGTATACATTTCAACTTGCTAGGTCCACCCGTCCCTGACAAAATTGGTGGTGACAGACAGACAGACAGACGGACAAGAAAGTGATCTTATAAGGGTTCCGTTTTTTCCTTTTGAGGTACGGAACCCTAAAAAGGAAGCAGAAAATAACAATTACGTTGATTGCCGTCGCGGATCAAAAACAGTTGTCCGTGACAAAAGTCTAAAAATGCCGCAAGTTGTACTAGGCTTCCATACGAACGAAGAGTTTCATTTTTGAAGTACAAACAAACCCAATTCAACTTACCCTAGGGATAGCGTTAACTGTTTGTTAATTGTATTTTAATAGGATTGCAATGGGACGGCTATTTAATGTTTACATAACATAACATCACGCTTGCACTCCCCGACGGGTAAGGCAGACTTAATAAAACTTTGCCTGACCTGGGAATCGAACCGCATGCTGATCAGTAGCGACTACTAGACCAGCGAGACTTTTGTTTATTTATTGAAGTCCTTTTCATAAGTGGTGCCATCATTCTGTGATCAGTATGAAATACTTGCTTTATTTGCTCCTGCTGCACGGTACTGTTAGAACCGGGTTCCGGATAAGGTTTTTAAAAAAGAAATTACTTTGGCTAAAATAAACTTGTATATTAAAATAAAAACACGAGTGCAGATACATGTGCACGGTAGGACGGTTGGGAGACGACTGGAGTGCTGGACTGTGACGAGGGGGGGAGAGAGATGAGAGGATGCTGCGTCAGCAGCAGGAATGCAGCGTAGGCTGCTGGGTAGACCAGAAAGGGTACAAATGAAAGATGTAACAGCCCCCCGATTAGGAGGAAACTTACGGGTGGAAGGTAAGTTGACGCCGGAAGGAAAGGTAAGTTTTTCAGGTTTTAGGTCATTCGGAGACGAGGAGCAGGAATATCTTCGACATCTGTGGATGCCATTTCTACGGGAGTATCAGGTAAAGGGGTACATCTAGATTTCTTAACTAACTTATAATAACAATACAATTTATAGGAAATAACTAGGATTATAATTAGGCTTATAATAACAGTAGTATAGGAATAATAGTTACCGTAAAGGACAATATGAGGTTTTTCAATTACTCCATTAAGGTTTGTTTTAATTTGATCAGTTACTTTATTATAATTTGAGAAGAGAGAATCTAAATTATTAATGTTTTTTAAATTAACGTAAGGAACTTTAATATTTTCTTTTAAATATGTGGTGGAACTACAACACGTATCATTAATTAATTCGAAGTGCAATACTATTGGCTTTAATTTTATTTCAATGTTATGTTTAGGTATTAACTTATTGTCGTTGCAATAGGCAATACAGTTGTCTGGTATAGTTAGTATACCAGTGCCGGAAATAGAAGATTCAGATAAATCTTGATTATTACATTCTATTGTTATTTTAGAATTTTGGCTAATCATGTATATCCACTGATTGCTATGTAATTTATGGAAGGTTTCAAAATTACCACTAATGAATTCAGTTCTGCAAAGAGGCGGAACGGAAGTTAGAGCTTTTGAAATAACCTCAGTTTCACATATTGGTACTGCTGACGTGGAGTATACATTGGAAATTTCACAAATATAATATTGCGTATTTATAACTTTACAGGTGGTGAGTGAATTCAATTTACAATAAGATGATTTATCTTTGGTTATGCCCAAATATTTAGTGGATGGTATTATCGTAGAATACAATGTTTCGTTTACAGTTTTAAGGGCAATAGGATAAGGTGTAGTATGATACAAGTCGAATTCTTTAGTATTTACTAAAGGCATTTGTAATACAAATATTATTTTGTTATTTGCATAATAACTGGATACATCGGATATGTTTTCTAGAATATGGATATTGTCTAAGATTAAGGGTACAGGTAATTGCTTAGAACTAGGGAGAAATCTATAGTTACCCACAAGGTCTGAAAACAATTGTTTTGGGGTGATAATAGATGGATATAACATATTGGACTTACTAAACATAATAGCATTAATTATATCTTCTAACTTAAATGATAGGGTTAATAAACTACTTTCTAAAATATTCGACAGTCCCGATATTTTAGACCTAATTAATAGTTTGTTGGAAACTAGTGTTAAATTGGCCATTTCCTGGTTTAGAGTATCAATGGCATAACTAAGGCTAACTTCATTATCATTTATTTTATCAATAACTTCTTTAAGAGACAATAGTGTGGACGTTGTAACCATCATGTTTTCTTTCATGAGGGTTGCCAATTTAGTTTGATCATTCTCTAAGGTTTGAATGGCATTACTATACTTTTCGGCATCATTTTGGTCCATATTTCCAAACAGTTGTTTAATTACTGAGCCAATTCCACCAAACCAAGCAAATCTTTTATAAGATTTAGATATAAGATGGGAAATAGAATCAAAGTCTCTAACTATATCAGAATAACGGGATGACAATGGTTGAAACAAATAGTGACATTCGCCTTCATAGTATGCATTGCTTTGATTACATAGGAATTTAGAAGTTCTTAGGATATCTCTTATGTTATCTAAATGTGGTTGAATGAAAGAGATATCTATAGGGATGATAATATCTAAAGTATCATCAGTTATTTTTAGAGAACCAATTGGGTCAAAATATATGCCTGCGTCGTCTGATGCTGGCTGGATATATCCTTGATTGTTTGACGCCAGGGTAGGATAAATGTAACCAATTCTGTAAGGAAAGGTAATTTAAATTAACTAAGTTATATATATACTATGGTTCATTACTAGTTGCTAATTTAAATTCGTCAAAATGGTGTTTGACGTGACGTCTGTTAATTAATAGTGACGCGATATTGTTGCCGTGGATTTTCACGATTTTAAACGGGCCTTTCCATATAGGTGAAAGAGCTTTTCTAAGGCGTAAGTGATTTTTAAGGTAAACAAGATCGCCGACTTTATATTTAATTGGCCTTGTGTGAGTGTCATAGTAACTTTTGGAATTTGTCTTTGATTTTTGTATATGTTCTATTGCTTTTGCTCGGCAGTACTTGAGCCTATTTTGGAGTATGCGGACATATTCAGGGTAAGTGGCGCCTGCAGTTTCCTCGTAGATGGAATTCGGTATATAGGGTTTGTTTCCAAATACAAGCTCATAGGGAGAGAAATGAGTGGTTGAATGAATGGCTGTGTTGTACGCAAGCATAGCTGTGTACACAAAGCGGGGCCAGTTGTTTTGTTGCTCGTTTACATAAGATTTTAGGTACTCTTTTAAGGTGGAGTGACTTCTCTCGAGAGCACCTTGAGTCTGAGGGTGATACGGGGTGGACCATAATTGTTTTATTTTTAATAAGTTACACGTCTGTTTAAATAACTCGGCCGTGAAGTTGGTGCCTTGGTCTGTCAGAATTGTTTTGGGTATTCCGAATAAAGTAATGAAATGAACTAAACATTCGCATGTTTCCTCAGCAGTAGTGTTAGTAATTGGATAAGCGGCTGAGAATTTGGTGAGGTCATCTTGGAGAGTCAATATGTACTTATATTTATCGTTGCCGGCTTCTGGTAGTGGTCCTACTATATCGAAAGCTACACGTTCAAAGGGCCGTGTGGAAAGAGATGTGATTTGCATAGGGGCACGATTAGTTCTCCTGAGGGCTTTATTAATTTGGCATTGCGGACATTTCTTTACGTAGTTTTCGACGTCTACTCTCATGTTTTTCCAGTAGTACTTTTCTTGAATGCGTTTCAACATTCTACCGGAACCTAAGTGACCGGCTATAGGGAGATCATGATTTTCTTTCATAATTTTAGGGACTTCACTCAATGATGGGTAGATAATAGTATTCTTATAAATGTGTATAGTCATTTCTGAGTTGTGAAATAAATATAGAATCATATTATATAGTTTGATATATTGATGGGTATCGAAAGGATTATTAAAATCAGATATAGCTATTTGAGGGTTATTTTGCCCTGTAAGGTTGACAACTAACTCATTTCTTACGGATTTAAGACACTTGTAGATATCTTCATATGTGCAAGTGTCAAAGTGATTGACCTTGGTGAAAATGAAATAATAAATTTTACTTTCAAATTCATATTTAAGGAAGGAATGTAATGTTCTTTCTAGTAAGGAAAATTCGCTCAAATTAGGAATATTGGATATGATTTCTTGAGTATATGGGACGGATTCGTCCATATCTATAGATGTAGGGATGATGATATATTTTTTATCAGTTTTGGATAGATTTTCATTATGTTCTATTATGGTAACGTTAGGATTAAAATCCTTAGCAGTGGTTTTAAGGAATTCTGAGTAATTACCATCTAGGGTACTAGAGCTACTAGGGCTCGAGACATCAGGTGGTGATGTTGGGTTTGGATGATTAGTGGAAGTTGAGGGTAAGTTTTCATTTATTATATTATCTAGATCATCAAGGTTACCTAACTCTGGTAAGCTTGTAGGTTGAATAAGGGGATCTGTGAGGTCTTCAAGTTGGATTAAATCGTCTGGAGAAGCAGCTGGAAGAACATCTGGATTCGATGTTTCGTCATAATCAGGTGAGTTTAAATTTTCATTAGAAGTACTAGGTATAGGATTTATAGGATTGACAGATTTAGTTATAGGATAGCGGGATAAGGCATCAGCGGCGTTATTTAGTTTCCCTTTCCTGTATATTATTTCATACTCATATTCCTCCAATTTTAATCTCCATCTCTGGAGTTTACTACTGGGGTCAGAGTGGTTGAATAGCCAACGTAATGGACGATGGTCAGTAATTATTGTGAATTTTCTGCCATAGAGGTAAGGACGGAAGGTTTTACAGCCGAAAAGAATTGCAAGTAATTCTTTTTCAGTTGTACTATAATTGCACTCATTTTTGTTGAGTGTACGGGAAGCATAGGCGATGGGCTTATCTTTGCCTATTTCGCCTTGGGAAAGAATAGCGCTGATTGCATAATTGGATGCATCACAGCTGAGAAGGAATGGTTTGGAGAAATCAGGATATGACAATAGCGGAGCTGTAGTCAATTTATTTTTTAGGGTTTCAAAGGATAATTGATGTTCGTTTGACCAAACGAACTCTACGTTCTTTTTCAGCAGATTTGTTAAAGGTTTCGCAATGCTTGAAAAATCAGAGATGAACCTGCGATAATAAGAGACGAAACCGAGGAATGATTTGACGTCCTTGGGAGTTTTTGGTATAGGGAATTCATGAACCGCTCTTAGTTTTTCAGGATTTGGTTTTACGCCTTTGTCAGTAATGACATGGCCAAGGTATGAAACTTCCTTTCTTAAAAATTCACATTTGTCCGGTTGTAGTTTTAAACTGAATTGACGGAGTCTATAAAATACGTTAGTTAGGTTATCTATATGAGAAGGGATGTCAAATGAGTAAATTACGATATCATCAAGATAAACGAAGCATTGGATGCCTTGGAGGCCAGATAACGCGGAATTCATTAATCTCTGAAAGGTGGACGGTGCATTCTTTAGTCCAAACGGCATACGTGTGAACTCGTAATGCCCTGTTGGGATTGAAAATGCTGTTTTGGGGGAATCGTCAGGAGACATGTTTATTTGATGAAAACCGGAAGCTAGGTCTAATGTGCTGAAATATTTGCACTTGCCTAATTGATCTAGGATTTCGGCTATATTTGGGATAGGATAGGAATCGCCGATGGTCACGTCGTTAAGCTTACGGTAATCGATTACAACGCGCCATTTTCTTTCACCGGAAGCATCGAGCTTCTTGGGTACTACCCAGATTGGTGAGGACCATGGGGACATAGAAGGTTTTATTATACCTTGTCTCAGCATTTTTTCAACTTGAGAATCAACTTCTTTCTTGTGGCATTCGGGAAATCTGTATGTCTTAACATGAATTGGGCTATCAGACGTGGTTTTAATTTTATGTTCTATTGCATCAGTGCAGGTTAACTGGTCGTCGGGTAGATGGAAAATGTCTGAAAACTGAGAACAAACAGAGTATAATGCCTCAGTTTCTTCTGGATTAAGATGGGACACGCGAAGCTGCTTTAGAACTTCTTCTGTGCGTTCATGAGTATGGGGTTCGGCTACGGTACCGATGAAGACTGAAGCGTTTAGTTTGAACGGCTTTAAATGCAATTTAAGATCAGATTTAATGGTTATAGGTTCTTCTAAGGTGTTAACAATGGAAATATTAATACGATTGTTACTCTTAACTTGAACTAAACAGTTTGCTATTAATAGATTTTGGGAAATATGTTGGTCGATTATTAAACCTTCTTTGATTTCTGGATTTGCTACAGTACATTCGATTATGGTTTCACTGCGTGGTGCAATAGTATAAACGGGTTCATTGAAATGCATTTTAAGCATAATATCTTTTAAATGCAACACACCTTCATCATAGTTAATTTGGCCACTCATGGAATTGAATAAATCGTTGCCGACAATACCATCGTAGGGTATACTTAATTCATTAACTACATTGAATATATGTGTTAGGTATTTACAGTCACTATGAGTTTTATCATGTGTGAAAATGGTTATAGGGATCTGTCCTAATGTACATAGGGGATTATCAGTGGTTGAATCGATACCTTTGATTTTGAATTTAATCGATTCGTTAATAACAGGCATGTTATCAATAACTGATTTTTTAATTATACTTATGGATGCGCCAGTATCGACGAGGAGGGATAGATCATTGGAGGACACAGGAGAATTCACTTTTATATAAGGTAAGTATTTATTTGGTATATTGGATGTGAATTCATATATTTCTTTACTAATGTGTTTTTTATTTTCAGATTTTTGGATGAAGTCTACGGTTTGAGGCTGGTTACTCTGTTGCTTGACTTCTACGGTATGACCTCGAGTTTGGGGCTGGTTACCCTGTCCATGGGTCATGAAGGATTTAGAGTCTACGATTTGGGGCTGGTTACCCTGTTGCTTGACTCTAACGAAATGACCACGAGTTTGGGGCTGGTTACCCTGTCCATGGGTCATGAAGGTTGTTTGAATTTTGGCGTCGTCTGTTATGGAGTTTATCTGTCCCGTGCGACGCTTATTCGGGACATTATTTAGTTTAAATTGTCAACAGTGTCATAACTTTCTGTTTCGGTCACTGCATTAATACGAGGTTTAAAATTAGATGTGCTTGGCTGCGCACTTGAAGGAGAGAATCTATTTTGGTTATTAAATTTTTTATTATTATATTCGCGGAGTTGGCATTTTTCTAAAATATGCCCGGATTTCTTGCAATATCTGCAGAATGAGTCGTTTGCAGAGGGTTGTTGAGAGGTATATTTTTGAGCTTGATTAAAATTATTATTATTATTAAAGTTACTGGATTTAATAGTTTTAATACTTGGGTCGTTTTGACGAAGTGATTTAGCGGCTAGATTTTGTTTGTAGGAGTATTGTTGCAACTTTTCTTCGGAAATCGCATAGTTTATAGCGTCATTAAGGTTTTTAGGGTTCCGACACCTAACGATGTTCGCGATGCGAGGGGTAAGACCCATCGTGAACGTGTGGAGGGCTAGGTCCTCCATTGCAGCTACTCTGCCGGATATTTCACCCTTCTTGTGACCGGATATTGAGATTTCTGTAAGTAATTGGGATAGACAGGTTTCTATCCTAAGAGAGAATTGATTCACATTCTCCTGGGCACCTTGCCTGCAGTCCTGGAGCTCTGCAAGGAGATGAGCGTAATGTTTACGCTCCCCAAATTGGTTTTGAAGGAACTCTTTAAGGGATGGCCACGAATCGAATTCCTTGATTGAACATGCAATCTCGGCTTTACCATCTAATTGGCTGATTACATACTTGAAGACGATGTCAGCTTCATTAGAAGAGGCTAGGGAAATAGCATTATCGCAATTATTTATAAATGCATTTAGTTTTTCTCGGCTGCCATCAAAGGGCTTTATGAATTTCAGAATAACGCTTAAAGGTATGCCTTCCGTAGACTCTTCTTTCACGGCTTTTGAACCTTGGGTTGGTGACATGGTTGACAACAAGTTTTTATAAATAAAAGAATAACTATGACAAGTCTGGAAATAAGATTAAGGATTAGGCTTAGGTCTACGATGTATTCTTATCGCTTATGCTATGTGTTGTAACTGGAACTGCGACGAGCGACGAGACATAACATCCGTTGATAGGACGTGTGGATTAAAATGTTCAAGATAAGCTGTTGAACGATTTATATTACTGTCGAACTTGACTTTTGAACTTTTATCACTTTACTTATAGGAAAATATGTTCACAACTCACAGTATTATTGCGCACACGTTTTTCATGGTTTTGCAGGATCTGGAACTGGAACTGGAGCTGGAACTGGGGTGACCTTGAATTAGGTCAGTACCGGGTTTACCGGTATGGTGAGTCGTCTCTGGAACTCAGGAACTGGAGTGACCTTGAACTAGGCCAGTACCGGGTTTTACCGGTTTGATGAGTCGTCTCTGGAACTTTTTTTTTTAGCTGGAGCACTTGCACTTTTAAATTAGGCACTGAATTTAGCACTTTTTGGAAGGATTCCAAGGATTTTATTATCCCTTTTACGCTGCCACCAATGTTAGAACCGGGTTCCGGATAAGGTTTTTAAAAAAGAAATTACTTTGGCTAAAATAAACTTGTATATTAAAATAAAAACACGAGTGCAGATACATGTGCACGGTAGGACGGTTGGGAGACGACTGGAGTGCTGGACTGTGACGAGGGGGGGAGAGAGATGAGAGGATGCTGCGTCAGCAGCAGGAATGCAGCGTAGGCTGCTGGGTAGACCAGAAAGGGTACAAATGAAAGATGTAACAGTACGTACTCAAAAGTCTCGGAGAGGGTTCGTATATATTTAAAGACGTGACTCTCTTAACACCAAAATAGCAAATAGCTAATCACGGACGTCCAAATGAATATTAACGAAATACACATAAATAAAAAAACAGCTAACTGCTATTGCTGCCTTACGTTCTTAGGGTCGGGCACGGGTTCGAATCCCGGTAGGAGCAAATGTTTGTGCGTTGAGCATGGACATTTGTTTCCGAGTCATGGATGTTTATTTATGTGTAATAAGTATGTATTTACAAACAATAAAAAGTATCTATGTAATATATCAACTATCTGTTGCCCACGACACAAGCCTCGTTGCTTAGTGTGGCACTAGATTGCGCTGTGTGTAACGTCCAGCGATTTTTATTTATTTATTTTATTTATTGCAAGCGTTCAGCCCGCGCAGCATGACCACCGTAGAGAATCGACAAATCGTTTGTCCACCTGTCATTGAATCGACAAAATGACAGATGAACAAAAGATTTGTCGATTCTCTTTCTTGTCTACGGTGGTCATGCTACGCGGGCTGATCTAATAAAAATATTGTGGAGATGCTTACTTAGGAAATTTAAATAGCAACTGGTTTAGCTTCCGATACAATATGAGCTAAAATAGTTGCTATTCACAGTTGTTTTTACAACAAACTTCCGAGCCATATTCAAGCACTAAGCCTAAATAAATTCAAATCGTTTATAAAACGGAAGTTATGCCTGAAAGCCTACTATCATTTTAATCGCTATTTCGAAGATAAAAAGGTTTGGGATTAAGCTGCTCCAATGAAATTTACTCTGTGAATGAATGAAACTTCGCCTTCGACTTCGCTTATTTATTATTGATTCCTTTCTTTTATACACTTTGACGTTGAATGATTTGACATGAATACTTATTTCAGTATTTTATTATTCGTTACTTTATTTTATCATTTTTTGTGACATTTACTGATTTGACAGGAATACTTATTTTGTTAAGTGTTTTATGTTTTTTTTATTATTATTGTGACATTTATTGATGTTTTTTATTGACATTCATTTTGTGAATTATTATTAATTTAAGTACTTAATTATTGTGAATGTGAGGACAATGTGGGTCATATATTTTATTTTAACCCCACGACTGTTTGGCAGTTTGAGTACTATAAGCGACCTACCCAAATGTCCTTTCTTTGACATTGTTCGTCGTTTCGTTGAGCTCCTTGAGTTATAAGTCGAGCTACACGATAACTGACAAATGCTTGCACTGACTGGACAAGTCCACTCAAATCTGTGTGGTTCTTTCTTCTAAAGACCATCTCAGACACTAATCTGCATAGTCCTCATGTGAATTGAGCAATATTATGTCTGGACTTCAAAAGAGACTGTGACCTCTCAGTTTGTTTCGGCTGTTTCTTCTCAGAGTAGTCAGGTACGAAACACCGGCCCCATCTAGTTTTTAAAAAATGACGTGTAAAAGTGTTTGTAAAAACCTACTTGCAAAAATAATTAATTTCCTATTCCTATATCTGCAGGAATTGCCACCAAACCAACTCAAACTTTCTAATTAAAGTCATTACTTTTTTTCTTCAGATGGATGGATGCTTACATTTCATACCCAGATCTCAAAATCTTATTTTTTTATAAATTATACAACCCGCGTATACGAGTCACGGGAGAACAGTCGATGAACTCTGCTCTAATTCAATGCTAAAAGTTCAACAGCCTATTGATTTTCTGATCAATGTCCTTAACCTTGTTTGTATACACGACGAAAGTAGTGACTTAACACCACCGCCCAACCCTCGGGTTGCATGACGTCAACAACAAGAAAGGGATGGAACTTGCCACAGCGTGTCATCGCTTTCTATACTGCTGGAAACATAGTTAGAGTGACTGTGATGTATTCTGTTCTTTAGTCCAGCTTCAAATATCCACAAGATGGCGCTACCTTCGTTGGGGTCGGGGTTTTTACTGCGGAAAGGGAAAGCGCGCACATTTGATTACTATCCCTTTCTGGCCCGTCGTGGTGACCGTTTTTCCGACGCTACAATCTTTTGCTACTTCTTGCACCCTGGTACACGAACGTTCAGTTAAAAGCGGATGCCGCGGTTGGGGCCTTATTGCCTTATGTTAATGACCCCCTGTTCAGGTTTAAAGTAAACGGAAACCAAGGAAACAGGAGCTCTAGGGGAATTTTTCTAGGAGCTCTCGTCTCGTATGACCAACATAATAGAAGTTAAATATCATCATCTTCCTGCCCTTGTCTTAAGTTACTTGGTGTCGGTGCAACACGTTTTTTTGTTCCATGCTCCCCTGGGTTGACAGGGGAGAATTCACGCTATCATAATTACACCTTTTAGGGTTGAAACGGGACCCTATTACTAAGACTTACTACTGTCACACGTCTGTCTGTCTGTCACCATTTTGTATCTTATGAACCGTGATAGCTAGACAGTTAAATTTTCACAGATGTTGTATTTCGGATGCCGCTATAACAACAAATACTCCCATATAACAAACGGCAACCTTGATATTTTTTGTAACAGTACGAATGTGAGAACTTATTGTATGCCATAATTTGAGATATATTCCAATTTTTTGGACATACGCCCATTTTGATAAAATCCTTTTTATATATGTGATAAGTGGAACGTCTACTTCTTAGTTATATTGACTTCTTTGATAGACATTAGTCTAGTTACGTCTCTGATGTTACCAAAACAGCATTAACATTGTAACTAGAAGTTGTTAAGGAAAACATACCTAATTAAAGAAAGATTTTTCATTTTTTTGCAAAGTGCTCATAATATTTGAAAAGGGAAAGCTCCAAAACTACCTGAAACCATTATGGAGGCATGAGGTTTTTTTTTAGTACATTCTGCACTGGAATGTACTAGCAGAGCATAACCGTAGAGTTATGGTTTTTTTGCAATACAAACAATATAATATAATAATAATAATATAATATAATACAATACAATTACGCTGTATATTTGTTGCATAAATTGTATTATTTTAAATTAAAAGATTTTGAAGGCTAACACGTTGTGATTTAGTAAAAACAAATAAGCAGGATCTGTGTTTTGGTTTTGGCTTTTCGTTTTATCCTGCCCCCAAATATGGTGTTACGAAAATATTTTGTGTATTAGATATTTTATTAAATATAACCAAAAACAACACACAAAGTATTTTTGTAAAAAAGTACAAAGAATTAGTAATTAGTACAAAGAATTTTTTTTTTGGCTTTTCAGTTCAAATTCTCGACACAAACAATCAAATAACAAATTACATATTTACCTGGGTTCTTATTTAATGAATATATTATTACATTGTGTACATTACATTATTGTAGAACATATATCAATTAAAACTGTAAGTCTCCAAAGAGTCTTTTTACTCGTAGCCAAAATTTTGAATATGGATAGAAATCGGACGGCAGCACGGCTCTGGCTCGATGAAAAGACGAAGTGATAGAATTACCATTTATATCAATATTTATGGCTAATAATAATTGTGTTGGTTGGCAACTGAATTGAATTGACTACCAAATTCAGTTCCATAAAATAAGTCGATCATCCGCGCGACTAAACTTTAAACCTGACTTCTATTTGGGTATGTAATGATGGCGCTACTACGCCTAGGGAAAAATTACAAATCCAGTATGTTTTAAGCAATGGTTTTAATTAAGTCCTCCAGTTTCCCACATGCGTAATGTTAGGGTGTAAATATGTACAAAGCTTCAGTAACTTTATGACGTGCTAGTACTTTGGGACAAGCAGTCTGCAGTTGTTCCGCCCTCTCAAAAAACAAACCATAATTTTGGGGTACGCCCCCTATATGCCAAACATAAATACTTGTGTGAATGTTTGATTTAGTAGTACGTAATATTGCCCTAATATGTCAACACCTATTAGGGCAATATTACGTGCTACTAAATAAAACACTACAAACAAACTCCAAGCTTGTGGCAACTCACAAGCTCGGAGTTTGTATCAACTAGAATATTGCAGACCACGTGACTGGCGTGCTGTGTACAATGCACCTCTTACTATCGTTTGATATCCTGGTCCCGAGGTGAGCGTTTTGAACGTTGTGAACCCCGCGATAGCTTGGAACGCCCTTAAAACAGTTAATAGAATAAATTGTTCTGTCAGCCAGATCACATGCATCGCGGGGACGCAACGTTCAAAACGTTAATACAGTACCAAACCAGAATAACCCAAGTGTCTAGGTACTTACGTTTAGTTTTATTTTTGTAAATATATAAAGTTCTAGTTGTAGTATGTATATAATGTAATCTGGTTTATTATTAATTAAACTACAGAGATTTTAAGACAAATATAACGAAACCCAAATTGTCGTAATCCATCCAGTGCAGCAATAATAGATATTATTAACCCACGAGAAATATAAATAGCATTGTATTTATATTTCTCGTGGGTATAATAACAGCCACTCGGGTCGACATTCAAGGGTGAGCCACGCTTACCAAGGTCGGTCTGTGGATGGATGACCACTAATTCATTACATACTGAGTTTCTTCCGTGCGTCGGAAAGTACGTAAAGCCCTTGGTCTGGACTGTGATTTGTAGTTCTTTGACAGTCGTTACAGAAAGCCAGTGGCCCGATAGTCCCGATAGTCAGCCATGAGTCTTACCAAGGGGTACCGTAATATTACGCACCCAGTATTAGCTGGGTTGTGAAGGTCAGATAGGCAGTCGCTCCATGTAAAACACTTATTGAAATTAGAACAATATTAGTCCTTGTTCCAAATTCAAAATGTTTTTATTCGCTCAGTGAGTAAAAGTGAGTTTCATTCACTGTTATTGATGAATAAAATGCCCTTTTTCGAGTGGCGATGGTAAAAAAATTATAAACCCGATGTATTGTAAACTTTGTGATGTTTCTAAAAAGTCAATTCACTCCTTACGCCATCCATATTTTTATAAATTTAATTTTTATTTTTTGTTCAAGTTAAAAACGGTTTTTAATTAATATTTTATTTTCCTTTTCTTTGATTTCACGGATGCAGTATAGATAGTACACTAGTACCATCTATACTGTATCCGTGAAATGAATGACAAAATGTTTAGTACAAATAACTATACTTGTACTATTTATTATGTGGTAGGTAGCTGAAAAAAAAATTGGGCAAGGTTTATTTTCTTCTTTTTAGTGCATTTTGATAAAAGCTTATTTTTAAAAAGGTTTTTAATTAACCACTCACCCGCCCCGCGCGCGACTTTTTTGCACCAAACCGTCCAGGGTGCAAAAAATTGCGAAATATTCGCATGTAATTTGACACTTTAGATAAACAATCGCAAACTACAAGAGTTATAGCTAAATAAAATTTACAGTGAATAGCTGAATAGTTATGGAATCTATATATAAAAAAAAAAAAAAAACTGATATTAATTTGAAACTCAAAAAAAATGTAGAACTTGAAAAACAGTGATGAAAACGGATATTTCGCTATTAAAATATTAATTTGAATTTTTCTAAATATTAAATTTCAATTAAAATAATTTTAAAATAAACTAGATTATATTTCCTTTCCAACAAGACCATAATCTTATTAGTTTATTTACGATAGTCTAGTTAGAATTAAATGAGAATTTGAATACTCACTGTTTATTTTGACGCGGCCTGCGCCAACGACTGTTTTTGAACACGGTTATTTACGTACCTATAACTTTACGAAGCCACTTGTTTTTGTATATACAATTTAATAATATGTTCACAATACTAATTATGCACTGTTTTTCCGTTAACACACACGTTTTAATCACAAAAACACTTATTTCTTGTATAAACACAATCACTATAGGTATTTAAACCTACCACCTTTCGGAGGCGAAATACTCAACTTTGAGATTCGAAAACTAGATTTCCTTTATGATAATATAGTAGCACAGATTTTCACGATTAATTTGATATATAACACTATCCGAAAACAACAATATACATAACAGAACAATTGAAATACGACGCCACACGTCAGAAATGGCGGAGTTTGTTTACACTACAGTTTTTACTTTTATTTTGAGATTTGTCGATGGAATAGTGTTGCTATTGTTGGTCCGAACGTTGAGGAATATAGTATAGAGAATGCTACAAGAGGAATAAGCTCTAGAAATAGCAGTTTAATAAATTTTTATTGCATTTGTTGGACGAAGGCGCTACTGGCTGCTTTAGCAGCCAGGGACATTTGGCAAATCGGCAACTGGCTGCTAAAGCAGCCAGGGGCGGTTGAGTGGTTAATATTTTTTTTTCAATTTTTAGTTTTGTAGTAATCATTGAACTCGTATAAAAATCGCGTCCGCGCCATTAACCGTTGAGGAGTTCCCTCGTGAGAAAACAATCCAGGCTGAAGGATCAAGTCATGATAAAAATCTTGTTTTTCTATCAAAAATTAACGCGTCTACAAATTATCGTATCCAAGCTATTTACCGTTAAGGAGTTCCCTCGTGAGAAGACAATTTCTGGCTATGGGATCAGGTCATGATATAAATCATGTTTATTTATCAAATATGAACGCGTGTATAAATTTTCGTATTCGTGCTATTTACCGTTGAGGAGTTCCCTCTTGAGGAGACGATCCTGGCTGCAAGATTAAGTATTGTTTGTCATAAAAATATATTGTCACCAGAACCAAAGGTGTGTGCAAAATTTCAGCTCAATCGGTTGAAGGCAACTGGTCTGAAATTCAGGTCCAAGATTTGTCTAACTTAACTGACTCGGCAAGATAAATAAAAAGCTTTTAATGAGCTTCATTGTCAAACTGATCAAACTCTGACTCATCGCGAGCTTCGCAACGTATTTTCAGTACCAGGATATCATACGATTGTAAGAGGTGCAATGTAAATAGTGAAGCTGATACAAACTTGTAGCCACATCTATACGGTAACATGCTGCACTACGTAGTTAGCCAGCTGCAAATTGGAACTAAACTTAAATCTAAACAGGAAAAAGAGACTGATACTAGCTTTGTAACTTGTAATGTGTAAATTGTAATGATAAGTTCGTATGGGCCCTAAATGATATTAACCCGATGTAATCATTGTGATAATCATAGTTCACCACCAACTATGATTATCAATAAAATATAAATGTTGACATAAATAATAAATGACAATGAAAAATATGTTTTGTCATTCTTTGTTAGTGGTGGCTTCTTGGGAGAGCGCGCGACTCGCGGCTGTTTGTTTCGCCCCGCGCGTCTCCCACAATGTTAGCGCGCGACTATACTATACCTCAAAAACATAGTTTTAATATTTTGAAATAACTCCTCCATAAAATACAGTTTAACATAATTGCATTAAGAAATGAGCGTTTTCAAACAGGCTAGAAAAAAAGGACAATGAACAAATGTTGTTTTGTTTTTGTATGAATTTAACATTCAAAGCATAATCGTGTCACGCATTATGCTCATTATAATTTTGGCTTGAAAAAAAAAACAACTTTTAACTACAAACTTTTCGGCTTGACGAAATACTGACTGTCTTTCTTTTGAGTGTCGCAATAGGTAACATGCACAGTCATAAATTATATCAGATTTTATTTCTTGAGGGAGGGCCCCTACTCACCCTTCCGTCCTCGCACCTGGGGTGAATTCGTGAAGGCCAGAAATAGAGATGGCAGCCCTATGGAACACCTGCCTAGTAATTGGAATTAAATGTTTGCATATTTTATTTGATACGTATCTATTTATTGATGCTAGTAATTATTAGGGTTACGTAAGAAAACTAGACCTCTTTTGCAAAAAGTAAAACCGACTTCTTAGAAACACCACAAATTTAAAATAAGTTTACTACCTAGTGCGAAACAAAAACCAAGTCGTAATACGTGTATTATGTTTGCTATTTAGGAACGTTTTCTTTATAATCACAAAACTGTTTCCCCACCTTTGGCGTTCAGTTCAGTTCAGTTTCCTCAGTACACAGGAATACAAAAGAGCGGCAAAGTGTTTCGTACGTTCTCATATACGTCTATCAATCCGCCTGTTTTCGTATATAAACGCATGCGTATTGGTAAGGAGTCCACGTGTATCAGATTGCCAATGTTCAAAGCTGCTATGCTTCATGGGCTCCTAGTAACACCTAGCTGTTTTGCGATGTTTTCGTCGCATTGTAACCAATGAGTCTGGCAACGGCAAGGTACCCGGCAAAGTTTATGAATAAACATCCTAAATTGGATATCTTACTACAGCTACCTTCACATTCCGCGCAAGCGTACTTTGGAGTAGTCCACGTGGGTCCAATACGTCACAATCTTGCAAAATGTTTTGGGAATTTTCCTGTGGAGAGGGCTGTTTTCCAAGTATCGTTATAACCTGTTCCTGGTGTTGCAAAGCATATTGCAAGCTATCTTCACACATTATTTTCACGCAAGCACATTTTAGTGTAGTCCACGTGGAGTAAATTCGACATGAAACTCTTTTAAATAGTTTCGCATATTTTCCGATGCAGGCGTGCGCTTATGATAACACGTTGTATAATAAATAGACTCGAACAAGTGAAGTTTCAGTTTATTTTGGCCGACGGCCGGATACGAGCCTTTGGCCGAAACAAGTTTCTGAAAAACTGAAACAGGATTGCAGCGATTGATTGCTTTAATTTGAACTAAAATAATTGAGTGTTGTGTGCTAATACTTTTAAGTCAATAGTGTGCGGAATTGATTCATTACCTGTTTCCCTGCAATGACAAATGTTAAAAATATCGAGTCGAGTGAGTTTAGCCGTATTGTCAGCTTACCTCACGCAGATGCATTGTTGCCATAGGAACTGTATTTGCGTGTCATGCGCTTGGGAGACAGTTTTGATCCAGTCGGACCGTAAAATATTTCAAGACTAGGTTCTCATGAAAGAAAGGGAGGTTTCCATGAAGGTTGTTTCCGATGTCGTAGGCACCACGAAGTTGCACACGACTGCTTGGTGTCTTACTATATCACTACATATTATAAAACAAAGTCGCCAGTGTTTGTCTGTCACTATGTGCATACATAAATCTTTAAAACTACACAACGGATTTTGATGCGGGTTTTTTTATAGATAGAGTGTTTCAAGAAGAAGGTATATAATTTGCGGGCGGGCAAAGCCGTGGGCATCAGCTATTAATATTATAAATGCGAAAGTTTGTGGGTATGGTTGTATGTATGGATGTTTGTTACTCTTTCACGCAAAAACTACTGATCGGATTTGGATGAAATTTGGCACACAGATGGTTTATAACCTGGATTTAAACATAGGATACTTTTTATTTCGGTAGTAAGATATCATGGGACATATAATTAAACTTCACGCGGGCGAAGCCACTGGTAGAAGCTAGTGTAGCTATGTTTAAGCTTGACTTGGTTGTGTGAGATATTGTTATGACTTTTTTGACTTGAATAAAATATAAAAAATATATCGTACTTCTATAGAATAATTTATCACAGATCTTCTATTGCATATATTTCTAAGAACCAAACATTAGAATTCATTGATGGTGTAGCGGGTAAATCTGCATCTGATGAATAGGGTATTTGCATGTTTTTTTTATAACTCTAAACAAAGCGTATTAACGTCAGAAATAGCAAATATAAATATTTAAAATTATATTTTAAGTATTTATACAAAATACTAAGTTATGGGCATTTGAAAGTGCTGATTAGACAGAGAGATACATGACGTCATTTGACATATCGACGTACAAAATTCATACTAAATTCCGTTTATCTAGAAAGAGATTGAAACGAAAGTTTTATTGGTTATAACTTTTCTGTTGTTTGGCCGATTTTGGTCTTGTTCTCACTTTTCTTCATTATTTTTATAGTATTTTTACATTCCGTGTTGAAATAAAAAATATGCATAATTATTCCCTATTACAAGCAGAAGAGAAAACACATGGCTCCTAAGTTTCGTAAAATTATTCATACGTGACCGGGGCACGCAATGTATTAATATTAATAAAAATATTAAATAAATAAAAAATAAAAACGTTTATTTCAATTACAATAGGCATTTCGATACATATTATTGGAGATCACCTTTTAAGCAAGGAATTGCTTGTATTAGGAGACTCCGCACTTCCACTTGTCATTTTTATGCAATTGAAATTTAGACGGTGTAAACATGAAAGACTAAACAAAAATTAAAATTAAAATAAAATAAATGATAAATGGGTAACTTAAAAATTATACTAACAGCTCTGCAGTTTGATGAGCGTTGTGTAGAAAAAGGCCAGATCGCGCGTGTACGTGTGGTATGTGTATCATGAGTGAGTGTGTGAGTGAGTGTTATGAGTGAGTGTGGGTGTGAGTGTGAAAGTGAGATTGTGTGGTGTGTGAGATAACGAGCAATGCTTAGTTCACTCGTCCTATGTAATATTATACACCGAAAGAGCGATCCTAGCTGTACTCTTTAGTATGATGCCTGTACAGAACCACGATAAAATAAATATACCTATAGTACCTTCGATGCGGTCATAACATTTAAGGCTCCTTAAAACTTTTGCAGTCCTGGTATCCCATTAACATCCGCGCTGGGCGTTGGGAGGGCTTTCGGCATCATTGAGCTAGGGTTACTGTAATTTGGACGGTTTCCTGCTTTTGATTGATCATCGTTCTTATCTAGTTTTAGGTTAATTTTTTTAAGAAAGTTAAGCCTCTTTTTGAATCAAAATGAAGTTTTTTAACCGACTTCTAAAAAGAGGAGGTTATCAATTCTTCTGATTTTTTATTGTGTGTATGTTGAGCGAAATTTTGGCCAATTGTGAATGATTCTTTTTGTTTGGAAGAATATTATTTCGTGGTGTTCCCGTTAAATTTGGCAAATAATTAATACTGATCTTCGGAGATATACAATGGAACTCATCAATAATAGACAGCAAGTCTGTCGCAATTGCTGTTATCGCTTGGGCATAATTATATTGTTTACACAATTCAATAACATAGCAATACACCTGTATGCTTTGAAGGGGCAAAATACCTCCAAATTTCGCCAGTTATGCTTAAGTTCCATTTAATTGGGGATAAGCTTATTATACTATGACATGTATTGATAAAAATGTAAAATTAATGCGCAGAAAAAACGTATAGAATATTTATTACATTTGGAGAAATGAAAAACCTTTTTATAAAAAATAAAATCGACTTCTATAAAAACACTAAAAAATGAAAAATATCTCTTCTAGCTGCAGCAGTCGGTGGCAAAACAAACTGAATCAAACAAACAAAACTCACCGACAGCTGATGCTAGAGAGCAGATTGTCTTATCTAGTTCAGGACCTGTCCAGGTTACTGTTGAGGTCATCTTCCAGCTGCGGATGCGTCTTGAACAGCGTGAAGTGCGAAGCCAAGGCCCTGATCTATAACTGCTGCCACGTAGAGCGCAGGTTATGTCTTTTTTGATCACTGGTAACTCGTAACGGATTTTGATGTTGAATAAGGCCTGCAAGTGTTTGTTTACTTAATCTAAATGGTAAGCCAAGTCAGAGGCCCATGGCCGGCATTAAAATCTCTGACACCAGGTTAGGCACTAATTCACACTAAAAAGAAACTACCTGAATGGTTGAAATACCTCAACAAACGATGAATTTCAGCATCTCAAAACATACATTTTCTAAACACCGTGGGTGATATGGAGGCGAACGTTTCACTGCTCCCCGTGCGTCTTGCCCCGCGAGCATGTCTCTAACGTTAGCACGCGAACTGTTGAGTACTTTCAAACACAAAATAGTGGTCGCCTATTATAAGTTGCATCTATCATCTGAAGATCATCATCTGGTTAGACTTTAAGCCAACCCCAACATGGGAGGAGAGTTTGGGAATGGTTAGGCAGATGAAGATGGGTGTGAGTTTTTATTTAATATGTAGAATAAAAAAGATCATTCCTGCCGTAGTACTTTTGTAGCTCCGCTACATAGTCAACGGCGATGATACAACCAGATTGTGTGTTCCAAGTATTGGGACACAGGAGCTGCCTGGGTTCAATCCCACGACCTCTGATGCGTAAGTCGGCGACGTTACATCACTACTTTTTAGGAATAGCCGATGGAAAATGTATGTAGGAAGGATGTTATTTATATTGAAAACGTATTATTGGTTAGTGCACTACTTTCTACACAACTCCATAATGTTCAATGAAAAATTGGTCATAGAATAAACCAACTCCTTTTCAGCTATGCAGCCTTGGTACGTTAATATAACGGTAATGATGTGGAAAGCCATAACGAGCATAATTAATTCAGTTCTTAGCTGTCGTCTGACCAAGTCGTATCTCGCGTAAAATAATAAAACAAAAAAATAAAATAAAAATAAATTAGGAACACTAACAGGTTGTGTACTCTAAGGTTCAACTTAATTGCTTTTCGATCAATTAAACTAATTCTAATTGGTTTGAGTCATTATAGTACGCCACAAGGTTAACAAAAGTTTTCGTGCTCACGCTATCCTAGTACAGCGAAAGGAAACCTTTTTTAATTACCCTATGCGCTTATTTCTATTCCAAATAGAGATGAATACTCGCTTTTTGTTATAAATGCTTAGGACCAATTCGACCTTACCATTATTTATTATCCACCGGAAGTATTTATCCTACATATTTTCAACGGTTTCCATACAAACTGTTACAGATGACAAAAAAATACTCAGGTTAAGTAACGTTTCGGTCACTTTCGCCTTGGCGAAGTTCTAACAGTAGAGCACAATGATGATGGTGGTTTTTTTAATACACTTCCGAATTTAAACTAAAACGCATGATGTCCTTTCCTTAACCTTTGAATTCAGAATAAATATGAAATCATGAATTCGAACTTATTATTCTGTCTGATATTTTATACTCACCGTGTGATGATTCCACGTGGAGTTCTACTTACTGCGCTTGCGTGGAAAATACTACGTTAGTTCAAATACTACTTTCAATACCAGGAGATCATACAGCATTAGAACTTAGTTTGTTTCATCATGAATGGACAAAAAGGGAAAACATTGCAGTGACACTAAACAAGGTTCGCTAATTGGTGGTTAACACCACTAAACTAAAATCACTGTAGACAAAACCTAAGTTCTTCCTAACTTCCAACAGAGCAACAGACAGAAGATATCTACCAGGAATATAAATGACCTATAAGCAAGTCAACATCTGACGCACTGATTTACATTCACCTATTTTAAAATAGGTAAATGTTTAAAGTGTGAAGAATGTATAAGAGTGAATATTTTTTAACATTGAAAATTGAAAAGATACGTGTGACCAGACCATACTTATTATCGTGCAATCAGAACGTTTTTTTTGGTTAGGTCAGGTTTTAAGCTTTTATTCAACTTGCCGTGTCGGTTAGTGTGTTAGACAAACCTTGGAACTGAATTTCAGATCAGTTCTCCCCAACCCATTGACCTGAAATTTTGCACACACCTTTGGTTCTAGTGAAAACACATTTTTATGACAAACAATACTTAATCCTGCAGCCACGATCGTCTCCTCAAAAGGGAACTCCTCAACGGAGTAGTACGGATAGTTCCTTATGTTTCTCATGTTTACTTTTTTAAATAATTGTGTCAAACCTAATTCTATATTTTTGTTTCTATTATGTCCTGTGTGAGATTAATAAATACTTTTTCTTTCTTTCTTTCTTTCTTTCTAACGGTATAAAGCACGGATACGAAAATGTGTAAACGCGTTCATATTTAATGGATAATCGTGATTTATATCATGATGTTATGCTGCAGCCAAGATTGTCTTCTCAAGAGGGAACTCCTCAACGGTTCATTGTAGGCTTTGTAAATTCCCAGATGCTTGTAAACTTTTATTCAGTCTGTTTTACGCTTTTTGTATTGTAAGCAACGACCTATTGTCGGGCCTACGCTGTCCTATACTTACGTACTAATTGTACTATACTTATGTACTAATGCTGTAACAAAATAATATTGTAATACCAAATGATTTGAAAAGAGTAAGCATGGAGTTTCTTGCCGGTTCTTCTCCATGGAAACGACCAACGCGAACCGTGCACCTTTTTCGACGTTTTATAAGTGCCCATCTAGGCCTATGTGAAATAAAATATTTTGATTTTGATTTTGATGATGATTTTGATTTTGGTTATTGGTGGACAATAAATGTTCTAAACGAGTTCAATGATTACGACAAAATTAAAATTTTAATTAAAAACCTTTTTACAAATAAGCTTTCAGCTTCAGTGCATTTTTATACAAGCTTATTTTTAATAAGGTAAGGTTTTTGATATTTTTTTTTTTCATATCTTTAGGGATTTGATAAGATTTTACATGCGAATTAAGCTTAATAGAGCACTGTACAACACTTAATAGACCTTTTTATGTCAGACACTCAGTCCGATATGTAGTTTTTAATAATTTTGTTAGAGACCTGTTTCGGGGGCTTTTTGGGACAATATAATTTTCTGCTAATGTATTGTAAACAACTTTGAGGTTTATACCAGATACTGAGGTCTATCTATAGTCCCTATTAGATGTATAAAAATCAAGGTCCTGAGTCAACACGATGAAAAGATAATATGGCAAATACAGATTTTCACGAAAACTTATAAGTACCAAAATTTACCATAATTTTCAACTTTTTTTATTTTTCGGTATCTAGTTCACTAACAATAATAAAGCGATTTTACTATGACAAACTTATTTTTTGCGGTTGGTAACCGTTTCTAGGGATCGAACAGCAAAGTTAAGTGTGTCCTTTAAAAAGTTTGTACGGAACCCTCGGTGCGCGAGTCCGACTCACTCTTGGCCGGTTTTTCTATGTATAAAGTGACAGGTAGGATAGCACTAACTTTGTTTATAGAAACACCGATAGCTACGAGAGTAGGCATTTTAACTAACAGATTTATGTCAGTAAGTTATAAAAAACGGTATATAAGACAATATAATGTTGTGGAAAATCACTGCAAACATACACCTATGTATGTTTGCAGTGATTTTCCACAACGTTATCATCACATTCCAGACCCGCGCAGACCAGACGAATGCGGCACGTAGTACTAGGAGCACATGACTCATCAAGACGTAGATATTTCAGAATTGGGTCAAGTTCAAAATACAACGACACTTGAACAAGAATAAGTTAGTACTTAGTTATTACATGTAAATTCATATTTTGTAGATGTAACTTTATTTTGGTGTACTAGTGTGTGTGCTAGTTGATACGTGACAATAATTTAATTTAATTTGTAATAAATTTTACTTCTTCCCAGCTAAAACACAAGAAAAGAACTGTTAACTTTTGTCAAAAAGTGCTGATTGTCAGCCTAATTTTACTTTTGTTTTGATTTACAAACTGCAAAACAAAATAACGCGGAATAGTTCTGTTAATATACCAAGTGCCAGTTTGTAGCTTACAAAAATATATAAAATATCTGAAAAAAATGCTATAACAAATAAAACTTTTTGTAAAACTCATAAAAAGGATATTTGCGACCCTGGCAGGACTCGAACCTACAATCTTCTGATCCGTAATCAGACGCGTTATCCATTGCGCCACAGGGCCTGATGAAATTACGATTGAAATAGTCCATAACTTGTTGCAAAATGACGTCATCAAAATAGGAAATTGTGTGAAAAAAAGATAGTTGATTTCCATCTCTTCCATCTTTATAGCAACAGATCTTTGCGACATAAATTAAGTATTCCTTCTAAATATTGATTTTACACATATAAACCAATGTAAAAAAATAATACGTGTTATTAACTCAAGCTTAACACTGGACAACGAACCATGTTGGATTGTAGTTTGATGGGTGGGGTAAACTAATGCACGCTATCGAGTACTAGCATGTCATAAATGAATAGAAGCACATTTTATCAGAAACTATTGCGGTTGGTAGCTTTGTGTTGCGGTTCGCACAATTTTTATCCATGTCAGTACAGGGATGACAGCAACTTGAAGTAGTGCTTTGAAATTTTCAATATAATAGAGTCGATGGGTCATGCGTGTGTCTTCTGTATACTTCTGTGTGTGGCAAGCTTGACCGGATTGATTAGCTGCTGAGCTTGTGCATGGCAGCACGGTGCAGCAGAGAGAGATGTGTATAATTAAGTATAAATAAAAATACAAATAAATAGTAGGTAAACAATTTCTCACGTATATTTGAACATAATAATATGTACGTGCTTCCACCCGTGACAATGTCTGGGGCCATGCCATTTATCGAGATGAAAAGTGTCCTATGTAATAATCCAAGTTATAAACTATATGTGTGTCATAAAATAACGGTTCAAAAGTATAGCACTAATGCAAACGGACGAAAGGATAACAGATCCTTAATAGGATCCCGTTGGTACCCTTTAGCCCTTTAGGTACGGAGCTCCAAAAATAGACTTAAAATAATAAAAACGGTCTTGGGCCATAACCTAAAATAAAACAACGCGTGTAATTACAGAAGAAGTACTAAAAATATTTGAATATAACACAGATAAGTAGCACATAACACATTTTGATAAAGCACATTAATACAGCAAAATATACATTAAAATAAAAGAGGCGTTTAGAAGTCAGGGTCAAATGATAAAGATGGAAGGTGGCCATATTATGGTCTCCGTAATAAAACGACATAACCACATCGAGTTTGGGCTCGTTTGATTCATCTTGATGAGTACTTTGGTCCTAGATAATATCTATGTGCAACCCCATCAGATTTAAAAAAACTAAGTTCATTCCATTTGTTAAGAATGTGAATTCTATTGTTAAACTAAAATATTTAAGATCCAGGGAAAAAAAAACCCACCATTATCCGCAACCATCCCCCTCCTCCACTCTTCGTAGTAACAATGTGTTTTTAGGAACATAGAATACAAATAATATAGTAAGTGTCGCAAACGAACATTTTAACAAATCTTATTGATTCATAAGTAGGTAAAGACAATGCATGTTTTTTAGCCAGAATGTACTGGTTTTAATCCAAAACATCAACTAAAACATTGTTAAACTACGAAAAAAAAAACAAATATCAGCAGCAATCGTAATATTTTGACGCGTGTAGAAAGAGATAGCATGCTGAGAAAGCTCCACCCCTTAATTTTCCTCTTCATTACGTCATTCGAATACGTATGTAGGTGCTATAAGCGACCGGGAAATCAATAGGTTGTTGAACTTTTGACACTGAACTTCAGCAATCGAAGACGATACTTATTCCGAAAAGCGCGGCTCGTAATGTGAACTTTACAGATGGGAGTGCTATAAAAATCTTAATTTATCGTTTGGAAGATTATATAACGTGTAAGTACGACACTAATTTTAGAAATGAGCCAACCGATTTTAATTAAATTTTGTAAATGTGTATAGACGGTTCCAGCTGAATGATAGGATCGTTTTGAACCCAATATTATATTATATTAAAAATCGTTTTTTTTACCGCAACAGTTTGTTATGTCTTGACTCATTGTTGAGTAAGTTAGTATCCAAGTAACTGTTACACAACAGTAAAGATAGTCGAAATAAAAATGAATTAAATAGACCTTCAAAATAGGAGATCAATGCAGTTTTAGATCTTATACGATGATTTTATGTTGGAGAATAAAATGGGGGTTTTGAGATGGGGAGAAGGTAATAAAACTCAATGGGAAAAGGTATTAAAAATTATGATTTTATTGACAGTATAAAAGAACAAGCCTTACATACAAATCCTTAGGCGGAAAATACATAAAAGCGACGAAGGCTTCGGTTACGATGCGGATATGCATCGAATTTGTTGTCGCTTCAGATTTTGTTCATACAAAGATGCGTCGTAAATTACACAGAAAGGATGCGTAAAGTATCCGCGCCACATCTGCATCGTAACCAAATCCTTCGTCGCTTTTATACGCCCAACAATCCTGTGATCTAATACCTACAGTGATAAATATTCGTAAGTAAGACTTCTGTATAGGTGTGATCTATAAATAGATTTGTTGCACCAGGTTAGCATGATTACCAGGATGTGGGTCCTCTTCAGTCTCACAACGAGTAGTAACTCGTAGTGTCCGCACACTGGGACACGGGACCCTAACGTTCATCTGTATGCACTTGTGCGACATGCATATACAAAAATTGAAAGAGGAAATGCAATAGAAATAGGACTGCAACTTTTATATTCATTCAGTGGTAGTAGTGGTTTCATTCAACCTCTGCGCTTCGCATCGTAATTTTCAACGGACCTAGTTATGACAAGCTAGTTGGCGAGAATAATATCTAAAACGTTAAACGAGCAATTCTTGTGTCTATATACATATAATCTGTATCTCGAAACCGGCTCCAAACGATTTTCATGAAATGTATGTATGCAGGGGGTTCGGGGGCGATAAATCGATCTATCTAAGTTTCATTTTTAGAAGAAGAAAAAAACCGGTCATCCAGATATTATTTTATATTTTATTAATCCATGGACAATGGTGTGGGTTATATGTTTACCAATTTATGTAACTACTCATAATTTTAAACCTGACATTTAACTTTTGTTTTTTTGTCCCTAATAAATATTATATAATTGGAGAGAAGAAAACGTAATAATTATATGAGAAATAAAAAAGAGGAAGAGGATCATTTAGTGTTCTAGATATCTCAAAAAATTGTGATAATAATATGGTAAATCTAGTATGAGAATCCTCTTCACTGCGCACCGAGTCCAAGAAAGTTCCTGCTGAGTCAGCACCGCTCATATGCTTACAAACTTACGTTCCAGTTCCAAAATAGGTTATAATTTTTAAATGAATTCCAGATCCAGTCCATTGCTTTCTAATATCGGATTTTTAAATCTTCTCTTCTACATCTAATTTTAAAACAACGGAATACCTTTATGAAGAAAGCAATTGCAATTACTATAATGGGTTAAACAATTTACGAGTAGGTGTTAATTCCTTCCCATATGATTTTGTTCAGTTATTAGTTAAACGTGTTATCAACCTTCTTGGTACACACAAGTACATTTATGGCTATGTTTTATTCGTGGTGAATCTTGCATGATAACTCTTTCTGATTCCTGTTGCGCTAGTAATTTGCACGCGTTGCGTATCCATGGCAACGAATCTGTCTCTCTTCCTGGCCGGACGCACGCTGTATAGAGAAAGTAGAGTAAATTGATACTCGGGCGTAGCCCGGGAAATAATTATCTTAGAATAGCGAATACGTTTTTACAAAATCATCATCATCTAACCTAGCCTTATTCCAACTATGTTGGGGTCGGCTTCCAGTCTACGTACATTTTTACTAAAACTAATTTATAATTAAATAAATATGAATAAATAAATATCGCTGGACATTACACAGTGCCATTTAGTGCCACACTAAGCATCGAGGCTTGTGTCGTGGACACCAGATAGTTGATACTTTGATACTTTTTGTTTGTAAACACATACTTATTATACATATAAACGTCAATGACTCGGAAACAAATGTCCATGCTCATCACACAAACATTTGCTCCTACCGAGATTCGAACTCAGGACCCTAAGAACGTAAGGCAGCCTCACTACCGCTTCGCCATTCGGGTCGTTGTAATTAAATAAGTATTACAGTTTTTACATCGGTAAACATCATTAAACTCAATACCGATGTGGTTAAGAGTTATTTTTGCATCAAATCTTTTGTGGTAGAATTATATGAATGAATTAAGTTTTTTTTTATTTGTTGAAATGTCACATAACACATTGCTATGGAAAAAGATTCTGCCTACAATTTTATAGATATATCAGTGAATAACATGGTAAGAGGTTTTCTGTTTATTTGTATGGTCTCTTTTTTCATAAAAGGAATCCATAATATTTCTAAAACCTTTGAATTATTATTCATTTCTCTTAGTTTCTCGTATTTTCGTTTGACAATAGACTATAATAATATCAGCAGCTACGACGGCGTAACAGCGATGTCAGAAACGTCGTAGCAACTTTTTCTGGCTCCTGTTGTAGTGTTGGCTACTGTTTAATTGTCAGTTACTCTATAAAAAGGATTTGTTTTTCCTTGTGCGGGAGCGGGCGTAACTGATATGTCTATTGAAGTTTGAATCCATGTTTAAATAGCAATTTTGTTCGTAGAAGTTTTGTAATAAGGACTTCTATGAGCACCATAACGTGTAACCTAAAATATTTATCCAGCTTCCATACGTTCTGTGCCCCTAGTGTTAACGAGATGCGTATGTGTAATTTGTCAGGGTTGACCTGACAAATTACATTCAGCACGCAACGGAAATAATAAAACATACATCATCATGTGCCTAGCCTAGTGCAATGTCGGCTTCAGCTACCAGTAAGATTACATGGAGCCCATCCCTTCACCGTTACTTAGTTATTGGATACTACGATACCCCTTTATAAAGCTGATTTTTAGATAGGAAAATCCAAAGTGAAGAAAATAATGAAATGATACAATCAAATAATACCGTATTGAGGTATATTGTTTACTTTGTGTGTTCTATTTTAGCGCCTGTATAAATAAAAACCCTGGCAAATTTTGCTCGGTATTTACTTTAGCCATATTGCATATCGACTGAGGAAGACTCTTTTGGCATTTAGTCTTTTTTCCCATTAAACAGTAACAAAAATCAGCATGACAAAGTTTTTCGTGAGTTCTCGTATGGCTAGGTGCGTTCATATTTTCACGCATGCACGCGCATTGGTGAGAACTTCATGTGTGCGAGATTGTAATAGTACATTACGATATTAGTGCGTAAAGATGTTATAACCAATACGCACGTATATCGTACGACGTTTTTTAACACATTTGCGAGGAAACAGAAAAAAAAAATCATACGTGGTTATGTATCTGTCCTTGGATATTGACGGCAGCAAGCTGTCGCATGCGGTTCGCGCTTCTGTTAGTATATCCGGTGGAGTTGAAGTAATATATTGCTCATCTTCATTATTGAAAGTTGTCATTGTTAGACATTCACAATACAAGTACAAAGAGAGGAAAATTTGAGAAAAATGGAGCGAGGATTATTTTCTGCCGTGGCTGCGTGAAAATGTTGGCAAAGACGCTAGAGCATGCAGCCAAGTTTTTAAATTACCGAATAAACTGTTTTTTATTTTATTTTAAATAAACTCAATCTGTGAATGCACACTGTTGCTTTCCCGCCATTTTAACAGCGCGCTAGCGCTGCCTACTGACTGGCGCCGCGCGGCGATTAGTTCCAAATTTGAATAGCAACAGCGCGCTGCTCACTAGCTGGAGTCGTGCGGCGGCGATCAGTTCCATATTTGAAATGGCAAATAATACTGTTACGGAACTAACTGTTTTGTATGGACTATAACTTAATTTGCTTTGATAACACACGCATTTTTTATGACCCGCTTTACATATTTAAAACCGGTGGAATTACATCAGCTTTACGAGCAAGGCTGTTAAAAATATTTCAATCTGTTATCGATCCATGGGCTCCTAGTAATGCGAAATCGTTTTGCGCTGAGTTTGTGTTCCGGCTGAACTCCGGGTTGCAATTTGCAGAAATGCGTAACATTTCAATTTGGCGGGCTTCCTTAGCTCATGCCGCTGTCCATTTTCAACTAGCAACACTGTAAAGATATCCTGATAATTATAAATTAAGCGCTACGCACGCTACGCTACGCTTACGCATTACGCTTGTTAAGCGTGGTTACGCTTACCAAGGTCGTTCTGTGGATGGGTGACCACTAATTCATTACACACCGAGTTTCCTCCGTGCGTCGGAAAGTGCGTAAGCCCTTGGTCAATCTCTCAAAGCAATTTTCGGCATTCAGTGTCCCTGTCGGCACGTCTTATTGATCCAAATTTAAAATGTCTTAATTCACTCAGTGATTAAGAGAGCGTTTTATTCATTTTTATCGACAGTGAGTAAAAGAGAGTTTTATTCACTGTTATCGATGAATAAAATGCCCTTTTTAGAGTGGCGAGGGTAAAAATAGCACATTTTGATACAAGTGGAGAAAGTTTTGTTATTGCATTAACAAATGTCCACGTGTATCAAACGACGTTTTTCAATACGCTTTTGAAGAAACAAAATAAAATAAAGAAAAAAACAATCACCGCCGAATATAGGCATTGCACCAATTTGTATTATGTATAGGTATGGTTTTATCTGTGGCAATTTTGAACACCCGCGTGCTGTGCCGCGTGCAGGAATGGCTCCTTTCCGCATGCGGCACAACACACGGTGTTGGAAAATGAAAAAGATCCACGTGTCTGAAATACACTGCATGTTGAACCTAATCGTAGTGCGATAAGAACCCGTTTTCGAAGAAGTGTATTGAAAAAGAATTTTTAACACCCTTGCTCGTAAAGCTGATGTAATTCCACCGGTTTTAAATATGTAAAGCGGGTCATAAAAAACGCGTGTGTATATATATTACTAATATATTACTTCAACTCCACCGAACCGCATGCGACAGCTTGCTGCCATCACTATCCAAGGACAGATACATAACCACGTATGAAAAATGTCTTTTTTTTCTGTTTCCTCGCAAATGTGTTAAAAAACATCGTACGTATACGTGCGTATTGGTTATAACCATCTTAACGCACTAATATCGTAATGTACTATAACAACACTTTCAATATGACAATTACCGAGTAGCGTCATCTTTGAACCCATTACAGAGACTCTAAACCTGCTTAGTGACGGTGCGGTGTGAACAAGAGTTGAAAGCTGAAGCTGGAACGATTGTCTAAATTGAAACGTACGAAATGTATCATAGCGTAGGCAGATGGCACTTTTTAAAATTATTGAATTCAGATAGACCTCTTCAGAACTTATGTTTTCCTGGTACCCTTAGTTCAGTTACAGTGTTTTTACCGACACCGTGTACGGCACAGAACGCCAAATTGAACATTTGCTTAATATTTTGAGTATTGCTACCAAGTTAACAGACTCTGCCTGGAGGTGGATTGGACGAAGCTATGTTACTCCCGTTGCGATACAATATATCGCACAAGGTGCTTTCATAACGCGAAGCTAGATGTCACTATACCATAGTGACATCTAGCTTCATGTTTTGAAAACCACTTTACAGAGATTTCTGTGATTGTGTGCATGTCGGTGTCTTATGTTTAAGTTGCTAGTTAGTTATGTGGTCCTAGTATGTATCTGTCTGTTGTTCCGTTAGGCCTACCTAACATCGCACATGACATGCGCAGTAATGACTACTCAACTCATGGGTCATTGACTTACATTGACCTTGACAGTTTCTCACAAAATGCGAAAGTTCAACTAAAATAAAAAGGTTGAGGTCAGCGTTCTGGATGGTATTCCTATTTCCGTTTATAGCAATGCGCCCGAAGTTTGTGACGTCTGTAATGCTTTTTTCCTTCATTAAAATGTACTACAAGTTTTTGTTAAAATTTTAAGTTAATTTATGGTTTTGTAAATTATGTCTAAATGACTACCTATATGGAGGTTTCGAATCAACTTTTGATTTCAGTTATTTATAATATTAATTTTGATACGCCTTAAAGCCTTGAAAGTAGAGAGTTTTCAAATTGAGTATTTTATGTATGTAATTAATCTCAGAAGATGGTAAAGCAGTAAGCGGGCGGGGTTTGTCGTAATGGTATTTTTACAATTTCATACTTTTCTTTAGCCCTTACAACACGGGTCCTGTTTAGTTTTCTCAGGAGTTTAATCGACAAATTGACGTTCATTCTACACTAACCCCGACCATAAGATAGGCGAGTAAACATTGCTATTTACTTGTTCCCTAGTAAAAAAAAATCAGAAGTTCCAGTAAACAGCATCTTGACTCCATAACAGCACCGTTTAGCCTCGTATCATTATTCTTCTGCCCGTATCCCAATTTATTTGGGGTCGGCACAGCATGTCTTCTACTTTCATACTTCTTTATGACTCGTCATCTCAGCAGTTACTTCCTAGTCTCATAAGTAAGTTTCAACAAGAATGAAATGCATGTATTATTACATTTAGAGGGCACTAACTTAATTGGTCTGGAAGAATTCAAGGACATCAAGTAGACCATTTTAGTGGTGTGTAGTTCAACTCTGTCGAAGCATAAATTCCTGGAACTAGACGAAGTACACGTTGTGTTGCCACTAGACTATAGGACACTGCAAATAATTTAAACCGGTTTATTTGAAAGAACTAAACAATACATTCAGCAAACGCAAATAAAATGACAAGTGCATGAAGTGGAGCTAATAATTAGTGGTTAAGCGTCCGTTTATAATAATACTAGCTGATGCCCGCGGCTTTGCCCACGGTTTTGCCCGCTTAACAAATTATATATTAAAACCTTCCTCTTGAATCACTCTATCTATTAAAAAACCCGCATCAAAATCCGTTGCGCAATTTTCATTTTAAAGATCTAAGCATACATAGGGACAGACTGGCGCGGCGGGGGACCTTTTTTATAATATGTAGTGATATTCATCACCATCTTCTTGCACTTTTTTTTTCTGGTGGAAATCATCAAATGACTCCTCCCGCTCTGAGGCGGAGCGGGAGGGAGTGTCAGATTTTACTTACTAAAACCCATCCATGTTCCTTCATCACCCTTTGTGTTCTGGGGCCACAGTATCTCTTTCGAACAGTCCCGCAGCCCCGGCAGGCATCGGCCCTTGCGGACCCCTTCCTTTCTGCTGACATCTCTTAGAGCCGTCGACACGGCCTGTTGTCATAAGACGGACCAACGGAGAGCTAGCCAATGGCTTACCGTCCACAGGCCCGCGCCTACGGTGATCGGGGGCCACCACGTGTTTCAATGTTTGCATGCAGTTAGGCTCTTGACTTGTTGATTTGTGTGACATACAAGAACTAAAATGGGTAACATAAAAATCTTTTTTTGTAAAAAATAACCGGATTTCAATAAAAACACAGGACACGGGACTCTGGAAGGTGGTTACATAATTTTGGTTTCAAGTTATGGTGTATGAACACCATAACTTAAACCAGCCCTTGAGGAAGTCGTACAGATCAGGTCGAACCTCTTTATGGAACATGACATCATTAAAATTTAGATTTAATAATTAAATCTGGGGGTTATCTAAGTACGTTTTCTTTAAGATCTTTATCATGAGCTTATGAAGATGTAAAAGTAGACGTAACATTAACCGTAACACCTTTATATTAAAGTGATTATGTTAATAGAAACATGAAGTCATAGTACAAATTATATAATTGACGCCACATTATGCAGGTTAAACGATTTGTTGTAGCTACCTTCATTGCTACGATCGCGTAGCTCCCGTAGCCGTGACGTTTGCTACGACGTAGCATCACGTAGTAGCCAAATGATTTACTTACCAACTTCCTACTGCAACTGCTACAAGAGTATATTTTAGCAAGAAAGATTTGGCCAATATTTCTCATATACCTACGGTAGCACACATTAACAAACAGTAATTTGATAATGCAATCATCAGAATAATATTTTGCAATTTGTTTCTGCAAAAAGACATATTACATAGAAAACACAAAACTCACTCATGAAATACTCACACATAAGTTTTGGACTTCTAGAATCCTATTGGAAAGAAGTTAGGTGCCTAGAACTTAGTAAAAATAATTCGTAATCACATCTGCATTGGTTAAGGCTGTTAACTTTGTAATAAATGACTGACTGAACTGACCTCGTGCCTGGAGTCCATCTCCTAACGAAGGAACTCTTTAACAGGTTATAGCATGGACATGTGTATAGACGCGTTCAACTTTTAATAGATAACTGCATTGTTCAAAACTAATCAGCAAGAGACTTTAATAAAGTTTACTTTGTAATAAATGACTGACTGAACTGACCTCGTGCCTGGAGTCCATCTCCTCACGAAGGAACTCTTTAACAGGTTATAGCATGGACATGTGTATAGACGCGTTCAACTTTTAATAGATAACTGCATTGTTCAAAACTAACCAGCAAGAGACCTTGGAAATATGTGACACGTCGTTGTTACCAACTTAGAAAACTATGAAGGAATAAATAAATAAAATTAAAATAATTAATTACCTACGCGGTATTATTACTAAACTGGAAAGCACAGGAGCCGCGTTCAGTTTGGTTTCCATGTCAGAGTGGTTCTATTATTTTCGCTATCCAAGTCTTGTCTCGGTATTTTTTTTTGCGTTAGTCTCCTGTATATTCCAGGAGCTTCGGTGAGCATCGCAAGCTTATTAAGAAGGTATAAGAATTCTCCCATTCTTCATCATTGTGGTGATGAAACCTTTTTGATTGTAAAAATGTATATAGTCAGTTTTAAACCTTCCATAAAATGCTACAAACAGAAACAAAAAACCAAGTTTAAAATTCGCAATCAAACTTTTATAGTAGGCATCGTTCTGATGTAGCCCGAGAGCTACCTTTGAAACGATTCGCACGCCTTTTAACTTTCTCACGCTACTAGGGACACATAAAGTAAAGGTGACTCGAATTCAGACTGAAATGAGAAGTATTACTTTAACAACGCTATCAACGGGTAGGAAATCACTACCACTGTCCTAAATTGTTTGCAAACAAGCTATAATATCATAACAATAATATTATTTATAAACTTTTACACAGTTGTTAATTCTATAAATACAGAAATCTACTTATTTCACAAATATGCTAATAGATGACAATAGTGGGGAAGAATTCATGAATTTTATTTTAAATACTATTATTATTAAAGTCATGAACACAAAATTAGTTGACCATGAATCTCGAAATTAACTAAGGTGTGGCCTGGGCCTTGCCAGCCCGCACGATTTTTATGCTGACGTCCGCGAGGTGCAAGCTCGCTGTCCGCGCGCCGGCCGCGAGGTGTGAGCATGCTGTCACCGCGAACACAATTGTTTTATGGCATTTTTGATCGACGTTGTTTCGCTGGCGACTCGGAGTCGGCGCGCTGTAAGCACGGTGTCGGCGCGCTGTAAGCATCCGGTCCGCTCGCTTGCAGCGCGCGTGCTGCGAGTCGAGTTGTTGTGCTGACTGCTCACTGTGGGCTTTTTCATATTGACATTATGAAATATATTATAAAACACACGATTTAATGCTCTAATTTGAATGGCAACTTAATTGCTGGGTTGGAATGAACGGACGACGACGGCACGCAATTTTCCGTCACGTAACGCGCTGAACTAAACGCCGCCGGCGCCACTGTTGCGTTTCCGACAGTTCGGCGGATTTGGTGTATCATGCCAACCGAATACTACGACCGATAATTTAGTCACTGAAGTGTCGGCGCCGTACGTTCTGCAGATGTGTCGCAACCAGAAGTCAGAAAGAGTTAGTTACCTGCAAATAAATAACTAATGAATTTCTACTGAAAATTTTGACCAATAGTCCTGAAATGCCATTTAAGAGCCAAAAGAATAATGCTACATTCGCTAACTCTAACGTCTGATTTAAGTATTTTAAGCCAAATTCCCAAGTTTCAAAAACATATTTAAAAACATATTATTACCGATGATTTCAGTGGTGACAATTCATCGATTTGGAAACCACTCCAGGAACTGAAGCGCTTCAGTTTCTACTTCATGCAAGACGCTGGCGCTGACGAAAGCTGCCAGTTGCTGTGGTAAGTTTTGTTTTATATTATGTACTCGTAGAATTAGATAAGTTAGCATTTTGGGTGCCTTCAGATCTGTACACAGAAATGTCAAAAAGTAAAATACATCAAAACTTGAACTTCGCAACCCATTTTTATTAAAAAATATAATTTTCTAGTGCATCGCTCAATTATAAGTTATGACAATACAAACTTCTTCACGTCATCGCCAGTTGCTTTGTTGCCATGGGAACCGCAGAAGCGTGCCATGTGATCGGAGATAGTATTGATCTATTCGAGGCGTAAAATTTTTGCAGCACTAGGCTCTCATAAAATACAGAATGTCACTTTAGGTTAGTGCCATGAATTCTTGAAAATAAAACCAGAGTATCTACTGACTGGTAACGCAAAATTCCTACATGACCTAAGCATTTACCTACAAAAGGTACAAAAGCGGGGTAAAGGTGTGAACCAGTGTCGCAAACTAAGTTCCACCTCCTATTTTGCCCTGTGAGCCCCATAACAAGCAGCCATATTGACCTCTGCGCTGCCCGTATGACGCAGTGCCAAATACTGTTGTGCCAGCGATCTAAAGAAGATGAAGTATTGCCCTTATCTTCATTTGCCACAATTTTTAATGATTTCTATTGAAAACAGCACATTGTATTTGTTGTATTTTTACGAGATAATAATACTTCGGGTTATCACAATCAAATACTCAGGACTTCAGAAGTTGAAGTCCTAAGCAAAACGTACTTTACCATCAACTCTATCGCTTTTCTTTACTCCATGTAGGGTCAACATCAACGCCTCTAGTGTAGTGGACGTAGTGAGAAGTTCGTCTGCATAATGAAGTATTATATTATCTGTGGCATAATCCTGTAACGTAGATGCCATTGACGCATTGCCTTGTGACGCTGAAATACAGAATGTGGCGGGAGCGCGTGCAGACTACCAGCTCCACACCACCAATATTTTGGGTGGATCGCTTACTCGTAATTAAAATTCGTTTTCCACTTCACACACTTTATTGGAGATATCACTGCCAAAATTATTGTACATGATTACTGACAATAACTGTTAATTTAATAAATATTCTTATAATTTGTGACCGCCGCGTACAAGGAACAATTTTGCCATTTTAGCTAACACAATGGTATTTTAATGTTCCAAATTAATTTTTATAATAAAAATATTTTATGTTGTTTTCAACAGCCTGTATTGTGTTTATCCAAAATGTTCGTTGGTCTGGTAGTCGCAAGCGCGACTGTTCAGAATGAGGTTCCCCCTCTCTCCCTCAGGTCGGCCATGATTATTTTGTATTTTTTCGTCCGGGATTTCTCAGTAGCAATCAACCCAATATGAGTTGGTCGCAGGTTCGAATTCCGTCAGCAGTGTTCACTTATCAACGTAAAATTGTGAACCAGATCTACAATAATATATAATTAATGTGTTTACAGTTTTAAATTGTAATCGAAGCACAAATAAAGAATAATATCAAAGCGTTTTAAGCTTCTTACATGGCCTGTTTGTTGTATGATCTGTGGTTAACGGTAGGGTTGTCTAGGAGAATGAAACATGTACTGTTGCGGATCAATTTAATAACACTTCTTCCCTTATTTTATTAACCGGGGAAGCAGTAATACAAAATTATTTCTACTTTGCAAATCTTCGGATTAACCAGTTCTTAAGGTTTTTGAAGATTAGTGAGTGTAACGTCGGATGCTAGAATAAAATAATTATGTTAAAGGAAAACGTAGGTCCTATCTATAGCAACCATTGAATGCAATAGTTTAAATATAGCGGGAAAGAATAAGAGCTAGGATGTTTATTACTACTTCACTGAAACGTTTGGGGGGCGTGTTTTCATATCTGCATTAGTGAGCTTGTACTAGTGTACATTCAGTGTGGTATGGGAACGCCTGAACTATCGTAGTCTGGGAGCTGTTCAAATTGTAGTCGCTAATAGTAGTCACCGTACCAGGAGTTTATAAGCCCGTAGGATGTCGATTTTCTCTACTAGGCAACGTCACTTCGCGGGAGGAATAAGCCTGAGACCAGCTTTTCACTTCGCTGGCGGTGGACAGTTTTAAAACCCAGATTTGAGTTTAAGAACTATTGAACAGTGTTTTAGTATAATTAAGTAGAATATTATGAGCTAAAGTCATAAAAAAAATTAATGTGTATAAAATTGAATAAGACTGACTAAATACACGTCTTCAGAGTCAAACACCGCACGCCCTTTTTTTTAATTAACTCCTGAGGAAAGGCCTCCCCCATTCCTTCCACTTCTCAAGATGGTGTGCTTCTTCTCGCCAATTTGCGAGGAAACCATCCAAGACGTCTTGTTATCTTCTCCTCGGCCTACCGCAACCCCGTCTAGCTGTTTCAGGGCTCCAGTCTTGCGATATTCGGGCCCACAGCTGTGGCGCTCAGGCCGCTGGGTCTAGAAGCATGAATTTTGCAAGTCTGTTTAACCTACGTACAACAAATTTACTCAAATGAAACAAACTACGATTTTTATGACCATAAAACATACCTACTACGAGACAGTACCAGTACATAATTTATATTGAAAATGTGCACAGCCAATAATGACATCATCAAACTTTAGATTTAATAATCTGATTTGACTATCAATTCATACAACCTATCTGTCTATAGATAAGGGATAACCTGAGCTTTGATTTATTTTTTTAACCTATATTATCCCACTGCTGGGTTCCCATAACATTCCCACTCTTCTCTCTCTGTGAAAGAATTTATTTCTATCATCTATGAGAAAAAGGAAGCAGAAGTAGCACACACTTACATTGTCAGCGTGGATCAAAAACAATTGTCCATGACTCCTAGACTAAAATTGCGTACGTTGTACTAGGCTTTCATATCGAGCAAAGAGGTTCTTTTCAGCAAAAGTTAACTAAATTAAAACTCAAGAGATGACGTCTCCTGCAGCTTACGTAATTGTCTTGGGACTGACTCCCTATGGTAATGATTTTACCTACTTTGCCTTTTACAATAACAACCATACTATGAACAACTCACAAAAGAACCTCTGCCTAACCTTTCGGGAATTACAGGCGGGATGTTGTTTATTTTTTTGATGAAATAATCTCTACATCAAAAAATTTCTTCATAATTATAACCTGCAACTATGTACATACGAGTACATTTTTGTATGTTTGTTACTATTTATTCCATGAAACTCATACGAAATTCATCGTAGTAAACTCGAGTATTTTACGAGGTTAATTACAAAAAATAAGACTCAGACCTTAAGTAAAATCACGTAATGTTTTTTGAGAAAGACGCTGTTTTGCCAGACGCGACATTTACGCCGACAGAAAGTGTGTTGCAGTGTTGATTATTCATTTTTAGTAATATTCTATAGAACATACACAAAATTCAGCTTAAAGACTTTTTCATTTTTACAAAACATAAGCACCTCATCATCTGCCTAGCCTTTTCCTGATACTTGAATAATTGCCGCCGTCGGCCCAAGGTAGCCGATATGAATACGTTTGTAGTCTTGTAGTACAAACTAACACTACTTAATCCCAAACATCTTGTTAATCGAAATATAAGTATGGCCATTCGTTTCATTTCCATTGCATGCTAAATTTATTGGATTGACCTCGTACCGAGGCAGCATTCTGTATTGCGATACTCGTATTGCTTCTCGTTAATACTAGGGACACATGACGTATGGAAGTTGGTAACATTTGAGGTTCCACGTTGTGGCGTTCATAGAAGTCCTTACTACAAAGCTCGTAGGATCAAAATTGCACTTTAAACATGAATTCAACTGCAATTCATATCTGTTAACCCTCGTACAACAAATTCACACAAACCATACAAACTGCGATTTTATACAATCTTGAAACAAGATCGTGTGTATGATATTCTTTTTAAACTTCAAGAACCAGTATATTTTCTGCTTTCGTGAAACAGGAGAATGTAATTCAAGATTTAGCCATAATAATATAAAGTATATAGTAAACATTAACATAATAAGAAAATAAAACCGTTTAAGAGGGTAACTGACAATTAAACATTTCTCAACACTGTAAGATCAACGCAACGAAGTAGCTACGACGTTGTGACGTCACTGATACGGCTGCTACGCGGTCGTAGCTGCTGACAAATGATGCAGGCTGGCGATTTAGTTACCTGTATCCTTCGAGGGGGTTATAGAAGTTATTTATGAAAGAAGTAGAGATAAAAATTGAAACAAAAATTCCATGAGAGATTCAGTGATATTATCATAATATGATCTCACAAATGATAAAGGATTATTTGTAATTGTTTTGTTTCGTACATTTAAGTTCCTGGTGGGTCTCACGGGATATAAAACTAAATAAATACATGGGTCCTACCGGTCAGCATCTCTTGGGAGACACATCAGTATTCGGAGACCCACTGGTGGATCTGCTTGGTGGGTCCTTGAAGACGAAGCTAAACTTAACAGGTATATAATAACAAAAATCTCTTATGTGATTCAAACACAAAAGATTTTTTAATCTAACGTCCTGTTACTATTGGATAACAACTTCAGTCCAATACTGCTTATTTTAGCTCTGCTATTTAGAGCTGTTTATTTATGTAAATACTGACTGAGGCCAACTCAGAATGAGATGGCCTTGTGTCTAGAGCCCTTAACCTAGTTGTTATAATTTTCGAAAAACCGCTTCGGGTATTATCCGGAACAAACACACAGACAATCAGACAAAAATAATAAAATATGTTGATTTGTTATAACTATACTACCTTATACACTTTCATAATTATGCATTCAGTAAAAAGCTACTTTAAAATAAAAAAAAACAGACACATATCCACATAAAATAATCTGGACTGAAATCATTATATCCAATATGGGTCCCGACTGTTGCAGTCAATGTCCTGTTTCCTGAACTTGTTTTTTTCTTTTCAGTTTTTATTTAAAGTTATTAGTTATTTTTTTAAGCAGTCGGGTTTTTAAATTTTTTTAATTTTATTTTTTTTATTCAAGTTGGTTTTATTTTTTGCATTTTTTTTGTTGTAGGTAATAAATATCCTATACAAATATTTGCTTTTTTTATTATTTATTTACATCTGCGTACCGCTTCAGAGCATACAGGCGTGACGTTACGTTACGCAATCACAACTGATTTGCCGTCTTTTATTAAAGAGGTCCATTGTATATTTCCGAAGATCAGCATCAAATCTTCACAAAATTTAAACGGGACCGCCTCAGGAGTATACTCTTTTTCACAAATGGGGGAGAAATCGGTGAAAATACATAAAAAAAATAAAAACATACAGTCGAACATAGTAAACTCCTCCTTTTTTGAATTCGGTTAAAAACTTAAATGCCCGGCAAAACATTAAACATTGTAGGTTGTATTTCCTTACATTAGACCTAACCTAACTAAGCTTTTGCTTTCTCCAGCGTGAGCATTACTAGACACGGAGAGTAATAATAACGAGCAAAATGAGTAACGGTTTAATCCATACAGTTATTACGTAAACCCAAGGATCCATCCCATCTATTGACTGTTTGGGAGTATTTCTACGAGTAAACTTCCAAATAGGTACAATATTACCAAGACTTACATCGTCCAGCACTTAAACCCTATTTAATTCATTAAGCATATTTTTTACACCAATCTACTCTGAACTTCACATGACAAGCCGAGATTTTAGAAGAGTACAGCTACAAGTATCGTCCCCGACCGCTGAAGTTCAGTGTCAAAAGTTCAACAGCCTATTGACTGTCCGGTCGACAGCCGCACCTCCATGCACACTGCCGCCCTAGTATCCAATACGTAAATAGTGACGTCAGACAAATTCACCCAACACCCCTCGTGTTCCATTTGCCATGTCTTTCTACACGCTTCGAAGTATGCTGGCTTTCACCTCTCTGACTCCCTTTGAAAGAGTGTGATAGATATCAAAGTACTAAAGTGTAAGAGAAGTCTCTTGCGCATGCGCTAGGGATGCAAGGGAACGCTTATTTCGACTCGAATAGTATCGGCACATTAGCTCAGTGGCAGAGCACCTTACCCGAGGTGGAGCGGGGAGGAGGTCGTTGGTTCGAATCCTTCATGTGCCATTTTTTGTAATTGAAGTGTATCGTTGACTTTTTAAAATTTCTAGAACTTTTGCATTCTTTTCCTTGAACAAAAATCTAAAAATTGGCATATCTACAAAAAGACACCCCTAAGTTTTGCATTTTTGAGCTTTGGTGCATGAGATACAGTCTAAACTTACATGCTAATGTCATGATATCACGCACATCATCAAAAGTCAGGAATATAATTCCTAAACCTACACAACTTAATAATTATAAATTTTTACTAGTTAAGTTCAGTTGGAAGTTATTGTACCTATTATTCACTGCTGTAATTTGTTGGACATTGGTTAAACTAATGCTGCAATGCAGGCAGCCTTTGCGATCACGCTACGATAAGTTTCCCGTAGATGGTGATGTGGTGCATAGTGCTAGCATGAACGCTCCTATCTCCAGGTTCAAAATATTTGTGATAAAAAACTGCATTATTAACAGCACAGTTAGAGAGAGCAATTGCATTTCTATTTTGATAGGTGCAACAATTAGTATTTTTTTAAAGTTTAAAGGAAAATTTTATTTTTTTCTTTTTAGCGCATTGAATAAAAGCTTGTTATTACATATTTTTTTTTACTACTTTTTTTTTTAACTTTTTAGTATTTATGATTTGGGATTTACTACGGCGTAGTTCGTAGCGCGTTGCGGCGTTTTTCCGTAGTTCGTAATAATTCGTAGTACGTACACAATGTGATGTTTTGAGCACACATTATCTAAAGAAAGGAGAAAGAAAGAAAAGAGAAAGAAAAAAAAAGGAAGAAAAAATCCCAGGTGGATTTGAACCATGACCTTTGAGTTTCAACCCCGCACACAAACGCTTTGTTCCATCCAAGTGCGCATAGGTACAAATTATCAGAAACTTTGTCATAAATAAACACTGCGGACAGAAACGGAACTAACAAACTCAAAAACCCTTTTGCAGTTTTGTAAATCTAGTATGACTGGTATTTAATAATCCATATAATAATAATAATAATCCATTTAATTCAGGTCACAAAGACCAATACATAAATACCTTAACCTAAAAATACACACTAATGACAATATTTGTTAGTTCAATTATAAGTACAGAATTTAGAAAAAAAACTGCTAGCTAAAAACGACTGGGCCTTTACTTAAGCACTTTCTGACGCCACCTAACCGAAACAATAAAATAAGTAGTTTTATACCTATTAATTTTTATTTTGAGAGCAAATCTGAATCTGTAAATTAATAAACTCATAGATGAATTTCTTAAGGTACCAAAAACAATATAGATGTAGCTCATTTAAAGCTTTCTTTGAAACTGAGCTTTTACGTCATGCCCGCACACTAGCAACTTTAATGTGTGAAGTTTTAAGAGTACGGACTAACGAATTTATCATGTGTCCTGCTCACTGATGCGTGTACGGTAATGATTAAAAAGAGACAAACACAGTTCAACGATACCATTTCAACAATTTAAAAAGGTTGTTTTACTCACCACTCTGTAGTGGTGAGTATAGCATTCGGTTCTGACGGACTGTTCATTTTCTGTGTTTTATGGTATCCTAGTACAACGAAATCTGTTGAGAAAGTCGTACACCTTCTGCGATGCCGATACATTGTACGAGCATATAATTCACGTACTTTGAATGATGGACAATTTAATGTACCAGAGATGCGATGTAATTTATTTTTTAAGAGAAATAAAACAAATAATTAATCACCGAGCTTAACAAATTGTCTTCTTTTGGACAGATAGCTTTTAAGTCAATCGAGCAAATCCTATAGCTTGTACAGCATGGTATTAGTTTTGGGAGGTCGAAAACCCAAAAAAAGTGAACAATGAAGTAACATCAGTCAGCACCGACATCTTTAAATGGTATTCAAGTTTTTAGAGGTTTTTTGAAAGTCATATATTTATACACTCACAAAAGAAACAAAATTGACAAGGAACTTCCAGTTGACCTAGAATCATAATAATTATTTGGTACGCAGATGTAATAATTTGAGAAACAATGTCTAACAGCACATGTAAAGGGAAAAAATCTGAAAACCGAAAATGTATGTAGTTTCATAACAAAATACCTACAAGTTTATAACCTTGAGGTCATTGGTCCGCAGGGGGCGCAGATTTGATTCTAGTAAAAAATCACATTTGATACTAGGATTTCAGGTGCGACAACATTTGAAGTAATAATAATAAATCAATTTATTGACACACACAAGTTACAAATTATACAAACAAGAAAACAAAAACAGTGAGCATAGTTAAAAGAGTACAAAACTAGAAGAAGCCGTGGACCCCCATACTAGGCACAGCCTGTATCTTGGTGGCCCAATATAGTCAGTAAAGGCAGATTGAATAACTGACTATTCAGCGTGATACAGCACTACAAGACACAAGAAACAGTTAATTTTGAAAATTATAAAAAAACAATTTAAAAAATAATAATAATATCCGCATGTGACTTCAACTTCAACTTACTTAGGGAGGCTACTGTGTTTAACAATAACTGTGTAGTGTAAATAAATGAGATCAATCCAAAGACCCTAACTACTCGAACTGCTAAACTTTCGTACGCGTTCCTACATCGACTATAATCAGAATTGGCGCAGACATTTCTGCAAAACCCCATTTGATTTTGTACTTCTGATTGCATAGAACACCAATAAATAATATGTAAAAACATATATAAATGAAATCTGGCATGATTAGATGTTCAAATTTAATTTTGGTTTTTCTAAAATTATTTCTATTAAGGTTTTTTAATAATGGCAATACAACAATGTCATTATAACACAATTCTATTACGAGACTATTGACCGACCAATGATCGACCATTACGAATTTTTAGCAAAATTACCATTGTCATCGATCAACAATTATGAAATCAATGATAGACCGTGTGACACTATTGTAATAGCAGACTCGGCCCCCTGATCGAAGCTTATCTAAAAGCATCAGCAACACGACGACAAAAAAAAATGTTTCAAATGAGATAACAGGTACTGCTGTTATTCCAGATTTTATTTCAGATACTGACCAATTTTGAGTCTAAAACCTATCGTCCATAAATTTTCCGTGGTCTGGGAGATCCATAAGGGGCTGGCTCAGTTAGGGTCGTGCGGGTGCTTCGAAGTGTTCAACTGCATAGAGTTGCCGGTACGGTCGGTCGGTCGCGGTACAGCAAGTGGCCGTAGTGCTCGTTGGCAAGAAAAAGAAAAGCTTCATCTTCACTGACGGTGTCACCTCGGCAATGTGTCCTGAGTTTGGAATATTTATTACTATGGTACCTTCATGTTTTTAGGGTTCCGTACCTCTTAAGGTAAAATAGGTACCCTTATAAGATCACTTTTTTGTCCGTCTGTCTGTCTGTCCGTCTGTACGTCCGTCTGTCACCACCGATTTTCTCAGGCACGGGTGAACCTAGCAAGTTGAAATTTATACAAAATACTGAAGATTATAATCCCTATTAGGTTTATAAGAATCAAGGTCCCGAATCAACACGATAAAAAGATATGGGCAAATTTAGATTTTCGCGAAAACTTGTGAGTACCAACATTTACCTTAATTTTCACCTTTTTTAGTTTCGAAATTTTCCCTTTACCTATGCTGTAAGACCTTGCTTTAAAAAAAAAATGTCAATTTTAGGTCAACCGGAAGTACCCTATAGGTTTTGGGTCGAAAACCTATTTGTTAGTTCCCTTTGACATAGAATCACGAAATTTGGCGAGAAGCAATGTCTTACAGCACATGTAAAGGGAAAAATCCAAAGACCGTAACTATTTAGTTAAATAACAATAAAAATCCGATTTTACTATTACAAACTTATTATTTGCGGTTGGTGCAATAGCCGTTTCATGAGATCGAACAGCAATGTTAAGTTTGCCCTCTAAAAACTTTGTACCTAACCCTTGATGTGTGAGTCCGACTCGCTCTTGGCCGATTTTTTACTTAATTCATCATCATCATCAACCCGGAATCACCCATTGTTGGGTATAGGCCTCCCCTTTCTTCCGCCAAACTTCCCGGTTCTGTGTTCTTTTTATTTACGTACTTGATAAGTATTCATATTGTTACGTAACGGCAAGATTCACGGCATCAATAAGTAAGGGGTCATGGAAGGACACTAGCGAGATTTAAGCCGTAGTATAGTATTTATTCCTCAGTCAACTCATCACAATTTCAATTAAACGTAGCACACGATTTCAATTAAATGCAGCACTTGGCCAAAAGCTTGTCCTAGAACCAAAAATTCGAACACATGTGACATCTACCAATCCTCACTGGGCCTGCGAGGTGGATTATAGCCCATTCCCTCTCATCGAGAGGAGGCCGTGTCCCAGCAGTGGGAACATTGTAGGCTGATGATGATGATGATATAGCACTTGGCTTTGCTATAAGTTAAGGCGACAAAGGGGATCAAATAATTTGGCATTGCTATCTCAGACATTTAATCTTATATTCAAAATAGCAGCCACGTATAAAACCCTTATAAAATAAACAGCTACACATGTTTAATTTGAGCTTCTTAAATGTCAATTATAATTATTTATTTAATTATTAAGTGCAGTCAAATCTTGTAAATTGCTACGGCGTGCGACGGACGCCGCGCCGTCGTAGCACTGCTACGACTATGGGAGCTACGCGACTAGTAGCAAATCGCGCCTACTTACTTGCTTTACGACACAAATTCTTGCTGTCCGTCACTTCTTCGATACCAGTTAAGTTGATGCCTTCTTAATGTAACAAGAATTTGTGTGAATTTGTGTGTCTACCACTAATAAACCCAACTACTGAAAAATCACGCTCATATAATTTTGGGGTTTACAATGTAAAATCGATTCCTCCTATTGTAGAAGTCGGTTCAAAGCCTATGTTACCCGGGTCTCAGCAACAAATCGATTTATACCTTATTCATCAAAATCGGATTAATAGTTTAGGCGCTACGGAGGAACATACGTAAATACAAACATACATACATAGACTGCTAAAATCATAACCCTTTTTTTGGCTTCACCGTAGTCGGGTTGCATGTACCATTTCATTATTGTTGAAACAAATGTTTGAAAATAAATTCTCGTATTTTCCAGCTACATACGAGACTAAGCGGTGCTGTTATGGAGTCAAGATGCTGTGTACTGGAACTTCTAAAAAATGTTCACTAGGAAACAATATAAGTAAGTACCGACTTGTTAAGTACGTTAACACGATTGTCTTAGGGTCAATGCGGACTTAACGACAATTTTTCGATTAAACTGCAAAGAAAACTAAACAGAACGCGTGTTATAAGGGCTGAGGAAAAGTATGAAATTGTAAAAATACACTGGTTTATATATATAAGTATGCATGTTCTAAATCGACAGACTCCGCCAATACTACTTTACCATCACTTGATATTAATTACATACATAAAATACTCAATTTGAAAACTCAAACTTTTTCAAGACTAATATTATAAATCACTGAAATGAAAAATTGATTCGAAACCTCATAACTTATACTCCTAAAGCATAGTTAACATAATTTATAAACCACTAGCGAGTCGTCCCAGCTTCGCACGGGTGCAATGTAGCATACACATATAATTAACCTTCCTCATAGATCACTCAATCTGTTGCTGAAAACTGCAAAAAAATCCATTGCGTAGTTTTAAAGATCTAAGCGTACAGACAGCGGGAGCGCATTCGTTTCATGCTATGTAAAGATAAATAAACTTGTAATATTGATAAACATATGAAGCATATTTGATGAAGAAAACAAGCATTAAAAGTCGTCACAAACTTCGGGCGCATCGCTATTAACAGAAATACCGTCTTAAACGCTGACCTTAACCCATTTATTTTAGTTGAACTTTCGCATTTTGTGAGAAACTGTATACAAGTCAATTGTAAGTCAATGACCCCTGAGTTCAGTAGTCATTACTGCGCATGTCTTGTGCAATGGTAGGTAGGCCTAACGGAGCAGCAGACAGATACATACCAGAGCCACATAACTAACAATAGCAACTTAACATCCAACATCAACATGTACACCATCACAGAAATCTCTGTAAAGTGGTTGTGAAAACGCGAAGGTAGATGTCACTATGGTATAGTGACATCTAGGTTTTCGTTATGAAAACACTTTATGTGATATATTACATCGCAACGGGAGAAACATAGCTTTGTCCAATCAACCTCCAGGCAGACTTTGCTAACCTGGTAGTAATACTCAAAATACAAGGCAAATGTTCGATTTGGCGTTCTTTGCCGTACACGGTGTCGGTAAAATAACTGCAACTGAACTAAGAGTGCCAGGAACACATAAGTTCTGTGGAGGTCAATCTGAAATCAATAATTTTAAAAAGTGCCATCTACCTACACTGTGATACAATTCGAACGTTTTAATGTAGGCTATCGTTCCAGTTTCAGCCTTCAACTTGTTCAAACTCTCTCAGCAGGAATACACCTCTTTAAGCTGGTTCAGAGTCTCTGTAAAGCGTTAAAAGATGTCGTTACTCGGTAATTATTATCAGGACATTGAAAGTTTTGTTAATTTTTCTTGACACCAAAATTTTCACAATTTACGAATTTTATCTTGTAGGACAGAACAATAAATTTATGATATAAAAATCTGAACTGTAAGAAATTAGGCTAATATTAAAATTAAATTTAGAATTTGTGGAGTATACTACAACTAAAAAACCCGACTACTGAAAATCAAGCCCTTACTAAATTCGGGGTTTACAAGTTAAAATCCACTTCTTTACAACACTCCATTCAGTTTCAAACAATGTTTGAAAACTAGTTCATATTTTCCAGTTACGTGTGAGACTGGTGCTATGTCAAAATGATGTGTACTGGAACTTCCGAAAAGTCTTCACAAGAAAACAAAAGAAGTGAGTACAGATGTTTACCCGATTGTCTTAAGGTCAGTGCAGACTGATTGACAACTTGCCGATTAAACTGCCGCGATAACTCAGCGAGACCCGTGTTATAGGTTTATAATAAGTCAATAAATACTCAAAACTAAAGTAACAATAAAATATCCAACAAAATATAGCCTTACAATAAACATAGTTAATATCTTATAGGTTAAAATCGTTTAGCGAACAAGAAAACAAATTCAAAAATAGTTCATTTTGACTCCGATAGAAAAAAGCAAACGATTGTGTTACTGTATAGTCCAGTTATTATCATCGCTATTTCGAAAATAAAATAGAATGGCGGGAGGCAAGCCAAAGAATTCAAATCCCAAGACCCACTTCTGCTGTTCAATTTTTTTGGAAAGAAATTGAATTGAGAAAAGCGAAATAATTACAGAATTAATTAGCTTTTCTCAATAATAACAATATATTATTTACGCTGATCGTAGTAGCGACACATGTACGCCCGTGCTAGGGATTTCAAAATATACCCTACAGCAACATTTTTCTGGGGTATACTTTCATGTATGACTCTCTATTTTGCTATACTGTAATGAATAGCCGTTTCACTGTCTCTCTACTTTTAATTGGGTAGTATTTAAACAAGTTATTGAGTTTTAAGTGAGATAAATATAGGGTTCGTGAACCAGCGCTCGCTCCGCTCGCATACTAAATAACCCTCTTTGACTTCTGGCCCCAAATTGCCGGGTCTCCGCCGGCCTCCTTCGTCGGCCTGGTGCCCATGCCGCATGCCACATGCCGCCCATTAGGTAAAATCCCCAATAGGAAAAATCGTCTTTATCTTAATATTGAAGTGGCCCTCTCTGTATTTCTAATCGCTCACTTAGTCATTTAGTCGCACGGCTAAAATTTTAATATCTGAAATGGAAAGGAAAGAACGATTAAAATGAAATAGTAACTTGACGAAAGTATAGGTACCGAACGATTGCTTCGTTGCGGTTGGGTATGTTATAAAATACCTACGCGCGAAATCCTATATCTGAAATTATACCCGATGTCAACCCGGCCAATGACGTCACAAATGTTATGTAAAGGTACGTTTTAATTTAAAAATTCTCGATTCCTGGATTTGAAAACATACCCGGCGGCAACACGGTCTCTGACGTCATGAGCGTTGTGTGAAGGTATAGATTCCAAATACGCCAGGGCGCGCAGCGCATGCGTATATAACTAAATTAATATCAATAAAAAATGCATAAATAAACTCAGTTTCAAGAAAATTATCATTTTACATGGTCGACAAGTCAACAGTCGGGTACTGACCCGATTGTTAACAGACCTACAGTTTTACAAGTTCCTGTATATTAGCCGCGTTATTCAGCTAAAACAAAATCTATGTATGTGCAAATAACCCCAAAGTCTTCCCCTAATAACACCCTATCTAATCGTGAAAATTTGATTAAAATCCGATCAGTACTTTTTGTGATTAGTACTTACAAACAGAGCGAGTGGTCATAGTCGGTGAAACGGTGACATTCAGAACTCTTTCTATAGACATTTTTCGTACCTAGTTGGATAAACACATTGTATCGGAGGTAAATGACCATACTAACTTCGATTAGGAGTTTTCGGGAAGCTGCGGTCGATAATTAAAACAATAATTTTGGTCTCTATCAAAACTTCAGTTAATTTCTTATCGTTTTCTCATTATAATCACTGAAATATTTTTGTTGGTTATTTTCTTTAACACCTTATTTAACTTTCTTTGTTACTTTTATTTTTCATCATTGGTTTTTCTACTGTCCTCCAGATATTAAAAAATAAATAAAAATTAACATTTCCCGGGTAATTGGAACATTTTAAGTTACGTTTTCGATATTACATATCATGCTAATTAAGCTACTACTTATTTCAGGAGGCCTAACGCTTTATGGGCTTGAGTAGTTTTCTAAATAAAATAATACCACCTCAGCTAAGTTTCTACTTAGGTACTTATGAGAACCTGGTACTATGTATAACCTTGTAGACGTGTTTACACAAAATCTTCATAATAATATGGGTTTTGCCCGTATCTGCGCTCGCCATAAGGTCGGAAACTATCTCAAGGGAACGTCGTAAATATAGCCTGACACTGATTTTGTCTTTTCTTTTCTCAAAATAGGTACGTCCTTTAGTCAAAGGTGATATTTCTTCTTTATCGTGTGGTTAGTGCCTAACCTGGTGTCCGATTTTTTATGCCACCCACGAGCCACTGACCTGGCTTGTTAAAAAGTGAAGCTATCATTTTACGAATTCGTTCTGAGATTTTTACAAATCTATCTGAACATTTAATTTCAGACCTTAATAAAAGGCAGGTCTGACAATTTAGATAAAAGTATCACGTGCTAAACAAGAAGTCAAAAAGATTTTTATACCAAAATGGTACGAAATGGCTGTCATGATGCTCTTATTAATTACTAATCATCTTAAAATGTACATAATAATATACACTAATATTATTACATACTATTATAATAAGATTTATCAGTGGTAGCTAGGGACCAACCAAACAGCCAGGTTGGCTCCCAGTCTACCACTGCCGTAAACTGCATAGTACTGGTCCTTTTATAGACGCTTGCAAGTGAAACGAGAAATGATACATCTGTTATCTATGTCACCCTGGTATATTTCTGAACATTGTGACAAAGATACAGGATTATTATATTTAATTGAGAACAAAGCTCTCTAGTGAAATTTTCTTAATACTACAAACCCAGTGTGGACACCAAAGAACTATTTTGATTTGATGTACTTCGGACACAATCCTTTTTAACAATCAAACGAATTATTGAAAAAGATGTTTTATTAAAAAAAAGAAACACCCGACACAAATAACTCTTAATATATAAAGGGACACCAAGATTTCAAGCTTGATTTTAGGGTATTACAAAGTTATTAGGTCTACACAAGAATCTCTTAAAGACTTTTTGGCAGAATGTTATACAACGTGTTAATGTATTCTTTACAAAGGCGCCAACCATGTATTCTGTACATCAAACTAAGCAAGTCCAAGCAAAAAATTATTTCTAGGATATGACTCTTTTTCTTGGGGTCAAAATCAAGGTTTACGGTAGGATTCAATATAACGCTCTCGAACATTGTGCTGATGGATGCATTGAATAGTAGGTCCAAGGTTCGTGAAGGTGTTTAAAGTAAACAAACATATTCCATTCAAGTTTTGTATTGAAAATTGTGAAAATTTTTGAACTGTAGACCTCAAACTTAACCTCTTTTAGACCTGCAATATCTCTGTAACTAGAAAGTATGGTTCTGAATAAAAAAAACCTCAATGGCCGGGAAAACAAGTGTTTTTCAGTTTCATTTTTTTTACACGACTGCCAAGGAAGTGTTATATGTATTTCGCGCGTATCTTGTGTGTTTCTTTGTAAATTTCTCTAGAACCTCGTATCTTCCGAATGACTGGATCGATTCGATTTGATGTTTATTTTGGCGCTAAATTGTAAATTGTTATTTTTTTTCAACCATACCTAGAGAACCATAGAGTATCAAAATGAAGAAAATTAAAAGGAGATTTCACAAATATTAATACAATTATCATTCGGGTTTTTTGATTCTTTTAATTAAATGTTACTTGTTCCAAATTGTAGAACTGGTTAAGTAGTAACTTGAGTTAATTTGAATTGAAGTTGTATTCAAACGAATATACAACAATATAATTACTGAGAATTCGGGCAAATCTGTCATTGAATAAATTAGCTACATCAACAGATTATGATTTTGCGTTTTCTGTTTTTTATATTAAACACATTAGCAGAATGTCAATAACACTCGTCTCTTAGCTGGTAAAAAAGACTACCTGAATCCCTTGAGATTATTTTCTTTACTTCTTGATAGTAAAGAAAATAAATAAATGGCTGCGGATCAAAAACTAAATGGCTGCGGACAGGCACGGAAAGAACGCACTCAAAAACCCTTTACAAGTTTTTAAAAACTAGTGTGCCTGTTTTCAAGGATCTAAAAGCCATTAATTTGTTTAAATGACTCGGTACTTTTTATAGTTATGTCGGAATGAATGCAAAAGCATTTGCTTTTTTTCCAAGCAGAAAGTGGTGTGTGCTTAACAAAGAGCTAGTTCAATAGAATAAGATGAAATCAAAAAATCTGTTTTTTTCTTTAATTCCGATGAATTGAGAACCTGTCCTCCTTTTTGAAGTCGGTTTTATGTTTTACAAAAAAGTTTTTAACTAATAGGATTGAAGGACGATGATTGTCTTGACCTCAAATAAAATTATTAATTAAAAACCTTTTTAAAAATAAGCGATTATTAAAATGCACTGAAAAAAAAGAAAATAAACCTAAAAGAAAACGAAAACAAAAAACGTTCATATACTCAACTTTGAGATTCGAAAACTAGATTTCCTTTATGATAATATAGTAGCACAGATTTTCACGATTAATTTGATATATAACACTATCCGAAAATAACAATATACATAACAGAACAATTGAAATACGACGCCACACGTCAGAAATGGCGGAGTTTGTTTACACTAAAGTTTTTACTTTTATTTTGACATTTGTCGATGGAATAGTGTTGCTATTGTTGGTCCGAACGTTGAGGAATATAGTATAGAGTTTGCTACAAGAGGAATAAGCTCTAGAAATAGCAGTTTAGTAGATTTTTTATTGCATTCATGGACGAAGGCGCTACTGGCTGCTTTAGCAGCCAGGGACATTTCGCAAAACAGCTACTAGCTGCTAAAGCAGCCAGGGGCGGTTGAGAGGATAAGCTTGTCGTGCGAATGGTAAAGGCATTTTTTTTTTAAGTTTAATTCTTTTCAGTGCATTTTTATATAAGCCTATTTTGTAAGGTTTTGGTAATTAATGATATTATTTTTAAATTTTTTAGTTTTGTCGTAATCATTGAACGCGTCTACAAATTTTAGTATTCGTGATTTTTACTGTTGAGGAGTTCCCTCGTGAGAAGACAATCCTAACTGTAAATACAAACTACATAATTACATAGACTGCTAAAATCATAACCATTCCTTTTGGCTTCGCCGGAGTCGGGTAAAAAGGGGTGTACAAAAGATGAAACAAAAAAAATATTCAAATAGAAATCCAAAACTTCCATTATTCCCACAAAAAAAATAGCCTCCCTGGCGGGGGATCGAACCCCGGTCTCCCGTATGACAGGCGGGGATACTAACCACTATACTACCAAGGATTGTAATGGCAAAGCTGAAATAGGGCTTTCACTTATTAAAAAAATCACAAAATGACGATTTTCTCTGCTCTAGCAACCTTTTATTAACAATTTTATGTTTCATAGGCACTGTGGGAGCATTACACATTTTAATAAATACAATTCTTGATTTACTTTGCTGTATTTTGGGTGAAATTCCAGTTTTTCAGTTATTTTGCAACTTCAGAGCCACCTGCGGGACCTTGGCACATCACAAAGAGCATAGTATTCAGTAACCCTTAAAAGTTTCCCTGTTGACATGCTAGATGGTGTAGTAGCACCCCATTTACTCAGACCTGTACGTTGTTGCTAGGAGTCAGGTTTAAAAATTGAATGACAAACCCTGTATTACTTGGTTTGAAAGTCAAACATAGATGTCAGGGTGTCTAGTTTTAAAGCCAAGATTATTGTAAATGATATTATGATATTCATCATCATCATCATCATCGGCCTATTAATGTTCCCACTGCTGGGACATAGGCCTCCTCTCTATGAGAGGGAATAATCCACCACGCGGGCCCAGTGCGGATAGGTAGATAGATGTCACATGTCTTCGAATTTTTGGTTCTAGGACATGCCGGTTTCTTCACGATGTTTTCCTTCGCCGTTTTGAGAGCAGTGGTGATGAAATAAATTACACAAAGTAATGCGCCTGTCTGGGTTCGAACCCACGACATATTGTTCGTAAGTCGGGGCCATCACCACTTGGCCACCGCTGCTCTCATATATAATATTGTTAGTTGACAATAGACAAATATAATCTTTAATATCATTTGTACTACTAACTGAAAGCATTGCTGTCATATTCCATTACTTATTTGGTTGTTATTCTAATACATTTAAGCAAATTATTTTACGGTTCATTTTTGACATCAGCAACAAAAAAAAAACAATGTTTCCTTATAAGGCTAGCTACGTTGCTACGCCGTAGCAGACGGCTACAGGCCTACGTAGACCGGGACGGCATGGCAATGGCATGACATTCAAACGTATTATTGATATAGAAATATCGTGGCGCGTCTTTTAATGCCGTGCAATGAAATCCCTTTCGATGCCACGGCATGCCACAACATCATTTTTAAGCATAGCAATTTATGTCAATTTGTTTTTTGTTTTTTTTTCGTAGCAATATGAAATTTAAACTCAACTCAACTCAAATCCAAAAATTAAACTTATATCTATACATATAATAAAATCGTTGAGACCAAAAAATCTGTACATTGAAGAGTTAAAAAAAAACCAGCCAGAGTGACTTAAAATAAGTAACTGAACATATTAAAACCATTTTTTTTTAATTGTTTGTTTGTTTGTTTGTTTGTTTGACCGCGCATCACGTAAAAACTACTGAACCGATATTGTTGAAATCTTCACAAATCTATTTAAATGAATTCAGAATAACATTTAGGCCATAGAAATTTTGTTTTTTTTTTGGAAAAAGGGATTGAAAAGGGGGTGTAAAGTAAAAGTAAAAAAAATTTAGATTGTTCTAGAATCATGAAACTCAGAGTAAATACTTATTAATAAAAATAAAGAAATACCTGTCTTAGCATTTTTTTTAAATCTCACCCAGAGGCGCAAAAAAGAGGGTTTTGTGGTTAAAATTAATAAACTTCAAACACCTATACAATCAAAACCAATGAAGTGTAACCTTTTAAAGTTGCTACATATACTTCATATCTAATACAGGTAAATATAATTTCTCAGTTTTCTTTAAATTTGATTTTTGAGGTGAATACGCACAAAATAGCGGAACTCAAGAAAATCAGCTTTCTTCCGTGTTAAGTAGTTGGTACGAAATGTTTGTGCGCGCATCACGTCAAAACTACTGCATAGATTTCTTTAAAGGCTTCTTCAATATTTAGGCTATATATTCTCACGCTACTTCCTTAAGGGGGTAGGCAATTTAACATTATGTCCGTAAACTTCAATTGTTTGACGTTTCAGTCATGACGTAAGTACATCAGAACGGCTATTTGTAGCTTATGTCAACGAAGTAAATAGCCTATCGGTTTCATGACCGCTCTGCAAACTACAGGGTTGCAGGTTCAAATCCCCCCGCAACACTATTTTCACTTTTTGTGATTTGTTTTTTTTTTTTTTTTTTATATGCTGTTACATTGCCTATATTTCCTTTTGTATTTAAATTGTTTGCATTTCTATATTTCTTATTTTTTTTCGTGAAATATTTTTCCAAAAAGAAATAGAGAAGTATGGAAGAAGAATACAATCATGCTGCGCCGACCCCAAATAAATTGCGATAAGGGCAGGAGTATGATGATGATTTCTCCAAAATGTAGTATAGCGTACGGAAGCCTGATAAATTCACGTGTTCTTGCCGTGCAAGAACTGTGCTGTGCTATTCGCAATAATCAATAATCCATACGCAGTTTACGTAGATTATATTTACAGCTATATTGTTATTGGCCTCATTCCATGCATCTTGGTGAGAATTAAAGACCTGCCCGGACTGTCATCGAAGGTCTGACGGTGTAGACAAAAGTCAGTTGCAAGAGGTTCGCAAGTTTGCAGCAGCTATATCGTGTGTGGGCTCATTTCATGGACCTTGATGAAAACTTTAAACTTAGCTAGAGTTTGACTTTCATCGAAGGTCAACGATGGAGACGGAAGGCAGTTGCAAGAGGTCATCACGAGTTTACAGCATCTATATCGTGTTTGGGCTCATTTTATGCACCTCGATGAGAACTTTCGACGTACATGGAGTGTGACTGTCATCAAGTGTCTAAGGATGATAACGTAAGGCTGAGGAGGCTGGCGAGGGAAGCGATTAATGCAAATATTTCAGAGAAATTAAATTGTTACCTACTTGATTCTATACTATGCCTAATATTATAAAGCTGAAGTGTTTGTTTGGTTGGTTGAACACGCTAATTTCAGGAACTACTGGTTCGAGTTGAAAGTATCTATTAGTGTTAGATAGCCCATTTATCGGGGAAGGCAACAACGAACAACAACGTTGCAACGTTTATATAACATCACGCTACAATCAATAGGAGCCGAGCATCAACGAAAAATGTTGCGAAAAAAATATTCCTTATTCATATATTGAGTTCTTTCGTTGCGTGCGCTGCGTAAACGGTTAAAGTTTCGCAACAATTTCGCAAAAATGACGGAAGTTCCTCTTAAAAAGTACTAAAAAAAGTCCGCGATAGCATTATTATGTCTATCTTTTAATGGGTGTCTCACACTCTCTCTAACCATCTCTCTGTCTCTCATAAATGACGCAGACGAAGTTGCGCGGGTCAGCTAGTACTTATATAATTCTATAGTGTAGATTCCTTTTAATGATGACATGAAACTAAAAAAGCTTACCTCTTTTCTCAAATTACGCTGTTTTTCATTGTGCGCTGAATTTGCGACAGCTCATGTTCCAAGTTTTGTTTTCATTGCGTTCTGATTATTTTACTATCGAAACCACGCACTACGATGGTTGATTCCCTTATCGCGTCGTTTGAGTATTAAGATCAAAATCAAAATCAAAGCATTTATTTCAAGTAGGCCAGTTACAGGCACTTTTGAATTGTCGAAACCAAGATGAAAATTAAATGTAGCTACAGTCCCAGTCACAAGGCATAAAAACTGTGAAAGTACTGTAGTTGCCCATTCCCTAGCGTAGATCTCTATGGAGAAGAACGGGCAAGAAACTCCATGGACACTCTTTTAAATCAGAATATTGTTACAAAATCTTGGTTACATCATTCATGTTGAGATGGTATATTATGTGAGAACAATGTAGCAAGATGTGCACGTTAAAAGTGTCCACAGTAAAACAAAACAGAAAAAAAACAATTCAAAAACTAAAATAATTCATTAAAATAAGCCATGGCAACTGAGAGATGACCAGTCACAACTGACAGCGCCCGTTCACGGACATGACGCATAGATCAGCACCATTCAACTCAACCATTTTGATGGGAACTAAATGATCCGACACATGCGCCACCATCAGCGAGACTTTTGAGTGAGCATGACATATTCTCAACCGCCAGGGCACATTCAAGTCAAGAAAAGACGTAGGTTTCCAGCGACTGATAGCATTCTAGTACATAGCACTCACACAATATGGGCAATGCGATTATATAATACTAAAGAGATTGAATCTATACAATGCAAAGATAGTTGTACAATCTTCAGCAGCTCCAACAATACAATTAGTGCTATCCATTTATGCGCCCCTGTCCTTGTGGAGCAGGACCGGCATTGAGCCAAGCATTTTTATCAGCGATATAATCGTCCAATTTGTAATATGCTTGCTTACTCAATGTGCGTTTAATGCATGTTTTAAATTTTGTTTCATTCAGTTCAAGAATGCTTTGTGGAATTTTATTATAGCATTTCAAACAGTACCCCATGAAAGAAGAGTCTACTTTAGCGAGTCTGAAGCCTGGCTGAACTAATTGGTCCCTATTTCTAGTACTGTAATTGTGTCTGTCACCTCTTTTACCAAAATGATGTAGATTTTTCCTCACGTACATTATGTTTTCGTAGATGTATTGACAATGTACCGTCATGATGTTAATTTCCTTAAACAGTTCCCTCAGAGAATCGCGCCTACGAAGATTGTATATGGCTCTGATGGCTCTTTTTTGCAGAATAAATATAGATTCAATGTCTGCAGCCCGTCCCCATAATAAAATGCCATAAGACATTATACTATGAAAGTAACTAAAGTAGACCAATCTAGCAGTATCTACATCAGTAAATTGACGGATTTTTCTAATAGCATATGCTGCTGAACTTAGCCGCCCCGCCAGAGATGTTAAATGAGAACCCCATTGAAGCCTTGAATCAAGCGTAATCCCCAGGAAAACCGTTTTATCTACGAATTCAAGTTTCTCTTTATTCAATACTATATCACAATCGCTACTTTTGACATTCGGTAAAGCAAATCTTATGCATTTCGTTTTTTTTTCATTGAGTACCAAATTGTTTGCTGTGAACCAATTATGGACTTGAAGTAGGGCATTATTCACGTCGTCTAGATTTTGGGCTCGTCTATTTATCTTAAAAATTAGGGAAGTGTCATCGGCAAATAACACCATATTTTGAGGTTGGTTTTTCAGTAAATACGGTAGATCATATAAATATACTAAGAAGAGGAAAGGACCCAATATTGAGCCTTGCGGAACCCCCATTTTGACTTTTAAACCCTGTGAATTAACACCATTTAAGATCACAGGAGGTGTGGAAGCTGGATACATATTTTTGGTTTCTTATTAAAACAAATATGACAGTCCTTTTTCCAAGGCTTGATTTGTCAAATTGAAATAATACAATGCATTTAAACTGTAACAGAATAACGCGCACCCCTATACAATGAAAGAAATCAAAACGGCAGCAACTACTAATAATGAAAGTAACAATATTGTGCATGTCCGCGCACAATTTTTGGTGCAATCGCACCAGAATACGACGAAGCCCTGCGCGTAAATTAGGTTTCAGGAAAAAACTCTAGTTGTCCGTCTACTAACAGAATAAACAATCGTGAACAAAATTATTTTATGCCAGTTGTGCCCGAGGCTGCGCTCACGAAACTTTTTATACTATTATTGGCATTATGTTACTGAGGAAATGAAGTCATAGGTAGGCTGCGCTCACGAAACTATTTATACTATAATTAAGAATCAAACGAACTTACCTTGTGAAGTTTGATTCCAATTATACGAGGGTCTCAACCGAAGACGATTACAAATTTACTTGCAGCAGTACATGAGAAGGTGCTGTCTTTGCCACAATTTTAGATACTCATAGCTTAAAAAAAAAAAAAAAACAAAACCGTGACGTAGTGTCCTGTCTCGCTCCCACCACTGGCACGAGGCGCTATCGTTCTCGCTCTTTATTCATTAATTTTAGAGAAAAACAGCTTCTAGCTGTTTGTATATTATTAACTTTTCTTTTTTGTCTTTAGGGGTTCTGATAGGGATGGGTGGGATTGTAATCGTCTTCGGTTGAGACCCTCGTATAATTGGAATCAAACTTCACAAGGTAAGTTCGTTTGATTCTTAATTATACTTCGTGTCTCAACCGAAGACGATTACAAATTTACTTGCAGATGTTTAGAGTAATTATCATGACAAAAAAGGGAAAGCAAACATTGTAATATTATGAATCCTTTTACTAATCAACAAAACCCTAAAAAACAGAACATTTAAATAATCTTAACCCCATAATGATAACTTATTCTCTTAATTCTTAATCTCTTTCATAATCATAAACTTATCTTTTCATTAATAACAAAAATTAAATAAGTATTTAAATAATCTACATACTAATCAGACTTTTACAGTTTGTTACATCCAGTTACATCTATCCTAATCTTAACAAAAATAGTCAATTCGATAGGTGTACATGATTATACCTAACACTGATTCTGGAGTCTGGATGTATAATGTCCAGTTGAATGGTAATGTGTGATAATGGGCTTGCACCCTATTGCATGAGACTTAAACGTAACCAATAATGATGTTAAAATAATATTTTGTGTCTCAATATAATTAAAAATCAGTAAATATAGCACTAGCGAAATCGCTGTTAACAGGGTTAATGATATCTCTGTTATAGTACTTTAAGAAAACATTAGAAGTATTACTCCAACCTGCGGCCTTCCGTACCACTTCCAGGTTTACACCCAGTCTATGAGCTGCTGACGTTGAGGCGTGGCGAGTACTGTGGGCTCCGAATATCGATATGTCAATGCCGCTATCCTCTAAAACTTTTTTGACCCAGTGAGCTAGTGTTTGCGAAGATACCTTTTTATGGAGTTTTCGAAAACTAATGAACAGATGGTCGTCTAACTGATTGTGGCGTAAGGATGAAGTTTTCTCAATATAAGCTTGAACCACAGTAGCTGGACATATGGATAAATTTTCACGAATAAAGGGTAACCTGATTAGTGGTTGGAAGGTCCCAGGTCTTGAGGTTTTAATTAATTCAGATATTTTAATTACAATCATATCATCTTCTGTACTGATATTTTTTAATTTAATTAAACTTAGTGTCTGCATTCTTTGCGCAGAAGCTATTGCTAACAAAGCAATTGTTTTTCTTGACAAAAAATCAAGTGTTATATTCGTGTAGGGATACCAACTGGACACATAGCACAACACTTTATTAGGGTCCCATGTTGCTGTGTATTTAGGATTGGGAGGTCGTAACCTGTATACACCCTTTATGAACCTATTAACACAACTATTTAATGTGATTTCTGTACCTAGAATAATTGACATGGCAGATCTGTGTGTATTTATCGTATTATAACTAGCTCCTTCGTTAAATTTCACTGTTAAAAAGGAAATAACTTGAATACTAGTGGATTTAAAAAAGTCATAATTATTGTCGTGACAGTAAGTTACCCAAGATTTAAGGGTACAGCTATATTGATTTAAGGTTTTTGGTGCAAATGAAGCCATTACGATACCCAAAGATGTCTCCGGAATGCCTCTAGCTATCATTGATTGCTTGATAATCTCGCTGCCACTAGGATAAGGTCTGCGTGTAGTGGATGGTGTGTTCTGAAAGGAGAATATAACAAATCTTGGTCAGGTCCAAAAAATATTTTTTCTGATATTATTAATTTGGTCCATAGTGGATACCAAGGTTGTGAACGCCAATAGGGTACAATTAGTATACCTTCTGCCTTATCTCTAATTATTTTTTGCAAGACTTTGGTTATAATGCTGAACGGCGGAAAACCATAGAAAGAAAGGTCTTTCCAGTTGAAGGTGAAAGCATCTACTATTTCAGAATGGGGATCGAGCTTCCATGAGGCGTATCTTGGACATTTGTAGTTTTGTGAGCTAGCAAAGAGATCAAAGTTGGGTACACCCAATTTATGTGTTATTTCCGAGAATGCATATTCAGCTAGTTCCCATTCCGTGTCCACATTAATTTTACGTGATTCCCGATCAGCAATAATGTTATCCGAAGATTTAACGTACGAAGCAAATATATAAATGTTCCTATGTTCACACCACTGCCAAATATTCCGGGCTATTTCATTTAAATGGGTATGCTGTATACCCCCCATTCGATTTATATAGCTGATTGCTGTTGTGTTATCGATTCTCAACAGTATACAACAATCTCGAAGTTTAGGAGCGAATATTCTTAAACCATAAAACGCGGCTTTCAGTTCTAAAATATTAATGTGCATATTAAGTTCTAATTCTGTCCAATTCCCGTGTGAACTTTCATTACCGCAAGCAATGCCCCAACCAGTGGTTGATGCATCGCTGTATATTTCGAGACAATAATCATTATTACGAATAGGACATATTGAGTTTTTAATATTATTTCTCCACCAATGGAGGTCCTGTTTCAATGAATTTGACAGTGTTATTGTCTTGTTATAATTGTAAGAGTTATCCAGAGCTAAAAATTTTTCCCTTTCAAATAATTTTGTGTAAATCCATCCGTAACTGACGGCAGGGCATGCAGAAGTCAGTAGGCCTATGAATTCAGCAAAGTACCTGATTGAACATTTACTTAAATTTAAAAATTCTGTAGTTTTGTTTAAGACGCGATTTTTCTTCTCTTCGGGAAGATAAATAGTCATAGCTACAGTATTGAAAACAAATACTAAAAATTTACATTCTGTACTCGGTGTTACTCGACTTTTATTAAAGTTTATTACGAAACCTAAGTTTTGTAAAAGATTCTGTGTCTTGTTAATATTGTAGACGCATTCATCATATGATTGTCCAATACAAAGAAAATCATCTAAGTAATTAACTGAAATCAAACCTCGAGCTCGCAGATACTGTTGGACAGGTTTTAACAGTTTGGTAAACACGAACGGGGCAGTACATAGACCGAAGGGGAGAACGTTAAATTGGTATAGTTGTGATTTCCATTCAAAACGTAATTTCTTCCTATCATGATTATTTATAGGGATAAAAAAGTAGGCGTCCTTTAAATCTAAAGTTGCCATGAAATTATTTTTATCTAACAATCTTAATGCTGTTCTGTAGTCTTCCATTTTAAAGTGTTCGAGTTGAATAAATTTATTGAGATTTTTAAGTTCAAAATAAAGCGATGTTTGCCGTTAGCTTTTGGTAATGTAAATATGGGTGATATAAATTGTCCCTCGCAGGGCTCACAGGTTGTAATAAACTTTGATTTTAATAATTCTGTGATACAACTATCAATAATCTTGCATTCCGATATCGATTTACAGGAATTTCGGGGAGGAACAGTTTGTACAGGTTCTTGTTCAAACGGTATACTATAGCCTCGTACCCAAGATAATACTATATGATCACTACGACACCAGTTGTGGTAAAAGTACTGCAATCTGCCCGCGAGTGTTACCTGGGCTAGTGAGGTCAGCGTCTCCTGGGCCTCTGACGCGCCGAGCTGGTCCTGTTCTGGTGGTACGAGTCTGGGCGGCGATCTCGCGGCGCTGCTGCTGGTCTGCGTGGAGCGGGGTTCCGACGCGACTGGCCGGCTGCTGCTCGCGGAACCCCCCTCGCGTTTAAAGCCCCCCTTGGGTATTGTGTTGTCGGAGGCTTATAAGGAGCGCGCTGAGTAGTCTTCATCTCCAGACCAGATTTAGATATTGCTTTTGCTGATTTGAGATGTTCAGAAAGGTTGGTACCGAATAAGTATTGATCTATCTTTGTGTTTTTCACGATTTCTCGAGTCTCTTTATTCAAATTGTTAATGACGGCATATCGCCTCGACTGTGACTCTCTGTAATGATTGTCACACAGGAGTCGTCCAGCGTCACTTAATGGTTTTATAATTTCCTGTGCTTGTGGTAACGTGTCTTTAGAAGCGGACAAGGCCCAATTAAGGACTTCACCAATAGCTGATAAGCAGCTAGATATCTGATTCTGCTTGTATTGGCTAAACAAATCTTTTTTAATATTAAGGGCTGTTAAAGCCGCCTCAATTTCTAGGTTAAGTTTCGGTGGATTCATACAACTACAGTTTTCTGCTGGTAAGTATTGTTTCATTAATTCCAATTTGCTTTCTTTAGGTAACCCATTACTTAAAACATGTGTCCATCTAGCGGCAATATCTTTATGTAAATCGTCTCCATGTTCCTTCTGGGTAGACGGATCTTCACCTAGCATCATTAAAATTTCAGGGTCAAGTACCTCTTCAGTTTTCTCTGCTTCCGTGGGCACCAAAGTTATCGCTTCCTCAGCAGCAGACGGTACGATCGGTTCCGAGAGTGCCGGTGCGTCCTGTACATCGGATTCCTTTAAATTGGTTTCCATGTTCGGAATTTCTTGACCTGTAAAGAGTATAGTCATAGGACTTTTATGTCTACTAAATTCAACGCGATTTACGCGGAATAGGACAATTAGGATCTCAACATGATTCACATGGAGGTTAAATAAATTTGTGTTACCTCAACACGATATACGTGGAGAAATAGATAAAAGTTATTACACTATGGTCCTCACTAACCAAGTTTGAAAACCAAAACAAGTAGGTACTTGAAATCTTCGACACGATTTAGGTGGAGAATTGTATTGTCCTCTACACGATTTACGTGGAGAAAGTATTCAAATTGTTTCGCAACTTCAAAACGATTAACGTTTTAAACAACTTATCTTCAACACGATATACGTGAAGATGATTTTATATTAATTACGTTATAATAATTCATCTTATTTTTTCTCATAAAATATATTCATATATTTTAGGTAGAAAGTAGAATGGGTCACCGTCTAAGTAATAGGACTAATAAGGTAACCTGTAGGTACATACCTTGCTCGTCCAGACATTCAACATCAATATTTGCGTCTTCGTAATCCGATAAACTTTCAAAATAAGAACGTTCCGAAGATGACGCACTACTTCGTCGATATCTTTGCAGTTTACGCTCGAGTTTTTTCACCTTTTTCCGAATACTATGATAATAATTATCACTATCCTTAGATCGCGAACGCTTTCGTTTTCCCATTTTAAACTTTGATGATCCTATAATAAACTAAAAACTCTCGAAGGAAAATAATATTATGAGTAGTGTGACACGAAAACACGTAATGAATAAAGAGCGAGAACGATAGCGCCTCGTGCCAGTGGTGGGAGCGAGACAGGACACTACGTCACGGTTTTGTTTTTTTTTTTTTTTTTTAAGCTATGAGTATCTAAAAGTGTGGCAAAGACAGCACCTTCTCATGTACTGCTGCAAGTAAATTTGTAATCGTCTTCGGTTGAGACACGAAGTATAATTGGCATTATGTTACTGAGGAAATGAAGTCATAGGTAGGCTGCGCTCACGAAACTTTTTATACTATGATAATTGGTATTATGTTACTGAGGAAATGAAGTCATAGGTAGGCTGCGCTCACGAAACTTTTTGTACTATAATTGGCATTATGTTACTGATAGCTTCTGTAATATTACTTGATTTTTAAACGTTTGAGGTTACCTTACTACAACCAAAACGGAATTTAAAAGTGTATAAACAAGACATCGACTTCTTTTAAAACTTGCGCCTTGACGTGTTCAACGTAAGTACTTAAAATACATACATACTAAAATACAACATACTAAACATTATAATTATAGTAATAATAACTTGTGAATCCTTACACGAAAACCGAATAATTTATTTTTAGTTGCCGTTTGAGTTGTATTCGGATTTCATAGTTTATTTTTGTTACAGCTATTTGTTTCTATGATTATTATTGTTTATACAGGGTTTCACTGAGGTGAGCTCGTGGCTAAACAATAACAGCCGCTGGAGTCGATCTTTAGGTTAAGTCGTGCTTGCCTAGGTTGGTCCGTGAATGGGATCACCCATTACATGCCGAGCTTCCTACGTGCTTTCCATTTGTAGATCTTTGAAAGTCGTTACTGGTAGTCAGTGGCCCAAAAGTCTGACACTAGTGTTACCGAAGAATATTATATTATCCAATACTAGCTGGGTTGTGGAAGTCATAGGTGCCTGCAGTCGCTTCATATAAAATACCGGTATTCAACTACAGTCGGTTAGACTGGAAGCCGACCCCAAAATATTTGGGAAAAGGCTAGGCTACTGATTATAACAGGTCTTTACCAACACAACAACGCAAACGCAAACACATAAAAAGTAATCAGTATCAGTACCTATTGTTGAATACTTATTTATTATGAAGTGCCGTTTCTTCCGTGCCTCTCAAGTTGTTGCAACTGTTTTTGCACAGACGGCTCTTAAAAATATTGGTTATATTTATTTATTTCTTAATTAAATATAAACTTGCTTAATTTGTTATTTTATATAAGCCATTTCGTAATTACTAAAACACAAAATAACATCTCAAATTATTATTACTACCGCACAAGAGTGGCTAAATCGCACTAAGGGATTCTGCCAAAAACCCGGTCCTACCAGGGTTGCATAACGTGCTGGTGCTTGATGCCACCTCTATAGTACTAGCTGTATCTATGTCTCTGTTCTGTTTCATTCAAGTACGATACGAGGCTGTAGGGTGGCAAGTTTACAATATTGGTGGCTTCACTCATATCTCTGTCTTTGTCTAGACTGGTACTGAAAGCATTGGTGTAAGCAGGAACATAATATTAAAAGTGCAGCTTTGTTAATGGAGTGTGCTCTTTCTATTTACATAACATGACGTCATGAAAATAAACGTGCTCGATGTTCAAGTACAAATAGATATAATCGTCACATTGCTGGTGACAAGCTCAAACCAATGCCATCTCTAGGATGTGAGTTGAATTGCGTATGTATTTAGAGTTATCCTCTTCGCTCATATGGAGGGCTAGTACAATTTACGCATTGCTAGGCTAGGAGTCTCGGTTTTTCGATCGCGACGGCAATCTACGTGACTGCTACTTGTGCATCCTTTTTCTTATTGAGATGGGGTTGCTTTTTTGGTTTAACATTTCGTATTCAAACAATTTAAATGATAAAATCTTAAATCAAATTCTATAAACAACGGAATTAAATAAATATAACAAGAAAATAAGTAAATATCTCAGGTGGCCGTTTTTAGAGCAGGCGGTGAGGACCGGCTGTCCTATAATCAAAAATTCGAAGACTTGTGATATCTACCAACACGCACTGAGCTTGCGTGGTGGATTATAATCCATTTCCTCTCATAAAGTTGAGGTCTATGTCCAGTTATGGGAACATTACAGGCCGATTATGCTATAGTAATGTAACATTGCAGTTTATATAATCGGTGAAATATACAGAAAATGTAGTCTAGCTTAAGGAAATGAAAAATCAGCCTGGGTAGCTGCGTTGCTCATCATTATCATCACTGCCTTCTAGGCAGCTTTGCTCCTCATATTTTGACATCTTGGCTTGAGCTAGAAAATATATTAGCATTATCCTCTCAAAAAGTTCAGGCAGAATGGGTCCAGCACCGTGGCACTTTTTAACCTACACTAAAATGAAGACCTAATCAATCTTACCATTCTATTCTATGGCAGCATGGCGCTAATTAATCAATTTAAAAAGTTAGAGCAGTTCAAACAATCGAATTAATATTTCAGTAATGAATTCATTTAATATCGCCTGAATTTTGCCATTTGGTGTGTTTACTTTTGTTTTATGCATAAACACTCCAGAAGCCGGTGACAAAAAAAACTAAATCAATCAAACAAAGGTCACCGACTTCTGAAGCTAAAGTTATTTTTCACTTTTTTGTGTTTTTTGATTCCTTTTGAACTTTGCTATAGATATCAAAACAATTCCTACAGACGCACAAATGGCCTCTGTTTAGCCGAGAGTGACTCGAATAATAAAATGAAAGTGAAAAATATGTTTTATTTTCATAGAGCTTTTGCCCGCATGGCCGGTTTCCAGTTTAATCAAACCACTCTGTGAGCTTGGCCGCTCTCGCCGAGCCCCCAGAGCAGTCTGCCGTACCGACTGTGCTCCCATTCGAACGTAGGTACATACATCCGTACAGATCGGCAAAATGAGTGTAGTGGGGGTAGCAGCCTCCTTTACAATTTAATCTATTTTTATCCCTACCATGCCTCTGTGATAGATTGTTTCCATTTATGAAAAACACATTATTTAAAAACGGTGGTGTACTACCCACTTTGTATGGTAGCTACGTGCCTAATCTTTGTATCGGAATACGAGTGTTTCAGTATTTTCACGAACGGGTTTCACAGAACGGTTATTATAGATACCTGTGCACTGATTCCCTGTGTGCCAAGTCACTTCCAGTCACTATAAAGGATTTATTCGAAGTATTTTATATTTGATACAAAATTATTCAATACCCAAGTTCAACGACTATTATAGGTAAACTAATAAAGTTATCTTAACCGCTATATTTTTCTTTAAATTTCATGAAATGCACTATCATCAAACATGTTTCCAGAATTTTCAAGCCAGCTGTTTAGCTTTTAGAGGGGAGGGGGACGCCCTACTGGAACAAATATTTGCACATTACAGCTTTCTAGTACTCACGGTCACTTAGCAAAACCTCGGACAGACGGACAGACAGACGGACATGACGAAACTATAGAAGTTCCTTTTCAGGAAAGAATGAAGTATCAATTCGTCTATTTTTAGGGTTTCGTAGCCGTAAAAACAGACGAATTGATACTCCATTCTTTTGGAAGTCGGTTAAAACATAAAACTCACTGAATAGTAGGTAAAGAAAATAAAAGGACATAGAATTGCCTTTAAAGTAATGTATGTGTCTAATGTGTATACTATTTTTTGTCAGCGTTGGGATGGATATAAAAATCACGTGAGAGTGACAATCATTTAGATAATTTTCAGTGTTGGACAATTCTTTTCGCCACTACCTGTAACTTTTATATGAATTTCTTCTAAATCTATTCTTATAAAATATCCATTACGCTTTTTTTTTTACCGAAAGTGAAACCGCAGCAGTTGATGTCATGCATCTTAATATTTTATGCTCGCCTGGTAACCGATTATATTAACAGCAGTCACGTGACATCAAAATGAATGTACTCATAGCAGAGTATGTTGTGCACGTTATAGGGCAAACATCTCTCTCATCTCTCTATTCCTGCTGCTTTGGTGTTTGAACTCAAAAGTATTGATCCTGTCCTGTTGCATTTAGACTGCGTCAAAACTGTGGTATTTAAGACTAATAGACTTCGTGCGTTCGTAATTCTTGTTTACCCGACTACGGTGAAGCCAAAAGGAAGGGTTATGATTTTAGTAATATATGTAAGTATGTAGGTATGTAGGTATGTATGTACGTATGTTCCTCCGTAGCACCTAAACTTTTCATCCGATTTTGATGAATAAGGTGTCAATGGATTCGTTTATCCGTATTATTATCCATATTCATTTTAACCGACTTCAACAATAGGAGGAGTCGAGTTTACCTTGTAAACCCCGACTTTAGTTAGAGCGTGATCTTTCCTTAATCGGGTTTTTTAGTGGTAGTATACCACACAAATTCTTGTTATGATATACTTTGACTGGGTTTAACATTTAACTTCCGAAAAGGTTAAAACAGGTGTTCGTTGGTTTTCCTAGGAACTCCATTATTATATTTTTTTCTAGAAAATAACGGTATTGCAACTCCCAATTATTTACAAGAAGAGTCATTTTTTAACCGACTTCAACAAAGGAGGAGAGGTTCTCAATTCGTCAGAATCTTGTTTTTAAATGTATGTTCACAGATTACGCGAAGACGCCGATTTGGAAAATTCTTTTTAGAGTTTACTTCCAAGTTGGTCCTATAGAAGTATCATCATGGTTTGACCATGGACTTCGGAAATAATTATGGAACGGAACTCTTCAATATTTGACAGCAAATTGCTGCATCCGCTTAGATGTTTATTGTTTTCATAACATCATATAACATAATATCACGTCTGCATGTTTTTAGGGGGTACGCAGATGTGTACACCCATATTTCGACAGTTCGGCATGTTAAGTTCATTGGGGATAAGCCTATTACCATGAAAATATGTATTATTAACAATATATAATAATTGCATAGCAAATATTTTGTTTGGGATATTAGAACTAAAAAATTGCTAAAATTAAACCGACTTTACAAACAAAAAAGTTTAAAATTACTTTAGCTTCAGAAGTCGGTGACAAAAAACTAAATCAAACGAACAAAAGTCACTGACTATTTTTATTGGTACTTGTCCTTGAACTTAGGTAATACTTAGTCACACAATATTTCCTACTTAAGTACTGACCATTTAGAATCCGTGTTATTTACTGGTAACAAAAATACCAAGATAATAAACAATTTTCCTGGAACATTAACATTAAACCATGTGCCACAAACATTATAATCTTTGAGAAGGATTAGCTTATGCATTTTCACGATTGTAATACGAATAAAGTTAGAACATCAAATAAGGGCACATGTCGGACTCGAACCCACGACCTTCCCGTTCTGAGAACGCGATGCTCTATACCATCCAGCTGAGCTAATGTGCCGCTACAAAGTGCCTCCAAATTCGGTTCCTGTATTGTCCTTCAAACGGTTGCAACTGCGGCGAGATACGGAACTACATACGTACGCATAAACCCTTTTGAAGGTCAGGGATATATTGCTTTTCAGATAGATGGCATTGATAGCTGTACTTTTGAATTTTTTTTAGTAATTTTAAGACTTTTAATCTCCTTTAACCTTCGGAAAGACGAACATTAGCCATCATAATAGATGTATCTCATCAGTTTATGACTGCTGTGATGAAAAAGTTAGGCAGCGAAGTACAATCCTTTACTTTGGCTTACACATTCTCAAATTATTGTGTTATTATAAGTTTACATTAGTTGTTCTTTCTTTAATTTTCTTGGGCCCATTATGTGGCCACGTTAATAGACGCCGCTATTAAAGTGGCCGTATGACGTTCTTTAGATCTAAAAAAGTGCACGTGTAGGGATATTTCAGTAAATGGGCCATTGTCTGGTCGAGAGCACCACATTCACGCTGTGAGTCAGATGGATCTTTAATACCCCATTTTGGCAAACTGTGTTTACCCGCAATCGCAATCGGTTAAGTGCTTCCCATACAGGCCACTTCAGATCAGGTCCGGGAGGCAAATATTCCTGGGGTTTAATGAAATCGCTGGTGAAGTCTGCTTCTCTTCCCAAAGTTTGCTTCTCAACTTAGGCGGTTTGTCTTGGATGACATGTGTAGAGCGTACGAGATTCTTACGCTCTACGCATGTCATCCAACTTTTAAGCCCACCCGGGTTCGTTGGTGTGTAATCGTAGACGGAATGTCGCTGTCGATGCTGATGTTACATTGCAGGCTAATTAATGGTCATTTCGTATACTGAGGAGGTTTTATTCATGATCACACCTCACTCTTGGTTTAGATTGGCAATTTGAGATCAATCCTAACCGTCCATAGTCACATTGAACATCGAAACTGAACCGAACATTGAAACATTAACATTGACACCGCATTGTCCGGCTTGAGAAGCTTGCGCCTTAACTTTTGATCCATCACGACACAATACATGTATTTATCAAATCGCAGTCAATAAGTCAACGAATGGCACTAATGAAAGTTTTTATCGCAAAGCATCGGCATGGAACCACAAAAATTAAAATGCGTATATCTAAAAACTACTATTTTCTATGTTATGATAGCTTTTTAAGAACATGCGATATATTATTATAACACAACAGCCGCGACCTTTAAAAACAACATTAATGAAAGCATCTTAGTGTTCATGAAAACCTAGTTCTGCAAATATTGTTAGGTCTAGATGGATCAATACTGTGTCCCGAGCGCATGGCACGCTACAGCGGTTTCCATGACAACGATGGAGCCAGCCTGAAGATCGTCAAAAATGTGGTTAGCTCTTTCTGTTTGAGAACGTTTGCATTTTATTCATTAAGTTATTGTTACTTTAGTTTGCATTATATACAGGGTGGAATTTTTCAATGCCACCTGGAGGGAAAGTACTCTAAATACTGGAGATAGCAAATTTTACTCAAAGGAAACATTGCTTTTTTTTTAAATAAACAAATGTGCATTCACAGATTTTGGAAACTTTGCTTGCCACATTGGGGCATCGAACCCGGGATGGATCGACTAAAGTTCGAAAAAATAACATTCTGTACCTTTTTGACATCAATCGATAGGATCAATCATATGGATCAAATCTCTCTAACAAACATGATAAATTAATGAAAGGAAAACCATGAATAAAAGTGCTATAACTTATCGAATTTATACAATTAAAATTACAACTGTTCTTTAGATTTCATGATTTTCCCTTCATTTAATTTATTATGTATGTTGGAGAGATTTGATCCATATGATTGCCCCTATCGATTGATGTAAAAAAGTACAGAATGATATTTTTTCGAACTTTAGTCGGTTCGATTCCCGAGTGTGGCAAGCGAATTTTCGAAAATCAGTAAATGCAGATTTGTTTCTTTTTAAAAATAAAGCAATGTTTCCTTTAAGTAAAAATTGCTCTCTCCAGTATTTCGAGTACTTTCCCTCCAGGTGGCATTGAAAAATTCCACCCTGTATATATTTACTTTACATTACAGGCTAATTTATTTTTATTATTTCTTTTCTGAGGTAATTAATAAGATTACTTTTAAAACGTAAGCGTTTTGAATTGAAAGTCCTGAAATGTTAATAATTAACATAGCTTGAGTGAAAATCTCTCCGTGTAAGTGTGAAACGTGCACATACCCACACACACATACCCACCTAAATCGTGGGCCGCGTTTATAGGTCACTAGTTTATAGGTCTTATGTAGGCCTATCTAGCACAAAAAAAAATTGCTTCCCGTGTTACTTGGATCCCATAAACACGAAGCGATGGTTCGACTCCTAGGGCTTGACGTAACGTGACGTCACAGATCAATATTTCAATCAGTTACTAGTATTGGTGCAGGTGCACACATACAAAGCTTACCGAGGTGACGTCAAATATACACCCACACACACACACACGTTAATGACCTCCTCCTCACTGTCATCTCTGTCCTGCAACAGCTGTTGGCATTGGAGTTTAGAGTCCTTAAGTTCTTGGAGGGCCGTTCTCAATCTTAGCTCCATATCCTGAGCAGTAGCCTTACGGGTCATCACAGGCATCGTTTCCGGATTGGTTACTGAAAATTGGAAATAAGGAAATGGTGAGAACTAATATGATAGACCAATGAAGAAAATTTAGAGTTTAAAAAGGGGAAAAACAGGGAAAATGTTTGTGATACACAAATAAATGAGGTAGGCTGCTATATTAGCTTGACAAGAATGATAATAACTGATTTTTACTTTTTCATGTGGGCAGATTGCCTTGATTAAAAACTTATGATTATTACAATATTACTTCAAGACGTTAATAAAATAACTATCACGAACTTTATATTTAACTAATATTAAAAAGATTGATGTATTAAGCAAGTTTAGATCGTTAAAGTTTTACTTTTTACGAAATGACATTTGACAACAAAGCAATTTAGAACCATTCAAGGGAAAGTACTAAATTAGCAAAAAAGTAAAAAAAAACTGTAATTGAATTGGCGTGGACATGTTATATACTTTACGATTAAGGGACGATTGTGTGCTATTCTAATATAAAAGTAAGCAAATAATCCCCGTATGAATCCGTAGTCCGAACGTTTTTTTCAGGTACCGGTAACATCCTTACGTCGCCGTACAACCGAATCCTTTATTAATTAGTAGGAACATAATTTTCCTGGGTATTTACACATTTAAAATACGATATTATATATAATTACACCTTAATTTAACTAAATTATTAATTTAATTTAATTTTAAAATACGGAACAAAATTTTGATCTGTCACTCGGGCAGTGTTGCCACTGTTTTTTTTAATATAGATTATGCATTAGACAAGGTAATGCACTATAATATAATAAAGTAAGGCTTAAACTGTTCTGCAGGCCTAGCCAAGTTACAAACGATTCGTATCGATTCTCTTTTTACAATCGTAAACGTTAAGTCACGTGGTCAAAACAAACGAATAGAAACTTCGTAGACAAGTTTACATCAATCAAGATGATAAAATGAAATGTATTCGTTTCTAAAATTGTGATCGCTACATCCCATATAAATCGTAGCCAACTTACAGTTTTGACTGAACTTTAATGTTTCTATTCGTTTGTTTTGACCACGTGACTTAACGTTGAAATGATGTCATTCCCATACATTTGGTTAGTTTTCTATGCGTTAACGATTGTAGATTGTCAACTTGGCTAAGCCTACAGAGCCTGCTAGCACAAAGCTAACACACGGATAGCCTCTTTTTTTTCTGGATCGTAATTAAAAACAAATTGTCATTATTGTTTAAAGATTACCCTTCACCCATCATTGTGTTAACCGGCTGAAAAATAGTATTAAGAAATCTTAATACATAAACAAACATTGCGAATGAGTTGTTTGATATATTTTATTTACTCACATAACTTGTCATACCAAGATACTAGTAAAATTATTGAGAAATTTCAAAATTTTCCTGGTCTGTTGAAACTGTATTATGTATTCCTATCAAATGTCTTCGTTCTTTGTATCTAAAGGAATATACGACCTTTGAAATCACTTTCCTGGAAACCTCTTAGTGTTACATAAAAGCCTAGTCTGTTAGTGGTTCTGCTTAGATGGATCAATACTTCCTCTCGAGCACGTGGTAGACGGTTACTATAACAACGATGCAGCTAGCGCAAAATTCCCGTAAACAAACGGTTTTTCCATTTTAGACTTTCATTCTGAAAATATATTAGAGTTGTGGGACTTGTGCTTTATTTTTTTACTTAAAATCTCAGCTTACTTATGTTATAAGTAACGAGAAATCATCTACCCACTAACCTCCTGTTTAAATCTTGTGAAGTACTAACAGTTCGACAGTTATTTATTATGAGCACTGTACTAAAACAACACGCAGCACTTCCATACAGCACTGAATTCACAAAAAAAAGACGGAAAGATATAGTTTGCCCTCAAAAAAGTACAAAACACGCTTTCACAGCCAAGTTTTATATGTACCTCGGACCGCTACTCTATAACAGGCTTAATGAAAAAGGAAGCATCTACTCCTTAAATCACAATAACTGCAAGAAAATCCTCAAGGAAGCTCTTCAAACTATGTCCTATGAAGATACAGAGAAGTTATTACTTGTGCTAAAGTAAATATTGTTCACATTAGTGTTATTTTTTTAATTAGTTTGCTAAGTTAAAATAGTAAAAATGTTATATACCTTTTACATTGTTACCAATATTATTAATAAGACATATGATTATTTAATCAATTAATGTTACCTCAAATCGCCTGAAACACAGGATTACCTAGTTCAGGCTCAAAGCATGGGTGAACTTGACATAGATTTAAGAAAAACTGTAAACATTTACCTTATATTTTTTGAATAAAATTTTATTATTATTATTATTATTATTATCTGTTTAAAACACCATTTTCTTATCTAAATTGTAACTTTAAGGAAGTTCTGGTCTCAAATGCAAGACGATGCCGGTGCAGTTTTATACCGGTAGCTGTTTCTGTTGAGGAAAGTATGGAGAGGAGAGCCGCACAAACATTTAAAGGCACTTGTTACGTAAACGTGTTATATATATATAACTTCATACAACCACTACGTTAACGTCTTTATAAATTGGTCAGACATCATTTAGATTATATTCAAAAAGGAAAACATATTTTGAATTCTTCAGTGACATCGCAAGCAATCACTCAAAATCGAAACTCGTTGACTGTAAACACCAGTGCAGCAGATATGAGAAGATGCATTTGAGTTGCAAACCAACACTATGAAATGCAACCTATTTATAGTCTTTCCTACCATCTAGTAGTTTTCGTTCCAATACTATTTAAGAGTCAGTGACTGTCTAGAAGACTTTCACTTTCAAATCTCACTGTTCATAAATCAATGCAGTTAGGTAGTAAGCATTGAAAAGAATAGTCGGACTTCTGTTGTAAATATTAGCGATCAATATTATTTACTGTGATAGTAGATCATTATAATAATGAAAAACCAGCCTATTGCTGTCCCACTGTTGGGAAAAGGCCTCTTCTCATACAGAGAAGGCACGAGCATTGATCACCACGCTTGCTCAAGACGGGTTGGCGGTTTCGAACTTATATTAGTTAAGTCCAGGTTTCCTCACGATGTTTTTCTTCACCGATATCTGTGATGTCCAAGATAAACTTCGAAAGTACGTATCAATTGAAAAAGTCACATTGGTACTTGCCCGGATTTGAACTCACAACCTCATACATGAGAGGCGAGGCCATAACCTCTGGGCCACCAGGACACCTCACACCAGTAGATCATTATTTAGATGATACAATACAACAACATCAATTTATTTCAGGCTAAATTGGCCCATAAATATAAACCTTATAAACTAACATATATAAAGCAAATACACGACTTGTTCCATGACGTCTGACAGGGAAGGGAGAAAGAAAACTGTTGCGCCGACCCCAAATAGAATGGGACAAAGGCAGGTAATTATTTCGTCGGTCGGCGCATGCGTAGTCTACCCGTCGTTCTACTCTCGCTGAGATCTGAGCGAGAGAAGCTAGTGTGACGATAGCCGTGGCTGATACACGACATGTTCTTTTTCATGCTTCCTAATTATAGCTAGTGCAAACTGAGTGCACCCGTACTGCGTGCCCTCAAAATATGAAATGGAGCGTTCTGTGGTGGTAGGTACATAGCCGTAAAATATAAATGGGTGGATCGACTACATTTCCCACCTGCACGCAAAATACGAGCTTTGAACGTGGAGTTGCGGACATCATCTCGATAAACAATACAATATAATACAAATGTTTTAAAAAGTTGGTAATATTATAATTGTTTAAATTAGCACTGAGATTTAATAAATCGATCTGAACATTAAGATTTCAATGAAAGGCAGGTCTGACAATTGAGCTAAAAATATCCCGGGCAAATAAGTCACAAGGATTTGATACAAAAATTATTCCAAATGGTCGTAAGCAATAGTGTAACTCTCATTAACAATATTAACGGCCACTTTGAGAGATAAGTAGATTTATACGTGTATAGTCTAAATATTTCTTTTTGTTATTTTTTTAAAAGATTGATACTACTTATATACAAACTACAACCCTAAATAATAATATAATTATAGGTAATATGTAGGTTACAGGGCGTCAAAAATTATAATATTATATTCAATAAGTTTTATGAGTGTGGAATGAGAACCAACCAACCAGCCAGGTTGGCTCCCAGTTTCACACTGCCGTAAATTGCTTGGTACGGCCATTTATAGACGCCTTAGACGACGCAAGTGAAACAAAAGATGTAATTTATGACAGCCTGGTTAATTTCTTCCCCTTGTCCGTTCGTTTCTCTTGCAGAGCTTATTACCGAATAAAAAAAAACTGAGTTACATCTTCGGAACTACAGATTTGATTCCGAAAAGGCTCCATTTAAAACGTTTCCGTGAAACAAACGCCTTTCCGGCCATAACGCGAGTCTCGTAAAACTAGCTTTTACCTCTTATAAACGCGGCCTCAATATCGTTTTTTAACTTTCTTACTATTTTACTGGGATAAAACAGAAATATCAGATCAACTACGAAACCCTTCACTGTGCGTTTTCCGAAAAACACTTGGCCGGTTTTATAGTTTTGTAAAGCCTTTAATGCTGTCTAAAAGTCTTTCCATAGTATTCACCCTCTTTATAAACATGATTTTCATTCTAATTTGAAATAATAACGTAATAGCCGCTGGGGCTAATCCACTAATCCATCCACTGCTTTATCGTTATCCTCACGTCAAATTATATAAGCACTAGTAATAGAGGAAACCACTAGGATAGGTTTCTAATTTGAATTACTGACTCGTTTCCTGACTCACACAAAGTTTTACCCAAAAAATAAAATATTTATTTCATCTTATTTTTAACCTTACAAAAAATGGTAATACATAGGTACTTAACAAGTAAACCCATCTAATAAATAATGTACATATTTTAATTATTGATGAGCGTTTCTGAAACTAAGTTATTTTCCAAATTCTTCAAACTTGTACTGACTGCGCCATCGGTGAATAGCTTTTAAATTAGATTAGTTAACGAGTATTTCTGGGATACTTGACGCTTTCGAAGATTTTGTCTCACACACTACATATTTGTATTGATGCAAACTATTGATACACAGGTTACAAGCGTGGCCGCAATTTGAATAATATTACATTTTATTGCAAATTACGCAGTTTTGCGTCATACGTTGTATTTGCGACATATTTTCTTTGTGTCGTTTTCTTTGCGTTACGAAACCACGTTTCACGCGAGACCCAAACGGTTTGTTGTTTGTTAATACTAGGAGCACAGGTGTGGAAGCTGGAAACATGTTTATCGTTTCGTGATCGAACGAATATAAAATTTCTTATTGCAAGGCTTAAAGGGTTAAATTGCAATAAACAGTGCATTTAAACTGCAGAAAAACATTCATAAAGCCCGCCCCTGTACAACGAATGGGATAAAAACTAACACAAAATTTGCTCTTATAATACTAACACGGAAGTTTTGATATTCTAGGATACTGTTGTCATAACTTCATCTGTATTGGAATTAACCGGTTAACTTTGTAAAAACCCTCTGACTGAACTAGCTTCGTGTCCAGAATTCGTAACCGATTAATGAACACTTTTTTATATAAGACAAGTGTTAAAGGGTATAAAAACCGGACTACGTGAGACCAACTCTCCCAAACTTTTTCCATACAGCGTGCGCCCAGCCAGAGCATGCGTTGCCATGGATACGCAACGCGTGTATATTACTAGCGCAACAGGGATCAGAAGGAGTTATCATGCACGATTAAGCACCTGTGAAAAATGTCTATCTAACTGTTACTAGTAACTTGCTCTTTCCGGTTGATTAATTAGATCGTTGTTTAATCTCGCCATTATTTATGGTTATTTTTGACATCACAAACATAATAAAATGCCTCACTGCATTCTTTCTTCCACGACAAACTTCTATCTCAACTGCAAGATGAGCTGCAAGGAAAAAACACGAAGTAGACACAATAATTAAACAAAGGTGTCTCGACCGAATTGGTCCTCTGACAGATCATGATATTATAAAACAAATTTGCATTGGATTTTAATGTAGTTTTCAGCAATAGTGATTCAAGAAGAAGGTTTATATCTACATTGCATCCGTGCGAAGCCGGGGCGGGTCACTAGTAGATTATAATAGTTAAAAGGATGCCCAGACCCCCACTACTCTCGTGTTACCTAGCTGTACAGATGTTTGTACCTACGTCCCAATGGGAGCACAGTCGGGGCGGCAGACGGCTCTGCGGGCTCGGCCAGAGCGGCCAAGCTCACTTAGCTGTCTGATAAAACTGAAAAGCGGCCAAGCACTATGGAATGAAACATACTCGTATTTTTCATTTTGATTTTTTTTTAAGCTTTTATTCAACTAGCATGCACGTAATTATGTCTTCAGTTAAAGCAACAAAATACAGTACTGTCAACCCAAGAAAAGTGTTAAAAGTTATGTTCAACTACTGCTTGACGCACAAAAATAATATTAAACTCCTGCAATTTTCTACGACAGTTCAAACGTCCGTAGCTGTCGCGGCCATGATTTGACGTCATTATCCACAATCTGCCTTGTTTACATAATTTTTTTGTGGCCTCAATAAAATAATTTTACAAATTGTATGTGCTTTATACAAGTAAAAATTGCAATAACAGTATTATGATAAAATTTTACTGAAATGTTTTAGCACTTTTCAAATAAAAGTTTTCTTTTGACACAATGAACTTTGTTGTCAATACCGGCGTTATCGAGGACGGTGTGTTTTGACAGTGCGTTCCGTTTCACCAAAAACATGCTACATAAAACAGTAAATTGTAAAATAAGTGATGTATTACTAAAACTTTTCACACCTTAAATGTTAAAAAGACCGCCGATCTAGGGGGTAATTCTGTGGACGTTACTAAGTCCATTATAAACATTGTAGCTCCTTCTTTACCTGTAATATTTAACGATTGTATTGACCGTGGTGAGTTTCCTGATCTAATGAAAAATTGTAAAATAATACCATTGTTTAAGTCAGGTAGTACATCAGACCCCACTAATTATAGACCCATTTCAGTACTACCCACATTTAGTAAAATTTTAGACAAACTAATTTTAGTACAAATGCAAAGCTATTTAATTGAACATAAGTTATTGCATAATAAACAGTTCGGATTTACAAGGGGTCGTTCAACTACCGATGCCGGTTTTGAACTTTTAGGATATATTTATAATGCCTGGGAGGACAAATGCGATGCTTTGGGCATCTTTTGCGATTTGTCTAAGGCTTTTGATTGCGTTCTTCATGAAACATTCATTAGGAAACTACACCACTACGGAATCCGTAACGCCTCTCTTACTTCATATTTAAGTGATAGGATTCAGACAGTTGATGTCAATGGGAAAAGATCTCCCGGTTCCGTTGTAAGAATGGGAGAACCCCAGGGCTCAATTCTTGGTCCATTTTTGTTTCTTATTTATATAAATGACTTGCCTTACCTCATAGAGGATAATCATAACATAGTATTGTTTGCAGATGACACTTCTCTTTTATTTAAACTCAAACGTCAGAAGATAGTTACGGACGAGTTTAATAGCGCCCTGGCAAAAATCGTTAATTGGTTTAATGTTAATAATCTACTCCTAAATGAGAAAAAAACTAAATGTATTAAGTTTACGATACCCCATGTAAGACAAGTGGAAACTACTGTACAAATCAAGGATGAAGAGTTGAAACCGGAAGATAGCACTGTGTTCTTAGGTATAACTTTGGATGCCAAGCTCTAGTGGGGCCCGCATTTAAACAAATTATCAAAAAAATTTAGCTCTGCAGCATTCGCCGTTAGAAAAATTCGTGATTTAACTGATTTATACACTGCCCGTTTAGTTTACTTTCGTTATTTCCACAGCGTGATGTCGTACGGTATACTCTTGTGGTAATGCTGCCTATATTCAAACAATATTTATTTTGCAAAAAAGGGCGATTCGTTCAATTTATAAATTAAGTCCCAGATACTCCCTCAGAAAAAAAAATTAAAGAGATTAATATTCTTACTGTGCCCTCTCAGTTTATTTATGAAAACCATTTGTACGCACATAAAAATATTAAAATGTTTAAAAAATACAGTGATATCCACAACATAAATACCAGGAACAAGCACAAATTTGTTGTTCCTGCAACGAGGCTCAAGAAAATATGATTCAAACATGATGAAATATGTTCAGATGTCAATGTATACGTTTTTACAATAAACTTCCAAGCCATATTCTAGCACTAAGCCTAAATAAATTCAAATCGTTTATAAAACGGAAGTTATGCCTGAAAGCCTACTAACATGTTAATCACTATCTCGAAGATAAAAAAGCTTGGGATTAAGCTGCTCCAATGAAATTTACTCTGTGAATGTCGAAATTTCGGACTTCACTTGATTATTATTAATTCCTTTATTTTATACACTTTGACATTGAATGATTTGACATGAATACTTATTTCAGTATTTTATTATTTTTTACTTTAATTTTTATTATTTTATGTGACATTTACCGATTCGACAGGAATTCTTATTTTGTTAAGTATTTTACTTTTTTATTCGTTTAGTCATTTAAATACATAGTTTTGACATTTTTAAATATTTCTTAATAAAACTACAAATATAAAAAAAAAACATTTAAAAATATAAAAAAACAGTAGCCCACCAGCGCTGGGAACAGGGTCTGAGCTACCGGTGGTCAGGGCTCTTGAGAGAGGAACCTCTTAACAATACGTGCCGTGTCCAGAAGTACTGCTTTCTGAATCAAGCTTTTGATCCAGCTGCCAAGCGAGAGCCTCCTAAGATGTTGGTCAAGACTCTTGGCTATTAAGCCATTGGCCGACACGACTATCGGCACAATGACTGCTGTACCCACGTCCCACATGTCGACAACCTTGCGAGCCAGATCTAGATATTTGAATCTTTCTCTGCTTTCACGAGGTTCTCGTCATGCGGGACCGTTATATCAACAATCATTGTGCGACGCTCCAATCGATCTATCACCACAATGTCAGGCCTATTGGCAACAACAGTCCTGTCAGTGGTGATATGTCGATCCCAATACAACGTGATAGTACTACTATCGAGAACTGGGTCGGGCGCATACTATACTATAGTAAGGCACTTCTGATTCCACAAGGTTGTTCTTCAAAGCAAGTTGCTTTTGGATAATCCTGGCAACAAGGTTGTGTCTATGCAAGTACTCTCCGTTAGCCAGACTAGAACACCCAGAAAGTGTAGGATCGATTCTCCCGAACGGTGGCATGCCCAAAATAATGTCAACCGTGCCATTCTTCACAATGTATTTTCGGTAGTTTTTTGTCATCATAAGTTCGTCCATTATTGCACAGACAAAACCTTCGGTTTCCCCGAAGAGATCACCAAAGCGCAGCCAGGATACGGACGCTAAGAAGTCTACATCGGGGCCATGTAGGGCCCGGTAAAAGCGTCCGTGAAGCTCCTTGCCCTGCAATTCCTCCTTGCAGTCACTAGAGTCTAATACTTTAGGTTTGCGCCAGTTCTCGTTAGCCAGGGAGAGCGGGGTGAGGCCCTAGTCCACTGAGACAACATCTCGGTGCATCTCCCCTTCGGCTTCTAGGTTTACTTTTTTTATTATTACTGTGACATTTATTGATGTTTTTTTATTGACATTCATTTTGTGAATTATTATTAATTTTATTTCATTATTTTGAATGTGAGGACAGTGTGGGTCACATATTTTATTTTTTTATTTCTATCCCCACGACTGTCTGGCAGTTTGAGTACTACAAGCGACCTACCCAAATGTTATAAGTCGAACTACACGATAACTGAAATGCTTGCACTGACTGGACAGGTCCACTCAAATCTGTGTGGTTATTTCTTCAAAAGACAATCTCAGACACTAATCTGCATAGTCCTCATGTGAATTGAGCAAGATTATGTCTGGACTTCAAAAGAGACTATGACTTCTGAGTTTGTTTCGGCTGTTTCTTCTCAGAGTAGTCGGGTACGAAACACCGGCCCCATCTAGTTTTTAAAAAATGATGTGTAAAAGTGTTTGTAAAAACCTACTTGCAAAAATAAACATTATTTCATTTCATCATATTAGAAACTTAAACTAGTGTACGACAATGTTTTTATGCGCCAATACAAGGTATTTTTCATAAATAAAAAGAATTTTGTATTTCATGCCCTATTAAATTTTAAAGCAGTTCCCTCCAACTAATTGAGCTGTGAATTTTGCGCACACCTGTGGTTCTGGTGATGATACATTTGATAAACAATACTCAATCCTGCAACCAGGATCGTCTCCTCACTAAAGAATTCTTCAATGGTTAATAGCGCAAACACATAACTTCGTAGGCGCGTTCATATAGTTTGATGGATAAACCAGATTTCTATCATGACCGCTACATTTGACAAACAATACTCAATCCTGCAACCAGGATCGTCTACTCACGAGGGAACTCCTAAACATGTAGAAACAGCTTACTTGCATGCGAAAATGCGGACAGTCATTACAGTTAACGCCATCTCTTGGGTAAATTGAATTAGAATAAGAATAAGAATAATTTATTTTAAAAAAGTAGGTATTACAAAACTGTACATTTGGGTGCAGTAGTGTTATTTAAACAATTGTATAATTAGTGCTTATAAGTAAACTATAACTAAAATATTTATAACAGTTGCAAGTAACGATAATGTCGAATTCAAATGTTAGGTAGCGACCTGCCTGATCTAGGTTTATTTAAACCTGTGTTTCAGGCCATCACTTTACATTGCATAATTTAATTAGGAAAATAAAAGTTTAAAATTTTAAAGTTTGGAATTGGGTTTGTGTTGCAAATAAACTTCTTCGCTCGTATGAAAGCCTAGTAGGACTTGCGCAATGCGCATTGCTAGTCCTGAAGTTACGATAGTTTTCAGACAGGGCACGGTTCTATTTATTTCGGAATCATGCTTTTAGTTTAAAACGTCACGACTGACGTCACAAGCCCGCTGTGGTGCGCCATGTGCTCAGGACGCAGTATTGATCTGTCTAGACTAAACACTATTTGAAGCACTAGGCTTTCATGCGACATTAAGAGGTTTTCAGGAACGTGACTTTAAATGTCCGTAGTGTTCGCGCCATAAATATTTAGTATGATGAAAGTAAACATTCCATACAATGTTTAAGTTTCTTATTAAAATAGAACTCCCCAACTACGTTTTGTATTTGTATGTTTTGTGGTATAGAATAACAATATTATGTTAAGAAGCTTATTTTGATGGGACAATAATGTTTACTCTTAGGAATGGGTGAATAATCGATTGCAATACATCACTTCTTATAATTGATTATAGTAAAGTAAGAAGTATTATGTTTTGCATTATGTTTCGGTAATCGAGTGGTGTATTTTCAATGTAACTTATCAAATACATAAAGTGTGATCTTCTGTCCTGTATACTATGTCAACAAGGAATGTGATAATTTAAAATGCATAAAATTAGAAACTACGCAATAACATTTAAAGAGAGCTTTTCATTATGTTTTTCCTCGTGTCTGAGTTACATTAGGAAAGATGTTAATTAAGGTGATTAAGGTGGTAAGAATCTATTCCTTAACGCTTTCAGGTTATTCAATTGGCAATGAAAATACTACATTGACAAAAAAAGATTCTAGAGAAAAACAGTCTTAAATTCAAAATGCGAATGTTACTAAAATCAATGACATCTGTCTCGTATGGTTTGTATCCCTGTCCTTCGAAGGACTTATGCATTCGTCAGTAGTTCCACGTCTGTCCGCAGCTGCAACCATTCATTTTAAAGGGCGTTTAGCGCTACTGTCGCTGAATGCACTCAGAGGGCGATACCGGACGCAAATTCGGATACAATTTGTGACGGCACATTAGCTCAGCTGGGTGGAATAGAGCGTCGCGTATCCGAAACGCGAAGGTCGCGGGTTCGAGTCCCGCATGTGCCAAAACCCTTTTTGCATTTAAACATCATAATTAAATGTTATTATTTAATGTATTGTCGTTGGAGCAACATTGCTACGTGGTAGGTAACGTCTCGCGTCTTTGACCGCTACGCCAGAGAGTAGTCGGCTACGATGAATATTGTTTTATGAGATTTTGAAAAAACATTTCAAACAATATTAAAACATATGTTATCAAACAACAACAATCTTCGAAACATCAGTTAATTTTTATTTCGCGCTCACTGAAACAAAAATAATCTTAATTAAATAGCGTGTTAGCGTATTTTTTTGTATGTACAAAGAGGAATAAGAACCCTTTATAAATTCATCCTCTAACAGGGTTAAATAGCCAACCCTGTTAGAGGATGAATTTTCAAAATCCTTTCATTACTACTTATTTTTGTTCTAAAATAATTTCTTGTGCGAAATATCATACTCCTGACCCAGCAGTTTAGTCTCTGCGTTGTGCGTTGAATGCAGGAATGAATTTAAGATTGCTATTAATAAAGTCTTTACAAGCATTTCGGATTACTTGATAGCTGATATGAAGTCTTAACAAGTCCTATTCTCTTGTTGGTAAGAGCGCGTCTCGTTCTCTCTGGAAGCAGCGGTTTAACAGTGCATATACGTAGAGTAATTTAAATTCGTGCTCTTGCTCAGCCGCAGACTTATCAGAACTAGATAGACAAAGACAGCGCTCTCCCAGCAACCCAGTACCATCAAACTTGGCGATAACATTGTTTTGAAATAAATTGCGGAAGACACACCGCGGGTTTGACCACTCGGTACTAGGATGGCACATATTTATCACATAAGAAGGGTCAAAATGACCTTATGTCACGTATAAAGGAACTCGTACCTTTTAAGTTAACCTTACTGATTCTGTGGCATCAGGCAGGAAAATTAAAAACTTTAAAATCCTGAGCCTCTAGGGCAACATAATTTTATGGAGGGCAGTTTAGTATTTTTGTAAAAGAAATGCTAAGTGATCTCTAAAGGTCCTTGGTCCTTGTTCTCCTTTTAATATAAAACAAGCTTCGCCGGACTAGATTGCGATGATGCTGTCTATATCTGCATTCGCGGGTAGGTGAGATGTGGGGCGTATAGGTAAATATGGCGCGGGAATAACTAATTTAGGGACATTTTTAAACCAAGTTCGCGCAGTAGGTATTTATTTATTTCTTATAAAGTTTTAAATAGCTCGCGGGCCGGATAGAAGACCGATGCGGGCCGGTAGGTGGCCCGCGGGGGCCGTATGTTGGACGGGCCTGCTCTAGGGGGTACCATTACTACAGATAGAGTTTAAGAGTAAATTGAGTTAGGTCCTCGACTTGACGGTAGAGGACGTTCTTGTTTTTCAAAACAAACTTCATGACAAATATGGCTGTACTATGGACCAAGTGGCGCGTGGTCAAAATTGGAACTTAATTTTAAAACTTTCATTCATAGTTTGACAAAATGGTAAATAAAATCCTTGCAGTGTAAGTGTGTAGGTTCAGAAGACATTTATACTAACATTTTAAATTATTTTAGTGAGAATGAACAAGTTTTAATCATTAAAACTTAATTAAACTACGAAAGAAAAACAAACATCTCCAACACTCACAATATTTTAACGCTTGTAGAAAGAGATGGCCTGCTGAGAAAGTTTCGCCCATGCTCATGACGTCATTCGTACCAGGGGTAGGTAATGGTTGAATTGGCAGACGTCACTATTTTCGAAGTGGATACTAGGCTCGCAGTGTTCATCGGAGGTACGGCAATCGACCGGAAAATCTACAAGCTGTTGAACTTTTGACATTGAACTTGAGCGTTCCGAGGACGATTCTATTGGACCGTACTGAAGCAGAAGAAGCAGAAGTTCGTCATGTAAAGTCTATAGATAATTAGATGGGTGTAAAATTAAGCTTCCGGGATTAATTTGGGTAATTTATACTTCTATACTCATTTATCTTTAATGTAATAACCTAAATATTTAAAAAAAAACCTGTGCTAATTACGAGAACACTCTAATCTCCGCATTTTCCAAACGCAAAAAAAGAAGCAAGAATACGAGGGAGCATTCACATAGTCTAGATATTATTAAATGGAGGGAGGAACAATGAAATAGCTCCTAATCACTATTTATAGAGCAGGTTACTAGGGAACCCAGCTTAGAGCTACCTGAAAGGGGTATCATAATCATCATCATCAGCCTCCTGTCAATGAGAGGGAATGGGCTATAATCCACCACGCGGGCCCAGTGCGGTTTGGTAGATGTCACATGTCTTCGAATTTCCGCACGATATTTTCCTTCCCGTTTTGAGAGCAGTGGTGATGAAATAAATTACACAAAGTAATGCACCTGTCTGGGTTCGAACCCACGACTTACTGTACGTAAGTGGATGAGAATGGAAAATAAACATTTTTGCAAAAAAAAGAACACCAAAAAGTGAAAAAAAAACTGTAGCTTCAGAAGTCAGTTTGAAAAACTGAATCAAACAAAAGTCACCGGACTTCTGAAGCTAGAGTATTTTTAAGTAAGTTCATATTAATTATACTAATTAATGTTTCTGTAATTGTGGGTCTACAAAATAAGTTGCGCATTAACCTTTTATTTATATCCAACCTCAGCTCAAAAATGTTTTCTGTTTATTTTCTCATCGAACATACAGTACTTACACTCACTTAACCACCAACGTGCACACCATCACAGAAATGCTTGTAAACTGGTTTTTAAGACGCAAAACTAGATGTCACGATTATCGCAACGGGCGCGATAGCATTGTCCATCGCAGTGTTACGGCGGCGTTCAACCTCCAGGAAGACTCTGCTAACCTAGTACCAATACACAAAAAATACAAAGTTGTTCAATTTGGCGTTCTTAAGGTGAACACGGTGTCGTCGGTAACACTGCAACTGAACGAAGAGTACCAGGATAACATGAGTTCTGAGGAGGTCGATCCGAGATAAAAAAAAAGGTTGCCGCTACGCAATGGTAACATTCGAACGTTTCAATGTAGAATACGGGTATGTATAACAGGTTAAGCCTTATTCTAGTTTAAACCCTTTTTACGCTAATTTAAAAAGTCTCTGGAGTTAAAGCTTGACTTTACTTGGTACCTGTTAGGATTTTAAGTTTTAATTATTATTCATGATAGTAACACGTCAAACAATACTGTGGAGCGTGCGCCTCTGCTGACCATGAGAGAATGGGAGTTGGGCTTTTAGCTTCAGGCACTTCCATCATTCACCATTGGGGCTATGATTGATGACGCATCGTTCCGCATCGCTACGACTCTACACTTAAGCGGGCACGTTGTGTTGCTCCACATTGGTGTCATTGCGGTGAAGCTGTCAACAGCCTTGGGCACCATGGCTTGTCTTGTTACAAGGACGCAGGTCGCATTGCACGGCACGCCAGCATTAAAGATATTTTTATTTTATTTTATTTATTGGGTAAAACAAACAGTGACACATTACAATAATATACAAAACAATAAAAACAAGTACGTGTAAATGTGTTACCAACAACATTTTCCACTTAATACATTGAAAAAAAATACAAGCTTTACAGACCATGCAAGCTTAGACCTACAAACTAAAATAATTTATAAAATATTGGTGTTTATTTTTTTATAAGTATGATGTATTGATATTATTTGTAGAGCCTTTGCCAGCGGGATGGTAAGTAATAACACGCTTGAAATCCCTGCAAAAATAGGCAGAGGTGCACCCTAATGTAGTCCACCCACATTTCGCTATTTTTAAGTCCCATGTAACAAGGGGCGCGTCTATTGCCATCACAACTTGGCACAAGTCCAGACATTTGGGCTGCTACTAGCATGGAACACATGGATATTGATTAGCAAGGTATTAATAATCAGACTAAAGCTAGTGGTAAAATAATATTAAGATGCTTACTTATTACAAAGCTAAATCAGTAGCTATTCACATTTTCTTTCCTACAATCTGCATGCTAACCTAATTTATACGGGCTGAACCATTAACAACGATCTTTAACGATTTTTAAAAGTCTCTCTTCAAATAAGTACTGACATTACTAGTTTACCCACACGAAATATTTTATTCAATACAACTCGGTTCAGATTGTCTGACTCCAACAAAATACAACTTATGAGGTGGCAAAAAGGTCAAAGGTCGTCAAATGAGGTGGCAGTCAGATTTACCATTAGTCTAAGTAAGTAAAAAAAATTACTCATCATCTTGCTAGATTCAGGAATGACCAACGCATTAATATTGAGTGGTGGATTAAATACATTCATAAAGAACTCACATTCTGGTTCATCTACACAGTTTTCATGATCTCCTCATAGTTGTGTATGAAGGAGCGGGAAGAGTACTTCCTCATCATGTCGGCTGACGCAGGCAAAGCCCGGAGTACGAGATGGGCGGTAATTTACTTAATAAGACTGATGGACAAAAAAATCTCGTGGCAATTCGGTATGCAAAGTTAAAATTATCAAATGACAATTCCAAAAGCATTTCGTTTCTAAACTTAGAAAACCAAGGCGTATAAAATTACATAAAAACGTATCTAAAAATAGATTACAATAGCCCAACTGATAGATTATCAGAGGATTTAGAGGTTATGAAACACAAGTCGTATCAATATACACTAATATTGAATTTTAATTAAAATTTATTTAATTAAAAAGAGGAAAAAATTGTCTGTCTGTAACGAATAAACCCAAAAACTACAGCACCGATTTCAAAAAAAATTTCCCCATTAGAAAGTAACCTATGCTATTTAGATCATGCAATTTAGCCGAGCTATCACAATTTCTGCAGACGAAGTCGTGGGCGAAGTGTTAGTAAATTATATGGGTAAATATCAGCAAAGTGCATTTTTTGTCAATTTTGGTGGCGAAATTTATTCTTCAGTTTTCGTGAAAAATAAGGACCTGGTATAACAATAGGAAGTTCAAGCTTAAAGAATCTTCAAGAGGCCCAAGAATATCTCAATAACTTCTTGAGAGATTTTGGTTTAAAGTATAGTGTGGCCACCAAAATTTAAAATCGCCCCTCCAACATTGAAAGTGCCCACCAAAATTAAAAATCAGTAGCACCAAAATTGAATATGCATCGCATGTACTGTTTATCTCGACCTGATCCCGAAAATGAGTATTCTAGAACCACCTTAACCCGTCATTTCACAGAAGACCTGTCAAGATTCAGCTATGATGAAATCGAGGCGGCTCTTAGACAGCTTTAAATGGAAAAACCCCTGATTAGGATAACATAACAACAGAGCTCCTGAAAGCGGGAGGAAGGCCTGCATTAAGAGAGCTTCAGGAGCTTTTCAACTCGGTCCTGTTATCTAGGAGAGCTCTAGAAGCGTGGAGAAGGGGGGTGGTCGTTCTTTTCTTTAAGAAGGGGAACAAGACCCTGTTAAAGAATTACAGACCAATTTCGCTCCTTCGCCACGTATATAAGCTGTTTTCAAGAGTCGTCCCGAATCGTCTAGCGCAAAGACTCGACGACTTCCAGCCACCGGAACAGACCGAGTTTTGAGGAGGATGCAGCACCATAGACCACATCCACACTATGCGGCAGAACATACAGAAGTCCGAAGAGTATAATTGGCCGCTCTGTCTTGCATTTGTGGACTATGAGAAGGCTTTTCATTCGGTCCAGACCTGGTCAGTTCTGAAGTCTTCTCAGAACTGTTGTTGTCAATGGTGGTCCTCTCGACGTTGTACGAGAATATGTTTATCTTGGGCAAACTGTGAAAATTGGTAAGAACAGCTTTGAGACTCGCAGAATAATTCAGCTGGGCTGACTGCGAGAAGACTGGACGAAGTTTCCTAAATGCTTTTGGGAAACTTTGTCCGGTCTTCTCGTCGCGTTTCCACAGTGCCTTAAGACGAAAGGTCTTCAACCAGCCCGTCCTGCCTGTTATGACTTACGGGGCCGAAGCGTGGACCCTCACGGTACGGCTGGTCCATAAATTTAAGGTCGCTCAGCGAGCTATGGAACGGGCTGTGCTTCGAGTCTCTCTGAGTTGGGGTGGGTCTCCAGAACGAGGTGATCCGACAGAGAACTAAAGTGAGAGAGACAGCTAAAGTGGCAATGTGCCGGTCATTTAGCCGTAGAACCGATAACCGTTGAGCTAGACGTGTCCTTGAGTAGAGACCGCGAATCGGCAAACGTAAGGTGGGATGCCCTCAGACTCGAGTGACTGGAGTGACGATCTTCGCAGGGTGGCTGGTAGCAACTGGATGAGAGTTGCTGAGAATTGAGTTGAGTGGCGTGCCATTGAGGAGGCATATGTCCAGCAGTGGTCTGCTGTAGGCTGATGATGAAACATTATTCTTGCTTTTCTTCTTATTTAATCCATTCCCTATTTAAGCAGCCTCTTTTCATTGGTCTGTTTTGGCATTCTAAAAAGACATAAATTAAAAATAAGAAACTTCATCTTTAGCATGCTACCCTTATAATAATAGGTCTTACTTACTGCCAAATACATAACATTTATTTGTTTGCTAATGAAACTGTCTTGCAACGTAAAAACTGGCTATATATGTACAAACAGTACATAAAAACGCCACCAAAGCCACCGAAATTGAGCCACCAAAATTGGAACCAGGCATAAAAAAAAATCTTTAAAAATAGGGGTTTTAAGTCCCAATAAAATGAATATCACTGATTTATGCGTAACCCAAATGACTGGCTATAACGTGTAGCTTACTATTAAAACACGTTATAATCAACTGCAAAACGATCCACCAAAATTGAACAATTCTTGTCCCCCGTGCCACCTAAGATGAATACTTACGTTTTTATCGGGTAATCGCAGCACTAATCATACACCTGTTACGGGCAAGTACAGCGCACGACCGAGAGGTGCGAAATAAAAAAAACGCGATTGGTCGCACACGCACGAAACTTTATGTTATAGTAAGTTGAAAAAGTGCCACCAAAATTTTGTATTTTGCTTGGACAAAGTTTGATCGAGTGTCCTGTGCTTTTAAATTAGTTTTTCTAATATGGTTCAATTGTTTTTTAATAATGTATCTATTTATTTATTTATTTATTTGGTACACCAACAGCAATACATACAAATAATTATTGTGAAACAATGAAAATAACATAAAGTGCTGGTATGTATGCCTAATATAGGTATACGCAGCATTCACCATTAGACAACAACATATATTTTTTTAAATCTTAATTATAAAATTCGAAACAATATAAAATAAAATTGACTTAATACTAAATGAAATGATATGGATTATGATGATATAGGTACATATGCATTATGAGTGTGATATCTGAAGATTTACAATTTTATTAAATGGTTGCGCAGTTGTAAATGTATTGAGTTGACAGAAACTATTTGTTAAAAGGTAAATTAGTGCTCTCCCGTACCTCAGAAAGTGATCTTCAAAACTTGTTTAGGGAAACACCGAATAAATCGGTTTCCAGTGATGTGTGGGAGCTGTGCGTGCGTGCTGTGTGTGTGAGAATATGTAGAAACTATAAAGTTTCTACATATTCTGAGCAAAAGAGCATTGAGACCAAGGTTTGATTTGCGAAAAGGGATATGAAACAGTCTGGTGATGGGATATCTAGGAGGTTTTGAAGGGACTGAATACGAAATTTGCTCAACTAAATCACAGCATTTTATGATTCCGTTGACAATTTTGTATAGAAAAATAAGATCGCGCGAACGGCGACGGTCTCGCAGCGTCTTTATGTTGAAAAAATTAAGGCGTTGCTCGTACGGACAGCGATGGCTTATTTTTCTGGATAAAAAGGCAAGATGCTTTGTGAAGGCTCGTTGAATTCTTCCAATTCTTTGTGAATGAACAGCATAGAACGGATTCCATGCAACGCTAGCATATTCTAACCGACTACGCACAAAAGTGTTGAACAAAACTATTCTGGTCTTTGGAAATTGAAAGCCCCGAGTATTGCGTTTAACGAAATCCAGCATCTGTGCTGACTTCTTGACAACATCGCTGATGTGAGGTTTAAAACTCAGCTCATCGTCGACTAGATTCCCGAGGTCACGTATTTGACATACTTTTGACAGCGGAGAATTGTACAGTGTGTAAGAGGTGGGAACAAAAGGACTTTTTTCTAGAAAAACGAATGAAGAAGCATTTTTTAGTGTTAAGGGCCATGTTGTTTGCTATACACCAGTTTTCAATACTTTTTTGGTCACTTTGTACAAGCCTACTGTCGGCAGGTCCCGTGATCTTTCTATAAATTTTTAAATCATCGGCAAACAGCAAGGCTTTGCAATGTTTTATTTGGCTTGTGATGTCGTCTACAAATAACAAAAACAGAACTGGGCCAAGATGGGAGCCTTGTGGGACTCCAGATCGTGTGAGTAACTCATAAGAGACATAACCATTGACGGTAACAAACTGAGAGCGATTTATAAGATAGGATGCGAACCACCTTATTCGATTTTTCCGTAAGCCTATCAACGATCCGTGGATACCACTGAGCTCGAGTTTCGCTATCATGAGTGAATGGCTCACCTTATCGAAAGCGCTGCTAAAGTCCGTATATATTGCGTCAACTTCGTGTCTGCTATCAAGCGCTTCAGAAATATCAGAAAAATATTTTACTAGATTGGTCTCGGTTGATCGCCTAACTCAAAAACCGTGTTGACTATCGGAAAGCTAAGTATCTAAATAGTTGGTCAGAATGGGACAAACGAAACATTCAAAAAGTTTAGAGAAACATGATAGTATGCAAATCGGCCTGTAGTTTTTTATGTCGCTCGAGTCACCTTTTTTGAGCACAGGTACAACACGAGCTATTTTCCATTTGTCGGGGAATACCAAAGATCTGTTAAATAAAAGGCTCAACGGCTTTGACAGTGCTTTACCACATGACTTTACAAAAACAGGTGGAATTAAGTCGGGACCCGGCGCCTTTAGTGCTATCTATTTTTTTAATTTTTGCTAGAATTTCTTCTGATGTAAATTTAATACTACTTAACACTTCGTCGGATTCTTTGATATCTGTTGTTACATGACCATTAGGGTCGGTATAAATTGAAGAAAAATGAGAAGCAAAAAGATTTTTAATGTCAGTTCCGTTACTAGCTACTTCGTCGTGCAAGTACATTCTGGCCGGAATCATTGATTTACTATTACGTTTGTTTTTAATGTAGCGCCAAAATGATTTTGGATGTTTTGATATTTCTGTCTCAATATGGAAGTAGGAGCGCTGACACATCGTTTTGTATTCATGATACGTGCAGCGGCGACAGTTCGCCCGTAACCACTGTAAACTATAGACGCGCTCTTAACCAGATTAACTACTCCCTTGTAATATTTCGTAACACGTAAAGTAATTACCAAGTTCTGCAGCATTTCATTTCTCTCCGTACACACAACCCAAAGATCTTATATACACGCACACAAAATTGGTGACCCCGACGTAGGTCTGACATGATTTTTGCATAATCACACTTGTAGAAATTTGGGCGGATGTTATTCTTTGAGCGTAAGTATTTTGTATGTCCCTGTGATATTATTATAAGCAGGGCAGGATGTCTCGGATCAAGTTTAGTAAGAAGGTCAGAGGTATGAGAAGCAGTAAGGTTATTCATATTGCATACAACTAGGTCTAATGTTCTATCATCAATATTACGAACGTTGTTATATTGGAAAAGATGTTGATTGCTAAAAAGTCAACAAACGTTTCCCCTAGAGTATTGTTATAGTTTTCAGGAATGGAATGAGTATATTCATCTAAAGCTGACCATTTGATAAATCCAAGATTAAAATCTCCGAGGATAAGAACATCTTCTACGTTGTTTGTGACATTATTTCAAAAGTTTGACAAAGATTCTGTTTTTACTGGAGGTGGTAAATACGAGACACAAATTGCTACATTTTCAACAATATTATTAATATTGAGCTTAACTATCACCCAAAGGTCTTCGCTGTTGCTCTCCCAGCTATAGACTCTGGCTGATGGAACATCCTGTGAAACAGCTAGCAGAACTCCACCGCCATCCTTTTTAGCATTATTGTGACATATTCTATCACGACGGTAAACAGTGTACCTTGAATCGAACAACTCACTATTCAGGATGTTTGAATTCAGCCAAGTCTCAGCAAAGCTATAATTTTATAATTATTCAGTAAAACATTTTGATACAGATCGTTAGATTTTGTTCATAGACCTCTTACATTTTGGTAATATATATTGAACATTGCAAATGCGTAAATTATAACCGAATACATAAATTTAATTAGTGGGAGAATAATTAATTGTTGAATTAGGCACTGTTTTTAAGTTGTGATAAGTTTTCCAGGCTGCGAATAAGAATTGCGGGGTGAGGTACATCTTTGCGAACAAACACTCGTCCATTTCGAACCCACACAAACTTGTAGCCTAACTCCTTGGCTAACTTCCTTGTCGCAGCGTGTAGTTGCTTATTGGCCGGACACAAATGCTCCGAAACGTACACCGGTGAGCGTTCTCCTCCTATACCCAGGTGTGAGGAGTTGAGCTTGTCTTAAGGTTGTTTTTTTAAATTAAAATTGACTACTGCCGCTATCAAGCTATCGCGGAGACGAGGTGTACGTAGTTTCACTACCATTGGGCGGGGTCTGTTATTCTCTAGGTTTAATTTGGCTACTCGTGTAGCGTGAACGATGTCACCATCTTCAAGTGGTTCTCCTACAGTTTCTGCTAGTTGTATTACAGTGGTGATCACGTTTTCCGTCTTGTGTTCCGGGATCCCATTGATTTCGTCGTTGTTCACGCGAATACTCTGCTCTACTAATGACAACCTCATAGCGTGGTCTGTGGATGTGGATAAACAGACGTTTATTCTCAGTTTGTAACTTTTTTTATGACAGCTTCTTTCTCCGCTAGGCTGGATTTGAGAGTTTCGAATTGTGCGTTGTAAAAATTCATTGAGTCTTTGATGTCTGATATTTGTTCTGACATTTGTTTAAGCTGGTCTGTTACTAATATTTTAATTTTGGTTTCAAGGAAGCAGTTTAATTCCTGTTTGGATGATGGTCAGTAATTTTTCCTCTAGATCAAGACTTTGCATCAAGCTGTCCGAGGACACGTTGCAGATGTTGGACTTTTGCCTCAGTGTTATATTGGAGTCGCCGTCATCAAATGAACCTTCGAGTATGCTGCTGTTAATGCATTCGGCAGATGAGCTGGTCTTACTGAGCAAGGGAGTTGAGGTATTAACCTTAGCTAGTTTGCCGCGACAGTCGTTGCAAGTCCAAGAAGATTTGCTGGTAGGCGTCATTGCTTGAAAACATTTTTCAGTTACTTTTGCACATTGCAGATGATATTTGGATTTACATTTGAAGCATTTGAGGAAGCCCTTACTTGGTAAGATTTTGGGGCAGCATGAGCAGTTATGATCATTCGGCGCCATGTAAGTAATAATGCGCTAAGCAATTCGTTCCCAATAATTCTGTTCACCGCAGTCCCGAAAGCAAGCGTGATGTTTATATTTATGCATAGGTAGGTAGCGTTTTAAAACATGCATTTAATAATTCACGAATTCGGAGAAATTCGGAGAACCGCAAGCGCGGAACCGAAAACGCACGTGCCGGACGCAGGTGCAGGCACAGGCCTGCACCTGCGTCCCGCACGTGCGTTTGTTACGTCTGTGTGCGTAGCAGCGAGCCGGCCACGGGTTGTCGTAGGTCAGGGATTAATGTACTTGAGCACTAATTTTAGGAACTTATTTGTTAATTACTTACGAACTCCGTCGAATTTTAAGCTGCTGTAATCAATGATAGATAGTCCTTTTTCACAGCTTCAAGATAGTATAACTCACTTGTATAAACACTGACATTGTCCTATTAAAATAACAAAAATAAACGGAGCAAATAAAATTACGTGTTGTCGCTACAAAGTTTTTGTAAAAGGTCTAATGCATCTAATGCATAAACCAAGGAAATGGTTTATTTTTTATTATACCAATTGTTACTTTGCTGAATGCAACTATATAAAAAAATTGAACTGGGACAAGCCACCAAACTTGAATTTTAAGGACATTGTTTTTTTCCTGATTATTTATGAACAAGAACAACAACAACAAATGTGGCCCTAGTTGCACCAAGTAACGTAGTATACCATAAAAAAAAGAAACATCCTATCATTTTACACCTTGATTCTCAACATGGACACGTAAAATTTGCTGCTTTGATATTTACCCATATTCTATTCAATGCAATTTATAAAATAACGTAACATATCACCTTATGGAAGACGTAAGTACTGTTTTTAATAGCTACTAAATATTTACTTTAACTTGATCTTATGCTCAAGAAAAATAAGTCATTAGCTTGTTTGGCTTGTCAGCCGGTCACACGGACCATACGGCACCATGTGGCGGCGGCCATGCGGTGGTATTGTGGTTCTCAGTATATATACAATAAATGGTCAGCCGGCCCGCGGCAAGGCTCAGTAACCCTACAGATTTGCGTATGAACTAAAACATAAATTTGTTTACAGAAAGAAAATATTATTAATATTCTTCTGAAATCGCAGTTTTGTCAGGTTTTGTAAAGTGAATTCCAAATACATTAACATTTTCCAATCCCAAAAGCGACCCGCCCCAACTTCGCATGGGTGTAATGTAGATACTAATGTGGAGCAGTGTAGAGAGTTTAACATAAACATATAAACCTTCCCCTTAAATCTGCTGTTCTATTGCTGAAAACTGCATTAAAATCCGTTGCATAGTATAAGAGAAGATTTAAGCGTACAGACAGCGGAAGCGACTTTGTTTTATACTATGTAAAGATGAAACGAGCTTATACGAGTCACGAACTCTGCTCAAGTTCAATGCTAAAAGTTCAACAGCCTATCGATTTTCACCTACGACGTGACGTAACTCAACCCCACCTCCCGTATTCAAAAGAAAAAGTGAATGAAGTAAGGGATGTAAATTGCCACAGAGTGCCATCTCTCTCTATCCTGTTTAAAACATAGAAAGTGTGAGTATAATGTATTGTTTGTTTACTCTCGTTCTTTTATAGTACTACGATGTTTTCAGTCATAATATCCAATCACTTCCGAATCGACCCCGAGTTTGATTGTGACACCCACACCTGTTGTGAAATTTATGTCCCTGGTACATGAATATGAATAAGTTTAAAAACATTATTTACCAGCGAATGGAGTAGTTGCCGTAACCGTTGGATCCTCTCGCTGCCTCTTAAACATTTTGTTTATCGTAGCCAGTGTTTCCTATCAGAGCAATCACCTGGTCTTCAAAAGTTTGTAATCTTTATCAAAGTCGCTGTTTCTCAAAGACATTCAAATATTTACGAGCAATTCTTTTAAATCTCTTGGCTGTTTCTGAAATTCAACCAGTCATGTCGATGCATTAGTCATGTCGATGAAAAACCTGGCAAATCTGCTTTATAAAACACACAATTGTCATGACGTCATGACATATATGTTGAATTGTCCGACAAGTCTGACAGGAGCGTTGCCCTCTGTCGCGAAATCATTTTTGAATGTTGAAGGTGTTAGTTAAGAGCGGCCAACCCGCCATACTTTTCGCGAGAATTTTGACAAACGCTCGTGCGTGATTATGACGTTTTTAGACATACCTATATCTTTGAATTTTTTGAACTAATCGGTGTCTTGTGCACTATATTATCTAGGCTTCTATCTAAGCGTAAAAAATTGTAGAAACAAATTCAATATAAGCTTCCAAGAATTGCTGTTTTGCACAAATTTGACCTCAATTTTGGCCGTTCATATATTAAACATATATATAAATTGTAAAAGTAAAGAAAGCATCCATTGATAGAAGCCTTGCAAATATAGTGGAGATTCTAAATAACAAATATTTATTTCACAAACTTTGAAGACTTATTCAAAAACACGTATTTCTTGGAACAAGTTTTATAAATTTTCGCACACTAATTCTCGTTCAATGTCTTCGCGTTAGGCGGTATGAGGTGCGCGGGAGACGAGTAGAGCGGGGTCGGGGCTAAATAAGACAGAGGAGTTAATAGAAAACAGCCGCTGTGGCTCTGGATGAAACAACAAGCTTTTCGACCATGCTCACGTTGACGATAGGCGGGCCGGGAAGGGCACCCTTAAGTGTTTTTAAAAGGATTATTACAATAAAATGGTACTTACATCGAGCAGTGAGAGTAGTGATAACGAATATTTGGAACAAATACAAATGAGGAGGCAACGACGCGACGATCGTATACAATTTGAATAAATTTTTCCTTCATAATTACAGATTTTTGCTTTAAAGAAAAATGTCGGTTTATGTAAAACTACCGTAGAATATTTAATTAATAAAATTGGTCAGTATATCATATAGTTGGTTCACAGTACCAAGTTACTGGTGATGCACATGGGAAAAGTAAGTCAACCGTACATCTTTGCATAAGAAGGGTATGTGGAGCCGTGACTACTGAGTTACTCGGAGAAGAGGTTCGCTGGCCTGATAATTGTAACCGAATACCATACCTTTTCATGAGGCAATATGGGATACTTACCTAGAATATCTCGTATTGTGGATGGATCGTTAATTCCTCTAGATACGCATCATCAAAATGAATCTGCGTTTGTAGACAGAACCAGAAACCATTCAATTAATACTATGGTGGTATGCGGGCCAAACTTGATTGTATCATTCTTTTACTTTTTTATATTTTTTTCTATTTTACCCTCATTTATCTTCATAAACAAAAATTTTTGCAAATATATGTCAAAAGTTGATATAATTGTCATGACAATCCGACATATGTCACCGACAATTGTCAAGAATAATTCACCTGTCGCTTTTTGACATATATGTCACGTTCATAAAACAGCCTAAGCGCGACAATTCTAAAATTTTATCATTTTTTGACATTATGTCATGTCAGATTGTCAGCTTCATAAAACAGGGCCCAGGAACTCATAGATCAAACGATAAAATACGATACACATAACGATAAAAGCGTCTTTATCGGAAAATTTATGCAAAACCATTTGAAGAGTTTCATTAAGCTAAAATGCGCTGGTGTGAAAAATGAACTGTGAATGTAGCTGCAATACGTTGGCGTTGCAAGTACCGGAACCAGGCTATAACCATACATTGAAAATATCCCTTATGGGTTTCCCATAAGGGATATTTTCGACGTGTATATTCAAAACCTTAAGAATAAGAAGGTTGATGGGGAGATTTTGAAAGTAAGAACAGTAAGGAAGAGCTTCTTTGTGGTATTCAGTGTTACACAGGGTTATTATACATTATATTATGTCAGGATTTTATGGTGGTGGTTTAATAGTGGTGCTAGTTGAAAATAGAAAGAGCGAATCAATGCCAGTCGTTCTTGTGCGTTTGTTACGATGCGACGAAATCAGGCAAAAGTCTCGGCGTTACTAGGAGCCCATGAAGCGTTAGCAGATTGAAATATTTACGGGTCACGTAGACTTTTTACCAATGCGCATGCGTACAAATACGAAAACAGATACATAGTAGACAGATAATAACATGTGAGAACGCACGAAACACTTCGCCACTTTTTTGTGTTCCTATCTGCTAGGGAATAGTTATTTATCCAACATGTGAGGAAAGTTCGTTTTTCCTATGAGTTTTGATTTTGAGTCTTGAGCGAGCGAAGGATTGAAAAATAGAATCACGAGCGCAGCGAGTGATTATAAATTTCAATCCTGAGTAAGCGAAAGACTCAACAAAACGAATAGCAAATGAACTTGCTCACATGTTGCATAAAAAACTTTTCACCACTCCCAGCAAGAAAGTATTCAGTCATCATAGGTAAATAAATTTGTAATAAGTATAGCAAAATAATTAAATCAGCGCCATCTGTGATTTTTTGCCAGAACTAGCAAAAGCCAAGCAAGTTATTTTAACCAGGGTGAAAAATTGTAGGAAATACAAAATATTAAACTTAAACTTACTTTTAATCCGAGAAAAGTATCATCTGTTTAAAAATTTCTCAACTTGATTTGCCGTAAAAACTTTTGATTTCTTGCTTTTGAACCCAGAAGACTGTGTTTTAAGAAATGAAATCAGCTTATGATATTCTTTTATATTTATGTTATGTTTCGTTACCAATACTAATTTTTTCATAGAATAAATACTCCACAATGTACTGGGTTGCTTCGTGTTTGAAATTTCCATGAAATAAGACAGCAAAACCGTTTCGGAGAAAGTTGTCGCATTTTTTTAAAGTCTCCATTGATTGAAGGTATCGAACGTTATTAGATATCTTTCCTTCGATATTTTGGACAAAAAACTTAGTTCGGCATTTGAAACAAGGCTTTTTAACTCTTTTGGAGTTAAACTTAAATCTTCCTCACTAGAATCACTCATTTTTTTTAGTAATTAAAATCGCACGTACTCAAATCTTAGAATTTTCGCGCTTTTAATGTACTTCTTTCACAGGCTTCTTTCTTTGAGTGCGTTCAAAAATTATAATCCTAAATTTGACGATGTAATTTTTTTTATATTTTATTAAACTTTTTTAATGTTTCTGAACTTATACACTTACAATAATTTGATATTTTTTATAAAAAACATTAATCTTAACTTATAAATATTTCTATTCTAAGCATAAAATTATTTATTTTTTAAAATATCTTTAGAACTTAACATAAAAAAATCAGGCAAGGTTTGTTTCTGAACGGGATCATTACTTTCCTCACTGTTCAAACAGTGAGGAAAAACCAACTTTCCTCACTGTTTTCGTAGAGGAAAGACACTTCTTTCGTGCGGGAGTGGTGAAATAGTTATTTATCCAACAAGTGAGGAAAGTTCGTTTTTCCTATGAGTTTTGATTTTGAGTCTTGAGCGAGCGAAGGATTGAAAAATAGAATCACGAGCGCAGCGAGTGATTATAAATTTCAATCCTGAGTAAGCGAAAGACTCAACAAAACGAATAGCAAATGAACTTGCTCACATGTTGCATACAAAACTTTTCACCACTCCCAGCAAGAAAGTGTTCAGTCATAATAGGTAAATAAATTTTGTAACAAGTATAGCAAAATAATTAAATCAGCGCCATCTGTGAAGTTTTGCTAGAACTAGCAAAAGCCAAGCAAGTTATTTTAACCAGGGTGAAAAATTGTAGGAAATACAAAATATTAAACTTAAAAACTTACTTTTAATCAATCCGAGAAAAGTATCATCTGGGGCATAGTTTAAAAATGTCTTAACTTGATTTGCCGTAAAAACTTTTGATTTCTTGCAGCTTATGATATTCTTTTATATTTATGTTATGTTTCGTTACCAATACTAATTTTATCATAGAATAAATACTCCACAATGTACTGGGTTGCTTCATGTTTGAAATTTCCATGAAATAAGACAGCAAAACCGTTTCGGAGAAAGTTTTTGCATTTTTTTGAAGGTATCGAACGTTTTAAGATATCTTTCCTTCGATTTTTTGGGCAAAAAACTTAGTTCGGCATTTGAAACAAGGTTTTTTAACTCTTTTGGAGTTAAACTTAAATCTTCCTCACTAGAATCACTCATTTTTTTTAGTAATCAAAATCGCACGTAAACAAAACTTAGAATTTTCGCGCTTCTAATGTACTTCTTTCACAGGCTTCTTTCTTTGAATGCGTTCAAAAATTATAATCCTAAATTTGACGATGTAATTTTTTCAATATTTTATTAAACTTTTTTAATGTTTCTGAACTTATACACTTAAAATAATTTGATAAATTTTATAAAAAACATTTATCTTAACTTATAAAGATTTCTATTCTAAGCATAAAATAATTTATTTTTTAAAATATCTTTAAAACTTAACATAAAAAAATCAGGCAAGGTTAGTTTCTGAACAGGATCATTACTTTCCTCACTGTTCAAACAGTGAGGAAAAACCAACTTTCCTCACTGTTTTCGTAGAGGAAAGACACTTCTTTCGTGCGGGAGTGGTGAAAAATATTTTTTTTAACGTACTCGAATAGTAAGACGTAATACATGGATTAAAACTGTTTCTACGTAGCACTGGGTAGTTGTGACCCCGCAAAATTTATCTTGCATTATTCTGGAATGGCCTGTTTCAGACGATATTCATTCGAGACTAAAATAATACATAGTTTTGGCAACCCCTAAGTCATTTTAAAACACCTATAGTCAACGATACTCCACACGATAGGGTGGTAGACGACGAAAGAAAAAAAATCTGTCAGACGTCCCGACATCAATTTTACTCCGTTCTTTGTCATTTCATTTCTTTGTTTCTGTTAAATTTAGATACGTTTCAAAAATCGGGATGATAAATTAAATATGGCTTTTATTGTTCGCCGCTATATTAAAAAAATATAACCAACTAAAACAAAACACTGCCAAGGAATGGTTATGTTTTTCGCTCGTACTCGTACCTACAAGATAAGTTAATTTGTATTTCATCAAATAGCGACCCATAATGGACCCATAATGGCTGTAGAGTAAACCTCAAAACAGAAATACGAGTAGGTACACACTGTACTACGCATTTATATTTGAATGCCACAGCTGTCATACCCATACCGTGCGTTTTAAGTACACTCTTTCTTTGCTTAAAAAGGTGGGAGCGGAAGGTAGCCTACGAAATTCATATTTTCTTACGTTTTTTTTTGCAATTTGCAGGTCAGTCAGATCAGTTCTTTGTTAGTGACTAAACATAGGGTAGGTGTAACGTTATTTTTCTTGCTTTTCTATGAATCCTACTTACTACTAATATTATAGATGCGAAAGTTTGTTAGGATAGACAGATGTTTGTTACTCTTTCACGCAAAAACTACTTACCGGGATGGATGAAATTTGACACACAGGTAGTTTATAACCTGAATATGACATACTATACTTTTCATCCCGGTAGTACGATCCCGTGGGACAATTACGGAATTCAATGCGGTCAAAGCCGCAGGCATAAGGTAGTACACTAATACCACGAAGATTGAGGAGATTGAGGAGTATGTCCGAGCGAAGCTGCTGGACATTGAGGGTCGAGAAGTTGGAGTCGCGCCACAACACGTATTTAAGTCGTTCGTGCTGCGAGTTCCTACTGATCATAATTGAGACCTTCCTCAAGGAAGGGTTTTGGCCGAAGGGTGTCATGTATCGGCGTTTCCGCGGAAGGCTACGCGACACCACGCAGCGCAACATGACGCCGTGTCTTCATGTTCAATAGATTAATGCAATTTTTTTGGTTTTTATAAATTTATTTGTTAGTCTGTAAGGTATAAATGATATGAGTCTTTTTTTACCTGAGTTAAATGACATATTATTATTATTATAATTATAATAGTAATACATACTTGAGCCTTTATAAGGACATGGGTTACCATCCCGTATAACGAGAACTTCGAGGCTCTCCTTAGGCGATTGGATCTAAGGGCCTGATTCAGAAGGCAGTGAGGTGATGACCAGGCATGACAATAACATTACAGCAGACTCTCGGTCAGTGGACTCCAACAACAATTCTTCCCATCCCCACCCCGATGACGTCATATTTTGTGTACAACGTTAGAGTTTTTGGTGTGAGATAGGGTTTCTTAACAATACATTTCTTACATTATAATGAGATATAGTCTAGTATATTTTAATCTCTCTCTGTTCTTGACGATTATGTCGTTCAAGGCGTTCGTTGCCATGGTAAAGTAAAATTCAAAAGAGTTTCATCGTTCAAATCTTTTTAAAATGGTTTAGTTTCATAATACAATAGCAAAACATTAATTAGGTAGAAAGTCATTCACTAGGTATATTATATTTTTTACACGACATGGCATAATTATTCAATACGGGGAAGGTAAATCTTTAGCACGGGTAGGTTTTACCTTGAAATGTAGTAGGAGCAACTAAACTTAGATTTAACGATTGGAGATCATGATTTTAACTTGATGCGTTTAAAACATGTTTACCTTTGAAAAGCCTATTTAACTGAAAGGATTATTACTTAACAAATTGTATTGTCAGAAAAATAATCTGCACAGCAACCTTATGCATAATATCCAAATAGAACTTTATTAAAAGTATACAATAACATTCTAATTGCTCTAACCTATCTATTTAGTTCCGCACGCCACCGCGCAGGCGCGCGCCTCAACACTCGCCGCGCCGCGTGTTTCTCGGTGACACAAGGCATCGTATCCGTCAGGGGAAGCTCAGCGCTAGCCCCGAGAGGACGGCTTTGCTGAACTTTTTCTGCACAATAGACTTGAGACTTAGTATCAACCACGACCACCCCTGTACAGGCCCGGACTGGGACCCGAAATCAGCCCGGGCATTTTAGAGACGGTCAAGCTACACTATCAAGAGAAAGGAAAACTACTAAATTTTGAAACGACCGAAGAAACCATCTAGAATGGAATAATAGGTTGAAATTTAATCTGAATCTGGTTGAATGTTGAGCTGCGACTTTGATAAAGAAGAGACTCGAAACTAAAAGAACAGCGACGCTATCTAACAAGGGCGTCGCCAGCTTGTGAGCCTGGAGGAGCCGGTTTTGGCGCAGAAAGGCGCGAGTAATATTGTACAGGTTAAGTTAATCATGAATTAAATCAATTCAGATATTATAAATATGTAATTTGAGGTGATGTCCACATGCTCCATTTTTTGCAACTTTGTGTATGTGCCAAAATTGCCTATTAAGGTCTCTGGGCAATACTATGTTTTTTACTTATATTTGCCTTGAAAAATAAATAATAAGTATGAATCCATTATAAAAAAAACAGCTAACAAGATTTTGCATAAAACACAACATACTAAACTAATAACTAATATTACCAAGAAACAAAAAACCCACACATTGTAAACGGGATTCAAACTTGTATCTCTTTGATCGTGAACCCACTGCTTAGCTATCAACAGCTATCAACACTTGGTATATGAAGGTGAATTTTAGCTATCCAATGGTAAGAACAGGTCAACACACAATTAAGATCATGCGTTTGCTGCGTGTATAACAAAAGAAACGGAAATATATTTTTATGTTTCGTGGAGTGTGACTCGACGACATGCGATTGGGCGAACTCTGTGGCTGTGGTGTGCGTACTGTATTGAGACCACTTACACATACGGAAGCACGGACGCTCGACCGTGCGTTCACAGCAATACGATCCTTAGCGTGCCTATGCACTTATGAACGCTTAATCGACTAACTGTATATCGTTCATCGTTTGTACAAACGATTGGCACCGCTGGAGAGAGAGACTCAGTACAGCCCAGTTCTCGATCAAATCGAAACTTTCTCGTAGTCCAAAAACGCTAAGTAGAGAGGCAGGTTATACTCTTCGGTATTCGGTATGCCTGCCGCAGCGTATGTATGTGGTCCACGGTGCTAATGCCTTTTCGGAAACCAGCTTGTTCGGGAGGCTGAAAATCGTGAAACCTGCGCGTGAGACGATTCGTAATGATTCTTGAAAACAACTTGTAGACATGGCTTACAAGTGAAATGAAATGATGATGAAATGAAATGAAATGATGTTTATTTTTGCAAATAGGTTTTTACAAACACAATTACGTCATTTTTTAAAAACTATATGGGGCCGGTGTTTCGTACCTGACTACTCCGAGAAGAAACAGCCGAAACAAACTCAGAGGTCACAGTCGCTTTTGAAGTCCAGACATAATATTGCTCAATTCACATGAGGACTATGCAGATTAGTGTCAGAGATGGTCTTTACAAGAAAGAACCACACAGATGTGAGTGGATTTGTCCAGTCAGTGCAAGCATTTGTCAGTTATCGTGTAGCTCGACTTATAACTCAAGGAGCTCAACGAAACGACGAACAATACCAAAGAAAGGACATTTGGGTAGGTCGCTTATAGTACTCAAACTGCCAGACAGTCGTGGGGTTAAAATAAAAAAATAAAAAAATGTGACCCACATTGTCCTCACATTCACAATAATTTAGTAAAATTAATAATAATTTACAAAATGAATGTCAATAAAAAACATCAATAAATGTCAAAATAATAATAAAAAAAGTAAAACACTTAACAAAATAAGTATTCCTGTCAAATCAGTAAATGTCACAAAAAATGATAAAAATAAAGTAAAAAATATTAAATACTGAAATAAGTATTCATGTCAAATCATTCAATGTCAAAGTGTATAAAAGAAAGGAATCAATAATAAATAAGCGAAGTCCGAAATTTCAACATTCACAGAGTAAATTTCATTGGAGCAGCTTAATCCCAAGCCTTTTAATTTTCGAGATAGCGATTAACATGATATTAGGCTTTCAGGCATAACTTCCGTTTTATAAACGATTTAAATTTATTTACGCTTAGTGCTTGAATATGGCTCGGAAGTATATTGTAAAAACGTATACATTGGCATCTAAACGTACCCCCTATTTTCTTGAGCCTCGTTGCAGGAACAACAAATTTGTGCTTGTTCCTCGTATTTATGTTGTGTATATCACTGTATTTTTTAAACAGTCTGGTAGCATCTAATCCCCGTTTGTCCACAGCTGCACCCGGGACGTCTGGGTGTCTCTACCCCAGCGGCCCGGATCGGTCGCAAGACCCATAGGGCCCTGCCGCACAATAAGATCGGCGGCAGGTTTACAAGCTTAGGGCACACCATGGCATTCACCTCCCTGTGATCTCAACAGGGAGAGAACACATCCCTGGGTTATCCCACCCGGGGAGTTAGGTTTTACAGTGTTTTCCGGCCCTTCTGGCCATTCAGACAGCAGTGTAGCTGGCGAGTTTGTTTGTGTTTTTCTTCTCGCCAGTGGAGCACTAGGAAAAACAAAAGGGGTAGCCTCGTTTTAAGGGAACTGTCTGCCCGGGGGGATTACGTTTCCACGTACCTCCTCGGGATAGGTTTGGTTAGGACTAGGCATAGGTTATGTTTTAGCTCCCTCCCTATAGATACTCTGCCATAATGGCAACGCCCCGAAAAGAGGCTTTATCGGCTTCTTTAGGAGCTCTCCTGCAGCGTCTGTTATCAGACGATAGCCCCTATATTAGGGAAAAATACGATGGGCTCCTCGAGCCCTTTAAGAAGAAAAACTGGAAAGCTGAGCAATCAGCTTCCACCAGATCCCGATCTCCCTCTCCTATTCCCCGACCCAACTCCGCCGATATGGACGTTGTAGTCAGCCCCGAAGCCCCCGATAGCTCTCCCGAGTTGGTCTCCTCCTCTGAGTCCTCACCATCCGAGCCAGAGGAATTCCAACTCGTCCAAAACGGGAAAAGAAAGAAGGCGAGGAAATCAAATGTCGGAAAGGCCAAGAAGGCTGTCACGGCATCTAACGCCCCCCTCTCCGCTTCCCTTTCCCACATCCCCTCTACCGCCGGTGTAGCAGCTCCCTCAGCCGCGACCCCCATCAACCGCTCTCCCAGCCGTACGGCTACTGGCTCGGCTCCTGCCAGCCGCCCGGATAGTCCCATGGAACCGGTTCCATCCCAATCCGCTTCGACCAAGAAGCTCACACCCCCTGCTCTATACATAAGAGAAAAGGGGAAGTGGACTGAAGTGTCCAAGATGTGTGCGGATCGCAAGATCCAATACACAAGCGCGACTTCTACCCAACAGGGTATAAAAGTCAAAGTCCCCACCTCCACCGACTACAGACAGTTGGTGCACGCCCTTCGTGGAAGGAATATCGCCTTCCATACCTTCTCCCTCCCAGAGGAAAAGCCGACCCGAGTGGTCATCAGGCGGATCCCGAAGGAGATCCCTGCCCAGGACATCCTGGAGGATTTAACCTCCCAGGGCATCCCCATCTCGGCGGTTCACCGCCTCCACAAAAATAGGTCCCAAGGGGGTGACGAGTACGACATGGTGCTCGTCATCTGTGACCCAGTCGAGGGTCACCACCCAATATTTAAGATCAAGTCAGTCTGCTCCTTATCGGGCATCTCAATCGAGAGGCCCAAGAAGCAGAATATAGTTGGGCAGTGTCATCGCTGCCAACTATACGGCCATAGCCAAAAGCATTGTTACGCACCGCACAGGTGCGTAAAATGCCTAGGCGAACACGCCACGGCAGATTGCCCTCGTCCCAAGGACAGGAGTCTGTGTACAGAGCCGCCTAGCTGTGTTCTATGTTCAATCTGGCCACCCGGCAAACTACAGGGGCTGTCCCAAAGCCCCCAAATAATTCGCCAACAGACTGGCGAATCGCGCTCAAGCCCGTCAGCAGAGGGAAAGCCCCCTGACGAAAGCCCCTTCTAAAGACCTCCCTGAGCGTCTCAGCCCACAGAGGCCCTCTCCGTGGAACCAGCTCAACCACCAGCGAGCCTTCCCTGCCCTGGTGAAATCCCAGCCCAACCCGATGCCAATGCCTGGCCTCATGGACAACCCAGTCCCAGTGCCCACTCCAGTGGCTCCGTCTCAGGTCCCTCTTCCCTCCCCTAGCCTCCTGCCTTCCAACCAGGAAGAGGAGAGTACCATCGACACCCTCATGAGGTTCCAGGTATTTATCTCACCTGAGGCCGACTGCTTAGCAGCCGAGCTCAGGTCAGCTAAGGACCTGAAACAGATATGGGATGTATACGCGAAATATCCTAGGATCGCGGAAGCCCTTCGTAACCTCAACCAAACTCAGTAATGGATATCACACCCGTAGCATCGTGCACCCAACCCCGGTCCCTAAAGTTAGGCTTTTTTAATGCTAATGGCATGGGAGGGCAACGCGACGAGATCGCGTCCTTCCTTCGCCTTCATCTTCTTCATCCAAGAGACTTTTCTAAAACCCAGCAATCGTGATCCTAAAATTGCCAACTATCGTTTAGTTCGCAATGATAGGACACGTTGTCACAAAGGCGGTACGCTCATCTACTACCGCAAGGAACTGCACTGCATCCCAATCGACCCCCCTCCCCTAGAATCCCTACTGGAGGTTTCAATCTGTCGGCTAGCCATGACAGGTCATCAAGCGATTCATATAATGTCTGCCTATATGCCCCCCTCAAACACTTCAGAGAATCATAACCTCCTGGTTAATGATCTCACCAAACTCACAACACTTAAAGTACTTACGGGATGATATCCGTGATACTGATACTTATACTGATACTGATACGTGATACTGTGAGTGCGTTTTGTCGTGAGTTACAATCGAGTTCCAGTAGTGCGCGTAATAAAAGACTAAGAAAGAGGGTAGACAGATTTGTCTGCTCATAATAAATAATTTTCATCCCACCCGCATACCTCTTCAGTATTCCCGCGATCATGATGCTTGCAACAGCGTCGAAATATTGGGAGCTCATCGACCAAATACAAAATCACGGATATCATCCCGTAAGTACTTTAAGTGTAGTGAAAAACCGTGAAAGTCTAAAACAGCTCACTAAACTCTTCGGCATGAGTAACTCCGCTATCATTGCGGGTGACTTCAACGCCAAACATCCCGCCTGGAATAGTAGTATGACTAACCCGAGAGGGAGAGTCGTCTGCGATCTAGGCCAAAGTATCAACTTCAATCCCATTGCTCCTATGGAGAACACGCACTATCCCGACACCACTAGTCATCGTCCTGATGTGCTCGATAAAGCGCTGCTCAAGAATGTTAGCCTTAGGTTACATTTAATTGAGACGCTACACGAGCTTAACTCTGACCATCGCCCAGTGCTCATGCACCTAGTTTCTCGCTCGGGTATCTCTGACCCTAGCCAACCCACTCCTACCACCCTAATAACCGACTGGAAGAAAGTAAGTGATATGCTGAAATCCGACACGTCACCGCACCTAGACGGTATCCCCGACCACATTGTCTCAGTCGCAGACACCGAGGCCGCTATCGACTCGTTTACAGTCCACGTGCAATCCATTTTAAAGGATTGCTCTCGGGAAGTCCCAGTGTTGAGTGATCAACGCTGGAAACTACCCGACGACATCCGTGAACTGATAAACGAGAAGAACGCGGCCATACGTGCCTATAGCGTCTGGCCCTGCGATGAGAACAAAGCTCACATGCGTTATTTGCAGCGTGCTGTAAAGAAGCGCACTAGTGAGTTTCGTTCGAATCAATGGGACAAGATGCTCAGCGAACTGGAGTCAACCCACCAAGCCTTCTGGCAACTTCAGAGGAAGCTGAGGTCCTCCGAGGAGGCCTCTTCTCCACCTCTCATCCGTCCTGACAAGAGCGTCGCTTTTGACGACTCTGAGAAGGCAGAATGCCTGGCCGACAGTTTGGAATCACAGTGCTCCCCTAGCACCCTTCCAGTAGACAAGCAGCACCTCGATGAGGTGGATGCAGAAGTCGAACGAAGAGCTGCACTCCCTCCCGTAGAAGACCCCGACGATCCCCTCCCTCCGGTCACTCCAGACGAGGTCAAGGATATAATTGACAAGCTCAAGCCTCGGAAAGCCCCTGGCGCCGACGGCTTCACCAATAGGATTTTTAAAACCCTCCCCGCTCAGCTCATAGTCCTCTTGGCAGCCATCTTCAATGGCGCCTTGAGCAACAACTTGTTTCCCCAAGTGTGGAAAGAGGCCACCGTCATCGGTATTCCCAAACCTGGGAAACCGAAAGCTCAGCCTTAGAGCTACAGGCCGATCAGTCTCCTGAGTGCGCTCGGCAAAATCTATGAGAGACTTATTTATAAGCGACTCAGAGATTATGCCGAGACAAAAGGCCTCATTCCCGACCAACAGTTCGGTTTCAGAACCGAACATTCTTGTATACACCAAGTCCACCGCATCGTCGAACACTTGAGCGCTGGCTTCGAGCGTGGAGCAATGACGGGGGTGTTGTACTTCGATATAGCGAAAGCCTTCGACAAGGTCTGGCACAACGGCTTATTATATAAGCTGTACAAACTCGGCGTGCCGGACCGTCTCGTTCTCATCTTACGAGACTTTCTGTCGGATCGCACCTTCCGCTACCGCGTGGGAAAGTCTCTATCTTCTCCCCACCCCATCCGAGCCGGAGTCCCTCAGGGTTCAGTCCTCTCTCCTCTAGTTTTCACGCTGTTCACCAGCGACATCCCAACGAACAAGAAAGTTCAGGTAGCCCTATTTGCCGACGACACGGCTATTTATTGCACCGGCCGATCTCAGGTTTGCATCCATCGTGCACTTCAATAAGCCGCCGATTCACTCGGCGCTTGGTTTCGTAAGTGGAGGATCGAAGTAAACCCCGAGAAGAGCCAGGCTGTTCTCTATCAGAAGTTACGCCATCAGCGACCGTCTCCTGCCCCCATCACTATGTTCGGCAAGCCTATCCCTTGGGAGAAGCAAGCCAAGTACCTCGGTGTCATCCTCGACGAACACCTGACCTTCGCGGCTCATATCAAAGCAGCTCGTAACCGAGCAGCCTTTGCCATGAGCAGACTCCACTTCATGCTAGTCAAAAAGAGCAAGTTGTCACTCAAGTGCAAGTTGCGTCTTTACACAGCAGTTATCCGACCTATAATGACATATGCTTGTGTCGTATTCGCTCATGGCCATCCCTGCCACATCCACATGATGCAGACCTTGCAGAACCACTTTCTCCGAAAGATCACCGGAGCACCCCCGTACGTCCGTAACGATAGTCTTCACCTAGATCTTAGAATCCCCACCATTCAGCAATTCATGAAACGTCTTGCAAAGCGTTTTTTCGACTCCTCTATTAAGCATAGGAACCCCCTGATCGCATCGGCCGCCCGATACGACCCATCGCGTATCAGCTCAGTCCGCCGTCCTCGGCACACTCTAGTCACCCCCGACGACGCTATTACCCTCATACAGGAGAGTAGCAAAGACACCAGCACCGTACGGAGAAAATACAAATACAAACCGAAGACATACCGACCTCGCCGCCGAGGTCCGGCGCGTAATCCCCGATCAATTCCCCCCCGACCCTTGCTAGAGCCAGCCCGCGATGCTGAGCCAGTAATGTCAAACGAGCCCCTAAATAATGACACTCAGATCCAGCTTGTCCCTTTGCTGCCCCCAGCGACGCACTAAACCGAGGTTCGTACCCCACAGGGGGTGCCCTTAGGCGTGGTCGCTTAGTTTTTAGTTAACATGCCCCTGGCTGGAGGCCTTAGCTTCAAGGCATCCACAGGTCTAGTCCGGTTAAGCAGTAGCCAGTCTCTTCTAGACTGAACTGCGAGATGCCATTCCAAAAAAAAAAAAAAAATATTTTTTAAACAAATTAATATTTTTATGTGCGTACAAAAGATTTTCATAAATAAACTGAGAGGGCACAGTAAGAATATTAATCTCTTTAAATTTTTCTCTGAGGGAGTATCTGGGACTTAATTTATAAATTGAACGAATTGCCCTTTTTTGCAAAATAAATATTGTCTGAATATTGGCGGCATTACCCCACAAGAGCATACCGTACGACATAACGCTGTGGAAATAACTAAAGTAAACTAAACGGGCAGTCTCTAAATCAGTTAAATCACGAATTTTTCTAACGGCGAATGCTGCAGAGCTAAGTTTTTTTGATAATTTGTCTATAATTATGCGGGCCCCACTGCAGCTTGGCATCCAAAGTTATGCCTAAGAACACAGTGCTATCTTCCTGTTTCAACTCTTCATCCTTGATTTGTACAGTAGTTTCCACTTGTCTTACGTGGGGTATCGTAAACTTAATGCATTTAGTTTTTTTCTCATTTAGGAGTAGATTATTGACATCAAACCAATTAACGATTTTTGCCAGGGCGCTATTAACCTCGTCTGTAACTATCTGCTGACGTTTGAGTTTAAATAAAAGAGAAGTGTCATCTGCAAACAATACTATGACGTCATGATTATCCTTTATGGGGTAAGGCAAGTCATTTATATAAATAAGAAACAAAAATGGACCAAGAATTGAGCCCTGGGGTACCCCCATTCTTACAACGGAACCGGGAGATCTTTTCCCATTAACATCAACTGTCTGAATCCTATCACTCAAATATGAAGTAAGAGAGGCGTTACGGATTCCGTAGTGGTGTAGTTTCCTGATTAATGTTTCATGAAGAACGCAATCGAAAGCCTTAGACAAATCGCAAAAGATGCTCAAAGCATCACATTTGTCCTCCCAGGCATTATAAATGTGTCCTAAAAGTTCAACACCGGCATCAGTAGTTGAACGACCCCTTGTAAATCCGAACTGTTTATTATGCAATAACTTATGTTTATTAAAAAATCTTTGCATTTGTACTAAAATTAGTTTTTCAAAAATTTTACTAAATGTGGGTAGTACTGAAATGGGTCTATAGTTAGTGGGGTCTGATGTACTACCCGATTTAAACAACGGTATTATTTTACTATTTTTCATTAGATCAGGAAACTCACCACGGTCAATACAATCGTTAAATATTACAGCTAAAGAAGGAGCTACAATATTTATAATGGACTTAGCAACGTCCACAGAATGACCCCATAGATCGGCGGTCTTTTTAACATTTAAGGTGTGAAAAGTTTTAATTATATCTTTACAAGTGACATATTGAAAATTAAATTCTGAATCACAGACTGAAACGTTTTCCCTTAGTAAAGACTCGGCATTAGCAGGTGACGAGTTTAGCGATTTAGTAGTCGATACGGGAATATCCGCAAATAAATTTTCAAATGCTGTGGCAACTTGAGTGTCTGAATTTAAAATTGTATCGCCAATAGCAAGGCTGTTGTCACTTTCTCGGTTGCAAGACCTTCCCGTTTCGCTATTTATAATGTTCCATTTCATTTTAATTACATTACTACTGTTTTTAATTTTTGAACTCAAGTAACGAGACTTTGCTATAAAACAAACTTTTTAAAATATTTTAGAATAATTCTTAACATATAACTTAAATTCTACAGTGTTTATATAGGTCCGCTCTGCATACAGCTCATAAAGTCGTTTTCGACTCTTATGAATACCAATAGTGGCCCAGTCGTTGAAAGAAGCGTTACTATTAACCGAGATTGTCTTAGGAATAAACGTGGTATTAAATTGCGTGCAATACATACTGAAAAAATCGTTATAATGTTGATTGGGATCATCATTAGTTGACAATAGTGGTTAATTAATTACAAAAGTTTAGTTTTAAAGGTTTCCAGGCGAGTTTTAGTTTTTGGATTAACAATGATATCCTTTATGATGATTTTCTTGCTTACATTAGGAATTGTGATCAATTGCCCACAATGATCTGAATCCAATAAGTTAATAATTTCTTTGTGGGTAGGTAAAACATCTGTGTAAACATTATCTAGGCAAGTGGCACTAGTTGGGATTATTCTAGTGGGCTCCAGAAGAGAAGTGAGATGGGCCTATAATTCTTCAGCCGGGCATTGTCGCCCTTCTTGAAGAAGAGTATCACCACACCCCTGCACCATACCTGTTGTTTTCTCCTCGAATATGACGGAATTAAACAGCTTCTGAAGGGCCTTTAATACCGGTTTTTCACCCGCCTTCAGGAGTTCGGCCGCAATTCCGTCATCACCTGGTGCCTTGTTGTTTTTAAGCCGTTACAGAGCCATCCTAATCTCGTACAGGCTGACGTCCGGGATGTATTCGATATAGTGTCGGATCAGTCTAGCTCTTGGGTTGTTTGCTAGATTTACAACGGTTTTATTGGTTGACGTGTACAACTGCCCATAGAAGCTCTCGATCTCCCATAAAAGCTCCGGTTTGGCGGATAAGATCCTGCCATCGTTGGTCTTCAGTTTTGTGAGCTGGCTCTGCCTAATAGCCAGATCTCCTGTTATTACCTTGGAGCCTTTGTTCCGCTCGATTGTGTCTTTAATACGCTCGGTATTAAAGCGGCGGAAGTCGCTCTTCAAGGATTTAGAGATCCGTCTATTGAGCTGCCGGTATTTCAACGCCTCGTCTGAAGACTGCAGGATCATCTCACGCCGTTATTTCATTTCGTTGACTGTTCGTTAATTCCTTCCCTTTATTTCCCTTCCCTTTATTTCGTTGACAGTTTGGTATTTCTAATATACTTTTGCAGCGACTAGATGCATCCCGATACCTTCTCATTGTTATACTTAATTACAAAACAACAATTTGACTATAATAACAATTATAATCGAATGTCCTAAACAAAATTCCGTAATAGCGCGCATAGAATCACAACAAGACTGACCTTCCAAGCTAGTCACCTAATTTCACTCGCATCTTACCCCCGTAGGTACCCCTTTCTAACGTTACGTACGATTGCAATAGAATGTATCGCATAAACATTTGTTTATTTACCATTACTAGCTATAAACTTAAACTAATATGCAAAGAATATTAATGTTTGAATCTTTAACACAATTTGTTAGAAAAAAATAATTACAGTAAGAGACAATGCAATACCTTAATTTTACTAACCTATCTAAATTCAAACTTCCATTTTGTGGAATAAAATATTGGTAATAAAATTTGCATACATTTCCACACGAATAAACGTGTAAAAGAAGACATTACCCAAATTCAAAAACGATCGCAAATCTTCTCAAACGTCTGTAGGTTTTAACATGTTTTTTCTTGTGTACTTGGCACCTCAAAAAGCATGTTATAGAAGCATAAACTATTATTCCTATATTTTTTTAATTAATTATTTTCCTAGATTATAGAAGTTTACTAGTATAATAGACGTGTTTTGAGTCTAAAATTCATTAAAAAAAAATAAGTAGGTGCAGGATAGGCAAAAGAAACGATTTTTTTTCGTTTAAGCCGTTTAAGGTAGGTTGAGTCTGAGGATTTCAGTAGTGTCGCAGCGAGTTCATTTGCTTATGAGTCTTGTATGACTTTTCTACAACTTCCTTGATTTTTGGTATTTGTAGGTACTCGTGTACTTCAGTGTTCCTTGTGAACCATGGTGCGCTGCTCAAGGTTTTCAGTGCTTTATTTTGGAAGAGTTGTAGTATTTCCAGATTCGAATGGCTTGCCGATCCCCACAGCTCTATACCATAGGTCCATATAGGTGTTAGGATGCATTTTTGTAGATCATCAGTTTGTTTTCCAAGCTAAGTGACGAGTAGATTTCTCCCAGTTTCTTGCTTGCTTGGCCCCTTTTGGTCTTAATATGTTCACGCCAGGTAAGTCTTCTATCGATGTGCATACCTAGGTATTTGGCAGTACTTTTCTGAGGGAGAACTTCTCCGTCAAGTGTTACTGGTGGGCAGTCGCCGCTTCTTAGGGCGAAGGTAATGTGGACAGACTTAGCAGAACTAGTTTTAATTCTCCACTTTTTCAGCCATGATCCAATTTTATCCAGGTGTTCTTGGAGTTTTTTGGAAGCTTGAATCTCGTCTTTATCGCAAAATAAGACTGCAGTGTCATCGGCATAGGTTGCAGTAACGATTTGCTTTGAGGTGGGTAGGTCTGCAGTGTATAAAACGAAAAATGAAAAAAGAATCGTGTAACAACTCTTGCACGTTTATTCGGTGGGGCCATCGATATTATGAGTGCTGGAGAGGTTTGTTTTGTTTTCTAAGTGACGTCGTCAAGAAGGCGCTATTGGTTAACATTTTGTGAAACTGTTAAATAAAAATACAGGATAGTCACGTCAGTTCCGATTTTGACCACGCACCACATGGTATATGAGTTTGTTGGCAACACACCTGTTCTTTTCAAAAAATTTACAATGATTTAGTGGGTTTCGTAGGTTGAAAAATTGGATTTGACATAACAACTTCATACAACATATAAAAAATTAGAACTACCTTTTTTGATGCAAGGTTGGTTTGGTGCACCTCTTTTATGGTACGATTTCCATGGACTGAACAATTTTTTTTTTTAAATAAATATTGCTGTACATTATACACATTGCCATCTAGTGTCACACTAAGCAACGTGGCTTGTGTTGGACACCAAATAGTTGATATACTACATAGATACTTTTTGTTTGTAAATACATACTCATTATACATATAAACATTTGCTCGTACCGGGATTCGAACCCGGGACCCTAAGAACGTAAGGCAGCCTCACTACCGCTGCGCCATTCGGGTCGTCATATATAATTATAATGGTATTGGTGATAGCCCTATTTTAAACATTATTAAATACTGCATCGAAAAAGGTTAAACAAAAACTTATAAAATATTAAATGATGTAGCTATTTAATTTTGTTTGTTTTTCTGAAAGTTGCTATGAATTGTATTAAAAGTTCTGCCAGTTTTTCCACATAAAAAATGTTTATTGCGTAGTCACATAATAAACAAGATTTTGTCCAGCCTGGTGACGGACAGACAGACAGACAGACAGACGAACAGACGGACAGGCGGACAGCCGGACTGTTGCACTGACGGAGAGTGGATTCTTAGTAATAGGGTCGCGTTTTTACACTTTGGATACGGAACCCTAAAAACCGGCCAAGTACGAGTCGGAGTTGCACATGAAGGGTTCCGTACTGTCGTAGTACGAGAGCCCCTTTTAATTATTTATTTATTTTTATTATTTGCAGTTTATAGCGGCAACAGAAATACATAAGCAGTGAAAATTTCATCTGTCTAGCTATCACGGTTCATGAGATACAGCCTGGTGACAGACAGACGTGTGACAGTGGAGTCTTAGTAATAGGGTCCCGTTTTTACCCTTTGGGTACGGAATCTTAAAAAGATGTAGCGTGAAGGGTTGACAGGGGAGAATGGAAGCAAAAAACGTGTGGCACCGACGCCAAGTAACTTAGGACAAGGGCAGTAAGATGATGATATTTAACTTTTATTATGTTGTCTTACGACGAGAGCTCCTAGAAAAATGCCCCTAGACCTCCTGTTTCCTTGATTTCCGTTTACTTTAAACCTGAACAGGAGATCATTAACATAAGACCAGACCAGAAAGGAATAAAAATCAAATGTATGAAAAATCACTTTCCCTTCCCGCCATAAACACCCCGACCCCAACGAAGGTAGCGCCATCTTGCGGATATTTGAAGTTGGACTAAAGAACAGAATACATCATGGTCACTCTAACTATGTTTCAAGCAGTATAGAAAGCGATGACACGCTGTGGCAAGCTCCATCCCTTTCTTGTTTGACGTCATGCAACCCAGGGGGTGGGCGGTGGAGTTACGTCACTACTTTCGTCGTGTATGCAAACAAGGTCAAGGACTTTGATCAGAAAATCAATAGGCTATTGAACTTTTAGCATTGAATTAGAGCAGAGTTCAACGACTGTTATCTCATGAACCGTGATAGCTAGACAGTTAAATTTTCACAGATGATGTATTACGAAGACCGCTATAACAACAAATACTAAAAACAGAATGAAATAAATATTTAACTTATTGTATGCCATAATTTGAGATTTATTCCAATTTTGTTAAACATACCCCTTTCCTTTTCATAGATGTGATTATTGGAACGTCTACTTCTTAGTTATATTGACTTCTTTGATAGACATTAGTCTAGTTACGTAAAACCGCATTAACATTGTAACTAGAAGTTATTAAGGAAAACATACATAAAGAGAGATTTCAATTTTTCTTGCAAAGTGCTTATAATATTTAAAAAGGGAAAGCTCCAAAACTACCTGAAACAGGAGGCAAGGGGTTTTTTTAATACATTCCGCACTGCAATGTACTAGCAGAGCATAACCGTAGAGTTATGGTATTTTTATTGCAATACAAAACGAAGTGCAAAGAACTGTAAAGGGCGTGAACTCGAACGAACTTGTCGTTCGAGTTCACGCCCTTTACAGTGCTTTAGAAAAGGGGCCTAAGCGGCTTAAAAAATAGAGCGAAAAAATACGTAGAATTTGGAAAACTGAATTCCGCCATCAAAATTGTACAATTCGAGGTTCCGTTCAGGAGCAATAACGAAATAAAACTTTCGTCCAAGTTCGTCCGAAGGGTTCTGTACACTTGAGTGATTCGTCAACGTTACAAAGTGGAACCCGAGTTTGACAGAGGGGGGAATTTTCCGACAAATTTTTCACTTTAATCACAATGGAGTCGGTTTTAGCGCAGCTTTTAATTTACTTTTTTATTCCATCTTGACTCGAGTAATCAAATTCTGGACCTTGTTCCTTTTGAGATTCAGATGATTGGATGGAAATAAGTTTGATCGTGTTTGTTTAAATTCGTATTTCATTAGTATTCGTTAACTGGGTAGATTTTACACTAAAGGGAATGAAAGGATTCGCTATCATTTTTACTATGTGTTTACTCAATTTTCACTCTTAAGTAAGTTTTCACTTTTAAGGGTAATTTGAGTCCACCTTCCTTCAACTTTTCACCAACAATGTTAGTTTAATTGATTTGAAGATAGCCAAGAAGCAAGAAATCTATAAATGAATCCGTAACCTCGTAACTACAACACTTTGATATTTATTACTCCCTAATAATTGGTTTAACTTTTCTTTAGCGTTTGCCACTCCGAGTGAAAGGTTCCCCATAAAGCAATTTTCTTTGGGAACCGAAATATCACGAAATATTTTCTTAAGACAATAAATAGCTCTGTTACTTGAAGCCCGGTTTATTGATGCTACCCTTAGAAATAATTCTTATTAGATATTGTATTTTTGTATACGGCACTTAAGTCATACAATACGGGGTGAAATTCATACCAATGAAAACGTATAAGTAGCGGGGCTAACAGGATATGATTTTTTTTCTCATATTCTAAATGATTGTTGGGTTTTAGTTTCCTTATTTGTCGTGGGTTATAGCACTGAAGTTATTACGTGATCTCGCTTTCGCAAATCTTGAGTGTGAAATACCTGAAAGCAAAACATCTACTACACACTTATTAGATCCTTAGTGGATCTTAGTGTGTAATAATAACAATATTATAATAAAATTTTAGTGAAACTTTTAGCACTTTTCAAATAAAAGTGTTTTTTGACACAGTGAACTTTGACGTCAATACCGGCGTTATCGAGGACGGTGTGTTTTGACAGTGCGTTCCGTTTCACCAAAAACATGCTAAATAAAACAGTAAATTGTAACATAAGTGATGTATTAGAAACTTAATAAACAAGTGTACCACAATGTTTTAATGCGCCAATATAAGGCATTTTTCATAAATAAAAAGAGTTTTGTATTTCATGCATATTCCCTATTGGTCCACCTCAGTTTGATCAAGATTCAAGCGATTACTGGATGCTGTCCATAAACAAGCATTTACTTGATGTCAATCTCGTTACACGTATCACGTTCACTCAATGAGATGATGTTGTAGGAACATTTCGATTTTAGGGCCTGTTTCACCACCTGCGATTAAGTTTCCGTTAATTTACTTGGCAGATAATTTCATCCAAATTCTGTTCCAGTTTTTAATTTATTCGGTAAGTAGGTATACTTAGTGGCTATTCGGACATCGTGAAATAAGCCCTAAGTAAGACAGCAAAAAACATGTTTATTATAATATAAGTAATAATAAACTTTATTTCCGTTAAACTTAGCCTATGTATTTGGCACACGCCATTAGTGCACACAAAATAAAATCTTAAATCTAAACAAAAAAGATAATAATTATTAAGTGTCTCGAAGCAAATATAGTAAAATTCTAATAATATTCATGTTAATTTACCATATCAATGATAATGTCATCTAATATTATTCTAACTTTAATATGGTCAATGGAAGCAATTGATTGATGTTAATTCTAGACAAGCTACTGTTTAAGGATTATAATCGAGTTTGGTATCAGCACTTTTAAATTATTCATTACAAAAGAACACATTAAAGTAAGCGGCGTTCAAGAGTTCTCAGTGATGTCTTTGCTATGGAATATTGATGTGCTGATCTCGGTTCAGATTCATTGATGATCCGGTCTATGCATACATTTACACACTGTGTTTATTGATAGAGGTCTTAATCCAAAAAGGTTGGTATTCACGACGAAGGATGCGTAAACATTGTTCGTGGCCCAGAACAATGTTCCTTGTGAACTATTAGGAGAATTAACCACAGAGAAACCAATGTCGGTTATGCGTTTTACGTAAACGAGCGTTTTTACCGAGCTGAATGTTGGACAGTTTCCATGCTGATATGGGTTTGGAAAATAAAATGGAGTGCCCGTTTGTTTTAGGGGTGAAGGATCGCAAAAATGTATGCGAAGTTGTTGAGTTTTTGAATTTATGGGTTGTAAAAATGAAGGTTGTTTTTTGCTCCGTCGGTTTTCTGAACATAATGTTTTGCAGTAGATTACTGTTTTGGTAAGGAGGTTTTACTGTTTTGGTGTTTTGTTTTTCTGTTTTGGTGGCTTCTTCGAGTAAACGATCCTTCAGTTTACAAAATTATAAAGAAAGCTTTATTCCTAACCATTTCGTTTTTTAAATCATCGTCATCGTCATGTGCTTAGCCTTTTGTCGACTACATAATAACGAGTATGTTACGGTTGGCTCCCGCAGTCCAAATGGATGGATTAATACTTAATCTTTTACTCTGGATGCTCTTAATGTGCACATCTTTCTACATCGTATTCATCTCAACATGAATGATGTAACCATAGATCTTGACACACTATTTTGATTTAAAAGAGTATCCATGGAGTTTCTTGCCTTTTCTTCTCCTTATAGATCTACGCTTTGGAATGTGCCACTACAGTACTTTCTCAAGTTATTATGCCTTGTGACTGTGACAGTAGCTTCGCTATTTTTGTGTTTTTGACATCAAAAGTGCCCTAATGGCCTAACTGAAATAAATGCTTTATAGTTTCAGTTTGAGTTTGAGTATCAGTAAATACATGGAGCGCACTCTAGTACTAGAACTAGAGAAATAGCTGACCTAATGGTATTTATTGAGTGAGCCATATTATGATAGTCCCTCATTAAAATTTTAGTCAGAAAAGATATCACGGTGGAAACCGAGTCTAGGAGAGGGTCAATATTTTGGTTCTGACAATAGGAAATCCCCTGATTCAGAGCAGACTCATATCGCTTTTATGACGGGGTTCCATTATTATTCTTTCAGAAATAATTATGGGCTCAAATAAGGGAAACCATGCTTGTGAGGGCCACCAAGCTCCTACCACAATGCCTGTTGCCCCTTCCCTTTTTATTTTCTGTAATATCTTACTAATAAGTGCAAATGGTGAGAATGTTTAAAAGAAATCACCATACAAAAAATACAACCATGCCTTAGTAACAAATTGATTTATACCTTATTCATCAAAATCGGATGAATTGTTTAGGCGCTACGGAGGAACATACGTAATTACAAACATACATACATAGACTGCTAAAATCATAACCCTTCTTTTTGCCTTCGCTGTAGTCGGGTTGCATGTGGCATTTCGTTATTGTTGTAACAAATTTTTGAAAATAAATTCTCGTATTTTCCAGCTTCATATGAGACTAAGCGGTGCTGTTATGCAGTCAAGATGCTGTGTACTGGAACTTCTGAAAAATGTTCACTAGGAAACAATATAAGTAAGTACCGATTGTTTACACGATTGTCTTAGAGTAAGTGCAGACTATACGACATCATATCGATTAAACCGCTGAGAAAACTCAACAGAACCCGTGTTATAAGGGCTGAGGAAAAGTATGAAATTGTAAAAATACACTAGTTTATAAATACGCATGTTTCAAATCGACAGACCCCGCCAATACTGCTTTACCATCTCCTGATATTAATTACTTACATAAAACACTCAATTTGAAAACTCTCAAGACTAATATTATAAATCACTGAAATTAAAAAATGATTAGAAACCTCACTACTTAAAAAGCATAGTTAACATAATTTATAAACCATTAGCGACCCGTCCCGGCTTCGCACGGGTGCAATGTAGCATATACATTTAAATAACCTTCCTCATAAATCACTCAATCTGTTGCTGAATACTGCTAAAAATCCGTTGCGTAGTTTTAAAGATCTAAGCGTACAGATAGCGGGAGCGCATTCGTTTCATACTATGTAAAGATAAATAAACTTGTAATATTGATAAAAATATGTAGCACATTTTAATAAAGGAAAAAAGCATTAAAAGGCGTCACAAACTCCAAGCGGATCGCTATTAACGGAAATACCGTCTTAAATGCTGACCTTAACCTATTTATTTTAGTTAATGACCCCTGAGTTCAGTTGTCATTACTGCGCATGTCATGTGCAATGGTAGGTAGGCCTAACGGAGCAGCACACAGATACATACCAGAGCCACATAACTAACTAGCAACTGTACATCTAACATCAACATGCACACCATCACAGCAATCTCTGTAAAGTGGTTGTCAAAACGCGAAGGTAGATGTCACTGTGGTATAGTGACATCTAGCACCGCGTTATGAAAACACTTTATGCGATATATTACATCGCAACGGAAGAAACATAGCTTTGTCCAATCAACCTCCAGGCAGACTCTGCTAACCTGATAGTAATAGGCGAAATACAAGGCAAATGTTTGATTTGGCGTTCTTTGCCGTACACGGTGTCGGTAAAATAACTGCAACTGAACTAAGAGTACCAGGAACACATAAGTTCTGTGGAGGTCAATCTGAAATCAATAACTTTAAAAAGTGCCATCTACCTACGCTATGATACAATTCGAACGTTTTAATGTAGACTATCGTTCCAGTTTCAGCCTTCAACTTGTTCAAACACTCTCAGCGGGAATACACCTCTTTAGGCTGGTTCAAAGTCTCTGTAAAGCGTTAAAAGATGACGTTACTCGGTAATTATTATCAGGACATTGAAAGTTTTGTTAATTTTTCTTGACACCAAAGTTTTCACAATTTACGAATTTTATCTTCTAAGGCAGAACATATATAAAAATCTGAACTGTAAGAAAATAGGCTTATATTAAAATTAAAACCAGAATTTGTGGAGTATACTACAACTAAAAAACCCGACTACTTAAAAATCAAGCTCTTATTAAATTCGGGGTTTACAAGTTAAAATCCACTCCTCCTTTACAACACTCCATTCTGTTTCAAACAATGTTTGAAAAATAGATCATATTTTCCAGTTACGTCTTCTAAGCCTGTCGATGGCAAATTTTTGTTTAATATGAGACTGGTGTTACGTGTCAGACTGGTGCTATGTCAAGATGATGTTTACTGGAAGTTAACTTAAAAGTTCTAACGAGTCATAGTCTATGAAAGCAGAAACTCGCTCTGCTTTTGGTAGATAAATAATTCTAAAAATGACTGGACTGGGTTGACTAGGATAATACGTTCTGTCAAAATTGCAGTTTTCTGTAATTTGGTTTTTTGTTTTTGTGGTTTTGAAAGATTGATTCGGTTGCTCAAGTTATGTATTTGCATTTGGTACTTTAGATTTTTTACAGGAAGCGTGAACTTATTAATATGATAATAGTGGCGAATGTCATCAGCTCAAATAAGGCAAGTGTAAAAGTTTGCCGTTTGTAACTGTTCGCAGTAAAACTTACCTTAACCTTATATTAAGGCCCAACCATGATAAAAAAAATCTTGCTTGAGTATGCTGATCTTGACATCCTTTTTTTTTGTATTGTAGGTCACGTACTAAATTTTGTTCGTCGTGAACTGGTTGACTTGACGATCCTAATAAAAGTTAGGATTGTAAGAGAGAACATTTTCATGAACTTATTATATTGAGGAGTAATTGCCCTTGACTGATTACTGAAGTGGGTATATATTATACAGGGTGTAAACCACCTCATCACGAAGCCTGACGGCTTCGTGATGAGGTGGCAAGCATTCTGTACATTAAACTAAGTAACTTTACGCAAAAATTATTGCTTACTACTTAAATTACTTTTTTTTTGGGGTGAAAAATCATGTTTTGTTGTAGAACTCAATGTAACGTACTCAAAACATTGTGCTGATGGATGGATTGAATAGTACGGGGGTCGTGGATGTGTTTAAAGTTTAATAATCTTACATTAAAAACTTGCATTTAAAAAAACACCTGTCAAAATGTTGGAACTTTGACCCCCAATATCTCCATAACTAGAAGGTTCCCAGGTATGGTGTAGAACAAAACAATGATCGCAATGATGAGGAGAAGAAGTACCTTTTGGTTTCGTTAAGAGGTGTTTTACACCTTTTATATTATGGGATGAGAACGAGTTATATTGTATTACATTTGGCTTCATTATGATCATCACATTAACCCGGAATAACACAGTGCTGGGTATAAGCCTCCCCTTTTTTCTGCTTGCTTGATATAAAGTTCGATGAAGAACAGCAACCCCACCAATTACCAACCAGTCAATTAGTTGTGCGCCAAAATAGCTACTTTTTGGAGCCCTGACACAGCCAGAGGCGTCGTGGCAGACATCGTAAAAGATGGCGGGACGACCTTTACAAAACCAACTACTAGTAATCCACATTATCCCTATATAGATAAAACTGGAAGGCATGGGGAGAGGCCTTTGTCCAGCAGTGGGAAGACGCTGGCTAACAGTATCAGTATCAGTATGAATTGTGTGTATGGCCATGGCCTCATCTAAGCCACCATTCCTTAACTTCCATTTTTTTTTAAATCTGCTTAATTCTCATAAAAAAACGTTTATTCTGGTTAACACTACATAATTCAAATATAGTAACAACATAAGTACTACATCCGTAGAAAATAAATAATATAATTTCAATATTATTGATTACTTTAACGTGTCCGAATTGACGGTTTTCATGAGAACCCAGACACAGGAAGTACAAGGTACAGTCCGCCTCAAAAACTACGTCATCAAGTTACAAGACTTATGTAGTAAACAATTTATTTTACCGAAACGAAGAATAAAATTTCAACCGAACCCTCCTCACAGGCCAGATACATATTTACATAAGCACCCTATGTCCAAAACAAAGTAATTTATATAATTCTCACAAATATGTATACAAAGTAGTTCAAAAACGAGGTATACAAATCTAAATCAGATTCGATGCGAGAGCCTTACATCTCTAAATGACAACGAAAACTGGAAACCCGTACAATATAAGCGGTTACTATATATTTTATTGTTTCTTGGTCAGTGCATCGAGCGCAGTATTGTGACGCAATGGTCAAATGTGAATGACTAGAATTGTTTATTACACGCGAATGCTCCTGGTTGGTGGTGACGTTTAAAAACCTAAGCATCATTCGTTAGATTTATTTGTACATTCACTAAAAACAAATAAGACGTCACTGACAATGCATGAAACAACAAGTAACATTTAATGAAATGTATCAAAATCAGACTACAATTTGTCCTTTCTTGGCAGTCGGGTAATGAAAAGGACATAAAAGTTTTTATTCTATAATCATACACATCAAGACACATCGAGACATGTCATTCGTTGTAAACATATGACTTACAACGTTGTCGGTCTGTGTACCTTGTTTAGGTTGTAGCACGTATAGATAAGCATGTATTCGGCCTTTGTAGTAGGTTTTGGGGGAATGTTAACTTAGAAGTGGTAAACAAATTTTAACAATGTTTTGTAGCGTATACACATGTCGTAAACAATTTTAAGGCACAAAGGTTGTTTCCAATAAAATAGGTATTTGTCCCTGTACATATCTGTTTGGTGCTGACTGTACTAGCCCCATTCCCAAACTATTTCACCGGTCGGCGCATGCGTAGTCTACTCGCCGCGCCACTACTCTAGCTGTGATCTGAACGAGTGGAGCCAATGTGACGATAGCCGTGGTTAGGAAAAGACCATATGTTTATTTTCATGCTTCCACTCCTACAGGTAGTTCAAACTGGGTGCACTCATACTGTTTGAGCTCAAAATAGGTACGTCCTTTAGTCAAAGGTGATATTTCTTCTTTATCGTGTGGTTAGTGCCTAACCTGGTGTCAGATTTTTTATGCCACCCATGAGCCTCTGACTTGGCTTGTTAAAAGTGTACGAATTAGTTCTGAGATTTTTACAAATCTATCTGAACATTTAATTTCAGCCTTAAATGAAAGGCAGGTCTGACAATTTAGATAAAAGTATTACGTGCTAAACAAGAAATCAATTTTTTTTTATACTAAAATGATTCGAAATGGCCGTAAGCATGCTTTTATTAATTACTAATTAAAACTACAATTTTAAAAAGTACATAATATACACTAATATTATTACATACTATTATAATAAGATTTATCAGTGGTAGCTAGGGACCAACCAAACAGCCAGGTTGGCTCCCAGTCTACCACTGCCGTAAACTGCATAGTACTGGTCCTTTTATAGACGCTTGCAAGTGAAACGAGAAATGATACATCTGTAATCTATGTCACCCTGGTATATTTCTTAATATTGTGACAAAGATACAGGATATTATATTTGATTGAGAAGAAAGCTCTTGAAATTGATTGAAATTTTCTTCATACTACATTGAAAGAGACGCCTCCACAACACATGGAACCCAGTGTGGACACACACTGTGTGTGTCCACACTGGGTTCCCTGTGTTGTGGAGGCAGGTCTCAGACCTATTTTGATTTGATGTACTTCGGACACAACACTTTTTCAATCAATCAAACGAATTATTGAAAAAAGATCTTTTAATAAATAAAATAAACAGCCGAGTCAAATAACTCTTAATATATAAAGGGACACCAAGATTTGTAGCTTGATTTAGGTCTACAGAAGAATCTCTTAGAGACTTTTTGACAGAATTTTATACAACGTGTAAATGGATTCTTCACAAAGCCGTCAACCATGCATTCTGTACATCAAACTAAGCAAGTCTACGCGAAAAAATATGTCTAGGTTACGACTTCTTTTCTTTGGTTCAAAATAACGGTTTACGGTAGGATTCAATATAACGCACTCAAACATTGTGCTGATGAATGCATTGAATAGTAGGTCCAGGGGTCGTGCGGAGTGCTTTTCGGTTTCGTTAAGGGTTTTTTTTTACACGACTGCCAAGGAAGTGTTATTTATTTTTCGCGTATCTTGTGTGTTTCTTTGTAAATTTCTCTAGAACCTCGTATCTTCCAAATGACTGGATGGATTTCGATGTTTACTTTGGCGCTAAATGATAAGTCGTTAATTTTTTTTTTCAACCAAACCTAGTAAACCATAGAGTAAAGTATCAAAGTGAAGAAAATTAAAAGGAGATTACAAAAATATAAATATAATAATTTGTGTCGGGTTTTTTTTATTCTTTTAATTAAATGTTACTTGTTCCTAATTGTAGAACCGGTTATGTAGTTAATATTATTAAATGAACTAATTTGAATTGAAGTTATATTCAAACGAAAATACGACAGTATAATTACTGAGAATGGTTGGGCAAATCTGTCATTGAAAAAGTTGCGACAGTTACATCAACGGATTATGGTTTACAAAGTGTTTCGTAAGCCTTATTTTTTCCCATCTGAAAAAAAAGGCTTACGATATACAAGATGTATAATAATGTTAGGTTTTATTTCTGTACAGATTTTTATTCAAAATCAAATTGTATTACGAAATACCAAGCTAGTCCGGAGGAAGGTATGGCATTCGTGATATTAAAGGGTAATACTAGTAGTACGAGTGCCAATGCACTTCTTTGACATTAAGGGCGACCGCACACTATAGACAAGACGGTCTTTATATTAGACAGACAATTACCCTACTAGTGCGAGCGAGAGAGACTATGTATTTTCGCTCGCACTAGTAAGGTAATTGTCTGTCAAATGACAGTCTTGTCTATAGGGAACGTGCAGGAACTATAGGTAGCAGCACTAAATTGACAAAAGACAGTAAAGGAAACTTATCAGGTGTCATCGTGCTTTCATTTACAAAATAATCTCTTCAATAATATTATTTTTGAATATGATAAAAGGTATAAAATATGGGTGCCCGTCTTAATTTCAACACATGTTTTAATGGAAGGGAAAATAAAAAATATTTCCTAATTTATGTGGACGCGTGGAGTCTGGTATCGAGTTGAAATTAAAACCATATACTCAACTCAAGTCTACTGACCCTTGGAGCTGTGAAAAAATCAAACTTTTATGTTAACATAAAAAAGGTACGGCTGTCAATGCCGCTACAATAACTTACTTTAAAGAAGGTCTACCTATTCAAACACGAATTTTTTTTAGAAAATCATCTAACGGCTATACCGAGCCCGTAGCAACAAAAAAAAATCACACGATTTTATACCAGGACACAATAAGCTGTAGGAGTTAAAGCGCGCTGATGGCCAGAGAGGGATAGAAGGCATATTTGTATTCACTCTGCCGCCACAAACACCCCATCCCCCAGCGAATGACACGCCATCTTGCGGATAGATAGTTGAAGCGACTGTACTCACGTCGCAGTGATTTTGACCGGTACTACATCGACTGGAAAATCAATAAGGTGTTGAACTTTTGTCATTGAATTTTATTTCGTAGGTGCTATAGAACTTAAAAGTTACAAAAAATAATGCCTTTCAACATTTGGCATATCGTAAATCCAGCTGTGCATTGAAAGTAGGTAAATAAAAAGCATAAGTAATTAATAATAAATTAATATCAAATAACGTGTTGTAATAAAGTTATTTCTAATAGCATCAGTGACTTTTAAATACATTTAATTTATTTATTTTCTGTCTTTTTGATTTTTTATTCTACTCGGGGTTATTTTTATGGTCATAGTGAAGACAGACATTTACATACTTCTCTATAACTTCTTTCTATAAAAGCATACGGTGGTTTAAAGTGGGTGTTTGTGTCTCGGCATGGTTGTTAAATTCACTAAATATACATACACACATGTGTGTGTACATATATGTATGTACGTATACTTGTATTAGAGTCGACAAATGATTTATGAATACGATTTTTTACAATAACAATTTCTTCATTTCTCTTTTTGGCGACAATATCCACCCACTGGATGCACATGATGTTCATTTGTTGGAAAACTAGAAATAATTAATTAATTTAATTCTTACACCTAAAGAAATACATTCTTCTTTACGACAGTCTAAAATGTATATATTTATTTAATTTTTTTTATTTCTATTCTTTTTATCTATCTCTTTGTAGTAATTTATTATTTAATTTATCCACACTCATCATATTGATTAACTATTGTGTCTACTTTGTGGACAGATCAAGGGATAACAAAAATAAAAATCTACATTAAAGTATAAATAATGTGCCACCATTTGTACATTGTGTCAAGCAACTGACTCGACTGTTTCTTCAAATTTTTTTCTACGTCTATCAAAATTACACTTGTTTAAGGGGATGCCATATTTTAGGAATATAATGTTTGATTTGTGAAAATATTATGAAAAATAGTATACTTGGATGATAGTGATTCCTTGACTTTTAGAAGTTTTGCTTGTATAATTTGTGCAATATCTCTGTCATCACACGACCGGTATTTTCGATGGTTTGGGTCACTTTTACTTTTAATGCATTCGGTACGTGAAGTACATTTTAGGTTAGCTCCCCTACATGTGAAGTGGGAATGATTTTAAAATTCGTCATCTACCCCATCGCGTGCGTTATCTTTGAATAGGTCTTTTAAAATGATTTAGGGCATGCAAAGACTACTTTTAGATTTAATGCTCAATTTACGAAATATTAAACTTTAAAGTGCAAATTTCTGTTCCAGTAAGGCGTCCCCCCCCCCCTCTAAAAGCTAAACTGCGGGCTTGAATAATCTGGAAAAATTCATTATGATAGTGCATTTCAAGAACATTAAAGGAAAACTATAGCGGTTCAGATAACTTTATTAGTGTAGCAGTAATAGTCGTTGAAGTAGGATGTTGGATAATTTTGTACCAAATAAAATAAGGTGAAGTACAGAGATGCTTGTTTATAACGGGTGCAGACTTGCATTGAAAAACAAAATCTAAAATATAACGGGCTACTACGGAACCCTACACTGCGCGAGGCCCGACACGCACTTGGCCGGTTTTTTTACTTATAATATCATTGTTGCTAATAAATAAATTGTACCACGCTTGGTACTTGGACATTACTCTTCAAAAGAAATCATTTTTTTTATTAGTCACATAAACATCTTATCATAGGACAATATTATAGTAATTTTATTTACTTATGACTTTTTTCTCGATTAAGTCAACCAGATTTGCAGGAAAATAACAGTGAAGATTGTGCAGGAAGGGTAAGTTAACTCTTGTTGCACCGAATCTTCTGGAAAATATACAAATTTAAATAACTATTTCAATAACAATACATTCTTAACCGACTTAATAATACTTACTCCCTGCCACGTTGCCGGGCCGGAGAGCGTAACGTAACCATGGCAACGCGATGCGTTCGTTTTACCAGGGGGACAGGACTTGTTAAGAGTTCATTTTCAATTTAATTCAAGAAGTTGTTGTCAGAGTAATAATAGCGTGAAGCATGGATGTAAAGTGAATATTCTAATAGATAATGAAACTGTATGTACGAGTTTATTAATAATGACTGTGTATTGAATATACTGCTACATTTCGTAAATAAAAATGCTTCCTAAAATAAAGTCAGTTTTAGCGTCTTGCTAGGACGATTACATCAAATTTAGAGGAACACAAAAAAGTGAATGATTTTTTGAGATTTAATGTACTTATTTTTATTTTATGAAAGAAAATAACAAAATGTTGGGTTGTTAGAATTTATTTATAGAGAAATGATAAAAATGGTCGGAACTGAAAAATACTGAAGTGCTAAATTTACTCACTGTTCGTTCACTAACATGTTCGTTACGCAATTCTTCCATAACACTTCGGGTCTGAACAGTCGTTTGATGACGATTTCTTAAAGTTTGCGCCCTATAAAACGTTGTTTACGGCACTGTTTGCACGATTTCTGCCTTGCCCTCGCCTGCGCACGTAAAATCCTGTCTGTTTGTATCGTCGCACATTACGTTGGTTCACAGCTACTGATATACCTAACGTTTGACTGACTGTACCCATAAATTAAAAAAGTCACTTTTATTGTGTTCCCCTAATTTGGCCGGTGTGTGTATTAAAAAAGCGGCAAATCAAGTGCGAATCGGACTCGCCCATGAAGGGTTCCGTAGCAGCAAATAACATAATATAAAAGTTCTTGTAGTTCGTTGTAACTTTGATCGATGTTATAGTAATAGTGTTTTTTCTTTTTTAAATTAAGTTATTGATAAGTAAAATGAAAGGTAAATTGCGGTTTACGATTTAAGACGTATTAAAAAAACCTACTTGCTAGATCTCGTTCAAACCAATTTTCGGTGGAAGTTTATATGGTAATGTACATCATATATTTTTTTTTAAGTTTTAGCATTCCCTTATTTTAGAAGTTACAGGGGGGAAGGAACACACATTTTACCATTTTGGAAGTGTCTCTCGCGGAAACTATTTAGTTAAGAAAAAAATTATAAATGAAACCTCTATATCATTTTTAAAGACCTATCCATAGATACCCCACACGTATGGGTTTGATGAAAAAAAAATGGTGAGTTTCTGTTCTAAGTATGGGGAACCCCCAAAATTTATGGTTTTTGTTCTATTTTTGTGTAAAAATCTAAATGCGGTTCACAGAATACATTAACTTACCAAGTTTCAACAACATAGTTCTTATAGTTTCGGAAAAAAGTGACAGACAGACATGATGAATCCATAATGGCTCCGTTTTTTGCCATTTGGCTACGGAACCCTAAAAAGATAAATTACAGTTAATGAGCGTTTTTATTATTTTATTAAGGTAGGTAACTGTTTTAATAGAATTGATTTTAAATACCTACGTGATTACTAAAGGACTGACATAGTATCAATTACCTGCTACAAACACCTAATAAGGAATAAAAAAATACTTTTGAAATAAATAAACAATTTTGGAAAACATGTTGTGTTTCATAGCACTTTGGCTAGTCTAACCTACATAAACGAGCCAAAGTAATGTAGCATGAACGCGTGTATTTATTCTTTTTTCACTGTTACGGGCGTAGCCGTAGCGTAGCAAGATCTGCTACGCACGAAGTCTTCGTAGCTGTGACGTCACTAACGCCGTAGCAACTTCGTACACTTATTCCATAAGCTTAACTTTGACAGGGCAAGAAAGAGCACAAAATTAAATGAAAGAAGATGTTAAACTGTTCAAAGTTAAAAATCACGAGTTTGAAAATTAATTTGTTTTCTATTCAGCTTTATGAAACTTTATACAGCGTACAAGTTTTTCCAAACAAATATTTGTACGCTGTATAAAAAGTTTAGCTAGGTCTTTCATTTTATGCCAGATGGTTTTCATTTTATGCCAGACCTGGAGTATGGCGCGAAAACTGCGGAAAAACTGGTTACAACTGACTGCCAACGTAGGTGTAGTACCTACCACTACTGTATGTTATATCGGTTTATAGAACACTCTAGCCATAATAGGATTACACTAATTTTAAAGAACAAGAACGGTGTATTTTAAACACAAATGCCTGGAATTGTTTTTTTGTTGATTTTGCCACCGGCTTGGATTGGATAGTGTTGAAACTATTGATCGCTATATGAATTGCGGGATTGCAACTAATCACTGCAATACCCCAGGCCAACGACCCTTGAACCTGAAACAATTCTGTCAGTGATTCGGAAGTGGCTTGCACTTAACTCTGAAAGTAAATATAACCTAGCTGGGCTAGGGACCAAGATCATATTGTTCCATCTGCACAATTTCTAGACTAATAAATAGAAGCTATATAGAAACTATATTAATAAATAGAAGATGAATAAACCATGTACCCATTAAAATGTGTTTTTTATTTATTCTGGACGCTTTTCGATAAACCCATTTCTGTTATTTATTTATGACTTCAAGTCATTGATTCATCATATGACTTTTCAAACATTCTCCACTAAATCTAAATATATAAAAGAAGAAACTGACTGACTGACTGACTGACTCATCTATCAACGCACAGCCCAAACCGCTGGGTCTACAGCTTCCAAATTTGGCAAGTAGGTTCCTTATGTGGTCTAGGGGTGCACTAAGAAAGGATTTTTCAAAACTCACCCCCTAAAGGGGTTAAACAGGGCTCCAAAGTTTGTATGGGGAAACAAGATTAGTTAGACTATTTTAATTGAAACTTCACAGAAGTGTTCCTATTGATAAATGAGTAGAAACGGGTTTCAGGATTTTTCAGAATTCAACCCCTAACAGAGGGAAATGGGGTGACAAAGTCTAAAAATCAATGCACAGCCCATATCGCTGAGTCTAGAGATTCCAAATTTGGCACATAGGTTCCTTATGTGGTCTGGGGGTGCACTAAGAAAGGATTTTTCAAAATTCAACCCCTATGGGCGTAAAACGGGGCTCCAAAGTTTGTATGGGGAAACAAGATTAGTTACACTATTTTATTCGAAACTTCACAGGAGTGCTCTTATTGATAAATGAGTAGAAACGGGTTTCAGGATTTTTCAGAATTCAACCTCTAAGAGGGGGAAATGGGGTGACAAAGTCTAAAAATCCAAAGCCTAAACCGCTAGGTCTACAGATTCCAATTTTGGCAAGTAGGTTCCTTATGTGATATAGGGGTGCACTAAGAAAAGATTTTTCAAATTTCATTCCCTAAGGGGGTTAAACGGGGTTCCAAAGTTTGTATGGGGAAACAAGATTAGTTAGACTATTTTATTCGAAACTTCGCAGGAGTGCTCCTATTGGTAAATAAGTTTAAAAAGGGGTTCAGGTTTTTTCAGAATTTAACCCCTAAGAGGGGGAAATGGGGTGACAAAGTCTGAAAATCAACATAGGTGTAGTTTGTATGGTGTATTACAAAAACAACGATTTTAAGATTGAAAATGGTGGACCTGAAATACCATCATCCCCTATTGAGGTGCAATGGGGTTGAAATGTCTAAAAATCAATATGGTTGTCGATACCGAGATTATCAAGGGTGCTGATTACGACTATGGCATTTATTTTGAGATCTATAAGATGGTGGATTTGATTGTGACAGTGATTGTGACAGTGATTGTGACAGTGATTGTGACAGCTATTGTGACAGTGATTGTGACAGTGATTGTGACAGTGATTGTGACAGTGATTGTGACAGTGATTGTGACAGTGATTGTGACAGTGATTGTGAGAGTGATGATTGATTAACATGTAGGATACTATTTATCCCTTTATTTTCATCCAGTGGGACAGCAACTGAACTTTACGCGGGCGAAGCCGCGGGCAACAGCTAGTATGACATACGAAAAGTAAGTAAAAGTTGAAAATTCCTTAATCACTCGGGAGTTTTCAACTTGTTACATCCAGGCCCAAGAATGTATGTAATCGTTTCCGTCCCCTTTGTGACAATAGTCTCGGAGTAAAATGGCTGTGTTATACAGACGGACAGACAGACAGGACGAATCTATAAGGTTCCGCTTTTGCCATTTGGCAACGGAACCCTAAACACAGTATCAACTGAGTTAAGCATCACTATCAACCTACTATAGACTCCATACCGACGTGAATTCACAAAGAGAAATTCACAAAGCGGTCTAAAATTTCGCGCTCTCCCGTAAGCCCTCGATAGCTCAGTTGGTAGAGCGGTGGACTGTAGAGTATCTAGAGTTGTTATCCAAAGGTCGCTGGTTCAAATCCGGCTCGGGGGAATCCTTTTGTACCTACCTTAATTTTCTTTTTATTTTATTATATTTTTTGCTTTAAAATTTTAGGATTTTTTTTGTGTGCGCAATTTTGAACACAAGGAGTTGAGTTTATGCTTTTAAAATATAGCAGTCTAAAAAACAAGAAATTGACTCTAATTGATTTGACTACAAACATAAATACAAATAGGTAATTTAAAGTTAATTATCTAACGTTGAATGAATTGAAATGTTTCCTATCTTTTGTCTGTTTGCCGTTCATTGACAAGTAAGGAAGTTATTTATTTGCTTGAAATGTGGTAGGACTTTGAAAAACTGTTATTTTTAGTGCAGACTACATTCCGTCATAACCATAGATCATAAGTACGTAGAATGATTTTTGGTACTCGCGTCATGCAAATTAGACAAAACATTAATTTATTTTTATAAGAAAAGCTCTGGTGTAGTCCTTGGCACAGATAATATAATAATTCGTATCCTGGGTTAACTTAGAAACTTGCACGTATTTCTACAGGACTTTCTATGATATTTAAGGTTAGTTTCGGTTTGTATATTCTAAGATTACGGTAGATTTATAAAGTAACTTCCTACGGTTATACTTACGTGACGTATTCATGAGTATTCGTCTTTAAATTGTAGATAAGACGTTAACATCACAAAACTTTAATCACTAAAATGCTAAAGGCATGGTTTATGTGCAGACAATATATCTTGTGAGAGAGATAGACTATAGAGATAGAATTATTAAGTGCAGTCAAATCTCGTAAATTAAATTAAATGTTACAGCCCGCCGCGCCGGTGGCGGCGTAGCACTGCTACGACTAACGCGTTTTTTTTATTTTTGTGTAACCTAATTGTACAAAAAAATATATCTCTATTTAAGATGACTGCTGGGGAAATATGAGTGCTCTTGAAAACCAAAAAGTGTTCTATTCCCACCCGGGATTGAACGGGGACCTTCAGCGTCTTAGGTCGACGTGATAACCACTACACTACGGAAACTAGGAGATTCAGGATTCATATACATATCCAGTATCGTATTACTGAAGCCGTGTTTAGATTGAGCATAAGCTATGGATTGTTTCGCACTTACATGATGTATCTACATCCATTCTATAAACTAACGAGTCTTAATGAAAACTGAAAAAATAGGCTTTCAAATTAAACAAAACAATACTTTGGAAATTAATACCTAGGATCAAGAACGTTAAGTCTATATTTCAACGTCATCGTAGGTACGTAAAAATTGGTGGCGGGGTGAGGACATATCGCAATCTTGCAGCCTTGTCTATCGCAGGACAATGATAGAGAACGCTGGTCACTCGCACCTGTGTGTCCACGCGGTTACAATGGCAACGGAAATCCAAGAGATGGCGTACGCTCGAGCCCATTTTATTGTAATGGAAAAGCAATGTGTTGATATTTCTTATATATTTTTTATACTTCTTCTTTTGATTTTCACAACAATGTGAACACGAACCTTACAAAAAAGAACAAAGCTAAGGATCAAACATTTCCTTCACTTCGCATCGTATTGAATTAACCAATATCTAACAGATTTAGATTTAGAGAGACAGCATTTAGTAGTACGACAAACTAAACTAAACTGGAAATGATTAAAGTTATTTAGATATAAGAATTGTGATAATGACTTTTGATGATGAGTATAGCAGCATATAAATTAAGACTGTACCTCATGTTTGACAACTAAAAATTGCAAAAATCTGGGGTGTTTTTTGTAGATTCAATTGTAAATCAATATATAACTCAGTTTTAAGAAAATCATCATTTTATTTGGTCTCGAACTGTCAAGAGTTGCGTACTGACCCGAATGTTATGAGACTTATAACAGATTTACGGCTTCCTGTTACTATTAGCCGCGTTATTCAGCTAATCCACAATATGTTTACAAATAACTCCGACACCTTCCTTGAAAAACATCCTATCTAATGTTGAAAATTGGATGTAAATCCGATAAGCACTCTTTGCGATTAGAACTTACAGACAGAGCATGCAGTCATGGTCGGTGAAATTCAGGGGTCATTCTATAGACAAGGTCGAAATTGGGCACATTTAAACAGAATAATTATATTTATTTGTGATAACTACCACTTTTAATATAACTCCATGTCCTCTGGACTATTTAATGCATCCATCTGCTCTTTGAGTTCGTTAAATTGAGTGATGGGTTTTTGTAAAATAATAAAGACAATCATTTAGAATTAGTCAATTGAAGAAAATTATGATCTTCCTGTATATTAGCCGCGTTACCTCAGCTAGTACACAATCTATACAAGGTGTCGCTTTGCATCCTGGTCAAATTCAAGGAGGTATCTATGCTAATGATTTTATAAATGTGAAATAACCCTGGACATTGTTGATGTGTCTATGTTTGAAAACTAACAGAAATACTCATATTTTCCAGGGGCAAGTCTATGCGGTGCTGTCATCGAGTTAGAAGCTGTTCACTGGAAATTCTGAAAAATCAACAAAGAAACAAAAGAAGCAAGAACAATGGATATTGGTAAGTACCTAAGTTCTCTCGAATTTTATATTTATTTTTAGTGATTGAAAATCTGCATAACAATTAAAAACAAGTAGATTTATGCTGCCAAAAATGAAACAGATTTAGGTATTTTTTTCATATCTGTTCTCGCTCTTATCACCGCCTAAGGTTTACTATTGGAAATTCAAATAATTCTGGCAGCGTCACTTTGTGATTTTAGTTTCTTGTTCATCTTAAGCAAGGTAATCAGGCAGCTACTACTGCTTTGTTACCTAGGCATACTCTCTGTCTAAAATATTCAAATAACCAGGCTTCAGTAGGGCAGTTATTATGTACCTACACGTGATATTATCATGGTCATAGACCTAAAATAAATCACTACAAAATGAATTATGTGAATATGAATCTTTTATAATTATAATAAAAAAACCTAGCCAGGACTATTAACGGGATACGTATCGCGGCCGATAAGACAGTCATTCCTGCATTAAATTGTATCCGCATCAATTTCCAATAAATGTCAATACTTAATAGTACCATTACCTTATAGTAAAATTAAATTCATTGATGATGATTGTATTGCATTGTATAACAGGCTGGGGTCCGAAACTCCATGACCAAAGTGCGTATTTTGAATGTGTATATATATTACAGAGTCAAACAGTTTAAGTACCTTGGTCACAGGGTTACAGAGGATGGCACTGATAACTGAGATACTGAGAGGGAGCGGAGGGCATTGGCCGTAAGATGCAACATGCTGGCCAGCAGATTTGCAAAGTACGACAGTAATGTCAAGATTACTTTGCTTAGGGCTTATTGCTAGACCTTTTATACTTACAGTCTGTGGACCAGATGCACGCAGAAAACGTTTAATGCCCTGCGTGTGCAATACAACACTGCTTTTCTGATACTGAATGCTGTCGCTGAATCGTTTCTGTAGCGCGTCAGGGATGTTCGCAGCAGCGCGTACAGACGACTTCTTTGCGATCATTCGTAAAAGATCCGCTTTACTATTGTGTCGGATGTGGGGCGGCGACAACAGTCTTCTGAGCGTTGTTGCTAGTAAGACTGAGGGCCACCTTATGGGGCACCTGTGCGCAGTGCATGTACTGTTGCCAGGTGTCTCCGTGAGGTGGCGTAATTAGGTATTATTAGTTATTGTGTGTTTTACTCTATTATTTTAAAAGTTTAAGGAATACTAACAAATTTATGGGTTCTACCTGAATTAAAGATAAATAAATAAATATATTAGCTTCTGCAAGCAGCTTCGCCCGCGTGTAGATAACGAAGATGCTATAACAGTAACCCAATAAAATGATTTTAAAGGTTTCTAGTTATATTGAAGATTGTTCAAAATGGGGCTCATTCCGTTCCTTTTACTTATCATATTTATGTAGTTAAAAGCCAAAAAACCGAAATCCCAAAATTGTCTACGAAAGTTGTTCTTAATTGGCAAACTCAAAACTGAATCAATCTTAACAATTGCTACTAGAAAATGACCACGCCAACGCGAGAGCCAGAGAAAACGATTTATGAATACGATTATGCCTATACAATATTTCAATACATTGAGTGACATTTTGGGATATAAACAAACGCTTATAACTTTGCTGTTTATCAATATTATGTATTGAGACTTTACTTAGATAATAAAAAGACCTTTAATAAGCCCTTTAAGTATTTGTACTAATTAAAAAATAGTGGTATGTTCTTACAGGTCAAACACATAACCCTTCTTTTTGGCTTCACCGCAGTTAGTAAAAAGAGCTAAAAAGTTTCACAAGCAAGTTTTTCCGGTTACTACAATTACATTATTTTTTCAACAAA